>OX940977.1:21024240-22395742 GCA_954871275.1 Leptopterna dolabrata
TAAGGGATATTAGGTAGGTACAATAGGTAGATAGGTACATCAACAGAAGTTGTGAATTAGGTACCTAATTTATGTTTAGCTCTTAATGAGTTGTTTATTAAAATATTTTTAAGTGTGCTCTAGTATTATATATCCTTGTTTATAAAAAATATATTACTTAAAATAAACTGAGTTCACATTTCATTAAGTATGATGCATTTAATTTTTATTGATACTGGAATGGTTTGGAAGGATTATTGGATTGCAGGTAAGAGCGGACATTCTTGTAGGTAATGGTGAGTGGTGGGCAGATTAGTGTTTATTCCACAGGTAATGGTAATTTGCAGTTACATTCTGATGGCTGAGTTCACTTTTACGTTTATTTATTCAAGTTCTATAATATTAAATTTTTAGTATATATTTCATAAGTAGAGTACCTAATATAGATTGGACGGCTTTATGCAAAAAGCCAAGAAAGTGACTTTTTTCCGAAACTGAGTTTTTGGTATGGTTGGATTCCGCTCGTCAAGATCTATCGATGTCGGTCGATTCGCATATAATCGACCTTCTTCACTTTCAAAAAGCAGGTAGTCAGTGCGGTTGGACCGAGCATGCGCAGTAGCGATTTACACGTCAACCGGTGTTCCAGCCAACGAACCGACTGTTCCAGCCCACAGATCGGGTTCAACGGTTGAACCGCAGTTCTTCGGCTCGGTTGCTTGGGGTTCAGCTGGTTGGGTTGGAAGTTGCCAGAAGGCGTTCCAGCCGAACCCGGTTCGAACAGCAACCTAGAAGGTAGGTAGTGGTCCGCTGTTCGACCACTGTGTTTGGCTGGAACAAAGTCAATGTGACACTCCATTTATGCGATTTCCAGGTAACCACCTCACTGTGTGGTTATAACCTGCTATTTGCGTAAACCGAGCTTACAGCTTACAGCTTTGTCGATTGGCTGGCAAGCGACGATTTTTTGTGCGTAGTTGCACTAGCAAATTGCCTGGTGTTCAATTTTTTTTTTTTTTTTGTTCAAAAACCAGTTAAGCGACAAATGACTTTTACCTGGTATTTTCATAAGATTTTTTGGTTTATTATTTTCAATAATGAACCATTGGAATCGAGCATGAAAAAAAAAATTCTTACCCCCCCTCAAAATTTGATGGTTTACGTTTCAAGGTATGTAGAATCCAAAACTGCAATAAAAATATTTCTGTCTGTCCGCCGTACGCCGTACGCCGTACGCCGTACGGGCCACTTTTCTTAGTTACCATGAAAGAAAATTGATGAAATTCGGGTTATAGGTTCCGTTCGCTGTCTAGTTGGTCCTCGAAGCTCGACGTTACTGTGAGTCATCTCTAAGGGGTTCAAAATAGGGGTTGAAATTTTCAAAACGCCTATACCATTTTTTTACGTGAATATTTTTACGGTTTTAAATAGTTCTTGAACTTGCGAGTTTTTTAAGACCATCCGGAGCGTCGTACGTCCAGCCGTTCGTTCACAGTAAGGCCCCGAAGTTTGCACCGACAGGCATTTTCGACTCCAGTGTGAATGAAATTGTATACAATTCAAACCAAATCTCGTAACCAGAGACGCGCCCACAATAGGAATTTGTGAATACGGCCAATCATTGGTAGGGATCACCTGATTATATTGGCGGAGTATGAAGTCGAGTTGGTTGTTCTGTGATATTATTTCATTTGAAAAATGATGGCTCTGTTGGAGTTTGTTGGTAGGTAGTGAAACTTGAACAAACGTTGAAGTATTATTGATGGGTAAATTATTACTACGGTAAATCATTACTCAACGGTAAATTATTACACAACGGTTCATTATACCATCTACGTAGAAGGGGCTGGAGTTTGTTGGTAGGTACTTTTGCAACTTTTTTCACTCCTCATCAACAATTTCTTTTCAGAACTTCAACGTGTGTGTTTCTTTTTGATAGGTACTGTTTGTCATCGGCAGAATTATTTTAGCAACATTTAACTCGTGATTTAGGTAGGTACCTAGTAACGTGTACGGGGTTAGGTACTAACCTACGGAGGGTCTGCGATCTACATTATATGTGTAGAGTAGTACATATCATAAATTATATAGACGGATTATCCATACATAGAGCTGTGATCTGTAACGGAAGGGTATTCTATACAAAATAATAAACCGTTGTGCAGGGATTTGCAGCGTTTTTCATTCTGGGTTTTGCAATAAAGAGGTAAGCTCAAGAAAGTACTTAAGGTCATTTTTGGCATTTCTTGACAACAGTCTGAAAGAGCTCATCTAAAAACCCCTAAATACCAACTTTCACTTAACCAATCCCAAAATAACTCCTGCAAATAAATGTTTGTCTTCAAAAACGTTGATCGCGTTTACCCAACAATCAATTTTTGTCGATTACCTATTTCTTTGCTTAAAGCCGTCCGATTTAAGTGGTTTCTAAGTCCTATTGTAGATATATGGGGTCCATACATGTAAATAGCGATAGATTTCTGTTTGTCCATTGTAATGTGAATTTAGTTTACTTGAGTAACATGTTTGCTAACGGATATACTATTTACGAGTGGGTATTTAAACAATATTTTTATAAACATGCGTAACCTGATACCGTTTGTTTGTCGTATTTGATCGTCAAATCACTTGAACTTGATCAGCCAAAGTGGGTGTTCGCCAGTTGCTGATACGTTAGAAACAAGTGCAAGTGCAGCTGGGTTGGTCTTGAGTGAGCAAGTATCTGAATGATTAATGTGGGCAAATAAAAATTGTTGTAATCTGTGATGACTGATGCAAGCTGCTTAGATATTATGACAACTGTTAGGTAGTAAATAACCTAACACTAATATGTGTGTTATACCATAAATAATGGAATTATATGAATCTGTCTGTCCATTTTTGGCAGGTTTTCGGAGTGGCAAAGGGGGGGGGGAGAGAGAGAGGAATTACCTAGCAGAAGTTGAAGCAATAGCTTAAAAACTGAATCCCACTTCGTGAAATGACTGCATTCTCCTTTAATAAGAACATGATTCTTCTAATTTATTTTTGACGTTCTCTTTCCATTTCCATTGAAGAATTGAAGATAAAATTTAGAAAATCGCAGTGGTTACTCGGTAGGCATTCTGAGCTTTCCATAAACAACCAACTGCTACAAGCAAGTTTTGAAAGCTGTATGAACATATGGTATTCAGCTCTGGGGCTGTACGAAAAAGTCGAACACCAAGATTATATAAAATTTCCAAAATAAGGTTGCATAGGCGCATTGTAAATGACCCCTGTTATGTGCGCAATGAATACCTCATCGTGACCTCAAAATGGAAACCGTCAGTGAAGAGATCAAGCAATATGCAATCAAACACGAACATCGGCTTCATTGGCGTTCATACCCGAAGTTCTTCGTCTCTTAGACAAATCTCAAATTAATGTCTTTCAACTTTGACGAAAATTAATTATTAAACCCAATAGGCTGGGACCAAATAAATTCAGTTTTGAGGGGGTGGGGGGTGAACTTGCAACAACAAAAAATGGGTTCACTTAAAGTGGTATAAAATGAGGACTGAAAACAGGAAAAGATAGATCAAGATCGTTCGCTATGACAATTCCTTTGAAGAAAATTAAAAAATAGAATAACTTAGCAAGTA
Source organism: Leptopterna dolabrata (assembly GCA_954871275.1). NCBI lineage: Eukaryota > Metazoa > Arthropoda > Insecta > Hemiptera > Miridae > Leptopterna > Leptopterna dolabrata. Next base: position 21,027,843 of record OX940977.1, read on the forward strand.
GGTGTACAAGAAATGCTTGCATACGAGTCTGCAACACATTGGGACATTTTATGTCAATATTAATAATATCCAATCTTAATAAACCGTTCAGTAACAAATTTATTTTTGATCACATTGATATGGTCGTTTTGTACAGTTACTGTTGAGGCCAAATTCCGTTTTAGCGTTGTTTTCCCTTTGTTAATCGGTTCGACGTTCATCTCGTCGTTCGCTCCATTGGTACGTATGAATTGTTCATACTTTTTGCGACGAGAAAGGAGTATCGACAACAAACTTACGAAACTCTTCCGGTTCCATATCAGCGAATAAAATCACAACACTATTGGTTAGTAATTAATCACTTTAAAACCAATTACACAAATACACAAATAAAATATGTAAGATTCGGAGCACACAATACATGTATTCACGCTGATGGCTAATCAAAACTAACAACACAGAAAACCCTACTATACTAGACTAACAATAACAAAACAACGAATCCCAGTTTCCTATACGACCAACTTTGTTTGGATGTAGTATTATTGAAAACAGAAATGTAGGTAACCTCAACCTCAAGCAATTGATCACAAAACAAGCGGCAGTGTTCACTATATCTATTTATAACAAAAAATATATATAAGTCTGACATAAATACCAAGAACAAATACGCAAGAAATGCGTTATAATTCGAGAGCTTTCGATCGAATGGAGAACGATTTTTGTCCGATGAAAACTACAGAAGTTTCATTTCCCTAGCAACGGCTTGGTTGTAAGTGAAAATTATCGTACAATGTAGGTAACGCTTTTCGAGGACACTTTTGGTTTATTATTTTCAATAATGAACCATTGGAATCGAGCATGAAAAAAAAAATTCTTACCCCCCCTCAAAATTTGATGGTTTACGTTTCAAGGTATGTAGAATCCAAAACTGCAATAAAAATATTTCTGTCTGTCCGCCGTACGCCGTACGCCGTACGCCGTACGGGCCACTTTTCTTAGTTACCATGAAAAAAAATTGATGAAATTCGGGTTATAGGTTCCGTTCGGCGTCTAGTTGGTCCTCGAAGCTCGACGTTACTGTGAGTCATCTCTAAGGGGTTCAAAATAGGGGTTGAAATTTTCAAAACGCCTATACCATTTTTTTACGTAAATATTTTTACGGTTTTAAATAGTTCTTGAACTTGCGAGTTTTTTAAGACCATCCGGAGCATCGTACGTCCAGCCGTTCGTTCACAGTAAGGCCCCAAAGTTTGCACCGACAGGCATTTTCGACTCCAGTGTGAATGAAATTGTATACAATTCAAACCAAATCTCGTAACCAGAGACGCGCCCACAATAGGAATTTGTGAATACGGCCAATCATTGGTAGGGATCACCTGATTATATTGGCGGAGTATGAAGTCGAGTTGGTTGTTCTGTGATATTATTTAATTTGAAAAATGATGGCTCTTTTGGAGTTTGTTGGTAGGTAGTGAAACTTGAACAAACGTTGAAGTATTATTGATGGGTAAATTATTACTACGGTAAATCATTACTCAACGGTAAATTATTACACAACGGTTCATTATACCATCTACGTAGAAGGGGCTGGAGTTTTTTGGTAGGTACTTTTGCAACTTTTTTTACTCCTCATCAACAATTTCTTTTCAGAACTTCATTATGTGTGTTTCTTTTAGTTAGGTACTGTTTGTCATCGGCAGAATTATTTTAGCAACATTTAACTCGAGATTTAGGTAGGTACCTAGTAACGAGTACGGGGTTAGGTACCAACCTACGGAGGTTCTGCGATCTACATAATATGTATAGAATAGTACATATATCATATTATATAGACGGGTTATCTATACATAGAGCTGTGATCTGTAACAGAAGGGTATTCTATACAAAATAATAAACCGTTGTGCAGGGATTTGCAGCGTTTTTATTTTAATGTGCCAAAGCAAAGACATAAAATGTCAAAAACCATTGAACAACCACCATTCAACGATTGGCTGGGAAAGTTTTTCGAAACATCTAGCACGTCTCTCCCTCCTTCCCCCTGCAAAATCGAATCAATCTGTGTGGAATCGTAACGTTGCCAAGTTTCCAATCATTGACAGAGCAGCCCGTTTCCAGAGCTCAACCACCAAAATCCATAATTGCAGGAAGTAATTTCCCATTACTGTGCCACTTATGCGTTGAATCAAATCCTTCGGTCCACTGAAACATAACAATCCATCCTATTGTCCGTTCTGTAATCCAAGTCGATTGAAATGCTGACGTTGAGTGGATATTTGATTCAAAAGGAAGCCAACACTTTACCAATGGATGTTCTGAATGAAGGTTGTTCTGCCAGAAAAACACAATACATTCTCAATTCAGCCCACTTACTTAATCATTTTTTGTACGCTGGGTGGCCCACTTAACGTTAACCCTCCCCCACCCCTTTATTTTCAGCCTAGAATTCAAAATTAATTTTTTGCGCACGGGCGCAATGCAAACAAACGTTTTTCTTCAAATATGAACTCCTTATTCAATATTGGAAATATCGATTCTACGCGAGATTTCATGAAGAAAACTCACTCATCTTTTTTAGAGTGCCTACAGTGTGTAGTGCAGTGTGTAGTGTGTTCTGAGCGCAATTTTGAGGGAGAAAAAAATGGCCATAATCGGAAGAAAATAATAATTGGACGTTAATGAAACAATGGTATGAAATGATATGGTTTGAAGTATGAAATATAGTTAGTAATACTTACCTCACTTCAAACGGTTATATAATGTAGGTGTGTAATGCAACTGATACGATATTTTTCATCGATGTCCAGTTCTGCAAACAGAAATAAATATGTACATTTTTAAATGCAAGGATTCAGTTACGTGAGGGGAGATATATTTTTCAATAACAGTTACATTCCTGATGAGAATGTTCAAGTTTTCTTTGTAAGACTGATATTTCTACATGCAGATATCCAAAAATTTACTTTTGAGAAATACGTCACCCAAATGCAGTCTGCGCACATGGTGGTGGTATTTTTTTAACTGAAAATAGATTCCTTCCTGAGAATTTTGACGCCAACAGCACTCCTACGATCAGTACTTTTCCTATGATTTTTCAAAGATTCCAGAGACTCCTAAGTCATTGAACCTGGGCCTCTCTCCTGGGCGGGACCCCGCTGCCCACTGTGACGTAGTAACCTCTGGAGATTTTGAAAAATCATAGAAAAAGAACATAGAAGAAGTAACTGCAGGACAGTGCAGTTGGTGTCAAAGTTCTCAGAATAAAATCTAGTTTCATTTTTAAAAATAATGTAAAACGCTTTTGTAACCCAGGCGCCATACCCCATTGTTGATTGGACATAAATATACATTACGAGCTTGAATTGAATTATTATATATACATATATATATATATAGGGTCTGCCGACGACGCTGAGTGCGAAACGTTCAGACGTAGTGTAAGTTTCTTTCTCTGTGTCCTCTTTTTGTGTCCGAAGTTATAAACAAATATATATATATATATATATATATATATATATATATATATATATATAATTAGGTGGATAGATTATGCGACTTTTCAGGTTGGTAAATACCTGGAAGAGAACAAATTTCCACGCAGCACAAGTAACCTACCCATGCAACTGAATTACCTGCCCACGATTAAAATAATTATTATTTTAATTAAAATATTCTAATGGAATGATGAGTGCAGGACGCTGTATTTAATTAAAAAAACTATTTATTATTTACCTGTATCCATCATCCCAGTGATCTACGCTGAACGGGCATCTATACACGTAAATAATAGGTAGTTTTTAAATTAACTACAGCGTTCTGCACTCATCATTCCATTAGAATATTTTAATTAAAATAATTGATCATCTCCCCCCCCCCCCCTCCACCAGGAAAGCCCTAAATCAAGTACTGGAACCATCCGGGCAATTAGTTTCATAAATATACGGTGGGTTCAAGAATTCTATTATTAATTATTTGTTGTTATTCATAACGTTTGTTCAAGTTACAAAAGTACCTATAACATCCAACAACAACATCCAAAATAACCATCATTCTTCAGATGACATAACATCACGTAACAACCAACTTGAATTCATACAGCCATGCGTGATTATAATCAGGTGTTCCCCAGCAATGATACCTGGTTTCATTCACGATCATGTTGACGAAGCTTTTCGACAAACTCAGGGCTCTGGCCCTGCTAGTCTAAAAAAATCGATCGGCTAATCGAGTGTCTATTAGAGCTGGAGGGGAATGAAAGTTACATAAATATTCCGTGCATTCAACAATCTACAATTGATTATTTTTGCTGTTATTCATGAAGCACAACGTTTGTTAAAGTTAAGGAAGTTCCTATAAAAAAATCAAAAATAAACATCATTCTTCAAATGAAATTAATAATATCGCGGATCAGCCAACTTCATTCAGGCATGTATGTGCCCCAGCAGTGATATCTGGGATGGATGTATACCGTTTCATTCACGATCATGTTAACGAAGCTTTTCTGTGCAAGCGAACGGCTGGTCATATAATGCTCCGGGTGATCTCAAAAAATCCATTTGTTTGAGATCAATTTAAAAACGTTTAAAAAAACTATACCCTTCTATTGAAAGTTTTCGAGCTACGGCGTTCTGAAAATTTCAACCTTTTTTCACCCCTTAGAGCTGACTGACAGTAACGCCGAGCTTCGCGGACCAACTAGACACCGAATGGGACCTACAAACCTAATTTCATTAATTTTTGTTCATCAAGTTCAACTTAGGAAAGTGCCAAGTACGGCGGAAGGACAGAAATGTTGGTTTATTATTGTCGATAGTGAACCTTCGGAATCGAGCATTCAAAAAAGTTACCCCCCTCCCCACACATTTGACGGTTTCCGTTTCAGATTACGTAGAATCCTAAAATGAAATTGAACACATTTCTGTCCGTACGCCGTACTTCGCACTTACCTTAGTTACCAATTAATGAAATTTGGTATGTAGGTCCCATTTTGGGTCTAGAAGCTGGTCTTCGAAGCTCGGCGTTACTATCAGTCATCTCTAAGGGGTGAAAAATAGGGGTTGAAATTTCCCAAACGCCGTAGCTCGAAAACTTTCAGTAGAAGGGAATGGTTTTTTTTTGAAGTTTTTAAATTGATCTCGAACCAAAGAATTCCACGTCCAGCCAGTCATTTGCACCGAAAAGCTTCGTCAACATGGTCGTGAATTAAACGGTATAAACGGCCCAGATATCATTGCTAGGGCTGCATGAAATCGAGTTTGTTGTTCCGTGATATTATTTCATTTGAAGAATGGTGACTCTTTTAGATTTTGTTGATAGGTACTTTTATAACTCGAACAAACTTTATGCTTCATGAACAACAACAAATACTGAATTGTTGAATTCCGCGCATTTTCAGTACTCGATTTAGGGCTTTCCTGGGGGAGCACGAAGGTAGGTATTGACCACAGAAAACAGGGATCGACGCAGAAGGGGCATCTATGCAGGTAAATAATAACCGTTGTGTAATAATGTTAGCGTTTTATTCCATTTTCGGATTCTACGTACCTTGAAACGGAAACCATCAAGTTTTGTTGGCGGGGGGGGGGGGTTAAAAATTTAGGTTTTTTTTTTCATGCTCGATCCCAAATTTTCATAATTTAAATAATTAATAAACCAATAAAAACTCCGTTTGTTTAACATGACCTTTCTCCGGCAATAAGTTCGTTGGAATTGGACGTGGCGTAGGAGGTAGCTATCGTATTTAAACAGTAAAAGCAATCCCTCGAGAGAGGAAAATCCGACCCAATAATGAAGCGATTCGTTTAGTATTCATAAACCGTATTTGCTTATTAAGGAAACTGCTTTCATTGTGAACATGGGCTCCTCGCTTTAATGGAGGCTCTTTGGGTAACGAGAAAATTATACCTACGCTCATCAGGCTGATGGAGTCTGTGGTTGATTTCATTCTTTCAAAATGTCGTGTGAGCTCACTTACCAATTTCCAGCTACTCAGACTACACGTTTCATTGAAACCTTTGCACATGCGCTCATGATTCTGACAGATTACAGTCTACACATTTTCAGCTCATTGGATTATTATCCCGATAAGATAAATATTGCGGTTACAGGGAATTGAGTACATAGACCGACAGGTAGACATGTAAACATAAGCCTACTTGTTTATCGATATCTTAACCGTAAAATTCCGTTGGTGAGGGAGCAATACCTAAACCAAATATAACAAAGCGCTCGCATCCCGTGGCAATGTTTATTGATATCTTAACCGTAATATGCTGGTAGTGAGGGAGCAATACCTAAACCAAATATAACAAAGCGCTCGTATCCCGTGGCAGTCCTAGACTAAGCACTTACAGTTGATACTCAGAAAATAGTTGATAGCTGTTATCCAAGAATCTGCGGCATTTTGCTTCCGAGTCTGCGAAGCAGCGGAAGCCTTGTGTTCACTTTCGTGAGCCAAAAAATTTTTGTCTTCAGAAATCAAAAAAAAAACACGCATAACTTTCACAATTTTGATTCAATTTCGCTCAAATTTTCAAGGGTTGTTTGGACAAGGCCTAGTGAGTTTCAGTATGAATTTCAGCATGATCGGACCCTCGGTGCGCTTGCGCATGCGCTGGCGTGAAATAGATTCAATTTCCTTGTTACAGCCGTAGTAACCAAAGATTTCACCCAATTTCAATGTAATTCTCAGGGATTAAGCGGGTAGGGCCCATTGAGGTCCCATATAAATTTCAACATTATAGAGCCAGCGGTTCGCCCTGCGCATGCGCTAACGTGAAATTCTTCAAACACGCATAACTTTCGCAATTATGTATAATGGACGTAATGTATTATGGACGTAATGTTATGTAATATGTATATTTCATGTAATGTTATGTAATGTTATGTTATGTAATGCAATGTTATGTAATATTTATATTTCACGTTATGTAATGTTATGTAATGTAATGTAATGTTATGTTATGTTATTTTGCTTCCGAGTCTGTTCTATTTTATAATGGGTCACTCTGATTGTGACGAGGAAGCTCCTGTGCCATCACCTTGGCAGTGTATTTCGTTTAGTAATCCAGAGGCCGTACTTCATAATTATCATGTGTGATGATCATCAGATTATGATCTCTTTCTGAGTGCGTGTGCTATTCAAACAGCTGTGCCGATTTCGGTACAATAGTTCCATTGAGGGATGGGGGATTTACCACATAAATCGTAGTGCCATAATTTTCCTTGTTGTGAAACCTTACTGTGTGCAAAATTCTATGAATATGAATAGTCCTAGAGTTTTCAACATCACGATTTGATACGACGTCAGGGGACATGCTGTTAAGCATCAACAAAAGGTCTTATGCTGCAAATAGGTTTGGATTTGAGGTGGTAGATGAGTTGTCGGTTATATAGTAACTAGGTGAAGGTCTCCGGAAGACCAGCTACTACAATGTGCCGGTGCATCTGAACTATAACAAATGGGACGAGGGTTATGAATCATTGTTCAGTTTTCTGGAAGATTCACTGTGAGAAGACAGAGATTTGACAATGGCCGGTGACACCAATGTATGAATTGCTGATTAACAATTGGTTCCTGCTGAGATTTATCTAGACGGCACGAAGTTCAGAACTGGGCGTGGGTAGAGGGAAGGAAATGATCGTGGGGACAGGTTTCTTAAAATGTGTACAATTATTTAAATAGTAGGAGGAATAGTACTGTAGCCACCGTAGTTAGGGATGGAATATCGACAGATAACACCACTGCACCACAAACAAGCTTTGAGGGTAGAGGATGCAAAATACATCATTTTCAATCCAAACTTTGGCTAATAAGGAATGGTTTCACATGATTCAAGCATAACAACTGGAACAAACATAGAATAGAACATGTAGTGATTATGCTTTATGTGAATTCCGAGTTTTTGTGAGCTAAATGTAACCGGTAGAGGAAATGAGATGTGCATTTTAATGTTTGGGAGTCAAATATTTGAATTGCCCTATTGGAGCGTAGGTGAAACGTGAAAATAAAGCTCTCCCTAATAATTTTCGAGTGTCGGTAGTGGAGTTCAATTGAGTGGAGCAAAATACAGCTATACGCTGAAAAATGGTGTCTGAAAGAGATGAGAGATATAGGAATGTTTGTGAAATATAACGTTCAGAAGCCGATTTATTTCCGCGACCTCTATCAACGGGGCGTGATATGGACAAACCTCCCGGACGCGTAACCTCCCGCCAGAACACCCTTCGACGTTTCCCCTTCGCGCAGTCTGAACTTGAGTAATGACATGAATCGGAGCGAACAAACTGTCGCAAACTGACTGGACAAATCGTTGGCATACCGTTGGCATCTACTCCCCCCCCCCCCCCTTCCCCTTTGCTGGCCACTTCCAGTCAGTATTTCACTCATCACATCAGGAGAAACATATTATCTTATTCGTTTCTCTCCCTCCCTCACTTTCGCGTTCGAGTGCTTTCTTAGAGGATTGGGTCCTTCTGAAGGGTTGATCAGCCTCCACGACCGTCTCTAATATTCATAGCGGGATAAGTAACACCCGCCAGCCCCCCTCCCAAACATAGGACTTTATTGCAAAATATGCATCGCAGTTTTGATAATAAATAGGTAACACCTAATAGTAATACCATGATACGTGGGAGGGAGTTGAAATCCAGTGATTTTCTACGAAAACAAAATTCATTAGTTTTTAAGGCAGAGGCTATTTACTGATGGTAGGGTGGAGAGATCATTGAGGGACGTCTCCGTGGGGCGAGTCTTCGATTTGGGCGGCCAGGTGGAATTTCATCAAGAACTCAGCGGATTTGGATGGTCGGAGAGCCTTTGACGGAATCGAGTGTATGAGGCCTGTAGAACTTCCTGCACTGTTGGTATTTGAGTGTCTTTAAGTAGATTTGAATAGCTGACGTGCCACAGAGCATCTGGGATCACTCTCAGAGCCCTGTTTTGAAAGGTTTGAATTCGTCTTACTTGTGGATCAGGAGCACCACCTCAGACTTGGCTCCAGTATTCCCATACAGGTAAAACGTGAAACTGTTTCGAAGAAAATGTTTCTTGAAGAGAAACACTGAAACAGTTTCTCAAAACCAGAAATATCAGTTTTAAAAGAACGGCCACAGACGAACTGTTACGGTCTTGATTTGATTTCGGGTCCCAAGGTTGCCAATAGTCCAATAGTCCATTGCGAGAGACAGCTTCGCAGCAGGAAAAACGAAGAAACAGTTTCGCATTACTTTTGTTTTGGCCGAGAGCCAAAATTGTTCGAAGCGTTATTTTTGCCGAAGCTATTATTTGCTGTTTCATGCAATAAGCGACCTGTTTCGTTTCGTTTCTCAAAAAGAACAGAAACACTCATCCCTGTTAGTATTAGTGTTTGGGCATCCTTACGCCCCTTTGTTTGCAGGCGTGTTGGGCATGATTTTTAGGCATAATCCGCGCATCGTGATGGGATCACAATCCGTCGATCATGGATCGTCTTGAAGGCTCCTTATCGCGGGTAATCGTCTGCGACCACAACAGTCCCCCAATGTGGCTCAGTTCTACGCCGATTTTCCTACGACTCAGCTCAGTCCACCTTGTTCGCTGGGCCAAGCAATAAATTATTAGCACTTATAATTCACCAGCGTTGTTCTCGTGGCTTTCGAGAGGTCAGCAGTATCCTCCGAAGCACTGAACCCCTTTTCTTCAGCTGAATGGGTCGCAGCATCCCCTCAGACTACGAACTCGCCCTGGTTGCTGGACTGGCGTGCCACACTCTTAGGATATCCGCCATACCTACGCTTAGGATATCTAGGATATCCGCCCTCGAAGTCATCTCTTTTGCGGTACTACCTACCTACTCAGGACATCACCGGATCGGGTCAGGCCCCTAACGGATTTGTGAGCGGCTTTGCCAAAATGCCATACTTGCCGTCAGAAGGTCAGAAATGTCGTTTCATTTATATACTTACCATCTTTGTATCCCCTAAGAAAAGAACGGATTCGGGAAGAACGGGTTTTAGTCACCACTTGTTTTCACATTGTACATTCAATTTATGTTTGTGGTGGTTTGTGATGAGAGAGGTAATGGCGAGGTTTGGATGAGAGAGTGAGAGTGATGGAGGAGAAGGTGATGGGATCTAGCGTCTAAAAGGTTTTCACCTTTAGCGAAAGCCAGGGAGGTTTCCACCACTAAAGACGCTAGAGGATTAGGGCCCAGTGGTTGACACTCGTGGTAGGTTATCACCTTACCGGTTCCATCAGTGGGATCTTTTAGGTTATTGAGGTATGCAGATGTGAGAGGAGAGAGAGAGAAGTCATTGACTTTGGGTGTAAGCGTAGAATGAAGAAACGGGCGAGAACGGCGGGTTTTTATATGGCCCTTTCCACTCTCCCTCAGTCCCTTGGTGGTCGTCTCCGAGCGTTAAGGAATGGGGGGAAAGAGTAGGGTTTTGCCTGCAGCCTGTCACGTACGCCGCTTCATTCGTCTGGTTTATTTGTGCAATCTTAATATGAAATACAAGGTGATGGTTCTGGGAGGATATCACGACAATGTTATTTAAACAGGAGCTCCTGCAGGTTCACTTGATGCTTTGTAAATTTGCCCACCTATTTTCTGAAAGGAATCTATGATTTTCTCATTACACACTTCAGTATTTTCTAATTCGTGCCGTTTCAATCATACTGATTTTCCCTGACTCCTTCCAGTAGTAGCAATCCAAATCAACGAGGTACCTAAATGATTGTACCCAACAATTGGTAGCAGAGCGTGGTTGCAACAGTATTGTTGGAGTCATTTCTGATAAAGCGGATATGATTTATACGGCTATAATATTCGAACTGGTATTATCCCTACATTTTTGTCTGGTTCGTAATTATAATCGAAATTTACAGTGTACTTACAAATTAGGTACCTGCCTTCGTATACATATTCTGTTCACGTCAGATATTTCCATTCTGCTTTGTAAGCCCTATTGTGGCATAATATTTCGCTATACTTTTCTTGTGCACAGTTCTCAATGGTACATACCTACGCATTGACTATGTTATTAGGCAGTACTTACTCGTTGATCATATTATTTTAGTTCTGTACACTCTCTTCAAGAGATACCTACAGGTTTCATCTCAAGTTGAATTTGAATAACTCAATTTTGAGTACTGACACCTACCTAACCAGAGGTACCGGTCATAGGGAATCAAGAGTTTCATTGTTCAAGGCTGCCCAAATTATCGTAGTTCCTATCACGTTCATAAATATACCTGTATGCTCTTATCTCCCTTATTCTTTTTCGTGTTTCGTGTACTTTTCGTATTTACCTTTCTACTATAACTTCATTTCTCCCGCCAACTACAATCGATCCGACAAAGATCAAGGCTTTATTCTCTGTTTACGAACTAGCAGACCGGAACCGTCCGGAATTCATTTTCTGCTCGGCGCTGATCTTTTCACGGACATTTCAACTGGGACCCATTAGAAGTGTCAGCCGGTCTTCCCAAACTGGTACCTTCCGTTTTCGGAAATATAGTAATGGGGAAAATCGACCAGCCGTCCCATGATACTGTCTCATTGTTCACCGAAACTACTGAGCACGATGATTTGAGTAAATTGCTCACGCGATTTTGGGAAGTAGAGGAATAGAAGTAAATGTAGTGATTCCGCCTTCACCCGATGATATTAAGCGATGATATTAAGGCGACCCATTATCGTCAACCTAATGGAAGATACGTCGTTCGACTTCCATTTCGGGATCCAGTTCCGGTTTTTGACGATGCTAGTGCAATTTCCCTACCAGGTTTCATCATCACGAAAATAAAGTCGCTAAAGATGTTGTCCTCAAATCAGCCTATTTTGATTTCATGTCAGAGTATCAATCACTGGGTCATATGTCAGCAACTTCAGATTCTAAATTTATTATTCCACATCACGGAATCACCAAGATAGATCGAACAAAGTCAAATTACTAGTAGTTTTTGACGGTTCTGTAAAATTAAAAGATGGTTCATTGAACGAGGCGTTGATGGTAGGTCCGAAATTACAAAAGGGTACAAGGGACGTTCTTTTGAATTTTCGCACACATGCTATAGTTTTCGTCGCCGACATCGTAAAGATACAGACAGATCGAAATAGATCCACTCCATCAACCAAGTGGGATCCTCTTGCCGACAGTTTCTCGTACGCCATATCACAGCCACACACACACACACACTAAACACCACATACACTAAAAGGTCAATGCTCTCAATATTTTCGAAAGTGACCCACTAGGTTTCACTTCTCCTTGCCCGTTTTCTATGAGAAGCAAAATTCAGGAATTGTGGAAATTGGAGCTGAACTGGGACGATGAAGTTCCCACAACTATACAAGTACTACGATTTGTAGGTTGTAAAACCCCATTTGAGCACCATCTTACTGGCGACGCGTCGAATCGTGGATACTGTGCCTTGCTGTACCTTTGTACTTTTAAATGCCTCAGGAGTTCACCTTCACCTGCTCATCGCCGAAACCAAACTGGCTGCAATTAAACAAATTTCTATACCCCGTTTGGAACTAATTGGGGATCTTTTCCTGGCTCAGTTCGCGCTCAGACTTCATCAAAATGCTCCCTCCTGCTGTGTAGAAAACATATATTTCATAGATTCCTCAGTCGTTTTAAGCTGGCTTCATACTCCATCCTACCAATTAAAAACTTTTGTTGCAAAGCAAATCGTGTGACCGAAATTTTGACTTTAAAAAAGTCAACGTGTTGGCGCCATGTGGTGTCCGAGGGCAATGCAAGTGACTGCGGCTCACGTGGACTCACTCACGCCTCACGAACTCCTCAATCACCATTTATGGTGGAAAGGACCCACATGGCTGTCACTTCCCACTGAAAAGTGGCCAGATCCAATATTTGACATTCCCGAGGATTTGCCTGAAGTAAAACCCAGTGCGATCGTATCATGCGTACAAGTCCCTGGTGTTTGTGTACTTCTACGTTGGATGCCTCGCGTCTCGTCGTATTCAGAATTTTTTAGGTATGTAGCCTAGATAAGAAGATTGACCCACAACAAAAAGAATAAATGTAATCGAGTACAAAGTGAGAACCCAAGATCTCGATGACGCTCTTGTGGTGTGCGTAAAACACGTTCAAAGCCACTACTCATTCAAAAATCGATCCGCTAGTGATGCGCTGAAGCCTTTCATCCAGTTGAAACCCTTCATGGACGACGCAAGAGTTTTGCGTGTAGGAGGGCGTCTAACGTTCTCATATTTCCTATTCGCACAAGCATCCTATATTATTGCCAATTGACGCTCACTTCACCAAGATAATGGTGGAGCACTTCCATCAACTATATCTTCATCCAGGCCCCAACCTCTTACAATCTCTTGTACAAATTCGCTTTTGGGTTCAATCATTGCGGATTGGGGTTCCATATTGACTTCCATAATTCGTGCCATTTCAGTCATACCGATTTTCCCCTCAATCATACCTACAGATTCTCCCCTGAGTCCTTTCAGTAGTGGCAATCCAAATCAACGCGGTACCTTAGTGATCGTACCCAACAATTAGCATTAGGTAAACTAAACCCTTGGTATCAAGTAATGTAGTGGGGATTGCTTTCCAAGGAGTGGTTTAAGGGTTCTCAAGCAATCTACCAATTTATAACAGAAGAAACTGCTCCGATTTTAGCTGTGATGATGTATTCAACTCGAATGTCCCATCCACCCCATTGGCATCTTTGATAGGTACAATAAATTGACAGAATTAATTAGTATCAATTTTTTGACACTTATAATTAATATAGGTATTATTCGATGAAATAAACTAAATAATTGTGCCCACATATATTTTTCAAGGGTTTTCCAAATAATTCTCGAGCTGTAATAATCATAATTTATGTATACGGTTCGTTGTGATTCCATTTATAATGTCCAAACCACGTAAAACCACATGAATTTCGAAATACTGATAATATTCATAGATCTCTTTTGCAGTCGTACATTCTATTCTGCTGGTTTTGATTAAATTCACTGGAAATATACGGAACTATTATAGATTATTTCTCAAAATGTATGCAAACAACGGAGAGCCGTGAGTTGCTCCATCCACCATTCATAGGTGTCTCGTGAGAAACTTCATTTCTACGCACACCTAAGCTTGCTTAGTAGTGTGGTTAGGCCTAATATTGATAAATGATGCTGTTATATCAACTCGCTTACCAAAATGAAGTCATGACAAAATTTCACTCAAACGCCCTACAGTATCTTACAGTATGCTTATACCTTCCCAGATGGTCCTGTCACAAGTACATCAGAATCGTTTTCACAGGTCATAAGAGCCGAATATAGTCCAATGTAATTTGGTCGTGATCTTCAAAACATATTTGAGCGTAACTCAACATTGAGAAGGCTGCGCTATGTGGAAACCAAAGAATTTCAAGTAGTTGTTATGCAGTGTGGACCAAGATTATATCGTTGCCGTCGTGGTATGGACATGGGGAAACTTAATGCCATGGCTTAGTCATTTTTGCCCCTCTTATTTTTCAATCTTTCTTTCTTCCGTTCTTTTTAATTTTGGGTATTTTATTATCCAATGATTTATTTTTCATCAACAACTATTTCCCTTAGGTTCACCTTGGAGGGACAGGATATCCTTGGCTATCCTGGAGCTCCAAGAAAAAGGCGAAATCCAGATGTTATACGACAAATGGTGGAAGAACCCGGGGGACACCTGCATCAGGAAGGACAAGAGCAAGGAGAGCAAAGCTAATGCTCTCGGCGTTGACAATATTGGTGAGTCCAATAATACAGTCATGCATACACATTATTATTAAATCTTGTTGCATCCCACCTGCCTTACAATACACCATAAATAAAATAAGAAACTCTACGTGTTTGAAATTGGTTCACAAATGTAAAAATATGGCAAAGGTAGGTAATGGTAGATATTAGGTTTGCAGTGATAGTCTGCTGGGGATTTTATAAGCAGATTGAATTGGCTAGGTACTCTCAGCTCATCCAATGTCTCAGGTATCTACCAGGTACACCACTTGGCTGGTACTCAACTATCAGGAGGAAGATATTTAGGGTGTAGTAGGGGCACTCAGCCCAAGGAGGGACTGTTACCAGAAGGTTTGTTGGTAGGTACCTACTACAGCCTATACCTACTTGCAAGGGCAAGAGGTTATAGGGGGAAAAAAAGATGGAGTGCAAGAAAATGTGCAACAACACTCTAATAGTATATTATAATGAGTACCTGTTGATCCTGTAGTGGTGATGAAGTGCCTGGCCAGGACTTCCACTGCTGGTACCTATCCAGTGACTTGATGATGTTGTTGAAGGTGAATAAATTTGGTGATGCCTTCGCGTATCACGGTTAATTCGCGAAGTACGGCACTAGTACTCGCGTGATGTACCGAAATACTAGTGGAATTCGGGTGGATGGCACTGAATAAAACGGATTTCTCGGGACTTGAAAAAATGTGCTTAAAAAATGGCTGCTCGCACGTCCGACACAGTTGGAGAAGTGAGAAAACCTCCCACCAGAGTTCAGTAGCGGATGTGATAGGATATCAACAGTATAAGGATACTGCTGACTTAACGTCCTCTGATCCAGCCATGCGAAGTTTTCCCATTAAATATACCTGATTAGAGACGCCAATTACACAAATCCGCAACTCCATAATTATGAGGAAAATGAATTTAATGTAGACCACCCAAGATGAAGCATTTAAATGGGATTCAGTTAATTAAATTGTTTGTAAGTTTGGTGGCATTGGAAAGATGATTGTAAGGAACAGGGATCTCGCAGGCGTGTGCAGTAAAGATGGCGACGTCCTACTTGGTTGTTGAGGTTATTGTAAAACTAAGAAAATTCATTAACAGATGTTGAGATACCGGTATTGGTTAACTTTCGGGAACATTAGTGAGCTGAGTTTGAAATAAAGAATAAACAGTGATGAAATTCAAACTGTTGGGACTTCGTTGTCAACTTAACAGGAAGAATGAAAGGTAAAATTTCTAAATGTAAACAGCAGACAGTGGCACTAGATGAAGGAAATAAGGACAAATAGGTATGGTTGTAAATTGGTGGAAGCTCAAACATACTCCCCCCAAATTTACAACAAGCTACAAGACGAGTGGCACAAGCTTGGTAGCAGACCGCTTGAAGATACCCTTGGTGGTCTTCAGTGTTACAACACGCACCACATTGTCAGCTCCGGGGTGGACCTCAAGGACTCGGCCCAATGGCCAACGAGCGGGAGGTGTTTGAAACTCACTGACCAAAACCAGATTGCCAACTTTTAGGTTTGGTGGGCTGTTGAACCATTTGTCCCTGGCCTGGAGGTTTCGGATATACTCCTCCTGCCAGCGGTTCCAAAAGAACTGCACTCTTTCTCTGATGAGTTCCCAGGTATTGAGGCGGTTTGCAGGGATATCTGAGTAATCAACCTCAGGGAGTGCGGTAATTGGCTGACCAATGATGAAATGCCCTGGTGTTAGAGCGTCAAGATCTTCAGGGCAATCAGACACTGGTTGGAGAGGACGTGAATTCAGGATTCCCTCCACCTTGGTAAACATGGTGGCAAGCTCCCATGAGGTATAGGAACGGTTGCCAAAAGACTTGTGTATCAGAGCCTTGGCGGACTTGATACCCGCTTCCCAGGCTCCCCCCATGTGAGGGCTATGTGGTGGATTAAACTTCCATTCGATGGCGAAATGCGAAGTATGGTTGGTGAGAGCATCTTGTGTTTGCTTCTGATTATACCACTCATATATGTCACGCAGGTAGCCAGCTGCACCCACAAAGTTGGTTCCATTGTCCGAATACATTGATGCGGGGACTCCTCTTCGAGCCACAAAGCGATCAAAGGTGTCGAGAAAATCTTCTATGGACAGTCCGAGAGCCAGCTCCAGGTGGATGGCGCGTGTAGAGAGGCATACATACAAGCACAAATAAGCTTTGGTGGTTGGGGCTCTCCTCAGGTGGGATACCCTACAGAGGAAGGGCCCCCCAAAGTCGACTCCTGTGTGCATGAAGGGTCGCACTGAGCTGAAGCGGCTGGCAGGGAGATTACCCATGAGTGGAGACAAGGTCTGTTTGGAAAACCGGATGCAGATGACACATTGCCGCCTGATTAGCTTTGCCAGATTCCTTACTGAAGGAATCCAATATTCTTGGCGGATGCTAGCTATAAGAGCATTAGGACCAATATGATGGTTGAGGCGATGATAATAGTCGACAACAAGGGATGTAAAGTGGGAACGAGATGGGAGTAGAATAGGATGCTTCTGAGTTGTTGGCAGTGGAGCGTTATGGAGCCGTCCCCCAACTCTCAGAATTCCCTGCTTATCCACAAAGACAGCTAGACGTTTCAGCTCATGTGGTAGAAGGTCATGGTGAGTTGCAGTGAAAGCTTGTGGATAGAAGGAATGCTGGACTATGGAAATACAATGGAACTTTGCATTGGTAAACTCGGTAGCTGAAAGTGGACCGTAGCGGCGACTGAATTCCTTCTGCTTGGGGATCTTGCAGTTGAAGAGGAAGCGCTTGACAAATGCAATGACTCTCACAAGTCGTAGGAACGATGAATGACGTTCTGTGTAGGCAATGAAGAATGTGGTGGGTCGTACTACAACAAGTGATAGCATGGTTTGCTTCAACTCTGGAACGTCGACAGTGGAGGTGTCCTTGGAGATCGGCCATTGATCAATAGGTCGGGAGCACCAATCTGGTCCTGTCCACCATACACTGCAGTCTCGAAGACCTGACGGCAAGACACCTCGAGAACCGAGGTCTGCGGGATTTTCTGCACCCTTCACGTGGTGCCAGGAGTTGAGCGCAGTGGTGTCAAGAATCTGCTGGACCCTGTTACCAACAAATGTTTGCAGGAGGTATGTTGGAGTTTTCAACCAGGCCAAAACCACCATGGAATCGGAGAAACAATAAACATCTGATATATTGAGAGTCTGCTTCAATCGGTCGAGAGAAGTGAGAAGCCTGGACAGCAAAAGAGCTCCACAGAGCTCGAGTCGTGGTATGGTGATGGATTTGAGCGGCGAAAGTTTTGTCTTTGATTTAAGCAATTTCATATGGATCTCATCACCTTGAGTTGCACGGAGGTAGACAGCGGCACAGTAACCCTTCTCTGACGCGTCAGAGAAGCACAAGAACTGGTAGGTACTGTCGGTCTTGGGAAAGGGGCGTGGAATATTAATTGACATGATGGCTGGTAATTGTTGGGTAAAATCACGCCAGGCGGTTGCAATGGCTTCTGGTACAAGGTCATCCCAATCGATCTTCGCCTTCCAAGCTTCTTGAAGAAGACACTTCGCATAGAAGATTACAGGTGACAGATAACCTAGCGGGTCGAAGAGGCGTGCAATGACGGACAGAATATTCCTCTTAGTGCACTGAGGCTCAGGTGGTATTACCAAGTACGAGAAGGTATCACTTGCAGGGTTCCATTGCATTCCCAAGATCTTGGTGACCACTGGTTCGTGTGATTGGATCTGCACAGGTGCTTGGGAGTTGGCAGTGTTGGTATCAGTTAGTGGTGGATAGTTGGAGTTCCATTTATCCAATGAAAACCCTCCTTTGGCCAAAAGGGCGATGAGCTGGTTTTTCAAGTGGAAGAGCCCTTCAATGGTGTCACTCCCATATGCAATATCATCCACATAAGTGTGGTGTAGAATAGCGGTTGCAGCCTCAGGATATTCAGCGCCATCATCCTGTACAAGCTGGTGCAGAACACGTTGAGCAAGGTAGGGTGATGAACTCAGACCATACGTCACTGTGTTCAGCTCAAAATGCTGGACTGGCAGATCAGCGCTGGGTCTCCAGATAACTTGTTGATAGCATCGATCTTCCGGTGCAATTAAGATCTGGCGGAACATCTTCACTATGTCGCATGTTAAGACGTAAGTGAACTGTTGAAAATGGAGCACAATATCACAGATATCTGCCTGAAGCTTCGGGCCTGGCAACAGGTGGTCATTCAAAGAGCCCGAGGGGGTACGGTAACTTGCATCAAAGACCACGCGAAGCTTGCCATTATCCTTACGAATGATAGGGTGATGTGGTATAAGGTACGCAGGAGGACGAGTAGCAGGCGACATATGTCCTAACTCCAAGTACTCCCTCATAAAAGCTTGATACTTGTCACCAAGCACGGGATCACGCTCCGTCCTGGTCTCCAAGGAACGAAACTGTCCAAAGACCTTTTGAGTGTTCAGCTGGAACAGAGGTGGCAGTGATCTGAAAGGATAACGTAGAACAAAGCGGCCAGTTTCATCCCGTGTGTGTGTTTTCACAAAGTGCTCTTCACACTGTCGCTCCTCTGGGGACCACGGACTGCAGGTATTGACGGGTTCTTCAAGTTCCCAAAAGCGCTCCACGAGGGCGCTAACATCAGTATGTGATAACAATGCAACACCATGTTGAGTTGTTGAACTGCAGACAAACCTACCCAGGACAGTGAAGCCAAATATGGTGCCAATGAGTTTTGGACCCTGAGCATGGATTGTGATAGGTGCACCAATCACTACATCCGGATACAGATCAGCACCAATAAGGAATGATATGGGCCCTGGTGTTGTAAACTCTGGGTCACTGAGCTTATAGACTGTGTAGTCAAACCACATATCAGACTTAAGGTCCTCCTGAGGTAGAGGCGGAGTGATAGCTGGTACTACAACAGCCTCAGTTGATAGAGAAGGTGCAGAGGTTGACAAAGGATTGTGAATGTTGATATTAACTTGACCAACAATGCTCGTAAGCGTTGAGTCATTTACCCCTGAGATCCTGTGTTTGAAAGGTCTGGTACTTTGTCCCAACTGGCGAGCACACTTCTCAGTTATGAAAGAGTACTGACTACCAGGGTCAAGTACTCCACGGAATTTGTGCAATTTGCCCGTGGGGTCTAACAGATGGGCAACCACTGTACCCAAAAGAACGCCACAGTGTTGCTTAGTGGTATTGCTTCCAGAGAATCCTGGACCCTTACTCAAAGGGGGTGAGCTAGAAGCTAGTGAACTGTTGGGAACGGTGTCACTAGACTCCTCAGTTGAAGAATTAGGAAGACCAAGATGGAGGTCTGTGTGGTGTTTCTGGCCACACTTTCTGCAGGAGTGGGCAGAAGAGCATGCTTTTGTCTTATGGAAAATATGTAAACAGTTTCTGCAACCTGGAAACTGTCTCAGCAGATCCAAGCGTTGTTGAGGAGTCGATGACTGGAAGGTTGGGCAGCTAGAGATGGTGTGAGCTTGGCTGCAAATGAAACATGATTTGTTGTTTGAGGGTTGTTTCCGTTGCGACGAGGATTGCTGTTGACCGCTATCATCTTTAGAGTGAGCCATTAGTGCATGTTGCTGTTGCTTGGTGGTGTAGTTATTGGGAGACTTTACGGGCTTTAGCTGCGACGGTGATCGGGGTTTCGTTGTATCACCAGCTTCTGTGACTACATCTTGAGTGATGCGAAGAACCTGACACCGATTCTGCACAAATGTTTGAAGGGAAGATACCTTAGGATACTTGGTACCAACAATCTCTCGCTCAAAATCCTCTCTGGTTTGCAAGTCAAGAGAGCGCAGTGCTAGTTCGCAAAGGAGATAATCTGCGAAATCTGGAATTTCCAGATTTTTCAAAGAGTTGATACTCTCCATCACTCGAGAGATGTATTGCTGAAGGGAATTGGCAGTGGGTTTCCCTGATTGGGCCTTAAACTGCAGGAAGGAGTTCAGGTAGGTACAAGCGAGCTTACGCTCATTGTCATAGACCTTACACAAGGCCTCCCATGCCTGCGCAAAGTTTTCTCCAACACCCTTGATATGCTTGATAGCGTCCAAGGCAGGACCACTTAGGTAACTACGCAAGTAGTGGAAGCGCTCAGCATTATTTAAAGAGGTCTCATCGATGATGAGAGAGGTGAAAAGTTGTTTAAAAGTGGACCACTCGGTTAGATCCCCTTGGAAATTGCGAATAACGATGCGTGGAAGGATTGTGCGAGAAGAAGGTGGTGCATTTGTTGTGTTAACAGACGATCTGTCTACCGCAGTTGATGATGCAGTCTCCTGGACTGTCAGAATCTTCTGGTGAAACCCAAGTGCTTCATAGTAGGAGTTCTTAACCTCACCCACAAAGGCCATATCCTCCAAAGAGGGAAAAGAGGGGGTCGCCTCCGAAGTCTCACTAATTTCAGTGGCAGACTCTAGAAGTTCAAGAAACTCCTTATAGCGCTGCTCTAAACTACTGATCATACCACGGAAAATTATGCGCTCACTCATAGTGGTCATAGCAGATAAACCTTTATTGCGGATGTCCTTGATGTCATTGCCCGCACCTTTGAAAAGGCGTTTAGCTTTCACCAAAGCTCTATTTACAGTAGGTTCAACCGGTGCCATTTTGACTAGCAGCAATAATTAACAATATAAATGAATATTATGCACAAGAAATAGAGTTTATCAGTAGATATAACGAGCGGTAACTTTGATTTAAAGCTTGATGAAATTTTCAATAAATAGGGATGTTTATATAGATAACAATAATAAATAAGTTATGAATAAATAGTGATGATAAATAAGTTAAGTTGGTGAATAAATAGTGAGGATAAATAAGTTAAGTTGGTGAATAAATAGTGTTGATCGATAAAGTTAGTAAAGAGTGGACTGTATTATATTTTTCCTATTCTCCAAAGGTGGTACCTCAAATCCGGCCCGAAGGACCACAAATTTGTTTGAAATTGGTTCACAAATGTAAAAATATGGCAAAGGTAGGTAATGGTAGATATTAGGTTTGCAGTGATAGTCTGCTGGGGATTTTATAAGCAGATTGAATTGGCTAGGTACTCTCAGCTCATCCAATGTCTCAGGTATCTACCAGGTACACCACTTGGCTGGTACTCAACTATCAGGAGGAAGATATTTAGGGTGTAGTAGGGGCACTCAGCCCAAGGAGGGACTGTTACCAGAAGGTTTGTTGGTAGGTACCTACTACAGCCTATACCTACTTGCAAGGGCAAGAGGTTATAGGGGGAAAAAAAGATGGAGTGCAAGAAAATGTGCAACAACACTCTAATAGTATATTATAATGAGTACCTGTTGATCCTGTAGTGGTGATGAAGTGCCTGGCCAGGACTTCCACTGCTGGTACCTATCCAGTGACTTGATGATGTTGTTGAAGGTGAATAAATTTGGTGATGCCTTCGCGTATCACGGTTAATTCGCGAAGTACGGCACTAGTACTCGCGTGATGTACCGAAATACTAGTGGAATTCGGGTGGATGGCACTGAATAAAACGGATTTCTCGGGACTTGAAAAAATGTGCTTAAAAAATGGCTGCTCGCACGTCCGACACAGTTGGAGAAGTGAGAAAACCTCCCACCAGAGTTCAGTAGCGGATGTGATAGGATATCAACAGTATAAGGATACTGCTGACTTAACGTCCTCTGATCCAGCCATGCGAAGTTTTCCCATTAAATATACCTGATTAGAGACGCCAATTACACAAATCCGCAACTCCATAATTATGAGGAAAATGAATTTAATGTAGACCACCCAAGATGAAGCATTTAAATGGGATTCAGTTAATTAAATTGTTTGTAAGTTTGGTGGCATTGGAAAGATGATTGTAAGGAACAGGGATCTCGCAGGCGTGTGCAGTAAAGATGGCGACGTCCTACTTGGTTGTTGAGGTTATTGTAAAACTAAGAAAATTCATTAACAGATGTTGAGATACCGGTATTGGTTAACTTTCGGGAACATTAGTGAGCTGAGTTTGAAATAAAGAATAAACAGTGATGAAATTCAAACTGTTGGGACTTCGTTGTCAACTTAACAGGAAGAATGAAAGGTAAAATTTCTAAATGTAAACAGCAGACAGTGGCACTAGATTAAGGAAATAAGGACAAATAGGTATGGTTGTAAATTGGTGGAAGCTCAAACACTACGTACTCAATCACCGAACCTCCAAGATTTTACAAAATGAATCTTCATGGTCGTTCAATGCATACTTTATTATTAATCACTACAATTGACCACCGTTTTTCTCATTCTAATTTTGGAAAGCGCTACCGAAATATGCAGCATTTCGGTTTATTATCTTCAATAATGAACCTTTGAAATCGAGCATTAAAAAAAGAAAAATGTTAACCCCCCCCATCGAAATTTGATGGTTTCCGTCTCAAGGTATGTAGAATCCAACAATGCAATAAAAAAAATTCTACCCGTCCGCCGTACGCCGTACTGAGCACTTTTCTTAGTTACCATGAACCAAAATTGACGAAATTCGGTTTATAGGTCCCATTTGGGGTCTAGTTGGTCCTCGAAGCTTGGCTTTAATGTCAGTAATCCCTAAGGGGTGAAAAATAGGGGTTGAAATCTCCAGGACGCCGTTATCTCGAATTTTTTTGGTTTTAAATAGTTCTCGAACTTGGGAGTTTTTTAAGAGCATTGTACGTCCAGCCGTTCGTTCACAGTAAGGCCCGGACGTTTGCACCGACAGGCTTTTTCAACAGGAGGATGAATGAAATTGTGTACATTCAGCCCAGATATCATCGCTAGAGACGAGGTAACAATCGGGAATTGGCCCGGGATAATCATTGCTAGGGAGTAGCTGATTATATTCACGGTGTATGAAGTCGAGTTGGTTGTTCTATGATATTATTTCATTTGAAAAATAATGGCTCTTTTGGAATTTGTTGATAGGTAGTGAACTTGAACAAACGTTGACGTATTATTGCTGGGTAAATTATTAAACAATGGAAAATTATTACACAACGGTAAATTATTACACAACGGTTCAGTATACCATCTACGTAGAAGGGGCTGGAATTTGTTGGTAGGTACTTTTGCAACTTGAACAACCGTTGAAATGTTATTGATGGGAAAATTATTACACAACGGTAAATTATAACTTAAAGGTAAATTATTGCACAACGGTTCATTGTACTATCTACTAGAGGGGGCACCTATGCAGGTAAATTATTACACAACGGTTTATTATTTGCCTTATTCTCCATGAATAACTACAAAATAATTAACGATTGAATTATTGAATCCCGCGGATTTGTAGGAAACTTTGATTCTGGGGCCGGCTCCAGTACTCGATTTAGGGCTTTCCTGGGGGGGGGGGGGGGGGGGCTCGAGGGTATTGACCACGGAAAACAGTGAACTGCGCAGAAGGGGCATCTATACAGGTAGATAATAAACCTTTGTGTGATAATTTGCAGCGTTTTTTGAGACTCGTAGTCATTTTGGTTTATTATTTTCAGTAATGAACCTTTGGAATGAAAAAAATTCTAACCCCTCCTCAAAATTTGGTGGCTTACGTTTCAAGGTACGCGGAATCCGAAAATGCAATAAAACGTTTTCTGTCCGTCCGCCGTACTTAGCAATTTTCTTAGCTACCATGAACCAAATCGATTTCGTCCGAGTTGCTCTTTATGAGTATTCAACTCAGATTAAGTTATCCATCAATCAATCATGATGCATCTCGATTTTTGTATGGCAAATCTTGAATCACTCTTAGTACAAGGGCGAACTCAAGAATAAACAAATTAATTAACAAACATGTTGGTCCTGATGCAATAACTTATCCCGCACTTTAAAATAAATTAAAATTAAAATGTTTTTAGGGAGCTCATTTCTGGATCCATTCATTATAAATTCCGACGCTAACACATTGTTTGTGAAATTTACAAACAACAAGTGACAACACTTGTTGTTGTTTAGGGCTGTCGGTTACACTCTGTAAGGTTGATATTGATGTAGCGGAGGGGGAGAATGAGTTTATATGAAGCTTTCCTGCTCAGCGGATTCCCGTCTCGAGCAAAGGAAATTAGAGTCACGTGTTATTTGGGCTAACTTCTCCCTCGCGCTAACTTCTTTCCACTGCCCGAAGCCTCGAATCGAGACAAATTTTTGTTTGTTTTCGGTCGTTCTAAGCCTTGGGCTGTCTCACTACGACGAAAAGAAAAACCTTCTCACCGGCGATGTCAAAACGTTACTTCCACATAACGAACACGTGACAGGTTTCCTCGCCATAAAGATAAATTGAGTTCACAGACAACACAGGGTTTACCTCAACCTCCTTCTGTTGCTCTTCGTATGATGTATTTAGAGATTACCAAGTCGAGAATTGGGATAAAAGCTCGCGGCGTATCTGGTCCTCGTATTGGCCCTGCACAAATACGTACGGTGTTTGGTAAAGCTTGCATGTGCTTACCCGACCAGTGATTAGCTCTACACCTCTGATTAAAACATGCGAAGCCTGTAGGAACAAAAATTTCAATAAATAATGTATCTACATAGCGTTGAAGTAATGAGTTCCCGCCGGTGTATACCCAGTGGGAGGGGTTCAGGATTAATAATAATTGTGTGAAAGAAATGCACATCTTTTATCGAAATGCGAAACCACATTCCAGTAGAACCACTTTTATTGAATATTAAAATATTAAAATATTAAAAGCAAGGTAAACACAACGGTTTATTATTTTGTACAGAATACCCTCCTGTTACAGATCACAGGTCTCCGTATAGATAACCCTTCTATATATAATATTTACTATTCTACACATATTATGTAGATAGCGGACCCTCCGTAGGTTAGTACCTAACCCAGTAGTCCTTACAAGGTACCTACCTAAACCGATGTTTAATAATTTACCTATATAGGTTCCCCTTCTACGGAGATGAACCGTTGTGTAATAATTTGCCCATCAATAATACTTCAACGGTTGTTCAAGTTGCAAAAGTAACTATCAACAAAATCCAGCCCCTTCTTGGTAGATGAGCCGTTGTGGTGTATAAATTTACCGTTGTGTAATAATTTGTCGTTGTGTAATAATTTTCCACTGTGTAATAATTTACCCATCAATAATACTTCAACGGTTGTTCAAGTTGCAAAAGTACCTATCAACAAAATCCAGCCCCTTCTGGGTAGATGAGCCGTTGTGTAATAATTTACAGTTGTGTAATAATTTACCGTGGTGTCATAATTTACAGTTGTTTAACAATTCACCGTTGTGTAAAAATTTGCCGTTGTGTAATAATTTGCCATTGTTTAATAATTTACCCATCAATAATACTTCAACGTTTGTTCAAGTTTCAGAAGTAGGTACCTACCAACAAAATCTAATAGTCCATCACTTGTCAAATGAAATAATATCGCAGAACAAACAACTCGACTTCATACAGCCATCCTTGATTATAATCAGATGCTCCGTAGTTATGATATCCAGGCCGGATTTATACCGTTTGATTCACGATCGTATTGACGAAGCTTTTTGGTGCTCACGAACGGCTGGTCATACAATGATCCGGGTGGTCTAAAAAATTGTTTAGCTCAAGACAAATTTAATAACGTATAAAAAACCTTACCCTTCAATCGAAAGTTTTCGAGATACGGCGTTCTGAAAATTCCAACCCCTATTTTGAACCCCTGATGACTGACAGTAACGTCGAGCTTCGAGGACCAACTAGACTCCGAACGGAACCTATAACCCGAATTTCATCAATTTTTATTCATGGTAACTAAGAAAAGTGGCCCGTACGGCGTACAGACAGAAATATTTTTATTGCAGTTTTGGATTCTACATACCTTGAAACGTAAACCATCAAATTTTGAGGGGGGTTAGAATTTTTTTTTTTTTTTTGCTCGATTCCAATGGTTCATTATTGAAAATAATAAACCAAAACTAGACTTTTGTAGTCACCAAAGGTTTTACCATGAACGACGAACAAAAATATTCATCCAACTCGCCTCGTATCCATCTGCCTCCTTCTTCCGTATTATAGCATCCATTTGGCGATTGGAGGGGAGATCCTAGTGTCCTTGCAAATTATTACACAGCGGTTTATTGTGCTCTGTATAGATTCCCCCATCTGCGTACATTACTGAATTCCTTTTAGCTTGAGACCCTAAATTAGTAGGATCTTTTTTTCTGCAGTAGATACCTCCTACCTACCCACGCACACACATGCACAGGCACGGAAAAAATGCCACCAGTGACGAATTATATTAAGCTGTCTAACGTTCGGCAATTACAGTTCCATAAATATGCATTTTTCCACTGCACCGATCTCCAGTAAATGCGTCATTTCGGTCCGAAGAACCCACCCGGTCATTTTCGAAATCCTGATAGTCATCGAGCTAACGACCTCGACATATTCCCAATTGTTCACCTGATTTGGATGATTCTTTCGGCCGTCAATAATGGAGTAAAATGTCACATGTCGATACCTGGTGTTTGGCGACTTGATGTACAGGAGCTGTATACTAACTTGCACATTTTTTAATGAGCGGGACGCGAGAACCTTAGAAATTTTGGTAGATAAATACCCACGTGCTCGTTAATTTTGTCGCTCAACAATTTTTCGTGTTATTGGTTTTATGTAATTACCTTAAACTAATATCCATGTGTATTTAATTGTATGTTTTAGGTGGTGTCTTTGTCGTCTTACTTTGCGGGTTGGCTATTGCTGTTGTGATAGCCATTTTCGAATTCTGCTATAACTCGAAGAAGAACGCACAGCTTGAAAGGGTGAGTTCTATTCTTCAGGCTTTCACGTCTTAGACGTCGGTAACTGTACAACCCTAATTATAGCACTCGCACGTCTGTATTCGACTTTCATATACTCTGTTCGGAAGGATTTAAACGTTGGAGTGGCATTAGGCAGATGCAGTATTCAGGGTGGTGGGTGATGCCGGCATTGATAGTGAAAACTTCATGGGGTTGATGTCAGCAGGGCAATGGTCTTGATTTATATTTATGATTTTTTTGACGATGTATTTTATTGGCGTTGGTACTTATTACGGGAAAAATAATTATCATTATGGTTAAATTTTTGATCTTGTACTCCTCGTCAGAGATTTATTATCGGATGGAATAATTAAAAAGTCTTTACATCTATACTTTGTGCCGAGAGTAATGAAGGTGTACTGCTTGCAATTCAAGCAAACATAATAAATAATTATTTATTTTCGCCGCCTCCATTTCGGTTGTTGGCGTTTTGTTGTACCCTTCAGGACGACTCCGGAGTCGTGCAGGTCATTGCCTACTCTCCTTCGAATCGCTGCCACACACATCTCAACTACCTACGCCGAACGTTCCTACGTAAATTCGTCGTGGTATTCGAATTAACATACCTAGTTTGGGATATGAATTAACATTTATTTGTGTGTGTGTATTAGGGGGTAACAAGGTGATAATTTTAATATGAACTTGTCGTATTTAAATTTATTATTTTGTTGTAAAGTATGTCGTAAGAACCTCTAACATTTGTTCGATTATGAAAGAAACGTGATCTCGATTCAATAAGAAATGGGGGAATACGAATCGGGGAAGTAAACAGTTAAATGTCACCCTCTGTTCCTGGATTGAGTAAGATTTAACGTTAGAAGTGTTTGTGTATTGTCCGCGCATTCCTTTAAAAATGAAAACAGCCTTGGTTCAATAAGGATGCTCAAGAAGAAAGATATCTGTGATTGATTTGCCAATAGTCGGTCCCATGAAAATGTCATCAAATCTACTCAACTCAGGGCCGTGCCGTATACAGTGCTTACACCTAATCCATGGGTCATTGTTGGACGGTATGATAGAAGAGGATTCATTCACGTTTCCTCCCTCCCTTTCTTTTCACTGCGGGTAGGTGCTTTTCTGAAACGGACAAAATGTTGTTCTCACGGCTGTCCGTTATACATTCAAAAGTGTGATATTTTACGTTTTTACGTGGACAGTGGCGTAGCCAGGATTGTTGGATGGGGGGGGGGGGGGGGGGGTTTCCTCGGAAATCGAAAAAAGTTCCTGTCATGCAGCATGGCTATAAGAGCGAATTTTCAAAGAAATATTCCTGCTATCGTGTAAAAAGATGATATAGCGAGAAACCATACCACTTTTCTTAAAATTATATAATTCTCTCATCTTCGAACTCATCCTTTTGTTTGACAACACAAACGTTTTGGAGAAATTTGGAATTTTTATCATGTACCCAAGGACGGATATCATCTGGAGTGGCACATAAATATATATAAATAATACATACATTTTTGTTAAAATCTAGGGATGAACTGGACGCTGATATACACAAACCGGCCAAGCGCCATTTTTACATTTTCGAGAAAATCGCGATCAAAGATTTTGCGCGTTTTTTTGCTACCTAACCTCTCCAGTTGGTTGTAAAAATTTGGAAATAATAGAGAGTTCCTAAGAGATAAGTTCATTAGGGAACGGCCATATCTTTTGGCCACATCTAAGGCGAGCAGCCTTTGGATGCTAACCAATAAGTCCGGTTTGACAGAAGGTGGTGGGGGTAGGAGTGAATTAAAAAGTAACGTCACTTAACTTAGCACAACGCGAAATCCATTCCATTACGCATAGGTAGGTATACTCACTTTTTTATCCTAAGTTGATATCGCAACAATCTAGCAAATTCTTTGAAAGACGCTTGGAGTAACTTTGAAAGACGCTGGCGATGGCGAGGACCGACGACACATGACGCGTTAAAAAAAAACGACAAAACGCGGCAAAAAGCTGTGCACTGTTACCCCTGAGTAAGGTTAAAGACGATTCCTAAAGTTTGTGCTCTGGGAGATAACGCGCCTTATGTATAAGGCCGAATAAGTCGAACTTAAGGAAATAAGTTTGAACTTGGGCGACGCGCATGCGCAGTTGAGATAAATCCGAACACATCTTCCCGACTTTAGTCCTTAGGAACTCTCTAATGTCCCCCATGTTTTTTGGTGCGTAAAATCGAATGGTAACGTCAGGAAGTTGATTACATCGATATTTTCCGAGTTATGGCGGTTACCTGGTTTGTGCAAAACTCAAATATTACAAAACGAATTATGCACATCCCGGCCAAACGGCAAAATGTTCGACTGGCTACAATTTGATTTGCACAAAACGGCCAAGCGCCCCAAATGGCCGTTTTGTGCAAATCGACTGCAGCAGTTTTAGTAGAAAAAATTAAGAGCAAAAGAAGAAATAATAATCTGAATTTAGTGGAAAACTAGGTATTATTTCTTCCTCACTGCCGGAAGGTAGGGAAGCCTTGGATTCGTGAGAGTAAAAAAAAAGTCTCCCAAAATGATAATTTCCCCTACCATTTCGTGTTCGGAGATCAAGGAACATTTTGGTTCCTTGTCTGTCTGTCTGTATGTACGACTATCTCTCTGTGGTCAACTCCTTGTAACGCCCATAATTACCAGAAAAATAATGGCCGAAAGGCTGAAATTTGGTGGGTAGGTGCGGGTTGGATCACAGATGATCCCACACCAAAATCGGTGAATAAGTACTGTACCTTTCGTCTGCTCATGCGCAAACGTGAAATACTTGAAACGCCCATACCTACATTAAATATCGTCGAAATTGGTTCAAACTTGGAGGATCTATCAGGAATCATATTACGTTGACAATATTTCGATCTTACTGTAACTTTCGTCTGCGCGTGCGCGAACTTGAAATGTTGACCATTTCCTTCCTAGTCGTAGAGCTGAAATTTTGAGTGTACACGCGGGTTGGATCGAGGATGGTCCCATATCAAAATCATTGAAATCTTACAGTACCTAACTTCCGTCTGCGCATGCGCAAGCGCCAGATCCTAGTAGCGCCCATAACACTGCAGATCATCGCAGTGGTGAAATTTGTAAGACAGATGGATGAGAGTTGTTGGACGGTCTCAAATGAATTCCATCAAAATTGATATTTTACCAACTGATTCTATACCTATGTCCATGTTACAATCAGTAGTGAGGAAGCTATACTGCCCACCTAACTTGGCAAACTTTTATTGTTCAGAAGTGTTCAGAACGCACTTTGTGTTTATTATGTAACACCAGTAAAATAGGCTCGGGGGGAGGGGGGATAAATTTAATTTGCCTCTAAACTTGGTTACATTTCAAAGGAACGCAATATCCAATAAAAGCAATATTTTGCTTTAACTTTCGAACAAATCTGGCAGTTCGCACACAAGTTGGCTATTTACCTCCGTAGCCCGATCTGCCTATAAATGAATAGGATTAGAGATAAACTTATGTAAATGAAAAAAAATGTCAAGGAACATTGTTTTTTTAAACTTCTTATTAAACTTTTCATTTTTGTTTTAAACTGAACACTGAAATAATAATTGTAAAATTTGGTGCTCACAAAAATCAAAACCTATTCTTAACGCAATATCGTACAAATTTAAGTAGATCAGGAAGCTGAAATAACATAGATTCAGGGAAGTGGCTAGAATAGGAAACTAAATACGTAAATACGGAGTATGCCGAGGAAACACCTGAATCTATGCAGCTGAGTTTTGCACAGACCGACCAAACGACTGGTGTGGCGTCTTTTGGCCGCTTTGTGCGAAATACGGAAGCCCTGAATACCGGGATGACGCTTGGCCGTTTTGTGCAAATTACTGACCTTCTAAAAAACGTTTTGCACAAACAGTCTATCCACCCTAGCTTGTCTGAAAATTAACAGAGGGCGCTGAAATCGAGAAATTATGAAAGAACTCGTCGAGACGAATCGATTGATACCAAAAACTCGATTTTTGACATTTTGGCGCTTGGCCGGTTTGTGCATATCGACGTCCAACTGAGGATGCTCTGAAACGGATTTGCCTGTAAAAATATTTCAAAAATTCATTTTCTGAAAACGTTACCCATAGCGATAGCTTCATTCCTTGAAAATTCTCGAACATTGTTGGCAAATAAATGTTTTATTTCATCAGTTTATCTTACCTAACGTTACCTGTAACATTTAGTGCTTTGTTAAATTTAATTTAAATTCATCTTTATTTGTAATGTCAAACCTCATTAACGAATTTTCAAAGGAAATGAAGCTATTGCAATGGGTCCCAAAATTTTCAGAAAATAAGTTTTTGAAATGATGTTACAGGCAAATCCGTTGCAGAGCATCCTGATGCATCTCTAGATTTTAACAAAAATGTATACGTATATTATATATATTTATTTATGTGTCACTCCAGACGATATCTGACCTTGGGTACGTGATAAAAATTCCAAATTTCGCCAAAATGTTCTTACTGCCAAACAAAAGGATGAGCAATTTTCAAAAATTCGAAGGGAGTCAAATTTGAGTTTTTAGGGGTCAAATATTGGAAAAAACGGCTAAAATTGATACATATAAAATCACTGAAAGTGGTATGGACGGATTAGTGACTACAGAAAAATATCATTTCAGTTGTTTTTCACAAAGAATAGAGGTCTAATTAGGATTTTCGGGGGGTCAACAATTGGTATTAAGGGCTAAAATCAATATTATTCACCTGAAGTGTGGGATGTTGACGGTGAGGGACTGTAAGCATTTTTTTTTCAAAAAGATTGGATCAAATTTTTGGGACAGATCGTTAGTAATCAAATAAACGTAATATTATTTAACTGTTTAATCATGTTTGATTTACCGTTTGATCTGTTATTGTTGTATTTGTTTGTTACTTTGTGATTGTTATCATTCTTAACATTTAATTTCAATTTGTGATAAAGTTTTCGAGCCAATAGGGGGGGTTTATGACCCCCACTAACCCCCCCTGGCTACGCCACTGTACGTGGAACTAAATCTTTACACGTTCTCGTTTCGGTATTTGCGAATATCACTTTAATTCCCTCGTCGGTAGCGACGCTGCCATCTGTATAAAATGAGAGGATGTATAATTATTATATTGAGCGTGACGTCAACAGAAACATTAGGTGCATATAATATGTAAATAATATCTATTCTACGAAAGTTACATTTTATTATTATTATTATCCGCGATGCATTGTTATTCGACAATGCAAGATCAATATGGAGGGTTGTAATGTAGTTTGAGTGTATAACCTTGAATATGTCTAGTCCGCAGGTTCCCGCTCTTCCCACTTTGAAACTCTCCAATTATACAAAGGGGGACGACAGCGTTGCACTTTGCGGAGGGTGGGAAGGGATAAAGCTGGGACCCGGCCGCAATTATTGTACTCTAACTCGAAGGAACTACCTTTGCGAGTCCAACTTGGTTTGACAGAGCAGAAGGAAACTTCCCCGTCCGTTGATGATGTGAACTCAAAACCCTCGGCTGTGATTAATTACACTTCCCTATCCACATAATGCGAAAGGCTTTGCCCGGACGGCCCCTTTCCCTTTATCAGAACTCAAGAGGTCCGGACCCATCTTATAATTTATAGTCTCTCGTTTATTTACGCCAAATGGATTCGTTTGTACTTGAAGAGTTCATTTACGGATCACGTTTGATCACATAAACCTCGACAACTAAAGCAGGTACCAACCTACCTGAGATCATCTTCAAAACGCCGGAGTCATCAACTAATTCTCAAAGAAACCCCATAAACTTTGTTTGGACAAATTTGAATCCACTTTGATGATTTTGGATTATAGGTATTCATATTTTTCCAGAAGGTTCCTCTTGTAGGTACATGTACAGAGTGTTCACAGTTATCATTGGGAACCTTCTAGAATCGATTGTACCACTAATTTCTGACAAGAAGTTACTCCATGCAATTTTTTTAACCTCTCGTTTTTGTGGGTTTTCACTTCCGAAATGTTTCATGTTTTCGACCTTATGCTACTAAAATAGGTCCATTAAATTACAATGTAAAATCAAAAATAAGGACGCCATTGGAAAGAGCGTTAAATGTTCTATCAGAATATGGCCCTAACATACATTTTTAAGTACATTCAGCGGGGAAAAAATTGGACTGAAGAGAAAATGTTCTCAAATTTTCAAAATCACCATTTTCTCAAACGGCAGTACTTTTCAAAAATAATTGGCGATTGAACATTCACGTGAGGGAAAAACTTCCTCACACTTTCAGGTTTCCAACGGTAAGGTTATTTTTCATTTTACTGCTTTTAGGGGAGAAAATGACGTTTGAATGAGAAAAAAAAATATTTTTGAGTAAATTATATATGTATATACCAATTGATATATATATATATATACCAGTATATCAATTGAGTCAATTGATATTATATTCCAATATATCAATTGAGTCAATTGATATATTATATACCTACCAATTTTATGTGGGAAACGATATCTATCTTCCTTGTCAAATATACCAAATCAATTGGTATATTTGTGACTCGACCTGACCTCCTGATTCATTCTGACTGGTTAGAGAAGTTGACGTGTCCAAAAACTCGCAATTTTCCTCGGAAAATAAATTTTTCATCAGTCAGAATAAATCAGGAGTGTCACCATTTCACAATGAATCGAACGGTGACACTCTGATTTATTCTGACTGATGAAAAATTTATTTTCCGAGAAAAACTGCGAATTTTTGGACACCTCCGACCAGTCAAAATGAGTCAGGAGCGTCACCATTTGATTCACCGTCAAAAATTGTGAGGGAAACTATATCCATCTTCTCTAGTTATGGACAGGTCGAGCCAAGTCATAAATACCGTAAAACACTCGATTTCCTCAAAGAACACACGTTTTTATCATTCAAACGTGAATTTCTCTCTTGATTAGAGCAGTAAAATCAAAACTGACCACACCGCTCGAAAGCTGGGATCCTGAGGAAGTTTTTCCCGTCACGTGCACCTTAAACCGCCCATTATCTTTGATAGTTATGCCATTTTAAAACATTTGAAAAAATGAATTTGAAAATTTGATTTTGAATTTAAAATTTGATTTGGAAATGATTTTGAAAATTTGAGAACATTTTCTTTTCAGTCCAATTTTTTGCCCTTTGAACGCACTCTAAAATGTATGTTAGGGCCATATTCTGATAGAAAATTTAACTTCCTTTCCAACGGCGTACTTATTTTTAATTTTACTATGTAATAAGGGAGTTATGGCCATTTTAGTGGCGTAAGGTCAAAAACAAGGAAAAACTCTTAAAACTGAAAAAACAACGAAAACAAGATGTTGAAAAATATTGCAAAGAGGAACATTTTGTTGGAAATTAGTTGTTAAATCGATTCCCAGAAGGTTCTCAATCTTCAGTGTGAACACCTTGTATAATGTTGGCTTTGCTCGAAACCAAAGTTGTGACTGTCGACTGAGATTATTTATTTGTTTGATTAGTATGAACCGTATCGGGTACACCGAAATATTTTGCTTTGTTATCACATTCCCACAAAATAGTTTCATCAGAAGTTTATCACAAAAATGTTACCAAAAAAAAATGAATCACGTCAATTAGGTGAATAGCGAGTGGTTTAGTGGCTTTGTTATTTATTTCAGGAAACCCATAATAGCCCTAAACGATGAACCTGAGGGTTAGATGAGTAAAAAAGAACTGAATGAAAATGTTCCTGCAATCTATCGAATGCTTTGAAACAGAAGCATTATTGAGCCCTCACCGTTTTATTGGAAACGAAGGAAGTTATCTGTAGTTCGCAGAAGGATTCGTAGGGATGTAGACTTATAAACGTTTTACTGACGGTTACTAACAGCTTTCCCAGAGCGTCAGAATGAAGAGAAGTGAAGAACGAGTTCCGCCCCATCCGTTCCGAATAAATCAAAGTCCCCTCACGAATAATTTAAGGAGGGAAAAATCCAGCGAGCTTTGATAAAGTGGGCCTTTCGGATCAAGTGGATGAGACCAGTGTAATTAATCATGAAATGGAAGAATCTCGTTATCACCTGAATGAGGGGAATTGGAATCCCCCCCCCCCCCCCCCACCAGTTTGATTGACCATAGCGGAACTTGAAAATAGGGTTTTAGCTATAATCAGTTTATTGAAGTTAATGTTGCGCTGACTTCTAATATGCTGTTTGCCCTTTTAGTTGTTAAGTACATTCCAGGGATTCTACAAATAATTTCCAACAATAACAAAAAAGCCTCGTGGAGATTTTATGAAAATGTTGGAAACGCAGTATTCTAGGGCTTGCATATTTAAACGAACAAACACTCGCGATGAAATCGTCGAAACCATTTAAAATGATGCCATTTAAAAGCTATCCAAACCATTTAAAAGAATAAAAATGGAATTATTGAAACGTTATCTTTTTCCAGTATTACACGAAAAATACACTGTTACACCGGTTTCGGTGATCAATCCATCGCCATAACCGCAACAGTTATTGTTTGTTACTGACGATGGTTTGATACCGAAACCGGTATAAAAGTGTATTTTTCGTGTATTAGTGGAAATAGACAACCTTTCAATAACTCCGTTTTCATTCTTTGCATATAAAACTCTCTCATGCAGTGGCATGTATTTAAACTTCATGCATGTACTTTCAATTTCATACATGTGTTTAAACTTCATGAAAATATTATCAGCTTGTTGGTTCATTATTAGCAATATATACCTAAATATTGTATTCTCAGCACTCGTTGATCAATCAGTCTGCGTCAGAAGAATCGAAGTGAAGAATCAGACGCAGACTGATTGATCAACGAGTGCTGAGAATACAATATTTAGGTATATATTGCTAATAATGTTGATTTCTACGAAGACTCCTTTCGCAGCAAGATACTAAAACAATAATGTTTAGATTTTCACCGATTTTGTCTCCTTTTTTTATCATGCCGTGTAAAAATAACTATCTAGATGGAGTTTTGGTATAGGTTGTTAGTACCTAGATGGTAGGTACAGATATTTGAAGTAGAAGTTCTGGTTAACCTGGCATGTTCAAAGAAAAACGGAGTGATTGAAAAGTTGTCTATTTCCACTAATACACGAAAAGAAGCGAAAAATACACTGTTATACGGGTTCAGTGATCCAGGGTTGATCACCGAAACCGGTATAACAGTGTATTTTTCCCGTTTTTTCGTGTATTAGTAGAAATAGACAACTTTTTCAATGACTTTTAACTTCGTTTTTCTTTGAAATTGGTTTCCACAATTTCTTCGCGAGTGATTTAGTTCACCCATTCATGTTCATCCATTGTTTTATATCGGCTTCACTTGGTTTAAACAACCACCAGTAACATATTTCTACGGTTTGGCTCAGATGAGTATAGGGCTAGCGTTCTTAGTTATGTCCGTGAGGATGTATAACACTGGTATTAACTATTCTACGTTATCTGTTCAAAGTGTGACTTCGTTGTCCGCTCCTTTAGGTTATGTGTTACACACCTTGTTGACTTTTGGTTTATTATTCTGTGAACAATACACCTATGTAATCGCTCAGCAAAAAATTTGTATAACACCCCCTCAAAATTTTTTCATTCACGTTTAAAGCTGTGTAGATTCAAAAAATGCAATGTCCGTCCGCCATCCGCCGTACCTATCACGTGTACCGGCTTCATTTTCGGTCTAAAAAATTCGTTCTTTCGCACACATGCTCCATTTGGGCCCTAGTTGTGTCCCGAAACTTTGCAGCCCGATCGGAATATACCCAGGGGTGTTATGAGTGAAAATGTGTATAAAAATAGGTACTTTTTGTGTTTTAGTAACATGTTAGCAACATGAGCTCTTGAGGATTCGTTTTCCATGTTTTTGGGACGATAAAACGGAATGTCAAGTCGATTTTGACCAAAGAGTGGAAAATTGAGGTTCTAGCGAAGTTTCAGCCTTAAAGTTACGTTAAATTTTGGTGTAAAATCGTCGTTCTTCCACACACATTTGGGTCCCCATTTGGCAACACATTTGGGTCCTAGTTGTGCTCCGAAAAACGCCAGCCCGATCGGCATACACCCAGGGGAGTTATGGGAGAAAAATGGGTGTAAAAAGGGGGAGGTTTTTTTGAGGTTTTAGTGAACATGAGCTTGTGAGGTATCGTTTTCCATGTTTTTTAGGGGAAGAAGACCGAATATTAGGTTGATTTTGACCGAAGAGTGAAGAATTGAGATTGTAACGAAGGTTAACCTTCTGTCGGGCGCGCCTTGGCCAATCACACCACCAGGCGCGTGCCGCACTGTGTGAGGCAATCTATATTTTTGCTCTTTTTTTAAATTAAATCTTCTTTTTAAATGTAGGAAAAGGTGTGAAACATTAAATTCATGTTTTTGCTTTGCAACAAATGTATTTTCTTCGAATAAAAACTTTAATACATAACACCCCAAACACCCAACTCCAAAATCCAAAAGGATTTTTTTTTTTTGCTGGTAACATGAATAATCTCGAGAACAATAGTACAAATAATTGACTTCAGTATTTTACTGAGCACCTACCTTAACGATTTTTGGTACTTAATCCAAGTAAATTAGACGTTTTGGTTTATTATTCTGTGAATGATACACCTATGTATTCGCTCAGCAAAAAATTTTTATAACACCCCCTCAAACTTTTTTCTTTTCCGTTTCAAGGTCCGTAGATTCCAAAAATGCAATGTCCGTCCGCCGTACACCGTCCGCCGTACGCCGTATCACGTGTACAGGCTTCATTTTCGGTCTAAAAAATTCGTTCTTTCGCACACATGCTCCATTTGGGCCCTAGTTGTGTCCCGAAACTTTTCAGCCCGATCGAAATATACCCAGGGGTGTTATGAGTGAAAATGTGTGTAAAAATAGGTACTTTTTGCGTTTTAGCCACATGTTGGTAACATGAGCTTCTGAGATATCGTTTTCCATGTTTTTGGGGACGGGAAGACCGAATATGAAGTCGATTTTGACCAAAGAGTGGAAAATTGAGTTCTACCAAATGTTCAGCTCCCAAAATTGATTTTTTATGATTGAAAAACCTGGGAAATCGTGTGAAATCACCATCAGTTTGTATAATAGGTGTCGTGAGTCCCTCCCGGGAACACTCCACTAGTAACTTTAAGCTCTCACCAACATTCTAATGCCAAACTTAGTTTCCGTCAATAAACAAATGAGTGGGGAGACAAGCCACAGAACCCAGGGGACACAACCTGGGGCCCCACCACCAACTCCCAACAGGGAGTTGGAGGGAGAGGCCTCCAGTTCCTATATAACCCTGGATCCTGGGGCTTTAGCCTCATTCGACACTTCCTCTAACCAGCTCTCTCTTCTCTCCTCTACCTTGCTCCTCCTCTCTTAAAAGATCCCAGATGATCGGTGGATATCCGCCGCCTAGACAACATCTCCTCTCTCAAAAGATCCTAGATGTCGGTGGAATACCGCCGCCTGGGCAAATTCTAACACTCACCTCCATCTCTCCCCAAAAGATCGTAGATGTCGGTGGATATCCGCCGCCTGCGCATTTCCTCACGCCACCGTGATGAACCAATTTTAAATTCATCACAATAGGTAACACTGGAAAAAGTGTCAACACATGGATCAAGACGATTAAATAACACCCAATGATCAAAGATAGTTTTAAAAAAAAAAGAAAAAAAACGCTGCAAATCCCTGCACAACGGTTTATTATTTTGTATAGAATACCCTTGTGTTACAGATCACAGCTCTATGTATAGATAACCCGTCTATATAATATAATATGTACTATTCTATACATATTATGTAGATCGCAGACCCTCCGTAGGTTAGTACCTAACCCCGTACTCGTTACTAGGTACCTACCTAAATCACGAGTTAAATGTTGCTAAAATAGTTCTGCCGATGACAAACAGTACCTAACAAAAAGAAACACACATAATGAAGTTCTGAAAAGAAATTGTTGATGAGGAGTGAAAAAAGTTGCAAAAGTACCTACCAACAAACTCCAGCCCCTTCTACGTAGATGGTATAATGAACCGTTGTGTAATAATTTACCGTTGAGTAATGATTTACCGTAGTAATAATTTACCCATCAATAATACTTCAACGTTTGTTCAAGTTTCACTGCCTACCAACAAACTCCAAAAGAGCCATCATTTTTCAAATGAAATAATATCACAGAACAACCAACTCGACTTCATACTCCGCCAATATAATCAGGTGGCCCCTAGCAATGATTTTATCTCCGCTAATTTTCCTATTGTGGGCGCGTCTCTGGTTACGAGATTTGGTTTGAATTGTATACAATTTCATTCACACTGGAGTCGAAAATGCCTGTCGGTGCAAACTTCGGGGCCTTACTGTGAACGAACGGCTGGACGTACGACGCTCCGGATGGTCTTAAAAAACTCGCAAGTTCAAGAACTATCTAAAACCGTAAAAATATTTACGTAAAAAAATTGTATAGGCGTTTTGAAAATTTCAACCCCTATTTTGAACCCCTTAGAGATGACTCACAGTAACGTCGAGCTTCGAGGACCAACTAGACGCCGAACGGAACCTATAACCCGAATTTCATCAATTTTTTTTCATGGTAACTAAGAAAAGTGGCCCGTACGGCGTACGGCGTACGGCGTACGGCGGACAGACAGAAATATTTTTATTGCAGTTTTGGATTCTACATACCTTGAAACGTAAACCATCAAATTTTGAGGGGGGGTAAGAATTTTTTTTTTCATGCTCGATTCCAATGGTTCATTATTGAAAATAATAAACCAAAAAGAGCGTACCTAATTTGTGTTTTAGGGGCCAAAATTAATGGGAA
The DNA here is from genome assembly GCA_954871275.1 of Leptopterna dolabrata. Classification (NCBI taxonomy): domain Eukaryota; kingdom Metazoa; phylum Arthropoda; class Insecta; order Hemiptera; family Miridae; genus Leptopterna; species Leptopterna dolabrata. The sequence goes on from OX940977.1 coordinate 21,068,122, forward strand.
CCATTAGAAATAGCTATTTCGATTATTACGCATGAAAGAAACAATAAATGAACAGCCAACATTTCTGTAGGTATGTTCAATAGAATAATAAACCCATGTGACAAGGACTTTGCAGCGTTTTTAATCACAGTTTAGGTAAATATAAATGCATTAGTAACTAAAAAAAACATACACTAAACTTTTTTCACAACTCAAAATTTGTCTACTTCTTTACACTCAAATATTAGTAAATCACTCAGCTGGAGTTAATGACAAGAAAAATGGGGAATATGTCGATAAAGAACACATTAAAATCGCAAACAAGTAAAAAAATACCAGGAAAAGTTACAAGAACAAATATTATTAGAGACTCGTCAGCGGGCGCATGCCGCACTGAGTGCTGGAGAGATCGGGACATGACCGGGCGCGTGCATCACTTGTGCGGCGGCCAGCGAATATTTACGTTTACGTACTTGTATACGACTGAAGACAATGCGAATCGTGTTCCTGGTGGCACCGTCTTACGTCAAAACTAGTAACCTTAAATTAGACCAGCTGACATCCTTCTCCCTTCAAGCATACAGCCGGTGTTTTGAAAACACTAACGTGCCCGCACAAAATGCGGGCGCGCGCCCGACGAAAGGTTGCTCCCGAAATTAATTTTTTATTAGTCAAATCATGGGAAATGTGTGAAATCACCATACATTTGTATAATAACACTAGAAGTAGTATCAACAGGTGAATCAAGACAATTAATTGGTACTATCAATGATCAAAAATAATCAGTTTAAAAAAACGAGCCTAATTCGTGTTTTTGGGGGCCAAAATTGGCGGAAACCATCAAAAATAGCTATTTCAATTATTCCACATGAAAGAAACAATAAATGAACAGCCAACATTTCTATACGTATGTCCAGTAGAATAATAAACCCATGTGATAAGGACTTAGCAGCGTTTTTGGAATAATAGTTACTTGTTGACTCGATTAGTAAGCGAAAATTCGTCTTCTGCACATGTTTTAATCAACTCGATCCTCATATTATTTATTTTTACTAGGAATCAAGTGACACCAATTCTATTCTTCACACCCCACCCCCAAATCCCCACCTTATTAAAAGCGTAACAAGAATTTTATATTATTGGAATCTTTTTTTTTTTTTGTCTAATTAGAGGGGCGGTGCTCAGTCCCTGTGCGCTGAGATGGCTGACGAGCTTTGCTTCGCTCTGCGGTGCAGGGGCTCTCGACAGAGGCCGGCCCTCAAGAGACAGTGCTCCAAATGTGCAGCAGGATCCACTTATGCCCCTGCAGTACCGCCGGCCCCTGCACCCCCTACCCTCCCACCGTACAACCAACAGCAGGTAAGGAGGTATGCATTGACTACCACACCAACACACTTTTCAGCTCCTGCAAACCGCTGCTATTGCATTGAGAATGTGCATTGAGGATGAAGAGACCTTCCTATATCAGGTAAACTCAACCTCAGTACCTACCTACCGATTTTGTTGCTCTCACTAATACCCACATGCCTATCTAGGTACAGCTGAAGAGGGAACGGGTGCCTACCTACCTAGGTGCCTATATATATTAAATGCCAACAACTGATTATTTTCCAGAACAGCCCCCAAGCTATGAATTTTTTCGGTCCATTTATTGATTCACACTCATAGTATAGATTTGCCGTTTGATCTTGTGGCTCACTCAAAGGTTCTCAACATGCTCGCGTGAGTTCGCTAGCTATGCCGTCAAGCTGGGCCCTGAGTCCACGTGGCTTATGTCGATTTAATTGAAAACGAAATCGCAAATTCTACGATCACCAAGTCGCAGGGCTTTATAATTAGGTAAACTTTGGTAAGGATACCCACCCGCGAAGTATAATTCTCAATGGCTCAAATTTTAGTAACAAATTACAAATAACAAATAGATAAGTAAAAAATGAATATAATATCCTATAATTGCGTACCTATGTTTTGACTTAATTGTATTCAATGTGTTTTATTCATTGATTGGTTTTTTTTTTTTTTTTTTTTCACTCATTTGAGAGCAACTTGACTTTAGCTATTGGTACCTAGTACCATCTTATGAGAATCGCTTATTATTTTCCCTCAAACGTTGGCCTTTGTCCATCGTTAAGTTAAAAATGAGAATCTTGACATATAAAGTTGATTTTTTCTCGAGATTACTCGTTAGCTAGGAACCAATTACACCTACCCAAAGTGATTTCAATGCGCTTGCGCTGCAACTGCCAGCTTCTGCTTGCTTCATGCTCTTCACCTTTTGAGAGATTCTTACACGAATGATGTAGAGTTAAATTGATCATGGATTATTATTTATTGTTATAGTTATCTAATTTATTTGATGATACTGCCTTTAATGACTAGTTAGAACAAGAATAAGAAGATGATAATAATTATAATGGGAGAATAAGTACATCACTCAAGCCTTGAACCAATATTAACTCGGAATCTCACGATTCCATCAAATAATGATTCTGTTGTAGAGATCCAGCCTGGGAGTTCCCCTAGATCTACCACCACATACCATCCACCTCAACGTTTAGCGTACGAAAGATGCGTGGACCTTCTCAAATAACTCGTGCCAAAATATCTGTGCTAAAGTGCAACTGAGACTTCCACTTTCTATTGTACCAACGCTCATTGTGTTCTCCAAGTGAGGTAAATTCGGAAATGATCAAACTGCACAAGGTCAATTGATATGTGTTACTATTTGTCAACCAAGTTAACGTACGCAATTGTTTTAAATAGATATTTATAAATAGTTTTAAACTGACTCTAGGTATCTGTTGAAAGTGTTTTCTTATTTGAGAGTAAAAATAAAATGTAATACGCAACGCAATTATCTAAAATTTCGTTGTTCGTTGTTACACTCACGCAAATTCACTCATACGAAGCTGTTTACCTACATTAGGTAATTTGTATAAAAACAACTAATTTATTGAAACCATTTTGTTACCAGTGAAAACCCATTTTAAAAAAATTGTGTTTTGTCCGATGATGATAAATGTCGTAGGCCTTGAAATAAGAGTGATTTGTTGTTTTGAATAATGAAAATAAAAGGACGGAATAATCTTGAGTTTTTCAGTTAGTTGCTATTGCCCTAATTTCATGTTATCTTATTGAATTCAATCTTGGAAAAATACGAAAGTTTTGATGTTGAAACCATTTGGAGAGTAGGTAAAGAAAACGAAGCCTCTTACCTCGGGCATCGTAAACTATGATATTACAGTTCATTTTGTTTCAACTTAATCGAAACTCAAGTAATTGGTATCATTTGTAAAGTTAATCATTGAACCTTTCAGGATACCCAATCAGTGTTTCCACGACAAATCCTTCTACATCTCTCCTATGTCGATTTTAAAGACGTCCAGATTACTAATTTGCTCGTGATAATTTTTGAACGATCATAAAATGTACCTACGGGAGGATGAGGTGAAATATTGATGGTGAGTGCGGGGCGATGGTGGGTTGGGGTTTGATCGGATTAGATCGAAATCCCATGTTTTTCCCCGTTAACTTTCAATATAACATCATACCTTCTCTTTGTTATGTTAATAAACTAACTGTGCCACGACGTGGTAAGTGAAACATGATTGAAGGGCGATGTCCATTGACAGTACTTCTAAAAAATATGGTTTAACAATAATGAATATGAACAAATAATAGTGAATGATGAATGTCGCTTATAGTTCGTCACCGCTAGTATCGGGTAGAAGGTCAACAGTTCTTTTTCGTTTGAGTCTTCTGTTGTCTTGGGGGCGGCGTTCCAAGGGGTTCTACTACTCAGCAATAATCGGATTCGGATGAGTACTGTGCAGGCGTGTTGACGTTGACCTTATGACGTCTTTGACTTCGGGAACGTCCATGTCGCGGTGGAAGGTAGAGGTTTTTACATACCAGGGGGCATCAGAGATGAGAAGTAAGGCTCTATGTTGTTGGACCTGTAGGTATGCGTTTCATTTGCGTATTCTCACAAGTCCCCACAGCGAACATGCATACTGCCAGATGGGCCAAATTAGGATTAGATAAACAAAGGAGTCTTTCAGTAGCCATGTTCAATGCAGAATATTTCCCTAAGAGGAAGCTTTAGTATATTAATTCGATTTCTGGTCATCTTGACTATTTCTCCTATTTGATCGTTGAATTTGAGGATGGTTTGTAAATTGACTCCCCGGTATTTTTCTGAATTGGCTCGAGTTATCGCTTCTCTGTGCAGAGTTATTTTCCGATGTGCGAATTGACTCTCATTACCTGGGAAGCCCAGGAATGCTACATGGTAGTTGGGAACTAACTCGATGATGATCTCATACATTCGTGGATTACACAATGGCAGATGATTTTCTTCGTAGGTACCTATTGAAAGCTGAACACAATTAGTACATACCTATCTACATGAACTGTGGAGAGCGGGCAATTTTCGTGGGTTATACAAATTGTCATTTTTTGGCAAAATTCTGTTCAGTATCGGAGATTCCACATAGTGAGGTGTTTATGTCGGAAAGTCTAGAAGGAAAACGAGAGTGAATTTTGCATTTCTGAGTTCCCGCTAGAAATGACGTATGAGGTAAAATACCGAGTAGTTCAACTCAAATCCCTCTTAGAGCGCTAGCGCATCACTTTAAACGATGTACAGAACTGCAATTAATAGATGGATGGATGAAACCGCAAATTTATAAATAAATTTAAAAAACACGTCTTCAAAATCAAACCGCGGGGAGGTTCTCGAAAAGTCACATCAAAGGTTCTTGATGGTTGCCAAGAAGACTTGCCATTTCTAATGTTGGGTTGTTGGCAGCACTGAGAACCTTCACCTCAGAAGCTTCGCTCCTCCTCCTTGGGCCAACAGCCTGTCAGATGCCAATAGGGCTGATACGTCATTACTTGCCGCATTTTTACTTTTAATCACTCTCATTTAAAAAATATTGCTTATTTTTTTAAACGATCTTCAAAGTAATATTTTTCCGAGACATCTGAGAATTGTTTCCCTATAAAAATGTTTGACGAAAATTCCCCTTTCAAGATTTATTTTCTCTATATTTTGGGAGAATTCCGGTGCATTTAAAAGCGATGTACTTGAACTGTTATGTTGGCAAGAGGCCAAGGCTGAAAAGGTACTATCGACTGATTCAAGTTAGTTTATTATGATGGAGTATTATCTGAAATAAATACAGCTATATTTACACACTTTTCCCAATAATATTCATCACACCTGAATAACTTAATATTGAAGCAATTCAGTATTATAATAACAGCTTTCGTTTGGAGTAAAATTGCAACCGTATACAGCCGAATTTTATAAAAAATATAAAATAAACATTAAATAATTCGTAGGTATAAGCTTTTTTTGGACCATCTGCAAAGCTGATTCGGCTCTCTGATGAGCATGACTGTAAAGCAGTGTAGGTATCCATAAAAATATCATTAAAAATTATGTCGTAAAAGTCGAATCACAGGTCCGAAGTTCCTTCTCCTTCTGTGTAGTGTTGGGTGCCAGGAGGAGCTCGGTAGCCTGGGTACGTGCTGTTGAGAGCGTGCTGAGCAAAGAAGGACGAGTAGTCCTTCTTGACTTTCCTAGGTCGGCAAGCAGGCCCTTTGGCGAGGGCTATCCTGGCTTGGTTCTCGGCCTCCGCCTGCTGCTTCACCGGCTCTGGAGGCCACTTCTGGTCACCTCTCATCCTCTGTCCGCCGTTGACTGTCGCTGTCGCAGGTTGAGACACGTACACTGGGGAAGGCGCTTGCCTGATCGGGGGCGAAGGTCGGAGCTGTACGACGGTTTTCGGAGGTTCGAATTTGATCGGTTGGAAGACTGGTGGTTGATACGCTGCTTCTTGCGGTGCGTTCTGGCACTGCGTTTGGCTTAGCTGCTGCGCTGGAGATGGTGGTTGGACCGGCTGAAACCGTCTGGCAGCTTGAGGGCTTTGTGGGACTCCTGGTCTAACGGCTGGAACGCTCTGCGGCAACTGAAAATAAATATATTAAAATATCTGGTTAGACGTTTAACTTTTATAACTTTCAACAGTGCTTCAGATGTAGTAGGTACCTATTTCAATGAATGGTGAAATCCACTTATTTTGTTTTGTTTAATTGGCAGATTTAAACTTTCCTATAAATACGTAAGTTTAAATATGGTAGGTACCTAATTGACGATTAGGAATGGAGAGTGTTCAGTAAATCAAGTTAATCTAAGTAGGTACCGTGACGTCACCGACGGTATAAGAATGGCAAGGTATCCAGGGATCAGCACTGTGAGCCCTGAGAGCAATTTCTTCCCTATGACTCTGAAATCTGACACTTAGCCTCTTCGAGAATAACGGGTAAGAATGAAAGCCAAATGAGTGGCCTCGATTATCAGTGACTGTAACTTCTTCCCTATTCAAACCGCAATGATAAGATGGAGCCTGATCGGTCGATTAGTTGTAAATGAACCTTCGATCTGCTGAGTTGCGAGTGGAATACTTAGTTTTTAAATTCCACTGTATACACGGACTGTTCTATGCGAAGCATTATTCAATTATTATGAAACGATCATTTTATTTTATTTATTGTCTTCCTGTGAACCTGACCGGTCGTACGTGTACCCATAAGGTTGATGGAAACAATAAAATCCCAACTTCCACGAAAATGTAAGAGCTCCGAATGAATTGAGAAAATCTAGCTTTTCTTGGCGATTTTTTACCCTCACTTAGCGGGATTTCGTTTGAGGTAGTTGGTAACTCTGGTTTTGCATAGAAATGGAGAGTGATGTCGGAGTAGTGAATAGTGCATTTTGATTGGGCAAGGAACGAGTCAACAGGCAAGTGACGAGGAAGTTTTGATTAAACGTCCTCTCAACCGAACCCCAAGTCAACGGCTGAACAAACGCGAACCGGTCCACATAATCAAATGAATTGTTTGGCTCATTGAGGCCACAGTTGGTTAAATAATGAGATGACCATCGAATCTCGTTTCGTATGCATGAGAGTTGCAAGGCAATTGAAAACTGCAGCTCCATTCCCCTGATTCCAAAGCTGTGGTTAATTATTTCCGAGAGGTGAGGAAAGGATTAAACCCATGGGCCTGATTGTCGCGCGGATTTCAATTAACTGCAACGCCGCGTCGGATTTAAAAGCGCGTTAGGTACGTTGAAATCGGGGAACGCCTTTGAGGTCTACCGACCCTTGAGGGCCACTCTGTGCGGATTTTACTTCTTCGGCCCTTGATTATGTGTTTTAATTACATTCGATCAACCCCCTAATGTGCCGACGGTTCTTCAGTCGAGCCCCCTCTCACCCCAAGGCATCCCTAAAGGACATTAGCCCTAATTACCTTCAGCTGCGGGCTCGTTCGGCGACGTCTGGTCAATACAAAGGGGGGGGGGGGGGGGGGGGGTGAAAAAGTTGCTTCGGCCTTCATTTCGACCAGCTCGATGCAAGGATGAGTAAATTTTGGTGGGTCCCTGTAGGAAAACGTCTAAAGAAAAAACGTTAGATTACACACAAATATATGAGATAATTATTTGGATATAAGTTTGGAGCACGCCGGACCTACTTCAAAATGGTTCAAAATGGTTTGAAACTAGATTCCTGTTCGCACTCAGCTAGAGACCATTGCCTTCCTAACACAAATAATATCCTGGTACAAGGACCAGCCTACCCACGTATGTCAATGCAACCAAATGCAACCATTGTTGTTATCATAACGTTCTAAACCTAAACCTGATTTCATAAGGGACATTCGATTGTTCCCAATATGTTTTTCCGTTACGATTTTTTCTGTATTTAGATATAAATTGCTCGATAGCAAGTTTTAAAATTAAGTAGGTACATACCTACCTACAGAGAAATTTTACTACAGCGTTATGATCATAGACTGTGAGAACACATCACCACATAGCAAGACAATCCATTATTTTGAAACTGCGTATTTTGATTTTTCCAAACACTGACACCATTGGAAGTTATTTTATTAATTTCCGTATAATAGGGAGAGAGGGCCCCAAGGCCCTAAATTGTACAGATATATAAATAATATCAATCAGACCTACTCACATGTGTAAAAAAGTCTTCTATACGGTCGTGTCTGTAAACAATCTAATTTGTATTCGTACAGTTATTTGTATAAATAATAATGCCTACCTGTGTTTGTGCAGACTGCTGGTTTTCAGGATCTGTCGACGGTTCTTCGGGTGGAGGGGGCCAAGCCACTCGTTTCAACCCTGAAACCAACGAAAAGAATTACGATTTTGTTACATCCACAACATAGTTAAGACAATAAAACTCAATTTGCATCTACTGATTCCGGTTACCATTATCGAAATTAAATTTCACACGTTACCCTCCTCAGTAGGAGATTAAGTTGATTTTTTTCTAGTATTCTAAATTATAAGAATTCGGCCTCTCAATACATAAATACAGAATATCACCTACAAAGATGTCAAGTCATAATACAACTCACAATGTTACACAGAATCATAGTACTGGCTTCGCTGATTCCTTCCGGAATTTGCATAGTAGGTATATTCGTATTGGTAGCAGTTAGATTTTAAACGTAACATTGGAAATAAGACCTAGGCGTCTTTCGATCATAGGCAATTTTAAATTTCATGTTGAAAATAAGACCTACCTGCCTTTCGATCTTTAGGGAACAATAATAATTGCTACTGAATGAAATAATGTTTTTGATAGCAAACCGAAACCAAGGAATATCGAGGAAACAACCAAGCTACCTTGATTCTCTACCATAATCCATAGATGATGGTGATCGAAGTATAGAGTGCTGAGCAAGATGGGAGAATATTTTTCTATTTATTCACCAATATTTTTCTATTTATTCACCAATATTAGTTACGGATGAACAAAATATCTGGATATTTTTAAACGTTTGGCTGGACAAACTTCATTTTTCGCGCAGTCAAGAACAATCAAGTTAGCTGAATTTTCCCAAGTATCTTCATAACAAACGCATGAGAATTTGAACATAACTTTTGATAAGGTGACGTGTGACAATTTTTGAAGAATATAATATATTCAATAATGGATAAATGGGCAACTGAATCATATGCCTTATTTGTGTTTACACCTACATTTTATTTATTGCGTAAGTACATACATATATATTTTTGTCAATTTATTGTTGAATGTAACAATTAAATTCAAATAAAAAAATCTCTGAATGAACCTCTCTATCTGTAAGAAAATGATTGCTAACAAAATGTTACGACCCCGATTCGGGGCTACAAAATATACTATAAGAAAAATTGAAAGCTGAAAGGCCTTCTTCTGACACTTACAAAACTGTCACATAACATTCACCAAAGATGTGTAGTCCCACACAAAATGACTGTTGTCTACCGTTTCAGCTTATTTCTGACCTCAAAAACATGCCTTACACATACTTTCCTAACATTTTGTTCTAGTAAGTGAACTTCTGAGCTATCATGTGACTAAAGATTCTTTATATATTTATACGACATGGGATGGTGAACAATTGGACTGAATCCAGTAACAAAAGCAAATCCTTCAAGTAGCTTGGTGGCGCTTGGTGAAGAATGCCAGAAATAGATCGGAAAGCATACTGAGGGAGATCGATATTTTCTGGGGTCTGACTGAATGTTTTCCGGGGAAAACAACACCCTTTGGTTATTGCACTCGTAAAATACTCAGGTGAGGCGGAATCATGGGTATTTCTATTGAGACTCGTCCAGTATATTTAGCGCGAAGGAATCTGCCGCCAGTGAGACTAACAGGAGGTCGTGGTGGCAGCTCGCCAGGAGGTCCTGGCTGCCGTCCTACAACCACCGATGGTCATTTTCACAAAGTTAACTCAAGAGAGGAGGGGGGGGGGGGGAGGTTTCGTCGTATAATTATTACATATCGGCACTTCCTCCCGCGCCGAGATGTTTACAAACAACGCGGGAAATCGATTTCAGTGACAGATTTTAAAGGCTTAAGTCTAACTTGAAGTTTATAAGAACCTTAGCTTTTTTACCTTAACTACTATCTAACCATCAGGGACCCAATTTTGCATAGCCCCTGAAAATGCCATCAAAACTGGTTACATAGAACCCATCTTCCGAGTGTCAGAAATTTTCTCATGCGCAGACATGCCGCATGACCGACCCGCATTACCCTTGAAATTTCTGCTGCAGATTTATTTTTCGATTAGATATCGGTGGAAATGCAGACAGACAGACCGAATGACAAACACGGAACCAAATTTCGGTACTTCTTCATTATCTGGTATACACCAAAAAAAATTCTCAAATTTTGATTAAATTATTTAATAACGTTTCTCAACAACAATTACCATTATCTCAAATACATCGATTGTTCAGTCAGACAAGACGGTGGGTGTACAAGAAGTTTAGTTCCCATTCCGCCGCTCGCATTGTCAAGCGATCTGGATGCTCGCTAGCGCTAGCATCTCAAAAAAGATAAACAATCCCAGAAACTATCCCGTGAATGAGCAGGTTGTTTGGGACTTCTGAATAGATGGTACAAGTATGCAATAGTTGTTTTGTTGTTGAGAAACGTTTATTTAATCAAAATTTGAGAATTTTTTTTGGTACATACCAGATAATGAAGAAGTTCCCAAATTTCTTTATTGATGTCCGAAGTGCGAATGGTGATATTGATTTTTAAGGTCATAACTATTTCTGCATGAATACAATGCTAACGTACTACTTCCTACCGTCAGTTAATCATGTACCGGACCATACAAAATATATAACGAATAAAATGTTTCATGATTATCATTAACAGATTAAATGGAGCTTTCTGGCTTCCTTCTCTTTCAGAATATAGCGTCCAGGGTTCCGAAAGTTTCCAAAAAATTATGCACCTACCTATAAATATAAATTTTTCAAGTAGGTGGGTAAGTACTTGGAAGATGCGGATACTCTGTGAACACATTATCCGTGAAAATTTTGCTTGAGATGACAGTCTACGTCCTCATACTATTATGGATCAAATCACTTTTGATAAATTGAGCACAAAGCCTGGGAATGGTTCTGTCAAGAGAGCGCTGATTAATAATATCTATTCAGGAATCACCGTCACCAGACGCCATTCAGAATGTGACAGAAGGGCAAACAGACATAGTCTGGGCAGGCGACAGAATGTTAGTCGAGAAGATGTATATTTATGGAATCAACATCTGCGCAGGACAGAACATTAGACCAAGTGCAAACTGTAAAGAACTGGATTTAGGTATATTTTTCGATTTAATCATTATCTAGCTGATTGTATTAGAAGCCACAGAACTTCGGCAGGAAGCGAAACAAAAGTAGCCGTCCAGTTGAAGTGAGTCAAAACCTGGTAAACAAATATTAGTTTGGTACTGGCACGAGGTTGTATTTTCTGTAGATTTGTAAGAGGTACATAAAGCCCTATATTACCCTATACCTACAGCGAATTCGTTGCATTTCTCAAGAGAACATAGCCTTTATTTATCAATTCTGAAAATTTCTCCCTTTTAAAAAAGTAAAAGTACGCCTTGACGAATATTCTGTTATCAAAATAGAGACTTGTCTGGAGGAAATCCGGACGTTCGGTTGAAGCATTGAGATTTGGGTCATGATCAGAATGGAATGTACCTACATGCATATATTGTTATTTCTGTTCACAACAGACCATTACAAACTTGTTTGCTTCGCAGTAGTATCAAGGTAATGAGTACTGTCACTTCCATATCTTGTTCATGGTACTCCCTACCTAATATGGTACGCTCAGAGTCCTGTCGGTATTTTAAACGTTGATTATGAAATTATTTGCAGTAGATAGAAAAGGAGAGAGCTTTTCTATCTACTTACTGAATTTGCACATTGGTAGTTATCGTCGTATCATTTGTATGACAGTTTATCAACAAGGCAGCTTGGTTCCTACGTCATTCCTAAAAGTGATACGCCCATGATTTCAATGTTTTCTTTACCCTACGTCGCGCCGTATCAACGGCGGCGGTATGATCAACTATCGGCGAGATTACAAAAATTTTCGAAGACGAGAAAGCTGTAGAGACAAAAATCATTTTGTACCAAGACAAGTTATGCCTCATCATTCTTCCTTCACGTGCAAGAACATGAATCCTCAATTGGGTCTCTTGGTCACTAATTCCAGACTGTGGCTTAAAAAAACAGGTCAAGTTACTGTGCAAGGCAAGACCTCACGTTTACAACAGCAAAACTGACGGAGTCATTCAAGCATCATGATTTCGAACGGTGAAAGATCGAGTTGTTAGGTAACTTTGCATGCATCACATAAAGTTATTTACCTCGACGATTAATCAAATGTATCACCGAAGATTGTCGCACGAACGCACAAAACTACTCTAAAACGTGGCGAGCGGGAGCTCGGCTAATTTCCTTTTGGCTGATGAAGGAAGGGGGTGCACCTTGAAGAAGGGAGCCCAGCGAAGCCTTATGGAGAGGGTAAAGAGAACAATTTTTAGAAATGTTCCCGTCGACAAGGAGACCTCATTGCACTCGATCAACCGGGCTTTTGGACCCCACCTACCGTGGAATTGGATGTGTCACGGGAGGAGTTTCCTAAAAAAAGAAAAAGATTTCTGATGCCGATTTCCACTCTTACCGCCCGCAATGGCTCGCGGTGGTTATTTTTCGCTAAAGCTGACGAATAGAGCTGTGGACGAGTGAGCCAACATTCCGCGCTATAACTGATCCCGTTATCTTCGCACTATCATTATCTGATTAACATTCAGAGGTTTAAACCTCCTTCACTATCCTCACATCGACGGATTTCATATTCGCTCCAGTTTAAAATATATCACATTAATCTTAAATATGTGAATAAGAAGTAAATATTGAATAAGAAGTAAATATACTAAAACAGTGACTACTAGCTTCTTCGGCAAATCCAAACCTAGGCTTACCATCTTCTAACTAAAAAGGTAAAAAGGAGAAGAAAAAATCCGTGGATACTAAAAGAAACTGCGTAGCTAATAGCAAAATGAAACGCGTGCATGGATCACTCTTGCCGAGTTTTAAAAAGAAATTTTCATTTTTATTCAACCACCTTTAATACTAAACTAACCCTGCTTACCTACCATTTAAGAAGTTTAAAAAATCTGAATGAAGAAAAAGTCGTTAACCGCGTGCGGGTAAATGTCTTGTCGCGGGCAAAAATGTTATTTCTCCTGACTACCTAATTATCGGAATTTCTTCATTAGTTCTCCGAGAAAAAGACTGGAGGGAAACCCCACCCAATTTCAGACCCTTTCCAATTTCTTTCCGTAACTGTTTGGCTAAGGCCCATTGGATAAAAGTTCGTTATTGAAAATAATGAACCAAAATAAATAGGTTTCCTCGTTTCGGTATGTGCCTAGGTTGAGATCAATGGTGAAAGGAGGTTGTGCTGCCTATCCTATCTGATCTGACGTTTATAATGATAATTATGTATCAAGTTCAACTCAAGCAATCCATAGGTACCACGAGTAACACAACATACCTACCTACCTGAATTGTGAAATACCATCACTAACTCCATCGATGTAGGGTCGTATGTAATTAAATAACGGAGGGTCTTTTGGTTTATTATTTTCAATAGGAACCATTGGAATCGAGCATGAAAAAAAAAATTCTAACCCCCCTCAAAATTTGATGGTTTACGTTTCAAGGTAGGTACTTACGTAGAATCCGAAAATGCAATAAAAATATTTCTGTCTGTCCGCCGTACGCCGTACGGGCCACTTTTATTAGTTACCATGAACAAAAGTTGATGAAATTCCGGTTATAGGTAGGTTCCGTTCGGGGTTTAGTTGGTCCTCGAAGCTCGACGTTACTGTCAGTCATCTCTAAGGGGTTCAAAATAGGGGTTGAAATTTTAAGAACGCCGTAGCTCGAAAACTTTCGATTGAAGGGTATAGTTTTTTTTACGATATTAAATTTATCTTGAGCTAAACAATTTTTTGAGACCACCCGGAGCACTGTACGACCAGCCGTTCGTTTGCACCTTAAAAGCTTCGTCAACACGATCGTGAATCAAACGGTATAAATCCGGCCGGGATATCATCACTAAGGAGCACCTCATTATAATCAAGGATGGCTGTATGAAGTCGAGTTGGTTGTTGTGCGATATTATTTCATTTGATAAGTGATGGACTATTGGATATTGTTGGTAGGTACTTGTGAAACTTGAACAAACTTTGAAGTATTATTGATGGGTAAATTATTACACAGTGGTAAATTATTACATAACGGTAAATTATTACACAACGGTAAATTATTACACAACGGTAAATTATTAAACAACGGTAAATTATTACACAACGGTTCATCTACCAAGAAGGGGCTGGATTTTGTTGATCGGTACTTTTGCAACTTGACCAACCGTTGAAGTATTATTGATGGGCAAGTTATTACAAAACGGTTCATTATACTTGACCAGAGGGTAGGTACTGACCACAGAAAACAGTGATCTAAGCAGAAGGGGCATCTATTTCACTCCACATCAACAATTTTCCTTCAGAACTTCATTATTTGCGTTTCTTTTCGCCATTTCAGTTACTGTTTGCCATCGACAGAATTATTTTAGCAACATTTAACTTGTGATTTAGGTAGGTACCTAGTAACGAGTACGGGGTTAGGTACTAAACTACGGAGGGTCTGCGATCTACATAATATGTATAGAATAGTACATATCATATAACGGGTTATCAATACAGAGAGCTGTGATCTGTAAAAGAAGGGTATTCTGTACAAAATGATAAACCGTTGTTCCAGGGACTTGCAGCGTTTTTTATTATTGAAGCGTAGTCGGACAATGGCAATCCGGGCAGGTTTATGGAGTTTTTTCTTTCTTTTACATAAATGAACTTTTACATAAACCAACTCAAATACCTATTTACTTTTTCAATCGAGGAGTTTGACTGCCTTCAATTGTAACATCGTAAAATAACCAATCCGACTGACTACAAGCCAAAACTTGTTTATCCCCCAAATCATCCCTCAGGCAATAACTTGTTGGTAGTGACAGCCACGGTCATTACTATTTAGCCTACCTTTATTTCAGTTCCTATTACATTTTCAAACTTCTCCATTTTTTGGAGGCAGTCTATTGGCACTTTTCCCCCGTTAAAATAATTGTTCGGATTATTGTCCTTGTATTGTAGGCGTAGGTACCTACTTATTTGTCAGGTCAGTCGTGTAGACCTTGAGAAAATTTCATATTTACCAATACTGTAGCAAAAAGTTTCACAAGTTCACGAATACAGATGGCGACACAAGTGGTACTGTACTATGTGTCTCGTACAATCTTGTATAAGTATTCCTATCTACTACCTAACTGCACGCAAAAACAGTTGAGATGTTTTCTTGAGATCGTTTGTAATTAGTTCTACCTACAAGGTAGGTACCTAAGTACTAATTCTACCTATCTAAGCAACAGACAATATTTCTTCTGAAAGTAGACAAACTGCAAAAGTGAAGGAAGAAGTGTGAACTCTGAATATTCATCCCGTTCGAAATGAGCTGGCATTATCTCAAAATTTTCAGGCTGAAATTACCAGAACGTTCTCACAGACGTTGCATTTAGCATCTCTTCTTTTCAAAAACAGCTTCGAGCGCAATATAGTGCAACATCCATCAAGCGGACGGCCAGGACAGCACCTTTGATCACTTACAAAATGCTAGATCGGATTTACGAAAGCATTTTTCCCAGATTTTGATCAGATATTCTACACTCATTACTATTTCTGATCTCATAAAACCGAGATGGAGAATAATCTGAATTAATCACTTTGAGAGCAATTCGTTCTCCAATCGCCAATATAATACGCCCACACTCGTCAACTCCTAACGGCATAGTTCAGAATAATACGAATCAGTCTAATTCTAAAAACGCTGCAAAATTACACAATGGTTTATTATTTCCTGTATAGAAACCTCTTCTGCGTAGATCACTTGATTCCTAAGCGTAAGATATTTATGTAGTAGGGTCATTTTTTGATGTGGATACTTACCCACGCACGCACACAAATACACAGAGGCACGACAAAAATCCCTCCAGATTCGAAGTATAAGCCCGTGAACGTTCGATATTTACAGTTACATAACTCGATCATTTTTGAAATGCTGATGTTCGCTGAACCTGAGTGGGACCCTCGACGTGTTCCCTAATTTTCACTGGAGGATCCGTTTGGCCGTGGACAACAAATACGCAAAAAAATAGGTAGGTATTAAAGTATCAAGTACCAAAATCAAACAAAATTAATTTCTCTAATTTTGGTCCATGGTAACTAAGGGAAGTGCAGACGCACGGCAGACGCACGGAAAGTTTTTAATTCCATTTCCGGATTCTACGTACCTTGAAACGCAAACCATCAAATTTTTACTGAAGGGGGGGGGGGGGGGCTAATAATTTTTCCATGCTCGATTTCAAAGGTTTATTATTGAAATAATAAACCAATATTAATGCATAATAGTACAGATAGGTTTTGCTGATTCCTTGAACACAGCTACTTAACTACTATCGACAAATAGTAAAAACGGGGTTTTTGGAGCTTTATCTGTTTCCACCAAGAACCTTCGAAATGGGTTTCCACGATTTCGTAGCAAGGTGTTTCGTTCGTATGGATTGGCACTTTGGCAGCAAGCTTATTGATTTGGTTTCATTCATCAGTGAACTGTGAATGCAGACAATATCAACTACGATAAGCTCCTCTAATGGATATTCCCTGTAGGAACACACAGATGAGACCCGTCATTCAACCGACGAGATCCTTGTGGTCGAACAAAAACCGGTTACACTGCTCAGTCGCGTAGAACCCATTGTGATCCGGTCGTTAGCCTGATTTTGGGATTTGAGAGGAAATTGAAAGAGAAAGAAACTAGTTCAATACTGGGAAAATGAATAATAACATAACATGAACTCACACGATTCGTGAGTTCAACGAATTATATCAGCCAATGAGGTAGGTACTTGGATTTTCAATCGCACTGTAACCATCCCTCATGGAGAAACCAATGGAGGAGCCAGTGAAACACAAACGAGCGAATGTCCAATAGATCGAGTACAAGAGCCTACGGGTCCAAGAGTACGAATTCTCGCCAGAGTCATCCGATAACATTGTCTCTCCACAAAGGGGGCTGTTTTGCATCATCATAGCGGGAAATTTAAAAAAAAATTATCTCAGTAGTACCAGCCTATTACCTACTTATTGTGGAGAACTCCGAGTTTTCAAATTTGGCCTCCTTCCAAATAACGTTTTGAAAAAAAAAAGTTTTTCTTGATAATACTGGTTGAATAATTGAAACTCGGATCTGTAGTAGATTACGTTGTTGTGAGAAGTGCGTGTGTGTTCCTGCGCGTAGGGGAGTTAGGTGTAAGTTATGGGGCCCGATCAGTAGCAAGAGCGTCTCAGTCAGAATATCGCTCTTGGAAGTGTCCGTCCCATTATTCGCACAACCGAAGACTCCTTGTTTTGACCTACGGATCGAGGGGATTCGCTCCTTTGCGTTGCAGCCTTTGACTAACAGGTCAACAAGGAGTATCACACGTACGCATCGTACTGTAGGTTAATTTGACAGACACAGACGGCATTCCTTGGACGGTTCCCAAAAGGGAGTTGGCTCGCAAACGTCAATCACCAGACGGTCGGACGGGAACAAGTAGAAAGTATCTTTATTACCTGAAGGCTTTTTCAAAACTACTTGCACAGTCGTGGGAGACTCGCGTGGAGTCCACGGCAGACGCCTTGGCGGATGGACGGACCATTTTCTTATAGGGCCGCTCTCTACCAACTGAATTGGGTGGAAAAGCGAGTGATGCCAATATCTCTCTATCCATTCCTTGTAAAGGTCATCACCACCTGTGACTGATTATGAATGAAGTTATGATAATGTAGAGGTAAATGCCAACGTTCTTTTGTTTATGTTTTGCACAAGACAATCTGGCCAGATGAGTCGTTATTTGTTCTTTCACGCACCGTTTCCACATATTTGTTATTTACAACTATTAGTAGTTTACTATAAAGTTTTAAAATCAAGAAACCTTCAATTTGTGTTAGGTACTCGTATGGCGATTTCATATGAATTTTATAAAGACTGGTAGGTACCTTCTAATTCCGTTTCTGCACACGATTAAAAAAATTTTTAATGTATATATATGTATGTTTTTATCCCTGAACAGCGGGTTTCGCCACCTAGAGTTGAAGTGCGAAATGGAATTACAGAGAAAATTAATAGGTTTTGCATGCCTATTTTTCTGGAATACCAAGTTAACGTAACTCGCACTTTAAATCTAGGTGGTGAAACCTGCCCGAACTGTATTTAGGAAACTATTTTCCAATTCTATCATTATGAGTGGTTTTAGGCCGGATATTTGTAAATAGGTACAAGGTCCAGTTAGGTAGGTATTTCAAATGAAAATAAAAACGAGGAAAATTTAGGGCGGCAGTATTGCAAAAGCAGTGCGATTCAAGCTTGCAGTCGCCTTGCAAATAATAAAAATAATAGTCACCCTCCTGTCTAATGCGTCTGTTACAACACTGTAAAAGATATATCGTGCATTACAAGATGTAATGCCAGAAACAAGCGAGCCCGTTCTGTAATAACAGTCGCCTAAAAAAGAATGAGACAGACAAGAAAAAATTAGGCTACAAGGTATCGCGGTGAAAGAGAAGGAGTGTTATTTCCATCCGTACTGGCCCAGTAATAAATAGGCCACCTTCTCAAAATAGAGTCTTTTGTCTGAGTTATTTTTAAATAAATCATTAATTTTCTATACGTACCTATATCACGGTCCGAAGTGTTGGTGAAGGGGGGGGGGGGGGGGGTCAGTTATTTTTACAGCTGATAGGTTTTTCACACGGATGGTTCAACGACGCCTACTAGAATACCGTCAATGCACTTGGAAGATCTTGAATATCGTCCAAGTTGTGATAAATGGCGAATGAATAGATGTTTGGCTCACCTCGTTTTCATTTCGTGGCCTCCCATCGATAGTGACCACCTGCTTAGTCCCTTAGTCATCAATAACCTTTAAACCAAAGTTCTCAACATATTTATTTACTCTTATAGGCCAAGTAAGTATATGACAGTTGGTTCGTGTGAGCTGTGAAAATTTTCCAAGCTTAGCCCAAGACGCATTTCTGTCGTCTCATCGAAATCGGTAAATATAAGGCCCCTACGTATGCCGAGGTTTCCTCTGATTGGGGTGCTCTGTTTACAGCACCCCAGGTTAGGTCTCTCCTATCTGAATCCTGGGATTGTCGTTTTCCTGGCTGAATTTCGAATATTTTTAAAAAGTATCTAGTTCCAGTTCAGTTGAGCCAAATTATGGGAATCCAGCCGCAAACTGCCAGTAAGCGGAGCAGAGCATGATAGACGTGCTTTCATTGAAATTTCTCTCTTCAATTTCTCTAATTTCATTGAAATTTCTCTACGAGCATGATAGAGCTTTCCTCTCCTTTGTTTAAAGAAGCATTTAAGTAAGTAAGTACATTAATTATAGTGTACTTCTCTCTCAACGAACGCCGAGAATTTGACCTTAATTGAGCTTAAGAGGCCCAATTTTAAACGAAACACCTAACTTGATGTCAAAGATCTTATCGTTGAGTCAGTGTTATTATACCCAGTTCACTCGGAAGCAACTCTCCCGGCACCAGCCATTAATTAAACGCTCACAAACCAGCCGGTAGGTCAGGAGAATACAAACGCCGGGGGGAGGGCGGGTTAGTCTTAACCCCCAGGAAAAGGAAATAAATCAGGAAACTGTCCAAACCTTTTATTAGATTAATCTTCAACTCGGTGTATTCAATTATCGCTTCCCGATCGGCCCGAGCTCGAGGCAGTACTGCTCTGGGCACAATTTAATATTCCATTATCTTTATGAATGGAGGCGATGGTGTGGTGAGGTCGTGGTGGTGGAAGGAGGTTTTTTTTTTTAATGAAGGTGCAGAATGTGGAGAGTTGCGGGGATCATAAAGCGAACCCTCTCTCATCCATGTAATAATAATGGATCGCTGGGCCTACCAAAGGGGAAAAAAATCCTTTCCAGCCCCCCCCCCCCCCCCCCCCCTCCTCCCGCTTGCCGACGGTATAAAATGTTTTTGACGGGAAATTAAACTTCCGAGTTATTTTTGAGCGTGAAATGCTGCCTTGTTTTAATTCGCCACGTTTGAAGGTCGTAGTTCTTTCAATGGGACATTTTATTAGGTAGGTACTGTACAAACCTCTCACAGTTGACACCATTGGTAGTAGTACACACTCTGTTGGTATAGTCATGTTCGCTCAACTGGGCACTGGATTGCAATGGGTGTGTAATAACCTAGGAATAATCTAGGAAATGTCGGGCCCAAGATTGTTTGAATATTTCAACCCTTTGGTCCTCCTTCACTCCAAACCACACACGTGCAGGATTTCCTCAAGGTTTGGACTGAACAGTCCAGGCCTTGAGGATTTCCTTCACGTGAGTGTCGTGGGCCTCGAGGCCACCGAACGGCCTGTACAGGCCAAAACGGACGAATCGAAAAACCATTCCGACGGCCTCTGAGGCCGGGACTGTACAGGCCACTCCCTCACGTGTGTGCCGTTTCCTTCAGTCTGCTTGGAGTTTTTGAAGTGTTCGCGCGTCGGTCACGTGTTTTTCTTGTTTCGACTATGTCGGATCGCGAGAATTTGGAACAGTTTCTCACTATATACGAAAATGAGCCTTCTTTATGGAAAGTGCAGAGTAAAGAATACCATGACAGAACAAAGAGGCAAGCAGCTTATGCTCTATTGCTTTTGACCACTCTTTTCTTCTTTTTCGAAATGTAATTCTTTGCAATTAAGCAGCTTGTTACTGCCTACAACATATTATTGTCCTCCATTGCTGTCACGAACTGAACTGAAGGAAAAATGTCTCGTGTGTGTGGGCAAGGACTGTTCAGGCCAAACCCCAAGGCCTAGGCCTTGAGGTTTGGCCTGAACAGTCCTTGCCCCACACACGTGAGGAAATTTTCCTTCAGTTCAGTTCGTGACAGCAATGGAGGACGATATATTGTTGGCAGTAACGAGCTGCTTAATTGCAAAAAATTACATTTCGAAAAAGAAGAAAAGAGTGTTCAAAAGTACGTGGTGTAAACAGTGGTTATTAAAAAGAAGGAGCTTTTCCCATGTGAATGTGTCATGGTATTCTTTACTCTGCACTTTCCATAAAGAAGGCTCATTTTCGTATATAGTGAGAAACTGTTCCAAATTCTCGCGATCCGACATAGTCGAAACAAGAAAAACACGTGACCGACGCGCGAACACTTCAAAAACTCCAAGCAGACTGAAGGAAACGGCACACACGTGAGGGAGCGGCCTGTACAGTCCCGGCCTCAGAGGCCGTCGGGATGGTTTTTCGATTCGTCCGTTTTGGCCTGTACAGGCCGTTCGGTGGCCTCGAGGCCACAACACTCACGTGAAGGAAATCCTCAAGGCCTGGACTGTTCAGTCCAAACCTTGAGGAAATCCTGCACGTGTGTGGGCAAAGTGTTGCATTTTCTACTTCCATTTTGATGTACTTAACAATGTATTTTACGTCAAGAAACAAAAATAAATGTTAAAAAACGTCTACGAGAAAATGGAGAATAAAAAGCAGTGTGAAGTGCACATTAATAGAGGAGGGAGAAGTAATGCTAAAGTACCTACCCTTGTCTCTAAAAGAATGATACCCTAACATAAGGTACCTAATAATTCACATCGATTAACATTCAACGTTCTATTTATAAATACGTATTTCTATCTAGCTGAGAGACCTGACTTGATTTATTTACTAGTAACAGGATGTTCGAAACGACGTTGGACGGTAACATCCAGCTTGTCCGAAAGATGGGAGACCTCGCTAACCGGAGCTAAATCTGATCCCCCCCCCCCCCATACACACACACAACACTGCTAGGAATCGCCAAGATACAGTGAACATATTTGAAAACCCTCTGTTTATCTCCAATACTGTCGCCAGAATAAATTGTTGGAAACAGTTCAGGACTTATTTAGCTCAAGGATAATACGGAGTAGAGATCATGCGAGAGAATTAAATACCTACGCGTAAAATATTTTGTAAGACAGAATAAATTAATAATAACGGAAGTAGATAGAGTGATAACCATGCCACTGTGTTGTTATGATATTTTCAAGGTCTATTACTTACGGATTATGTACGGTCTCTTATTTAGATATAGGCATGCTTTGTCAATCTGTTGTTTGAACATTCCGTTAGATTTCGCCTTTTTTGGTTTATTATTCTCTGAATAATGCCTACACCTATTTATTCGGTCGGACAATTTTTTGAACACTCCCTCAAAATTTATTCTTTTGCGTTTCAAGGTGTGTAGATTCCAAAACTGCCCGCCGTGTCATCGATATCTACCTTAATTTCCGGTTAAAAAAAAATATAAAAAGTTCTTTCGCACACAGGCTCCATTTGGGCCCTAGTTGTGTCCCTGAAAATGATTTGACAGAAATAGCAACCTAATATTCAAGTTTAAAACCGTCAAATATAGCTTTGTGGGTCTGTTCACTGAGGTCCCAATCGTGCCGTATTCAGTCGAGAATAATAAACCCATGTCACAGGAAGGTCTTCGGCTTGTCCCCGTCCGCCCCCCCCCCCCCCCTCTACAAATTGATATTTGTCAGGGTGACGTTTCTTTATTGGCAGGAACGTCTTCTAGTGTAATCGGGAATACATGAGCAAACGTTATGAATCAAAGTAACAATGAAGCATGGTACTGCAAACCGCCTTGGCAGGCACCTTTTTTAATTACTATTGCAAATGAGATCATAAACATACATTTTTGCTGACAATATGGAACAAATAACTTTAACGCACTTTACGAATAACGAAGTAAATTACATAATTCTATTTAAATCCGTCGACCTATTTTCGTGCTTCAATTTCAACGACTAGCTAGTTATACCTAATGAAAGTCGAACGATCTATCAATTAACAAATCTTTTACTATCACGAGCCTGATGAATTTAAAGATAATTAATGGAACACTTTAACCGCTTCCCCCTAAAAAATTTAAAGATTTCTCCTAAGAAATTTACTTCATTTCACTTATTCAGAAATGCCACCTCAATGTTATGAATAGGTAAATATTACAACGCGTTAATTCCTAAGTGTTTATCCGGCAAATTGGAAAACTTAAGTGACCAAACCTAAAAAGAGATCAGATCTCTGAGTCGTTGATGGTGTTTTATTTAATCTACTTTCGTCCACTGAGGGGAGGGGGCCATATCGCCCGCAAATGACCTCATAGCTGAACTCGTTCCAATATCACTCGTAGATGGGGGAAAACTAATTTGCCGAGGCAATGATAATCCAGTGGTTCCACCATATTTAGAACCCTGATCGAGATTTACGGGAAAACGGTGGAAATTATTAATTAAACAACAGTTTATTATTTTCTTTCATAGATACCCCTTCTGCGTAGATCACTGTTTTCTGTGGTCGATATTCCTAATGCTTCCCCCTCGGAAAGCCCTAAATAGAGTCAGGAGCCGGCCGGGCAGTTACATTTACATAAATTAATATGCATTTTTCCACCGCCCCATCCCCTGTAATGCGCCATTTCGACCCCATGAACCCCCAACTTCGTCATTTTTTTTAAATTCTGGTGGTGAAAATTGTTTAAAACCCCTCAAAATTTGATGGTTTGCGTTTCAAGGTACTTAGAATACGAAAATGGAATGAAAAATTTCAGACCGTACGCCGCACTTCGCACTTTCCTTAGTTACCATGAAACAAAAAAAGTAATTAAATTTGGAGTCGAGTTGGCCCGCGAAGCTCGGCGTTACTGTTGGCCCGTAGCTCAAAACTTTCAGTGGAAAGGTCGGTATGGATTTTATGAAGTTTTTAAATTGTTAGTGAATTTCAGGATTTTTAAACCACCCACAGTGCATTGTGCACCATGTCAGTCGTTCACAGTAAGACCCTGAAATTTGAACCGAAAGCTTGGTCAACATGAGGTATACAACCAGCCCAGATACCATTGCTAGGGAGCACTTGATTATAATCACGCATGACTGAATGGAATTGAGTCCATTGTTCCGTGATAGTATTTCATTTGAAGAAAGATAGTCATTTTGGATTTTGTTGATAGTACTTTTTTTGCCTGTTTGTTGATAGGTACAAGTTTGTTGTTCACGGCCGAACGTATCGTCCAAATTAGGTAGGTAAACATCATCTTAAAATATGTCAAGGGTCCTACTTAACGACCATCAGAATTTCAAAAGCGACCGGTTGTGGCTTCTTGGAGCGGTAAGGGCGAATTACAGGAGATGAGGGCGTTGGAAAAAAAATGAATATTCATGTAACTGCTATTGCCTAGCCGGCTCCGGTACTCGATTTAGGGCTTTCCTGGAGAAAGCACGGGGATACCTGTTGACCACAGAAAACAGTGATCGACGCAGAAGGGGCATCTATATAGGAAAATAATATACCGCTGTGTAGTAAGTTGTAGTGTTTTCTAATTTAAGGTCTTCGCAGTAAAAATCATCAGTCAATGAATTCATCCGTTTTCTTCAGGTGCCCTACTTAGTCATTATAAATGGCCGATTCTGAGGCATTCACGAAGTCCCTGACACTAGCTGTCTGTTTCAGGATGCTGTGATTTCTTCTGAAAAGTAAGTACCTGTTATAATACAAAATCTAGGGTTGGTAAGATTAAATAAATAGTCTAGGTAATTTCATAATATCAACCGCAACGTAAAATACACTGCCAAGGTGATGGCACAGGAGCTTCCTCGTCACAATCAGAGTGCCCCATTATAAAATAGAACAGTGACCCATTATAAAATAGAGGATTACATAACGTGAAATATACATATTACATAACATTACATTACATAACATAACATTACATAACATTACATGAAATATAGATATTACATAACATTATGTCCATAATACATTACGTCCATTATACATAATTGCGAAAGTTATGCGTGTTTGAAGAATTTCACGTTAGCGCATGAGCAGGGCGAACCGCTGGCTCTATCATGTTGAAATCTATATGGGACCTCAATGGGCCCTGCCCGCTTAATCCCTGAGAATTACATTGAAATTGGGTGAAATCTTTGGTTACTACGGCTGTAACAAGGAAATTGAATCTATTTCACGCCAGCGCATGCGCAGAGCGCACCGAGGGTCCGATCATGCTGAAATTCATACTGGAACTCACTAGGCCTTGTCCAAACAACCCTTGAAAATTAGAGCGAAATTGAATCAAAATTGTGAAAGTTATGCGTGTTTGTTGAATTTAACGTTAGCGCATGCGCAGGGCGTACCGCTGAATCAATCCTCAAATCAAATTTGTATGGGACCTCAAGGGGCCTTATCCGCACCATCCCTCAAAATTTGAGCTGAATCAATTCAAAATCGTGGAAGTTATGGCTGTAACAAGGAAATGCGGACAGACAGACCCACAGACTCACAGACCCACAGACCGACCGACACGGAACCAAATTTGTTCAGTAGGCTTTGAAACGCAAAATGCAAGTGGAAATTTTGATTTCTGAAGACAAAAATTTTTTGGCTCACGAAAGTGAACACAAGGCTTCCGCTGCTTCGCAGACTCGGAAGCAAAATACGTAGACTCAACAAAAAATGATAGTTCCACAGATTTGAACTCAGGCCCTCGCAGTTGCCCCCCCCCCCCCTCCTCACCTTTTTATAAATTCAGTTTCTTAAATTGTAAATGTGGCACCAAAATAGAGAACCACCCATACTTCAAAAGACTAGGGAGGGGTGAAATAGTTTTCCATTCTTCGTCTAAATTCCTAATGCACTATGCATTTTTGATGTTTCCATTCCATTCTTGGTGCATTATGGATAATAATAAACCAGATATTTCTCAATGAAGTCCATGCCATTTACCCTTGGTTCCCTACAAGGTGTTTCAACTGAAGATCATACTGAATATTTTCTTGGACGCGATTTGACCCAAAGAAGGTTACGAATAGATAGAGGCTTCTTTTCATCGAGAGTCGGGGGCTATTATTCAACAGACAAGGTCGGTCTATTATTGGGGCGCCAACAAACTGATGCAGCTCCCTATCAATGCGAGATCTCATCTCGGAGGTTGGTGATTCACACCTCGGTCAACCTTTTGAGGGTCAGAAGTTTATTATAGGGAATGAAACGGTCTCCACTTCGTCCGCCAACATTTATGTGACTCATTTCTATTTTCTGGCTTCAAACAATCAAGGGCCGTTGGAACTACTGACCCGTTCCTTTGTCTTTCACGGTCAGGGCGTTCGACTAAACAATGCCATGTCTATTATAGCCAGTTCTCTCTTACGGAGGGTTACTATTTCCATTTTAACGATCCTTGATGCTTACACAAAAATAAGCTTGAAGTTTTGAATCAAACCAGAATACTTAGACATTCAGACGTAGGCTAACCGTCCAAATTAAAGCTTTGAACGGGGGGGGGGGGGTATATATATTATATAGGAGCACAAAGGCTTCAGAAACTTCATTGGGCAGACCTTGCTACATTATCTCTCATAAACAAATTATCGTGGATGGATTCCAGTGATCACGGAATATCAGCAAATATTTTAGAAACTAAATAAAACAGGTACTAGGTACCTTATGGCAACATTGTTTGAGCCAGGACATTTCCCGTGGCGAAAAACTGGAACATGACCAAAGCAAAACCCCAAATCTCACACATGTCGTTGGAAACCAAAAGAGGCAGCAACACTTCTTAACCGTACGTTTGAATAGGTACCTAACTAGGGATTTACACCTGAGTAACCAACATATCGACCCCTACCAGAATATATTGAAATTCCATGGTTCGTTATTGGAAATAATAAACCAATATTTTTCCAGGGAACTTGAAGACTTCAGAAACTTCATCTCAACAGACTGGACAATATCATAGATCTTCCATTTTAAAAATGGGGTGGGTACCTGATAACAATACTCTACACGAATATGTGGCAATAATCATGGAGTTGTTTGAAATTGATTTTAGAATTTTAGGAAATCTGAACGTTTTCAATCGCAGTTTTAATTATATCCGCAGGCTGAAAACTGGGAGAGGACCAAACTGAACTTTTCAAAACACACACGTCTTGAGACACAGAGATGGATGACAACCTTACAACGCCAATGAAATGTGACTTTATTATGAATTATCATCATTTTTGTCTGAAATTAAGTATTCCCACTTTAGATCCGATTTGCAAAATCCAAAGTTGACCTATCGCTGCCATGACGCCTATACAGGAAGTTTGAAATATGTCCCTTCCTTTGTGCTTTTGCTCTCTCTGCATAGTTCCCCTTGAGGCCTCATTCTAATTTCAGCATCGTACTTCAGTGTTTGCTTCTTATGGTTCTTATGGCACGTTTTTCGGCTGGTAGGTCATTGCAAAAGCATGGACCATGCTAAACCAGCATTTCTGATTTATGTTGGAGTGACGTAGACACTCGTAGGTCGTATGGTCACGAGTTTGGGGTGATGAAAGAAACCTTTCACTGGGATAATCCACCGTTTTCGAACTCCATCTCTCAAGGAGACGCTTTCACAAACAGGAGGGCTCGTAAGTGAGATTTGGGAAGGAAACCGTTTTACCAAAGTTAGGAAGCCACTTGATGAAAGTTACATTGCTTTTCGGAATACCTACCGTTGAAAAAACTTGGGTCCCGTTTATTAATTGTCTTTCAGTTTCCTTTGTTCGTTGAAAAGTTAAATGAGCCTCTGTGAAACCTCCCGGAGGGTCGTCTTATAATTTAAGTTCGACAGTCTCCGCACACACTCCTGTTCTCATTCCCGTGAGAGAAGCGCCTCATATGAACGCTCCCTAAAATAGAAGGAAAAGAGGAGTAAGTGGCGGTTACGGGTAGTGAAT
Source organism: Leptopterna dolabrata (assembly GCA_954871275.1). Classification (NCBI taxonomy): domain Eukaryota; kingdom Metazoa; phylum Arthropoda; class Insecta; order Hemiptera; family Miridae; genus Leptopterna; species Leptopterna dolabrata. The sequence continues at coordinate 21,095,939 of OX940977.1, forward strand.
GTTCACTTAGTCCTCAGGGACAATATACATTCAGACTAGAATCGAGAAAAATACCGCTATCATCCACGAAACGTGGAATTCATACCAATGAACATAAATAAGTACGGCAGTTTCATATCCAGCTGCCTTTTTTCTCCCACAAAATATTATTCATGTTTCAAGGGATGCGAAGTTTGAAAAATATTGTTGAGTAAATGCATCACGGAGGACGAGAGACAAACAGCAGGCGGTGTTGAACAAACTCTCGTATTGCATGTACCTACCTACTCAGACTGAGTATTGCGGATGTTTACTCCTACATCTACTAGGGGTGTACACACCTACCTCTACTAAGTAGTCTCTTGTAACCATCAAACCGACTATGCCTCTTTGAGTTATTAACCAGGGATAGGATTCGTATGTATTCACATATATGTTCTCTTGTAAATATATCCATGATTTTCAGCTAGAAGTGTTCCTACTGACACTTTCTGAACCGCTTTATCGCTTTCATTTCACGTATTTCGCTACTAATACATACATATTTTCAAATATTTCATTGACTGAAACACATATTTCAAATATTTTGTTATGAGACACGTACCCAACTGTGAATTTCGCGGCATTTCTCACCAGAAATCACAGTGTTCAAGCCAAAATGAGTTGACAACCATGACAACAATGTAACGCAAAATCCGCAAATGGCGATCTTTTCAAAAATCTCTTTTCTTCAAAAAATCTTTTCAAAAAGAAGATCGCCATTTGTGGATGTTTGGGTGTTGGTGGTGGGAGGGCAGGGTGTAAACAGTAATTTGCATTACATTGCTGTCAACTCATTTTGGCTTGGACACTGTGATTTCTGGTGAGAAATGCCGCAAAATTCACATTCGAATAGACGAATTGATTGTTAAGCGTCTACGTGAGTTTCCTGATGATTTTTTTTTTTTTCATTTTCTATTAAATGAATAATTAGTTTTACCTATGGATTTTCACAATTTGATTATCTACCTATGTATTTTCTATTAGTATTACCTTAGTATTACCTATGTACATTTTACATAATTGTATGCATATTTAACAAATAAATACATGTTTTAGTTACATATTTCGAATTTTTAAATGCATAAAAGTCCTAGTTATAACCGACGCATGTTTATTTCTATCTTAGTCTGAGCCAAGCGCTAATACCCAGAAAGACGGGTGCCAAGAACACAAAGCTAGTGAATCATTTGTCTAAATTAGCTACGTGCATCAAGCGGGTTGAGGGTTGGGGATGCCAAATTATTGTTCTGGGCCATGATCCATGTTTTTGTTTTCTTAGTACTCAGATCCTTGAAGTTGCATTCAATATTGCGCAAATCAAATCACAAACTTGAAATGTGAATTAGAGTACATTTTCTGATTCTGTTTTATTGTTGGTGTTGTGTACTTAACAGTGATCTAAACGGAAGGGTAATCAATACAGAAAATAGGGACTCGTTTTATATGAACTCGCATCGTTTTTCCTCTTGTTTGGGAATTTGAGTTCAAAATAAATCAAAATCCAACTATGGTAAACATGTCTACGAGCTCCGTTCGGAGATTACTAAAGTAGTACCGTACCGTACGCGGTAGTACCTCGGATTACATTTTACCGATGGTCCCTCTTAAACGGTTAATGGATGATGATACATCTTGGATGTGTTCATAAGCACTAAACATCAACATTATCATCATAATTTAGCTCACCTGGTCTCCCGCTCTTCTCTTCCTCTTCCAGCATCCTCAGGACGGCGGAATTGGCCAGATTAACAGGCTTCGCCAGCTGATGAAAGTCGATCCTGCAAGTTATCATTCTAATCAATATTCATCATCAACCCATCCAAAGAGACTAGCATGTCGTAAGTAATAATTACTTAATCATTAAAAATATATACTGCGCTTAAAAGAAATTATTCATGCAGTATGAAATGGTGAGCGAGATTTCCAATATTATGCAAAATGAAAAATGTTAAATCCGTCCGTCCGCTGAGTTCACAGTTTTGGCTTCGGAAATCGTAAGAACTTTCATAGGTTAGGTAGGTACGTCTCAATCTAGGAGAAAAAGTGACAAAAAAAATATTATGTATTGGAATTTTCCATTATGGTAGCTCCTAAACTTTTGGTGGGCAGGAAAAGTTCTTTTCTCTCATATATATTATTTCACAAATTTTTTACAGTTTTGCGTCTTAGTCGTTCTCCATAATTTTAGTGGTTGTCAGTTATTCGAACCATCTCTTCAGTTCAATACTGCCAGAGTTTATTTTCATTCAAGGAACCCGACCAGAAGGCAACAGGTAATGGAGTTTTTGGTTATTAGAGCATGAAAACAATTTCAGCCCCCCTCCCCCCCCCGTAGAAAAAATGTTATGGTTTCCATTTCGGTACACAGAATCTGAATTTATTTGAGACCACGGAACATTGTATGCCCAGCCGTGCGTTCACAGTAAGGCCCTGAAGTTCGGCTAACGCTCAACGAGTGTGAATGAAAATAATGACGACTGACCCAGCACCCAGCACCATCCAGCCCTATATAATAAATTATTATCAGTACTAGGGATCAGCTGATTATAATCCCGCATGGCTGTATGAAATCGAGTTTGTTGTTCCGTGATATTATTTCAGATGTGGTGGCTATTTTGGATGGTTTAAGTTTAAGAACTGCACGTCATACTATAAAATAACCACAAAAACAATTACCTAATATAGAATTCTTGAATCCACCGCATATTTTTTTATGAAACTGTAATTGTTTCTGACCACAGAAATCAGGATCTACGCTATACAGGTAAATCATGAACCGTTGTGTAATAATTTGCAGCGTGTTTTCGTAAGCGCAGACTTTTGTAATGGTGAGGCTTGATGAAATTCATAACGGAACCATCTGTGGATGAAGCCCCCGTCCAATTTAAACTTTACGGCCTTGTAAGGCACTATTTTACATTTTTAGTGTACCTACACTGAGTGTATCTACACTATTTTAGGAACTAAAACCTATTATTCCCACTTGCATAGTGTACAGAATCGTTCGAAACAGGGAATCTAGATGGGGATTCCTAGATCAAAAACCGGAAAGCCTCCTGAAAATATCAAGCTTCGCTCGCTTCCAAGGGGGTGGCACTATTATTATACTAGAAACGTTTCTTATCACCCAGTAATAAACAATGATCTGTATTATTGAACGTGAATTCGATAAGTGTGCTTGAATATTTGGTTATAATTAATCCTGGAGGGATCCTGATATTTTAGCTGATTCTAAGCTTATGTAAACGGCCCCCCAGGGTAGGTAACTCTCCTCAGAATTAAATTTATGAGAGCTCGAGAAGATAGAAAAAAGGTCCAAAATAAAAGTGAAAGGAGAGCAGAAAGAGGTTTTAAATACGGAAGGGAGAGAAGTTGAAATTAATTTAAAGGGCGAATCCCCATTCTTTATTTTCAACCCGGAAGCGGACTTGTGATTCATGTTCCAAAACTTTGTGATGCTCGCGTCGACACTTTAGAGTTTATTGGAGGCCTGAAAGTAATTTCATTGGACTTTTTTTCCTCTGATAATGTAATCCGCAACTTCACTCAAATCGACTTAACCGCCGTCTCTGTCTCTGAGTCAAACGAAGTTTCAAAAAACGGAGATTCGAATGTGGTAAAATAAGTTTTAGGATGTTCTGCCGAAGTTATGGGTTTGGTTAGAGAGAAATAAAATGTTCACGATAGAACATCGATACAACGGCAGAACATCGATATTACCCCGTAACTCCGATTTTGCGTTAGTCACATCAAAGCAGATTTCTCCCAAAACCATATTAGCTACCTAATATGTCACAGTACATAAATCACAGACTTACGGACTTTTTCAACGGTGTACCTACCAGGCTTTCAGTCAACGACGTGGGGGGGGGGGGGGGGAGGGGATAGGGATTTTTCGGTAAAAGATCATTGCAGAATTGAATTCGGATGCCTACTCTTCGTTCGATTTTTGATTTGATTCACCTATGCAATGAGGGTCGAATGGCCTATATAATATATACATATAAAAATCGATGTTTCTTTCTTCTTCTATTCTACTCACAATATCCGCACGTATCAAACCTGTTGCTGTCCATAACCCTCGATGCACCAACACACTAAACGGCGCGTAATCACGAATTTTTCCATAGCCAAGAAGAGAAAATGAGAGCACCCACCTTGACTGAAGCTCCATGATAGCCGGACGTGGAATGAGAGCTTCGATCGACCGTTCTCGGTACCGTGAGAAATAAGTTGAGTCCAATTGTTATCGACTACGAAGGAAAAAGAAACAATTATGAGGAGCCGGAGGCGTGTGAACTTATGGAGCGCGGGATGGTAAGTGGGGTCTTCTCTAGAGCTTGTTGGGCAGTTCGCGAGTATTTTTGGTCACTGGATCCTACCGGCGCGTGTGTGCCGTGGCACATCGTTTGGGATGACCTGGTGTTAGTGGGAGTTTTGACTTCCGTGACCCCTTCGAACGGACGGGTCTAAAAACTCCCATTCACCGGTCAGACTTTGCCACTTGCCAAATACACATACCGATCGGAATACGCATCGGCCGAAGGAAGATGCGAGGGTCGACATGATGCGAGTCGACACCCGCTGAAAACCAGTTGAGGAAGTTTCGGTGACTAACACGCATAGCATGAAATCGGCCTTTATTTTCCATAGGAAGGGAAATACCAACCCCCGAGCAAGAGTCAGTCAGAAGGAAAAGTGTCGTCCATTTTGTTAATCCTGGGCAGCTGGCAAGTCCTAGAATCTCCACATTTTTTGGCCCATCGCCCCCCTCTAGAGGTTGACTGACATCTATCCACCCCCCCCCCCCCCCACCCCTTCTTTTTGCTTGAAAAAACTATAAGTTGGCGCTAGTGAGCATCGATATTACTGAAAATATAAATGCTTAATTTTAATTTGAAGTAAAACGTTAATAATAAAGCAATTTTATCCAGTCCCTCTTAAACAAACAAAAAATGTACCTTTTTCTTCTTCAAAAGAACTGATATTTGAAGGGAAATGATTTACTAAGATCATTGACGCATATTTCAAAAACAGGAGCATATTTTTTATTAATTTATTTTCTTTTATTAATTCGAATCCGGAAGAATCGGACAGTGGAGTGGAGGAGACTAGAGAGGAACGTTTGAGGAGGACGCTCCTGAAATTTAATTTGTTTCTTTCTGAAATTTAATTTGTTTCTTTTGGTTTATTATTTTCAATAATGAACCATTGGAATCGAGCATGAAAAAAAAAATTCTTACCCCCCCTCAAAATTTGATGGTTTACGTTTCAAGGTATGTAGAATCCAAAACTGCAATAAAAATATTTCTGTCTGTCCGCCGTACGCCGTACGCCGTACGGGCCACTTTTCTTAGTTACCATGAAAAAAAATTGATGAAATTCGGGTTATAGGTTCCGTTCGGCGTCTAGTTGGTCCTCGAAGCTCGACGTTACTGTGAGTCATCTCTAAGGGGTTCAAAATAGGGGTTGAAATTTTCAAAACGCCTATACCATTTTTTTACGTAAATATTTTTACGGTTTTAAATAGTTCTTGAACTTGCGAGTTTTTTAAGACCATCCGGAGCATCGTACGTCCAGCCGTTCGTTCACAGTAAGGCCCCGAAGTTTGCACCGACAGGCATTTTCGACTCCAGTGTGAATGAAATTGTATACAATTCAAACCAAATCTCGTAACCAGAGACGCGCCCACAATAGAAATTTGTGAATACGGCCAATCATTGCTAGGGATCACCTGATTATATTGGCGGAGTATGAAGTCGAGTTGGTTGTTCTGTGATATTATTTAATTTGAAAAATGATGGCTCTTTTGGAGTTTGTTGGTAGGTAGTGAAACTTGAACAAACGTTGAAGTATTATTGATGGGTAAATTATTACTACGGTAAATCATTACTCAACGGTAAATTATTACACAACGGTTCATTATACCATCTACGTAGAAGGGGCTGGAGTTTGTTGGTAGGTACTTTTGCAACTTTTTTCACTCCTCATCAACAATTTATTTTCAGAACTTCATTATGTGTGTTTCTTTTTGTTAGGTACTGTTTGTCATCGGCAGAATTATTTTAGCAACATTTAACTCGTGATTTAGGTAGGTACCTAGTAACGAGTACGGGGTTAGGTACTAACCTACGGAGGGTCTGCGATCTACATAATATGCATAGAATTGTACATATTATATTATATAGACGGGTTATCTATACATAGAGCTGTGATCTGTAACAGAAGGGTATTCTATACAAAATAATAAACCGTTGTGCAGGGATTTGCAGCGTTTTTAACTCGTGATCCGTGGTCTTAATATAAGTTTTCAATATTCTGATATTCGCTGGGGTTTTTTTATTTTTTTTTTTTTATCTTGAATATTCATCCCCCCCTATTACCGGTACACTTGCAATGTGTACATTGGGACATCTGGAGGAAACATTGAAACCGCGGAGTTGGATTAGGTACCTACTTATTAATACCCTATTGTCAGTAGTTTGGCGAACAGGTACGTAAATAACATGGACGAATGACCATGAGGCGGGGGGGGGGGATTTGTCGAGGACCCAGTTCACAGCATTCTCCAATTCTAGCTGAAATTTATTGAAGGGCCAATTTATTTTTTGATGGGGGGGGGGGGGGGGGCTCACTGGGATTTATTTGGGAAACGGGTGGGAACGTAGTGGGAGTTAGCTGATTACATTTTAGGTGTAGAAGTAAGGATATGCATTCACACTCAACTAAAATGGACTTGTGGATGGAATCGATATAATAATAATTATCTCACCTATACGTTTATTTGAATGAAGAAATAAGTTAGAGGCACAAACTCGCAGATACTTGATTAAAACGCTGCAAATTATACGCAACGGTTTATTGTTTTCCTGTACAGATACCCCTTCCGCGTAGATCACTGAATTCCTATGTTTTAGCCTAAGACCCTGATTTGGTAGACACATGTAAACAGACACGAAAAAAATGCCACCAGAGTCGAAGTATATTAAGCTCTCTAACGTACAGCAATTGTAGGTACATGCACTTTTCCACTGCCCCCACCTGTAACGCGCCATCACAGCCCCACGAACCCGCTCACCTGGTCATTTTTGAAATTCTGACGGTCGCAGAACCATCGAGAAGTGGGGCGCTTGAAATATTCCCATAATATTTTCACCTAACTTGGATGATCCGTTTGGCCGTTAACAACAAACTTGTACCTGTCAACTGACGGGTAAAAAAAGTACCTGCCTATCAACGAGATCAAAAATTTCAGAATTTGATGGTTTTCGTTTCTATGTATCTACCTACGTAGAATCCAAAAATAGAATTAAAAAATCTGTCCGCTAGCCCTACGCGGCACTTACCTACCTTATTTACCATGAACCAAAATTAATGAAATGGTTTTGTAGGTCCCATTCGGGATCTAGTTGGTCCGCGAAGCTCAGTCATCTCTGAAGGGTGAAAAATAGCGCTTAAAATGTTCAGTACACCTCCAATACCAGCTCGAACACCTTCAATAGAAGGGTATGGTTTTCATGACTTTTTAAATTGATCCCGAACTTGTGGGTTTTTTGAGATAACTGGAACATTGTATGTCCATCTGTTCGTTCACAGTAAGGCCCTGAAGTTTGAACCGAAATCTTCGTCAACATGAGTGTGAATTATACGGTATACATCCTGCCCAGATATCATTGATAGGCAATCGGTAATTATAATCACGCATGGCTGTATGAAATCTAGTTTGGTTGTGTGTTATTGCATTTGAAGAAAGGTTATTTAGGATTTCGTTTTAGGTTGGTAATTTTGCTATTCGACCAAATTTTTCTCGGGGTCTGTCCGTCTGTGTTCCGCAAATCCTTGCCACATGCAAAACTTCCTCAATTTTAATCCGATTATCCTCGAGGATCATGCGGGTTGAGCACCAGACGGTACCCTATGAATTTCTGTACGATCGGATCTTTGGCATGGCCTCTGCGCATGCTCAAACCCGAATCCGAGGTACCTACTCAATTTCTTACGAATAAATGGCCCGATTCCGCACAACACAAATTCAGTCGGGGTATAGCGTCTACATGGTCCTCTACGAATTTCAAACCGCTTGGCAGTGGCATTTACTTATTTTAAGGCTTTCCTGGGAGAACTGCGAGGGTAAGTATTGACCACAGAAAGCAGTGATCTACGAAAAAGGAATAGGTACCTATACTGGAAAATAATATTATATATAATAATTTGAGCCCCCCCCCCCCAGATTCTACGTACTTACCTTGAAAAGCAAACCATAAATTTTGAGGGGGGGGGGGGGGTATTTTGCCCCATGCTCGGTTGCAAGGGTGCATTTTTATTTAAAATTACAAATCAAAATGCATGGAGTAAGCAACTATTCGTTTCTACGTTTGTTTAATTATTGATTTCATTGTTTCATCCGGCCAGAGAACAGATACAATTCGAAGAATTCATTTTGTCTATAAATATATGTCTTTTGGAAGTTTCTGAGCATCACAGATCTGGGTAAAAGTGATTCCACTTCCCGAAATGCAATCTTTCAATTTTCCATCCCTCACTGGTTCTAGTTTAATTCGCTTTAAAAATAGAATAGTAAAGAAAAACTGGAAAGAGAACCTCTCTCGTTGAGAAAATCATTGGAGATGATTATACTTTCAGATGGACCATCACGCCCTCTCGCATTGTTGCCAAAACCTTCTTTTTCGTCCTTGAACGCTCTAATTTTTCTTTTAAGTTCACCTTCTTCCGTTCGAAAATCTTATAAATAAAAACCGCCGGTTGGTTGAAACGAAAAGTTTTCCGTTCCGTAGATAACTTTCGACGGAGGACAATAGGGTGAAACATTTTCCTCGAGTCTTTAAGAAATCCAAAACGGCGACAGACGTTCTACTGAGAATGCCGTTCACCAATCCTTCTGTCATCAGAAGGTAATTCAGTGAAATAGTCGAAGAGTTGTCATCTCTCAGTATAAGTTAATAAACTTTTCAATCGCTTCTGTTGGTACTCCGTCGAATAATCTATACCTCCCTGCTACAGTATTACAATAGCAAATGTGTGCCTCTGTATTGCGTGTGTATTGCACCTTTGAATGGAAAATTATGGCGAAGTTCTGGGTCAGAACGAACCGGAGTTCTGACAGTCAGAGAGCTTGAACCTGGGTCACACAACTTGACACAAAAATTGACCTGAAGTTCTGTGTCAATCATATATTATTTTCAAGAAGGTGCCAGGAAGAAAGGAAACACGAAGTCGAATTGTTACTGTAGACACATTATTACTATAGTAAATTCAAGATCTATTTCGATCACTAAACCCCGATTAACTCGGCTGATGAAATTCACAGCCCGATCCCGATTCAAAGCCATTTGTCATGAAAAGTTGATAGCGCTGCAAATTATTACAGAACGGAAGCAAATTATTTTAGAAGCAAATAGAGTTATTTAATTTAAAGTATTTAGATGAGAATCTATAATTGAACGAAAAATCTGATATAATTAATAAGTGATGGAAATAATAATTTATTATGGTGGGTTGCAATCGCAACGCATTGAATGGTTTATTTTGCCTTATCGATAAATATTTGATTGATTGAATCGATCTTGGAATTTGCAAATACTTCTTGCATCCATACATAATTAATCCGTATTTATCAATATTATCAAGGCATTCTCCGACTTGATATTTATAAGACTACTTGATGGTAGGGAGAATACAATACAAGTACCGTAATTCATAGGACCTATGATTCCTTTGAGGCCAATATAACACGAATATAACAACTATGCGACACATACATACTAAGTACCTAACTAATGAGTCATCCTGCTTGTAATTGAGGTGTGCCAATCGTATATTATGTTGAAAGTAGCTTGACAGATACGATCTACTCATGTGAAAATATACCTAACGTCACGTCAATAACTAACTGTCGTAATTTACTCTGACGCATTCATCCCGTTTGCAGTAGACCTTGAATTATTTAATATAAAAGTGATAGGTCAGTACATACCTACGTTGTTATAATATACATAGTAATGCATCGGAGAAAATCGGTTACGAGTGACTTACCCGATAGCGCCGTTAGCAAGAATTTGTTTCTGTTTTTCCATCGCTTCTGCAACCTCGTTTGGCGAGTACAGCTTGATCGGGGAGTTGAACTGTTTGTTCACAAGATGACTTGATCGGAACGCCATGGTGAGCTGCTTTCTGTAACGACAAGCGAACATCTTGTTGAGATGATTAATAGAAATAACTACTTGATCTACCATCACGTTACCACAGTAATCTTTTGTGTGGAGCCAACAGTCTTCAACTTCATGTTAACAACTATTCTAACTATTTATTTTATTTTATTTTTATTATTACCGTTATCTTCTGATCTATCCCAGCTGAATGATATGTTCATGTATACTTACAGTAAGTAATTATGTACCTAAACCTGGAGATTAGTCACATTTGTGCACGCTCAGATCACTGTATTTCCAGGATTGATTGTTCGGAGATATTGGCCTACTTATTGAGTCCATAATACTTCTGACTCCACGGTAGATACGTATTTCTTTAGGTAGGAATATTATAACCGAGATCGACGATGTAGGGATCGAAAACCCACACACTTGGCAGACGTTTTTATTCTATGAAAAATCCTACAGTGAGGGTTTCTAACGATGTGGTATAAGTTTCCCCGCTTAAGAAGATTTTGGCTAATAGTTCAGGTCTCTGTATTTGTTTCACAGAACAGAGGAGCACAGTGGAACAACGGCGTAGTGGGAGACGTTTGACTTGAAAAAGATCGTATCATCTATTGAAGGGGAGATGGTTGTGGGGAGCGATAACCAAACCAACAATACGGTGTGATCGAACAATGATGTTTTTTCTAGAAAATCCTTCCTTTTGAATGTCCCAAGCGAAAATAAGAGGCGGCCGCGTAAAGGAAGGAAGGAGGGCCGTGTAGCCGAGCAGATGCAGGCCTTTCACCTCTCTCGCATTCCCTATTCAAATTGAGCTCGCGGGGGCGGGAGTCAATTCAATAAGCTCAACGAGATTGCATACGCTTTACACGGTCGGCGGAGATTCCCTTGTGTGGGAAGGGAAGTTGCTCGTAGGAAATAGATATTAGCATAGTCGCTTCCCAAAGAAAACGCCTGCGACAGAGATGACCGCATGTAAGTGGCTTACTCAAGAGCGGCCAAGTAAGTAAACTCAGTGAGTGACTGATTAACGATTGAAGAAGCTCATACCTAATCATCATAATTATTCAAATTGTGAACGTGACGTGGGTAAATCCTAGGATTTGTGGACAGGGAGTTGAAGACCTGTTCCTTCCACCCACTTGCAGATCAAGATAATTATGCGGAATAATTTTGTGTCCCACATAATTATCTTGATCTGCAGGTGGGTGAAAGGAACAGGGACCCAAAATTATTCCAGCAGCAACAGATAAGGAGGAGGGTGATTTATAACCTCCAACAACAATAAAACCTCCTAAATCCTTAATTATGTTGAATTAATAATTTGTTTAAAACACATTTCAGACCATGAATCTAGTTTAACTGCTTTCCAAACTTCAGCTCTTGTCGACCATTTTCGGTTGGTTATGAGCGTTTGGAGTTCGGGGTTGTCAAAAATGGTTTACGCGATCAAAATTATTACGAACCGTTTGTGTGAAAAGTAAAAAAAAATAAAAAATAAAAAAGTTATAAATGATTAGGTAGCGTTTGTATCAAACGGCTTTGTATCACCAAGGCTTCCGCCGCTTCTGAGGGGTCGAGCCTAAAATACGTTTACCAACTGTGGGCAGAATAGATTTGCCTGCGGGAACCGATGAAAGCACTTTCCATTTTCCAGCTTCTACTCGTTTCGACAAGTCTTCTACTGAATTATTAGCAAGACTGTAAAACTGGTAGTAGAGCGTGCCATAAAAAACCAATCGATGCGAGACATCGATATCAATTCTAATAGGTAGATAGTTTAAAGAAAAAATGTTACTATTGCATTGAAATTTTGAGGGACAACGAAATTTAAAATAATTTTAATCCTTAATTTTTATCGATTCCAGTTGACTGAGGGTTTTAAAATTTCGGAGAGTTAATATTAATTTTTTTTATTCCCAAGTGGCTTTGAAGTCTTGAGTGTAGGTACCTATGCATTACGTACCTACATAGTATATTTCAATTTCGTGGGGCGTGATTATATAGGTATGCTTTACAATGTCTCACATGAGGTTCGTATAATAAATTCTACGTAATATTGATAAGAGACGGCCTTGTTAATCATCTGGAAATTGGGTGATTATTAGACAACTTGGATTAATTCCATGAATACACACAATATGGGGTGCTGATCATCAGTGGAGTGCCTACACTCGACTTCCCACATTCACAGCTCATGGGATCCTCTATCATTCTTATCTCCACACGTGTGATCAACAACCGCTGAATAGATACGCTCGGAAGGGAACGATGTCGTAGGAGGCGCTGAACTAGTTGAACTTAGGAAATTCAAACCCTCATCTCGAAAGGGACTAAGGGTGTCAATACGGAGAAGTCCCGGAATCCCAAATGAAGCCATTCCAATTATAATATGAATCCACCTGTAGTTGGTGGTTCTTGCCAGCTTCTGAATCACTTGGAATTCACGAGACAACAAACAGCTGCGCTAAAACCTTCAAGTTTGAGCATTTGGAACTGGGTGTTGACGTCGATTTGGATGAACGACGCGTGTTGTAGGATCAGATATAGTTAAGCATCTGTTGCAACGTTTTGCTGTTAAATTACCCGTGGAATAATTTCTATTTAGTTTTATAAACAATAAACCTAGGAACCTAGAAACATCTCATAACACTAGCTCAACAGTGAGGGATGAAATATAGGGGTTGAAATTTTAAAAATTCTTTCTCCAAAATTAACAGAAGGGTTGTACTCTTTTCTCAGGTGCACAAATTTTTAAATTTACTTAATCTCCTGCATCAAATAGGTTTTCCCGAAGCACTCTACGACCAGCCGTTTATATGGGCTTAAGTTTGAACCGAAAAACATCTCCAAAATGAGCATGAATCAAATGGTAGAACTTCAGCTTAGGTTTCATGACGAAACGTACGTAGTGGAAAAAATGCTTTAGCAAACATCGAGCACTTCCTAATCGCTCATTTTCTCCGTTTCGCGGAAAACATTGAATCATGGATATGTTTCCGGGCAACAATTTGTTTTAATGATTCCTCGCATATCCACATTTCAGCATCACTCTTTAGTAGTACCTATATAATTTATTTAGTGGTTGGCCCAATTTGTTTAAATGGTTTCTTAGTTATCCTAATAGCCGCTACCTACTATATCAGTATTATTTACTGGTTGACCCGTAACATTTTTTGGAGTCATCGCGCGAATTTCAGAAGGCCTACCAACCATCCCAAAAACATACCATCTTAAAAGAAAAAAAAAGTATCCTGAATTTGAGATTCGTGCTTTTTGGGTTCAAGGAAAGTAGGTAAGTTGGGATTTTTATTGGTAGGTAGGCAAATAACATAACTGTACACCTTACTGCTTGATCTACTATGAAGATCCTACTAGCGGTGGCCAAAACATGGGTAGTGGGTTGTACCCGCAATCGCATACCTACCATCCTGCCAGTGCAAATCGAAGGATCAGAGGTATGGAGCAAGCCAGCAGAGATATCTCTGGGGTATCTCAACGAACAACTGCTCTGAGCCGCGTAATGAGAAACGTAAACGGCCCTGGCGCGTGATGATGTGAGTGGTCATCAGTGGTACACTTAATTCTCCTGTATGGGGCCCAGGTGGGCAGACTCGCTGAATGTTGCTTATTTCAGGAAGGTTATGATAGCAGTGCAACGTACAGGAGCATTGCGGATTGCATGCGCCTACAGGAAAGTACCAGAGCCAGCGATATTCTTCCTCGCTGGTGTGGTAAGAGCTGCTGGCAGCAGAGCGTAAGCGGATTTATGAGAGAAGAGGCGAAAGAGAAAGACTAATTAGTAATTATTACTAATTAAGAGAAAGAATCATTACTAGCTGGCAGGAGATGTGGACAGGTGAACTGAGAGTGAGATGGACAGCACGGCTACTCCCAGACGTCCGATTATGGCTTGAACGAAAGCACGGAGAAGTGTATTACTTCTTAACTTAGTTTTTCACAGGCCCCGGCTTGTTCTATACCTACTTGTGCAGAATGGGAAAGGTACGCGTTCCTCGTGTCATAGCTGCCGCAACGTGGATGACGATGTGGTTCTTCAGATGCACATGCAGAAGTAAGTTGAACAGTTCCAGACCGAGTTCCAACGTGGGGAAACAGTAGGTGAGGTTTTAGTGCGGTTTGAGTCCCATATAACCTGGAGGTGCGATCCCCTCCAGGTATCTTACGAGATCCAAATTCCACTCATGGATCTTCCCTCACCGTCCTACGAAAAAACTAGGGAGACCTATTGATCATTCTGGTAGTAGGTGGGTGGGTACAAGATGTTCAGTAGGTACCTACCATGATAAAATCTTTGAGCCTCCTTCAACCGTGATCTGGAACTGGGAGACTTCATGAACACCTCAGTGGGCCCAACTTACTCTACGACTGGGCAAAAATCCTATAGTTTTTCAGAGGAAACGTTTCAGACATGCGGGGACAAAAGTTCTGGTCGGTCTTTAATGAATTTCGTACTCATTTTTTATTTAATATTAAGCTAATGAAGGCCGTTATTTTGTGTACCGAGTGAGTCACTTGTGAAGTACATTCTATGTAGAAGGGTTCACTACACAGGAGAAAAATATATTAACCGTTGAGGAAACAATGTTTTGCTTCTCCACTGCTCTCACCGTGGAATTTATATCGTGCCGATGCCGATAGTAGGTACCTACCTACTTTCTGTCATGCAGACACCGAAAAAACAAAATTTACATTCGTATTTTACGTTTCTGACCTCTGGTAACGAATTTGGCTCGTTGTGTCTGCTATTTCTTGTAATCACCATTATCCTATCAAAAAAATGACAAATTCGAACGAGTTGAGATTTTTTAGAGCAACGCATGTGGATGTGTGGGTTGGTCCCGTCTCCCACCCCACATCGAAATCAAAATGAATTTCATTGAAATCAAAATCGATCAAAACGAAGTACTGCGGGTTCTATTCAACGAAACATCTCGTAATTTCGGTTCTATTCAATTAGTAGATAATACTGGGGGTTCATGTTGATCGGGTCCTAGATAGTCCTTTATGAATTTCATCGTGATCGAAATTGTAGAACGTGGCGACAACGGATGCGCAAACTTGGAACTATGTAAACCCTACCTTTCCTTGGATACCTTCCTCGTTCGATTCATCCCAAGGTTAGTGGAAGTATTGGGTGTGGTTTATTCATTTAAAGGTGTTTATCCAAGTAAAGGCGATAAACTTGAGTTAAAAAGATAAGTTTCAACTATTTTAGCCAACTTCCCTGCCATAATATGCCTATGCTTCTCGTGCTGTAAAATCAACCTGTGGAATGTGAGCCAAAGATAATAATAAGAATTTGAGCTTCCAATTTGTAACTCAACCCCGATTTGGGGGCCCTTAAAAACTTTCTTTTTTTCCCTTTCGTCGGAATGACATTAATTTCTTCTAGCGTTTGACGTCACTGCGTTCAAGGGTGGATCCGAACGATGAGTCAGCCGAGGGCGAATATTCTAGAAGAGACCTCTCCGGAGAACGGGCTTGTTTATTTATAGGAGGCCGAAGAACCTGGCAACACTTCCCACTTTCCACTCAGCATCTCGCGGCTCCGAGAGCTCCCTTGTTTTGCAGGCGCCAAAAAGGAATTAAAACCGCCGACCCCTCTCCAGCCCTTCAGCCATCCCTTCCAGCTTAGGTACTTTACTTGTGTTCCAATCCCTACATTCTCCGGCTCGGAAAAGCCCGCTGTGAGAGGGATCATGTTAGCTTTCAACACAGGGATTTAGCAATAACATACCATTGGAAAAGCATTATTTTGTTCTAGCTGGTAAACGTTATGTCCATTCAATGAACACTTCAAGAACAGCGGAGACAGTATTACGTTCCTTTATCTATAATCTGATATTATTAATAAATCATGATCTATAAGAAAACACAATCTATATGTATATTAATGAAATTGTAATACCTATATCTGCTGTCTGCCTTTACTTTGATTAGAAAAGGATCACGAAATTACTATTTCTTTTCAGTTTAATGGGCAATATAGGCGCTATTTGAAGAAGATTATTGGCACCATTATATTGGTTTATTATTTTCAATAATGAACCCATGAAAAAAAAAATTCTAACCCCCCCTCAAAATTTGATGGTTTACGTTTCAAGGTATGTAGAATCCAAAAATGCAATAAAAATATTTCTGTCTGTCCGCCGTACTGGCCACTTTTCTTAGTTACCATGAAACAAAATTGATGAAATTCGGGTTATATGTTCCGTTTGGGGTCTAGTTGGTCCTCGAAGCTCGACGTTAGTCAGTCACCTCTAAGGGGTTCAAAATAGGGGTTGAAATTGTCAGAACGCCTATAACTTTTTTTTACGTGAATCTTTTTACGGTTTTAAATAGTTCTTGAACTTACGAGTTTTTTAAGACCACCCGGAGCATCGTACGTCCAGCCGTTCGTTCACAGTAAGGCCCCAAAGTTTGCACCGACAGGCATTTTCGACAATTTCGACAGCAGGGTGAATGAAATTGTATTCATTCAGCCCAAATCTCGTCACCAGGGACGCGCTAACAATCGGGAATTGGCCCGAGATAAAATCATTGCTAGGGATCACCTGATTATAATCACGGAGTATGAAGTCGAGTTGGTTGTTTTGTGATATTATTTCATTCGAAAAATGGAGTTTGTTGACAGGTGGTGAAACTTGAACAAACGTTGATGGATAAATTATTACTACACAACAGTAAATCATTACTCAACGGTAAATTATTACACAACGGTTCATTATACCATCTACGTAGAAGGGGCTGGAGTTTGTTGGTAGGTACGTTTGCAACTTTTTTCACTCCTCATCAACAATTTCCCTTCAGAACTTCATTATGTGCGTTTCTTTTTGCCATTTTAGGTAGGTACTGTTTGTCATCGTCAGAATTATTTTAGCAACATTTAACTCGTGATTTAGGTAGGTACCTAGTAACGAGTACGAGGTTAGGTACTAACCTACGGAGGGTGTGCGATCTATATCATATGTATAGAATAGTACATATATTATATAAAGAGCTATCTATACGGAGAGCTGTGGTAACAATGGTAAATTATTACACAACGGCATATTATTACACAACTGTAAATTATTACATAACGGTAAATTATTACAAAATGGTAAATTATTACAGAACGGTAAATTAATACACAACAGTTCATCTACCAAGAAGGGGCTGGATTTTGTTGATCGGGTACTTTTGCAACTTGTTTTCACTCCACATCAACAATCTCCCTTCAGAACTTCATTATTTGCGTTTCTTTTTGCCATTTTAGTTACTGTTTGTCATCGACAGAATTATTTTAGCAACATTTAACTCGTGATTTAGGTAGGTACCTAGTAACGAGTACGGGGTTAGGTACTAACCTACGCCGGATCTGCGATCTACATAATATGTACCTATAGAATAGCACATATTATGTAATATAGACGGGTTATCTATGCAGAGAGCTGTGCTCTGTAAAGAAGGGTATTCTGTACAAAATAAGAAACCGTTGTGCAGGAATTTGCAGCGGTTTTTTTTTTTCTTAGCTCCAGCCAACCTGGAATCTTCGGCCACCAGAATAATTTAGACCAGGTGGGGTATGAGATAAACTACCTATGTAAATGTCAATTACCTATCTATAGGCTGATACTTAAAATGGGAGTGTAGAGGCCTAGAAATGGGGGTGTTAAGACTAGAGTATCGGTTCCTACTTGGTTTCCTTGATTAGAATGAAACACGTGACAAGGGCAGTTGAGTTTGAAACGTGAGATCATTCATCAAAATCGTGAATATTCGACCGAGAGGGAGGGGGAACTCAGTAGGACAGGTAACTATGCCGAATCATTGTAACAAAAAAGTTTAGATACGTTCGATTTGAACGAAATACAAAGAATAGAAAGAATATCTTGGGCTTTCTACTTTGAAATTCGATATCACCAGAATTTATTGCGAGAAATGAACGGGTTTAATAGTGGGTTTTATTGGCGACAGGAGAGGATGGGAGGCACGGAATTAATTGCCAAGAACGTCTATGCCCACAGTATTGCTTCCTCACTACCGTACAGCCTTGTACCTATTCATGTAGTAAAAATCAAAAATGCATGTCCTCCCAAATCAAGATATGAATCGCACTTTACCTTTCAGAGAACAAATTTTATCCCATCTCCTTCTATTTTTCTGGACTATACCTATACGTTGTAACCACCATAACTATATTTTTATATATTATCGGAAAAAGTTTTAAATGAGTCGAAATTTTGAGGCTAATCCAAACATGGTATTATATATGAATTTCATCAAAATCCGACCGTAACTTTAGTATTTGCATGGGACAATATGGAATTATAATATGAATCATAATTTATAATTTATTATCAATGCGTGGAAGCTACATTGCCCACTCGGTAGTGGGCAGACCATTGTTGAGTGCATTTTACTCGAGTGCACTAGAACGCGACCAATGATTCCTTTCGAAAACGCAGTAGTGAAAACGTACGTCCATCTCACTTGACTTTCCTCCTGACATATCCGTTAGAAAAAATTGTTTTCAGAGCCTATAGTGGAGTCAGCAATACCTACATATACGCTCTGTACACATGGTGGAAAAAAAAAATCCCCTGTTTCAAAATGTATCTTCAATATAACAGGTCTGGAGGGATTTCGAGTTCTACTAATGCACCCAAGCTGATATGGTAATGGGAGGGGGACAGCGGCGTTAGGTAAGAAGTTTTAGTTCCTTTCCAGGCTTCGGGGAAAGTATTGGGTTGTACGACAGTATTAGCATTATGTGCGTATGCATGCAGCTACTGACTGGAATTTTTTTGGTTTATTATTTTCAATAATGAACCATTGGAATCAAGCATGAAAAAAAAAAAATTCTTACCCCCCTCAAAATTTGATGGTTTACGTTTCAAGGTACGTAGAATCCGAAAATGCAATAAAAATATTTCTGTCTGTCCGCCGTACGGGCCACTTTTCTTAGTTACCATGAATAAAAATTGATGAAATTCGGGTTAATACTCGTAGGTTCCGTTCGGGGTCTAGTTGGTCCTCGAAGCTTGGCGGTACTGTCAGTCATCTCTAAGGGGTTCAAAATAGGAGTTGAAATTTTCAGAACGCCATATCTCAAAAACTTTCGATTGAAGGGTATGGTTTTTTTACGATATTAAACTTGTCTTGAGCTAATCAATTTTTTGAGACCACCCGAAGCACTGTACGTCCAGCGGTTCGTGTGCACCAAAAAGTTTCGTCAACACGATCGTGAATCAAACTGTATAAATCCGGCCGGGATTTCATCACTAAGGAGCATCTGATTATAATCTAGGATGGCTGTATGAAGTCGAGTTGGTTGTTGTGAGATATTATTTCATTTGATAAGTGATGGACTATTGGATTTTGTTTGTAGGTACTTGTGAAACTTGAACAAACTTTGAGGTATTATTGATGGGTAAATTATTACACAACGGTAAATTATTAAATAACGGTAAATTATTACACAACGGTATATTATTACAGAACGGTAAATTATTACACAACGGTTCATCTACCAAGAAGGGGCTGGATTTTGTTGATCGGTACTTTTGCAACTTGAACAACCGTTGAAGTATTACTGATGAGCAAGTTATTACATAACGGTTCATTATACTTGACCAGAGGTTAGGTACTGATCACAGAAAACAGCATCTATTTCACTTCACATCAACAATTATTTTTCCTTCAGAACTTTTCGCCATTTTAGTTACTGTTTGCCATCGACAGAATTATTTTAGCAACATTTAACTCGTGATTTAGGTAGGTACCTAGTAACGAGTACGGGGTTAGGTACTAACCTACGGAGGGTCTGCGATCTACATATAATATGTATAGAATAGTACATATTATATTATATAGACGGGTTATCTATACAGAGAGCTGTGATCTGTAAAATAAGGGTATTCTGTACAAAATAATAAACCGTTGTGCAGGGATTTGCAGCGTTTTTAAATATATAAACGTATATTTCTTATATAAACATTACACAGATACAATTTCGAAAGAAAAAATTATACGAAATTATCCCCCAGTAAGGGCAAGGCCCGTGTTAGGGGGAGGTCAACGTACAGAATTTTGTACCGAGCACAAGAAAGTAAGAATATCTAAACCTCAAAGAAAAGAAGAAAAAAATTAGTAACGCTACTACAACATAGGTACCTACTCATACTTTGGGATCACAAGTACAAAGAAAGCAAAAAAGAAACCACTCAGTAGTTAACAATGAACTCGGGGATTAAAAAATCTTCTCTCGATTCTCTGTCATCATGCTATTTAGCTCAACAATTGCCTGGAAGGAATAAACATTTTGTGCTGCAGTAGTATTATATCTTGGAACAGCCAAGTGCCTACCTTGGACAAAACGAGTCACTCTACCATGTTCTGGGAAGACTGGTGATTGTATTTTTATGAATTGTTTTATTGCGGAGATTTTATACAGGTATTTCAACGGTAATAAATTTAATTTTTTGAACAATGTGTAGTTAGTATGTCTTTACTTCTTATAGGATAAGATGAGAAAGAGAGGGGGAGGGGGGAGTTGAGTGAGCCCCCCCCCCCCCCCCACCACAGAAATTGCTTGTGGATCCGCGACTGCCTACCTACTACCAACCTACTTATTGATCATTGCGTACTTGACGGGTAAACCTTTGAACTGATTTTGCGGGTCCTACCTATGTGTTCTCCTGATTGCTTATTTTTCATGTCTCGTGCTCTTAAACTTCCCTGCCTTGGCTCACTCAACCGTACCTAATATTGAATTTATCATGTCACGCTGGCAGAAAGGTTCATGTAGATGCTGGGTGGCAGATATATTTAGATTTTTTTCCTGTGGTAGAAAATACGTTTCGGCGAGCGTTTCAAAAACGTTAACCTTGATATTGAGACTCACCTTAAGTTCTCGGGTGTCCAGTCGAAAGGGGGAAGCGTTGTAGATCGCCGGTGGGATAATGTTCGGATAGGGCGGCCTTTGGATGGCGGCGAGCAGGTGGGTGCGAAGCGTGGGAGGAGTTGGAAATAATAGAAAAGCCGCCAAAGCTATTTCTGAGATTTGCCTCAACTCCCTCTTCACTCAGATGACCCTCGCAGGGGGGTGGGGCTGGAGGGGATTTATGAAATACCAATGTATAGAAAAACCAAAACGCTGCAAATCCCTGCACAACGGTTTATTATTTTGTACAGAATACCCTTCTGTTACAGATCACAGCTCTCTGTATAGATAATATAACCCGTCTATATAATATAATATGTACTATTCTATACATATTATGTAGATGGCAGATCCTCCGTAGGTTAGTACCTAACCTCGTACTCGTTACTAGGTACCTACCTAAATCACGAGTTAAATGTTGTTAAAATAATTCTGTCGATGACAAGCAGTACCTAAAATGGCAAAAAGAAACGCAAATAATGAAGTTCTGAAGGAAAATTGTTGATGTGGAGTGAAATAGATGCCCCTTCTGCGTAGATCACTGTTTTCTGTGGTCAATACCTATAATGAACCGTTGTTGCTTGCTCATCAATAATACTTCAACGGTTGTTCAAGTTGCAAAAGTACCGATCAACAAAATCCAGCCCCTTCTAGGTAGATGAACCGTTGTGTAATAATTTACCGTTGTTTAATAATTTGCCGTTGTGTAATAATTTACCATTGTGTAATAATTTACCATTGTGTAATAATTTACCATTGTGTAATAATTTACCCATCAATAATACCTCAACGTTTGTTCAAGTTTCACAAGTAGGTACCTACCAACAAAATCCAATAGTCCATCACTTATCAAATGAAATAATATCTCACAACAACCAACTCGACTTCATACAGCCATCCTTGATTATAATCAGGTGCTCCCTAGCTATGATATCCGGGACGGATTAATACCGTTTCATTCACGATCGTGTTGACGAAGCTTTTTGGTGCACACGAACGGCTGGACGTACAATGCTCCGGGTGGTCTCAAAAAATTGTTTAGCTCAAGATAAATTTAATAACGTTAAAAAAAACCATACCTTTCTATCGAAAGTTTTCGAGATACGGCGTTCTGAAAATTTCAACCCCTATTTTGAACCCCTTAGAGATGACTGACAGTAACGCCGAGCTTCGAGGATCAACGAGACTCTGAACGGAACCTATAACCCGAATTTCATAAATTTTGTTTCATGGTACCTAACTAAGAAAAGTGGCCAGAAATATTTTTATTTCATTTTCGGATTCTGCATACCTTGAAACGTAAACCATCAAATTTTGAGGGGGGGGGGGGTTAGATTTTTTTTTTTCCATGCTCGATTCCAATGGTTTATTAGGTACCTACTGAAAATAATAAACCAATAAAAACTGCGCAAACTTATACAAAACACGTAGGTACCACGCTGAAATCGTTCAGACTCGTGGCTATCATAGCTGAACACCTAGGATCGGTTTTATTTGAATCGTCTACATTGGTGGCTCTTAATTTTTTAGCTATGACCTACTTCAGTCTAAATTCAACTGATAGCGAGAGCCGCATAAAGAGAAATACAACTATATAAAATTTATGATAACGGACCATGAACTTTTTAATTGAATATAATAGGTAATCATTTTACTGGCCACTGCAACACTAAAAATTATAGTAATAAATAGGTACCAAATAAAATTAAATGATAAGAACTCACAGAACATAAATTTTTTGGGTACTTTTAGGAGCCTATGGCGAAGATTTGGCTTTGAAATGGGTTCCTCCTTCTTCGTGAGATGTTGGAAATGCACCGTTTCCGCCCACGCAATTACATGTTCATCTCTGGACACCCGACAATACACCTACTTCAAATCCGCAATAGGTAGGTACATAATGTATTTTTTTCAGTCCCCTGGAAATCCATCGCAACCCCCTTGCGAAACACATATAGATCTACCATTTCAAAGATATGGATAAGGATAACTTATTAGCGGGTCTAGTATATCTCATAACTAGCAAACTCGGGCGAAGAAAGCAAGCAAAATTAAAACTGGGAGGAAAACCTTCAGCTTACAAAACTCAACCACAGAATAAAATTCTGAACGTTACCTACTAACAATAAACAGCGTGCTAATAACCTAAACGCTTAACAACATAAACAAATTAACTCGGATGTCGCTAGGGATAGGAACAACATAAACAAATTAACTCGGATGTCGCTAGGGATAGGCAATCTGACGATTAAGGAAGAATCCGAGGTGAAACGAATAGCCATAAACCTTCCCTGTGCAGTTCCAGTCATAGATGAGTACGGAGGAAGGTACCTTCAATAAATTATGATATCCCTTCCTGTTGTCGCTTCATCACCAGCAATAACAACAGCAATTTCATCAACAGCTGGTGATTTTTTTCTGCCGTTTATGAGCACCTGCTATGGCTGCATCCAGTGCATCCCATAGCCAATGACAATTTTTGCGTATTCGATAGGTCAGTGGCTCATTACCTCTGTAATCAGCTCAGTTTTGCTTCCGACTAAACCTCTTTTTCATACATTTAGGTTGTTTTACGTGAAAATGTTTTGCGTGGAGCATCGTCTGAAGTTCTTTCATTAAGCCTACGTCCTCCGTTTTGGCGTAACTACAACGAAGTGAAGCTTCAGAATCTTCATTCCCTACAGATTATTATCTGCAAGAATTTGGGGGATGTGCTTTCAGGGTCAGGTAGTATAAACGCCCACGATGCGATCAATCAAATTACATCGTCGCGTCGTAGGATGAATGGAAGGGAACAGCAACGCACTTATGTAAGGTTTTGAGCAGTGCTTAGGTCAACGCAAAAGCAACAGCTGGCCGGTATATACTACCTACATAAAAATTGAAAATAAATAAACTAGGTACCTACTTCATTCATTCAGAAAGCATCCTAATGAGCGAACTTTGTTCATTCTACCTCACATTGAACACTTTCAACAGATTTTACCCATAAAAAGCCTAATCTCAACATTGTATCGGTACAAGGTATTTATACCTATCGCCCACGGAACTTATTTGCTGTTCAGTATGAAGTACTACCAATGGTAACCAAATTAGTTTTACTTACTAAATTTAAATAAATTATATAGGTACCTATATCACCCCTTCCTCTTTTCTTGTTGATCTTCCTGAGTGATTATCAAAGGCAGATACTAGCAAATTATACTACATAAGTTGAGCAAAATTAAATTTACTGGTTTGGTGGGTAGGTGCATACACAATTTTTTGCGCAAAAACATCTAGGTACTTTTTGTTACTGAAATATGTAATACTGTTCATCTAGATTCATCATACTAGGTACCTACCCCTATCTACTTTAGGTATAACGAGTCAGTTATGATTTTTTTCTTGGCAGTTTATTGCATTCTTTCACCATCTTATATTTGTTTGTGTAACTTTAAAAAAACACAAAGTTGCCCCTCTTTCGTATGCTAAGGGCGGATTTCACCACCTAGGGTTAAAGTGCGAGTTAAAGTTAACTTACAGTTACAGTTACAGTCACAGAAAAATACGCATGCAAAATGCATTTCGTAATTTTTTTTTCCCGTAACTCCAAGTTGATTGTAACTTGCACTTCAACTCTAGGTAGTGAAACCCGCCCTGAGTGGCTGATATTTGAGCTCTAACATGAAAAATTTGAATATAAAGCCTTAAGTATGTGATTTATTAGGAAATTCGCTGAGTATTTCCTTCGACAAAAGCGTAGGTAGGTACCTATAGCCTAATGAAGGAGTAGTCAAACGTACCATCCAGCGTTGGTGAAACTGATTCAACCCACTATGTACTTATAAAAACTCAAATCGGTAGGCATATCTATTAAGATTAATCTACTAAATTTGGTATTTAACCAAGAACTCCTAGATTCCATTCGGTATGTACTATGTATGGGAGAGTGCGGTAATACCGCAAACCGCCACCCCTATAATTGTTATAAAGCTATTTAACGCCCTGAGTGACAAATCTCATAACTAGAAATGTATCTTTACAACATATGTTGGAAAAGTTGGTTTGGCGTCATTTTTGTTTTCTTGGAGATTTTAAGCGAGTTCCTTGTTTTTGAAGCTTGGCAAGCTAGTTTTGCTGCTGGCAAATTTGCGTGATAATTAACCGTTTTTGATACTTTCTCAATAAATTGTTGTTCATGACGGAGTAGACCAAATTCTTTAGCTTGCTTGCATTAATTGTTGTTTTTAAAAAATTACAGTTTTTAACTATTACATATTTACCTTGAAAACTTGTTTACTACTAGGTATAAATTATAATATAATATAAAATAAAATATTTTACATTATATTATAATAATATTAGGTATATAATATAAAATTAAAATGTTTACTAATATAAAGTTGCTAAATAATTTCTAAAAACATTCTAAAAAC
Organism: Leptopterna dolabrata; assembly: GCA_954871275.1. NCBI lineage: Eukaryota > Metazoa > Arthropoda > Insecta > Hemiptera > Miridae > Leptopterna > Leptopterna dolabrata. The sequence continues at coordinate 21,121,504 of OX940977.1, forward strand.
GTATAAAACTACCTGCTGGAGATGTTTTTCTATCATTTCCCTCGTAATTTGAAGCTCCAGAGTGCATACGTGGGCTGTGGTAGAAAAATCTCCCACAGGTAGAATACCTAATTTCCCACAGGTGAAAGCTGAGATAAATCTCTTCCCTCTGAACTTTTCCACTCTTCCTTTAACGTAAAGTCGGTGTGTAATTTTTCCTAGTCGTGTGGTCACATAGATGCATTATGTATTATAGGTACTGGTGTGTTCGGTCTTGGGTGTGGTTTCATTAGGTATTTAATTCTTGAATATCTAAATTTTACCTCACTCCTTTTCGAATCTCCCGCCAAACTTTGCCGAAGTGTCCGCGTTGAGCGCTGTCTGTAGACGCTAAAACTGAAACCTCCTCGTTTTTGGGTCGAATCAATTTGTTTTGATTACTTTTTCCCACGGACGTTTTGCGTTTCTGGTCGGGATCGGGAGCCATTCAGCGCATTATTTATAATTTCCGAGCAGTGTTTACTGTAATATAGTTCCAGCTATGAAGAAATCATCGTTCAGTTTTATGTACGCCTACCGCCAAGATAGAAAAGACACGCAACGTTTGTCCTGGAAGTCCGATACTTTTGTGTAAAGCACTTTCATTACGGCATACCTGCGACATTTCATTACAAAAATGAAAACGCCAAATCAAATCTTGAAAACTTACCTTCGACTCGGGAAAACAAAGGTCTCGAGCGATTCATTGAAGTGCAGGATGTGCCTGTCTCGTTTTACGGACATGATTGACATTTTCCTCGTGGAATCGGAGCCTCTGTCAAATATTTCCATCATTCACTTCTGCACTGGATTAGAAGTCAGTTGAAGTTCCATTTCTTGATTCTTGCATGCTTCTGTTGTTGTCAACTATATTTCTGTTGAGCTGGAAAATTCTTATCCCCGTCAAAATAATAGGAAAATTCGTATCCCCGTGTTGAAGAGCTCGTTGTTTTGTTGTCAGTGCTTGAACTTCCTGAATACTAGTAGGTACGTACAACTAGGGTGGTGGACTAGCTCATCTTATTACCATTCTCTAATGCTGGATATAGTATTGATTTGAATAAAATTTGCATTGCCTGTTAGTTTTCACGAGTGCATGCGCCAAAAATGTGCGTGACAACTTTGTTTCTAAATGTGGACCCCCTGTTTAGAAAATTCTTCGCGTTTACTTACTTATACGTACCTGCGCTGTTGGAAGGATATTTATTGGGTGGGGAAAAAATTATTCTACTCAAAATATTGAAATTGTGTGATAAATTGAGGGTTGCCATCTCCATCCTAAAGATCCCCCTGGACGCGTATATACGCAAAAATCAAGACATCCCAGGACGCTTTTGATCCAAAACCCAGGACTCGTAGATACATAGGCTTGCAACCTTTCAAATTAGTATCAAATATATTTTAGGATAACTAGCAATATTATCTAAGAATATATAATAATATATATAGAATATATATAATATTATATCTAGGAGCGTCATTATTTAATGTTGGCAGTCAGAAAACACCTCATGACCAGTTATTTAAGGAGATAAGTTTTTAGGAACTTGGATATTTACTTACACAGCCTTGGAACCTCGAGTCATATTTTATTATCTAAGGAACTTTTTCACGTTCACACAGCCTCTGAGTATTCTAAGCACTAGGCAATATTGAAATATGAATTTAGGTACCTAACAGCTCAAAATGTAGCACAATACCTACTGTTATTTATAATTTCAACTAATGTAACAGCCAACATAATGGCGAACGCTGAGCACCAGTCAATGTCAACAGATCATGGCCCTAAGGGTGTGTTTTTGAAATGATTTGAAAGAGCTGTGTTTAAAAACACAACCCCTATAACAAAAGCTCTAGGTGTTCCAGTCATGCAGCATGATGAATGATTGATGGTATCTTATGAGGTTATCAGTGGATGTATGTTAGATAGATGGCAAGGTAAAAACCGGAGAAAGGGGAAAAAGTAGTCATGGCTTAGGTGATGGTAATCATAGCAGTTTAATATTATTAGTAAATGTAAGAATTCGAGAAAGCCGGGACGCTTCCCAGGGCAGGTGAATTTTAATCAAGACCGGGCACCCCCAAAACACAAACATGTCCTGGGAAACCAGGACGGATGACAACCCTAGTGATATTTCAAGTGCTCGATCTGGTCCAATGAAACTCCCCTCAGTAAACCTGAAATTCTGTATTGTGATTAGTGTTCCTACGGAACTTGCACAGATGGCTATCACGGATCGATTCTTGGGTCTGGAAAGATCAAAGGTTAGGTGGATTGTGCACTTAAATAATAATTATTATAATGAGCCATTTTGTGATATCGAACAGGATTGGTTGTTTTTGAAAATCAATGTTGAGGGACAAGACGGAAACAGTTTGGATGGTTGGTGCCAAATGTTGGTACGTTGACCAGTTTGACCTGTGGAATCATGCATTCCGTACTAATTAAGCGTGCATGCACAGCAATGGTACATGCTAGGCCAACATTCCGTGTCTGTAGTGTTTTGCCTTTTCTGTTATTTTTTTCTAAACCTCTTGGTTTGAGGTTCACTGCCTCCTCCGCTCTCCGCAACACTACTGACCAATGCAAGTACATGGAATCTGGCAACGCATGGATAATAATCTAGAAATATATGTCTCATCAACATTCCATTGACAAACATGATTTAACTTTTTAATGTATTTTACTGTAACCAGCTAATCAATACCTATTCGTTGGTATTAGATCAGTGAAAATGATGGCTTGCCCACCCGCATGTGCACCAAGTGTTACCGGAACATGGTGGATTTCTTTGCATTCAAGAGGATGTGTTTAGCAAGCGATACGCGCCTCAAATCTTCGAGAGATGCTGCTATCAAACTGGCAGAAATTCCCAACACCCCTCTCCTCGTAAGTTTATTACAGCATCCACGTTAAATAACAGGAGTCCGTGTTCAACTGTTGAAATAGTGGCTTCTGTGATTTGTCCCAAATTACTTAAAAACTACTCGACTGATGTACCTACATCATCAATGGAATATTTATAGGGACCTGATCCCGAAGTCAAAGTCGAACCTCAGGACGAGCTTTCCTTGGCAGAAAACAGCGATATGGTGCTGCTAGAAACTGACGGTTTTCATCCAGATGCTCCTGATGAAGTTTTCTCACAAATCGCCAAATTTGAGCCTGAAGAAGAATGTAATGCAAGAAACTGGGATTTTCCGGTAAATTATTTGAATAAAGTTTCTCAAAAATTAATTTAAGAAAGTCAACCTTTATTATTAGAATTAGAATAACTTTAAGCCCTGCATGGTGCCTCCATCTCTCACTACTCGTATTTGATTGCTTATGATTCCAATTTAGTTTATCTATACTGGTACTGTATTATACTGATTTATCGATGCCTGCAATACCTGGATTTATTTCTGCGAAAACAACATTCATGACACTTCTAAAATGAGCCAGCAGTTCCGGTGATAACCAAATGCTCCTTTGTATACGTTAGAAGATTGGGTGGGCTCTATTATCTTACATACCTATAAAACTCAACGATTGTTTGTATGTATGTTTGTATTTACTTATTGAGTGGATGGTTAAACGACTGAACGGATCTTGGTGCGTTTTTTTTCCGGCGTCCTCGTCAAACACCGGTGGTAACGTAGGCTACATGAACTTCCCGTCCTGATCAGCTGAGTGAGCTCAGAGACCAATAATTTCTTTCCTTTTACCCTGCAGCACACGGGCAATCCAGCAGTTATCTCATACGTACATAGCTTGGAAACTAGCAGACTATATCAGGGAATGATAAACTAGTGGCAGAATTTGAGCTTTACCTATGTTCTTTATAAGGAACCTACATTTGTCTTTCCAGTTACCCTAACGGCACTATTTCACATCCATACACAGTGATTTACGTATACCATAATAATTTATCTAAGTTTCTGATTTTTATTATCTAGAATACGCCTGCAGTCTTTGGGGACAAGGAAGAGGGAGAAGCAATTAATATGAACGACGAAGGAACCGAAGAAGACAATAGGGAGGATCCATTACTGCAAGACAGCCAATGTCAGTTGCAAGGCAACCAACATCAATTCGAAGACAACCTGTGTCAATTACTGGACAGTCATGCAGATATGTCCGTGGAAAGTGCGGTATTCCTCGGCCATTCACAACCAAGAAAACCAGCTATTGAAAACAACTCACCGTCTCCAGCTCCACAGAGATTGTACGTTTACTTCACGTAATTATTACTGATGAGTAAATGCTGAGCACACTTGAGCAGATGGTTGGAACTTAGTCCGCCACTAACCAGGCCAGGTCCGAACCCAGATGAGACGGAAAAAAACCACTTGTCAACTATGGATGTTAGGATCTTATCCATGATGGTTTACGAAGTTCAGGGGAAATGTCTGTCCAGTCTTGGGAATAGAGTGGCTGGGATGATGCTTTCATAGAACGGAGTTGAAGATTTCACGACGGGTTCTAGGGTAGTGATGAGATTCATCGTCAGACTAATTGCTATGAGAAATTTGTGAAACTACCATTATCAAGTGCAATTTTTTCGTGGCTTTTCTTCTATGCCTACCGCTCTAGAACCCGTTGTATTTGGTACAACGGATTTTCCTGCTGTTAAGTTATAGAATAATATATAATGTAACGCAACAGTTAGCACCTCCACCAGAAAGAAAACAATGTGCATGTACAATTAGTACAGCAGTATCAACAGTTGAATCAAGACAAATAAATGGCACTATCAATGATCAAAGATAATTAGTGCTTTTGGGGGCAAAAATTTGTGGATACCATCAAAAATAGCCATTTCAATTATTGCACGTGAAAGAAACAATAAGTGAACAGCCAGCATCTCTGTAGGTATGTCCAATAGAATAATAAACCCATGTGACAAGGACTTTGCAGCGTTTCTATTCGTTCTCTACTGTGATAACTAGGCTAAACCTTGTAAAATCGGAAGTCTTACAAAATCATGTTCAACGGTTGTAGTGAATAGAGGTACCTTTGGTCCCCGTACTTGACCATGTTGTAATAGAATGAGCCCCCCCCCCCCCCCCATAAATGAGTAAGTATCTTGGTATTCATATCTTTAAATCAACCTACGTGTCTAATAATGATTTTATTTATAGGCTATTTCTCCCATGGAAAACAACTGTTTTAATTGGTTTTCTGCGTATGTATCTGATTTCGTGTGTAACTCAATTACTAGGGTTTTACAGGTTGATGTTAGTTGAAATCTTAATTGGTTTATTATTCTGTGAATTCGCTAGCAAAAAATTGTTATAACACACCCTCAACATTTTTTCTTTTACGTTTCAAGGCGCGTAGATTCCAAAAATGCAGTGTCCATCCGCCCATACGCCATATCTACCTTTATTTTTGGTCTAAAAAATTCGTTCTTTCGCATACAGGCTCCATTTGGGCCCTAGTTGTGTCCCGAAACTGCAGCCCGATCGGAATAATATACTCGGGTGTGTTATGGGTGAAAATTGGGCGTAAAAATAAGGTTTTTGGTGTTTTAGTAACATGATGTATGGTTTTCCATGTTTTTTAGCACGAGGAGGCCGAATATGAAGTCGATTTTGACCAAAGAATGGAAAATTGAGGTTTTAATGAAGTTTCAACCTTTAGGTTACGTTAAATTTTGGTCTAAAACCGTCGTTTGGGTCCCCATTTGGGAACACATTTGGGCCTACTAGTTGTACTCTTCTAAGCTCGGCAGCCCGACCGGAATATATACACCCAGAGGTGTTATGAGGGGAAAAATGGCTGTAAAATAATGGTTTTTCGATGTTTTTTTTTTTTTTTATTTTTTAAGTGAACTGAGCTTGTGAGGTATCGTAGGCTTCTGTATGATCGTAGATGCATTTGAATGGTTTTAGATTGCTGGTAGAACGAAAGTCTGATTCGTTAAATTAATTTCCCATATTCATTCGTCATTGATAATAATGTTTTAAATTACAGATACAGTTGCCCAATATGCTTCAAGCAATTCCGACACTCGTGCACGATGAAAAGGCACACAATGATTCACGTTGGACCCCAATATCAATGCCCTCACTGTGAGAAGGCGTTCAACCAGAAAGACTCATTGAAACGCCATCTGCTGACACACATGGACCGCCGATTCGTCTGTGCAGAATGTTCAAAAGTCCTCGTCAGCAGGGCAGGTCTCAAGTGCCACATCAGAACTCACCACACAGACCGGTCGGAAACCAACAATTATTTCAAGTTAGTATTTTATTTGATTATTATTTTCCTTGGGCTGCTTAGGTAGCTAACAACCTTGATTAATATCACAGTATTAAATAGGAGTACCCATGTTCATTGGATCAAGGATATCATTAAATAACTTTTAGAGCGTTTTAACAAGGTGGATACGTTCCAAATCTTCCAGTTAATTTGAATTACCTAATAAGAATTTCCTCATGGATGCTCCTCGTTGACATATACTTTGTTGCAATGCATTTAAGGGTATTTTATAACAAATGTGAACCAATATTAGCCCTGTCATATTTGACAAATAAATGGTGATCGACTTCTAAACATCCCAGAGTTTTAAATTTTGGCATGGTTGTTGGTTGGTACCCACAGTACATTATACCAAAAGCCCTGGGGTGGGTGGTGACCGGGAGGGGAAGAAAGCTGTTCGAAGGTGGGTTCGAAAATTATTCCGTATACAAACTTACAGTAGATAAAATTTCTTGCAAAAGAAAGTGCTATTCGTTTTCGTCGTAGTACCAATACCCTCAAAGCTATAATCTTGACAAGTTCTGGTAATTACTGGGTTTGTTGTCGTTTTCTCCTTTCTAATTATGATTTTGAACACATCTATTCGTATATTATATCCCTAAAGAAATGTGTTACACTGTCGGCAATTGTGATGTAACTGTCTACTAGCAGTTTTCGAACAAAGAGGGCGATAAGGAAGGTTGGGGGAGGGGATGCGTAGGCGGGGCGTGTGGTTGATTAGGTATAATTAAAAAAGAAACCGAGGTGCGCGATTTTTGCATACTCTTCACATCCGCCGCCTGCACTTAGTACATCGCATAATAGGGAACGTTGTGGCCCACCCTTCGTCATCGCCCTTTTTTGGAAAACTGCTAGTAGACAGTTACGACTGCCGACTATAATACATATCTTTAGGGGTTTAATATACGAATAGATGTTTGATATCATCATTAGAAAGGAGAAAACTACAATGACCCTTGTCCCAAGTAAATACGAGAACTTGTCACGCCTATAACTTTACTAGTATTGATTAACCACATGAATGAATAGGAACTTACGTGTAGGAAATGTCTACTGTAAGTTTGTATACCGAATAATTTTCGCTAGGATTGATATTTATGGAGATATACGCCAAAAATGTGGACCCCCCCTCCACTTTTAGCAGCCCCAGAACCCTTCAGGACAACCATGGCAAATTTAAAAACTCGGATTTGTTTCAATCGGCTTATCCAATACGACTAAACATCGATACTCTTGCCTTGACCAAATCATGATTCTATCTCCGAAGTATCCAATGGATGCAACATGTGACTATTAAATCTTTACTATTAAAAATAAAATAAAAAAGTAATGAAGAATGTTTCTAAAAGGGGGCCGGGGTATCCAAGCGGGGGATAAAACTTAGCAGCGTCTCTGGTTCTTGTCTCGGGCAAGTACCAATACAGCTTTGAAAAGCTTGCGTGTGCTTATCCGACCTGCGATTAGCTCTTCACTCTGATAGAATCATGTGAAACCCACAGAGACTGAAGGTTGATATAATAAGTAGAGCCTAGCTTTCGAGTTGAAAAGGTCTCCCCGGGATGTACCAAGTAAGATTAAATCCTGGGTTATAAATACAAACAAACAAAATGTCTCTTGAAAGCCCGAATTAGGTACTAACTCATTCTTAAACATTTTAGTTGTAAGAGGAAACGGGTGCCATTTTAAATGGAAATAACGAAATCACACAGACTAGCGCCATCTGGATACCTAAAGGTAGTTGATACATAGTCATCCCATAACATTTCTGCTTGTTTTGCAGATACAAATGCCTGGTGTGCACCAAAAGTTTTGCTCATGCGTCTGGACTATCGAGGCACACGGCCATTCACAGAGGGGTGAAACACGAGTGCAACTTGTGTCAGAAAAAATTCAATGACACTACCCAACTCAAGAGACACAAACGAATCCACTTAAGAGAATCCGATGGGTCTAATAGAGAGGTTATGAGCAATAAAGTGACTGATGCCAATAATCGCAACGGAAAAGACGAATCAGCAATAATTGCAAGACTTCCGGTGTCACCTCAACCTTTGGACTGTCGAGTGAATAGAAGAGAAACAGGTGAAACGGACGTGACTTGTGACGTACAAGAGAAGAAAACAAAAAGTGATACAACAAAAGAATATGAAAACAAAATTAATATGAAAAATGTAACTGTAACGCCTATAAGGCCGGAATGTCAATCGGGTGGTGATTTTATGGAGAGTAAGTTGATGAAGATCCCTTGCAATAGGAAGTTCTACGGGGAAGAAAGACCTAAATATGTTGTACTGCAAGCTCTTTGAAGAGAGAGAACCTTTTTAGGCTTATTAGAACCAACCCCAACCAAGCAGAACCGTTCGAGTGTCACCAGGCCCCTTTCTGACTTGAGACTGGCATGCAGAATGGGGTTGGACCGACAAAACGTCTGGAATTCAGTTCTGCATTCAGGGTGTAGATCTGTTTTCAAAAATGTTGACAGAAATTCAATACCTAAAATTTTTGTTTTGAATAATTGCCCGTACGGGGGTAAGCAACACTGTTTGTCAGTTAATTAAACAGTTTGTCAGTTAACAAAACGTCTGGAATTCAGTTCTGCATTCAGGGTGTAGATCTGTTTTCAAAAATGTTGACAGAAATTCAATACCTAAAATTTTTGTTTTGAATAATTGCCCGTACGGGGGTAAGCAACACTGTTTGTCAGTTAATTAAACAGTTTGTCAGTTAACAAAACGTCTGGAATTCAGTTCTGCATTCAGGGTGTAGATCTGTTTTCAAAAATGTTGACAGAAATTCAATACCTAAAATTTTTGTTTTGAATAATTGCCCGTACGGGGGTAAGCAACACTGTTTGTCAGTTACGATAATTGTATTTTCTAAGAACAGCAGAGTTGCATCCATCCGGTTCCGTCTATCTACCCCATTGTGTCCCTGTACTTAAAACCCTTGGATAGGCGCAGTATGCATTCTGTCTAGCTGACACACTTATTCCAAGGTTAGGCTCTTAGCTCCTAGAACTTGGCAGTTACTAAAATTCCGAACCATCCTGAACTTCCCTCACCTACTCTCTGTAGGCCCGGAACTTTGCTAGTTGCTTCATAGTTACAGTGGCGTACCTAGTCCGAGCCTCCACAGTGAAAGAGAATTCCTCCTTCATTTTCTTGTACCCTGCATTTCAAATGTCTGTCGCCTGCTGACATTCATTAGCTACAACACACCGAGTAGTGTTAAGGCTGATGTAAGATTTTCATTCCCTTCAAATCCTATTTCACCTGACATTTCCAACAATTTTAGTGGGAAAAGACTAGGTTCACTTGGCGTTTTGGTTTGTGCCCTATATGCTGTTTTTCTGTTCAGTGTCGGATTATTCCAAGTCAGCAACTACAAACGTACCATGAAATAGAAATACCATATCATAGTTGCCAGAAATGGGGACTATAGATCAGTGTGAAACACTATGTGCGATCTCATACCAAAGTTAATCACTGCTTGTGGTGTTCCAGTGGATCTCAGTAACCAGTTATTATTCATCAGTAATTACAATGAACAATGTGTAAAAACCTACCGAGATGGTCTGTTTGACTTCGCCAATCTGTAAATACCTATAATAATAATAATAATAATTTCACTCGTTTAATATTAATTTATGATACTCAAATCTGGTATTGAGCTTTAATCAACGTTGCTGATTATTATGATCAGGTGATTCTGCTCATATTAAATAAACTCTGAAAACTGGATATCAATCATTATTATTCCCCAACGTAGGGTCTTATGAATCATTAAAGGCTAGGGGTTGGTTTTTGCTTGAACGTTTTTTGCAGAAATGGCATACTTGAAAATTACTGTGACGCATTTCATAACCTAAAGTGTTAACGCATAGTTTTATAAAGCACTCTATCAGACACAGACGATCACTGAAGGTATCTAACAGAGAGCTTTCAATGTAGCAACACCCGAAGACGGTTGAATGTTATTTGAGGAGAGAACGGAAGTTAGGAGTGTCGAAAAATTTATAGTTGATATATATTTTATTGGAATAAAAATAAAAAGTTCCCTCCTAGAGAGCAAATAGATCACTAACTATTTATTGCAAACTTGAAATAGTATAAAATAATTTCTTCTGGTAATGTGACGGCCCACATTACTTGACTGTAAGTTGAAGGATCTGTTCGCATATCTTTTTGTAGTAAAACGTGTCTCCCTTCAATCGCTTCCTCTTGATCCCAACAACGGGTGAACGCTTGTCGGTTTTGATCCAACAAACTTCCAACTCGAACATGAGTTTGCAGTTCGATTTCTTGTCGGAGCCGATGCCATCAAATACTTTTCCACGGATTGTGTACCTGCAATCGAAAAAAGTAAGGGCGAGATGTAAAAATGAAATTGAATACGTCATGTCCACACATTCTTGTATCTGTAGGATATCAGTGAAAGTCTGAGCTCATAAGTCAAGAAAAATATACCCTCGTGACACAGCGAGAATGCTGCAACTGGAAAGTGCCGCCGTCAAATCGTCCAGGACTTGTTTAGGGTTATCCATGCTCGTGACTGAGACATCATGCAAGTCCTGTCAAAATTATTTGTAATATACATAATTATTACACAGGCATTATTACACTTGTTAGCTGAACCCAGTCAGAGCCGAAGGGCAGTGAGGATGACAAAGGGTTGCATTGTGGGCAAGACGAAACAATTAACTCTGTGGGCGTCTGCTTGGATTGCCCTTTAGCTAGAACTAATCGCTTCAGTAACAGGTAGGTGCTCCAATTCCATGCGAAACCAGAGAGTTTTTGAGTGTATACCTTAGCATTTAAAACAGCTGGTGAATCATTGTCAGTTTTCTTCTTGGGAGTCAATATGCTCCTCATTTTGTTCAATTTTCGCTCCATGCTATGAAAGAATTTTCCGGGGGTGGATGAACTATTAGTAGGAGTTCTGTTCCTATGAAAAGACAACAAAAAATACATCAACTTTTTATTAATCAATTCGGATGCAGGTACAAGAAAATATTAATAGGTAGGTAGGTACTGCAAGTGGAATTTATATTTTTTCAACGTACTCTGAAGCAGCGACACTGGTCCTCCTCCTTTTATTTACGGGCGTCCTTGGAACTATAAGGAGCAATAAAATGAAAATAGCATTTAATAAATTAGGACAATATTTCCAACACAGGGCTTGCTTACAAATCTATGCACCTAATACCTACGTAACTATGAAAAACCATCATTCTTACCTGGGGAAGGTGCAGTGTCTTCATCATCATCGTGGCCGCGTTTCCTTGAAGCCCTCGACCTTGTGACGACACCACGCCCTTCAAGGTCCAGGCCTATATTCAGAGAAGAACGAGTTTTAAGATCACAGGTTTGAGTTCGGGGAAGCGTCAATGGGGTTTCAGCCAGGAAGCTCATTTCACCATTTTACAATACTTTGGCAACTAATAATACAAGTGAATGCGCTTGTACCTGTGTAACTAGTAAATTCCGTTTCACAATCGAATTTCGCAAGCGGTTCATGTTTTATAATGTTCCACAGTTCTTACACTTTTTTTGTAATTCCGCAAATAATAGTAAAACTTACAATCCGTCCGTCACCTGAGTTTGATTTCAACTTGTAGTGAAAATCACATGTACCTACAGGTGGTAAAAAAGGGCATAACATGACCGTAATAATATCATGAATCTAGGGACGCGGCAGAAAACAAGAACACTGTTTAAACGAAAGAACAAGAAGAGGGTGGGGGTGTTGATTTATCGTACACCCATTCTCGAGGAGCCCCTGAGGACTTGTACCAAATTTCAACCCTCGGGACCATCAGATGCCAGAGTTTGAAAATCGATATTTTTCTACTTCTTGTACTCGTTCTTTGACAGGGCTACAGCCTCGCAGACAACGGATCGAGCTGAAATTTTGCACACACATTCGCAGTGCTCCAAGGAAGTGCATTTTGCCCCCCCCCCCCCCCCCCTGACCTTTTTTTAGGTAGGTAGGTTTTTTTTTTAGTAATGAGTAGGTACTGAGAAAAAATGTTTACTTCATCCATGCAAAAAGATACTAGCCCCCCCCCTCTAATCCTGTTGTAAAAATGTCCACCAAAAACCCTCCTTAGCTGAAAAAAGGTCTGATATCCATTGATAGCCTGGGGGCAAACAGCTGCCCCCCAAACACGAAGGAACAGGTTTCTATACGCATTAACAGAGGGGAAACAGGTTTCTATATGCACAGCCAATTACGAGGTGCAACGCATCGAACATGTTATTTGGGCGGGTAAAATGGATAACAATCAATCCTTTTCGCTAATTATCAATTTGTCTACTTTCAAATAAATAAATAATAATTATGTGGGTATTCCCCATTCAGCTACTGTTTCCACTGTCTCATTTAGGCATGTTCATTAATTATCAATAGCAGTTCATAGCATTTATTGCTATTGCAACTATCTTTACAACGCTCCAACTCACAACTAACTGCATCAACTTTTTATTCGGCAAACTCGAAATTACAACCTGCAAAATGGATAGGAGGGAACATGATATTCCTGAAAGAATGGAGGCTGTGCAGTACATATTGAAAACAATAGTTGAAGAATTCTTGGCGAAACCCGTAGAACCTCCACGTTACAACGAGTTTATCTTAGGCGTCCTTAGAAATCTGGAGAAGAAAGGCCTACTGTCATCAACTCTCAAAGAGGACACCGTACAGTCGTGTGTTACCCAGGAGCCTCCATCTTTGTCAGATCTACACTCCAACTCCCTCTTGACTCACTCAAGCTCTGCTGGTTATAAGCATTCCAAATTGTATATAGCTCCATCTGAATCCATCAAAAGTGCATTCAACAAATGTGATGTATGATTATATTACAGGACCTCAATGTGGAAATAAACCGAAGAATGTGTACATGTATACATCGTTTGACATATAATATGTGTTTGTAATAGTTACGGGTCTCATACTTTTCCCTAGTTATCCCCTAATAGTCCTGTCTGTTGCATTTCCTGAGTGAGAAAGATGTATAGGGACGCAATGCTCGCTTTGCAAGTTATCTTTGATTCAACATCAGACCAGCCATTTTCACACGTTAGTTTTCGGTCGGTCTTCTAAGTGTTAAGAATGCTTACACGGGGATTAATACGCAACTGGGCGAGGACACACGGTAAATCTGTAATGTTCTGTAGTGAAAATTATATCAACGATGCTATACCATGACAAGTACGGACCGAGCTAAGAGTTTGCAATGCTTCATTATGGGGCATCTGGGTGCTGTTACCCTCAACGCATATCTCCCTCCTTAATTCTGATCTCTTCTTGCCTAGATAGATCTCACAAAGCAATATCCGTACAACATCAAGACTACTCCAGGCACATGATATTTTGCAAGACCACACTGCAGTACTCACTGTTGCTTCGGTCCTGCATGTCTTCAATCATTTTGCTGTATGATGGGTGCGAGGGGCTCAGAGGAGATGTCACTGTTCCACAGATGCCAGTATTTTCTTGAGCTTTTAGAAGAGGTCGCCGCTGCACCTGAAATTCAAATGACGTTCCAGGTTTTATGCCGAAATTCGGTTCACTTGCAATTCCAATAGTCTGAACAGAAATACACTGATACTGCAGTGAGCTCTACAGTAGAGCTCACTGTATAAACACGTATAAACAAATTATAGTACCAACAACCACAACTCCCAAAATGTATGTAATTTTGATTATTTCTTTTCTCTTTTGATCATTTCTTCAACTGAATCGTTCTTTCTGAATCCAAAACCACATATTATCATAAATCGGATCAAAAATCTCACCAATTTTGCCCTTTTCACCGGAGTAAAGTTGATGCTGAGGTTGAAAGGAAGGCCTCTTCTCTTTTTGTTGAGCAGTAACAGATATGTGGCAGTGAAATGATCATACGTCCAACCTGACAAGCGTTGCCAAGTGGCTTGAAGAGTGAGATTGTGGTAGTCTGCAAGTATTTGCAAGATCTGGTCGTCTCGTTCGCGGTGCTGGAATTAAGATGTTGAGCACAGGGATACGAAGTGCACAGCAGAATATGTGGCACAATAATGCTATGTAAACGTCCAATAGGTCAGCACAAGGGAGAGGCGCCAGGGCACAACAGTATACTAATAACCGCTAAGCCGTTTGACAAGTGAATAGTTACTTACCTTAAAAATCGGTAGGTAACACACAGGATCGTAGCACTCTAAAGTGACCCATTTGTGGCTGAGGAGTTGCTCGGTTGTAAGCCTGTGTCGAGGGTTCTTTTGAAGCATGCCTCTGAGAATATCCCGACTCAATTCTGACAAATGTTCGGGCTCATCATATTGTCCGTGCTGAACAGAAAATGATAGGACATGCCGTTTGAAAGAGAATTTGGAATCCACATTTTTGTCAAAGTGATCAGAGAAAATAAGAAACTCACAATAATTTTCTGAGGCAGTTCACCGATTTTCCCGCTAGAATCGTCAAATGGCAAGGCTCCACACAGAAGGGCGTACAGCAACACTCCCAAACTCCAAACGTCTGCCTGAGACCCTGTACACAAAAATTGCTATAAAGATAAGCTCAACAAAAACTGTGCAACATGAACTGAAACACTGCACAAAGTATAAATACAGGTAAATGAAAAGGTGATATTCTTTATGTTATATGTAATGATTAAAGGTGTGTCGATGCTGTCAAAAGACTTAGAGTGGGATTAATAGTCCGTACTTGAGGGTCAGTAGCACTCAAGTATTGGAAGATGAGTCCTCAAGTCACCAATCGGTATTAATAAACCACACTTGGGAACGTCAGCCCCTCAAGTCTATTCGAGACTCCGCTCCTACAGCCAAATACTCAAGTAACCGCCATAGGTACCTTGAGTGAGAGTCTTATCAGTTTAGCGTCGGTGTTTCATTGTTATCAGTTCGTTTTCACTAGATTAACGTTAGGAATATTGTTTTCATTACATATTATTATTATTATTATTATTAGATATACGTTTTACCTTTTTATTTTTTATTAGATACAGATTTACGTTAGGTATATTATTATTCATTGCTACAATGGAATTCGACGAATATGATGACAAGTATGACGACTATCTGTGTACAAGTTGCAGTACAAACTGCCAAACACTGTTCGCATAGTACCGGCCTGTGCTATACTACACAACATTGGGCTGCGGGAAGGGGACAGGTGGAAATGCGTTTATACATCGACATTTTTCTAATTAGATATTAAATACTGTTACAAAATAAAATGCAATAAAAACAACGCTGTTAAAAAAAAAATAGAAAAAACGCTATTTTTTTTTCAACAGGTCGCAACTTTGCCATAACTTCTGTTTCCTTCAAACATTTTTCTAGCCAACAGTATCTCATTTTCTTTCTTCTCTATGCCGAGATCTAGGTTATTTTTTAGCAGATTGTGAAGCACCTCATTTTGCTCGTACCTACTTTTTGGTTTATTATTTTCAATAATGAACCTGTGGAATCGAGCATGAAAAAAATTGTAACCCCTCCTCAAAATTGGATGGTTTACGTTTCAAGGTATGTAGATTTCTTAAATGCAATAAAAAAAATTGCTGTTTGTCCGCAGTACTTAGCACTTTTCTTAGTTACCATGAGCCAAAATTGACGAAATTCTGTTTATAGGTCCCATTCGGGGTCTACTTGGTCCTCGAAGCTCGGCATTAGGTACTGTCAGTCATCTCTAAGGGGTGAAAAAAACCTTTTTTTACATGAATATTTTTACGGTTTTAAATTTACGAATTTTTTGAGACCACCCGGAGCATTGTACGTCACAGTAAGGCCCCCAAGTTTGCACCGACAGGCTTGGTCAACAGGAGGGTGAATCAAATTGTATAGGTACGTATACATTCAGCCCAAATATCATCACCAGGGAGGAAGCACCTGATTATAATCACGGTTGGCTGTGTGAAGTCGAGTTGGTTGTTCCGCGATATTATTCCGTTTGAAAAGTGAAGGCTGTTTTGGATTTTGTTGATAGGTAGTTTTGCAACTTGAAAAATCGTTTGAAGTATTACTGATGGGCAAATTATTACACAACGGTAAATTATAGTACCTACACAGAAGGGGCATCTATGCAGGTAAATTATTACACAGCGTTTTATTATTTGCCTTATGCTTCATGAATAACTGCAAATAATTAATTATTGAATTATTGAATCCCGCGAATTGGTAGGAAACTTTAATTCCGGGGCCGGCTGCAGCACTCGATTTAGGGCTTTCCAGGGGGGAGCTCGAGGGCATTGACGCAGGAAACAGTGATCTACGCAGAAGGGGCATCTATACCTACAGGTAAATAATGAACCTTTCTTTGTGTAATAATTTGCAGCGTTTTTTGTTTTCAAGGATGACATCCTTGAACATTGTTCTTCCTTCTCAATACCACCTCCCTTAGGACGAACTTCTCGTCTTCGGTGAAAACCGTACGTTTCGGTTTATTTTCCATCATTTTGGAAAGGAAGTCCAGCGAAACCTCGGAAAATGTAAAGGAAAACACACGATAACCTGGTAAAAAGTAACCTCCCTAGAAGAAAACCTCTTCTTCTTCTTTTCTATTTGCTGTCCTCACGGAGATGCGCCATGGTGGATACGCAGTTTGAAAGGAAACCTTCTTCATGGTAATCTCAAGTACAATCCAAACTCACTCAGGTAAGTGAGAGTCTCACTCCGTCTATTAATACCACTCCCGAGTTCGTCACTGACTTGAGGCGCTCAGAGACTTCCGCGAGTGTGAGTGACACTCACACTTGAGATCGGTCTATTAATCCCACTCTTAGTATTTAGATAGCTTGACTCCAGTGATTGTGCCCTTTCCCGAGGGGTAAATTCACGAAGCCCGGGCTGGGAACACAAGATGTTGAAAATAGGGGTTGAAGGGGGACCAGAGTACTGTGGCGACTCAAACACTCCGGATTCAGACTTGACTCAGGTAAGCAACTCATCACAGTGTCGCCACACCTCGACTGTTTTTATGCATACCTAAATATCTAACCCCGAGCAATAATTCTGGAGCCGCGTAGTTCAGAGAGCCACAAGCCGTCTTCAAACAGGCTGAAATACCGCCAGTGGGTTTAGCACAAAGTCCAAAATCAATCAGCTTCAAGTTATGGTCGCTATCGAGCAAGATATTCTCCTGGAAAATAAATTACGAGAATGTAGTTCAAACTTCGTGAGGTACCATTTTGAATGGACGGCGAATTTCAAACCCAATTCAACTTAGAATGTAGGAGGAGCAGTATGTGATTTGATTCGCGGATGATATTTACGAACAGGCTTCAAATCTCTGTGAGCGTAGCCGTTATTATGAAGAAATGCGACTGCTGAAAGGATTTGCCGGAAGAACCCTCTTGCTTCTGATTCACATAATCTTTTGTTGTTAACTGAAAAACAATGTTTATTATTGGTACGCATCATAAATAAAAATGCATTTTTTACGTGTCATACAACAAATCAAGAATGTATCTTGATGCGTAGATACTCCCTTTCCAATAGGTAGGTATGAAAGAACGCCCTTCAGTTTCGATTACAGCAGAGTAACAATAGATAAGAGAGTCCATGTGCCAGTAGTTTTTTGAGTACCAGAGAGATAACCACACCAAAAGTTCAGAATATGTTTGGGGGGTCATATGAAGTGTAGTAAGCTATGACAGCCATCACAGATTGGTAACTTTCAAAAATGGCGGCCATTTAGGAGTGGGCGAATGCATTTTCTTTGACAATAATTCATAGTTTTCAAACCAAACGAGATAGGCACTTTCTTCCAAGGCCAAAATGTTCTGTAAAGACTCTAGTTTCGACTGGTACTGCCGAATTGGGCGCTACGTGAAGAAGTAACAGTGTTAAAGTAACATAAATTATAAAAAAGTTATTTTTCCAAATAAAAAGTACGAAAAGATCAAGAAAAGAGCTTCAATTTGGTATAGAATTTGTGAGGAAAATATTGAGTGGTACGGCGTGGAGGAGGCGGAACGATTAGAAAACCACAAGCAAGGAGCGCCAAATGAGGTATTGATGTGCGGGTTACCTATACCAGAGGACCCTGTTCTGCGGATTCGCACATTATTACATTATTTTTTACGTATTCGCATGAATTCATGATTTCATGACATAAAACGAGATTAAAATACCTATTGAAGACTATAATATTTTGGCCAATAGTGAACAAATAAATGAAAGGGTTTTAGTTATAAGTATATTGGTACAATTATACGTAAGGTATCGCTAGGGATAGAGGTAACTAGTAAGTATAATTTATTTATAAAAGGAACTTTAATTCGGAAGGAAACATTTCACAGAAAGGAATGGGCTGTCATTTTCACTTTCGCAACATGAAATCAAAGCCCGTGGAATCATTAGAAAACATTCCATGTATGGCATGGCTGAATGAGCGAATTTTCAAAGAAATAGTTTAGGAAACTGAGAATTTAAATTAATGGCCACCTGCCAGAGCACTCACTACGGCCTGAGAACAAAGTTGCCTCGTTGAGAACAAAGCGGCACGTCGTGCAGAAAAATTACGACAAAAAAATCATTTTTGAGAGTTTTCAACCAAAAAAATTATGTTTTTGATCACCCAATGCGGTCTGAATGTGCTGAAACTACTCGCAAAAATTCAGCAACCAAAAAACATGGTAAACGACACCTCACATGCCTACATAATGAATATGCAATGTTTTATGAATTTGGGACTACAATTTTGTAAATTTGGTACGCTGGGTGCGCCTAATCGGACTGGGACCAGCTGCAAGAGATTCAGCGCCCCAAAAATCATGACTGTCAACACCTCACATGCCTATGTTGCTAAAATCCTGTTTCGATTTTTGGTCCAAAAATGTGTAAATTTGGACCCCTACGCACAATATGATCGGGTTGGGGAACAAATTCATCACTACTCTTGCGTAGACGGATTTTTTTGCGCAAGAACGAATCTGTTCAACATGAAAATTAAGGGAATTATAGTGAAGAATTTTGGAACGAGCCAAATAGCTACATTTCTTTGTAAATACGCTGAAATAACGAAATGAAAAGGAAAACAGATAGAAACAGGAAAGAATCATAATGAGGAGTACCCATGACTTCTGTTTATATTACTTTCCCATTTTTAAATGAAAGCAGGTTCCATTCTAAGAATTTTGAGACCAACCGCACTCTCCTTCGATGAATACTTCTTTTTCTATGAGCCTTCAAGTTTTGGCAACAACTGACGTCATTGCACCCCTCTCGCCTGGGCCCTTGTTGCCGAAACTTTGAATGGTCATGGGGAAAAAACTGTTCATGGTAGGAGTGCGGTTGTCTCGAAATTCTTAGAATGGAATCCAATTCCATTCAAAAATATAAACAGACGTCATGGGTACTCCTAATTTTGGTTTATTATTCTGTGAATAATACACCTATGTATTCGCTCAGCAAAAAATTTGTATAACACCCCCTCAAAATTTTTTTCTTTTCCGTTTCGAGGTGCGTAGATTCCAAAAATGCAATGTCCGTCCGCCGTCCGCCGTATCACGTGTACCGGCTTCAATTTCGGTCTAAAAAAATCGTTCTTTCGCACACATGCTCCATTTGGGTCCTAGTTGTGTCCCGAAACTTTTCAGCCCGATCGGAATATACCCAGGGGTGTTATGAGTGAAAATGTGTGTAAAAATAGGTACTTTTTGCGTTTTAGCAACATGTTGGTAACATGAGCTTTTAAGGTATCGTTTTTCATGTTTTTGTGGACGAGAACACCGAATATGAAGTCAATTTTGACCAAAGAATAGAAAATTGAGGTTCTACCAGATGTTCAGCTCCCGAAATTGGCGTTTTATGAGTCAAAAACCTTGGAAATCGTCTGAAATCACCATCAATTTGTAGAATAACACTGGAAAAAGTGTCAACAGGTGGATCAAGACGATTAAATGGTACTATCAATGATCAGAGATAATTTATTTAAATAAAAAAAGGAGAGCCTACCTTATATTCGTGTTTTGGGGGCCAAAATTGGTGGAAACCACCAGAGATAGCTATTTCAATTATTTTATATGAAAGAAACAATAAATAAACAGCCAACATCTCTGTAGGTATGTCCAATAGAATAATAAACCCATGTGACAAGGACTTTGCAGCGTTTTTCTTCTTTGCTGATGACACCATCACAGAGGTCGTTATCGTTGTCATTGATCTTTGCGAACAATGCAACCCCCCCGCCATAGCAGGGAATGGTGCATTCCATATTGATTCAGGTGTACTTGTATCAGTTGAGTCTTTGCTGCAGCTGCAAGAAATAAAACTTAGATTTTAATCTGGTGCAGGGAGACCCGAAACCCATTTTACGGATACATTCCCGGTGCAGTCCTTTTTACAACAATGATAAGAAGATTCTGGGATTGAGAAGAAGAAAAATTAATACCCTCAAGGAAAATGAATGAACGAATAATGCCTTCCCCCACTCCTTTCAACTACCGCCATTTTTGAAAGCTACCAATTTGTGATGGATATCATAGCTTACTACACTTCATATGACCCCCAAACACATCTGAAAGTTTGATCTGGTTATCTATTTAGTACTCAAATCCCAAAATCAGGGGTATAACAATCGTTCTATACATGTACCTCTATCTGTTCATGTAAGAACCACTCATTTCAAATTTACCTATATAATCAAACAGTTCGCCACCGGAACAGTACTCCATGATAATGTAGATGACCTCATCTGAGTCGATCACTTCATAAACTTGAGATATGTGCTGGTGAGTCAACGTTTTCAATGCTTCAACCTCTGATAAAACTCTGGATAAATCTCTCTGAAAATCGAAATGACAACAATAAAACTTGAGGGGGAAAGCAGAAACATCCTGGGACAATGTAAATGTAGAGAAACTATGCAAAATGAGAGAAACCATGAAAGACCTTGGCAATAATTTCCCTTATAGCCTGTACTGTTGGGAAAAGTTGTTCCACTGTGGAACCATTTTTTTTTTTTTTTTAATTCATTCCCTCCTCGTGAGTGATTAGGTAGGTATATGAACCAAATGAGTCAGTCCCCCGAAACATATTATAGTAGATCCCATTTCAAATAAAAACTGAGTTCTTCTATCCATAATAACTCTGTTACAGCTTACAAGCAACTACTAATTCCGATTTAGCGGTTTGATCGTTCTTTGGCATGGATCCAGAGTCCACTGGCAGCAGTGGAGTGACGACATAGAACAGAGATCTAAATCAGGAACATAAATATGAAGATCGGCAACTCTTGTAGAATTTATTTAGACAAGTCCAAGTATGACAACCACACTCGAGAGTTCGATGTTCTACTCAACAAGCAGTACTTACCAGTGACTTCTGTTTAAATTTTTGAATGGCACTGGATTCCATTCTAAGAATTTTAGAATTTTTAGACCAACCTCACTCTCCTATGGTGAATAGTTCTTTTCAGAGAGAGGTTGCGGCAGTTTTTTCTGCCACTCTAGAGGGTCCCGTTCGCAATGCGGAGTGGAAATGTGTAATGCGGAGGGCGAAAGAACATACGAGAAAACATGGTGGAAGGTTACAAAATTGTGGAAGGATATTTCTGGAGAGTATTTGGTACAATCCGCGTCAAAAGCCAACCTGCATAAGGATACCTCCCTCTTTACCAACAGCCAATCAGGTTGCTTTATGCAGTCCACATTACACGAACGCGTCCATATGAATCCTGCTTAAGAACCTAAAATGCTCCCAGGCATCAAGGAATGAAGAACATCACTTAGGTTTAGGTTGGTAAAAGAACAGGAACACTCCACTTTGGTGTGGCAGAATGGAGCGAGGGTAACAATAACAAGTCGATTGCTCCTTACCTACCTAGTAGGGGTGGGTCGGTACTGCTGTACCGGGACTGTGGAACCTAGTCTCGTATTGGAACGGTTCCAAGCAGTGACAACATCTTGGCCCTTACCGGTACACGCGTACCGGTAAGCGGACCGGGAAGGATGGAACCGGACCGGGAAGGATGGAATCGTTCTGTCTCCAAGTATGACACTATGGTTCCAGTTACTGAGTAACTGGACCTGGAAAGATGGAACCGTAATCGGTGTCCGGGTACAGCATAATGGTTCCAGTTCATTAGCTGGACCGGGAAATATGACGGCACGTGCGGGTCCTCGACCCATCTACTACCCTCTCACGTTTAAATCGTTTAAAGTTTATCAAATACCAGCCTCAGTTCCTGAATGGATAACTTATCTATTGCATTACGTAAGTCCAAAAAAATCAGGACGGGATGTCAAGGTGTAAGGGTATGTGCTTTTCTGTGGGTGTACCGATAAGGGAACTGTACCGGTAAGTTGGAACGGTTACATCCTTGTCACTGTACCTACCTGCCGGAACCGTTACTGGGAATTAGCTGGACCGGCACACCCCTGCTACCTAGTTATATCCCTGTTTCCGCAACAAATGATGTCACACTAGGCAAGGGGGTCCCGCCCTGGGGGGGGGGGGGGGGCTGACGTCACTTGTTGCCGAAACTTTGAAAGCTCATAGAAAAAGAAGTACTCATCGTAGGAGAGTGCAGTAGGTCTCAAAATTCTTAGACTGGAACCTACTTTCATTTAAAAATAGGAACTGAAGTTATGGGTACTCCTCATTAGAAGACATAGGTAATGGCTTCGTAGTTATAATTTTTCCAAAGCACATTTTTAAAAACTGATATAACTACCAACGGGTTCTTAGTGCATTCATGAATAAAAGAGATCAATGAATTCATGTAAGTAATGGCTAATAAGGTAGATTAGGTAATGCAAAACAGTATGAAACTACTTCTATTAATAATTGGTGGTAATCGCTACCTAGGTAGTATCACTTCATACCAACAAGCAAAGCGTTCAGCAGATAATATGTAAACGCTCAGATACCTCAGTCATGAATGATAAAATTGAATCAACGACTACTTACGCCCAAACTAGCTTTTTCCATGATTTTGATGGCAACTTTTTCTCCTGTCAGCAGATGGGACGCGAGCCTCACTTTGGCGAAGCCACCTTCGCCGATTTTTCGATCGATCTTGTACATCGCCCTTAGTTCCGGGTACTTGAGGCGGCCCATATTGTTCAAAAATTTTAGACACGAAAACTACAAAATGTCCCTTCGAATCAGACTTCGAGCCGGATATACTAAACTGTTTTCACTGAGCTAACAGACAGCGGTTGATGGTCCTCTACAACAACTGAGGACAGAGTACATTTTTCACTGCACGATGTGTTGTGAGCATGTTGGTTTTCCAGTTATACTTACCTCTATTACGTACTAAAATGCTTAATATTGAAAACAAAACAAGCAAAACGGACAATGCACCTAAAACCTCAACTGAACAAACCACCAAAACGGAAACGGATTCCGTTGTTTTCAAAATAAAACCCGGTAAGCTGTAAAGCAGTGTTACCCTAAGCATTCTGATGTTAAAAAACTGATAACCAGATAAGGAAGAAGAACAGAGCCACAGAGCTACCTGGTGGTGAAAGTGGAAACACCAGCAAGGGTCGTAGAGGCAGGTTCTGGGATGGTACTGATGCGGGTAGAGTACGTAAGTTTTTGTTAGATTTTCTGCACAGAATCAGAAAAAAAGTTCTTCATTTGTTATCCGTCTACACAAAAGAAGAAAAAGTCATTTATTTGAAAAGTAACAGGAGGGAAAAGTAACCTACTTTATAGTGTAGGTTATGCAGTCAGATAGCGACACGCCTTCAGCGGAATACGCACGCACTTGGACATTTAGGATAAGCACAGAAAGAGCTTCGAAGTGAAGTATAACAGTATAAGGGGATTTATTCGTGGCTATGTAAAGGTTTGTTCGGACAAGCAGTTACGAACCACTTCGTTATCGAACTAGTTCGTTATCGAACTTGAAAGGGGGGGGGATGATAACCGTTCAGAACTTATAGTTCTAACTCCGTCTCTCCGAACGGATTGCGAACTAGTTCTGAAGTGATAACCGTGATAACACCGTCATAAAGCTATTCCTGACTCTGAAATGTTCTAAGAACTCCTGGTCATTAAATCTGGGTACAACGCTGTCCACATAATCTTCATTTTTTGGCCTAGGCCTCATACCAAATAAAAACCCCACTTCATCATCCGAACTAAAGTCTGGATAAGTCTGGATCTGGAAGTCTGGATCTTCACTGGAACTGGAACTTGAAGAATCCATAATAAACTAACAAAAAAGTATCAGCAAAACAAACAAGCAAAACAAACTAACAGCAACTATTTGATTGCATTTGATTTGAACTATTTGATGATTGTGGGCGGGCTACGATAAGAGGTGATAACAAGATTCGAACTATAAGTTCTGGAGAAAACTCAGAACCAATCGAACTAGTTCTGAAAGTTACGAACTACCACGTCCGAACAGTGAACTGCTAGTTCGCAAAATTTCAGAACTAGTTCGGATGTCGTCCGAACAGCCAAAAGTGGGCGTGCCCAGTAACGAACGGTTACGAACTGCTTGTCCGAACAAACCTTAAGAAGAAACTGAGTTAACAAGTTCTGTGACGTTTGCGCTTTCCATGGCTGAGCTACCAAAAAGAGCTAAATTATATGTATGTACCTACACTGGTTGATCTGCTGCACCCAAACATGTGAATCACAGTGCTTGGTAATAAGGAGGGTTCCAAATTTCAGTACGTGTAACTTTCGATGAAACCCTCAAATTGAGTCCACATATGGCCAAAACATCCACATTGCTGCCAAAATACATTTACGTATTTGCAAAGTTAAGGAAATCTCTGGGTGTAAAACCTTTAAAATCAGCCTACCCCCAAAAAATGCTCATCTCCAATCACTATTGGTATACTGTCTCCAGGTATAGGGGAGTGCTGCAACCATCGATGCTCATGCAGAAAAGGATAGTGAGAGTGATGCTGAATAAAAATAGAAGAGAGCACTCCCAACCATTATTCGACCAGTTAGAATTGTTGAATATAGATAGGGTTAAAAAAGTCAAGCATACAGGAAATATTCAAAGAAAACACATTTATACAACCGGATCACGAAAAAACACAGGATTCAAGCAAAAATATAATATGGAATGGCACTTTCTAAAACTTTTGCACAAAAACATCATTGTGGTGTACGGGTAAGTGTGTTCACCATCACCACTTGTCATGAACGGTGGTTTTTCACGACAGTAGGTTGGAGAGAGAAGGGATCACCAGAGAGACGTGGGTCACGGAATAGGAGCGGAGCGTGGAAGAGAGAGTGGAGGAAGAGAAGGGAAGAGTGAGAGTACGGGCTCCTATGGGATTTGTAGACTAACTCCCAGCGGTTTTCACCTACAGCAGGAGTTAGTGTGCTCCCCGCGGTTTTCACCAACAGCAAGAGATCTTTTAGGATGTGCTCCACGTGGTTTTCACCAACAGCAGGAGATATTTTATGATATGGAAGAGAGGACGAGAGAGAGGGTCGAGAGAGAGGAATTCGACAGAGAGAGAGAGAGAGAGAGAGAGGTTCGAGAGGGAAAGGTTCAAGAGAGAGGTCCTGGGAGAGAGTTTTGAGAGAGAAGTAGCAATTTGGGGGTCGAGTCTTCAAATGCTGAGCTGGGCCAGAAGGGCTGTGCTACGTTAGGAACCAAACTCTGACCCTATCGCGGGCTTTCGGCACTTAGTGGGGAGAATTTTCCTGTTTGCTGGTAAACCCACGTGTATAATACTCATGGATGTAGACGAATGGATTTTTAAATAAAAAAAATTAAAAATGGAAATAAAGAAATTTAAAAAAAAGATACGGATTTTGTTTACTGCTCACGCGACTAATGCCCAGAAAAGTAAAATAGCTGTGTGCCACAGTGCTGGAGACGCTGGAATTACCAGTGGTAATTTCACACCAGTGGTGTCTACACTCTCAAAAATACGATTGGCACAAGTTTTCATAGATTTCCTAGGAAGTGGGAAACAGTTTTAAAAACGCTGCCAATTCCTTGTCACGTGGGTTTATTATTCTGTTGGAATTGCCTACAGAAATGTTGGCTGTTCATTTATTGTTTCTTTCATGTGCAATAATTCTTGGCCCCCAAAAACACGAATTAGGCTCCTTTTTTTACAAATTATCTTTGATCATTGATGCACTGCATGCATTGATTCACCTGTTGATACTACTTGTATCGTTATTACACTAATTTTTTGTAATTTCAGACAATTTACCAGGTTTTTCACTCATAAAAAATGAATTTTCGGAGCTGAACTTTCGTTACCACCTCAACTCTTACTCTTTGGTCAGTATCAACTTCGGTCTTCTCGAGTTGAAAAAAAAATACATAGAAAACGGTACCTCACAAGCTTGTTCACTAAAACCTCAAAACAAAAAAACGTCGAAAACCCCTATTTTTGCAAGAAAACCCCTATGTATACAATTTCATTCACACTGGAGTCGAAAATGCCTGTCGGTGCAAACTTCGGGGCCTTACTGTGAACGAACGGCTGGACGTACGATGCTCCGGATGGTCTTAAAAAACTCGCAAGTTCAAGAACTATTTAAAACCGTAAAAATATTCACGTAAAAAAATGGTATAGGCGTTTTGAAAATTTCAACCCCTATTTTGAACCCCTTAGAGATGACTCACAGTAACGTCGAGCTTCGAGGACCAACTAGACAGCGAACGGAACCTATAACCCGAATTTCATCAATTTTCTTTCATGGTAACTAAGAAAAGTGGCCCGTACGGCGTACGGCGTACGGCGGACAGACAGAAATATTTTTATTGCAGTTTTGGATTCTACATACCTTGAAACGTAAACCATCAAATTTTGAGGGGGGGTAAGAATTTTTTTTTTCATGCTCGATTCCAATGGTTCATTATTGAAAATAATAAACCAAAAAGGAAAGCGATACCTCAGAAGTTCATGTTAGTTCTTTAACCCTGTTTTTACACCAATTTTTCACCCATAACTCCATAACACCTTAGGGTATATTCTGACTGGGCTGCAAAGTTTCGAGACACAACTAGGGCCCAAATGGAGCCTGTCTGCAAAAGAAAGAAATTGTTAGACCAAAAATAAAGTAGATAGGTATTTTTGGAATCTACTCACCTTGAGACGTAGGTAAAAGAAAAAAGTTTTGAGGGGGGTTTTATAAAAAAATTTGCCGAGCAAATACATAGGTGTATTATTCACAGAATAATAAGCCAAAATGAGAAAATTCGACCACACTGTACACTGCACGAATCCCATCAAAATCCCTTCCTTCCAGTTCATTTGATCCCTTGCTACATATAAATATATTTTTCACATAGATACGCATTTTACATTTTTCGCAGGTGGTTTGAAAAGAAAAGTAACATTCAGCAACTATCACTGGAATACCTATAGGACCTAAAATTACTAGACCTTGCAAAAAAATACAAGTGTCTCTAAATGAATACCTACCTATAAATAGGTGGTACCTGTCTATTTTCTTTAGAACTAATATTATGTTCTGTCTCAGGATAACGGTGTGATTAGAATTACGTGGCTTCTTCTTACTACTGCTAGTCGTTGTGGCTTCAAAGGAATACGTAGTTATTGAAAATTTGTCTATTTCCACTAAAACACGAAAAATGCATTTTGTGTTTTAGTGGAAATAGACAACTTTTCAATAACTCCGTTTTTCTTCGAAATGGATTTCCTCGATTTCTTCGCGAGTGATTTAGTTCGTTGTAGCTTCATAGATCTCACATGGATGGAATCCACGAGAAATATGAAATGCATCCTCATACTGTTCATCTTCAGGATCCATCCTACTGTCTGGAATCAGCATGGACTTTTGGAATCAGCTGTTTGCTGTTCGTTATGGATTATTATTTGTTTAGTATCCATGTAGAGGGGGTAAAAATATCATGAGATGCCAAGTGCCAAGAAGAAAAAGCAGAACCAAACTTGACGGCAACGAAAATCGTGGTGTTCTCCGCGAGTCCGCGAGCCGAGTAGGTACTTACGTAGTCCGGTTCTCTCAAATCGTCAGTTGATTGATTCTATGGTGACAGACGTGTGACGACAACAAACAGTTGAAACATGACTCTCCTCCTATATCTAGAGTTGAAAAATGTTAGCTATGATCGTGTCCATCCGGTAAACACTCTGTTTGTTTGACATTTCATCTAAATATTTTTCATCCTTATCAGTGATAGTGTGGCCTTATTTATTTCTGTGAGGGACCGGCTCATAATTTGGTAAGTTACTTATCCAACAAGCTGCAGCTATTTCGGCCGATCTTTTTACTTTTTCTCTGTTCAAATACCTCGAGTATCGTCGCCGTTTTCTCGTGATGACGGTGCTCACGGAGGAGATGGTATTCGCTCGTACCAAGACGAATAACTTGGGTGCCATCACCAAGCTCAACTGTTGGTGAGTTCCTGCATCTAAATTTTTTTTAATCAACTATGTGGTGTTAACATGAAATCGTTAGGCAGTTGCATTATTCATTCCTTGATCTATACGAATTGTTTGTTCAGGGGTAGCCAGCTCTCTGATGTTAGCATTCTCCGGAAAATGACCGACGTCACAGTTCTGTCTCTGAGGTAAGTGTAAGAACCAAGATACATCTGATCATCTCTATAAGAAATGAAATTAAGGAAAATCATTCATTCATAATGCACGAGTCACTTTCAGATAAACTGACATTTTTGATATCCAATTGGAAATCTATTCTACGGTCTAATTCTTATGGATTGTACCTATCCTACATTTTTCAAGGAAATGTCATCTGTATTATATTAGGTACCTAGGTACTAGGTGCTGAAAAACGTACCTGCATAATTATGTCAGGTCCTATAATACGTAGGTACCTATATTATACTGTGAGAATGTAGGTAGCATACATGACGTATTACTCGTACATACGTTGACGTACGAGATGCACACCACAACGCGTCTAAATTACCATAATTATTATGTGGCAAAACCAAGATGGTTAAACGAAGAAAGATACCTACCATGTTTTATAAACCTTATACACAGGATTTTATCGATTTTGTCGCTAAACGTCAGTATGTTAATAATAGACTGTCTGCAGACACGATTTCTTTTTTAATAAATTTTTTTAAATATAACCTTACCTAGTAATACATTTTAAATATAAATATAAAAATATAATAAGAAATTAACCCAAGGTTTTCAACAGAAATTAGGAAAGCATGCAAGAATGTGATAGGCTAGAACGTCTATGGTTGAAGTAAGGAAGTACAAAAAGCCTCATGGCCTGCATACAACTTAAAACGTAACTAAACTAAGATTAGATCCCTCACTTGATTCTCGTGTTCTATGGTCTAATATTTAGAAGATTGGACTTGATGCTCGTTAAACTTCACCTAGCTCACTCCTGACGAGCTTAATGCTCCAAAGATACAGTGTCAAAGATTCCTCAGTCCCCGAAGACTTCCCTGTTCAAAACTCACTCGTCTAACAATTTCAACAAAGAATGATAGCGTCTCGTTTCACAATGTTGATAGTGACGATGTTCATTTTTCGTTTTCCAAGATGTAAATAACCGATGTGGTACGAATCAAATAGGTTATTTACAATAGGCAGAGCCTAGTTAGCATGGCACTCCTGCTGCAGTTTGATAGTTTTGGCTCAGTGGTAAATTTATTGGTTATTCTAATTGAATATTTTTAGTTTAATACATGGGGTTTTTGGTGTTTGTGGGCCCAGCTGCAACCCATAAATATGCAGCTGGGCTCCATATTTCGCAGGTATAAAGCCATACGGAGCGAACGAGGGAGATGTATAGTAGAAGTTTCGTGTTTTGCAGGGGGAGTGGGTACAAGAAGATGTCGCAGCTGCCGAATTCTCGGGCTTACTTTAGGTGGTGTTGAGTAGGTACGTCTACTTTATGTGGTCTGCCCAATGAGTTTAGAATTAAGACCCAAGGTATCTGACTTTGTCTGCTATTGGTTTACCAACGTTACCTGTATACCGTGTTTTCTTGAACACTTGAAGCAATTGGTGTCTCAGTGTTACAGGGTAGTTGGGAAGTAGCAGAGTGGTAGTGTCATGGTATTTTCAACTAAATCCCTGAATACCCTGAATATATTCTATAATAATGTATTATTGCATAGAGAGGTGTGAATTCATGAATAACATTCGTTTGGATTTTGTGGGAGGATAGTGCTTTCGAACACAGTATGAGTACGGCAAGAGCCGTAAGACGATTCCCAAGCTACTTGCGATAATTAAATCAGTAGTTTCTGATAGCTTATAAACATAAGACCTTTATTTGGCAGGTCGCTTTTCGGATATCATAATGCTGTAATATTATATTCTTCGGGCTAACAATAAGCTATAGAACCTATTTGATTCTGTTCTCTTATCTAATAATATTACTGTATCTAGCCCTGAGATGTGGTTTGTGTGGAGCATTCCATCGGTATTTTTGGATATGAATACGTTTCACCTTTGTCCTGGCGGTTTGTCAATAAGGGCAGGCCTGACCCTTATCTGTAAGTACGTGGGATAATTTTACGAGCCCGATGATGTAGAGTGGTGTGGTAAATACACAGAAAGTAGATCTACCTACCTCGTATCAATCACATTAGATTGGTTCAAACCTTCATATTTTCATTTCAGACCCATATTGATTATAAAATAAATACATTTTCGTCACAATACAAAATGGATTACATTAGGTAGGTACATCTTATCAAGTAGATAAGCTGGAGAGATGAAACTAGAAGAAAATAGGAAAGAAAATAGCTTAGGGATTGACAATTTAAACAGTAAAATTATATATCGAAGATGGAAGCACAAAGCGAAGTTATGTGCTTTAAAAAGCTCTAATTTTCGGGCATTCGCAGACAGAAAGATAGGTTGCCTTTCTTCATAGCGAGTGGCTTCGAGAGGGGTGCGCCTGGAAGGTTGCGTCATCAACAACAATTTTAAATACCTAGGTACCTGTTCTCCTTCTTCATATTGCGTCCCCTTTTTGGAAAGTTCTCTGCGAGATTCGAATTTGGGATTTTTCATCAGTGTATCGAGGAAGTTCATTTCGTAAATATTTCCTTTAAAAGAGCCTCCCTTTCATATCTGCTAAAGCTTGCGGACTTCACGAATCAGCTAT
Source organism: Leptopterna dolabrata (assembly GCA_954871275.1). Taxonomy (NCBI): domain Eukaryota; kingdom Metazoa; phylum Arthropoda; class Insecta; order Hemiptera; family Miridae; genus Leptopterna; species Leptopterna dolabrata. Next base: position 21,152,809 of record OX940977.1, read on the forward strand.
TTACTTGTTAACTGTGTTATAAACACCATAATCTCGCTTATAATATCTCCAAGGTTGTTATTTTCTTCTCTAAAATCTGCATTCGTACAATGTTGGTCGTACGACTAGGTTGTACTAAATATAACGGTAGTCATTGAAGAAAAGCCACGAGAAATTCGCAGTTGATAATGGCAGTTTCACAAATTTCTCATAGCAATTAGTCTTGACGATGAATCTCATCGCAACCCTGGAAGCCGTCGGGAACTCATCAACTCTACTTCTAAGAAAGCATCACGTAGCCACTCCGTTCTCAATATTGGACCCACATTTTCGTATCTTAATCATGAATCACATGGGGTGGCAAGAAACATGAGGGCAACCACCTATCAGCTAGGCGATTATTCTGACGATTAAATCACGATCGTCGAATAAATCCTGGACGGCATGGCCCACAAAAATCGTTTTAGTTCTGTTGAAACCGTCGTGAAATCTTCTTCCCGACAGCACCCCATGTTATTCTGGCTTGGGGTCGAAAGAGCTTAGCGACATGGGGTCGACCGCAGCAACGAAAGGCACGAACACCGACGCTGTCGTTACGGACGGCCTGGAATACGATCAAAGAGAAGGTCTGGAGGCCTAGCTGATCGCAATGAGAGTACCCTCATCCCTCATGAAAATCCGTTCAGCCGTTTGGCCCTGATGCCGTCACACACATAAACTCACGAATTATATAATAGGATAAGGAAGACGTAGGTATATTTCTGTTTTGTTTATTCAACTTGATGTTTGCGGTCAGTCTTTGTTGGCGTTTCCTAAGAATTTCGTGCTCTGATTCCTCTGCTCATTTGAAGCGTAGGAGAATCCTCGTGGTCGGTGAGTGCAAGGCTCTTCCATATAAGCGGCTGCCTTCGTGAGATATTGGCGACGGTGTGGGATGTGGTGATTTTCAGTACTCCCACGTTAATTGATTTGATCGACGGACATGTCTAATTATAATAAGCTCGCACTGATTTGCGAGGAGACGTGTCACAAGGGAACCTTCAAACGATTTCCGCGTGGTTACGAACCGAGCAGAGGATGCGAAGTTGAGGCTTAGAAACAATTAATGTGGCTGTAGAGCTAACATGTCATATTCCATTCTTAATTTAAATAACTGAGTCATAGATGATAGAAATATCTATCGAGGCTGTACATTTCGGTATCAGTAATGGAGCGATTCATACAGTTTTAAAAGCCATTTTCGTCAAAATTACTAAAAGAACCATGCTTACTCCCCACCCTTCATCTTTAGAAGCCATTAAAATCCAACTTAGATTTTGGCGCAAACTTCAACCTCCAACTCTTCGTGGGGGGTGACAATCATTTTTAGCGAATTTTCAAAGAAATGCTATTGCAATGGGTCCAAAATTTTCAGAACATGAATTTTGGAAATTTATTATAGGCAAATCCGTTGCAGAGCATCCTGAATTCATCCCTAGATTTTAACAAAAATTTATATGTGTATATAATATATGTGTGTGTTTGTCGCTCCAGACAATGTCTGACCTTGGGTACATGATAAAAACGCTGCAAAGTCCTTGTCACATGGGTTTATTATTCTATTGGACATACCTGCAGAAAAGTTAGCTGCATGCGTAATAATCGAAATAGCTATTTCTGATGGTTTTCATTAATTTTGGCCCCTAAAACACAAATTAGGTACGCTCATTTTTTTTTTTTTTTAAATAACTATCTTTGATCATTCGTAGTGCCATTTAACCGTCTTGATCCACGTGTTGACACTTTTTCCAGTGTTATTATACAAACTGATGGTGATTTCAGACGATTTTCATAAAAAATCAATTTTGAGAGCTGAACATTTGGTAGAACTCAATTTTCCACTCTTTGGTCAAAATCGACTTCATATTCGGTTTTCTCGTCCCCAAAAACATGGAAAACGATATCTCAGAAGCTCATGTTACCAACATGTTGCTAAAACGCAAAAAGTACCTATTTTTACACATATTTTCACTCATAACACCCCTGGGTATATTCCGATCGGGCTGAAAAGTTTCGGGACACAACTAGGGCCCAGGTGGAGCATGTGTGCGAAAGAACGAATTTTTTAGACCGAAAATGAAGCCGGTACACGTGATACGGCGTACGGCGGACGGACATTGCATTTTTGGAATCTACGCACCTTGAAACGGAAAAGAAAAAATTTTGAGGGGGTGTTATAAAAATTTTTTGCTGAGCGAATACATAGGTGTATTATTCACAGAATAATAAACCAAAGCTCCAAATTTCACTAAAATTGCCAAACGAAAGGATGAGTTCGAAGATGATCAATTTTCAAAAACTTTGAGGGGGTGAAATTTGAGTTTTTAGAGGTCTGAAGTTGGTAAAAACTGCTAAAAACGCGACCAATTGATATAAAATCACCGAAGTGGTATAGAAGGGTGAGTAAAGGCAGAAAAATACCATTTCAGTTGCTTTTCTTTCAGGATAAGGGTCAAATTTAGATTTTTTGGGTCAAAAATTGGTAAAGAGCTAAAATTAATATTAATTCACCTGACGTTGGGATGGTGGGACGGCAGAAAGATAGCCTATTTCGCGATGAAAGTATGTTTCTCAAAAAAGACTTCATAAGGGTAAAAAGTCGGTAAAAATGACTAAAATCACGAAAAAATTATACAATTCTGCGAAAAGTGGTATGGTTTTGTGCTGTATCATCTTTCTACACAATTCGAATAATTCTTTGAAAATTCGCTCTTATAGCCATGGTGCAAGACTGGAACTTTTAGATGTACTCGTAGTAGGTAGGTAGCACACATCTCATTTATCTGCAGCTTTATATATAGCTGAAAAATAACTATTGGCAGCCCCCACCCGCTTCCTCGAACGAACTGCTGTTGACTTTCATTCGCAGAAAGATGTTGACCCCATCCCCACTTTTCAGTGAAATGTGAATGACACTTACTCCACAATTCTCGTAGTACCAACCTCTCCTCTGTATTCTCAAGTGTGGAGAAAGGGTTTGATCGTTCCGAGAAAAGTTATTGAACTTACGAGAAACCAGCCAATTACCGACCACCCTTTATAAACCACAACTGCAATTTTTCATGTTCCGGACCATGAAAACGTATCGGACAAGTCACGAAAAATGATATTGTATATTGAATAGGGGTTATTTTAAATAAATGCATGTAATATCGGGGAATACTACAGTTGTTTCGTAAACAATTTTTTGACCTTGGTCATGACATTCGATTCTCATTTGCCAAGAGCACTCTTGCTATACTCTGTTCTATGAAATACGAGTACCCACACCCCCTTGTGATCATTGTTTGGGGGCGATAGTTGTCAGGCTATGTCCGAAAAAATGAAAAATCTCAACATAAAATGTTACTTATGACGATCATTTTAACTTCAGAAGACGTATAACGTAAATCTCTAACTACTGGACAAGCAACCGCCTCATCGTGACCAAAGAAGGCGAACCATAGAAAGAAAGAAAAAGAACCATAGATCAGATTGGATGAACTTGCATTATTCAGTTGTGGTAGACACATGAACATTTATGATTAATTTGTTATTATTGGATTATTCATTTATTCATTAATATCAAACTTACCCACCCTTGGGTCTGAGAAAGCAAACGAAACCCTACACAACGGCCCTACACAACGATTTATTATTTTGTATAGAACACACATACATTCTGTATAGGTCAGTGCCTCCGTAGCTTAGCACATATTCGCCACTACAAATTAACATCATGCGTTGAATGTTCAAGCAGTAGATAAAATGGCAAAAAGAAACACAAATATAGTTCTGAACGGAAATTGTTGATGTGAAATGAAAACGGGATCCATATACGAAATTTCGTGAATTTTGGTTCATGGGAACTAAGGAAAAAGCCGCGGACGGAAGGAAGTATTTTTATTCGATATTCGTATTCTACGTCCCTTGAAACGTAAACCATGAAATTTTGAGGGGACGGGTAGGGGGGATGCTACAAAAAATTTTCATGGTCGATTCCAAAGGTTCATTATTGAAAATAATAAACCAAAAGTTGTAAGTAGTAGGTCAGTGGCGTAGCCGGGGGGGGGGGGGGGGGGTCATATCCCCCCCCCACACCATTGGCTCGAAAACCTTATCACAAAATAAAATTAAATCTCACCAAACTCAAAACCAACAATAACAAAAGTAACCCAACAAATACAACAATACCAGATTAAACGGTAAATCAAAATATGGCTAAACAGTTAAATAATATTACTTTTATTTGATTACAAACCATCTGTCCCAAAACTTTGACCCACTCTTTTTGACAAAAATGTTTATCGAAATAGTCCCTCACTGTCACCATCCCACACTTCAGGTGAATAATATTGATTTTAGCCCTTAATATCAATTGTTGACCCCCAAAAATCCTAATTAGACCCCCATTCTGTGTGAAAAACAACTGAAATGGTATTTTTCTGTTTTAACTTATCCTTCCATATCACCTGCAGTGATTTTATATATCAATTTTAGCCGTTTTTACTAATTTTTGACCCCAAAAAACTCAAATTAGACTCCTTTCGAATTTTTGAAAATTGTTCATAATTTTGTATGGCAATAAGAAAATGTTGGCGAAATTTGGAATTTTTATCACATACCCAAGGTCAGATATTGTCTGGAGTGACACATAAATAATTATATATAATATATACGTATACATTTTTGTTAAAATCTAGGGATGAACTGAGGATGCTCTGAAACGGATTTGCCTATAAAATAATTTTAAAAACTCATGTTCTGAAAATGTTGGACCCATTGCAATATCTTCATTTTCGTTGAAAATTCGCGAGTTGCCAAATGAATGTTTTATTTCATCAGTTTATCTTACCTAACGTTACCTGTAACATTTAGTGCTTTGTTAAATTTAATTTGAATTCAGCTTTGTAATGTCAAACCTTATTAGCGAACTTTCAAAGAAAATGAAGCTATTGCATTGGGTAACATTTTCAGAACATGAATTTTGAAATATTTTTATAGGCAAATCTGTTTCAGAGCATCCTCAGTTCATTCCTAGATTTTAACAAAAATTTATATATTATGTATATTTATGTGCCACTCCAGATGATATCTGTCCTTGGGTACATGATAAAAATTCCAAATTTCCCCAAAACTTTTGTATTGCCAAACAAAAGGATGAGTTCGAAGATGAGCGATTTTCAAAAATTCCAAGGGGGTCAAATCTGAGTTTTTAGCAAACAATTGATATAAAATTACTGGAAGTGGCACGGAAGGGTGAGTAGACAGAATAATACAATTTCAGTTTTATTTTTTCACACAGAATAGGGGTCAGATTTTGATTTTTGGGGGTAAAAAATGTGGTATTAATGGCTAAAATCAATGTTAATTCACCTGACGCTGTGTGGGATGATTAATCACGACGGAGGGACTATCTCGATGATAAAACTATTTTTCTAAAAACCAGTGGGTCAAATTTGACTTCATTGGGGTCAAACATCGGCAAAAATGGCTAAAATCACGAAAAATTATATAATTTCAAGAAAAGTGGTACGGTTTCTCGCTATATCATGTTTTTACACAATAGCAGGAATATTTATTTGAAAATTCGCTCTTATAGCCATGCTGCATGACAGGAACTTCCGACTGCTTTTTCCGATATCCCAATTCAACAATCCTGGCTACGCCACTGTAGTAGGTAGAGAAGAAATGGGTTATTCATGAGAAGCAAGGATCGGAAAGTAAAAAACAAAAGTTTTATTATTTTAAAGGTTTACTGTTAGGTATATTTGATTGACCGAATAGTGCGTGCGAGTAGGTCCCACCGAACATTTTTCAAGCTTTCAAAGGTACATTTCTCATTCAGGTTCTCATTGTTCGATTCTATCCTACGTTTCGGTAATTTGTGTTCACTTCGATTAGTACGTTCAACAAAAAACCTTACACTTATCGACTTGTATGTACTTATCACAATACTGAGTTGGTCCCATCACCACTTCTCACAATAGCTATGTCCATTGACCGATGGTGCGTTCGTCTGACATACGTGCATCCCATTTTCTTCGTACATACATTTTAGTTCTTTGACGTGGTAATACGTTTGCCTGGAGTTGTTTAATTAATTCCACATAATTTATTTTGTTGTAACTGCCAAAATACATTTGCAAAAATGGGCTATGCGTTTTTTTTTTTTTTTGTTTTTTTTTTTTTTAAATGAAAGTAGGTTCCATTCTAAGAACTTTGAAACAACTGCACTCTCCGACGATTTTCTATGATTTTTCAAAGGTTCCAGCACTTCCTGCGTCACAGTGGACGAGAGGGGTGCAATGACGTAGGAAGTGCTGGAATCTTCGGAAAATCATAGAAAAAGAATTATCCGTCGTAGGAGAGTCTCCTTGCGAGAGTCCACGTAGGAGTTGGTCTCAAAATTCTTATAATGAAACCTACTTTCATTTATAATAAAATAAACCGCTTTTGTCTCCCGTGCGCATGCATTTGGCTGAAATACCTTCATCAGTAGGCAGTAAACTCCCGATGCGATATTTTAGCTTACCAGATGTTTTAAATGTTTGCATAAAATTTCCCTCACGCATTTCATTACAGCCGGCAGATTTCATTACCAAGGCAATGTACGATCTTCCTAAAAGATGTTTGTACGCTCTGATCTTACTAAAAAATATCACTGCGAGAGTCCGTGCCAGTAAGCGGATTCGTAAGGGTTAGATATGGCAATGCAGATAGTGGCACCTTTCCGAAATTGCAACAAAATCCCTTTGATTCCCATTTCCAAATTAAACAGTATTAACAGTTTTTCCTTTGTGGTTTTCCAGTATATTCCCGTCCATTAGCTACAGTTTTTTTGTGGGTTGTAACATGAAGCTACGCGGGTCGTTGATTCTTATTATTTCATTGTTCTTATTTTATTCTTATTATTTTAGTATCCGTGCACTTGCTCCACCATTTCCGTCTTCCAGTATCTGCTGCTGTGTTTCATGGCATGTGGGTCGTATAAAACTCCTCATTTTTCGAATAATAAAATGCGCGCGAAACGTTTTGAATATTGTCACGAATGTTTTGAATATTCTGTTCACTAGTGATGGTCCTCTGAATTTCGAATCAGTCTAAGTGATGCAAAGTAACGCACATGTTTATGACAACGGATTTACCTATTTAGGAAATTCATTGAAAGGCCAATTTACAAAGAAATGGGGAATTCAGGAAATAGTATGATAGGTACAAGCTACAAACATTCCCAGGCCAAATCCCAGCTTTTGCAAGAAACTTCGTCGAAATCGTCAAGCTGTCAAGGGTGGCCTCTATCATTTTAAATATAGTTATAGTTAGATTACTTTTTTGAAATATTGTTCATTATCTACTATCAGTTTTGTGAGAGGCGTATCAATGAATACTTACCGTTCTACTCGTTTCGTGTTCCGTCTACTAACACAAGCTAGCAAAACTGAAATGTACGCTGTTCAATAAAGTTCACATTAATATTTTATTTTGGTTTATTATTTTCTATAATGAACCTTTGTAATCGAGCGCGAAAGAAAAATTAATCCCCCCCCCCCCCCCTCAAAATGTTATGGTTTCCGTTTCAAGGAATGTAGATCCAAAAATGGAATTAAAAAAATTTCTGTCCATACACCGTACGCCTTTGGTCCCGTTTAGGGTCTAGTTGGTCCGCCGCGAAGCTCGGCGCTACTGTTAGTAATCTCGAAGGGGTGAAAAATAGGGTTGAAATTTTCAGAACGCCGTAGCTCGAAAACGTTCAATAGAAGGGTATGGTTTTTTTAGCGTTTTTAAATTGAGCTTGAACCAAAGAATTTTTTGAGACCACGCATTGTACGGCATTGTACGTCCAGCCGTTCGTTTGCACCGAAAAGCGTCGTCAACATGATCGTGAATGAAACGGTATAAATCCGGCCCAGAAGATATCATTGCTAGGGAACCACTGATTATAATCACGGATGGCTGTATGAAGTCGAGTTAGTTGTTCCGCGATATTATTTAATTTGAAGAGTGATGGCTCTTATGGATTTTCTGATAGTTACTTTTGCACCTTGAGCAAACGCTATGCTTCATGAATAACAACAAATAATTAATTATTGAATAATTATTGAATCCCGCGCATTTTTATGAAACGGTAGTTGCTGGGCCGACTGCAGGACTCGATTTAGGGCTTTCTTGGGGGGAGCTCGAGGGTAAGTGTTGACCACCGAAAACAGCGATCTACGCAGAAGGAGCATTTACACAGGTAAATAATAAGCCTTTATGTAATAATTTGCAGCGTTTTTTAAATAATAATAATTTACATGTCCCCCACTATTTCTTATGAATTTCCTCATCAATGTCTCTACAATGCGCGATTAAAGTATGGATCTCCCTGAACAAGAAAATAATAGGAGAAAGCAGTTTCATAAGAAAAATAATATTTTTTTTTCCTGGGTGAAATTCTTTGGCTTTTTTTTCTGGCGTGAAAGGCGCTAGAGTTCAAAAATCTTATTGTATATGTTACTCATCTACCTTTCAAGATGAGTTCCCTCAAGACAGGCCGAAAATTACAGGAAAATGGTTCTTGAATTAGAAAAGGGAGAACATATCATTCAGTGGACGAGTGGTAGGTAACCTACCTACTTAGTCTACATTTTGTTCATGATCGTTTCCTTGAAAGAAAGACCAAAACACTCGCTTAACAGTATTCCGATGCCAGAAAAAGTAGCCATTCCAGGCTGGGCTCATGTACAACCTTGCTTATTGTGATCATCAAATGAAACGAATTTCATATCCTTTCCTGTATTGCTTCCGAGTTTACCAAATAAAAGGCCACACAAATTCTTCTTGTCTTCCTAATCCAAAATTCGCGTTTGAGTATTGTAAGTACCAATATGTATTTGAGTTCCTACCTTTTGTTACTACCAATGTCATACCATTATACTTGTGTGTGTCTTAGATTCCAGGTACTTGCTACCTCCACGCGTAACCCTGAATCTATCAATAATATGCGGATTGACCTCAGGGTAGTAGTTGGATTGGAACCCATTTACTTACATTTCATTAATATCTTACTGTTTTTTTTTTTTCGTTTGCTGCAAATCTGTATGATGCCTGTAACACTGCAACGGTTTTGGCGGAACTCTCACATGTAGTAATATTGTCGGCTTTCTGCGGTAATTTTCTGGATATATGTAGGAGTTGGACGCTAATTATACATAGTATGTGTCAATATGGTAACAGTTTTATTCCGGTTGGCGTTATAACCGTAGGGGAATTTCCAACTCTCAACAAAGTTTGCTAGGGGTTGGGATTCCAACCCTAAACGATTTTCTGAACGCCCCATTTGCTGGCTAGTCCAAGTTTCCTCAGAAACTGAATTAAGCGAGATGAACAAGTCACAATGGAGAGATTGTTGAATGCAGGCTGATCCAAAGTTGGTAAGGGACACGTGGGAGCGACCTTCCCGGACACCTACGTGGTCCAGGAGAATATAACCAAAACTGATTCTCCCACACCGTACACTGACTCAACGGCCGTGATACCCACTGAACTCCTTTCGTAACATCTCACGGGTGCGCATAATCAGCTACGATACCAACGTATCCCAAGTACAGGGAGATGGTAGAACGATTTGTCTGATTGTGAGAGCAAGATTTCACCATGTTGGCTTGGAAGATGGAAGACCTACCTAGTGGGCAAGAGCGAGCAGTATTGCTTTCTTGGAGATTGAGCTGACAAATTGGAGTCTTCCGTTTTATTTCGGTAATTATTGATTACCACGCTCACCTACCTACTTTCTTATCTTTGAGTTTGAAGGCAATAGTAAAAACAATTATAAATATGCGTGATCACAGCAGTGGTCCATTTTTGTAGTGGACAGTTTTGTAAATTCTGATGATCTAGGGTTTTTGATCCCTTGGCTGTTAGATGAAATTAGGGAGAGGTAGTTAGTTATAAGTCAAGATTTACAGTAACAGCCGTTTGTGTGCTAAAATTTATTTTGCCGACGTTTCTACCTCTATGGCTTATTTAAGCCTAAAACAGTTTTCTAATACCTACCCTCGTGCTTACCCCAGGAAAGCCCTTAACTATCAATACAGTCAAAAATAACCATCGTTCCTCAAAACGAAATATTATCAGTGAACAACAAACTCGATTTCACAATTATGTGGGATTATAGTCAGCTGTTCCGTATCAATTATTTCTGGAGTTATGTATACCGTGTGATTCAAACTCATGTTGACAAAACTGCGAATGAACGGCTGGCCGTTCAATGCTCCGGATGGTCTTTAAAAAAATCCTAAAATTCGGAACCAATGTAGAAACTTCATAAAAAACCACCCTTCTATTGAAAGTTTTTGAGGTACGGCATTTGGAAAATTTCGACTCCTATTTGTCACCCCTTAGAGATAACTGACAGTAAGAACTTCGAGAGGACCAACTAGACCCCGAATGGGACCTACAAACCAAATTTTATTAATTTTGGTTCATGGTAAAGTGCTACGGCGGACGGACAGAAATTTTGCCATTCCATTTTCGGATTTTACGAACCTTAAAACGTAGTCAAATGTTGGGGGGGGGGGGGGGGGTTCATTTCAACATTAATAATTAAAATTTGAAGGGTTAAGCTTTTCGTGCTCGATTCCAAAGGTTTATTATATTGAACTTAACGTTAATGTGACATGAGTTATAATTAAATTATACTTGATGCTAAGGTTCTAACCATATAATGATAGAAAAGAGATGAATAGTAATGGTCAGTAGATGTAGAAAGGGTAATGATGAAAGGTGACACAGATTGAGAAAAACAATGAATTGGGGAGTAGTTACAGGGAGAGTTACTGTGGTGTGAACAGTGCCTGTGGGTGGTAGGCAATGTTGAATTTGTGTGAATGTTGGTAGATAGTTTGAAAAATAGGGAATTAAATGGTGGTGGGAGGGGGAGAGGAAAGTAAGGGAGTGGTTAGTTGAATAATTCTCGATTTATAGATCCATAATTGCTGAAGACTAGTAGGGGTTTGTGTTGTAAGTAGGTACTATTAATTCGTCGTATACTTTGGTTGAGCCCATTACCTCTTTTGTAGTTGATGGTTTCGGCACTTTTACTTCCATATTCCTATTATATTTATGGGAATGGAAGTATGGTGACCGTCAAAATTAGGTGTTCGAGATAACTATGAAATCTTGTTCAGAATTGCTCAAAACGAGTTTCTGTACGGTTTTCCGCTTGATGTCGCTCCGTACGTACTGGAATTTCAAATGGTCATAACGTCCTCAAAACGCGGTCCTTTTCAGATTTTCTTTTGAATTTTGTTCAGCTCGTTGAACTCTTCAATTTGAGTGAGAACGAGCTTCCTAGGTGGATAAATAAGGGAATTATGGCGGGTTTTCTAATTTATCGATTTTCAACGGTAACTGCCGTAAAAATGAACCAGAATTGGTGCAGTTGGTACTAAAATCTCCGGTGCGATTTCTAGGTCGAGCTGATTTTATTGGTGGAAAGTGAGATTTTTGTGCAAGTTTGCGGATTTTGACCGAAACGGGCGGCCCCTGCCGCCAAACTTGTATCCATACTGTTACTAAGAACGTGGAAGTATTGTGTGGCAGTCTCAACTCTGGGCCTTTTCTGTAATCTCCTCTGGTAAGTTGTGTTGGACACGCTAATGTGGGGGTTGGTGTTTTTTCGTGTTATCTTGAAGTTGCATATTTATTTGATGTTGTGAGGTTCTAGGATTGGTTTGAGTAGCTACTATAAGTAGGGTGTTGGGGGTTGTTATCAGGTTGACAGGCAGTTGGGAGATTCTTTTTTCACGGCAAGAGTAGTAATTTTTGGGGTATGTACCTAGGTGCTATAATATGGGTCGCATTTGGTCTCAAAATCCGACCAAGTTTTGTTTGTGCATGTGCACATTTAAAGGGTAGTTGGAAACTGCCTCACTGGTGTTTTATTTCCCAATCAAATTCCGGGTCATTTATGGATTGTAATGACCCGACCAACAAACGTTGAATAGGAGGAAAACCCCTGTTTACTGTGCGCCACTGTGGTAGGGTGTAATAATTTCGTCTTGGCCGATTATAGCGATTCATGAATACTTGACCCATCCAGAATATTCCCAGTATCCAATCTGAAATCATATTTTTATGTATAGTATTATATAATTTTGGATTTCAAACCACCATTAAAGATGTTTATTTTTGTTAATGGAATTATTATGTATGGACTTCCTTTACTTGCTACTCATGAAAAATGTACGTTTGAAAAATATAAATTTATTGAATTGAGATGAATGTTTTGTTGAGCCGAGGTCAGCATTTCTAGGACACTCAATCAGGACTCAAATTCCTCTTAACACTAAATTCCATATTTATTTGCCATAGTTTTTTTTTTATAGCCGTGTCATTCTCCCTCTCACACGACTGTTGTCCACTTGGTTTTCGCGTGGGAGCAGACTGTTCCATCCTTCTAATGATTCTGTTACTCCTGATTCGCATGAGTCGCCTTCTGCTCCCGTCCTTTGTGATGAGGTCATTCACTTTTGTTACAGTGGATTCCGTGTAAACAGCCCGTTCTTGTGACCGCAGTTCTCCTTTCTTCGACACGCTCGTTTTTCCCCGTCTAATCATCCTATCCTTCGTCACTTCATTCCCGAACAGCTTTTCCCATGCTCAGTTCCAATTATGTGCTGTGCATGGAGTCATTGTTTCAACTGATTGGATACAACAATCATTAGCGAAGGTGAAGTTGTTTACAGATAACCAGCTATGAGGTTTTCGAACCACACTGTCGACATTCCAACAGAGGAAAGGAGCCGTCCCAGTATAATGGGACTTGTGCTGGATTTGATGGCTGAAATAGGTCCTCCTTTACATTCCTGCTACTCGCCTATTCGTTGACACAGTTGTTATGGTTATCCATGTCGTTCTACATTGTAACCAAACATCTATCGTCACCCATCCGGTTTTCACCACTGTTCGGTAATCTAAGATTTTGCTCGATGTTAGGGATAAGATCAGAAACAATATTCGGGTTTGGAAACGCACACCGTCAAATTTAGAGGGGTGGTGGGGTTAATGCTCGATTCCATTGAACATTCATTTAAACCAGAACGTGTTCTGAGGTCTTCGCCCACAATTTGTTGCACAACTAGTCCCAACTCTGAGTCAAACAGCCATTAAAGCAGGATCAAATTGTGACCTAGGCATACTATCGGAACCTATTTTTTACCTCCGCTCTACAAGGGCATAATAAATTGTAAATATCAGAATATATATATATGCGCGCGTGTGTGTGTGTGTGTGTGTGTGTGTGTGTGTGTGTGTGTGTGTGTGTGTGTGTGTGTGTGTGTGTGTCGGAATATATCAGAATATCCGGGAATAAAAAGGAAAAGCAGAATAAATATGTCTTGATGAACAACCAGACATCGGTTGCAAATCAGCTTAATATGAAGCTCGAGTGTACCAACTCGGTACTCGTACATTGCAGCCTGTGATCGCAGCAAATGTTTGGTTTATTATATTCAGTAATGAACCTTTGGAATCGAGCATGACAAACCAAATTTAATCCCCCCCCCCCTCCCATCAAAATTTGATGGTTTCCGTTTCAAGGTATGTAGAATCGGAAAATGGAAGAGGACGGCCGGGTGTACGTCCGGCCGTTCCTTTGCGCCGAAAAGCATGGCTGAATGAAATCTATAGTTGGTTGTTCGGTGATATTATAAATAATAAACCGTTGTGTAATAAGTAGTAATGTTTGTTGTTTTTTCACGGGTTTGGTTTCAGAATGATCTGGAACGAATTTCTCGGCTTGAGGCTTCCCCCTCCCCCGTACATTGAAAACAATCCTTATGTAGAAGCTTAACTTCTGAAGGTCGTCCCTAAAAAACGATGATAAAGATATGATTCTGGGCAGGTAGGTACTTTCACCATTGATCAGGCAAGTAATTCTCCTTGAACTCGACTTTTCCTTGATCCCTATCGTAATTTTCTAGTCTATTCAACTGAAAATGGTCTTGGAACTTCAAGTTTTACTCCGTGTCATCGATGGTAATTTCCAAGTCAAATAGGTACCTCCAACTTCCCGTTTTTCGTGTGCCCGTAGAAGTTATTTCCCAGTTATTTCTTTGTCGCGTACTGTAAAAACTCCTAGGAAAGCCCGCAGCATCGATTCTCGCCTTTGTTAATGTACAATGCAGCTGTGTGTGTGAATCGATTGACGTTAAAATATTAGCTTTCGAGTTGGTTTGAATAAGCCCTCCCTGTGACTATCGGAACTATCTCATTCTTTGCTTTTCATTTTCATCCTATTCTCATTATTAGTGTTAAGTTCTGGTAGCCGTGAAGAGGCTCACCTCACGTCATCTACTGGGCAGAAGACCTTTTGCATTATTTCATTTTTCCATCGTTCCGAGAAAACCGCCTATTCCTTACAACCTATTGTTAGAGAAACTATCTATTACGTGCAACGTTGGATTTTACAAATTTACATTTTGATGTTCTTCGGGTTCAGTGTTCTGAGAGTTGATTGACAGCTGAAGTTCTGTCTAGGAAGCGAAAGCCTTGTGACAAGTGAGACAGAAGCAGCTCGTTCAAACCTTTCCGTTGCTAACCATCTTTTGACGGGGGGGGGGGGGGGGGCTATGTTGAAATGGATAGTTACCAAGTTACGAGTTGCTATAATTGAGTTCCTGAGATGCTTCGAAGAAACTTGTTTCCAATCATTCGGGTCTGAGATTTCAATGGGGGTTAATTAAATTTCATTCCACTGCGTTCATTTGCGTTCATTGGTTATTACAATAGGTTGTTTGTCAAAAAATAGACATCTCGTGGTTCAGGGCGGAAAAAATCTGATAATCATTGGTCGTATGTGAAATGCTCTGCATTTTGGGCATACTATTTTTTAGTTTGCACATCATAATAGTCTGCGCTCATTTTCTGACAGTTTTTGCGTAGGTGCTAAAAACATCATCCAGGGTGGTGGCTATTCGTAAAATTTCACGTAGAATCTGCTCTCAAAATTGGGAAATCTGGAGGGAAAAACCAGAAATCGAATAATGTTACTGCAACGTTTTTTTCCAGATGCCCTCGCATAGTATGGCTGGAAGAGGAGGAATGGAGGATTCAGTTGCCCAGATATTCCTGGTGGCCCGGAATTTTGCCGTCGTTGAACAAAAAACCGCTCCAAAATATAATATATAATATTATGTATAGCCGCTGGAACCTAAACAAATCACACTGACACTCACATGGCTGTTACATTATCGGTATAGATTGTATAGTGGTTATAATAATTCATCATTTGCTGTTTAATTCTCCAATGCGTAAAGAAAGAAGTAAAGGAAATATTTTCGTGTTGTTGATAATAATGAGAAGACCAAGAAAACCATTTATTGCCTAAAGGCCCACTTTACACACCAGAATTATATAAATATATCACAAGGTCCTTCTCGAGCCCCTTCGACAACTCACGTATTCTGAGGCTCGAGACCTTTCTTCCTTGAAAATTTCCGAAAACAGTTTTCACCTTATCCTTCTCTATGCGGCTGACGAACTTTCCTTTTACGTCGCGCTGGGTTCTCGGCTCACTTTCGCCTTCGTTTGGGTTAATCTGGGCATCAACCATAGGCCCATAGTCGCTCCGTCGGCCTCTCTATTTCAATTTCCATCTTCCACCCATCCATCGTTTCTCTTATTCCGTCCTTAATTTTATTCGTACTACATGAATAATATTAAGGTCGAACTACAGGCTATGTTACATTTATTTATTTTTAGTGTAGTATCAACGTGTAGGTATTTTACTTGAATGTGTTTTAACTTGGTTCAGCCTTCAAAATTACGTTAAAATAGTTCATAACTGGTCAAGTCGTGGAATAATGCTCCAAATTTTGGTTAAAACATTCACGCTTCCTTAGGTACCTTTATACCAGAGAATACAAAATAACCGAAGAATGCAAAGAACGTGAATTCGTAACGGTTGCCTAGTTTAGTAGATTTGGAAAACTGGCACCTAGGGCCATATTCTCAAGCGATTTTTCTTATCAACCAGCAATGCAATATCATTTATTCTAGATGAAGGTCAAGGAACTGCTCACCTTGTTTATCGCCCACTGGCCTAGACAAAGGATATGCTCAACCTCAGAGCCAAAACTAGGCCCCGTACCTGGATGACCGTCTTGTCTTTACGGCAAGAATTAAACATTAAAAAGTGAACAATTAAAAACTAAAAAGATTAAGAATTGAAAATTGAAAATTACAATGCAACATGGCTATAAGAGCGAATTTTCAAAGAAATGTTCGCGCTATTGTGTAAAACTTTTGATATAACGGGAAACCATACCATACCACTTTTCGTAAAAGTGTATAATTTTTTCGTGATTTTAACCGATTTTTGACCCTTATAAAATCGAATGTGACCCACTCTTTTTTTAGAAAAATATTTTTATCATCGAAATAGTCGCTCCGTCGTGATTCACCGTCCCACACAACATCAGGTAATTGATATTGATTTTAGCCCTTGATACCAGTTTTCGACCCCCAAAAATCAAAATTTAACCCCTATTCTGTATGGTAAACTGAATGAACTGAAATGGTATTTTTCTGTATTTTCTCAACCTTCCGTACCACTTTCAGTAATTGTATATAAGTTATTCGCGATTCGCGGTCGATTATTGACCCCTAAAAACTCAGATTTCACCCCCCTTGGAATTTTTTAAATTTCTGAAACAGCAAAAATCAAAATCAGCGTATAAAAGAAGTTCAAAAATTCATGTTGTGAAAATTTTGGACCCATTGCAATTGCTTCATTTTCCGTGAAAATTCGCTAAAATTAAAATATTAAACATAAATGAGAATTCTTACGCGTGCGAGTTCCCAATTGAACATGTAGATACAAAAACCCCTGTCTACTGCAGATATATACTTCCTCTAGACTGTTGACTGGAGTAGTACAAATATAGCTCGCCATAAGTGTACATTGCTATAGTCATATTTTTATTGAATATTTTCTAAGATTACCTAAGCAATTCCTCATAATGTTTTGGTTTTGTCGATACGTGTAACGTATAACGTGATCCGGAGTAACGTGATGGACTTCCGAAGTGCTTAGTGGGCCCGTTATGAAGGGAGATTCGACCCGCAACTGTTTCTCGACTTGTGGACGGTTCGGCGAACTGGCCAGAAAACAGGACACGAGGGACGCTGAGTAAATTGTCAGTGACAAGTATCCGAGAGGCTGCGAACTACCGGAGTTCCTCCTCTCATCACCATAATAAATTATCTCCACCTTGTCTCCACGTAAAAATTGATTTCACGAGGAATCGATACGAGCGCCATGAGGTCACTTGGCTTGCATTATTTTGATGGGGTTGTTAGAGAAAGGGGATGTAATCCGTTGATTACCTGCCATCCATGATAAACTACTTTACTTACCTACTACAAAACCGCGACGAATTAACGTGGGTCCCGATACCTACAGTAGGTCGCGAATCCATCTCATTACAAGATGGGCGGTTGGGTACAAAACTTGTACCCTAAAATGGTCGTAACTTGAGCAGGGAAAAGGTCACTACCATTTTTGAACGTTGTCCATAACGTCTCATTATTTTTGTCTACACAGGTATGCCTGTAGTACATAGGTATGTATGTCTCTTCCCTCTTTCAACTGTGGAATTCCCACACCCATCAACACATCTTAGTGTAATGACATACTGGGCTGGAAACCGCAAACCGCAAAAACGCATCCGGAACCGCGGGGGGAAAACCGCGTTTGGAGCTACATGACACACTATGCTGAAAACCGCAAGGGGGTTGTAGTTGGTGGGAGGGGGAGTTGCGAGAGATGCGTCTCTTTTCAGTTCAGTCCTAAAATGGAGCTTGCTCACTTCATTAACGTGGTAGTTGTTTGTGCTGCTGAAAGTGAAGGCTTGATCTCACAGACTTCACGTCGTCGGAGGTATTCGGTGCACCCGTACAACTATCGCCAGGATAAATTTGCTGCTTTTTATGAAGAGATCAGGAAGTACAGTGACAAATTTTACGCGTACTACAGGATGACTATCCCCACATTCGATCATCTGCTGGAAGTGCTACGTCCCATTATTACGAAAAAAGGTTGACTTTCAACCAGCGAAATAAGCTCTTCTGACGACATTAAATTAACAGAAAGACTGAAAGCGAGTGCACAAAACAAGAGGTGAACGAAAACTGAGCTTGCGGTTCATCGGCCAATGTGTCACTAGCCACTTGTTTACATGGGTTCTCCCCTCCAAACCGCGCCGCAGGTGGAATGCTGACTTTTGAAAACCGGCAACAGGTTGCGGCAGAGAAAAACCGGACGCGGTCACCGCAGTGCGATTTTTCTAGTATGTCACTCCCCTTAAGAAAACACATGCTTGCGGATTCCCGCAACCGGATGCGTTTTTGCGGTTTGCGGTTTCCAGCCCAGTATGTCATTACACTTACGCAACATTATCCTTGAGCCGCAAGTTAGAAATTACCCGATGCGATTGTGATAAATATACGGCTTTCCCGGTGAAGGAATTGGACGAGACGTTCCAGCAGGCTGAACGACGTTGATTGATAATGTCGAGATTATTGAAAATGCAAGTATACCCAAGTTGTTACTCTACACCTTTCCTTATTATTGAATGGTTGGGGTGAGACTTCAGTTCTACACGGTTTTGTTAAATGAGAAATATATTTCGGCATTCACGCCATCTTCAGTAAAGTTAAAAAAAATTGGGGTGTTCTTCGTTACTCCCCCCCATTTTCAAACAAAAAAAAAAATGAAATTCTAACAAAAATTTGATGTTGAGGTGATTTTTGGAATCTTCAGTTTGTCTAGTTTTATGTCTAATTAACCTCAATTTACCAGAATTAGATAGTAAAAGTGAATTATTCAATCGAAAAAAGTGGGGGGGAGTATCGAAGTATTTGCCATGTCAAATTCTTCGGTACTCCCCCCCACGGTGAAAACAGTATTTTCGACTACAGGATTTGTATAATTATTTTATTGTACATGAAGAGGGTGTTCGATTATGTTGAAAAAATATCTTTCTATACACCCCACTAATCTATATGTTTACTGTTGGATTGATGTGGGATGTTATGTCTTTTTTGAGATGCGAGCGCAGCGAGCATCCAGACCACTAATCTATACACCCCACTAATCTATATGTTTACTGTTGGATTGATGTGGGATGTTATGTCGTTTTTGAGATGCGAGCGCAGAGAGCATCCAGACCACTAATCTATACACCCCACTAATTCTCGAACGTTGACCTACAGTCGTCTGATGCTGATGATAGATTAGTCGTCTGGATGCTCGCTGCGCTCGCATCTCAAAAACGACATGACATCCCACATCAATGCAACAGCTTACCTACCTATCTCTAAACAACAACAATTCACAGGAACGGGGGTGTGAGGACGTGCAGGTATGAGATATAGGACGGTGAAAATACTGTTTTCACCGTGGGGGGGAGTACCGAAGGATTTGACACGGCAAATACTTCGATACTCCCCCCCACTTTTTTTCACGGCGAATTTCGCTTTTACAAAGTTGTTGCATCAAAATATGAACACACACATCAAAAACTAGACGAACTGAAGATTCCGAAAATCACCTCAACCTCAAATTTCTGTTAGAATTTCATGAAGCGACGAGCGTTTGAAAATGGGGGGGAGTAACGAAGAACACCCAAAAATTGATTTAGGATTCATCCGGTTTATCCAGGAACGGATCAGCACTATCACAGTAAGGGAACCATAGTCCTTTGTTATCCCACAGATGTTTCTCCCGCTGTAAATCTCAGACGTTCGACGTTACCTCTTGATAAATTTACGCTTTTCTCGAAATGCCGAATGTTATATTTTCGTTATCCAGATATTAACTTACCTAGCTGAAATTTACACTAATTTTGCCCTCTGCACTGCGCTTTCTTTGAAAGCGAAATACGTGCAAAGTAAAATGTACTTACCTACCTACCTACTTTGCGAAAATTATGCAACCACAAGAACCAGCATCATCATGCTATTCTCCTTTAGGTTGGTAGCTAGTACCTACCTGGTCTAATTTCAACTTGTTCACTTCAAGTAAACATGCTGAGCACCAAGGTTTTAAAAAGCTATCAATTTTTCGTATCGCATTAGCCATTCAAAACAACTATCCGGTAATTTAAAAAAAAATTCACGGTTTGTCGTCAGTCCCTGGAAAGACGAGATGTGATTTTTACTAGGATCTAACAAATCGGAACTTGTAACAGAGCATGAACATTAACAACCTTCAAACTCTTGCAATTTGCATAAATTTGGTTTTATGCCGACCGCCGTTTTTGATGGAACGTGGATGGGTCATGGGGGTTGGCTCCTAGTTGGTCTTAAATTAATTTTAAGAAGATCTAAGTAGAGCTTTCGCCTGCTCTTGCACAAATATACAGTTCTTGTACCTATCTCAAGTAAATTCTTTTCGAGTCGAGTTAGATAAGAATTTGTGGGATAAGAGGGGGGGTCATCCATTCATTCAGTTGGGATCAGATTCATTACAGTATCTGCTGATTTTAATGCATATCAATTAGTAATTCCTGTTCTTTGTCTCGTTCATCATGAAAATCGATTCGTTTTGATACGTATTCGAAGCGAAGTGGCACGCCTTGGCAAACATTTTTATTTTAGGAGACCGGTTCGGTGCCTGGATGCCTCGGTTTGACATCGCTGGACTGAAGATGAGACGAACCCCGAAACCGGTCTTCAAACATGTGCATACCTAGGTGTTCATTTTATACAACTTCGGAGTTGTCACTGGTTCTGCCGCCCTGTATACCTACGTTGAAGCGCTATATTATGCGCTTGTTGAGGTTATCTTCTACTCTGTTCCATTGACGAACTTGAGAAAGGGTTCAGCTGTTCGTGTAATGGGTGCGTTTGTTCATCATCTGAAAACAGAAGATGACTCAAATCATGTAAAAAGGTCATACGTGCCTGACGACAGCGTACACGTACCTACCTCGCCCGCTTATGTTTCTTGTCGCAATTTCACTGTTTATTACATTGAAACTTCTAATTAATATTGAGTTGACCTTGGCTCGGAGGGTTGTTGGCTTATCGTGGTATTAATTTGATGGGCTAAATTAATTTAATTCCATGATTTTGATTTAAATTAATTTAGCCCATCAAATTAATACCACGATAAGCCAACAACCCTCCGAGCCAAGGTAAGGTTTGATTTAAATTAATTTAAATCAAAATCATGGAATCTTATCCCTACCCGGTCATTGACGGATTTTTCGAACTGGTTGTGGAAGTTCTTAGCTAGGTGCTTTGGGCAAATGTACTCGTATAGCTAGATTTTTCGTGTCTTGTGGTTAATTATTATCGATTGGTATTCGACCAAGGGAAAAATTTAATTATCTACACTCTTTCTATTTCCCTGTAATTACCTCATTGGTTATAGTTCTTCATATAATAGCGAAGTGTTATTCAATCCATGTCTATCGTCCTTTCTGGTTATGGTATCCGGTATGCATATCTCGAGTCGAGCTCACTCTCATCAAAATTCTCCCGTACGACTGGTCGCACTTCATGCGCGTCGTGCATGGAAGAACATAGCAATAACCAGAGGAATGTGTAGGCAACTACATAATTAGCTCCCCACTCGGAGGATTTTTGGCTTTCTATGTGCCAACGATTATAAATGACTGGTTGATAGTTGTGCTGTGGTGCTTCCTTCTGTTCCATGATCGTGACGGAAGGTTTTGGTTTCTGGGAGGGAAAACATAAAATAAATTAACTTCCTTGTTTTAGGGACGTTAAAATTAGGGTTGAACTATCACATTTTGGATTTGATACCCGCGTAAGAAATTTTTTCGCTACTGCTTCCGTGGGCAGTAATTGAAATGTCCATAGCCTATGAAAAAACTGTCTTAATGAGCTGACAATACAGAGACAGTCTCTGTATATCTACCTCGTATTTTGGTGGTGGAAATGCACTAAGCGTTGTTCTCTCGGGAGGAGAGTTCCATCGTAGAAACAATTATCCGTTTACATTTAAAAAAATACAGATTATGTACCTGTGTGTTCAACCGCCAGTCAGTATTTCTACACATTTCTCCAGCAACGAGTAGGTACCTCCTGTACTAATGTGGTCTCAGAGAATGGCCGTTCCTACTAAGGTTTATGCTGTGCGTTTTGGGGTATTGAGGTCTTTCCACCGTCAAGTTGACCATTGGTGATTAACCAGTGGGCAATTCCCTGCTCTGAATCTCCTGTTGTCGGCCTGCCATTTTACACACAAAAAGTTGCTTTCTATACTCGTCCTCCCATTATTCCATCCCAAGGCTACGGGAAGTTGACTTTCATGACTCGACAGCAGCCAGCTGCTACCAAACATGCGAAGGCTTGGTTCAGTTTATATACTGCCTGACTATTATAATCTCTCTTTGCTCCTTACTACAGTGAAAAAATTTTGTGGCTGGAAATCATTCATCCATACCATATAAGCTAAGAATTCAATAAAGATAGAATCACAAGACGGTCAATTGCTATCACTCCTTGATTTGATATGATTATGCTTGCAGTTATAATTTAAACCTCCCTCACATTGAGAGGGATCATGCTCATCCTCTTATGTTCCCTATATTCTAATTCTTCGCCAAGCTTATTGGGAATTTCGCGTTTGTCTATAGGTACTTTGTCGGATGGTTTCACTGCATTTAACCCCTTAAAACGATTTAGGTACACGGAATTTTTAAACGCTTTGAGAATTTATTATTTTGTTCCTGGGAATTCCTCATCTTTCCTTTTGTGAATATACCTATATACGTTCACGGGATCAAGAGGAATTGGTCGAACTTCTTCAATGAGACATCGAAAACCAGCCTCTAGAAAGCACTGGCACTTCGGGTTTGGCAAAATGAATGCTCCCGTGGCGAGTAAAACCAATCAAATGTGTAATATTGATTCGCTAACATAGGTACCCTAAATTTAGGGATGATTTTCTCAAAGGGGTGTATAATAATTACGTATGCCTAGCCTCCTAAAAGGGTAAAACCACGCAGTTGGCAATATCTGCTACTTTGGGGTAGCCATTGATGTATAGGTACAGCTTGTATATAATATTCTTTAGTACTAGTATTTCCAGTTTTCTGTCACACATGTCTGTTAATGTTATATTCATTTTTCGTTTACTCCGAGCAGCGCAATCAATCTGAAACTTCTTGGACGCCTTTCTTGCGAGAGGTACC
The DNA here is from genome assembly GCA_954871275.1 of Leptopterna dolabrata. Lineage (NCBI taxonomy): Eukaryota > Metazoa > Arthropoda > Insecta > Hemiptera > Miridae > Leptopterna > Leptopterna dolabrata. The sequence continues at coordinate 21,176,019 of OX940977.1, forward strand.
TATGACGTAGGTCTCATAAAAATGGAAAATGCGTTGATAAAATTAAAATAACATTCAAAATAAAAACGGCGTACGGCGGACGGACAGAAATTTTTTTTATTGCATTTTCGGGTTCTACATAGCTAGAAACAGAAAACATCAATGTTTGAGGGTGGGGGGGGGGGGGTTCATGCCCGATTCCAAATGTTCATTATTGAAAATAATAAACCAAAATGTATACCGCCGTCATCATCGGTGGACCAATGGCTTTAAATTTATGTCATTTCAGAAGAATCAGTTGATTGCTCGTTCTAGATAACTCTTGATGCCTTACTGACACTCGTGTGAGACTCCAATATCTTGAGTCACCTATGTGATATCTTTGTAGGCGGTTCCTGCTTCCACTCTATTTAAATCCTTAATTTCACAAAATATTTTTGTATGTCGCTATAATATTAATTTTGTGTTTTTCAACTCGAATGTACAAGCATATCCTAATAGGACCATTATATGATTTCAGTGTCAACAACATAGAAACCTTGGAAGACTTCCAGCATTGCACCAAACTCCAAGAGTTATTCGTGCGGAAAAACAACATTAAAGATTTGAACGAGGTCTGCTATCTCCGGGATTTAATTCATCTGAAGAACTTGTGGCTTGGGGACAACCCTTGCTCGAACGATGATGGGTAAGCCGTGTTAACGATAAAGTTAGGTCTTGATGGTAATGAAATCTGTTCGGAGTTTAACACAATGCATTAAACGAGGAAGAATCTTATTACATGAAAGTATTCCATTTGCGCCATTCATTCATTAGAAAACTCATTAGAATTTATTAGAGTTCCAGAGAATGTCTTGTCATCTGGCAGCCCTCTTTTCGTTCAGGTTAACTTCCTCTTCCGCTAGTACACAACTCATAGTAGAAAATAGATATCAAATTAATATATTATGGAAAGAACGAATGATTTTTTTTTTCAAGTCCCACTTGACCGTTTGAGGGGTCCACGGTATTGAAAATAAATGCACAAACGTAATTCGCCCTCATCTCCCCTCCCAAACTGTTACTTTGGTTTGTAGTTACCGCCTGGCAGTGATAAAAGCTCTTCCAAGACTTGAAAAACTCGATGGCGTTTCTGTGGAAGAAGCCGAGTACGAGAAGGCTCAAAGACAGGGAAGAAACCTCACGCTAGACCCCTCTGACGAGCGAGTAAGTACCTGTCTCTTATCATTCGGCGTACCTATGTTTGTCTTGTGTGCTGTTTTGTCGAATCCAGTGTAACATAATGTTCGCGAACACATGAAGAGCCTTCCAAATAATCATTTTCTCTAACAACCGTTCTCTCATGCCGTTATCTTCAGTAGGTTTACGCCCTTTCTGGAACAGGTACCTGCACCTATAAAGTCTCGAACGCCTTGTGATGCCGTTTGAAAAAACGGAATTCCGACATTGAAACGTGTTTATTTAATGAGCATGAACTAATGAGATATATTATTATTAAACGCACTGGTGTTGGACTTCATTGCCTGGTTTTGTTTTGTTGGACTGGAAAAAACTGTACTGTTATTCCCTTTGGTTCAATTACCTGTACAAATAATATTAGGTAGGTATGTTGTAATCTAATAACTTCTAGACATTTTTTAGAAAACCGTTGTTTGGAAACATAAGGGTAAATTATGAAATAATCTAGGGTTATTCACCAACATGTTCTCACTGAAACGATGGAAATTACGAACTTCATGTAATATTAATGATTATTCTACAAGAATTTGGGTAGATTGAATTAGAATCGTCCACTGAGTTAGTAGACACTATTTAGTACCTACAGGTACTTAGCTCAAATAGCCAAATCTTCTATTTAATTCACACTAGTACTTCATTACGTCGCACATTCGCACAGCTTCATAAAGTCATTATTTTAAAGCAGGAGTTGCAATTTCTCCCGTCAAGTACGGCTCATTAAGATTCACGCATACATTAGTATACATAGGTACACATTATTTACACTACACACATTAATTAGGTCTTTCATACATCTGTGAATTCATAACATTGTTATTCAAGTTCCTGGGTACCTGCGAATCCAAACGATAACTTGAAACCCAGGAGCCACATAGGTATCTGAATTTGCATGACCACTGCTTGATATAGACCTACTTATTTTCAGTATATATAATCATACGGTTTGGATGCTTCATTTCAAAATAATCAAGAAATTATCTACCTGTCTGGATACGCTTGTCTCGTGCTATGAATGCCTCATCAGGGTAATCTTCCCCAGGTCGTCGCCCCCAGTCGCGAGCTTTGAATCCCAATTTATAAAACTCTAATCATGGAAATCATTATGTCTCTTAATTACAAATTATCCTTTACCTACTAGTTAATATATTGTATCCTGTCATCCATGTTTAACCTGTAATTTTGCCTCATTTTGCCTTTTGTAACATTATCATGTTAACCTTGTGATTATTATGGGTAGAGTAAGTACACATTCCTCTGAGTCTCCTTAGGGATTTAAAAAAAGATCCTTTAAATGGAAATCTTCCTCTGACAAGGTCGAATTTTTTCAGCATACCTTTGGAAAAATTGAGTAGTGCTGTTGGAATGGACGAATTGTGATCAGAAAACTTCTGATCGCATTTACTGTCATCGAAGTTAGACCAAAAATGTCGTAATTGACGAAATTTCAACTTCATGCTAAAAAAAACTCCTTTGATACACACTTGTCAAAAACGGGTAGTTACCTACACCTTCTTGGAAATTTAATGCTCTTTACAACGGTATCCTCAAATTTTAATTTAGTTTTTAAATTAAGGAAGGGATGGGTGTTTTAGTAACTCAGGATCAAAAACATTTTAAAAAGTTCTTAAAATCGAGAGAACTCGAAAACGAAGCATTTTCGAAAAATTTCCAGGTGGAACATTTTGTTGCAAATTAATAGTATTTGTAGAATCGATGCCCGAAGTATCTAGCTTTCATTCAGGGACATCATGTAAATACTGTTAGACCTTATGTGGGAGCATCCTCTTTTTTCTGAATCCATTTTGCTGTGCCTCGAAGCTGATAAACCACTTAACAAGCAGATTTGTAGCGGAAAGGGCAACTCTTGCTCACACCGAAGAGATGTAGGTACTATATTATCGTACTAGAATTCATTATTAAAATAAATAAATTGAAAAAACTAATAAGTGATAATACAATGAATCATTGTATTACCATGATATGAATCATCAAGAAGTAAATAAATACATAGAAATTTCAAATTATAAATGTTGGATTGAAACGAATGAATGTGGAGGAAGTCACTACACGTAGAAGAGATAAACTTGGATTTTCCAACAAATTGAACATCTGTATCCAGCATGTTAAACATTCTAAATTTCAAGTAAACTATTTAAAAGTGAAGTTTAACGCATAGAGTCTATTTTATCGGGGGAAAAGCTATGAAAGTAAGAAAATCAAAGCACCGGAGGCGGGAAGTGTCCAATCATAGTCGCTACATCACTGTTATGACGTCATAATTATGTATTATATATGGGTACCTTAATTTACCTTTCAAATAACTTCGATCTTCCAAAGCTATTTTGATAAAATGCAACCTTGTCAGAGAAAGAGTTCCATCTAAACGATCTTTTTTAAATCCCTGAGGCGACTCAGAGGAATGTGTACTTACTCTACCCGTAATGATCACAAGGTTAACATGACGTAAAGAGGAAAACTATCAGGTTAAACATGGATGACCGAATACAATGTATTAACTAGTACTAGAAACTTGTAGGTAAATGATAATTCGTAATTAAGAGACAATAGTTACCATGATCGGAATTTTATAAATTGGGATTCAGAGCTCACGACCGGGGGCGACGACCTGGGGTAGATTACCCTGATTGTGGCATTCAGAGGTTAGATAATTTCCCTTAAGTATGTGTGTGAGAATAGGGTAGAACACTTAGCCCGAAGGTTCGCTTAAAGGATGGTTTTATGTAAAGGTAGACTTGAGGAACTTTTACAACTACCGCCCACCAATACGTATTCTGTTTCAAAAATGAATAGTAAGCGATATAAAGGTTATATAGATAGCGAGAAAATAATGTGGGCTGTTGTCAACGGCAGGGATGTCTCAACTGTATGTTGATTTTTATTCGTAATACCATCGTGTTATTTTTTGTATTCTGGAATCGGAACACATCCAAAATTTGTGTACAACGTGCATTGTGATGTTGTTATTCTTCTTCCCCTCTCCTTACTGGATTCCTACGTACCTCTCCTCTGAACTCTTAGTATTCTATATTATAGCATTTTAACGGGCTGTGAATAACTAACCTGCACATTGTCCATAAAACACGGAATCATTCCCATTTTCGAACATATTCCCTTTGGAACCCCATATTTCGCGTTGTTTAGTAATTGGCAGAATCTCTTCAGCATTTTTGCACTTTTGGTATTTGAGTGATGGAAAAAATATAGTTTTGTGCTTAGTTTTTTTGTAACGTTTATAACTAATAATTTATACGTCAATTGATTTTGAACTAGCACTTCATTCTATCATTTATGTTTAACCACTGTTGAATTGAATTTGTATATTCACTCACCCTGCACGTTCATGAATTCTAGTTCTATTCATCTGATCCAGAGGAAGAAAACTCGGAGCAGGAATCACCTGAAGAGGTGGGTCACCTAATCATCATTCACGATAGTTAATCTAATCTTAATTTAATTCCTACGAATGGTACCACCCACCAGTTTAACCTAACAAGACACTGTTGTTTTGCTGATGACCTGCATTTGGATTTTGGTCCATTCGAAATTTTAAATCATCGACCCAACTTCTTTACAACTTACGATTTTGAGACATTACAGTGGCTCTGAATTTCGGGATTTGAATGGCAGATTGCTAATAAGGGGCGTGTGGAATGTGAGAAAACGGTGGGTCAGTTGAATGTTCGATTAGTTCGTACCTATCCTGCATCAGCTTTATTGTATTTTCGTGTACCTATATTAGATAGAGTTCAAACTGATGAACATGAGCAAACATGCAACCGAATATTGTGATTTGCTAAATTTTGTGGTTCTTTCATTTGTGCAGTCGAATTTCAAAATCATTAATATTTTCTGTACTGCTACTCATGCAGCTACTGTATGAATTATTATTGATCATAATAATTCATACAACTAAATGAATAATAATATTCTTTTCTGAACTCCATTGGCTCTACTTTTAGAAGGTATAAGTAGCTTATGACATTGAGCTCTGATGATCCTCGTAGAATTGACGGATCGAATCCAACATAGCTTTTTCGAAGCTGCCACACATATTGAATGTTGTAAATAAATGTATTTTGGGCACCTCCACGCACAGAGTACTACCGTTATATTAGTACAACAGTATAACAATAATATATAACAATTGGACAGATTAGATGCCAATGCACTTGTTACCAAAAGGAGTTTACCCAGTGTTCAGGGAGTTATCCCTACAATTACGTACACTATCTAACATTCACAGCAGCCAATGAACTTGTACAAAACATATTGCATTATTCGGGGGTGATTGTACAACCACATTTTTGCACACTCATTAGAGAGTTCTTAGTACAGTATCCGATCCTCTGTATCGTATTGTAGAAAGATGCTAACCACAACTGTACAAAATTCGATGTAGCTATGTGCATCTTGAAGTACTGATTCCCTGTCTGTATCTAGAAGTCACGCTTTGGTGGGTATAATACATCAAGATTCTACTGTATAAGTATTCGTTTTCAAGAAGTTTGTCAGTTCATTAGCTACGGGCCCATCTAATTTCGTGATGAAAAAACTAATCTCAACTAACCACCCCTTATTACATCATAAACGGAGAAGCAAAAGCGACTCATTGAGTATGTATGTTTCTAACAAATCCGAAATTTTGTAACAATTATCTTTAAAAAATGACATTTCAATTCAAATCGAAAGCTTTGTTCGAGAACAAATTATGTGCTAGAGATTGATGGGAACACAGAAATAATTCACAGATCTCAAGAGAGAAAGTAAGTCATAAATTGCACTGTCATCTACAAGATTGTTATCAGCGTGGCAGGTTACTTTGTGATGCGGTTATAAGTTTCACCATCGAGATATGGAGTAGTAGCTAGCCTGATGGTAAGTCAATACCTGTGCAGATTTATGGTTGTATCTCGTGATACTATTATGATCGCCACTACCATCGTTTCGTAGCAACTAGGAATTAATTATTACCTACTTACTTACGTTGTCATTTGCCTTACATAGACCTGTTTTACACCTCTTACATCAGTATTTTACCATGTATATCAGTGTTGCCCTGTGCTGGCACTTTGCTGGGTATTGTTCCTCAGGATTAGCTAGGTGTCCCAAGTAGAATGAAAATAAATTAGCTTCAGAGTATCTTCATCACTATCAGCCGGTACCAGAGTAAGTTCATCCATTATTCCAAGTCGGTTGAGCTGTTTCATCAGTTCATCCTTTGTTTATTCCACTTCGCTTATTCTACTTGTCATCATGCCAGCGCACATGTGGCAGGATGGTGGATTATGTCTGACAAAAGATGTTCTTCCTCTCTCACCTCTGCAGATTTCACTTCTCTCCACTAGCTCTTCCTCAGCTGTGCAAATACGTTTCTCAGTAGGGTCATTCTCGACGCCTCTTATGGAGGAAAAATTAAATATTGAGATGGAGCATTACAGAATTTTGTATGACTGGCTGTACAATATATATTATGTCCCCAGGGCGACTGTCCCAGTCGCTCGACCTACACGATGGCCCTGAGTGGGTCGATGTGTTTATGGTAGGTGTAGTTGGTTGTGGAATATAGCAATTCTGTCCAAACCTTGACACTCCGACACTAATAAAAAATGGCTCCATGACTAGAGAAGCATATCATTTCTTGAATAAGTGGAGAGGGAACCGAGAAGGTCCCACACCAGTGTGTGGCTTAATGTGGTATGCAATGTGCCGATATGTTTGATTTTCCAACTCTTCTTAAGTGCATAAACCTATAAGACTGATATGTCTTACGACTCACCATTTTTTGTTGTCGTGTTAAGCAAGATTTCATGTACCACTTAAGTTCCAACTGTTTAATTAGGTATTGACATTCTCCTTCCCATGTTCAGTAGCTAGTAGAGTTGTTGAGGAGCTGCTTATACAAGTTTCTCATTTGTTGCCACTGCTCGCCTTCCACCCCTTTCAAGATATTTCAACACCTTGATATGGGGGGAAATGGGCCTTAAGTGTTGTCTAATGGTGGAACGTGGAAGGCTGGTTTGGAAATTACATTAGAGCCCCAAAGAAGGTATTATGGAGTTCGAGTTCTGGTGGTTATGTGTTGAGCATGGATGATGAAGTGGAGGGAAAACATGATATGCCTGCTCATCAGCAATTTATTTGACATTACACATATTGCACCTCATTTATTAGCATGTAATTTGTCTTGGAAATCAATAATTCATATTGTCATTTGTTTCTTTCTGTGAATAGGAGAACCACCGATATGAAGAACTGCCGGCCAGTCAAACCATCCAGTACCCTGAATCACAATTCAGTCAGTAAGTTCTCACTTGCAATAAGTATGTTGCATTTGTACACATTCCTAATTTTTTTTTTTTTTTTTTAGTTATTTATAGATGACTCGTGATCCGCTCCTCCTCCAAATGTCAACTTAGGATAATTTTATTAAGTTAAACAAGTGAATACGTATGAGCTAAGAACAGTGACACGAAGTACCCAATACCCCCACTTCGCCAATTGTTTCTACTTAGGATTTGTTCAACTTCTTACCACCTTGGTACTTCAATATAAACTCCGAGTGTTCAATTCCCCTTGCAGATACTACAGAGAAAGAGAAGAGGAGAAAGATCGAGTTAAAGTAAGTAACTCAAAATACACATCAGAGGTTCATAAATTCCTTTCCTCCTAATTGTAGTAAGCTGTAGTAAGACAAAATTGCTTGTGTTCGGCATAAGAAAACAGAAAAAAGTAGGTGAAGTAACAGCCATTCCAGGCTGGGGCATTTCGTCATATAGCCCTGCCGGTGTCACGTACGTGATCAGCTGTACTCCAATGAGAGAAGGTAAATACACTGCCAAGGTGATGGCACAGGAGCTTCCTCGTCACAATCAGAGTGACCCATTATAAAATAGAACAGACTCGGAAGCAAAATAACATAACATTACTTTACATTACATTACATCACATTAAATTACATTACATTACATAACATTACATAACGTGAAATATACATATTACTTAACATTACATTACATAACATTACATGAAATATACATATTACATAACATTACGTCCATTATACATAATTGCGAAAGTTATGCGTGTTTGAAGAATTTCACGTTAGCGCATGCGCAGGGCGAACCGCTGGCTCTATCATGTTGAAATTTATATGGGACCTCAATGGGCCCTACCCGCTTAATCCCTGAGAATTACATTGAAATTGGGTGAAATCTTTGGTTACTACGGCTGTAACAAGGAAATTGAATCTATTTCACGCCAGCGCATGCACAGAGCGCACCGAGGGTCCGATCATGCTGAAATTCATACTGGAAGTCACTAGGCCTTGTCCAAACAACCCTTGAAAATTTGAGCGAAATTGAATCAAAATTGTGAAAGTTATGCGTGTTTGTTGAATTTAACGTTAGCGCATGCGCAGGGCGTACCGCTGGATCAATCATGTTGAAATTTGTATGGGACCTCAAGGGGCCTTATCCGCACCATCCCTCAAAATTTGAGCTGAATCAATTCAAAATCGTGGAAGTTATGGCTGTAACAAGGAAATGCGGACAGACTCACAGACCGACAGACACGGAACCAAATTTGTTCAGTAGGCTTTGAAACGCAAAATACAAGTGGAAATTTTGATTTCTGATGACAAAAATTTTTTGGCTCACGAAAGTGAACACAAGGCTTCCGCTGCTTCGCAGACTCGGAAGCGAAATCAAGTTCTTACTTGTCTCTCTATCCTCACATCGTTAGTGTGATACCGTAATAACAGGGAGTGCCCAACATTTTTACTACAGCAGTACCTTAGACGCTGGTTTCACTGTCCAGTACCTGTAAAGGACAAAATTGGACCCACAGAAAGTTGAGTGCTCCAGAATTTCGAGATTGTGCGTGTGCAGGATGTCAGGGCGAAAATAAATATGTGCGATGTCATACCAAGTGCATGTACTGGGCTTTTCTCCCTCAGGAGGATGGCCTTTCTAGCTGGGAAGCCAGTTTCATGAGCTTCTGCCTGGGCTAGCAGGGCGGCCTATGATGCTGTATTACATTGCTTCCATTTTTTAATATCTTCCTCTCGGGTGGTCGATTTCTCTTTGATCGCTTGAGATATTGGTTATTGAAGGTTGAAAGTTGGTATAGGATTGATGGAGCGCCAACCTTAGAAATCTAGCTTTAATAAAAATAAAAATAAAAAGCCCTCTAAATTTGATGTTTTGCGTTTCAAGGTACGTTGAACCAGAAAATGATTTTTTTAAATTCTGCCTAAGCCTTATACAGTACGTTCCTTAGTTACTATGAACCAAAATAAACAAAATTTTGTTTTTAGTTCCCATTTGGGGTCTGGTTGGTCCGCGAAGCTTGGCTTTACTGTCAGTCATCTATAAGGGGCGAACAATAGGGGTTGAAATTTTCAAAGCGCCTTAGCTCGAAAACTATTTTTTTATAGAAGGAGAATTATTCCGAATTTTCGGGGTTTTGTTTTAGAGCACCCGGAGCACGAAGGCCCTGAAGTTTGAACCGAAAAGCTTCATCAACATGAGTGTGAATCATTCAGTATACAAAACTCCAGCTCAAATATCACTGATAGTGAACAGCTGATCAGAATCACGCTACAGCTGATCAGAATCACGCATGGATTTATGAAATCGAGCTTGTTGTTCCGTGATTGTTTCATTTAAAGAAAGATGGTGGATGGGGTTAGATGGTTTGGTTATTTTACATAATACAGTGATCTACACAAAGGGGTAAAACCGTTGTGTATTATGTTATGTAATATGTCCAGCACTGGACGTCGTCCACTTCCTAAAGATGAGCAGGTTAAGGTGGGCAGGTCACTTCATGAGGTTGGATGAGGCCGGCTGTGCGAGGAAGGTGAGGTCACCACACCAGGAGGCACACGAGGAAGAGATGAGAGGGCGATGTGGACGAGGACGTCGCAAGAATTGATAAGAGGCTGGAAATCGACGGCCTAGAATCGATCAGCTTGGCAGACGCTTTTGAAGGAGGCCGAGGCCCACCCCCGGTCTGTAGCGCCAAATGGATGGATGTTGTAATATTCTCCCCATTATTGCAGTAAATTGCGTACAGTTATAGAGATTAAATCAGTCATCTAAACTGGAGGATTATCTACACAGAAGAAGGAAACCAAAACAGAAGAATTATCTGTGATAGATGGTTTTCTACCTTGACGACATAGAGAGATTTTCATTTGTATTCATCAATCTTCCCTCCTCCTTTCGAAACACGGGCTGGAGACCGACCGAGGCAGAGTTAAAAGTTGATATATGAATAATAATGAAGTTGACTTGAAATTGTGCATGAGTGAGTGGACTTTGAGGGAGCAGCAGCTATGAGGAAATGGAGGATCACTTTGTGGTACCTAGGCGTACTCGTTGTGAAAGTCTCGATGTTCGACACTCCCTTTGACATTTCAGAGCAAACCTGCTTTTCAATTCCCTCTTCTAAGCTGATATAAATAACTGCTGGAATGGAATATGCAATTTTGAGAACTGGGAAAAATAATTGCGCAAGTCCCCAATACTGTTTATTTTTTATTTGGCTGTCTCTTCCCTGATTGTTCATGATCTTTATTTTTTATTTGTATTCAAGGTAGAAAATGGTCATTACGAGAACAACCACCACCAAGAACCCGCAGACAACGATGTGAGTCACCGTATGCAGACTTCCCAGCATAGCCTAGTGAGTTAGTTTCCTTTCATTGTTCGTGTGTTGGCAGAGTATGCAGTTTTACTGTATTTCACCTCTGCACTAATTGGGACAATTTCTAATTTTCTCTAAAAACTAATTATATTTTAAATGCTAATATAGGAGAAAAAAACCTAACCCGGTCAGTTGGTTGTAGTTTTATGATGTGATTATATTTATTCAATTGAAATGATACTCCAAAAGAAATTATTTTGGGAGGATAAATAAAGGAATATGTAGGGTGTAGCAAAAGTCGGTATCTATTTGATTGTTCCATAACTTTATTAAAACTAGGTATATTTACGTAATTTTTTCGTCATTATGTAGGTAAACATCTCCGATTTAGGTATGGAAGATAATATCCGGCATATGGCCACCCCTAGCCCGATGACGCGTGTCTACTCGCTCCAAGAAATTTTGCAAGACTTCTCCCGGATTTCTTCCTTCAGTTCCTCAACGGTCCTGGTTTATTCCCGTAGACCTTGGACATTATATAACCCCAAAGGAATTAATTCAAAGGAGTTAGGTCACAGGACCTGGGAGGCCAGTTCTGAGTCCCGTTTCTCGAGATGATTCGGTCTTGAAAAGTTTTGCGCAATAAACACATTGTCGCCCTTGAGTGTGGCAAGTTGCGCAGTCTTGCTGGAACCAAATGCTGTCAGCGTCGATGTCAGATTGTTCCAATTCAGGGATTAAAAAATCTGTTAGCATTTTTCTGTACTGTTCCCCATTGACGGTGACAGCATTTCCACCATTTCACTGATGTCAACCAGCTACTCTGCGAGCGAGTCTTGCAAAATTTCTTGGGGCGAGTCATCGGGCTAGGGGTGGCCATATGCCGGATATTATCTTCCATACCAAAATCGGAGATGTTTACCTACATAATGACGAAAATATTAAGTAAATATATTTTTAATAAAGTTATGGGAAAATCAAAAAGATACCAACTTTTGCTACACTCTATATCTCTTCAAAGGGGTGGCAAATGAAATGGTGACCTGTTGGAGTAACCCAGATTTTTAAAAGGCGCAAATGGTTATAGTATCGAAAAGATAGAAATAATGGTTTGGAGATGCGACCTTGATGAGTGCGTTCTCCGACGCCAGCCGCTCCTGAGTATCAGTTCTGGATTAGGAACTGTTACATTACCTATGCTCCGTGTTATCTCTGTCTATATCCGTTTTTTAGCTGAAGACTTGTGCTTTCATGGAAAACAAAATTTAGAATATCTGTCGGGACAATAACTATTGTTAACAAGCCGGAATAAACCACTGGAACAAGGCTTCTACGTTTGATACTTTCCAGTATCCATGTATTCTGGGTGATGGGGGAGCATCATTGCGTCAAAATAGTTGAAAGCAACGGCGACAGCCCTCCATGTTGTACTGGAAAGGAATTCCTACCTTTAGTTTGTATGGTGGAATAGGAACTTTCAAAACGTGAAGGTTACTGAGGTGAACTTTTATTAAAATCGTTATTGTAGTTAATTTATTTTAAGGAATCAAAATTTGAGTACTTACCTAGGTGTTTTGTACTATTGGCTGAAACCCTACTTCTCACTGACGTAGGCTGTGTTTATTGTACCACCTCAAATTAAATTTTACTTATCTTCTTTCAGAAATGAATTAAATTACTAATCGGTTCTTATTGTGTTTCATCCTATCCTTTCTAGTTGTTATTATTACTATTTATCTTTTTTTTTTTTTTTCTTTTTTCAGTACGATGAGCGGCCAGATACTGTGGCTCAAAGAAACTCACATTACGCCGTGATACCAAGAAGTAGAACTGTACGTCAAGTTTTTCCCCTACATAGAATAACTATGTCTAACTTTTCTACTCATCCACAACAAAATTCGATGAGATACTCATTTTCTTCTTGGAAACTTTATAGTATTATATATAGACGTACTAATTTACATTTATTTTGTTGTATTACATCGACATCGCCTGCTGTTAGTTGCTAAATTGATTTCTTTGTTAATTTTATTAGCAACCCAACGTTCAGGCTGATTCTGACTATGGCTACAATTCGCCTGTCGAATGGAAGAGACGAAACAACTACCCTCCAGGATCGACCTGCTGCATACAACCGCATCTGAAACGACCAAATGAAAGGGTAACTCATTAGTTCTTTTATATGCTCAACAAAAATGTGGGTTGAATACTTCATTGTAGTAGGTACGGCATTCACTGGGACCTCGAAAGAGAGTAATAGAGATGCAAGATATCTTTTTCAAACTCATAGGTGCTGCAAGAAGTGCCATAGCTCTGTGGAGCGTTTCTTTTATACTCTGAGAGCCCACAGGGTTTTTCGACCCTCCTACTTTGAACTCGACTGATACTCTTTATTTCTCTTGATTCAGAGTACCTAGTTAGGGTCACAGCAAGATAGCAGCGCTGCAGAAAAAAAAATATATCACATATATAGTCCCGTGGTATAGTGAAGGAGTGGACCATCCATTTTTCACTCCCTCCATGGCGCTCACCATAATCATTCTCACTTTTCTACTCATTTCACTTCTTTATGCTTTGGTGTAGGTTAAACTAAACAAGCAATTCCTCTTAGCTCCGAGCAGAGATAAACGGTACCAAGTCGGGTATCAACACGAGTACCAAAATCAGTATTGAATGTTAAGTATTGATATGTACCAACCGGTATTGTACCGAAAGAAAAACTTGTGTTTTTGAAGAAATGAAGCTACATTTGCAAAGGGCTCACAATTTGAAAAGCAGATTTTTGACATTTTGATTAAATTCTTGGAAATTATTTTAAAGCATTCTGAATAAAAGCATATTCAGAGAAATATGGGATCAGTAGTAAATGCGGTTTTAGAAAATAATTATTTCTGTTTTGGTTTATTATTTTCAATACCTAATGAATCTTTGGAATCGAGCATGAAAAAAAAAATTTAACCCCCCTCAAAATTTGATGGTTTCCATTTCAAGGTATGTAGAATCCGAAAATGCAATTAAAAAAATTTCTGTCCGTCTGCCGTACGCCGTGCTTCGCACTTTCTTAGTTACCATGAGCCAAAATTGACGAAATTCGGTTTATAGGTCCCATTTGGAGTCTAGTTGGTCCTCGAAGCTCGGCGTTAATGTAATTCATCCCTAAGGGGTGAAAAATAGGGGTTGAAATCTCCAGGACGCCGTTATCTCGAATTTGTTTACGGTTTTAAATAGTTCTCGAACTTGGGAGTTTTTTAAGACCACCCGGAGCATTGTACGTCCAGCCGTTCCTTCACAGTAAGGCCCAGAAGTTTGCACCGACAGGCATTTTCAACAGCAGGGTGAATGAAATTGTATACATTTAGCCCAAATATCATCACTAGGGACGCGATAACAATCGGGAATCGGCCGGAGATAATCATTGCTAGGGAGCACCTGATTCACGGAGTATGAAGTCGTGTTGGTTGTTTTGTGATATTATTTCATTTGAAGAATGATGGCTCTTTGGAGTTTGTTGATAGGTAGTGAAACTTTAACAAACGTTGAAGTATTAATGATGGGTAAATTATTACACAACGGTTCATTATACCGTCTACGCAGAAGGGGCTGGAGTTTGTGTTGGTAGATACGTTTGCAACTTTTTTCACCCCACATCAACAATTCCTTTCAGAACTTCATTATTTGCGTTTCTTTTTGCCATTTTTAGTAGTTACTGTTTGTCATCGACAGAATTATTTTAGCAACATTTAACTCAGGTAGGTACCTAGTAACGAGTACGGGGTTAGGTATTAACCTACGGAGGGTCTGCGATCTAAATAATATGTATAGAATAGTACATAAATCTATACATATAATAAAACAGTGTCTGTTTGTCTGTTTGTTTGTTTGTCTCGGCATCAATTGAGAACGGCTGAACGTAGAAAGTTGCGGCTGGTACCATTTGACGCAGAATTCATCTGGGAAGGTTTATGAAAAATCCGCATTTGAATCTGTCCATTCGTTGAAACGCTATGAATGAAATACTACTAAAAAACGTGTTATAATCACTTCTATGAGGACGTTTATGCTTATAATAACTTTGAATGGTTGGACGTAAATCCGATTGTAATTAGATTCTGGATTCAGCTCGACGAGTACATTCAAGTTGTACTTCAATCAGGATGTTAGTGGGAGGGGGTACAGGTTATGAGGGGGGGGGGGGGGGGTCTACAGAAATTGCAAAACTACTTGACCAATTGGAGTGCAACTTTGGGAATTTGTTGTGTGAACATTGAGGAATGTTTCTAACCAGGTAGGGAGGGTTCATAGGATACAGGGGGGGGGGGGGGGTTAAAGGCAGTTAGGGTTGGCATTGGGGAAGGTTTCTGATCAGTTGAGGAGGGGGGATACAGGCACATTAAAATACATGACCGTTGGCTCCATTTATTTAAATCGCAGCAACACGCGTCGGTTCAAATAGTATAATATATCATAAAACAGTGTCAGTCTGTTTGTTTGTCTCGGCATCGATAAATGAGAACGGCTGAACGTAGAAGGTGGTATCTGTTATGAGTGGGGCCTGTCCTAAAGGGGGTGTCTGTTCTACCGTTGCGAAGCGCGGGTACACAGCTAGTATATTATATAGAAGGGTTATCTATTGGGAGAGCTGTGATCTGTAACAGAAGGGTATTCTGTACAAAATAATAAACCGTTGTGCAGAGATTTGCAGCGTTTTTTTTAAATGACATGGCCGCAGCCAAAATAGAAATTATCAAGGTTTTTTAAATCAACACTTTTACCCATTTTGATGTGATAGTTAGCATAACTAGAAGTTAGCTCTTCTAGTTGAGGTTAGCATCTAGGTAAGTAATGTATCTTGATAGGGAAAGAGCTGTGTTTCATCATATCAGCTGTGGTGTTTTAAAGGGTTAAAATTAATTATGGGCGATTCCGAATGAATTTAAGAATGGAATGCTGAGTATTTTAATGAATTTTATAATCGAATGATCATTCGAATGATTTTCCATTCTGTTCCGCAACGGTCGTTTAGATCCTGCGATTTTCTGAACTCAATACATAATTTCCCTGTTACGCCATTCAGCCGCTGATATGATGAAAAACTCGTAAGATTGTTTAAATGATTCCACATTCGGATTATCGAATGCGGTCACGCTGCTAGTGGTATGAAGCGTTGTAGTTTTCATTTGAATTGAAATAATTTGAAAAGTGTGTATTAATTATTTACAATTTACCTACTACCACTGCAGTAACTATTGAGTCTTCTGTTCGTTGGGAATCTTCTGAATGCCACTTCACCACTCATATTATCCAACACCACCCCTCCAAACCGATTACTTTGCGATCCAACTGTGTTTGTCCAGCCTTCATATTCCATCCGGGACACAAGAAAATAAGTATTGGAAATGCATCAAGTATTCGAAATGTTCAGCTTCAATTGAATCCTGAAGTCTTGCAATTGAATACTATGAATGAATTGAATAATCAAATACCCATTGCATTAGATTTTTCATCCCGATCGCCAATCACTAGTTAAAATTAGTGATGTGTGATACTAGAGAATATTCGATACCAGTACTCAATAATGGCCAAGAGAAATAAGCGCTCGCTACTTCTTCAGATTGTTAGCGTTAGCAGTAGGTAATTAAAAGTGAGAGCCATGATGGGTTTAGTTAAACGCCGTTTGCCACTATTCTTCCTGTCAACTAATGGTTACACTATTCTTCCTGTCAGCTTGACATACCTCTTCAAAAGAATAATTCAGTTGAATACCTGAAATCTTGCAAATGAATACTACGAATGAATTGAATAATCTAATACCTATCGCATTAGATTTTTCATCCCGATCCCCGATCACTATAGTTAAAATTAGTGATGTGTGGTACTAGAGAATATTCTATACCAGTACTCAATAATGACCAAGAGAAATAAGCGCTCGCTACTTCTTCAGATTGTTAGCGTTAGCATTAATATTAAAAGTGTGAGCCATGATGGGTTTGGTGTAACGCCATTTGCCTCTATTCTTCCTGTCTACTAATGGTTAGTCTCAGCAATCGCTTGAACAAGATGGTGAAACTGGGCCCCCAGCAGGTATTTCATCCATATTGGCGTGTGTGCTGTGATGAAGAGCCGCCTCATCCGGTTGATTCAATTTTATTCTTTCAGAGGACGAACGTTTTGAACGCTGTTCTCTGCTTGGTGAAAGAGCTTGACTATCCCAACCTCGAAGTCGTCCAGATGGCGGTCAAGTGCCGGATGGAGGAGCTTGCTGAAGAGGTCAACCCCGTCTGATAAACATCCTCCTCACCAAACCGTCTTTAATCCTTTCTTTGTACAGCGCTACTTGATTATTCACCAAGAAACCTTAGGAATAGGCACCGCAGTCTGAGTATTACTGTGATTGTATTTGAATAAATTGACTCTTTAGCTTCAGCATCGCTTCTCGTGGATATAGGATTAAATAATATAAATTATTCCATCGATTAGATACAATAATTTTACCAACGATCGAAACACGTAACTGGCTTTGCTCGCTAAATTGTCTCTGCGCTGCTCTTTCTTACCTTCTCCCTCCAGCTAGAATTTTTTTAGACGCTTTTAAAAACCCGCAACGTTCCTCATTCTCACGATTGTTAATATTATACTTTTTAGGTCTCAATATGAGTGTGAATATTTGGCTTCGGCTGTTGTTTACGAGTGAGATGATATTTTTGCTACTGAGGTACCTGTTCCATGCACTTACTTGTAGATGAATCCATTTGTATTGATCTGTTAGTTTAAATCCTCTAAGAATCGTGTCAATTTCGTCTGCTAATGCACTGAAGACTTTGTTATTTATTATTATGTTTTTAAAGAGTTTTAAAGAGTTTACTTTCTAATTCAATTTAAATTGTTGCAATTTTAACTGAAAAGTTCATAAAATCAGTATAAATTTGTTTGGTTGTTACGTTAGTACTTACTATGAATTTTTAAAATTACCTTGTTTTTATTCATTCTATTGCGTTTTTAACTTGATAATGTATTAATTTTGAAATTTAAATAAATATCGTGTTCGGAACATATTGGATGACTTTTTTGTTGTCAAAGCAGTGGAGGACAAGGTGAATCATAACTGTTTTATAAATATATTGAATTGAAGCCAAAATCTTTGCATGAGCATCTGGGCATGGTGGGAAACTATTCTCATCTCTGCAATACCTTCTGATTACTGGTTTTTGAGTGTAAATTAATTACATAGAGAATTATTGCCTGTTGTTCTTACACTTAACCCACTTAAGGCCCGTTTACACGAGCGGACCGGGCCGGATAAATCCGAGGAGTACAGTAAGTGTGTACTTCCGCCCTGCCGTGTAAACGCTCCTCCGGACCGGTTATGGGCGTTCCCACTTGCTAGGGAGGCCCGATGGAAATTCCTTCGGATCTAGGGTCCCCCCACCCGACGATCCTACTCACCCCACCCGTTTGCTCTGTCACCCTGTGATGTAAACGCATATCCGCTCAGGATCTTCTCCAGGACTAGGTACCTACATCCCTATAAACATGCATATAGTTTGAAAAACGCTGCTCACATGGGTTTATTATTCTATTGGACACACCTACAGAAATGTTGGCTGTTCATTTATTATTTCTTTCATGTGAAATAATTATTGAAATAGCCATTTATGATGGTTTCCACCAATTTTGGCCCCCAAAACACGAATTAGGTACGCTCCTTTTTTTTTTCAAATGATCTTTGGTCATTGTTAGTGCCATTTAGTTGTCTTGATTCACCTGTTGACACTTTTTCTAGTGTTATTATACAAATTGATGGTGATTCAGACAATTTCCCAGGTTGTTGACTCATTAAAAATCAATTTTCGGAAATGAACCTTTGGTAAAAACTCAATTTTCGCCTCTTTGGTAAAAATCGACTTCATATTCGGTCTTCTCGTTCCAAAAACATGGAAAACGATACCTCAAAAGCTCATGTTACTACACAAAAAGTACCTATTTTTATACACATTTTCACACATAACACCCCATGGGTATATTCCGATTGGGCTGCAAAGTTTTGGGACACAACTAGGACCCAAATGGAGCATGTGTGCGAAAGAACGACTTTTTAGACAGAAATTGAAGCCGGTATGCATGATACGGCGTACGGCGGACAGGCATTGCATTTTCTGAATCTAGGCACCTTGAAACGCAAAACAAAAAATTTTGAGGGGGTGTTATACAAATTTATTGCTGAAGATAATAAACCAAAACGGTGGAAATTGTTATACAACTGTTTATTACGTTCTTGTCTTCGGTCCGGTCGTGTAAACGGCTGCCCGAAGGGAAGGAAGCCCCGCCCCCACGGAGCGAGTCAGGAGGCTCCTAGCTAGGAGCATCGGAGTATCCGGCCCGGTCCGCTCGTGTAAATGGGGCTTTAACCATATGTGCTGACACAGACGCCTCTCCTTAGCAAGTCCCTCTGTGCAGGACAGCCAATCTTGAATCAAAGGATTTCTTTGAGCACCATCTTTGTTGTTCGAAGTTCTTACTGCCATGAAGACCACAGGGTCTTCTGTTATCAAGTGGAGATTGTGGGTCCACGTGAGGCTGAGCTTTTCCCGGGGGGGGGGGGGGGGAGGCATAATCTCTCTTACTTAGGTACATCTAACAGACCCAAGGACCCGTCCAGAATTGGCTGTCAGCAAATGTAGGATAAGTTTCAACTCGTTTAGGTATAAATTGGAGTTTCCTTTTCAAGTTAAGCATTATGAAGGTTATCTACCAAAAAAAAAAGTGCTTCCTCAGTGAGGGTTACTATATAGTTACCTTTTTCTATAACCCTGATTTGACCTTACTCGGTATATCCCACAGGGGAGGGGGCCTTTTCCTCGAAAGGTAGACGTCGCTTATTATTTTTCAACTCAAATTCCTATAGGCTTCACATGATTCCATCGGAGGTGAAGAGCTAATCGCTGGTCGGGTAAACACATGCAAGCTTTTTAAAGCTTGCATTGGTGCCTGCCCGAGACGAGAATTAGAGACGCCGCAAACTTTTATCCCAAACCGGATATAAAGATCAGACGCTCTAGCCTGCTTGGACAACCCGGCTACTACTAGATAGACTACATTACCTACTATCTTTTTTTTTTTTTTTTAATAGATAAGTCATGTTGAGCGCCAAGGTGTTTAGTTGCCAGTAATTAGACCTTGTTTTCTTCCAGCTTATTGGCAAAGGTTAGTTCGGTAGGTACTACCTAATAAGGTCACCTACCAAATTAACCCACTCGGGCCATTGAGATGGAAATTAAACTGCCTACTGATGAAAACGACCCCAGGCCCTGAAGAAGTTTAAAAACTGTATTTGGCATTTGCAATGCTCGCACAATAGATTATCCCCAGTCGGTGGGTATAGCTTTAGTTGAGAAGGTAGGTAACTACCTATCTCGTAATCTGTACCCTAAACATTCTTGTCTGTTACCTACAAGTTATAAATGCTTCACGAGCTATGCTTCAATAATAGTTATTGGCCAATTGAGGATTGATTGTGTGACATCTGTTTTTGTGTAACCAAGTGGTTGTCATGTTTAGTTCATAACTTTTCTGACAATCTTCCTGTAGAGTGTAGAGATTTTATGGTTGCAGAATTGCAGTGAATGGTGGCTTATGTCTCTTATTATAATTATTGCGATTTATTTGTAGATATGTATTAATTTACACACTATTGATTTCGGTGAATAATTCAGGTGGAAGCATCCATAAAAGTAGGTACGTTATTTACTGTGTAATTCTCTCAGTAGAAACTAGGTAGGTACAAAGGGAGAAAGAATGTTCCCACATAATAGCAAATATGAAAAAATATGTATATCTACTTGGATTCTGCGAGGTCTCAGCTAGTTCATCTAAGTTATCCTTCATAATAATAGGTACCTAGTTTTCCGTCAGTGATGCTTAGGTTCAACAAATTTGTTGACTTCTTGGTCTGAGGAACTTCTTTCCTCACCCGTCCATAATTCTTTTAGGCCGAGAAGCGATTGAAGTCAATGTGGAGTGGTTGTGGTCCCAAACCGTTTTGTCCACGACCTTCCCTGCCAAGTGCACAGCCTTGCCCATCTTAGCCTTTTGGTTTTGATTTATTCTAGGCATTGATGTAGTAAGGGGGAAATGGAGCAAGCATCCCAAAGTTGAGAGTCAGTCGGAGTGGCGTGACCTTCAGGTGAGGACACACTTGGTTTGTTCCATCCACGCAGAGTTCAAGAACTCGGGTTCGGATGAGTTCACCGACCGAGTTCGACCAGGGTGAAGTGGGTCCTGATTGTATGAACCCGATGGCTGGAACGCCCAAAATATCCGTTGTTGCAATGAAACCCTTGTTTTTTGGCAAATGGCATTCAAACAACATCTCGTCGTCTACCTCCGAATCTGAAAAATGGACATCATTTCCAACGTAAGGTCGGATTCCGACGTCTCCGAAGACGATGAGGACGATTTGAGTAACAGCCCAAGCCAATCCATTAACCCAAATCTTGGAAGAGACACCGAAAGGGACACACCGAAGAAGGGAAAACTGCCAAATACTGCCCAAACGTGTAGACGATGTCTGAAAATATAAAGCAGGTTATGATATCGGGTGGGTTACACAGAGGTTACCTGAAGGTGCACTCACTTCTCGCTGGGTTCAGTTGAGTTCATGGTTAGAACACAGTTCATAAAACTGAGTTCACGAACTCAAAATGGTTGGAGCGCATCATCTCGGCTATCTGGCCTACACGTGGTTTTTGCGCCAAACTTCTTCATGAACTCGGCATGGGTGGAACAAACCTACTATGTCCGTGGATACTGTACTGCAGAAGCTAGCATCCAGCTGAGGAACTCCCCTGTCTTTCCACTGCTCGTTTTACTTCCACCCATAGCTGATAATGGAATGAGGTGTTAGTAACCCCCCTTTAGGCAAACTAAGGACCATCAAACATAGGAAAAAGATGGAACACTGATGGCTGAGACAGTCCTATCCAAGTATTTGTACTTATCTCATGAGTTTCCTAGAATGTTGGAACTTACATTATGGAATGACCCTCTTATTGACAGGAAACTAGGAAAATGATGTCAAGTGGGAAAAAGTTGCAAGACATGATAGGAGGTTATGTGATGTACCGTAGGGTTTACAATAAGAACGACATAATTGTACGGGCGATGCTGGGGGCAGGATTGGAAGAGTTCATCACCAATGGGTTCACGATGGAAGAAATCTCCGACAGGCGGGTGGGGAACCAGCAGTTTCCCAATTGCACTTCCTCAACGGTCGAGGCGAAGCACATACAAGTGCCCCATTTTGGTTCGGGAGGGCCCAGGAGAAGTTTGCAGTTGGAACAAATACTGGAAGAATTGTATCAAATGGAGAGGAACGTCACAGTCAGGAAGACAACACTGTGATTAATGGTTTCAGGTGTGTCCTGGGTGTAAGTTGCATAGATGCAGCTAATCAATAATTTTATGATTAAATTAAAATTAAATACATACTTAATACTTCGAGTATACTCTACTTTCAATAGGTACTTAGTGATAGCAAATTAGCCTAGCCTCATGTGTCTGCCAGGTCTAGACGCAAAACTATTAACGTCTACTTACCATATTTTTGCAGAAACCACATTTTCTGTTTCAAACAGGTTTTCAGTAGGCCTACCTACAGATTAGGGTGGATTCAAGAATTCTATCAATAATTATTTGTTGGTATGCATGAAGCGTGGTTTGAAAAAAGTTAACAAAAATTCCTCCCGGTACGTACCTACCTACCTGGTTTGAGCAAAAGTTCCTGAAAGCATCCAGGACCAATACCAGCCAACTATATATCCACTGAATTAGAGCAAAATCTGGTAAGTTTGTGAGAAATTGAGTAGGCACCTACCCCAGATTTCGCAGAACAAAAACAAGAGTTATTGAAAGGTTGTTCATTTTTTTTCACTCATGCACGAAAAATACGCTGTTTCAAACCATCGTCAGCAACAAACAATAACTGACGCATTGGAGAGAGGTGACCTTATAAATAGTCCCAATTGGGATTGGTTGTGAAGACGAAAGGAGTAGGGAAGTGAAAGAAAGGTAGAGTGGAAAGGTGAGGGGCTTTTCTGCCCTACCTTCCTTTCACTTTTTGGCAATCACTTCCATGGCCAATCAGAATCGAACCACTTCACTTTGCTCCTATCATCTTCACAACCAATTCCAATCGACCACATTTCACTTCTTGGGAATATTTATAAGGTCACCTCTCTATCCAATGAGCCTTCAGTTATTGTTTGTTACTGACAATGGCCTGACATCACAACAGTGTATTTTTCGTTTATTAGTGGACATGGACAACCTCTCAATAAATCCGTTTTTATTCTTTGAAATGGGTTTCCAGTTCGTACCAAATTTCGCGTTTGTGCATACCCACTGGGCAACTGGTCATCCCAATGATCTGATCGTTCGGAGTACTTACATAAATATGAAACTGATTCTTTGCGGGTGACCTGTGGCCAGTGATGGGCATATATAAAGCTGATTGTAGCCCAAAGATCCAAGTGTACTTAGGTACACCCACGTCCTCTCCTTGTCAGTCGATCAGGATACAAATCGAATCCCCACTTCAATCCATGGGCCTGTGAATCCCTTCCTTCATGCGTAGTTAGTAGATCTGAACCTTTCATGTCCCGTGACCTGTTGCTGCCTTTGCAGGATTCTTCTGCACATTTTCCCCCGTGAAAATTGTATTGCTGACACTGTAATTACTGGATCACCCAGGATAGCAATCATCGTTTGGAAGGTTGGTCCTCAAACAGGTAAGTAGGTACCCGTTTTTGACTCATACAGATCTAGAAACATGATTGTAACCCCGGATTCTGTGGATTCAGTTTTTGTTGTATTGTGGATCTTTTCGTGATCCAGAAAGAGCAACAATTTATTTTGAATTTTCCGCCTTTGCAGCTCTTTCTCTTTGTTCAAGAGAGGCTTCTCAGTTTCCGTGTGGTGGTGACATCGATCACCCTCACTCAGACAGACTCCTCCAATAAAGCTCGCTTTTCATTCTTTATGTAGGTACTTACCTACTGTGTTTTGAATGGGCTATTTTCATGGGTTACAGATTCCCTTTTTTTGCCAAATTCTTTCAATAACAGAAATTAACACTTACCACATAAAGTGGCGTTTGTCGTTAAGTACGGACAGAAAACGAGTGTGAAATTTGGATTTCAGAGTTCCCGCTAGAAAGACGTACCTATCAGGTAAATCGTCTAGTAGTCCGCTTGGAGTGCTAGTGCATCACTTTAACACGTCCCGTGCGGATCACGCACCTGGCGCGTGATTCAGGTTTTCACTGTCAGGCGGATCACGCGCCTAGCGCGTCAGGAGTCCTTCCTAATTCAAACTCGTTTTTCTTTTCGTCCGCTCGGTAGCAAAGGTCCCGTATTATTTTTACGTGCTAGAAATGAGTCTGAACTGCCGACAGATGGCGCCGTTTGCGGTTAGAAGATGAGATTCACATTTTTTGGGTGGTTTTACAAGGCAGACATTCTGCAGTGATTTCAGTGGTTGTTTCTCACCTTTTGGCTTCATTTTCTTACGTGCATCATATTTTCGTCGTGAAAACGTCAAATATTCAAGGTAAGTTTCAATATATACTTCCTAAAAATGCATGATCTCATTTGTGAGACGTGTGAAGTATCAATTTTTGCTGTCTGTCACCGTGCACTTGCTCCCCTACGTTCCATTGTTCTTTTCTCCCTTTTTATTTTCAATATTTTCATGGAATAAAAACCCTTTCAACGTGGTTTTGTTGGGTTACTACACCGAAGTATTTCTTGAGTAATGTTAGGTACCTACTACCTATATTATTTCCAGATGACTGATGGACCATCTTCGTCAAAAGTGATTCTATATTTTTCTATGTGGGATGATTTTAAAATTGACTGATTTTTTTCTCTATTTTTCTATTTGATATGATTTCGAAATCGACTGATTTATTTTTATATGTGATAAATATGATATCACGGTGATTATAATAATTTTGAGTACCTACCTATTTTTCACGAAATAAATACATATTTGTTCCAATTTATATGAATATTTTTCTTTCAAATCAATACATTTTCCCTTATCTCACATTGAAGCTCCAAAATCGCGTAGAATTATTATCCTAGGTGATGCGACAGGATGGAAAAAAGCAAGAAAAATACCCTGGGTACCCTGTGATCTCACCCACCAGGCGGATCACGCACCTGGCGCGTGACTAGAATAATTCTAAGTAATTCTATCAATAGTGACTTTTATGTGCCTAATAACAACTATTGGAAGAATACTGAAGTGTTTTGTAAGAAAAAATGGTTCAGCTTGGGGAGTTGGCATTAAAAAAAAATCCGCAGTGAACGTGTTAAACTATGTACAGAACTGCAATGGATGGAACCACAAATTTATAAATAAATTTAAAAACCTGTCCTCAAAATCGAACTGAGGGGAGTCCCAGAAAAGTCACAGCAAATGTTCTTGAAGGTTTGCCATTTCTAATGTTGGGTTGTTCAACACAATAAATTGATAATTCCATCCAGCTCTGTGGATCTCCACGTTGTACATCATGGAGCAGTTATGGCGGTAGCCCTGGACGAGAGATGATGCGAGGGTAAAAATACCAACCAGAAATGTAGTTAAGCTTCTATTTAAGCTATTCTTACAAATGAGATCTTCATAGTAAAGATATTTTACAGTCAGACCCGACAGAGGGAATTAATATTACAGAACAATATTCACTTTATTGCACTATAAACTGTAATGAGTAACATTCATAATTTCAATTTACTGGACTATAAGTTGGTGAAAAACATTCATCATTCTATTAATTTCATCATACCCATACAACATGTAACTTCACTAGTTCTCCAAATTACAAGAAATTAACTTCGTTCAACAGCACAGAATCATATACAAATAACATCCACACATAATAGTCACAAAATTATATTCCCTAGAAAATACAATTATTTAAAGCTTACTGAGCGAATCGCTCATAATAATCATTCAACATCTGTACAATGTGTCAGCTGATTGTTCAACTTGAAACGGTTTACAGTACAGTAAAAAACGGTGTAGGTACAATGTTTTAAAATTAATATTATACGGGTAGGCAATGAAACGTTTACTATTTCAAAGACGGCTTCACGTCAATGTTTGTGTATAGTTAATAGAGTTTTTGCAGCACCCTCACACTGAAACGAAACGGAAAACGACACCGAAACGGAAATGGCGGATAGGGCGACCGAAGTCAGATGCTAACCTTTTTCGGCTCAGTTTTTGTTCAGCTTTGGCATCTAGCGGCTAGTGAAGACACGCTAACGTTATGCTAACCTCTTTTTCATCCATTTTACTCCGTGGCTAATACAAATAAATGTCCACACAAGGCATCAAGTTTGCATTAACATAGAAAGACGCGAGGAAGCAGCTGTGAATACGACGCTCGACATTTATTTTCCAAGGAAAACAGAAGAAGGCAGGTAGCGTTACACAGATGTATGGTTAAATTACGTTTCATCATCTCAACAAGACGAAAGCTGACACCGTGAGATCTCGGTATTTTTCGTCATCACGGTTCGTCAAACTTTTCGGTGTCTTAAGTGCGCATGTGCAGCACTGCTTTCGTTTCGGCTCAAGGGTGCTGCAAAAACTCTCTATTGACGAATCTGATCACATCCAGCCTTGTTAGATAACTGCAGTAGAGTGTGTTAGTACACCTACATGATTATGGTTAACAACATACCTGTGGGGGTTCGAAAAGGGACTCCTAGGTGTCTGGGGAGACGGCCTGACATGCTGGGTTCATCTACTGAAACGATATTCAGAGAATAATTCGGACCATCCGGAACAAATTCATCGTCCTCCTTGGTTAATATAGACGAATCCCAACGACGCTCCAACATTTTAGTGCTTGACAGAGGATCCTTGGGTGCTGATTACAAAAGGCCTATTGCAACCTCTGGTCTGGCCTGCTCGAACCTTCACTGATTTGGGCTTGAGGATTTCAGTTTTCATGGACCAGGACACCGAGATACGACTAATAACCGTTTTTGCTACATAGACATTTGGCTGATAGGTTTAGAATGCACCATCAGCCACGCATTGAAGTTATTGCTGTAGTACCGGCAACGGAGGACAAGGGAAGTCGGAACTGGTCGTTTCGAAAGTTATGGATCTTCAAGGCCTATCGGGATGTGTACAAGTTTCAAAATCCGTAAACTAACTGGCCTCTCGGATCGCAGCTCCTTCTCTCACTGCCAATGTCAAGCCTGCAGAGGCTGAGGAGGCAAGACAAAAGCTTTCAGCAACCATGAATGTCGCTGAAAAACGTCCAAGGCAAACTCCATCCCATGGGATTTCATTTTGAACCACCCTGCAGATACAAAAAAGGTGACTTTAATAACTGCATGTATCTGAAATTTTGTAAAAATCAATTCAGATGATCAATGGAGAAACAGAAATTTCAGAAATCGGATGATTTGACACTTGAAATCCGATTACCCAAATTTGGTGCACAACAAGGAAAGAGTCGGCTGTCATGAGGAGTCGGCTCCAAATTACCACCATAACAAAAGATTGTGTACAGCAGGGGTGCCAAACTTGCGGCCCATCAGCATCTTTCATGCAGCCCGAAATAATGGGAAGAAATATCAGTTTCTAAAGTCGACAAAATAATCATTCTACTGTAAAACTTTCTGAAGTTGAAACACAATATTTGAAGTTCAAAACGTATTTTCCAATCATTTTATGAGGTACCTAAAACCTTTATTTGAGTACCTACATCGATTTCGATTTACGAACCCAAATACACTCAAATAATTCAATTAAATAAAAGGAATAAAAACAATAGAATCAATAATAATGTGAGTTGTGAAATTTTGTTTGTGGCTGTGGTGGGGGGGGGGGGGGGGATGGCTTGAGGCCCGCCTGAGCCTTACGATTTCAGGATGTGGCCCACTGAGAATTTGACTGACACCCCTGGGTACAGTATTGTTCGAAGTTACTAGTTCAAAGGTACCTACTGGGAAACAAACTAAACTAAAATATCCCCAGTTCAGATCTATACATAATGTGAAAACCACATTAATCTACCAGTTTGACTTCACACAACATTCATCTGAACACTACGTATCACAAGAATATAAACTACGATAATTAGGTACCACTAAAATACACAAAAGTACTTAAACCTGCCTGATTGATCTTCGATTAAACTTACTAAAATTCAATTACATCATCAGTATACCTATTCATCTCATACTAGAAAGGGGCTTACGCATTTGTCCAATGGGAAATATTAAACTTAAATCTGGGATGAGCATGGTTTGCACTGCTGAAATGAGACCGGGTGAGTTCAATAATAAATCATTTTTGCATTATGCAATGAGCATAAAACCAGAAAAACATGCTTGTGCGGTCCTGCATAAAATGGGGGTTGGAATAACTGAATAATGGGCATTTACCGTCGATCCAAAAAACACTTGAGTACCTACTGAATTTCTGGTAACGTTCCTCAACCCATCAGAAAAAACGACCATTTCTGTCCAGGGTAGAAAATCGTATTGTGAAAGAACGTGGTTTTGAAGATGCGAGTATGTGACGTCAACATGGGAACCAATGACCATCGCCACACAGCAGATAGCTGCACCCAGCTTACAACACTATTTTTGTCCCCTAGCAAGACGAAACTTCTTTCAATAAAACCTCCAGCCAAAAACAAGACAAGAAAATCATTACGAATAATATGCGACAAGTTATTTGATAGAACATGTTGTTACTATAAACTGGGAAGAAAAGTCAAAGAATCAAATTTAGAAAATTAAATGCAAACGAGTTTTGCTTGTGCACCGCATAGTCATAACTTATTATACAGGGTGTTTTGTAAACATGGAAACATTTGAACAGCATGGTAATTTGTTTGGTTGGTGACTGGTTTTGGTGGGCCGTAATATTTTTTCACAACCTATAAAATAGATCGATTAAAACTGAGAAATTCTAAAAAAAACGCAGATGTATTTTTCATCACAGAATCCTTGTATGAATGAAAGTCTGCTCCCGATGGACATAGGATAACTTCACCATAAAACATAATTAAATTCGGCAGAGGATACGTTAAATTCTTCAATCTTGCATACAGATGGTAAATCCGTAAAACCTAGTTTGTCGAAATATTTATAAAAATAAAGTGTTGAGCTCTTCCGATCATTTTTGGCCTAGCTAGTCTTTTGGCGTAAGGTATTCGGATGTTGAATAACCTCCTTGTGGCCATTTGTGATGGAACTGTAAGTTCGTAACCTGCCAAACTTGACTGCAACAAATCCATTCATGTTCGCGCTATCAGGTGTTACTGTTACTGTACTTGTTAGTATTGTTCATCTTTTTTCCAACATACCAAGTTTTGCTGTCCATTATGTTCTTTATTCCGAAACGCACGACAGGGACACGAGGAACACAATAAGAACATGAAATATTGATGGAACGACGTTCGTCATCGGAATTCAGCAAATATTTGGATCAGAATAATTCTTTAACAAATTATTAATTGTGAATTTATAATAACAGTCAGTGAGTTTATAAAACTACATGCTCATCAGCAGCAGCTGGTTTTGTAGCAGCTGTGCAGGGTGTCTCAGCCCCACCCCCACCGCCATGTGAACGCCTATTACCTGTTGCAGAATCGGACTCTACGTTAAATTTCATGGGAAAATGACCATCCACTTGAATTTTGAGCGCGCAAAAAGGCTCGAATGAGCACAAACCGCAAGAAACAGTGACTTGGGAATGTATCAAACTACCAAGTATGATAATGATTTTGGGGTGGTTTTCACTCTCAGTCACGTGGTTGGTGTCAATTTTTCGATTACGAAAACTGATGAGATTTTACGCCATTAAAAATCTGATCTATTTCCAAGGTGAGATGGGCGTCACGGAGAGGGTCTACCTGCGTGGTACAGCTGCGGGTGCATTTGTATTTATAAAGTAAATCCTAAATAATTAACCAAAACTATGCATAGTTGAGGCAGATGAACGATCGCCACATGAAAACAGCTATTAGATGAAAGCTGTTCAACACAGATTCCGCTCGCACTGACCGCTGTTCCCGATCAGTTCATGCACAACGATGACAACGGGAAGAAAACAAACAACAGGGACCAACCCAACTTTACAACTCATTCTCTTAATTTTAATGCAATACTTTATTATTGAGAGTTTTGATGCTGATTTCTCTTAGGTAGTCTCCGAATCATTTTGGTTCATTATTTTGTATTAACTTATAATACACAAGCGCTCAACTCATAACACACGCAGTTCAAAAAAAATTCCGTGGCACCCGTCTCATCTTGGAAATCGATCAACATTTTAATGTTACAACTAAAGAAATGACAGCATTCAAAGTATGTCAAACCTGTTATAAATTTTTCCACTTCATGGAAAAACATTGAATCATGGATATGTTTTTGGGCGGATTCGGCTCTAACAGTACATCGCATGTACTGTTTCCACACCATCATTCGCATGATGGTGTTCGCAATATGGACCTAATGGCCGGTGGCTATTCGGATCTAACAAATTCCAACATCATCATCATCATTTCATTATTAGAAGGCACATTTTTAGGTGCTACCTTCCAATCGCTACCTTCCAATTCGTTCAATAAAATGGTTTGTGCTCATTTCATTATTGTTTCGCTGGGTATTGTCGGTAACTACACACGCACATCTCCAAATTGTTTATCGGTTGCAGCATTTTTTTCGGTCGCAAATTTTAGAATGACCCCCCCAGGGCAAAAACATATCCATGTTAAAATTCCACTTGGTTTCGAGATGAGCGCGAATGAATAAAAAAAATGGACATCACGTGATGCAGCGTGATAAAAGTCCCCAAAACCACGTATCATACTGGGTAGTTTGATACATTCACAAAACATGGTTTTATGCGTTAGGCTCATTTTGCGCTATTTGCGCACGTTTCTGCACACTCAAAAATTCATGTCGAGGGACATTTTCTCATGAAATTTCAGTTAGAATCCGAATTTGCGACAGTAAATGGGGTTCCGTTTTGAAAAAATCCTTAGCTGAGACACCCTGTGTAATTTAACAACATACACAAAACATGCAAGAGTCAAGGATACACCCAAGGGTTCATTAAATGACTTCAGACACATTGAAAAGTGATACTCTAGTAGAGATACAATATATACAATAGACGTTTGACTGGGCGATTATACTGAGGGTAGGCATCCACTCCCACTACAGTAAAAATTTAGAAGTCACAGCAAGGTCTTCCAAGAAGATAACGTTGGTGCCGCCAAGGATTGTAATTATGAATATTCAATCAATCGTTACGACGAGTACATTGATTGCGTATTCCATACGCAGGTAACGTTACCAACCTCAACCAACATACAGTTAGCGTACAGTTTCGGGAAAGAACCCACGATGTTTCAAAACTACGTCCCTACCTAGTTCAATATTAAAAGTAAAGTCCATCAACGTTACAATAATAAATTAATAAATTGATGATAAGAACAATGAGAAATCTATATCAACGATGGTTTGTTAAGTTTTTTATAGGTCGCCTGGAAACAGATGGCGCCTATAAACACAGTGAGGTCACCATCTGGCTCAGGACTTTTCAGTTTACGAAATAAAACAACATGAATATTGACATTACTCATTAAACACGATTTGGGTGGATTTAACCAAACTTAGGGGTACCTGATGAAGTGAAGGTGAATTAAGAGTGAATTAAATTGGGCAAAGTAATATCCACTGTTAAAGTAGTTAGATACAATATAAATGCATTCAACACAGAAAAGAGCTAATAAAAATATAGCCCTTCAATAAATAAAATTAAACGAAATAATAGATAAACTTTCGAAATAATAAAATAAAGAGGTTTGAGGTGAAATCGTGAGATATTCACCTATGTCACGAGTAAATTAAGTTTAAATGTATTAGAACTAGAGGTGTACAAAAATAATAAAATAAATTATGAAAGGCAATGGAACCTGTGTGCTAGGTAGCGGGTGCCGCTACATACAACCATCGTCAGGAAAGCAAAAGGGAGAAGAATATCTTTCCTATCCGTAATCAATGGTACCTATTTTGTCGAGGAGGTTTGACACCAGCTGATGACTTCTTGGTGTCTTCCTCGTCGTCCTTCTTCACCTCGGTGAACCTTTCACCTTTGAGGCTAACAATCTTGTTGTCACGATACCGAACAAGCTTTTTGGGCTCCTGCAAAATGGTGTTTGTTGTAGGACATGGAGAAGGGAAATGGAAGTTACAGATCAATAAATTAATGTCAGACCCATTGATGTTGAGTAAATTACAGTACTGCCATCACCCTATTTCCTGGGGCCATATTCACTAAACCAAAGAGACATCCATTTTCGGTCCGATTCTATTTTTGCAAAAGAGATTCTTATAGTATCCATGACAGGGTTATTCAGTAACTTCTAAAAGAGAGAGTTAGTGGCCATCTTGGCATTTTCGATCTCTTTCAGAGATACCCAATTAGGTGTCTTTTCTCGAAAGAGACAGTCTCTTTCTCATTTCTCGTTTGTTTGATGTTGATATCGTGTACGAGTATCATCCTTCGTTCATCCCCTACCATACCGGTCATTTTGATTTTTTTTTTTTCCATCTTTTAAAGGTAAGTCAGTTTTTCATTAAAAAAATATAAATATTACAGATTCAAGAGTAAAAACATCCAAGTACGGGTTGACAGCTATTCAGTGAAATAAACGAACCCGGGAGACACTGGAAGGGACTGTCTCCCGATGGAGACAATCTCCCCCAGGAGATTTTCAAAATAAATAATCTCTTTTCACTATCTCTTTTAGCGAATAGGCACCATCTTCTGGTCGATCATACGTTGCAATGAAGCCAACTTAACGGGCCTGACCTTGTCCCGTTTTCTACCATAAACAGCCATGACAGTCAACCTCATTGGCAACATGTCAAAACTAACGTTAAGCCGCGGTTGGGCCCAACACCGAATATTCGCCCATACTCGCCCTATGCTCGGAGTTTGCCGAATCTTGACGCGCACCCCGCACAAACATGCGGTGTTGGCTCTCAACCCCGAGCATCGACGCGTATTCGGGCAAGCGACGATGAACGCAGTTTCGCAATGCAAACACTCGGCCGCATGTGTGTGCGCTGCACGAATACACTAGTTGGCGAATATTCGCCGCCTTTGGCTCGGGACAAAAAACCGCCTTTTGACCGAGCATCCCCGAGCACCAATATTCGCACGCATTCAGGCATTTGTCCCGCGGTTACACTTGTGGGAAGAGGCCGACGAATATTCAGTGTTGGGCCCAACACCGCAAGTGTAACCGCGGCTTAAAGCACTGTGAGACAAAGCAAAGTTCGACAGTATCGTATGTACTTCCTACGCTAAATTTTCAGGCAAGGATGCTACAACTACGCATCTGGTCCCTAAGGTAAAAGTAGTTATTTCCGACCTGACCCGAGGAACCCTTGGGCATAATTCTATTTGAACGTATTTGAAATTATAATGATACGATGCAATGTATGTATGAGCAGAATTCAGACAAGTCACCGTTTCCCCCAACCCATCTGCGATCCAACCCGCGTGGACCTTCAAAATGTCAGCTCTCTACGACTATTTTTCGGGTACTTAGAAGTGTTACAAGGAAACGGTCAACATTTCATGTTTGCGCATGTGCAGACGAAAGTTACAGTACAATTACAATGAAATTCATATGGAACTATCAAAGTATTACTGCTAATCGACCCTACAAGTTTGAACCCATTTCAACATACTCAAGGCCAAATTTCAGCCCATTTCGACCACTATTTCGGGTATTTATGGGCGTTACAAGGAATTGACCATAGAAAGACATGGAACCAAAAATGTTCCTAGATATCTGAAACGCAAAATGGTAGTGGAAAATTTCATTTTGGAGGACATCAACTTTTTTTTTTTAACTCTATCATGATCCAAGGCTTCCCTACCTTCAAGGAATGAAGAAGCAAAAATGAACGAGAAATTCATGAATGTAGCCCAATTCAATAACGAACTTCGTCACACCAGGATGTACCCAGTGAGGTTTAATCAAGGGTTATAAAGAGAGAGAAAAGAAATGAATTTAACACCTGTCAGATGTTACGCTGCAACTTCGGTCTCCGGTCACTGCCTGTTTGACCGGTGCCGCTTGAATGGCTGGAGACAACCTTGACTGTGCTAACACAGTGGACTGAGCGCTTATAATAACCCTCCCATAATCTGAAATAGTTGTGAGTCAAAGACTTGTAAGTTGTATTGCGAGTCAAAGCTGTGCCATACGACTTGACATTTCTAAAAAAAATAAAATAAAAATCCAGCCATAAAGCAAGGCTATAAGAGCGAATTTTCAGGAGAATTTTCGTGCTATAGTGGAAAAATATGACATAGCACGAAACTATACCACTTTTCGTCAAATGGGCAATTTTTGTGGGTTACAAGATCCGATGTCGCACAACATTTTGTTGGACAATTTCTGTTCCATAGCGGATATAACACTTATTTTCCACATAAACAGGTGTTTGTCAGAAAGTGTAGGCAGAAAACGAGTGTGAAATTTGGATTTCCGAGTTCCTGCTAGAAATGACGCATCAGGTAAATCGCCGAGTAGTTCAATTCAAATCCCGCTTGGAGCGTTAGTGCATCACTTTAAACGATGTACAGAACCGCAATGGATGAATGGATGGACCGAAAATGTATAAATAAAAAACGTCCTCACAATCAAACAGAGGGGAGGTTCACAGAAAGCCACAGCAAAGGTTCTTAAAGGTTGCCAGGAAGGTTTGCCATTTCTAATGTTGGGTTGTTGGCAGCATTGAGAACCTTTGCCTTTGAAGTATGGTTCCGCCTCCTTGGGGCCAACAGCCAATCAGATCTCAACAGACCTAAACGTCATTTCTTGCCGTATTTTTACTTTCGATCACCCTCATTTAAAAAATATCACTTATTTTTGAAAATGGGCTTCAAACTAGGTATCACTTTTCCAAGAGTTTTGAATACTCTTTTTTTTAAAAAAACGTTTTTGACAAAAATTCAATTTGACACTCTTTTTTTAGAAAAATATTTTTACCATCGAAATAGTCCGTCTTTCCGTCGTGAATCACCATCCCACACAACTTCAGGTACCATTTTTGACCCCCCAAAAATTCAAATGTGACCCCTATTCTGTAAGAAAAACAAGTGAAATGATGTATTTTTTCTGTCTTTACTCGCCCTTCCATGACACTTTCAGTGATTTTATAACTATTATTCTCTATTTTAGCCAGTTTTACTGATTTCTGAGCCCAAAAAAATTGACCCCCTTAGAATTTATGAAAATTGCTCATATTCAAAAACGTATCCTTCTGTTTGGCATCAATAACACTTTGGAGAAATTACTAATTCGTACCGTGTACCAAAGGGCAGATATCGTCTGGAGTGACACAAAAACAAATAAATATACCTATATTATAGACATACATATATTATATACCTACATATAAATTTTTGTTAATCATTAGGGATGAATTCAGGATGCTCTGAAACGGATTTGCCTGTAAACAAATTACAAAAATGTTGGGTACATTGCAATGGGTCGCCTTTTTACCCCCGAGCAGTGAAAGGCACGAGTTCAGGGATTGCTTTTTCTCCATCTTACTGCGAGGGGACTTGCCTTTTTAATCCAGATGACTGTAAAGGGACTCATCTTTTTACTCCTGAGTTTCGTTCCACCCTGCGAACCGTTTCATGCTGTTTCCAGTAAATTGTTTAATGCTGCTCACCCCAACATTTACATATTTATTCAAGAGGTTTCAGAATATCAAACGGAGGTGTATGTGAAACTCAATTCTGTTGAAAAGGTGAGATTAGGACAAAATAAGTATTTAGGATTTCGAGTACCACACCCCGGTATGCTAGACGTTCATTCAATTATTTTAGATACGTACTCCTTGTTATCATACACAGTGTAAACAGTGATGGGTGTCCAGCCTCATAAACAAACAGAGCAGCAGAGATTTCGTCTTACGAATATGAACAACTAATTTCTGGCAAACTACGCCCGACTATAACCAACGTTTTTTAATTATGGAAAAACTAATTTAACTTTACTAATTTACCAAACTAATTTAACTAACTACAACCGACGATTTTTAATGCTACGACGATGCTGAACTAATTTTAACTTTACTTATGTACCTATGCTAACTAATTTAAATAATAACAATGACTGCCGATGTTTGACAATAAAACCTATTATAAATTATAAGCTATTATTATTACTGTTCACTTTTAAGGGGAGTAAAAAGGTGAATTTTCTAGGGGAGCAAAAAGGTGAAGTCTGAGTAAAATGGTGAACTTTCTAGGGGAGTAAATAGGTGATTTTTTTGTGTGCTCTGGGAGTAAAAAGGCGGATCTCCATTGCACTAGCTTAATTTTCATTGAAAATTTGCTAAAACAATAAAATTAAAATAAGACTCCAAAAGTACCAGCTACAGGAGACAGACAGAAAAAACTCACAGCTTTTGGTGCTACAGGACGGTGCTCTCTAGCGTCTTCATCTTTATCCACAAAGCTGTACCTGGCAATTATGCGGGACTTGAGTTCCTGATCGTTTACAGCCGGTTTCTGCTGACCAGTGTGCTAGAAATGAGTAAAATATCACATTTTAACTGAGATGACTAAGTGCTGGGTGCAAACAAGGTCTAGGACCCAGTCTCTGTGATGATGGTGCCGTGATAATGAGTTTGATGAAACCCTTATCATCCCGTGCTGTTGCTGATGTACCACTACATCGATTCTGTGCACATTACCAGGGCTGAAGGTCTTTGGACCGTCCCCATGAATACCATTGCGATTGAAGAATCAGTAGCACTACCTGCATTCTGAACATGTGAAAACGTGAAATCCTGTATATAGTATTTATTACATTAAAAGCCACTCAAAGTTGTGTTTGGGGAAATCGTCCGCAGACAGACTACATCGGGTTCATCAAAATCACATCAGCAGTACTTACTGAATGGATAAAAGGATTAGGCATGGATGAGTCAAATTTTAGCATGGAACATGATTTAGCCTTGGACTAACTAGCCGAAAAATGTCACGCGGAAGTGTCACGAAATTTTAACGATGATTTTCACGTACAACCGAGTAGTTGCTAGGGAAATGAAACTTCTTTCATTTTCATCGGACAAAAATCGTTTTCCATTCGTTGGAAAGCTCTTGATTTATCACGAATTTATTTCGTATTTGTTCTTGGTATTTATTTCGTAGTTTCATACTATAACTATATAAATGGATGTTATAAATGGATAGTAAACAATGACGCTTGGTTGTATCCTGGTGACGAAGTGAAATCATAACAGTGCGGCTAAAGCATGTTCCATGTTTCTTGAATTTTAGCAGTAGGCTCTAAGCAGTAAGCATTCGGGGGTCCAGGGGGCTTGCCCCCTGGCGAGGCGTGCAGCGTCGAGTTTTGTTTTCTGTTTTTTGCAATAGAGTGATAACATGATCGGAACACAAAGTAGAGAAGAATCTAAAATATTTTGTAGACCTGTAAGACTGTGTGATCAACTGACCTGCAGGAAAGTATTGTGGTTAAAAGACTGGCCAGCCTCTTGGCGATGAAGAACGATTTGTGCAGCAGTAGCAACGTCACCGCCTGCTATAGTCAAACAGTGACGGACCTCCATTTCACATACACCTGGAAACATTTCCTGAAGGACTTGGATCTGTTCGTAGTAATCCGACATGTCCTGTGAATTAAATAAAAATAAATTTAAAAAATCAACTGGTAACATTATGTGACCATCCAAAACAAACAAGTAGCACCTCACAGTATTTTTCTTTATGACCAAGTGATTTAATCAGAGATAATTACGCTACTTTCTTCATCAGTAAGTGCAAAGCAGGAGCTACAAGTTACCTCGTGAGCATAGTACTCTCCACTGCTGTCAGAGCTTAGACTTCCGTCACTGGCCTCAGACAGCTGGTGCTTTCTGTGGGTTTTGCCCTTCTCAGTGCTTGAACATTCCGAAGAAGAGTTGTGGGTTCGATCGATTGTCAACGGAACGAGATACTCAGACAGATCTCGTTCAAACGTAGATTCATCTGAAGCACAGATTTTCAGTCAGAGAAAACGCGAATTCAGGGACAGAACCGGATCGAAGAAACGACTAATGAAAACAATAGAAGAGTAGTATTATACAGAAGGTATCAGTGTAATGGAAAAACAAAAAGAGCAATTACTGGAACCGCGATTCTTCCTCAGGGTGGCCTCCAACTCAAACATCCATTGACAGACTTTGGGAAGGCTGATGGAAGCGAACTCTGGGAAGTAAGCGGACATCATCTCACAGAAACCTTCCGCATCAAACGCTTCTTCCAAGTCTCCATTGGCTTCTCCTCCAAGTTCTTCCAATATACTGACGACGTAGCTTAAAACAATTTCATCGATACAGCTGGAAAATAAAAAGCTTATTAGACATTGGGAATATTTTATTCGTTTCTGCAACTTTTGGTTTGCAGTTTATACTTGATATTATAATATCCTATGATAGTATTATCCTATATTTTGTAAATAATCAGGATGGCAAAATGGATTGGTCTCTGACTTGGGAAGATATGTTCGGGAAAAGCCTTGTTCGAGTCCATCGGTCATGCCAAGCCTGCCTCCACTATGTAACAGTGTGGGCTGTTCTCGATACATTTTTTCTTCCAGTGGAGACGGGATCGGTTTAGGGAAACCTAATCGATATCCCTTCTTAACCGGTGATAATATCACTGGTCTAGGAGGGGGACTCTCGAGGGTCCACCCCCACTGTTACACTCTTTCACATGGTAGCAGAGCATGGTTCGGTAGTATGTGCTGAGCACTTCACCATACTCCATCCACTTTTTGTGGGCTTACCAGAAGGATAAGCCCAAAGGTTTCCCAGAAGGATTCCTTTACTAACAACCTGTCCCTTTGATAATACATACATCTATTGGCTTCCCCACCCCCTTTCCCCCCCTTTAGAGTGTCAGCATAATTAAAATATACTGAGCTCATTAGAAGGCGATTGATGCCATGTCCCAATTGACAAGTCCCAATAGTTGTTACATCCCAGCGATGGAGGTTGATCACCTAGAGGTTGCCCAGATGAGCACAATTCACTGGACAACAACCTCTGACAACATTATCCGCCAATACTCGTATGTAGGAGCTTTGTTCTCCACCAGTAAAATATTATTGAGGTAGTACCATTACGTTGGAGGTTAGTCACCTTGAAGTTGTTCAGACGTCTTTTCCTGAACCAGAACTTCATACTACTATCCATTCCCCCTTTTCCCTCTCATACTTCTGCTACTCGGAGTATGTCACGTGGGGAGGAGTGTAAAGGCGCGTATCCACTATGTTCGCGAACCAATGGCGCTCCGCGCTCCTGTGTAGTGGATACGCTACCGCGCTCCGAGCGTGCAACAGTTCGCG
This sequence comes from Leptopterna dolabrata, assembly GCA_954871275.1. NCBI lineage: Eukaryota > Metazoa > Arthropoda > Insecta > Hemiptera > Miridae > Leptopterna > Leptopterna dolabrata. Next base: position 21,215,392 of record OX940977.1, read on the forward strand.
AACCTTCTACGCCGCTCCGATGGCTGTCGGTTTTTCCGCGAACACAAAGGGGAGCGCACTACGTTCGTGGACGCCGATCGGACCAGTGTTTGTGTTGCTGCAACGTTGCACAATATTTTTATAGTGCTATTTGTGTGTTTTAAGTGTTATTGTTAGTTTGAACGTTTGGTACTTGTGCATTATCTCCCCTCAGCACAAGTACCGAACGTTTCTTTTTGTTTTCTGTAGGGCAAATAATGGAATGGACAGAGGAGACACAGATACAACTCATTGAGTTATATAAAAGATTCCCGGTACTGTGGAACCCTAGAGATTATAATTATAAAAAAACCTTTAAAAGAAGATGCGTGGAGAGAGATCGAAGGTGGTATGGACAAACCAGCAGATGTTTGTATTAGATTAACGGTGCAATCAGATTAAGCAGATATTCAAAGTTCGAGGAAGACATTCTCAAAAAATGTCGGTAGTGCCCGCTTGAGATCCAGTACTAAGTTATATTTTTCTCTCTCCTTGTAAAAATTAGATTGCCAAAAACGCGGAGGACGTCTGTAATCTTCTACCAAACAATGAATTAGTACGTACGCCGCACTTGCCACTAACTCATCAGACGACATGATGTACGTTCGATGTTCCGGCGAACACTGTGGATCGTTGGAGGAGCCCCCTTGTTCGCAACCCCGTCTACATGCCTCGGGGAGCATGGAGCGCGGAGCGCCATTGGTTCGCGAACACAGTGGATACGCGCCATAACAGTGTGGGCTGTTCTCGATACATTTTTTCTTCCGGTGGAGACGGGATCGGTTTGGGGAAGCCTAATCGATATCCCTTCTTAACCGGTGATAATCTCGATGGTCTAGGAGGGGGACTCTCGAGGGTCCATCCCCACTGTTACACTCTTTCACAACTATCATCAAATTGTATTAATCAATGACGTTTATAATCATCCAGTTTTATTATTCAATGTATTAATGATTGGAAGCTATAATGCCCACCCACTTAGCAGACTTTATTAATTATAGGAGCCCCGCTGAATATATATATAGGCGACAGGCACTGCCCGTCTCTTGCACCTTTTAGGATTTCCCACTGGACCCTGCAGTCCGTATTCTCTTGTTTAAGTCTTCCGCTCTGTGCCTCTCTCCTGTTTACACCCCAGCCCTCTATTCAAGATTCCCAGATTAACTCTTTTTTTTTTGTATGACATTCCAGTCGATGTAAATAGGTCAGCAGCTTCATTTCCGAGGACTCCGCAATGAGCTTGCACCCACTGCAGATGCAAAACCTCGAGTATATAGCCGCAAAAGGTAGTTAGTTGATTTTAGCTCTGCACTATGGCCTCGATCTGGCCATCAAAGCCAACAGAAATGGATCCCACCGCCCACAATTATTGTCCCTTGTGCTAAAAGCGAGCCACATGAGAGATGTCCAGTTCATCTTGTGGAGATTGTTCCTAGCTGGCGTTCCCTGCTGTTAGCACAAGGATGGCAACAACGAAGGGTTCAGGACGAGCCGAAGGTGCGGGTGCTGTCTTTTGGTTTATTATTTTCAATAATGAACCTCTGGAATCGACGATGAAAAAAAGGGAAAAAATCCCCCCCCCCCCCCCCCCACCAACGAACTGATACGCAGAAGTTCCCGAGATCGAAACCCTGAATATTTGTTTACTCTAAATCATCAATTTCCCTTCACAACTTCATTATTTGCGTTGGTCATTTTACCTGCTGTTTGTTATCGACATTTATTTTATTTTAGCAACATTTAACACGTGATACGGTGTTAGGTACTAAGGTACAGAGGTTCTGCGATCTACATAATATGTATAGAAGAGTACATATTTATATTATATAGAACGGTTGTGATCGGTAACAGAAGGGTGTTCTGTACAAAATCATAAACCGTTGTGTAGGGATTTGGAGCGTATACACAGCTATGATCGGTAACAGAAGGGTGTTCTGTACAAAATCATAAACCGTTGTGTAGGGATTTGGAGCGTATACACAGCTATGATCGGTAACAGAAGGGTGTTCTGTACAAAATCATAAACCGTTGTGTAGGGATTTGGAGCGTATGTTACACAGCTATGATCGGTAACAGAAGGGTGTTCTGTACAAAATCATAAACCGTTGTGTAGGGATTTGGAGCGTTTTTGGACTACATCCATCTCGTCGCAATATAGGTAGTACCTACGGTCGGTGCAACCAACTGTAGGTACCCCGTTCATTTAGGCCAACTTTTCTGAACTCTATCAAGCCAGCTATCTTTTCAATGAACGAAAGGTCCTAAGACCTTAGACCTCAGCCCCAACGGTAGACGACCGTTCTACTATCTTAATAATAACGCAACATCGTTCTAACAACCTATAGTCAAAGCCTTTACTTATCATGTCATTATCAAGTGAATATCTGTATGTACCTATTTCATTAAACCTTTAATATTTCATTATACTTATTACATATATTTAAGAGAAGGATTAACAAGGCGTGAGTAGAAAAATTAACTATAACAATAATATCAGTATGTGTCGGTACTCTTGATCTTACACACATTCATAGATCGGTGGAACAGTATCTAAGCAATGACAATCAGTTCGGAAGAAATTTATAGCCTCCCTATTCTGTGGCCCAGTGTACCTGTGTACCTAGTTAACTTGAGGAGGCAGGTAGATGGTGGTGTATATACCTGTCAGCTGACGCGCATAACGTACCAAGAATCTAAGTAGAAGTCCCTAGTAAGAAGTAAGAGGAAAAAAAGGAGAGGACGAAATGGATAGGTGTCACGATTTTTTGGTACCTACCGGTATATTGCTGAGCAGAAACATAAATAATACAGTTAAGTAATCGTCGACGAGAAAATTCCAGTAAGGAGGGTTAACCTGGCTAAGTGATCAAACTATTAATTCAGAAGAGAAGAAAATGAATATTTGGATTTTGGATGTTTACACCTACCTGCTACTGGACCACCATCCCTGATAAGCATAGGTACCTACTCTGAATCTATCTTCGAAAAAATCCAGTTCGAATAAAATTAATCGGAGGGCAAAAAATGCAATTTACTGAACTTCAGTATGATGAGGGACACCACAGAAACTATTACAGGTAGGTAGAGCGTCAGCAATCAACTCACCTTATTTGGGCACTCGGTATGTGCAGCAACAAGAATTTGAACAGAGATTCTTTAACAATATCTTCCTTTTCTTCCGCCGCCATTTTATTCATCGTGTGCACTCGCGAACAATCGAAAAAGTCCCTCAAGTCAAGAGAAAACGGCGAGAGGACGAGAACGGCGAACCGATTCGGAAAATCAATAGGACAATGGGAGATGTCCGACTCTCGTATTTCTCGGGGCCCAGAACGATATTCCAGAAGGAGAGAAACGCGACTTGGAGTCACTGAAATTTTGACGCGGATGTTTCAAGTACAAGCAAAACTTAGAACAAAACTTCAGGCAGAAAAATATTTTGGCACTTCCCGATCTAAATTCTTATTTTGGCAGACGTACCGATGAGCCGATGACCGATCTACCGATAAACAGTGGTCGAAATGCGTCTACCAGTGCCAGATGTAAACACAGCTGATCATCAAAACACATGTTTAGTTGCTGATCGGAGGCAAATTAATCAATATTTCGAAGATGTTAACTCTGACGCAGTTAAACAGAAATTCGGTGCGGTAAAAATTGTAAGAACAGTGAGTTTGAAATCAATTAAAATACTAGTTTTTGATCATTTTTACAAAAAATAAAGCCCACTGGCAGAGTAATCATTAGCATCGCGCATGCGCACTAATCTCGTCGTCCTCTGTTGCCGCGCTTTTACAAACTAGCCTGCTCATTTAGCGAATTTTCGAAGAAAAGGAAGCTATTGTTCTCGGTCCAAAATTTTTAAAACTCGAATTTCCGAAAGATTTTTATACCAAAATCCGTTTCAGACCATCCTGAATTCCCTGCCGAAAGACACCAAAAATTATATGTATAAAAATATATATTTATATATTTATATATTATATTTATATATGTATGTTTCATTCCAGACGATAACTCTCGAAAGAATTGAGATAAAAAGTTCAAATTTGCACGAAAAATCTGTCTTGGCAATCGACAGGCTAAGAAGTTCGAAGATGGGCAGAATCGGGTCACCCTAAGGGGGAGTTTTAGGGGGGGGGAAATTACCCATAAATTCCCAAAATGAAAAAGTCTGACAAGTGAAAAGTCTGAAAAGTCATTTTAAAGGTTTTTGTACGCTGAACAAGATGGTGAAATCAGAATTGCGATATCTCATTCCATTCTCAAACTGGAGCACTTTGAAGATGAAAGAACGTGGTTATTTCTTGAGATGTTCTTCCTGGTTCGTCTGCTCTAATCTGATAACGGAATGGGATATCGCAATTCTGACTTCACCATCGTGTTCAGCGTTGGAAAATCTACAAACCGAGGTGTTACTCGGCAAAAAATGGAACAAAAAATTTGTTACGTACCTACTCTTCAGGTATTCAAAACATTTTTGATTTACCCCTCCCCCTCCTTCCTACCCAAATTTTACTTTGCGTAAAAGTACTCCTGTTTTAATTTTGTATGGTATCAAGTTGGGAAAACATTGGCCGAAAATTAATCTTCAGAAAATTTTAGGCGGAGGAGGAAGATGCCGAAAACTTCGAAAATTCGCTCTTATAGCCATGCTGCATGACTGAGGTTTTTTTTTTTTTTCATTTACCTACAAACTAAGTTGTTCTAGGTAGCAGAAGGCTGCTTCATTCTTTCCAATAGTGATATGTTTAGATGGAATCTTAATTTTCCTATTCTAACGGGGCCTGCGCACATATTTATTTTATTTTTTGTAAATGAAAGTAGATACCATTTCAGAGGTTCCTATGTCTTCACCCCTCCGCCTGGGCTGGACCCCCTTGCCAAGTGGGACATAGGAACCTCTGGAAACTTCGAAGAATCATAGAAAAAGAACTATTCATCGCAGGAGAGTGCGGTTGGTGTGAAAGTTCTCAGAATGGAATCTAAGTTGTTTTATTTGTGACCCATGCACGTACCCCACTGTGAGATTAATTTTCGTGACAACGGAAAAAGGTTCCTCCTGAAAGCTGCCTCCATAAACAGGCTCGAAGCATCAGAGATGTGGATTCCTCGCCGATGTTAAGGATATGGAGGTGGACAGTCAGGAACGAGGATGTTTTGGACAGGGCAGGGGTTGGCAGGAAGCTCTTCAACCTATCAAGCACCGCAAAGTTGGATACCTGGGACACATCCTTTGAGGACCAAATACGGTGTCCCCCACCTCATCTTGGAAGGGAAGCGAGGTGTGGGACGTCAGCAGCTTTCATGGTTACGGTACTAAGAGCCTGGAAAAGGACAGGATATCAGACTATGGTATACTTTGCCGGGCTGCAGAAGAGAGGATGTTGAAGGTGGTTGCCTGATGGATTATTATGGTCACCGATATGGCCTCGAAAGAAGAAGTGTTGATATGATGTAGGTAAGTAAGGAAAGTAAATTCCAGTGAATAGAGCACTCTCTCCTCAATATCGGCGTCTATTTACTGCTGCTCGCCATTAGCCAGGAGAAAATAAAGTACCTACATGGTCTATAGTAGCAACACCCGACAAAGTCACGATACCGGACATACTCCTCGACCCATGCCGTTTCAAAAGGGAGGACCATTTCAGCTACCTTGGGTCTACGGTGCACAAAAACAATGACTCCACAGTCGAAATAAATTCTAGCTGCCAATCAGTGCCATTTCGAACTGTTGCTGCTCCTCAAGTCTGGGTTGCTCTCAAGAACAGTTAAATTGCTGGCACTGTCCTGACTTATGGGTTGGAAACGAGGATGATGACCAAGCAGTCTGAGACCAGGTGAGTCTTTGAAAGATTCTCTGGAGAATCCTCGGCCCAGTACTATATGAAATGGGACTGACGACAGCGAAACAGTGATGAACTGTACCACCTGTAGAACTTAGACACAGTCAAGTTCGTGAAGTTGGGGAGGTTGAGATGGGTCGGCCAAATTCTCCGAATAGATGATAATGACCCAACAAGCTGCTGCTGCTCTCACACCCAAATGGTACGAGGAGGAGATGAAGACCAAGGCTCAGATGAAGTGACGACTTAGAAGACATGGCACGGCTTGGGTGCTACGACTGGATGACAGCACAAGACTGCTCCAGCTGAAAGGACATCCTAGAGGAGGCCAAGGCCCACCCTGGACTGTACCACCATTTACACAGATAGGAGATAAGACACATGGGAAAAAAGTCCAGGATGGAACTGCATTCTGAAAATGAGGAGATACAACCGTCCAGGATTGAGTCCAGAACTGTGTGTCCGAACACGCACTGATGATTCTGAATGAATAACCTGAAGCATTGTAACCTTCCACATAACCTGAAGGTAGAAGCATCGAGTGCCCATGTGGAGGATCAACAGTTATAGAAAAAACCCAGGACTGTTATATATATATTTTTTTTTTATAGAACTAGTCCCAAACGGTCCTGCATTGTCTGTCCGAACAGCCAACTCTCAATCCAGGACCAGTTCTGGCACTGTTCAAGCACACAGAAAGGAATGTGGCTTGGACAGAGCAGTCCGGGACTGTCTGTCCGAACAAACCTACAGAAATCTACCGGGGTTAACTAGAATACGAAATTTCTGTTAGATTCAGTTTGAACTCACTGTTTAGCTGGGAGGTGGTGGCTGACTCCGTGGGAGGATAGGTGACTGGTTTGACACCAGCCTCCCCACTTAGCTTCTCCTACCCTCTGCTCCGCTAGGAGTGGTGTGGTTAGGCCATAGCACAGCTACCCACACACGAGTTTCAATGCAAACCAAGGAATCAACACTGATCTAAGCAGGTATGTTCTTAAGTACAGAAGGTTTGATAGGGAATACGGTAACAGGGCCAGCCAGCTCTTTACTACACTAGCTATCCCCCATCCCACCACAAATGAAATGGTCAGTGTCGTGACACCCCTTTATAATATACCACTCAATGTACATTTATTTAAGACTGTTTCCAATTAAGCCAAGGAGAAGGCGAGCTACGTGAAAAGAGGGATGCAACCAGGTAGGTCTCCCTCCATCGATACTGGAGGGAGACCACCCTCTACCCTCTTTTGAGAGGGTAGAGGCGCCCTCCTTGCCCAGCTCGTCATTCTACCAATCTCGCTCGAATTACTCTCACCACACCTTCCTCCTCAACCTCTCATAAAAGATCCCAATATGGTGGTAACCTTTCTGGCCTAGCCAATGTGGTGTAACCTTACTAGGCACATCCTCTAGTATCTAATTGGCGGTAACCTTTCTGGGCTCACCAATGTGGTGTAACCTTTCTGGATACTAGCTACCTCATACCCAACGCTCTCCTTCTCGATCTCACCTATCCAAACCTCACCTACCTCAACCTTCTATCACCACAGTCAGTAAACATAATTTTCTCCCTCCTTGTATCACAGTAGGAGTATCTTGTCAAATGCAACATAAAACTATACAAATTTAATAGGGAATATTAGGTAATGAACAGAGTAACATTCACTGTAGGTAGAGTACAATTTTTTGACTGCCTTTATTATTTACAATTATACTAGCAAATATAAATAAATGGTAGCTTTTATAACAAAACCAACTATTCAATAAATAAACTCCAAAATAAAAGTTTACATAAGTAGTCTTGTTGAATTTTTACATACCGATAACAAGTTTTGTTACATTATTTACACATCTGAAAATATAGTTAAGTACCTAAACGTACTAGCCAAACAACTTCTTTTTTTATTCGAAAACAGATTGGAAAAATATAACGAATAAAAATGATGCTGAATAAAATGGCGACGACTAACTAAATAAACTGCTAGTATAAGGTATAAATTCAATATTTCTATTAGCAAATATAATCTTGTACGATACCTAATTATTTTGAATTGATACTAATGGAAGAAATAGGAGCGACGTCTGCAGGTACCTGACTGATGCCGAATAACTAAGTAGGAACTGATCCGAAAATGTGCAGTATAGGTAGGTTGTAATCGGAGGATAAGTAGCTGAACATTACAGAAAACAAAAGAAGATTCCTAATCCATTTTCCTTCAAGTAAGAAGTTCCGTCAATGTGAGTCATGTACGAGCTGAACTCTATAACCTAATCAACAAAAAGGACCAAAGGTGTTTGGAGCTCGCATCCTGGCTGACGCCAACAAACGCCTCATATAAAATAGGTTTGCTGGGGAAGAATTGTGCAGACATGGTGACAGCTCACAATGGATTGAGTATTGCTGTATTAGTGATCATGAATTAAACGACTGGAATCAGGGTGCCCTCAACAAGTCCCAGGCAGCGCACTTTCCACCTCAATGCACTCACTGCCTGACATTTGCGTTTTCACACAAACCCTTGGACGATTTGTGAACGCGGCATACACCTTTTCCCCTCAAGTGACGGGGCGAACCTCTTAATACAGGGTGTTTGGTGAAAGATGTCAGAAAATTGGGGAGGTGTTTCTAGACCTCAAACCCAACAAAAAAAGCTATATGAACCCATGTCCGATTCTCAACCATAGTGGCCTTATTTCAAATTTTGTGTTTTTCTCAGTGAAACGTGAATTGTCGCAGTAAAATCATCATATCTCCAGAACCATTTGAGTTTCAAAAAAACTGAAAAAACCACTGGAAAGCTCATTAAATTTCCTTTAAGAAACATCTCTTTTCAAGTTCGATCGATAATTTGTAGTTGCTTTTATAACCGCTCACAATTTAAAATTTCGCCAAATTTGATTTTTTGGAAAAATTCAAATCGCTCTCAAGATTTCAAATTTTGACCTACATGATCACTTGTTCTTTTAAAAACTTCGTATTTCAATGAGCTTTCAAACGGTGTATTCAAATTTCTTCTTATCTGTTTTGAAAATACTCAGACTCCAATTCTAATGCTAAGAAATTATGGCGTTGAGGTAGGGAGGGGGAGAGAGAAAGGTTGACATGAGCGCACTACTAACTGGACGGAAAGAATTTATGGAATAAAAATGTATTACACAACACTCAAATGAAATTTAAAACTGTAAATAGGTACTTGAGGATAAAATTATAGCAGCTGTTCAAAATGGCCCCCGAGTTGTCTTCTACACGCACGAGTGCGTTGCCTCATCTGCCTTTCAGTTACATCGAACCTCATCGTGTGGTGCAAATCGATGGCTACTTCCTCAATCCTCTGCACGAGTTCTTGTGGGGAGTTCACTTCCCTACTGCATACTCGTTCTTTAAAGAAACCCCAAACAAAAAAGTCGAGCGGATTCAAATCCGGAGATCTTGGTGGCCATGGGACAGGACCACCTCGCCCTATCCAAACAGGATAATTTTCGTTTAGGTAGGCTCGTACTGCTCGAGAAAAATGAGGTGGAGCACCGTCGTGCTGGATGGAAAATCATGCTTCTCCTTGTACGTAACGGGATATCTTCCAAAAGAGGAGGAAGATCATTCTGAAGAAATTCTAAATATGAAACTCCGTTCAAAGTTCTTGGAAGGTTGAGGAAAGGGCCTACAATTTGATTTCCGATAGCGCCAACCCACACATTGACGCTAAACCGCCTTTGGAAACGCTGCTGGCGAACTAAATTTGGGTTTTCATTTGCGTAATAATGCCTGTTGTGGACATTGAACACGCCTTCTCTTGTAAAATTGGACTCATCAGTCCACAAAATACTGCGCAAAAAGTTAGGATCGTCCACATCATTGAGAATTCCAGTTCTTTCCAGTCCCTGTACTCTCTGAAAGTGGTACCTACGGGTGGAACCGATCCCGTTGGATGGTGCTCCAAACTCGCCAATGAGAAACACCAGTTGCCCTTAGGTACTATCTCCCTAATACTGATTTCTGGATTATCACGAACAATACGTACGACTTCTTCATCATCAGCATCTCTCCGGGCCCTCTCTCTTGTGGCTACATTAAAAGTTCCATGGTCCCTTAAATTCTGGTGAAGGCGAGTGAAGGTGCGTTCACTAGGTACACGCTGGGTCGGGAACCGCAATTGGTACTCCCTCCTGGCTGCAGCACTATTGCCGTCACAATATCCATACATCAAATGCATATCAGCTTGCTCCTCGTTTGAAAATATTTCTATGGTTCAATGGCACTAGCACTCCGCGAAGGCTACACGTTGTTGACTGAACGGAAATAAAATGTAACAACATTGTGTACGAGACTCCAGACGGTTTTCCAGGAATTTTTCCCTACGAAGACATCATGATACTTGGAGAAAAAGGAGGAACAAGAGAATAGGTATCCCAAAGACTACTTCTTTGAATACTCAACAAACAGTGTTCCTATTGCTACACCTCAGCAGATTTCCGGGAAGCAACCGGTAGTGCGCTCATGTCAACCTTTCTCTCTCCCCCTCCCTACCTCAACGCCATAATTTCTTAGCATTAGAATTGGAGTCTGAGTATTTTCAAAACAGATAAGAAGAAATTTGAATACACCGTTTGAAAGCTCATTGAAAGACGAAGTTTTTAAAAGAACAAGTGATCATGTAGGTCAAAATTTGAAATCTTGAGAGCAATTTGAATTTTTCCAAAAAATCAAATTTGGCGAAATTTTAAATTGTGAGCGGTTATAAAAGCAACTACAAATTATCGATCGAACTTGAAAAGAGATGTTTCTTAAAGGAAATTTAATGAGCTTTCCAGTGGTTTTTTCAGTTTTTTTGAAACTCAAATGATTCTGGAGATATGATGATTTTACTGCGACAATTCACGTTTCACTGAGAAAAACACAAAATTTGAAATAAGGCCACTATGGTTGAGAATCGGACATGGGTTCATATAGCTTTTTTTGTTGGGTTTGAGGTCTAGAAACACCTCCCCAATTTTCTGACATCTTTCACCAAACACCCTGTATATCCAGTTATAATAGGTTAAGTTGTAACCACCTTCCGTAAAGATAGGACAGACAAAAAATCCTTTCAATTCCCTTCACTTCCACGACTTCCTGCCAACCTACCTTTCACCTCCCTTCACTTCTCCTCTCGACATAAATAGGGACTACTAACTAATATTCTCTCAATGACCTGATGGATTATGTCCGTACATTGAAAGCAATCGCCTTAAGTAACTTACTTCCTAGTTACCTCAGAATGAGCTCTTACTACTAGTGGACCTAATCCTTCAGATTCAGTATCTCAAGGAATTATACATAATCATAGTGCTTAGCATGAAGAAACCACGAATGCCGATTCGTAAAATATCAATCAATAACGATAATGATCATATTCACCAGTTTGCATGAACAGTAAAAGATGATTTGTCAAACATAAAAGAAGAGGTGTGAGGTATGAGTCTTCCTTTTCCAAGTACCAAACCACCAATAAGCACAAAGGCAAAGTTTTTGTGTTAGCTGATTTTTTAATTGATTGAAAGCTGGGTGGAAAATTTATGTATGTAGGAGAAGATCCATGTCATCTGAAAACATGCCATTTTGTTGTGAGATGGTGACTGGAAGGTGGAGGCGAACAAGAAAATTACCTTGGGTAACCCTAACTATTTTGCTAGCAGCAGGTTGTTCAGGGGGCCTATTCACTAAAATAGATAGTAGAAAGAGATTATCTATTTTAAAAAATCTCCCGCGAGAGATAGTCTTCCCTGGGAAACAGTCTCTTCCAATGTCTCCCGGGTTCGTCTATTTTACCGAATAACTCCAGAGACCTTGAGAAAAAGATATGGATCCTAATACATGAAAATGCCATAGTATCCATGAAGTGAGAGATTTTTGTGCCCCAAGTGAGTTCAATTCCTTAATAATGAACGCATTTCTTAGTAATACCTATTCAATGGGTACCTACCTACCTCAATCCATACTTGGACGTTTTTACTCACGAATCGGGTAGAAGTTTAGATGAAATTGAAAAAAGTCTCAATTATAAACAGAAAGTCGAATTAGGGGGCTTAATGCTTGTATTATATCTACACCAAATGAATGGTCACTGTTAGGTAGGTAAGTATATTACATCATCACTGTGAAACAAACGAGAAATAGACTCTCTCTTTCGAGGAAAGACACCTAATTAGCTGTCTCTCTGAAAGAGATGGAGACTGCCAAGATGGCCACCAACTCTCTCTTTTAAAAGTTACTGAATAACCCTGTCATGGATACTATAAAAATCTATTTTGCCAAAAGAGAGAGTCAGACCTGAAAGAGATGTCTCTTTGGCTTAGTGAATAGGCCCTCAGGTCAAGGTTGTTGTCAGACTTCCAAGCTCCTCTACAAGGACTCAGCCATGCGATCATTTGCTCCAGAAATGAAGCCTGGACATTGGCAGCAAAGAATGAGAAATCTCTCTGTGTTTTTGAAATACAAATATACCAGAGGACTATGGGTGCATGACTGAAGACAAAGGAGGAGTCGCACAAATCGAGAGGTGGAAGCCTTCCTTCATAAGGAAGATAGTGTTTGCTTCATAAAAAGTAACCATATAGGATGGCTCGGTCGTGTTACCCGACACAATGAAGATTCACCTACCAGGAAGGTACTTCTCACAAGGACGACAGGGACTTGAAGACGTGGACGCCCCGGATCCGAGAGCTCAGAGGCCAAAGTTCACACCAAACTGTAGAGCCATAGGGAAGAAGAATTTTGTTGTAATTCTTTTTCCCAAGTACCAAACCACAAAAGAAATTTGTGTTAGATTTTTTAATTTATCGTTTGAAAGATGGGTTGGAATTGATGAGTGTAGGACAAGATCAATGTCATCTGATAATTTGTGGTGGATAGTGTGGTGGGACAGAATCAGAATCCAGTTCCAGTTAACACTCTCATCTGGAATAATCTATGAGCCCTATACTCAGAATTGTCCCAGCCTGCTCAGCAGTAAAATTTAGCTCCACAGAACAGTTATGCTGGAACAATACATCCCTAGATTTTCAAAATGAAATTACTATCAAAACTGAACCACTCAAGCTTGCTCGGCATCTACTCAACTAAATTTGGAGCTATAACCTACGGAAGTATGTGTAGCAATCCAATGTTTCACAAATTTCTATCTGACCAATAAATAGGTATTTATTGGTCAATAACCCATTGCACCTTATTTAAAGAAACCCTTATCAAAATAGCCAGCTCACGTTAAAAGGTTTTCCAAGGTTACACACCGTCCCATTCATCAGTACACTGAATAATCAATATTTCCCACTATTACAACAGGTTAGATACAGGATAACCGCCTAAACCAGTGAGCTGAAGGTTAACTATCACTGTGGTACATAATAACACCTACATTATCAAACCTCGATATCTGCAAGACATCCCTAATATTACATGGGTAGGCAACATGTAGACTATCCATAATGTCTAATTAGGCGTGTTATTATCCACCTTTTCAAATTTTCCATATGAATGTATGACATTTATTAGCACATGTCCATTCAACGCGTACGTACGAATTAAAAACTCTGTTGCGCGCCTCGCAAGGGGGGCTGCGCCCCTCTGGATATTCTCTACTTAAAGCCTGATGGCTGAAATTATAGAAAGATGGAACATGCTACAGCCGCCTGGTGGAACAAAATGTGATAACTACCAGTCCTAAAGAAGCTTCTCCAAACGACAATAACCAGTCTACCAAGACCTCGCTCTACCTATAAACGAAGCTCACCAACAACAAGCGGTCATATTTAGCATGGAACATGCTTTAGCCTTGGACTAACTAGCCGAAAAACGTTACACGGGATGGGTGACGGGGAAGTGGAACGCGGAAGTGGAACGAAATTTTAACAATGATTTTCACTTACAACCGAGTAGTTGCTAGGGAAATGAAACTTCTTTCATTTTCATCGGACAAAAATCGTTTTCCATTCGTTGGAAAGCTCTTGATTTATCACGAATGTATTTCGTATTTGTTCTTGGTATTTATATCCTAGTTTCATAATATAACTATATAAATGAATGTTGTAAATGGATAGTAAACAATGACGCTTGTTTGGTTGTCACTTGATTGTAGTAAACTACGCGGCTAAAGCATGTTCCATGTTTCTTGAATTTTAGCCGTATGCTCTAAGCAGTAAGCATCCGGGGGTCCAGGGGGCTTGCCCCCTGGCGAGGCGCGCAGCGCCGAGTTTGGATTGCGAATTATTCCGGCCAAATGTGCAAGTCACAAGAATCATGACACATAATTTATATGGTGACCTAGGCGACCTAGGAGTCGCAGCCAGTAGGTTCTGAAGTGACCACGGGAAATTCGGCCTAATGATAAAGATGAATGTTCCGATAAATAGTTGAATACAGCCAACACATGTTATTCAGCATAGTTCACTAAATAAGTAACAACAAACGAAAGTGTACAGTGAGAAATTCATTATAGACACCAATAAAGTTTATGTTGATTAGAGTAGGGCTCAAGTGATGTAATTTAGATTGCACATCAAGATTCTCAGTGATGAATTGAATTGGGATACTCAAGCCCAGATATAGATTTTACTGTACACGGATGGAGGGGAGCCTGGGAGAAGGACGTAAACATGTACTCCTACTTCCCCCAAACCAATATTAGACCTCATTACTTGAAAATCCTTCAGCTATCAAAACGAAACATAATCAAGAACCTATATAAAGAATTGTGAAAATTCATGTATTGCTAAGTTGAAGGATGATGATGCAATAATCATGGACAACGAAACTCCTCATTGACCCATTCGACAATAATAACGACTCAACATTCCACCAATAAAATCTATAAACTGGATACATATTCATGTCGCGATATAAAAGCGAGAAATAGTTTTGCAAAAACAAGTGAAGAGCTTCACTGCATCAATAAGGGAGTACAAAGATGAACAACATTCAGACTAACTTCATAAATGAACAAGAGGATATGATTCTACATTTCCTATAACATCAAGTTGTTGATTCTTTCATTTATCCGTATTGTGGCCGATTAGATGCGAATTTTAAATAGCAAACTTCATTCCTACGGTCAGTAGTTTCATATAAAAAGCTGAAGATGTACGAAATATTCCATACTGTAAGGCACTTTTTGAAAAAAAAAGAAAAAGTCACTTGATGCTTAAGGATAAGCTGATGCTTCGAGAACTTCGCACGAAATGCAAACAATATGACGAACAATATGCCGAAGGAAAATAGTGGTTGAGTAGGGAGTAGAATCCTTTATCGTACTTCCAAGATAGATTCCTTGATACCTGAAGGAAGGAGGAACCAAGACTGCCCTGAATTGCAGCAGTCTTTAAAAATGTTTAGTTGAATGAAACCTTCTATAATTTCTCCACCAACACCAACTGAGTAGGATAGGATGCATCTCCTTCCCAACTTCGTAAGTAACTTAAGTGCAGCCTGAGAAGTAGGCAGCTGTGACGGTGGAGTCACTTTCTAGACTTCCATCCCGACTTCTAGGTTCATAGGTAACTTGATAATTCCCAGATTATTCCACAGAAACAGTGGACGCTGTTTCGACATTTTTGTTCAAGGGAAAGTGCCCACACGAACCTTGGAATATTTCGGGTCTACATACGTAGTAGGCGTTAAATTAGTTTAGCTTCAGTACCTACCTAAAAGAACACTAACAGGAGGCCGTTCAATCAAATTGCATGATTGATTCCTGGGGTGCCGAAAATAATGCAAAAATCAACTGAAATGCATCTCTTGATAAAAATAAATAAATGATTTTTTCTGAAAATGAAAAAAGTATAAGTTCCTCTCTTTTTTCTAGAGACACAGAGGCATAGCTATTGCTCCTATTTGAAATATATAGGATAAATTAAAGATCATACTGCGCGTTTTTCAATATAAAATTATGTACAATAAAAACCTAAAAAATATTAGTGAAAAAACGTAGAACTTGTAATGAAAAGTGAGATTTCAACAAAACTTCTCAAAATGTGTTTTGTGGGGCAATGACTGATGAACATTGCTGGAGGATTTTTCAAATTAATTATTTATGAGTAGAGAAAGAGACTAACCGTATATTCACTACTTCATCTCAACATTCTTGTCATCTTCAATTCAAGAATGACAATTTTGTCATTAGGCATCACTGTGGGTAAATGATGTTACAAATTATTTTTTCTTCCTCATTCTCCTAGATAATGTCAAGTTATTTAAAGAGATAATATTTTAGGGGAAACAAAATCACATTTGGCTATCAAGTAGAAATTATTAGTATGTTTTATAAAATAAAAAGTAAACTTAGCGATTATTTCTTGTCGACCATGCTCATGTTTGAGAGGATTTTTTGAAGTGTGACAACATCCTGGTTGTTGGCGGGGCACCTGGACAGATGGCGGGCGAGGGTGGGACCGTGGATTCCAACGACAGGGCGTTCGAGCTCAGCCGAGTGAACCTGCGTGAGGACGGCCGACATGAAGTCAAGCCATTCGTTGGACTCACTGCCATGGGACATGAAATGCTCAGCACGCTCAATCATGTTCGCTATTACCGATATTCCAAACTGGCAACAGAAAAGGAGAGGAAGATGAATTTACCAACTGGGATGATCACAATGATTATTAGCAGACTCGTACCATCACTGCCAAGTGGGTGGGCAGTATAGCTTCACACATTGTTGGTACAATTCACATAATTAGATAGCATATTAAATCTTTACACAACATAAGCAACATGAGGAGCATCCACGCTAAGCCAATCGGGGATTAGCCATGGTTCTGGATTTTTGAATAGTTTGTTGAGTTTAAAAAAAAACTGGTTTCGCGGAATGGTATAATACATATTATATTAATTTCCAAGATTACGCAGAAAGTGACAATGACGTCACTGCCGCTACACTTCTTCCTCCATGCTACAGCACAGCAGAATAGACACCTCGACTTGTCGGACCGTACTATCCATGCCACAGCTGACGCCCTAGTCCACTACAGTCTATTTGTAGGTTCTAGTTTTGATGCCTAACAGATTCCATCCCTCTGAAACTGACGGCTTGTACCTATCTATCCAGAGCTTTTTCATTCTACTTCCATGAAATTCACTTACGTTCTCTTGCTCATATTGGTAGGACACTTTAAAAAATGAAAGATTTGACAAATGATTGAGACGGAACAGGTCTTTAAGGAGTGAACGACTGTGTTACACAAATATTTTATCAAACACCGAGTGGGAAAGACCGTGACGTGCTCTCAATCTTACCTTATCTTCAACATGGATGTACTCCGGATGGGCCAACATGGATGTGCTTGCCTCACCGTCATTGATAATACAAAACAACCCATATCCACAGAAATGCAGCAATGGCGTCATCAGAACTTCCAAATTTAATTAAAAATTAACTATCATTTGTTGTCCAAATGAGAAACAGATACCATCTCACCTTGGTGTCTATTTTCAAATAAAAAAATACGCAGGTATTCCCCACTGGCATCTACAAAATTGGGTCATGCTCACAATACACTTGCAATGTGGAAGCCTCAGTTTTCCTTGTGTTCATGAGATGAATTCAGACAGATATGACATCATTTTGAAAGCATATGCAGCAGTTAATGGTCATTTACACTGCCAAGCCAAGCAGATTTTCTTCGACCTTAACTGCCAACTCTTGTGTCTGGATTGGCCACAATCTGCATCCAACGAGTACCTCTACACACAACGACACAGTGTGGACTGCAGACGCACCGTATGATAGGTAGGAAAGAAATAGAATGGACTTCCTAGGTGCCATCAAATTCGGTGAAACGGATGAGGTAATCTCTAACAGTCACTCAAGTTCCTATACTTTCTATTTAGCGCATGAGCAAAAAGCCTATTGCTCCAATCACAGTAAAATTCCTGGTCTATCTGCAAGGTGCCTGAAAACCTTCACTGGAATCGGAATAAACCGGGGAATAAAAGCTTTAAAGGGTTTTTGTTGCTTGCTCATGTGCAGACGCTGTTATCATTTTAATTGTGTAGAAATTCGTATGGTAAAATTTGGGCCCCTGCCTCTTTCGTCCTGAAATTCAATTCATATTTGAATAGAATCAGAATAGATTTAGAATATCAAGTGTTAGGGGGTTTCATTGATAGGGCTTGTCCAGACGTTCTTATAATTTCGAAGCTTTGAAATGAATAGGAGACTATCAGGGACTTAACCAGCACGATTCCTGACAGCTTAGGAAATAGGTCTAATAGAACTGTAGTTACCAGAGAAATATCATGTTTGTGCCGCACAGAATAATGTTAAAGTTGTATCCTTACAAGACTCACACAGGACCATCTATAGACCAGAAATATCAGCTCATTTGGATCATTTCTGATAGGACACAGGGGTTGCAAGGAATTGCATACCAACAGAGAGGCACAGAAACAGATTAGTTCTTTAATGTGAGAAACGCAAAATGCTACTGGAAATGTTGATTTTGACAAAACAATTTTTTTTAAACACCAGGTCAACAACAAGGTTGAATATGTTTCTACCTAGGCCCACTGATTAGATTCCTTTACTGCGTATTGGGAATCTTTCCGTACCCGATATATAACCAAGTAATAATTCCCTTGCCACCACAAAACATAATATGCAGGGTTATAAAGAAAGATGAAACCTACATGGAGATAGGTTCATAACCTACCAACTAGCTATTCAGGTTAACTTCTATAATCCCCACACACTAAATCATATAGAAACAGGCAGGGCAGGGTGTTATCTTTGAAAACAGTTCTGCGAAACTGAAATAAAGAAGTTTGTGACGTCTGATTCCATGTTAATGTCAACCTGATGCAACTCATTTATTGTGAAAGTTCATGATTACTCGAGGGATTTTATTCATTTGGCAAGCCTACAGATGGCATGGGCTGCTGTCTCCTACTAGCTTCTCCTTAATTTTAGGACCCCTTTTTGCATCCTTGTATGGAACCAATCAGAATATTGATTTATTGAAAACAGGTATGATGGGATTGAATTACATTACACTGTTAACTCAGGGAACCACTCGGTAGATGGGCAATACACTTGTGGCACTCCTAGCGACCAAACTCAACAGCCCCATTAGGTTCCTATTCATTGTGGCGGCTGGGGATGGGGCTGGATGGGGGCTTAAGAAACAACATGTTAGTGATCAAAGTGTCGACAACAAAATAAGATTGTTCTATGATATCAATGAATGAAAAATAAATGCTGAACATACCTTATTAGGAACCAGATAAGAAACATGCGGCTTGATAATCGTCGCGAATTCGATGATTTCAGAGAAAGGACAGAGACCAAGATAGTATCTTATGGCAGGTAGTGCCCTCAACCATCCTTGGTCGGAATCTTTCTTAGCAGCCAATGGAAGCAAAACGATCAAATTGCGCACCAAAGGCTCAGATACCCCAGTATGAGGCAAAATACGAAGTACCAGGGTCTGGAAAATTACAAATAAATTGGAATAACAATATTATAGGACTCTTCACGGCAATGTGTCATGCCAGTGAGAGACAAGTAAATAACATAGATGTATGCACATTTAATACATATTGTGTGAATTGGTTAGGTAGGTACCTTTCCCTTTCTGATGTTCAGCACAGATCTGAGTTTGTCTTCCTTTGTCAAGTGTCTAACCACTTTCTCCAAAATCTCTGTAGGGTTTGTACTCGTGTCTGGATGTGAACTCAAAGGAGAGAGAGCATCTTCAGCTTTTAAAACTAGCGCATACATCTGAAAAACACCAACCGCCATATCGGAACAATACGACGTACTGATGGGTAAAAGACATCCTGGTTTCAGGGAGGGAGACTCTTAGTTAGATTACTTACATGTTCTATTTCCAAAAGAATTTGTTTAATTTTCTTGTTGCTTGGAGCTGCTGACGATGAGGAGTCGACACTATCCACAATGTCCGTATCAATAATCTTTCGAGGGGCCATTACACTACCAACCTAAAAACAATACATTTAATGTTCACTAAGTACCAATATGGGGCATTTCGGCGATTCAGTACTACAAGAAGAGAAAACTCACAGAACTAAAACTGGCATGGTTGGATTTATCATTTACAACAATTATTACCTTTTGAACATAAGTAATCATCCAAGTGAACTTTTCCCTTTTAGTAAAACTTAAATCTGCAGGTTTACATTTCAAGATACATAGAATCAAAAAACGAAAAAATATCAGTACGACGGTAATGTAGGTTACACGATTTTGCACACTAAAGACAACAACATCTGATGGTATATTTTAAAAAATTATATATTGAAAAAATAACAAAAACCTAAGGGTCCAATAGGAAATGATTCATATAAACATACCTGCAGTTTTCCTAATGAGTTTTCAAACTGCAGCGGAGTGTATTGAGGTTTTATTAATGTTGGAGACCTTCTATTTCGGGCGTTTTTCAGAGAATTAGTAATTTTACGACCTTGGTTCCCTGACTGTCTCAGCTGGTACATCTAGAAACGATAAAACAGTCTCAGTGAGAGAGGAGGCAACTAAGAATATGATTAGTTGTGGTTTATTTATATGAGCATATGAGGAAAGCTTTCTTTAGTAGATAATAGCTACCTAATAGATTACTTTTTTAATGGATAAAAACTGAACTCACCGTGTAATAATAGTCTTCCTGAAAAGGTTGGTTAGTATTGAGTTGTAGGAGTTGAATAGAAGCTAACCAATCCCTCTCTCGAGGCGTCATTAGAAAAGCATATTCGTCAACAGGTGTCGGTGTCACGGCTCGGGGCGGCAATGGACCCATAGGGCGTGGAATGGGTACTAGAATATTACTCAAAAGGTTGCCCATCAGTCCAGGAGCTGAAATTCATTTGTTCACTACTTTATAATCAGCTTCACACATAATTTAAACAAAAGGTTTCCCAGTAGATGATATTTGTGGTGGGAGGGATGGGTAAGACACTGCTAAAAGTTAGGATGAATGAATTTAGATGGCAGGTTCCGAATTTCCCCCATCCTTGTGTTTATGACACAGAAACTCTCATCACACGTCTCACTTGTGAAGATTTTGGTTTATAATTATTTCAATAAAGAACCTTCGTCAACATGATCGTGAATGAAACGGTATACATCGAGATATCATTACTAGAATGCACCTGACTGTAATCATGCATGGCCGAATGAAAGTGAGTTTGCTGTTCCGTGATAATTATTATTTCATTTGAGAAATGATGGTTATTTCCGATTTTGTTGATTTTCGGGTTATTTCGGACTTTTGTAACTTGAACAAACATTACGCTTCATGGATAACGACAAATAAATCAGTGGTAGAATTCTTGAATCCACCGCACCTTGAATCACTGGCCGGCTCCAGTACTCGATTTAAGTCTTATATGGGGGAACGAGAGTAGGTACTGATAACAGAAAACAGTGATCTATGCGGAAGAGGCATCTATATAGGTAGGTAACTGTTGTGTAATGATTTGCAGTGTTTTAATAGTATTTCTGACTATCGAACACTGGGCCAAATTCACAAAACCTGACCATAACTGAAAATTACACCTCCACAATAGCCACCTCTTTGAATGAAATGTTATTGCGTTGAGGGCTGAAATTATGATGAGATAGCCTAGGACCCGATGGTGGTTCAGTGAGTTCTGGCCCTCCTAGTGCCAGAATCAGTTAATTCGGAGCACTATTGAGCAGGGCAGGTTTTGGGAGTCTGGAGGTTGCGATCAGGCAGACAATAGAAAACAAAAATAGATACTTCTCAGTGAACTATCCCAAAACCTGCCCTGCTCAACGGTGCTCTGAATTAACTGATTCTGGCACAAGGAGGGCCAGAACTCACTGAACCACCATCGGGTCCTAGGCTATCTCATCATAATAGCCCTCAACGCAATAACATGTTATTCAAAGTGGTGGCTAGTGTGTGGGGGTGTAATTTTCAGTTATGATCAGGTTTTGTGAATTTGGCCCTGTGTTTGGTAGTCAAAAATACTATTAAAACGCTGCAAATCATTACACAACGGTTTATTATATAATTTCCCTCATCAGTGTGTTCAATTTTTGGTTTATTATTCTGTGAATAATACACCTATGTATTCGCTCAGCAAAAAATTTGTATAACACCCCCTCAAAATTTTTTCTTTTCCGTTTCAAGGTGCGTAGATTCCAAAAAAATGCAATGCCCGTCCGCCGTATCACGTGTACCGGCTTCATTTTCGGTCTAAAAAATTCGTTCTTTCGCACACATGTTCCATTTGGGCCCTAGTTGTGTCCCGAAACTTTTCAGCCCGATCGGAATATACCCAGGGGTGTTATGAGTGAAAATGTGTGTAAAAATAGGTACTTTTTGCGTTTTAGCAACATATTGGTAACATGAGCTTCTGAGATATCGTTTTCCATGTTTTTTGGGACGAGAAGACCGAATATGAAGTCGATTTTGACCAAAGAGTGGAAAATTGAGTTCTACCAAATGTTCAGCTCCCAAAATTGATTTTTTATGAGTGAAAAACCTGGGAAATCGTCTGAAATCACCATCAGTTTGTATAATAACACTGGAAAAAGTGTCAAAACGTGGATCAAGACGATTAAATGGCACTACCAATGATCAAAGATAGTTTAAAAAAAAAAGGAGCGTACCTACCTAATTTGTGTTTTAGGGGCCAAAATTCAAAATTAATGGAAACCATCAGAAATGGCTATTTCGATTATTACGCATGAAAGAAACAATAAATGAACAGCCAACATTTCTGTAGGTATGTCCAACAGAATAATAAACCCATGTGACAAGGACTTTGCAGCGTTTTCAATCTTCATCCTACCTTCTTGCGCAATCAGATTGTGTTACTGTGCTTTGGCGTAGCTCAGTACCCACAACCTACCAAACATCGAATTCTGCGATGAATACCCTTGCCAGCTGGTCCAATTATATCAAATGGTGGTCAATACGCAAAAAAAAGTGTGCCATGAAGTGGAAATTAGATTCAGTGACTGCCCAACCAAGGTTGAGGATTCTGCTCGCTACTTGGGTGTAATCCTGGATAAGAAGCTAACCTGGAGGATGCACACAGAGAGACTAACTGCTAGTGGTGACGCACGGCTTAGGCTTCTCAAGCGACTGGCTGGAGTGTCTTGGGGAGCACCAAGAGGTGCTCACGATGACCTAAAAAATCTTTATCAGACTAGCCACTGAATACAGATCTGAATTACTCTCCACAACCCCTACCACGACTTGTAAATTGCTTGATAGGTTTCAAAACAAAGCCTTGCGTTGTATAACAGGAGTCCACTCCTGTTATTACAATGGAAGCTCATCACCTTGAAGCTGGCCGAGAGGCTGAACCGCATACCTGCTCAACACTGGTGGGACTATCGGCAACCACAAGCAAGACTCAAGTCCCAAACCACCTTTCTGACATCAGCTATAGATCTCAGGGAGAAGTATGATCAGATACAGACAGTGCCAGAACTATTTATAAGAACATCAGCAGCAGACCTGAACTTGCCAATCCCTAAATATAGCCTAACTATTGGACAAGTTGGGAAGAATGATGCCAGTAGGGAAGACCCCCCCCCCCCCTGCCTTTTCCCTCCCTGGAGACCATTGCACTACATTACCCAGCAAACTCCTGGATTCACATCTTTACAGATGGTTCCCTGACCGAAGCAGAAAAAAGACTGGTGCAGGTTTTCATTTGCCTGGACTGTATGAGGGTTCTGTCCCCCTGTGTCATTCAGCCACAAATTTTGATGCTGAAGTAAGGGCGATCTTAGAGGCAGCTACAAGGCTTCACACATCACCAATAGAGACTAGGCGGGCTGCCTTCTTCACAGACTCCCAGTCAGCAATAACTGTATTATGTTCCCCGAATGCACCAGAAGAGCAACAACAAAATTAATGCAAGCAGAACCCATGGATCCTTGATCACCAAAGGATGGACAGCTGCTCTCCAGTGGATTCCATCCCACTGTGGTGTAAAAGGGAATGAAGCTGCATACGCATTGGCAAAGAGAGGAAGCCAGTTGTTATCTACCGAGAAGAGATCTGAGGGAAAACAATGGGGTCCACTGCTCACATATCCCATCCAACTTGCCTAATCGAGACTTTATTGTGAATTTTCGCAAGATGACGGGTCACGATTTTTTGCAGAGCCTTACAACGTACTGGCATGACTACTACCCCGACATGCCCGCTCTACGATACTCATTCTATAATGGAAGCTGGGCACCTTAGCTAGTGCCCCAGATTAATACAATTTCGACTTGACGATTCCAATAGAAAAAAGAAGCAAATTATAGGCAGCTAGGAAGGGGATGGTCATGCAGCCTACAACTTGCAAAGGGTTTAAAAATAAAAAATAAAAATAATAAAAGTTACTCACGTAATACATAGTGGTGAGGAGGAAGGGGTGAGTTTGCTTGAAATGGCGTGAGCGAGGGGAGTTTGGGTACAGGGTTATTCTGACTGTTGAGCACAGCATGATGGTGTGGAGGAGGCGGGACATTGACAAACCCAGCACGAGGCTGCCTGGGGTGGAGTTCAAAAACGGGCGATATGGCAGGTTTCTGAAAAACATCAAGCCTTATGAAAATTGAGTTAATAATAATGATTAAATGTTAACACTGGGACAAGTTATTCATACTACAGTACTATTGTACAGGATAATCATGGTGGGCACACGAGTATATTCATGATAACCAGCCTTCTCGCCCCCTCCATTTTTCTGCAAAGAAATTGAATGGTTTATACCAGGGTGGTCTATGAGAATCAGACAGTTTTTGGAGAAGTAGTACGTGATTATTTTATCAACTTGTGTGAATCTATAAATATTATAAATGCACAATAAATGTTCAATTAAAACTGGTATGAATAAATTAATATGTGAAGATATTTTGGATTTCTGCATAAATTTATTACTTCAGTGTTTAAATATCAACGCCAGACTAAACCAGTTTGTGGCGGACTGTTGACTTCTACCAGTTAATCGGTGTGACTAGCTTTCTGTAAACACTATGATCTCCAAGGATAATTGCTCATAGTTTTCATCTACTGAACTGTTGTTCCCATTAGGTTCCACATGATCTTCGATCAGAGGTGAAAGGTGTTCAAATACAAGCGTTTTGAAGGCTCGTACTGATGCCCTCCCTGAAGACGTTTGCAAAGTTTCAACCAATGGGGAAACAGAGCTTGCAAGGTCCAGCCTGCTTGGACAACCCAATCCCTTCAGATTTATATGTACCAGGATAGACAACTGCTGTAAGGCGAGATACTCATGTTTCAGTATCCATTCCAAACTTTGTGGCAGGCTTTCCTTCATCCTCTAGTCCACTGCAGCCGCCAGGAACGAGATGCCTTTCACAGCCAGTACAGAACAGGTTAAGAAGGGCAAACCACCCTTGGAAAATTCCTAAATACTAAAATAATACTGAATTCAAATACATACACAGCGCACAAGTTATTCACTTTCAACCAGAGTAGAACTCTTAAGATTTCATAAATAATGCTTACCGATATCAAATTTCTTTCCAAGTCTTCTAATCGAAGACTGTTAGGTAGCGGAGGCTTAATTAAATTTCTTTCTAGTTCTTCAACGGTGCAAACGTTCTGAAATATTCACAAATCATCTGTTAAATTTCATTTTCTATCACACGGAACACAATAACACAGAATAATTTCATTATAACACTGCAAAAAATTGTAAAGGGCGATTAACTTCTATAAATAAAAAACAAGCACTTTTGGTACTGAATTTATGTTCATATTAGAACGAAATTGAAAAGTTTGACAAAAAAATCTGTGTTGCACAATGAATAAATTTTTCAGCAAAAGCCTATCCAGTTGGAAGTTATTTATTTATCGGCCTATCCAGTTGGATCAAGTAATTTATTTATTTTGTAGTATCTCCTCATTTTTACCGATTCAAATAAGTAGATTATGTGCATAAAAATCATCTTGATAAACGTTCATTACCTTCAGACTGGATAATCCCAACTTCACATCAAGAGGGTGCTCGTTGGTGGAGTTTGTGTGGGTGAATCCTGGGGGAGGTCTAGGCTTGGGTCTCGGAGGTGGTGGCTCCTGTCTCTCTTCTATAGGCCCAGATACCTACATCCGATAAAATAAGTTCAGCAGATTTCTCAAACATGTAAAGAGATATCTCTAGCTTAGCAGAGCACTGACAGCTGCATGTCGTTTATTAATAAATTATTCTTCAATTCAGATCTAATACTTTCACATCATCATCTAAGATCTCAACTCCAAATTGAAAGCTCAGAGTCTGGAGCGGATTCCTTCCACGGTACTGAACAAAATAGGGTGTTGCACCTTTCTGTAACTGTAATGCAGACCCTAATCCAAGAGACGACCAGTTGAAGCGAGTCGTTCTGATAAGTTTCTGCCATAACATTCCTCCAAGATACACTGTAAGTTTTCACGGAACTATAGTCGACTTTTGACAATTCGAATCGCTCGATTATTCGAACAAATAACTCGGTCCCTTGAGAATCTCTCGTTAATTCGAATACAACAACGTAGATCTTATGTCTTTCGCTACATTTGATAAATCTAAGTAATACTGACGGCACGCCACCCGCGAACACGCTATAATTCGAAGTCAGGCGACTTCCCGGTAATTCGAAGTTTTTTTGTTTCAACCAACGGGAGCCACCGGTGTAGGTGACATTTTCTCGGGCCTTTTTCTTATGGACAACGCACTTGACCACGCAACAATTGCAACAAAAGAAAATTACGGATTTTTTGAATTTAAATTCGTACCTACCTACAACATAATTATGTACCTAACTGCCTACAACATAATGTGCACCTATCTACAACATAATTATGTATGTACGTAATTAGATTCCAATCAGTAATTTTCTCTGCATTCACTCTTTCTTGAAGTTAACCTACCTTATGTAGTCTAAAACTAAAATTAATATGTAGGTACCTGTATTTTTTATTCATTAAATAAAGTGTTTTTCAAAATTCTTGCTCTCTCGCTAATTCGAATTTATTGTATCCACTGTCTCATTAAATCTAACTAGTCAATAAACCGAACTCTCAGTAATTCGAACTTCTTTCACAGTGTTAGTTTCGAACTATCGAGAGTCGACTGTATAACTTTACCGCAATACATTTTCGTAAACAAGAGCTGGTCTTAACAGTCTCAATGAGCTTTCAAAGTTTCGACAACAACTGACGTCACACTGGGCAAGAGGGTCCCGCCCAGGCTGGAGGGGTGCGAGGAACCTGCTTTCTTTTAAAAACCGCAAAGTAATATAAACGGAAGTCATCGGAACTCCTCACTGAGGGCCAAATATTAAAAAAGAAGAAGTCCACATGTCAATGCCTCAGTTGTGTAAAAGAGTTAGGGATGAGCGTTAAATCACGATTAGTGCTATTATAGGTAGTGGCTTCATCAACAGTTTAGCTTTATTATTTATTGCTCACTATCTGTCATATTGAATTTCCTGAAGACAAAATGAATTTGTCAACTTATTAAACATATAAAATTAGGTATCTCAAAGTTAACATTATATAAAAAATAACAAGGACGCACCACCAAAAGTATATTCTACGAAGAATATTCTCGTATTACAGGAATTACAAACTTACTGGGATATCATCCAAAATGTAAGCAGCTACTTGTTCACACAGAAGCCCATTCTGCAAATCAAATCATTACGTGCAACACTACAATGAACAAACATTAATACAGGCACAAACCATAGCACACTATTGCGAAAAACTAGAACATCGAACGTTGACGTCAGTAGCAAAAACTTCATTGTAAAGAAGGCCAATCCTGCAGAGAAATCAAAGGAAGAGTACCAACCTTTTTTTTTTTTTGCCAAGCGCAGTTCAATCTTAGTTATTGAATAAAGGTAGACGTTGGTAATAATTCGTTAAATCTGGAAGCCAATAACTCTCTACAAAGCATTCATCTCTTCTTTGTGGAAAAGATTTATAAGGAGAAGGGTTTGGGAGTGGTTAGAGGTGGGAGTGACTACTGAGAAGACACTAGCGCTCCCAATGGAGGTTGGAGGAGTAGCGCGCTCTCGACATTTAACACCTTATGTAAAAACGATTCATACGCATTCGACTTTTTTACATACAACTCAACCCAGTCGTGAGTGAACAGTCTCCGAGTCAACATTGCTGGTTTGTTTGGACAGACAGCCCTGGTCCAGTCCAGGATGGAAGTTCGTTCTGAAAATGAGGGGATAGAACTGTCCAGGAATGAGTCCAGAACTGTGTCTGTCCAAACGGGTGCTGATGATTCCGACCAGATAACCTGAAGCATTGTAACCGTCCACATGAGCTGAGGTTTGAAGCATCGACTGCGCATGTGCAGGACCAACAGTCCTCAAAGAAATCCAGGACTGTTAGAACTAGTCTGGAACGGTCCTGGAATGTTAGCCCAAACAGCCACTTCTCGATCTAGGACCAGTTCTGGCACTGTCTGAATGCACAATAACAGGCATGGCTTCTATAGAACGGTCCAGGACTGTCTGTCTGAACGAACCTTGTGTTTACATTCGATCCACAATCTGGTGTTACTCGGATAAGCATCAAGTGATTAAGTAAATCCCTATCTTCAAGCACGATCGGGAACACGGCTGTACTTCAAATTTGTTTTGTTCGGTTTGACAGTCAATTACAACCGGAATACCTACATCACAATTTATGGAACTAGGTACAAGACTGAACACTAATATCTTGTACTAGGTACAAGATTGAACCTTATGTACCCACAGTTAAACAATATGTACCCCCACTGTAAAATGCGTAGTGTTACGGATTAATCACTCCAAAGATCAATGCAGAAGCACACGGAGATGTATCAAATGTAGGATAACAGTGAGTGCACAGAAACAGTAAAGAATAATTCCTGTGTTAACTTCAAGTTAACATCGGATCTAGCAATAGATAAAAACTGCCTCGGTTTCAAGAAGGATCGAAATATAAAACAGACTTGGTGATGGCAGAATTATACGCAACCATCACCAAAAACAGATTTTCAGTTCTTATTTGCGATGAAGCCCTAGAGAAAGAAGCTGACACTCCAATCCTTAATAATCCATCAAATCAAAGGGAAGTTCCGGTGTGGAGATTGCCACAATACTTCCATGTTATTAATAGTATGAATATAAGTTCGGGGGCAGGGGGTGCGCCATTTCGATCAAAATCCGTGAACTTGCATAGAAATCTCACTTTCAACCACTTTCTGACACCACACCCACGTCATTTAGCTAGTAAACCTAGAAAATGTTGGACCCATTGGCATATTATTTTTCCACCTAGAAAGCTCGTTCTCGTCTCAAACTGAATTAAAAATGAAGCTGAAAGAAACCTAAAAAGAAAATCCGAAGAAGACCGTATTTTGAGGAAGTTACGACTATTTGAAATTCCAACATACGCACGGAGTGACATCAAGTGGAAACCCATCTATAAACTCGTTTTGAGCACTTCTGAACAAGATTCCATGGATTTCTCAAAAACCTATTTCTGGCAGTAGCGCCATACTGTCCGTTCCTAAATAGGAACATGGAAGTAAAATCGTTACAAACGTTCGAACAACACATACAATCCAAACAAAATCCAATGATCACAAAGAAAATACCTACAGTGAGAAACCAAAAAGACGATGAATTCCTATTACCTGAAAAACTCACAGAGATCAGCAGGAATAGCAGCATTAACAAGAACATCTGCGGTCGAGTCAATGGAAGACATGGAAATCGAGACAGTTATAGCTGAAGATTTTACTAAAGAAGTAATAAAATATTCTACACGATATGAGGGGAAACCAACATCTAACAGACTATGAAATGAAAGCATCACTGGACGTTATCCTGCCCAGATTTCTACAAGTTCCCACCAATTCTTTTCAATAACAATATAATTATAACAACGATACATAACACCATTCAATTCGAAAGTACCAGGCCTTTACTAATAAGTACCAATTACTAGCTTCTAATTGAAGAGCATTGTAACGAAATTATACAATGGCACGCTAGGTCATTTGTTTCAAACAGAGCATCATTTTATATTTGAGCATATTTTGAGCAACAATAGCAATACTATTGACCAGTGAAAACGCTGATCTGGCACTAATATCCGAGACCTATTTAAACCCAACTAGATCATTCAGATTATCTGGGTGTGATTTAGTAAGACGTGTTAGAAATCAATCCTCCAGAGAGAGAGACACAGCGATGGAAACAACTTATACAACTTGCTGTGATTAGAATCACTGTCAAGAACCAACCACTACATGAAGCATCAATTTATTTAGCACCGAACTTTCCACACAGAATGACTAGGATGGCATAATACCTCAGCTCCCTCAGCCACTATTAATTGGAGATGATTTCAATGCTCTTAGGTAATCAATCTTATTTCAAGGTTCATTTGAAGGCCTGTTCACAGGTAATCGCAGTAGAAATTGCTACGTTCAAGACACTATGGGGCTCAGCACATTGAGCAATGGAACCATACTATACCCATATATACCCAGACAAATACCTCGACCTTCCCAACGATCTTCAGTCTTGGATATTAGAGAGTTCCAAGGAGATACGGTCATATCAATACCGCATCCGCTGTTAAGCAGGGTTCACATCCATCCGGAGCCGTCCGGAAATACGGATAGGGGAAGCTAGTGAAAAGCAGTGGAAGGGATGGAGGGGAATCGTGGAAGTTGGGAAGGCGTTCATAACCATCCGGAATTTTGGCTGACAACTCGTTTCCCGCGCTTCCTCCCACAGCTGTTTCGGTTGCCGACGCCATTCTGTATGCGCAGTAGTGAACTGCGCAGATGCGGAGCGGAAAATATCTGAAAAATCAGATGCGTACAGTTCGCTTCAAAAGTGCTTCTCCGGAAAGAATATTCCCCCCTCCCCAGCTGATGTCCAACCAATCAGCTGCTCGTACGCACTTTCCGGATAGCTTTCCGGATGGATGTGAACCCTGCTTTAGGGCAAACAACATGGATGCTAAACCGTTGCCATGGGTTACGAGAAACAACTGAGCATGATAGTCGGTATCTTAAAGTGACGTCAACTCCATACTGATTGTTGAAGTACCGCGAATTCTACCCTCTTCCATCTCAAAAGACAAAAGACACAAAAGAAACCACTATGCACCCACCAGCTCTGTTAAATCTGAAGTCAGGCAGCCTGTTAAATTTGAAGAACGTCAAATTAGTTATTGCAAAATTAAAGTTGTATAAAATTGGATTGCTTCTGCAGTAGGTATTTGGCTTCTTTTGCAATTGGTATGAATGTGTGTGTGTCTTCAAAACCAACTATAAATTTGTGAAACTAGGATTTTTTGTGAGGGAAAAGTAGGTCTAAACTAAAAACGCTTAAGCATTTGAAACCATTTCATTTATTATGTAAAGAAAACAATGTACAGTACTAAAGGTTAAGCAAACAGTAGGTACAGAAATGTTTTACAGTACACCAGTACAAAACACGAAATATGGGCATAACTTGAGTTAGGATTATCACTTTATCAGAAAAGTTCGTGAAGGTTACTGAATTGTTTGTTGTTGCTAAATTTCGTTAAAGCAAGAAAGTTTAATCAATTATTCATCCTCACTCTCCAACAAAAATCCGATTCTATGGGTTCTGGTTCATATCATTTTCATGATCTCCATAACAACTTCTCTTTCGTCATGTTTCTCCTGAGCAGAAATGGCTTGAAAGGGAGGCAGATATTTGGGTTGTGAAAACGTTCGTGCAATAGGAAAATTAATCTCGATCACGTTTTCACCATACCGCGTATTAGGTACCTAAGGTTTTTCAACACGTACGGTTTTCAACATGTCAGGTTACTATTACACACAGTCTAGTCGTTACTTTTCACGGTATCGAGAAGCGGTGACGGATGTATGTGCCCAAATGCGTCAACCTGATCGAGAGGCGGTGACGGATGTATGTGGCCAAATGCGTCAACCTATGATACGTCAATCATTTGGCGCATGCGCAGAACACTTTTCTGAGACATACAGATGACGCATCTGAGCTACGGTATCTCCTAGGAACTCCCTATTACATTTGTAACGGCATCATGGGCACCGGAATGCTCTTGCGAAGTACTGGACAATCACTGCGGATCAGATCACTGTCCTATTAAAGTAGATATAAACAAAATCAGGTTCGATCCCTTCACCACTGAATCAGGCGGATGGAATATTAGGAAAGTGGACTGGGAAAAATACTAATGTGCTGTGACCAGTTATCTGGGAGATAGGTAACATTACAGATATAAATTCACTGCAATACCAAGGATTCGTTGGGATCCCTTGTAAATCCTCCAACTTCAATATCTACAGGAACAGAAGACAATGAACTGGTGGGACATGGAATGCGACAGAGCAAATAATCCGGATTATGTTGAGAAGGTTAGACAATACAGACTTGGAGGAAACTTGGTAACATTCCTGCCATTCAACCAATCCCAAGAAGTGTGTAACAGGCTATTCAACAGAAAAGATAAAGAAAATTATTGGAAATCATACTGTGGAAATATGAACAAGGCCAAGACACATGACCGAGGTATGGAGGCGAATCAAATCTATGGATAGAGGATCTATGGACAGATCAAATCTATGGATAGAGGCTCTACGGACAGATCAAATCTATGGATAGAGGTACAGATCCAAACATCTATGGATAGAGGAACATATCCAAATATCAGAGGAAAATACCATCCTCAGACGAGTGGATAGAAACATTTACATATTATAATATATATGCCCTGGCAGAGTGGAAAATCTGGTTACGTCGCCTACTAGGAATTCTCACCATGAATCAACAATTCGGCTCTCCATTGAGGAACTTGAGGAAGCGATCAAAAACACCACACCAGGAGATGACCATCCCCTAATAAAAAACCTGCCTTTAGTAGGGAAACAACAACTGTTTAAAATCTACAATATTATGATATGGTCCAGCAGAGAAATAACACTGGAATGGCAGGTCCAGATAATCATCAATAGGTACCTACCTAAACCAAGTAAAGACCCCTGATAACCATAGTATTTGAAACTGATTAGCAATACGCCAAATCAGGTAAGGGGGATCCATAAACGACCTGTTTTAAAATTCTAGAGTAATCCACGGATTACATGGCTCAGCCTTGGTACTATGGGTGGAGTTAGTCGTCCGCGTTCATAATGAGTAGTATTTTGTAGGATATTTACTAGAATATTCGAAACAGAGGATTTTTTCAATCAGCAATCCGGGCCAATGGGGAAACTGTCATTCCCCGTATTTACAAGGTATGACCAATGATCTAAATATTATGGAACAGTAGAGACTACTGGACCAAGGGCCTGTTTCATAAAACAACAAGCAACAAGTGTACAAATCTACAAGTACAGGTACTTGTAATGCACAGTATACAAGTACAAGCGCATTACAAGTACAGGTACTTGTAATGCACAGTATACAAGTACAAGCATTTCAACAAAAGAAAAGGTACACGTTTAAAAAAGTTACAACCGTATGGCGAAAGTTACTAGTGTGTGTGTGCACTTTGTTTTCTTGTCCTAGACGACGTATTTCAGAAGTAAAGTTGTTGAGGCGCTGACGTTTTGAGTTTCTTGTTGCCACTGCCTGCTGCCGTTCTTAGTTTCATTCAACTTTGACGTATTACTTGTTGTCGAGTATCGATCGTAACAAAAAAGTAATACTTCTACCTATTAGTGAGTAAATAGAATTTCTTACTCCAGTAAAGGGCAATGAACAATCTCAAGTTAAGTCAATTACAGTAGAATCTCGATTAACCGACACATTTTCTCGAGAAACTGGCTCTCCATTAACTGACGTTTTTTGCGATAATAGGTCCCGACTCTCGAATAACCGTCAACCGACCTTCGTTCTCCGCCAGTATTTGTTTACCACAATGTTTACCGATCGGGCCAATCTCTAGTCTGCATCGGAGCAGTTGTTTTCTCAAACCACACCATGTCGGAACCCACTAAAAAACGGAAACGCGTCGTTGTAACAATTGATGAAAAAGGCAAGGCTTTGTGTCGACTAGATTTGGGTGAGTCGGTAGCGAAAGTGGCACTTGACTACGGAGTATCGCGAGTTACAGTGGGGGACTGGATAAAAAAAAGAAAAGAACTCGAAAGTTTCGTTCAGGGTAAATCAACGGAGACGGCTTTGTCCGATACTGTAGTGTTGATTGAAAAGGCTCTAGAAACTAAAGAAATAGCCCTCTGCTGCTTTCTGGATATAGGGGGGTGCTTTCGATAACACCAACTATGCATCCATAGAAAGAGCAGTGAAAAAGAAGGGGATAAATGACCCTACCATCAAGTGGATTAAGGCAATGCTGGTGAGCCGAGTTATCACAACCACACAGGGAGAGGAGAGTATCACTGTGGTGGCCAGCAGAGGATGCCCCCAAGGAGGAGTTCTCTCCCCCCTGTTGTGGCTGCTGGTAGCTGATGAACTGCTTGAGATCTTAACTCAAGCCAGCTACGAAGTAGTAGCTTATGCGGACGACATCAACGTGATTGTAAGGGGCAAGTTAGACAACACTGTGTCAGAACGGATGCAAGGTGCCCTAGATGTCGTTCAACGGTGGTGTTCAAAAGAGGGGCTTCATTTAAACCCTGAGAAAACCACCGTGGTCCCCTTCACTAAGAGAAGGAAACTTTTTCTAACAGCTCCTAACCTTCAGGGCAAGAGGCTGAGCCTCGCCACTGAGGTCAAATATTTGGGGGTTATGCTGGACCAGAAGCTTTCCTGGAACAAGCATTTGGAGTACACGATCAGTAGAGGTACACGGGCATTGTGGTCCTGCCACAGAATGCTCGGCAAGACGTGGGGTCTGACACCCACCATGACGGCATGGGCATATAAAGCAATTGTCAGACCCATGGTCACCTATGCTTCAATGGTATGGTGGCAAAAATCCTGCCAAGTGACAGCACAAGAGGCACTTCGGAAACTCCAAAGGCAGGCATGCTTAGGCATAACAGGAGCCATGAATACCACGCCAACTGCAGCAATGGAGGTCCTGCTGGACCTCACTCCTTTGTACATTCATGTGCAGAGGACTGCCTACCTGGGGGCATCAAGAATGCAGCAGTTGGGGAGGATCAAGACACCTGTACACAGAGAGAGTCATCTGAGTATACTGGATACTATCAGGACAGACCCAGTGACTCGGTCAGTTCCCGATTTCATGTTGGAAAGAAAGAACTTCGACCTTCCCTTCAAGGTCATTATAAATGATCGCAAGACCTGGAAGAGAGGCTTGCCTCAATTTGAACCAGGCTCACTAGTCTGGTATACAGACGGGTCTGTGATGGGGGGTAGGGCTGGGCTCGGGGTGCATGGGCCGAACTTTAGTTTAGCCAGGCCCCTTGGCAGCGCAGCCACTATCTACCAAGCAGAAACCCATGCTATAGAAATTTGTGCGCAAGAGGTTGCCAGGAAAAGACTCAAAGGCGCGAGGATCTACATCCTCCCGGACAGCCAGGCAGCTTTAAAGGCCATTTCGTCCTTTTCTATAACATCTAACTGACCTGGAGTTGCCTGACTTCCCTTAAGGAAGCTGCCCGTGGCAACAAACTTACGCTGCTATGG
The DNA here is from genome assembly GCA_954871275.1 of Leptopterna dolabrata. Classification (NCBI taxonomy): domain Eukaryota; kingdom Metazoa; phylum Arthropoda; class Insecta; order Hemiptera; family Miridae; genus Leptopterna; species Leptopterna dolabrata. Next base: position 21,250,856 of record OX940977.1, read on the forward strand.
GTGCCTGGCCATGAGGGAATCGAGGGCAACGAGACAGCTGATCGCCTTGCTAAAAAGGCATCGGAGTCCATCCCATATGGTCCCGAACCACAGCTCGGGATCACCAGGAACTTTATCGCTCTACAAGTGAAAAAATGGGAAGACGAACAAAGGGCCGCTTATTGGAGCAACACCCCTGGGCTGCGACAATCAAAGCGGCTGATAAGCTTTTCCATAAAGCGGGCGCAAGCCCTCCTTCAATGAGGCGCAAAGACCTTCGTACCATCGTCGGTCTACTCACTGGCCACTGCCCTCTAAGGTACCACCTTAAAAACATCGGCAAAGCCAGGACTGATATCTGCCGCCTCTGTACTGAGGCAGTGGAAACAGCAGAGCACATCCTATGTGAGTGCCCTGCTGTAGCATCAACACGATTCCGGCACTTCGGGAAGGGGTTCATTAACACCACCGATGCTGCCGGAGAATCACCCGTAAGCCTCCTCCACTTTGTGAGAGAAGAGGCCATCAACCGGGTTCTTAAATGAAAATAGGGACAGATGTCAAAATAGATCTTCTAGGTCTCATTGTCAAGGGGCTTGGTACCCGTCCCATTGGGGGGAAAAAAAAAAAGTTTCGTTCCGTCTATACTTGGTCGACCTGAAAGAAAGTCAATGAAGAAGCCTGATTTCCCCAAAACCGACGAAGCAATGTACGCATGGTTCCAACAGCAACACACCAAAGGTATGTCTCTGTCTGGTCCAATAATTAAGGAGAAGGCCAAACAACTTTCAGTAAAATTTCCTGAAGAAACGAAGTTCGAGGCTAGTGAAGGCTGGCTGGAAAAATGGAAGGCTTGTTACGGCATATGCCAGTTGAGCTTATTGAACGACGATGAATTAACTCAGTGGATTGATTCACGCAATACCACTGAGCATAGCTCTGACGAAGAAATCCCTGGGAACGATGCGGCAACCGTCTCCTATGCCAAAGCGTTCGAGGCACTCGAAACTGCCCTTCAATTCGTTGAGCAGCAAGAATCGGCAACTGCAGCTGACATCGGAATCATAAAAAAATGGAGGGATCGGGCCGCTTTCGGGAGACTGTCTGCACCCAAACAAAAGAAAATTACTACTTTTTTTACTTAAAATAATTTTCTCACATGGGTACACTTCCGTTATTTTTATTGAGTATTATTTTTTTTCACAATATGTACATAAACCACTTCGACCAGTAAAACGTGAACAATTTTTTAACTCCCTCGGTTATCCAAATTTTTCGACTATCCGACATACCTACTCCCCCGGCCATGTCGGTTAATCGAGATTCGACTGTAAGTTGTTTGACCGAAGAGTGAAGAATTGAGGTTGTAACGAAGGTTAAGCTCCCGAAATTAATCTTTTATGAATCAAAAACAAGGGAAATTGTCAGACATCACCATACATTTGTATAATAACACTAGAAGTAGTATCAACAGGGGAATCAAGACAATTAAATGGTACTATCAATTATCAAAAATAATCTAACCCAACTCAACCAACCTAACCCAACCAAACCCCCCCCCCCCCCCCCCCGCCAACCCAACTCCCCCTAACCCAACTATTTCCCAACTATTTTATTAATTCTACAAGTTTACAGACAAAAGATGTCAGGTGAAAAATCGGCCGATTTTTACAACTGTAGAACTGGAGCTTGTAGATAATATGGAGAAACACCTGTAACTTGTCAAAATCGGCATGTGCAATGTAAGAACTCACTGTCACAAGTCTACACTTGTAGCTTTGTGAAACACTTCTAACTTGTCACTTGTTGCTTTATGAAATAGTCCCCAGATTAAAGAAAGGTTTGTTTGAACCACTGGGGTGTGTGGGGTTATGGCGGTTCAACGGTTTTCACGTTTGCACATGCCCAGTTGCTACTACTGATACGAATGCGACGAAACCGATATGGGACCGAGCGCCACGGAGAATGTGCCCTAGGTATGCTTCCTTCCAAGTCCTTATCGCGGTGAAGATTTCCCTTTCAATCCGGCACGCGCCAGGACATCTAAATTCCGAAGTTTTGTCTAAAAAGTGTAAAAACGAAAACCTGAGGCCTCGGCCACTTCTGAGAGGCCGAGCCTGAAAAGACAGAAAATATTCTGGACAAATATGTCAATTATGTACGAATAGTATGATAAATGCAATCCATAACAGCATGCACACGAGAATAATCACTTCTCGTTAAAGAACAAAGAAATCATGCCATGAGTAGAGGGAGGAATTTAAGGAAAGAGTTCCAGAGAAAAGAGCAACAAATCCCGTATTCTCAAAATAAGAATTTGTTTACAGTTAACTTCATTTCGGACACACATGTGCCCCGATCAAGCGGACGCCCCAATACTTCGAAGTTCAAGAGGGAAAACAATTCGATACGATAATTTACGCGCATTTACTGTTATTTAAAATTTTAAGTAAATATTTCACGAAGGCTTAAAATTGCCCTTTTAAATTTGACGTCGTATCACCTGAGTAACCATTCTTCGGTAGCTCTAAGTAATGAGTTTTTTGTTTTGTCGTTCTTTGGGTGGATTGCAGATGTTGGAACTGCTATGTATGTATCAACCATATCTTGACAATGGATCAACAACCACCATGCAAGTTCAACACATACCATTTGGACGAAAACCTTTGAGAAGGTAGTTTTGACTGCCCAGGGATTATTAAACGGTGAGTACACAAGTATTTACTTAGGATTATCCACATGAGAAGCAAGATTCTACCACAAGCAAAATGAGTTCTAATATTATTGAGATGCCTATATATTTATACCTGCGCTATGGCGACCATGGTTCCAATATTTATGAATTTGAAAAAGAAAGACCAGGGTTTTAGTATTCAGTAGTGTGATGAGTTGATGGGATTCCACGTTCGCGCATGCAGAGGGATCAGGTCAGGTTGGAAAGATTATTTCGTGGAAGTCTGTCTCACAACGTGTATTTTGCATACTTGACATCTTGATTTTGGAAGAAAAACTGGACTTTCACTATTCAAGCCAGTTAACAAAGGTGAAATGTTTGTAACTAAAGGCACAATGAGACAAGAAGCCACTATAAAACTAAATATGATTTGCACCCAACCATCACAACCAACTACCAAATGCTGTAACTTTGTCATCTTGGAAAACATCATCAAACTACACAAAAAATTATGAATTATACTCCCGAACAGAAAAATTGCAAACGTTTCTCGGGGTTAGATTTAAAACTTGAAAAATCGGCAGTAGTATGCACTCACCTCACTGAATACATTTTGTCGACTTGATTCGGTAATTTCCGCAAGCTTCTCATGGGCCTCTTCCCAGTCTCCAGCTGAAATATGATATTATAGTCAGAGTACGAAACAAGGGAGATGAAACTATTGTTGTGAGATCTCCTGGAGATGGATACTGCTTATTGAAGACGGCTTATTTACACTTCAATATTATATAAACCGAATATTATTCGGTTTAGTAACATTAGATTAGCTTGTTCTGCTGTGATCGGCTTAATTCTTGATGCCTCACAGTCACAAGCACAGTGGGCATTTCAAGAGCCGAAGTTATCAATATCGACTGATTTGGGGACGCGGCACCTCAACGCCTTTAACAGACCCCCTACGTTCAGTGCTCCTAGTCCTCATGGTGCTCGGAATATGGAGCAATTAAAGTACGATGTCGGTCTTTACAGCTGAACTGCATTACAGATTATTTCAAGCCTCACAACATGATGTCGGGCAGAACGCGGAATACAGCGTATCCCAATATAGTATAAAAATAAGCCAAAGTAGAGGGAAACCTCCAGGCAGCAGTGCTGATTACTGAAGCTTGAGCTTTGCTGAGGAGGCAATAGTGTGTGCGGCCATAACGCCATTTGGTTCGACAAAAACATGCCAAATCTGCATGATTGTAGGAATTTTTCCGCTAGTTCCGAATTATACAATAAGTATCCGATTATATTACCAGCTGCGCCATCCTCAGACATCCCAGCTTTTGACCGTTCGAAATGGTTTCTGTATAAAAGCGGAGCAAAATCATATTGTGTTGTATAATACCAACTCGAGGTCTAAATCTATGTAGCCATGATTTTCGGCGAAGTTTTCTGGAAGCTACTGCATTCGGTTCTTTTCGGTTATACCCCCCCCAGTCAAGAGCCCACCGTTCCTGCTCTACTTGTCTTGTTTTCTGGTATTTTATACCTAACATTACATTCCACTAATCTATTCAGAAGTCCCAAACAACCTGCTCATTCACGGGATAGTTTCTGGGATTGTTTATCTTTTTTGAGATGCGAGCGCTAGCGAGCATCCAGATCGCTTGACAATGCGAGCGGCAGCGAGCAGTAGGTACTTTTCGATAGATACTTTTCGGTTAGTGGAATGTAATGTTAGGTATGTAACAAGACTGTTTAATGCCTTCGAAAATACCAGAAAACAAGACAAGTAGAGCAGGAACGGTGGGCTCTTGACTGGGGGGGGTATAACCGAAAAGTACCCTGCATTCTCCCAGTTCCCCGGATCTGACCTCCCACCTGGAGAGCCATGCACTGGTGAGATGCGAAGATGGAAATCATTCAAGCCAGTTTCGTATTTTTCATTTTTTAGGACGTCATCAGATGGAATGGAAATCATAATAAACGGTACATGTAAATATAATACATGATTCGTGAGGAATGCTCCTGAACAAAGAATGAGAGTGGAGGAACATAAGAAATGGGCCGGGACTCCGCAACCCTTGGGAAAACGCATTAAACGGAGCCTCCTCCCAAGCTAACAAGTACAGGACCTCTTTGGAGTAAGCACATGGATATGCAAAACATTATCACATCTGAGTGAACCAGCTGAAGTACCCTGGGAAGCTCTGCTCCTTCCTCACTCCTACAACAGGTCATACCTCCGACCAGGTAACCTACCTATTTCAGCATAAACGACATAACTCACCAGCTATGTCTCCGAATGTTTCATCATTGAGAGCATCGTAATCTTCTTCGTCCTCAGAAAGCAGCCCTCCTCCATCTTCAGCATCTCCACCCTGTAAATAAGGAGGTACACAGTCAGGGTCCGAAAATTGTGGCCCAGATTGCTATTAAAACGGAACAACTTTCCCGTTTCCACCAACAACACCCAAGGTACAAAACAGATGTGTAGACCACAGGGTATCATAGGAATTCGACAAATATTCTGACTTGAGTAAAAATAAGTCGAAAGATGATAAGAGTTCATCCAAGGACCTGAACAGCTAAGTGCACAAAAACGGCGAATACTTGACTAGGTAAATGAAATAGCAATTTACTTACTCCCATGGTGGCATCGAATCCGAAAAAATTATCAGACATTTTGGAACGAAAATTAATTATACCAATCACTGAATTGAATCATTCAACATCATACCTGATTACCATTACTTAACCTTAACCATAAAGGAGAGACAACACCAGCCACCAAGGTTCGAACACCACAGGTGGCCTTGGTCGATGGGAATTCAGGAGTATAACGTCATCCAGAACGAATCGTCGGCATGACATGGAGGAAGATGTATTATGGATCACAATTAACATGGTTCCCACGAAGACTTTTTGTTTTTACTTATTTCTCTAGGATTTAAACCCATAGATAACCGTAGAATACCTATACCTACTTCTTAAGTGCTTATATCGGCGAACTAACTGGAACTGTGGCTGCGCTATAGGGATTCATGAGGATATTGAAGATTGATGGTGCAGTGTAGGTAGGTACCTACATCCTGCTAAGGCTTTCAGACTATTTTCACTCTCCATTAGAGCATTCCCCCTTACAAATAAATAGTAGGAGAATGGCTTTGAATTCGAAAATTCATTAGCGTTTCGCAGTCGTATTCCAGTTTAATCATCACTGTAGATCGAAGCAATCACGTGTTCATGAAGTTTCACAAATCATCATCATTGACACTCCAGATTAAAGAATTCTGCTGCAGCTGTGAGTAGGTACATTCCTGTTCCCACCTACCTACGCTCGTTCATCATTCTATTACTTAGGTGAACTCGGGCAGCCTAAGCTACCCTAGGTACTCCTTTGGGTACAAGTATGTTATAGCCCCGCCAATATCGATTGTATCGATTATCTCAAATACATCGATCCTTGTGGTATCGATGACGGCTCAATATGGCGTCCCGATGCCTACATCCCGGGTACCGATATCAACTTTCAAAATGAATACGGGAAGACCATTGTAAGGACACCAAAAAATAAGAGTGACTATAACATACTTGTACCATCTATTCAGAAGTCCCAAACAACCTGCTCATTCACGGGATAGTTTCTGGGATTGTTTATCTTTTTATCGCTTGACAATGCGGCGGAATGGGAACTAAACTTCTTGTACACCCACCGTCTTGTCTGATACACGTCATCGATACCACAAGGATCGATGTATTTGAGATAATCGATACAATCGATATTGGCGGGGCTATAACATACTTGTACCATACATACAAGGATTTCAATAATGCCCATGGATAGAAACTGGTATTACTTATTGTATAGGTAATCCCATCGTCACTACCTATGGACGGACAGAGAACCAGTCGGAACTCTTAATGACGATAGCGCTCCAAACGGACAGTTTGTACTCGTTCCTCCCTTTCAATAAAATTAATCTATTTTTCCTCGTTTTGAATGACCGCCGAGATTGGTGTTGTTGCTGCTTGACTGCTTGTTGCATTTGTTTTTCTTGTTTTTTAAAGCTAAGTAGGGTAAGGGCACCAGTAACAGACAAGGGTCCAGTGACAGACAGTCACAGGTTTGAATAAAAATAATAAGCATTTTAGGCGGGAAAACTGATGTTGCTGCAGTCCATGAGTACTGTGTATCCATCTAGCGCCATCAGAGTGAATTTCATGAGCCAGTTAGTATTTAGAAGGCAGTGGCGGAAGGTTATGAACAGCCACCTCGAGGACAGTTGGATTTTGATGCTGCAGCTAGCTGGTTTTGTTAAGGAGGTAAGTGTTTTCAACCATCATTTTCCATTGTAGAACCTCGACATCAGGGCATGCTGAAGGTGTTTTTCTAATGTTTAAACTATGCTCTTTTCGTTTTTCATATCGTTCTTCATGTACAATTAATTCCAATGCGAGTTTTATCTATGTCTGTTACTCATCCTCAGAAACCTCGTTTTTCTAGTAACAGACACCCATGTCTGTTACTGGTTCAGCAAGCCATTTTCATTTTTTCCATTTTTTTCCCTTTGGGATAGGTTTGCCATTGATGTGAATGTTCGTACAGGTTCAATATTGAGAGTGGAACAATGTGACCAGTGTCAGACAGGGTGTTTGTTACCGGTCCAAAAGGGTGTCTGTTACTCATGCCACATTTTTTTGGTACCTCAGATCATTGCAGACACCTCTTTTTTCAGTTCATTTTCAGTTCATGATGGCCCCCCCCCTGCCAGGAAATTCGCATACACTGAAGAACAGATGCAAACTGCCTTATTAGATGTGCATAGTAATGGAATGAGTGTTGTCGAACACAACTCAAGATCAGTTACTTCTAAATGTCACCATAAATCCGTCCCCTAATCATCCAGAAAATGGCCAGGACATCCAATAGTCTGGGACATCCAAAACCAGTGAGCCTGGTGAAACGAATATTAGTAGTGTCTTGGGCGATATTCCCAGTCCATTAAAAAAAGCCCTTGTTTGGACTCCCACCGCTTCTGTTTCTGCAAAGAGTATGAATATAGAATCTAACAGCAACAAGAAATCAAAAATAGCAGTTATTACTTCACAAGAGTGGCAAAACGAGGTGTTAAAAAAACAGAAATACAAACAGGAACAGGAAGAGGCTAAGAAGAAAAGGGCAGAAGAAAGACTTCAAAAAAAGAAGGAACAGGAAGACATCAAGAAAAGAAAAGCAGAGGAAAAGATGAAGAAAAAGAATGAACAGAAAAAACCAATAACAAAACAAAGAAATAGCAGAAAGAGGAAAGTGTATAGAGATAAATCATCATCAAAGAAGAAGAAGAATGGCATCCAGCTTCGAGTTCAGAAGGTGGTGAGGAATTCAATAACGATGACAACATGATTCCAGTTGATGAAACAATAATTCACAACAACGGACAACTTGGAGGTGTTTCGCCAGTCTGTTTCGGAGAAGAACTTTTGGGTGTTGATAGCAGTGGTGTTGAGGTGGATGAAGATCTACAAGATCTTACTGCATCGACGAATGAACAAACCAGACACATTCCAGAACAACACTTGAGTACACTGAGTCTCATTCAAGAAATTCCCATGGATATCATTGGCAATTATAGTACATGGACTCCGAGGACGTTTTACGATTGCAGATTGCTCTCAGCGATCCTGCCATGGCGCACTTTTTTGACCAAAAAAGAAAAAGACGATGGTATCTGCTCTCCTTCCTCCTACTACCTCTCTATCTATGTCCGACCTCCCTTCGCCGCGTCAGTGGCAACACTGGCTTGCGGCCAACCCTGCTTTCTCCCCGCTTCCCAACCTCACTTTTGTTTTCGCCATCCGCCTGGACACTTTTAAATTTCACGCTCCCCGTATAAGTTTTAATATTTTATTTTTCTCCGGTATTATTCTTATACAGTTTCGCGTGTGCCGTTCTTTGTTTCGTTCTGTGTTTTTCTGTGCTTCGATGTCGCGGAAAACAGTTCGGATCGTGGGGGTGCGGGTCGACCGAGAGGCAGAGATAACCTCAAAGCCGCAACCTCGTGGTGACGCCGCGCCACCAAAGAAGAGTTCAGCGGTCTCCTCAAGGACCCGGCGACTATTAAGAAGCCGGTGAGTTCGGGAGATTACGCGTCCTCTTCGACACAGCCTTCAGCTGCCTGTTTTAAGATCCTGACGTCTTCAGCGGTCGTCGGGAACTCCGCATGGTCCGATTTACGGACCTCTGCGAGTTCTCGACCTTACGCGTCGACGTCGAGGGTTAAGGAATCGGCGGGTTCGTCAGCGGTTGTCGAAAATCCCAGCATACCCGACTTACGGGCCTCTGCGGGTTCTCGACATTACGCGTCGTCCCCCGCCGTTCCTCAGTCTACCGAGCCTTCGGCGGTGCCGGCGGGACTCTCCAGTGCCAACACGTCCCACTTAGGGACCTCTGTGGTCCGAGAGGTCGCTCCCGCGTCCGCGTTGGCTCCGGACTGGTATTTCGGCTCGGCTGCCGTCAACCGGTTTGTCCCTCATTTCATGAGGCCTCAAACCGTCGAACCGCAGCCGGTCAGCGACGAAGAGGATAAGATCTCCCTCGATTGTCCAATGGACATCGGAGTGCCGGCTCAGGCCACGCCGGCCCCCGTTACAGCGGTCCAAGGGCCCTCGGGCGTGAAGCCGAAGCTGTCGGCGTCTAAGACCGAGCGCCGCAAGAAGAGGGAGTCGTCGTCGTCATCGTCAGTGTCATCCTCATCCTCTTCTTCATCCTCGTCGTCATCTTCGTCAGCGGAGCTGGAGTCTAGGAGGGAAAGGGCGAGGCGACGCGCCAAACAACTCAAGAAGAGAAAACGGGAACGGCGCCATCGCCGCCGTGCGCCGTCGCCTTCGGCTTCCTCCACGTCTTCCTCTTCGGAGGTCGCGGAATTATCCACCGGGCCACCCGCGGAGATCGTCCGGGCGCCATCTCCACTGGCGCTTCCGGACGAGATTCGGGCCATCGTCGGAGAGAAGCCCCCTCCTCCGCCCACCAACTCATTAATTCCCAGGTTATGGTGGCGTTGTCGGGGGCAATCAACGCTGTTTTGTCGCGGGATCTCGCCACAAGTCGCGTGGATTTGTTCCAGCGATTGTGGCAGATTTCACAAATGGTCTGCTCCTCGCAGTTCAGGTTGTCCGCTATGCGGAGGTCGCGTCTGATCAAGTTTTTCAAGACGCAATTTCAGCCGGCTGCGCGGAAGCAACCCGTGGCCAACAACTACCTATTCGGGGATGCCTCCGACGTTTGGGCCAAAGAGGCGGGCGACGTCGCGAGGTCAGAATCCATCCTGCTAGCCACGCCAATGGCAAAAAAGAGACCGCCGCCCCAACCAACAGCTCGGGACGCGGCCGGGTCCTCCCGACGTCAATTGTCGCTTCCGTCGACCTCCAGGGTAGAACAGTCGGGAAACGCCTCGCGCCCGCCCCAGCGCCAGCCACCGTCGGGGCAGCAGGGCCAGGCCTACCAAGGTGCGCCGCTCTCGAGGGCGCAGAAACGCCGCCGAAACCGGAAGCCGTTCAGCCGCACCAGGAAACACTGATGCCTCCTCAGGTGAGTTTTGTTCCAGTTGTTTCTAGTCAGTTAACTATTCAGTCTGACCAGTGGTGGGATTTGGAAGCCAAATTGGCTGCCCCCGCCCTTTTCGCAGGCCGAATCCAACATTTTTATACGAATTGGGAGCGAGTCACCGACTCCCCACTACTATTACAGTGGGTGGAAGGTTACCGGCTGCCCTTTGGGCCCGGTCGACCTCCCCTCCACCGGCCGAATTTAACTTCTGTGCCAATTCACCTGGATTCGCCCGCTTTGACGGATCTTTCTAGTACACAGAAATTGATGGCGTCTAAATTATCTAAATTACGTGATCTTGGAGTAGTGGAGGCATGGCCACCGGATCAGCCCTGTTTTTTGTCGTCAATTTTTCTAGTTCCGAAAAAAGATTCCTCCGATTGCCGATTTATTTTCAATCTCAAACAACTTAATAAATTCATTGTTACGGATAAATTTCGTTTAGACGATTACCGATCATTTTGTGCGCTGCTGGGTCCCAGGGATTTTGCTTCCAAAATTGATTTATCGGACGCATACTTTACAGTCCCTATTCACCGGGCGGATTTACCGTATCTCGGGTTTGAAATTTTGGGCCTGGCTAGCGCGCCATATGTTTTTCATAAGTTAATGAGACCGGTGATGGCAACATTGAGGAATTCGGGAATGATGTTAGTAAACTATTTAGACGACATTGCTCTACTGGGCCGGTCTCAGGCCGCCACCACACGTGCAGCGTTATCCGCTTGCAACCTACTCACCCACTTAGGGTTTGTCATCAATTACTCCAAGAGCGTCATTACCCCGGCTCAGTCGATTGTCTTTTTAGGCCTTCATTTCGACTCGATTACCATGTATATTTCCTTACCAGAATCTAAAATTTTATCCCTTAGAACAAAGGTGACGCGCTTTCTCCATAAATCGTCATGGTCTATACGATCCCTGGCACGTCTTATTGGATACTTGGTGTCCTGTCTTCCAGCGGTCCGATATGGACGGATTTACATTCGATCCTTAGAACGAGATAAGGTACGTGCGTTAGTTCGCTATCGGAACGACTATTCGGCACGTGGTACTTTGTCGGACCTCGCTCGAGCCGAGCTCTTATGGTGGCGATCGGACACCTCTTTACGTCCGGCTCCCATTCGACCCGAGGATTATCGTCATTGCATCTGGACGGATGCCTGCTTGACGGGTTGGGGAGCCCACTTACCCCCTCATAAAATCAGTGGTTGGTGGGGGGCCGATAGAGCTACATGCCATATTAACGAATTGGAGATGTGGACGGTTTATGAAGACCTGTCTCATTTCGCAGGCAATTGGACGGATATGTCGATTTTATTACGGATCGATAACACTACCGCCGGGGACATGATCAATAGGATGGGGTCAGTGTCCTATCCGCGCCTACAAGCCATCGCGCTTCTAATTTGGAAATTTTGCGAAGAGCGGAACATATGGCTGCGGGCCTCCTATATCGCCACCGGCGAGAACGTCATAGCGGACGAGGAATCACGTCACGAATTCGAACAAGGGGAGTGGGGGTTATCCCACGAGGCCTTTGATTCCATTGTAGCAAATTTTTCACGCCCGGACATGGATTTATTTGCCTCTTCTCTCCTACATAAATGTGATCGTTATATTTCCTCTCGCCCCGATGATCACGCTATCGATATTGATGCGTTTACAATTCCGTGGGGCGGGACCTTTTTCTACTGTTTTCCTCCATTCGTCCTCCTTCCCAGAGTACTCCAAAAGATTCGTAGGGATTCGGTCTGTGGGATCGTGGTAGCCCCTTGTTGGCCTCAACAACCCTGGTTTTCATTATTTCATGACTTGGCTATTTCCGAAATTTTATATTTTGACCCGTCACCTAGTCTCTTGTTCTCTCCGGGGCGCCCTAATTTCCAAGGGGCTGTCGGCGAATGTAGTGGATACACTATGCAGATCGGTAACGTCAGGTACTTATAACCAATACTTATCGTCAATCGCTCGGTGGACCGGTTTTTGCTCTGCGCGAAATTTGGACCCCTCTATAGTTGATACAGCGAAAGTTCTACAATTTTTTCAATATTTGCTTGATTCTTCCTCAGTATCCTATAGTACGTTTAACACTCACCGGTCGGCTCTGTCTTGGTTAGCCGATTTTGATTTAGGCTCCGACAAGCTTGTGACTCGGTTTTTGAAAGCAGTGTTTCGTTTACGACCAATCGCTCGGTGGACCGCTTTTTGCTCTGCGCGAAATTTGGACCCCTCTATAGTTGATACGGCGAAAGTTCTACAATTTTTCAATATTTGCTTGATTCTTCCTCAGTATCCTATAGTACGGTTAACACTCACCGGTCGGCTCTGTCTTGGTTAGCCGATTTTGATTTAGGCTCCGACAAGCTTGTGACTCGGTTTTTTGAAAGCAGTGTTTCGTTTACGACCAATCGCTCGGGGAACCGCTTTTGCTCTGCGCGAAATTGGGACCCCTCTATAGTTGATACGTCGAAAGTTCTGCAAATTTTTTCAATATTTGCTTGATTCTTCCTCAGTATCCTATAGTACGTTTAACACTCACCGGTCGGCTCTGTCTTGGTTAGCCGATTTTGATTAGGCTCCGACAAGCTTGTGACTCGGTTTTTGAAAGCAGTGTTTTCGTTTACGACCAATCGCTCGGTGGACCGCTTTTTGCTCTGCGCGAAATTTGGACCCCTCTATAGTTGATACGTCGAAAGTTCTGCAATTTTTTCAATATTTGCTTGATTCTTCCTCAGTATCCTATAGTACGTTTAACACTCACCGGTCGGCTCTGTCGTGGTCAGCCGATTTTGATTTAGGCTCCGACAAGCTTGTGACTCGGTTTTTTGAAAGCAGTGTTTCGTTTACGACCAATCGCTCGGTGGACCGTTTTTTGCTCTGCGCGAAATTTGGACCCCTCTATAGGTGGTTGATACGTCGAAAGTTCTGCAATTTTTTCAATATTTGCTTGATTCTTCCTCAGTATCCTATAGTACGTTTAACACTCACCGGTCGGCTCTGTCTGGGTTAGCCGATTTTGATTTAGGCTCCGACAAGCTTGTAACTCGCCGCCCGCATAATTGAAATAATACACATTGGCTTTAGCTTCCTGTTCCTTTCAATTTAACTTCCTTAGTCGTCAATTTAACTTCATGCGTCAATTTAACTTCATGCGTCAATTTCCAAATTCCTAGATTCAAGTTTTCATTCAGTATCTTCATTGCACAGAGTTTTTTCGAGTCAATTAAGACCGGTTGTTTTCACCCCGGTTGTGGGGCGTCCCTATTACAGGGCCCCCAACATTGGACATGGTCATTTAACACTCTGATGCGTAGTTGTCCGCTACTTAAGCCTCTCTTAGATAACGACAACATTAATACATAACCCTCTGACGGTTTTTTCACTTCGAGATAATTCATTTGTTACGCCTTTACACCTCATTGGGTTGACGTACCGTTATGCGGTAACTTCGTGGCGGCAGCGCGTCGAGCCCGGTTTGCTTCGTCTCACCTCACTCGTACAGTCGCTCGGCCTGAAGTAGTCATCAGGTAAATTTATTTTATTCTACTCCTAATTTAAGCTCTAAATTAGGGGGACCATTAGGGAGAAGGACGGGTCTGCTCTCCGGAAGGGGGGGGGGGGGGGGTAACCCAAATGCCGGACAGACGTCGGCTGGCCTGGAGAGCTTAGCCGGGCAGGCAGAAATCGGCCTTTGTGTTATAGAAATCAGACTGCCTCGTGCTTTGAGTTCTCGGCTTGCCTTCGGTCGTGGCCAAGCGGATGGGCCGGTCCCAGGGGGATGCTGTTAGCGTCCGCGCGGGACTGTGAATCATCTGCAATCGTAAAACGTCCTCGGAGTCCATGTACTATAATTAATGCTCAGCCTACATTGTTGGATAGGCTGAGCTGGATTATAGCTAATGGACGTAGAGGACGTTTTACCACCCACCGCTAAAGTGTCGGCCCTGGTTTTTTGTGGTAGGCGGGCCGACACTCCCACCCAACCGCGCGGTCGCCTTCGTGCGGATCTGTGAACGGAAGTGAGGTTGGGAAGCGGGGAGAAAGCAGGGTTGGCCGCAAGCCAGTGTTGCCACTGACGCGGCGAAGGGAGGTCGGACATAGATAGAGAGGTAGTAGGAGGAAGGAGAGCAGATACCATCGTCTTTTTCTTTTTTGGTCAAAAAAGTGCGCCATGGCAGGATCGCTGAGAGCAATCTGCAATCGTAAAACGTCCTCTACGTCCATTAGCTATAATCCAGCTCAGCCTATCCAACAATGTAGGCTGAGCATTAATGATGAACCAAAAAAAGAAATTTTGGCCCCTTCCTTAAAGTACTGTGTCGGCTATCGTGTAAATAAAAACACAAAGGTGAAATGTGTATACGAGATCAATGACAACATTGGTGATGAACTAGCAGTTATCCCCTTAATCCCAGTAAACTGACTGGGACTGTACTCAAGCCCATTTCCGATTTTAACTTACTTAATATTAAAGAGTGACGTTATCCAAATGTTACCACAGCCATTGGCTTATGGATCTCAGGGAAACAAACGTTTTCAATTCCCGCAACCAATTAGCGATGTTCCTTTGTAGATATAGGAGTACAAAAGAAAGTTTCTTTGCCAATTTATAAGGTGGTCTAAAAACTACTTATGTTAAAAGTCAAAATGTTTTAAGTTTGGGAGTTTAAATTTAGTTAATTGTTTTGTAGGTACACGTTAAAAACCTCGCAGCTGTGTTGAATTCTCATTTTTTGTGATTAAAATTTTCTAGTTGCGTACTCACGTATTGCTCTTTTGAATTTAATAAGGTTTTAGTTCTGACAATAAAGACATTTTGCATATTTTGAAGAAAAAAGGGAATTTTGTCTGTGTCTGTTACTCATCCTTTTACCCTGTCTGTTACTGAGGATCATCAGATTTTTCGGTGTCTGTTACTGGGGGTCGAACCTCTTTTCATAATTGAGCGATTAAAAATATAATTAACTAATTTAGAGGATCCAGAAGCAGCCAAACGTTAGAGGAGATGTTGCTGCATGAGAGAAAAATAGTTGGAAAACTCTGAATACATTACAAGGCTCAGAAAATTGAGTTAACCTGGAAGTGATGTCTTAAGCATGTCTGTAACTGGTGACGTTACCCTACGTTGGTATGTTTTCCTATTTTGTTGAATTCGTTCGTTAGTTAGTAATAAAGTAATAATGTATTCCGATTTTTTCCCGATGATCATGATTGTGTTCGATTCATAAACAAACTCCCTTTTCACCAAAATCTAATAGATTTTTAACACTAATGGCAACCGTGACATGATTTTATGAAAAGGTTCTTGGGCTTGAGTATGTGAAGTCCTTTAGTCCTCGCTTTTCGTGTTAAAATTCGCGATTCGTTCGTTGTGAGTTTGCCTACAGGTAGTTTTTGGTGATTTTATCGTTGATTGTCGGATTTATGATGGCATCGACGTCAGCTAAACTTGGAGTGGTAGGTACGTTAGTGTCAGTATTGAGTATTCTATGGAGTGGTACGAGCTGCTTTCACTCGCATCTACAGTGGATTACTTATTCCCGTTGTTCGGCCAACCGAACATCGATCTGCTCGAGGTAAGTAAGTACATGTTATAAGTTGCCTAAGGAAAATATGTGGAACTGGTCGGACTAAATCACCAAATTTCAGTTGAAAATTTTCATTTAGTTAGACGTCCCGCTTCTGTTCTGATGAAATTGTTACCTATACATGACTATTTTTTAGGGTCTAACTCGAAATTAAGTCTACACCTACACCGCACATTTTTGTTGGCATGCTTCTTGAAAACAGATACAACAAATTATAGTACAGGAAATTTCACAAGTCTTGGCGGATAAACAAGAAGTGAAAGAACCGTGGGGGTGAATAATAACATTCTCCTCATTCGAATGAGGGTATAATTGAAAACCAGTAAGCACAGACATGGTGAACAAAACATTTAAGTCCGACACTTAAATCAGGACAACATGAAGCAACAACAACGTATCATGGATATTATATTATCTGTGCATACAACGTTGTCGAGGGGGGGGGGGGGTGGGAGCTGTGCGCTAAACAGTATTGAAAGAACTTTCAAGGTGTGTGGGGGAGGGGCTGGGGGAGGGGGGGGGGGAGAGCTGCCTAACAATTTGGCGGGGTAACTAAGTATAGCATGGTCCCATATTGTTCCAGGTGCCTGACTTAATTGTAGCATACAATCACGGTGAAATCAACAATATGTAGGTAATTTTATCTACCTATTAGTCCTACATTATTAGGGATGTGTAAGATCCGTTCAATTCCGGGAGTTAACTCCCACCAGTTCACTCTTTTCTGGGATCAGTTCTTTGGGATCCGTTCACCGTTCTTCAGTTCTTCACTCTCAAGTTTGACGCTCCAAAGCCCGTTCAGGTAGAAGGTAGGTGAAGGGAGGGTGATGTGAACGGTAAGGGGTGTAGGGAGGGGTGAAGAGTGAAGAAGGGAAGGGAAGGAGTTGAACTTGCAGTTCTGCAGTTTCTCAAGGATCATAAGTAGCCAAATAACTTTCTCTCCTCTTCCTTTCTTTCCCCTTCTCTCTTTTTTTTTTTCTCTTTCTAATCCCTCATTATTGTCTCCTGTGACAAGTCTATAGACAAGAAAAACGATGTACCTATTCTTTAAGTAACAACTTTTTGTATCCGTTTTTGCCTTTTTTTTAATGTGTTTAAAAAAAAGTAATTATATTAGCGCCATCAGCAATTTGTATTTGTAATTGTGTTGTACAGTATCTAAGTGGGGCCTTGAGCCCTGAAGCTGTGAAAATTAAATAAATAAATTCTCAATTCTCAACTTGATTCTGTTATTCCGTGGAGTTGATGAACTGGTCAGTCAACTCTCAGCTCAAGGGATAAGGGAAGGGAGGAAAGAACGGTAAGGGTTGAAGGGAAGGGCAGAAAGAGTGGAGCGGCGAGGGGAAGGGTAAAGGAGTTGAGAACGGGTGGCGACAAGGAGAAGGAGTGGGATCGGAGGAAGGAGTGAGGACGTCACAAGAGAGAGTTCATGAACTGGTGAACGGCAACTCTTTGGGAACCCGTTCAGTTGGGATACGTTCAACTGAAAGATCCGTTCAGTTCGGATCCGTTCAGTGCTGAACGCCACATCCCTATACATTATTATTATGTATAACGTTTCTGTTTGGGGCACGTCAAGTGGCTTAAACCAGAACTAATAACTTCATTCAGCTTGTGATACTGGCAGCACTGATCGTGTTGGTGTGTTTTCACCAGGGCATAATTTACTTGCCAGATTGCACATTTGTGGGTGCTGTACTACAGTGTACAACTGTTCTGTTCTTTTCTTTGGATTGAAATTATGTTGCAGTAGTCACTTTATTTATCGTGAAAACAGGACAGAACATTTCCCTAATTATATATTAAAACACTGTCGGATACCGTCCTGCTGTGCTATGAAGCAAAAATTCTTATTTTTTAAGGCTGGGGACACACATAGCTTTTATTTTCCACGCGGACGGACTTCCAAGAACAATGCGAGCAGAGAAAAATCCGTTGCACGCACGCGACGAGGTGATCCACAACAGCGTTTTTATCCTTCCGTTGCTCGTAGCTGGGAAGTGGAGGGGATGAAGGTGGGCTATTGACCTATCAAACTTCAGCGTGAAATTCTGAGCGTTTTTTCCGTCGTCCGACGGGAATCCGGCGCGGAGCGGGCGCGTGAAAAACCTGCCAAAGGGCGAAAAATCCGTTCTGCTCCGCTACACGCCGATGTGTGTTCCGTTCCATTTGACTGCACAGATGTCAGGTTCTGCGCGTGAGGCGGGCGGAGTTCTTGGAAGGACGCCCGCGTCGGAATCGCGATGTGTGTCCCTAGCCTAAGGGATCGACCCTTACCCATGTGCCGGAGTCTGGGGCCAATGTAATGTAAACTTGTAAAATTTATTCATTCAAAATGGGATTAAAATGAGGACTAGATGGAATAGAAGAACACGACAGAGAAAGAAGAATAGAATGTAAGGGGAAGGATTGACAGAAAAAGAAGAAAGGCTCATATTCGTAGGTGCTCCCTGAGAGCAGTAGTGAACCAATCGAGGGAGGTGAGGGACCTGACAGTTGGTAAAACCTTCCACGCCCTAGCACCTGCCACACAAACGGACTCACTATAAGATTTAGATTTCTATGAATCTGTTTAATGGAATGAATTCTAGAAGAGGAACTACATGAAAATAGATTCCTGTTATAAAATGGAGTCTTTATGAATGAGT
Source organism: Leptopterna dolabrata (assembly GCA_954871275.1). Taxonomy (NCBI): domain Eukaryota; kingdom Metazoa; phylum Arthropoda; class Insecta; order Hemiptera; family Miridae; genus Leptopterna; species Leptopterna dolabrata. The sequence continues at coordinate 21,269,345 of OX940977.1, forward strand.
GAATATTTCCAATAATGAATCTTAATAATCGTAAATTCAAGGAGTTGACATCCAAACAATTCATCCTTGAAGAGAAATATGACTTCGCGCTTTTACATTAAATAGATACCTCAGACAATAATTGTTAAAGGCGACCTCCAGCCGACGGCGTGACACAGCATCACAAGAAGGTGAATAGAGGATTCCTCCGTAAGTGAATATTGGTAGAACGAGGGATAAATTGGACTTGAGGTTTTCTGGAGTGTGATATGACAATTTTCTCAATGCATGAAGTGACCCATTTAACGACAAGTAGAAGTTGTATACTTTGTCCAATTCAGGTCAGGAGTAAGGACAACACCTTGACATCAGATCCACCAGATCCATGACATACTCAGTGTATGGAACCACAACTGAATCTACAACCAGTGGTGGAAAAGCATGAGTCTCAAGAGGCTTAACTGAGCAAATCATAGCCCGAGTCTTGAGAGGATTAAGGGATAGATAGTTGGAGTTAGCCCAACATTTAATTCTTACAAGATCCTCGTTCGCAAGAGCAATCCCCTCTCTATATCGTCTGGCTTACATCTTAAGTAAATCTGAATATCATCAGCAAATTGGTGTGATTGACTATTTTTCAAACAGCTGCCAAACAATGAAAAATAGAGAAAACAATCGGTGGGCCCAATACAGAACCCTGAGGCACATCATTCGATAAACAGAGACTACTAAAAGTGGCAGAGTCAACCATCACTGATTGGGATCTCCCTGTCAAGAAAGACAGAATTAGCTGGCAAGCAGATTAACCCATCCCAAATTCAAGACGACACTTGTTGATGAGGGTACCAAAATGGAAGGAGCCAAAGGCATTCCTGAAATCGGAACGAATTAAGGTAGCCACCTCTCCAAATTCAAAACCCTCCCTAATATCATCTGTCACCCTGACCAAAGCATCCTTGCAGCTGTGTCCATCCCTGAAACCTGACTGGGTGGGAACTAATACATTTCTATCATCATATCATCAATATATTTTAACAATTGATTATTCATTAAAATTTCAAAAGGTTTTGATGGAGCAGGTAATATGGAAATAGGTCGAAGATCACTCAAGGAGTTAGGGTTTGGGATTTTGTTGAGAGGACGAACCAGAGCATTCTTCCAGATTTCTGGGAATAAAGAGGATGTGAAGCAAGCAGCAATTATAAAAATATGTGATGTATGGAAGTATAACAGGAAGGAGTAATTTAACAAACTGAACAGGAATATCATCAAAACCCACCACATTAGGATTTACAGTACCGGAGGCCGAAAAACTTAATCCTCAGTATCATGTGAAAATGAATACCCATCCCATACAGTATGAATACTAGGTGGAGCTGTTAACGAAAAATGTGTATCAATTTCTTCAAGGTTAAATGTACAGGGACTTACATCAGTCTTGTTGGACTCACCTAGATTACGAAGGTTTTTCCAAATGATTTTGAATGAACGTCTCAAATGTGACAAGAGAAGATTTACTTACCTAGTGCTTACTTCCTATCTAGTGCTCGGCTGCAATTTCTTCACACTGAAACAACTAAAAAGCCCTTATAGCGCGTTTCTTGTTTTTTGTTTGTTTTTTTTTATACCAAGGCTGATAAAAAGGTCACCAGGAAGAGAATATCGCCACATCAATTTTTTGCCTTTGGAAAGGTTAGTAGAAATTCGAATGCCTACTTGTAAGATTGGAGAAATCCTTAGATCGTATTTGTTTCTGGTTTATTTTTTGAGTTAGAACTCCTAGGCAAATAGAAGAATCTACTTAGAATGCGTAGGAAATTACTGAATCTACAGTATTATCTGCAGAATCCTGGTTTGAAAATAGTCTCCACTGGGAGGAATCCCTATGGTTGGAGGGGGGGGGGGGGGGGGGGGGGTTGAAAACCCCTACTTGAGGCGTTTGCTATCAGAACCAGCTCATTCCATTTTTGTAAATTTTACAGGAGAAACTTAAAATGTCTCACTTCCACAATTTTGAACCTAATTTTTTTTGTAAGATTTTCCGAAGCTTGGAATGAGCGGGTTTTGGTGCAGAAGCCAAACTTCTTTAGGTAGAAATGAACTGGATTTGAGCTAAGTATATCCCTTCGTGAGGTTATAAAGAACCTCAAAAACTTGCGAAAAATGCAACTGACCAATACCATATTTCAATTAATATTTATTTACTTATTAAATTTAATTTTAATTAATTTTTAATGTTGATTGAAATTTAATAATTATTCAAATACATATTCATGATCTTGATTAATTAAATTATTTATTTATTTAATTAATTAATTTAATTTCCTTGAATTAGTTAGGTAGGTAGGTACCTACATACTGTTATTAAAAATGTCAACATTTTTCAATTTTCAACAAATTTCAACTAAAAGTACCTACCTAGGTTTTGTTGAAATTTCAACAACAACCATTTTCAGCCACAAATTTCAACAAACGTTGGTCGCCCAGAACAACGAATTTTCCGTCCTTGAAGTGATAACAAGGCTTCCGCTACCTTGATAGATTCGGAAATAGCTTCAAAATTAAAATTGTCAGTCAAACCGTTTGGTATGGAATGTGCTTCACTTCTCCTGCTGGTAGCAATAGAATAAAATTGCTTGCGGCAGGTATAAGTGCCTACGTGATTGGTCTGGTTTTTCTTGGTTCTTAAGTCTAGCTGTTTTGTCCAACTTCACAGGCCTCTGTGTTACAATAGTGAATACACTGCCTTTTACAATACGTAAACTAGGACCGTACCATACATACCTAGGTACCTAGTTAAAGGATTTTGTGCTTTTTATTCAACTCATAACCACCACTGGCGCCGAAAAGATTAGACGGTGTTTTCGGTCGAATACGTTCATCTGAAGACTCACGGTCCTGTTTTTGATTTGGAACTGCACAAATTAGATACAAAAAATAACGGTACAAGTATGTTATAGCCCCGCCAATATCGATTGTATCGATTATCTCAAATACATCGATCCTTGTGGTATCGATGACGGCTCAATATGGCATCCCGATGCCTACATCCCGGGTGCCGATATCAACTTTCAAAATGACCAAAAAATAAGAGTGACTATAACATACTTGTACCATCTATTCAGAAGTCCCAAACAACCTGCTCATTCACGGGATAGTTTCTGGGATTGTTTACCTTTTTTGAGATGCGAGCGCCAGCGAGCATCCAGATCGCTTGACAATGCGAGCGGCAGAATGGGAACTAAACTTCTTGTACACCACACCCACCGTCTTGTCTGATACACGTCATCGATACCACAAGGATCGATGTATTTGAGATAATCGATACAATCGATATTGGCGGGGCTATAACATACTTGTACCAAAATAACATCAATGATCAATCGAAGTCGAATCGCAGGTCTACTATTTTCACGCGATGTTTGACTACAATTGGCCTCCATTAAGCTGTCAAAGACGCAAGCTTGATCAAAAGTAAATCAGGCACTTTAAATGATTATGGTCACGAATACACTGTCCATCTTGAAAATCAGTCGTTAGTGACCGTTAGTAACTGCTCAGTTCGTACACGCAACACACACTTCTTTGTAGTTCCTGCAGTCAGTCCGTGCCATGTCAGTTGTTAGATGCTGTCGTCTGCTGGTGATCCTTCTAACTATCAGGAGTCACACCTGCCATAGAACCATACCGGTAGCCCTGGAGTATTTCAAAACAAGAGATATCACTTCAATAAACGCCATTCTTTGTGAAAACCGAGGTTAGGCGTTTTTAATGTAACTACTTATACACCTACGTGATACTACTCTTACTTATGATAGCAGGACCAGGTATAGTAACAAATATGTAGACCAATTTCGTACTGGTGCCATCATTGCCTCGTCTAAGGTACTTAGGTAGGTACCCACCTGTTTTCCTTGTTGGAGTCATTATTGGCACCAGCGGCGACAGTCGTAGCACCATACATCTTTAGGTACGTGTATTTCTGAGGTATAGAGAGTAGATAATTACACCCTACAAGCTACAAATTTCAAGCTTAATGAAACCCAACATCATCCCTTACTAAGTCCTTGGGCTAAAAAAAAAAACTTGGTTTCAAATTTCAAATGCTCTGCTAATAGACCAGTAAAATTAGACACAAAACAGTGTTTCCAGGAATTAACCGGTGGGAAGCGGGAAATCGTTTTAGTGTTAATACCTACAGTTGATGCTAAATAAGCAACGTGCAAACCGGTCACAGGTGGTGAGCAGAACTTCGAGAGAAAAAAACCTTGAAATTTTGGCACGTTGTTTAGTTTTTCGCTATAACCGTGCATCCTACAGAAAAACTTCCCTACAAGAATTAAAGAGCATTAAATTCTGCATCGAATCACTGCCTGAAATTCGAATGTAGGTACAATACAATCGTAGCCGGCAGTCAAAACCAGAATGTTTTTAGATTTTTGGTGAAATTCTCATTTCATGACTTTCCAAACGCTCCTGACCCTGGAACGGCCATTCTAAATGAAAACCCATCGGAATGAAAGCTGTAGACCATTAAACGCTGCGTTCATTGAGCACCAAAAACCCACTCAGCTGGGGCTGGAAAGCTACTAGACATGGTCAGATTTCCATTACCACCACAAAGGCGAGCTAGCTCCAGCTGAGGTTTTGAGTAAAGTACCATGTAAATGTGCAATGCAGAGGCAAATGAGGGTTAAAATGTACAACAGTACCTATGCCCGAACTGCGACGGGCAGTATCCTGCTCTAATTCAGTAATCCGAGGAGCAGGCCCTGTCGACAATCTCTACCTCCTCCAACGGCGGCGACGGCCTAATCGACATGGAGATTGAAGATGAGGCAAACCTTGTCAGTGGAGAGGACGAAGCCGACTAAAAAACGAATGACTGTAAAAATGTTAATACCCATGCTCTTTCTTTTCATTCTTATACTACCTTTTCAGTTCTTAGGTCTTAATACCCTACTATACCCTACTATTTTGATTTGAAATGTCGGTATTATTTTGAAACTCTATGTTACATATTTGAATTTCTATATTGTTGTAATTCTACCATGGACTAATTTTGAATTTATAAAAAAACCAATTCCCCAGAAATTCGGTTTTATTTATACTAACCTAGGATTCCTTATTATACGGGGTATTCATGGTATGTCACCAATTATGGAATTGAATTTGCTTTTATATTTTCCTTTCTGAATGGTTAATACAATAGCATTGCATTTAAATTTGACTACCTGTACTAAATCGAGAAGACCGAAGATGAAGTCGAATTTGACCGAGGAGTGGAAAATGGGATGGTCCCTTGTTCACGTATTGTTCTACTATAAGGGCATCAGGGCGCCATCTTCTAGCCCGAGGCACCTCACTCTTCTTCTTGAGCCTCTTACCCTTAAGGACACCGCTCTTACTACAGCAATTTGTGTCTTCACGCGGACCCAATGTGTGACCTGTGAAAGGGGTTTGGCCCACTTTTCTGAGAGCACTTCCGCCATTCTCTTGAGGAAGCTGTCATACTCCCTGTGCAGGGATCCGTCACACGAAACGACCAGGGGAGTGAAAGAACCTCTCAGATCCTCCGCGGCTGTATCGTATTTGCGGTGCTTCTCATTTGCTGAATTCTGTGAAATTGTGGACCAGGCCTGGGAGCCGTAAGAGGAGGCGTCTGCGTTCACAACGCGGGTGTCAAAATACGCCGTTCTCTCTTGGTTCCACACGCCATGTATTCGTATGTCAGCCACCAACCTCGGAGTTCCGTCTGCATTTTCCTGCATAACTGGCTCTAGACCAACTGAGTTCCAGGCCAGGCTAGCCATTTTGCCGCACTGGTCTCGTATCTGATCATGCCCTCGTTTGACCAATCCACCTTTCTTACAGTTCAGAGCATGGCAGAGGTTCATGCGGTCGCCGCACCCATCACAGTGACTCGGTAATTCTCTTGGCTCTTTACCATATCTGACGCACAGCCCGTCTCGGAATTGAGATGGTGAGAGGTCTAGGTCGTCCCTCTGTAAGGGTACCACCGTCAGCCACTGTGATGAGTGGCTTTGCGTAATCCTTTCGACGGCTCTCTGTTGGGTTGCAGGCAGCGACCGAATGATTCGGTCTCTTCTTGCTACCATCCCGGCCGTATTGAGCATCCTCTCGTCCTTTTGTATTTCGCGTATCCGTTCTTCATGTTGGTTTTGTGTCGAAGTACCGACCAGTTGCCAGAGCTTCGGCTAGTACTCGAGTGGCTTTTTCTGAGGCATTGTAGTTGACGGGGGCGGAGTTCACAGGGTCCTCCAGAGCCAGGCCTCCAGACTTTAGTGGCAGCTCAAATAGTTCGGCTTCCAGGTCGCTCACTGAATCTCCAACTAATGCTGGGACGAAAACTTGGCGGATAGCGTTCTTCAGAGGTTCATATTCGTCATCACATCCGCCCACTACCCTCTGGGTGAATGCCCACTCCCTGCAAAGGGATTTCTGAAATGCCACGAATCCAGCTTGAGGGCTCTTCTTGGTTGCTTCGGCTAGTTTGCCCACGTTTTCAACCCAACTTTGGACCTTGTGTTTAACGAATTCGTGCTTCAGGTCTGTTGTACCGATCACACCGCCGAGGAACCTTTGAGAATAAACTACTCTCAGGCCTGAATCTCTGAACGCGGATTGGGCCTCATCCTCAAGGCCAGGCTTTATTATCAGGTAGCTTTTGTTTGCCTCTGGATGGTATCCCCATTTTGGACCTTCAACTTGAAGATGGTTGAGCCATACTTTTATGTCGCTGAGTTTTCCAATGCATGCAGAGTCATCAGCATACCATGTTTGTTGATAGTTTGCACTCTTAAGCTTTCTGATCAGTGGTAGCGTTCCGACCCCGTACATCAACATCCCTAATGGATCTCCCTGTGTGGTTCCTTCTCGGCTCAGTATGAGTTCGTCACTGCCTAAACATTGTGGTGGGGAACCCCCTGTAGGTGTTGAACAGAAACCTGGCGCATCTGGGCCACAGCATTCTTGCGTTCCACAGTGCTAATGGTCGGCTTAAAGAGTTGAAGGCGTTGGTGGCGTCAATGAGGAGCATCCCTTCTGTCTCAGTGTCTGCGAATCTCATAGACATCCCATGAATTGCACTTTCAACGCCTGCCTTTGTTCCTGCACATAATTGGTCGGCCCCACATTCTTCTTTCAAATCAATCCCAGTGATGTACACCATGGTTTTGGCGCATATTCGTTGGAGAACTTCGCCAACCCCTATTGGCCTCACACCTGGGTTCTTATCCAGAGCGACTCCCCTGCGAGCCAGCAGTGCTTTTATTATGTCCCATTCCATGATGCCGTTTGACATGCGCCTGACCAAAGCCGCAATTGCATCTCGGAGGCGGCTGCTATGCGCTCCGAATCGTAGAAGCATGTCCCTCCAAGTTTCAGAGTCAGTGCCGCTCGGCCCTGCGCTTCCTCTCAGGAGGTGGGCGACCTTGGCAATGTGATCACCGGAAACATCAATGTCTTCCATCGTGGGTAGATCGGTACTGTCTATGAATGTCTCGGGGTCAGGTGTCATCTGATTCGGATGTTTTGCATCCAATATTTCCAGGACGGTTCGTCCATCTGCTAGTTGTGAGGTTGGTGGTAGTGCTCCTCCGCTTGTTTGTCTATCTGTAATCCATCTTGTGCCCTCCCTCAGCTTCCCTTTGGTGACCAGTCTTGTGAAGACCCTGATTTTATCGTCCATGTCTGTCCCTTTCCGAGAATGTCCTAGCTGTTGATCACTTCGTTCAGCTTCTTTCACTAGCTCCTCAAACTTCTCCTGTCTCCATAGTGCCATTCTTCTAATCAGAAGCCTTCTGATGTCTTTCCCAGAAGATATGTCTTTGGCCCTTTGAAGGCATGTTGTGCAGAGCACGAAGACTCTTTCTGACCGTTGAGTGCCCTCCACTATTCTTGAGATTTCTTCGGTAACGAGAGAAACAAATTGTCGACCAACTGGGCCCAATGGAATCGTGTATTGCCTTCCAGTGAGCTTTACTGAGCGGCGCCACCACTTTTCCCAAATCCCGTTTCTATCACCTTCTGTGTCTTTGTTTATCAGAGGAGCCCCGAACCCTGATACAAACCGGTCCTGTACCTGTTCAGCATCATCGGATGAGTTCGGTGGAGGCTGTGACGCAGTGGTTGTGGGATGGGATCTGGTAATATGGTTTGCAAGGCCTCTTCTCGTATATTCGCCAGAGCAGTGTGGACAATTTACCCGATTTGTTTGAGAGGTTGCCGAGACATCCATGTTGTTGCCTGTCAATCACTAACCATTTTGTAAACAATAACAACTCAGAAAACCCAATTCCTATGAAAAGATCTGCGAATGATGAAAGTATAAGAAAAACAACTTATAGCACGATAAAAGTTAACAACTCGTCTTCCCCTGCTTCATTCGGGAAGTATAACAACGATTTCGAAACTTTCTTTAACTTGAAAACTGTTTAAAACTCGGTTTTTCAGCGAAATTTGGAGGAGCGGTTTGATCTTTAACTATTGAATCATTGAATCTGTTCCTTGATTCATTGTTGAAACATTGTATCTATTGTTAAATCTTTTATGTATGTAGGAGAAGCGACCTAGTAAAAATTCCGTGTATGGGCCAATTTGGAATATTTGTACGTACATGTACACTTAAATTGCACAAAATTTAAATTTTTGGTGCTAAGTGAGCGCAAAATTTAATGCTCTACAACCTTCATTCCGAAGGGGTTTCATTGAGAATAGCCGTTCCAGAGCCAGGGGCGTTTGAATAGTCATAAAAACGAGAATTTCACCAAAAATTGAAAAACATCCTGTTTTTGACTGACGGTTCCGATTGTATTGTACCTACATCCGAATTTGACGTTTGAGTTAGTGCAGAATTTACTGACGATGCAGAATTTAGTGCTCTCTAATTCTTGTAATGGAAGTTTTTCTGTAGGATGCATGGTTTGGAAAATATAGCCGAAAACCTAAACCAAGCGCCAAAATTTCGAGGTTTTTTGCTCTCAAATGTTCTGCTCACCACCTGTGACCGTGCCAACTCAGATTACTCTTATTTAGCATCAACTGAAGGTATTAAAATGATTTCCTGTTTCCGCCTGTAAATTCATGGAAAAATCCTAATTTTACTGGCATACACGTTTAATAGGAACTGTACTGGCCTACACGTTTCACCTAAAATGAGCTGTTATGCATTTTCGACGCCATTATCGCGCTCCCCGGGAACGCTGTGACACCAAAAACTATGCGTTTACAGCAAGTTCTGATGGCCTAAACGAGTAGGTAGACTCCAAATTTCAAGTCCCGTATGGTTTGCCGTATTTTGGCGAACATACAGCCGCTAAGCCTCTCCAAGGCTCGATCCTTTGACTCAGCCGTTCGGCAACAATAACTACCTGTGAAGGGAAAAATATTTCGACTACAAAAAAATTCCACATTTCCACAGATTTACACATTGCCATGGGATTCCACTTTCCGCAGTAGACTATGTAGTGAATGTAAAGTTGGCGCACATCCACTACGAGCGGGTCGAGGGGGGATGTGCCTGGTTTGGTTATGGGCGGACCACCACCATGCCCAGGATATTTTTGGAGTGTGCTCGGTTTGGTTATGGGCGGACCACCACCATGCCCGAGATCTTTTAGGGTAGTTTGCTTGGTTTGGTTATGAGCGAATCACCACCATGCCCAAGATCTTTTAGGTTAAGGAGAGAGACGAGGTAAGGAGGAGAGAGAGTAGTCAGCGACTAGAGGAGAGCGTAGAATGGTTAAAAAGGCGAAGGAGGCGAGTATATATAGTCTTGGGAGCTGTCTCCCTCCATCCTCTAGCTAGTAGAGGATGGTGGGGATCTCCAGGCTGGCCCTCGACTCTCCTGCGTCTTCTGTCCCCACTTCTAGGTTTATTTGGCGAGATCTTATTTCTACGTACAAGAGTTGTGGTTCTGGGAGACTACATTATAGATTGCATGTTATGTTTATTTTGCTATTATTTTTATATAAATAATAAGTAAATGGTGGTATTACATACACACTTAGTACCTACATGATGTAATAATACCATAATACATAAATAAATCCTAAAAGATGAATTCAAACAAATCTTATGAGTGGGAAAGAAAAAAAAAGTTGAAACTTCAGTGAGTAAAAATTGAAATAAAAATCGGCTGAGAAGAACTCAGAGGAAGCCTGGCGGAACGGGCGGATGGTGGGGGGGGGGGGGGGGGGGGGGGATCAATTCCAAAAGGTGCTAAACGCCAATTTTCTAAAAATGAGTTAGGTACGGGTGTTCTAGGGGTTTTAGGGTCACGATTTTTACGATTTTCAAGTCGGTTCAGTTCAAAACCCACTCTGCCCTTGCTAAAATGATGCAACGAAATCGAGGGTTTCTTTACAAAAAATACTAAACTATATCAATTTTTTGAAGCTCTGTCCTGTACTCTGTCCTTGTTCCACGCAAAAGTAATATATCTCCTCCCCATGACACCTAAGTACTCAGTACAGTACACAGTACTCAGTACAGCATTGAAAGTTTTAGATTCAAAAATTACTATAAATCCTATCATTACTATTCAGTAAGTACCATATCCACAGTAACTATTCAGAACGTACTAAATCCATGGATCCACTTTTTTTAAACCGCCATAAATTAGTTGTACTTTTTTTCCTAAAAACAAGGAGATGTCGTAGTTTCAAGAGAAAAAATTTGTCGAGTTTGACGAGGAAAGTGGAAATTTCCATGAAAAATCATCAGTAAACTGATGACGAGTATCTACACTGCATGCAGATACATCTGTACATGGATATGTCTTATGATGGCAATTTAAATGAATCGAATGTAGCGCAGCTATCAATATTCGTGTTTTTCAGTGTTCGGGTTTTTTACAAACTACCACGCATGTTTAAATAGCCATCATAAGACATATCCTTGAACCTACAGATGTATCTGCATGCAGTGTAGATACTCTTCATCAGTTTACTGATGATTTGCGGGTTTACGATACCCCACGAGCTACATTTGTGTAAGGGTCGGGATAAGAATTGCTTTGCAATTAATACAGTACCTATATCAAATTATAGCGCGGCTTCTTCCAATATTTCTAGATGATCCCTCACTGACCCCAATAAAGATACGTTTCGGGTAACATAATAAATAAAAAACCTCAATAAATAGGGTTTGTGGAAAACCCGTCTATTGTTTATTTCAAATGGTTCGAGATACTTTTCTTCACTCCACATTAATGTGTGCTGTCTCGCGAGTAGTAAATCATTAACCTGAGAAGGATCTTCAGAGATGAGTTCGATCATAGGTTCAGCAGAGGCATCAGCTTCTTCCTCGGGAATGGGTGCCAATGCGGGAGAATTATCATATTCTCGATACAAATTTTCGTCAACTCGAACGCCGTTCAATACGGTATAGTGGTTTGGCAACGAGAAATCTAATCCACGCTTTCACCACAGATTTCTTTACATAGCCCTTCAAGTAGCTTGATTTATGAATCAAATGCCTTTTACTTATTTACTACAAAAGCTGAAAACAAAAGCACTATTCATTCACAAATTCGCGTTCTACGAATCTCGATTCGTACACATGTGGTTGCTACAACAGAAGGTAGTAACCGTGTAGTAACCAATAAAAAACGTTGCATTTTTTTGTGTGTCGCAAAATTTTGCAAGACCCCAGGACTAAGACATAAATATCCATGTCAAAAACTTGTTCTAGGCCAGGAATAAATTTTCACCTGGAAAACAAAAAGTGTGCTTTTCTCAAAATCAGCATTTTGTATAGCACCTTTTGGAACTGATCTACTCAGTTTATTATGGACCCTACTAGTACTGTTACTGCTGCTGCTCACTCTTGAAAATCAAATAAAGCTCTAATAATCATTTGTGTTGTAGAAGGGAAGGAGTGGTTGACACTCAGTATTCGGAAGATAGGTAGGTACCTATTTATGTTGCCGTTTTGGTTTTAAGGGATGACATTTGGTTTATTATTCTGTGAATAATACACTTATGTGTTCATTCAGCAAAAAAAACTTTCGAGCGCCCCCTCAGAATTTTTTCTTTTACGTTTCAGGGTGCGTAGATTCCAAAAAAGTATGTCCGTCCGCCATCCGCCGAATCAATATCTACTTTTTTCGGTATAAAAAGAGGGGGGGGGGGGGGTTAATTTTTTCTCATGCTCCATTCCAAAGGTTCATCATTGAAAATAATAAACCAAAATCATTCTTTTGCACACAGGCTCCATTTGGGACCTAGTTGTGTCCCGAAACTTTCCCAGGATGTTATGAGTGAAAAGTGGGTGTAAAAGTACGGTTTTTTGGTGTTATAGTAACATGAGCTTGTGAGTTATCTTTTCCATGTTCTTTAGGACGAGAAGACCGAATATGAAGTTGATTTTGACCAAAGAGTGAAGAATTGAGGTTTTAACGAAGGTTCAGCTCCCAACAGTCATTTTTTATGAGTCAAAAACCTGGGAAGTTGTCTGAAATCACATAAAGTTAGTTGCATAACACTAGAAGTAGTATCAACAGGTGAATTGGCGCTATCAATGATCAAAGATAATTTGTCAAAAATAGGAACCTAATTCGTGTTTTACGCCATATCTACCTTTATTTTTGGTCTAAAAAATTTGTTCTTTCGCACACAAGCTCCATATGGGCCCCAGTTGTGTCTCGAAACTTTGCAGCCCGATCGTATAACCAAGGGTTTTATGGGTGAAAAACGGGTGTAAAAATAGGGTTTTTTGTATTTCAGTAACATGAGCTTCTGAGGTATCCTTTTCCATGTTATTTAGGACGAGAAGACCGAATATGAAGTCGATTTTGACCAAAGAGTGGAAAATTGAGGTTGTAACGAAGTTTCAGCCTTAAAATTACGTTAAATTTTGGTATAAAATCGTCATTCTTCCGGACACAGTTTGGGTCCCCATTATTTGGGAACACATTCGGGTCCTATTTGTGCTCCGAAGCTCTGCAGCCCGATCGGAATACACCCAGGGGTGTTATGTGGGGGGGGGGGGGGGGGAATTGGGCTTTTCGTGCTTTTAAATTTTTTTAAAGATTTTAGTGAACATCAGCTTGTGAGGTATCGTTTTCCATGTTTTTTTAGGGCGGGAAGACCGAATATGAAGTTGATTTGGACCAAAGCATGAAGAATTGAGGTTATAAAGAAGGTTCAGCTCCCAAAATTCATTTTTTATGTGTAAAAAACCTAGGAAATTGTCGGAAATCACCATAAATTTGTGTAATAACACTAAAAGTAGTGTCAACATGTGACTCAAGACTCAAGACTTGGCACTATCAATGATCAAAAAACCTTTTGGTATTAAGGTTTTATTCTACTCAAAACCTAGGCTTGCTTTATGAATAAGGAAAATTAAGAACATGTGAAATGACGGAATTACAACATAATATGATCGAACGTGAACAATAGCTCAATTCTGGTGGAGAATCACCACAGTGGCCATTGCGCAATTAGTGCGCATGCTCAAACCCGAAATCCGCGCTACTCAATGGGTAATACCCATGGGTCTGAAACAATTTACTTTTGCTTCCTCACTACCGGAAGGTAGCCTTGGATTCGGGATTTTTTTTTCTTCTTTTGGTTTATTATTTTCAATAATGAGCCATTGGAATCGAGCAAGAAAAACACAAACGAAGGGTAGGTACAGCTTCCGTACACGTACGCAACCACGAGGGACATTTTATGTCTTAGCGCCCCCTCCCGCACCCACACCAAGTACTTCGTACTTAATTGTTTTGGTCACCTAGTCCGAACAGCCTTCAGTCCCAGTTAGTTCGGATTAGCCGGACTCCACTGTATTATGTACGTAAACATTCATTTAAACAATCACGCTCATACCGCAGCTTGTTGGCCACGCAGTCCGCAGTGGTTAACGTAGTATGGTTAGGTAAATCGAGAGCTATCCAACGAGTGGTGAACGATTTTTGTACGATGATAACTGGCGAAGATAAAGTTCCGTAGCAACGAATCGGTTGTAAGCGAAAATCATCAGAAATATTTTCGTGACGTTGTTTCCGTTGCATGTCTCCGTTGCATGTCCCGCGTTTCATTTTCGAGTTTATGTAGCAAAGTAAAGACATAAAATGTCAAAAATGATTTGTCAAAAATAGGAGCCTAGTCCGTGTTTTTGGGGCCGAAATTGGTGGAAACCATCAAAAATAGCTATTTCAATTAAGTAGTTTACATGAGAGAAACTATACGTGAACCTACATTTATTTTTGTCCAGGTAGGTAGTATCTCTAGTAGAATAATAATACCATGTGACAAGGATTGCAGCGTTTTTTTAATAATTTCAGATGCCTCAAAATTGATGGGGAATCATTTTCTGACGCATGTTACAAATGTGAATGATATTAGCGCGTTTACATCTCAACACTATCAGATCGGAGTTATATTTGACTTGGGTTGTTCACATTCCTGGGGAATTTTGAAAAAGGTAGGTAACCTACCTAGCAGTTGATACACCTCATACTACCTGTAATGCATTGTCGAACGTTATTCAACCGCTTTAGATTGAATATATGGGGTTTGTGTGAAGATGTGGGTTGGTGGCTCTAGATAGTCCTGTGGTAATCATTCGTAGGTACATCATCCTATGGGTTTGTTTACGGCAAGTGCAAAGGTAGGTAATGAAGCAAACATATCCTAGTAGTGCAGAACGCCGGTTTCATGCCATGTTTAAATATCCCGGCGTCTAGTTCCAAAAGCCGCCAACACGTGGCAGCACCAACATGAGCTAAAAATATTTTCGCCCTCCTTCCGTTAATAGTTGACAGACTTCAATATGTAAATTGCATTGGATTTAGAGTCAGCATAGAATTTCTGTAAATTGATTCTGGTGTTGAAAAATTCAAAATATGTACATTTGGCTCACTGGTGTTCAGATTTGGCTCATTTTTCGGAAATCCCAATTAGTCAAATTCTATAGGGGTGTGTCCTGATTAGGATGGGTTTTTTCACGCTTAAAATTGGATCACTAGAACCCCATCAAAAAGGTGATTGGTGGCGGGGATAGGGGAGGAAGTCGGCTTGTGACTGGGGGCAGGCCTGATGGGCTTTCCCGCCCAGGCAGCTTGGGTAGGTCTCTCATATGTAGTGGTGGGTGAGAGTAGGTACCTAGTTCATCTGAGGGACCCAAGTTCAATTTGTTCACTCCTTGAAAGGAGTAGTTCTTTTGAGTTAGTTCAGTACTTCATTATAGTTCCTTTTCGTTTCCAGTCTCAAGACATAAACACTGAACTTGTACGAAGATATAGGATACCAACTTAGTTCCTGAACGATACCAATTTAGTTCTTTATTCCTTTGAACTGTTGTTCCGTGATACTATAAACTCCTTAAATAGTATCCACCCCATCTGAACTAATACTAGTAACTCTGAACTAATAACTAGTAATAATCTGAACTAATAACTAGTAACTCCTAATCTGAACTAAGAACTACTAACCGCCCATCACCTTTCGGACAGGAATTGATGGGGTTCTAGTGGTCCAGTTTTAAATTTGAAAAACCCATCGTAATCAGGACACACTCCTCTAGAGTTTCACTAACGGGATTTGCTAAAAAAAATGGGCCACATTTTAAGGCCATGAACCATGCGTTCAAATTTTGAATTTTTGAGCACCGCAACCAATTTGCGGAAGTTCTATGCTGATTCTGAATCAAATGCAATTTACAGATTGAAAATCTGTCAGTATTAACGAAGTGAGAGCGAAAATATTTGCCTCGATGGTGTTGCCATCTGTTGAATATTCATACAATTCGTTCGGGCCCCTCGATAGGTAGGTAAGTAGGTGGAGACAAGACATAATATGTAGGTAAAACTACAAAGCAGCGTTCGTTATGGCCATACGAAACATGATGAGAAATGTCCTGTTCAGTATTGATGATGGGGGTGGGGGTATCCAAAAAGCCCTTAGAAAAAATAACATACAAATCCGAAAGATTTGGGTCCGTGTAACGAAATTTGAGGTTTGTGTGCGACTAATGGAATCGCTTCGATTTGGACCCTTCCTTTTCAGTTGATTCAGTTTTGGTCTAGTTGTCCATCAAACTTTGGGAAAGTCGACATAGTTGTCGAGAAGGAGAGTAGTGGTCAGAGGAAGGGGGATAAAGTCGAAAAGTTCTTTTTTTTCAGTTGTCAGCCCCAATATTAGGACACGTTATTATTTATTTTTTGTCTCAGTCTTCAATTTACGTACATAAATAAATAAATAAATTTTAATAATACTTATTATTAATTAAAAGAACAAGTTTGAAATTTTCTTTTTCACTTCATTAGACGTTGTATTTTTATGTGCCTTTATGTATAGTAAGGACTTCAATTATCTCGATGTAATGTCGAAAAGAGATAATATAATAAAAAGAAGAAAGAAGGGCCCCTACCCATTGATTTATACTCATTAATTTGCGGTTTAGATTTGTTTGAACTTCTTCTTGTATGTTATGGTTTTTTAGGGTGTTCAGGAGAGGGGGGTGGCGATAAAATGTTGTAATTGACTCATTTTTTTAATTCGATCCAGTTGAGTAAGCAAGAAACCTGGGGGAGCCTGGACATAATAATGTAGTCCCGATAACTGTAGTACATAAATATTCATAGGTACAAACCGTTCAGTGGAATGTCCCTTGGAATGCAAGGGATATTTTCTTTAACCATCGCAGTATGTTTGGTCTGAAAACATTTTCATTGCTCCCTGGCGGTGAGAGACAACCTATTATGTTAAAACAAAAGTAAATGTATAAGAGACAAATAAAAATACAAAGAAGACATATGTATTGTTCCAAATAGATAAACAGGTGCGTTAAAAAAAAATGCTGTCCTCAGGTATCAGAAAATCATTTTTTCAATACCAGTTTTGCATATGCTTTGATGATCAACGAGGAAGAGTGGGCCCTGAAACTGCTGGAACCTTTGGATATTGGGTTCGATAGTGACGTCACTATATTTTTCAATGGCACGCTGCACGACCTCTTCCGGACTGCCGAAGGCGAACCTCTCGTCCTATCGACGATCGGAAAATGGAACGAAGTGGAGGGTTTGTCTGTATCTCCGCGCCCTCCAAGATGGGATCTGAACGGCGCAACTCTCAAAGCTGTG
The DNA here is from genome assembly GCA_954871275.1 of Leptopterna dolabrata. Classification (NCBI taxonomy): domain Eukaryota; kingdom Metazoa; phylum Arthropoda; class Insecta; order Hemiptera; family Miridae; genus Leptopterna; species Leptopterna dolabrata. Next base: position 21,286,437 of record OX940977.1, read on the forward strand.
ACAGTGGTAGGTAAATTTAACTTGTTTATATAAGTGCGTACCTGTACTTTACCTAGCTTACCTTGCCATAATATGGCATTTCCAAGTCAAATTCAACCTTTTCCAAACCAAATTTAACCTTTTCCGAACCAAATTCAACTTTTTCCATTTCAAATTCCACTTTTTCCATTTCAAATTCAACCTTCCTCGACTTCAGCAAAAATATAAATTTTAATAAACAGAGTTGTGAACCCCATTACGAACTGTTTGTTTGTTGCATTATTTAATGCTTATATTAAAGCAACACTAGTGGTTCAGTGCAGGCAGGTCTTAGGTACTAGTTATGTGTTTTTGTATTGTTTTTTTTTTTTCATTATAATTTAAAATTTTCCTTTTGTGAACCTTTAACTGAAGTAAGGAACATAACTTTGGCGTTTGCAAATTCTTCGTGTTGTACAAAGAAAATTACTCTAAGTGTAAACTCACTTGCTATTTCGTATGACATCAGATGTGGCGCGTTCGATTAATCAGAAGGTTTGATGGGCAACGAAATATGCATTAAAGAAGTAAGTAATTTTCTTTGTACAACACGAAGAATTTGCAAACGCCAAAGTTATGTTCCTTACTTAAGTTGAAGGTTCGCGAAAGGAAAATTTTAAAATATAATGAAAAAATAAAATAAAAAACACACATACCTACCTAGTAGCTGCACTGAACAACTATAGTGTTGTTCAATTTAAGCCTTAAATAATGCAACAAACAGTTAGTTAGTAATGGGGTTCACAGTTCAGTTCATTAAAATTTATATTTTTTGCTGAAGTCGGGGAAGGTTGAATTTGGAATGGAAAAAGTTGACTTTGGTTTGGAAAAGGTTGAATTTGACTTGGAAATGCTATATAGACCTAGGCAATGAAAAATGTGCTGCAAGGTGGCTAGTGGATTTCATCTGACGTGGCAGTTTGGGTTGCCAGGAGATGATGCATCCATAATAGCTCTATCTCAAGATTACCGCGCTAAATTTACTTCGATCAATGCTCAGTGTCAACTACACTTAGGTACGTTTTTAAATTTTCACACCAATACTGGTTTACGAGCTATTGTCCAATTAATACTCCGGACGTAGTTGTAAGCTTTGATTATAATAGATTAATCCTTAGTTATTAGTGGTCATTTTCATCTACGCTTAGGTAAGTTTTTACGTTTTATTAAATTCACATCATTACTTGTGTACGAGCTATTGTTCAGTTAATAATATGGATGCTCCAACTATTGCCTGACTATCACACGAGTGAGGAGGGTTTTATTTCATTTTGCCTACTAGAAATGATTTCCGCTATGAGCGATTTATCGCCTATAGTAGGCTGTCTGCACCACCTAAATGATATATAATCGCTTACGGTAGACAGTCTACTGTAAACTGTAGTAACTGCCTACTGTAAAACAGTCTACTGTGGAAGTCCCGCATTCGGTCGGTCCCCATCCTTGGACGACTCAAATCCCTTTCATCTATCTTTTCCAAATAGGCAGAGTAGCGCTTTCGTCTTCTTCTCTTTTTTTGCCTTCCTCTTATTCCTTTTTTCTTCATTTCATTCGTCTTATTAGTCACATCGATGTTAAAGTTACTAATAATCTTCATTTTTATAATTATTTATTGATGTATTTTCTACAGCAATTCTACTTTTCAGTATTTTAATGTATCATTTTCTTTCTTGTAATATTCATTTTGCATTATTATGTGACTTTGCATAAATATCATTCGCTGTGTACAATGGGCCCTCATGGCCTCAAAACACACAAAAAAGGACACAAAAAAGCCGTTTATTATTATTATTAAACGACGTACAGTAGACTGTGTGTAATAGATTAGGTTGACACACAAACTCTCAAGTAAGTATGTACGTACCTTCTTGGTTTCATCTGGGTAACTGCGACATGAAACAGAAGTTTCCTATAGCAATTATTCTCTTCACTTATTTGTGTATTATGTACGGGCAAAAATTGCCCATTTTACGAATTATAAATTACTATAAACTAACAGCTATTAATGCAAACTGGATGGTTAACTATTTATGTAAATTGGATGGTTAATATAGACAAATGAGTGTAACTGAGTGAAATGCCTACCCTTGCCAATTTTTCCCCTTGGAGGGAACCGCGGTAAGTACGCGGTTTTTATAATGTAGGCGGTTTCCACTGTATACTTTTAATACGTATGAAGTGGAAATACCTACTCATAACTGATGCATGCAGTGATTTTTTGTTCCTTCACTAACCAAGTTTGGGGTTTGCGGGTGTTGTAGCTGAAAGAATTCAAAAAACTGTTGGTTGGGAAGAAGGAGTTTTACAATAGCAACTACCTTGCATCGGTAGACGCATTGTCGCGAATTGCTACCAAACGACACACTTACGCTGAACTTCTGATGAATTTCAGGTAATAAAAGTTTTGATGAGTGATAATTCATCATGATGAATCATAAGAATGAATAAATAATATATTGAATATGATACGTGTAGAAAACGCACGAACTGCAGGCTACATCAACACTATACTTTTTATTCATTGCACTTGCATTGAGAAGATGGTAGGACTGTTTAGATGTTGCATGTTTCAAGATGGGTATGCGAGAGAATGGAGCAAAGTTTATGAGATTCTTAATAGTTTTTGAGGTAGCTACCTATATTTTTGGCTTAGGCCAGTCCTCCGTTGGAAGCGATACCTACACGAGCGACCATTGATCTGATTGCGGTAATAATAATAGTCATTTATTGAGCTTTAGACGTACAAGTCCATAAGTTGCTCACTCGAATTACATATTAGTTGAATAATTGTGGGAGGCGAACGGCCAAAAAACAATACAGAAATATTCATAATAGGTAAATGGAAAAAATAATATTGCTTATTCTAATGAACTGTGACATAAAAGGCATAAACGAAACAAAGATGAGATTAATTGGGGGGAAGTATGCACATAATAGACGTTAAACCCAATCACCACTACCTAGGCACTCAGAAGCAGCCACCAAAAACCGACCCAGAGTAGGCAAAGCTCGAACAGAAGTGGGGAGTAAATTCCAGGTTCTTGCCCCAGAAACCACAAATGACCTGGTCATAACTCGAGAATGATGGCGGGGAATCATAATGGCATTGAACCGAGAAGAAGAGGCAGGGATAACTAGAGCATAATAATAAGAAGCAGCATAATAAAGAAGCATACCATGCAGAATTTGATACATTAATTTAAGGTGATGGAGAGAAAAATATTTGTAAAGCGGTAAAGGAAAGAGGCGAAGGGATGCTACAGAGTGCCTAGGCTTGACACTATGTACATAACGCAAGCAGACACTATAAGCAACAAGGAGTTTATGCTGCAAAGCAGAGGATAAGGAGTAAGAAAAGAGAGATGCACAGTACCTACCTATAGGAAATGGGGGCTTACAAGAGCATGGGCAGGTTTGCATTTGAGGTTTTCGGGTGTAAAATTAGTCAACCACCGCAACAAGTGAACCATAAACTCGTCTACAGATATGAGAAACTTGTGGCTCCCAGGAAAGAGAACAGTCAAGATGAACTCCCAAGTTTTTCACCTGGCTACAGAATGGAACAATAGTTCCACCCATCAAGATCGGCGGGAGAGGATCAGTAGGAACAGTGCTTCTAAATAAAACTGTGGTGAGCCCGTGGTGAGAGGGTAGGTGTGGATTGCTAGCTTGGAGAGATGGATAGCATCGGAATAGGATGTGCCCAGGCGGGATCTTTTAGGTGACGCTAACACCCCGCGGTTGTTACCACCACAGCGAGCGTTAGAGGATGAAGGCTAGCATCCCGCGGTTGTTACCACCACAGTGAGTATGTGAGGGATAGGTGAAAGCGAGGAGTCATGAGGTTAATGAGAGAGAGAAGTCACAGGTAGGAGTGAGCGTGGAATAGTGAAGAGCCGGGCGCCTTCTAAAGTTGCCTCCACCTCGTCCCCCGTCTACCAGCAGCCGTTACTGTCCATTGGGCGTTAGTGGAAGGAAAACCCTCTAGGCTTCTGTGGAGGCGTCGCACAGCTTGTCTTTCTCCTTTAATTTATTAGTTACAAACTTGTACATTACATATGAGTGGTAGATGACACGCAAAAGTATTTCCACGACAAAAAGTATTTCCTAAGTCTTCTTTGGGTTCAAGATTACCTATCCCATTCCTCGGAGCCCAGTCAAAAATCGTCACCACTTCAGAATTAATTGTACTTATTATTGACGTAACCAAATCAGTTCTCAAGTTACTATGTATATAAATCTGAAAGTCGTCCGCAAAAAGATGGGAGCAGGATTGAAGGACTAAGAGCAGATCGTTGATGAAAAGTGAGAAAACTTTTGGGCCTAAAACAGCCCCTGGGGGACACCTAAGAGGACAGGGTGAGGCGTAGAACGAGAGTCGCCAGAAACCACCATCTGTGTTCTTTCAGAGAGATTAGGTACATTAGGGGCCTCCGCTGCGTATTTGAGCGATGGACTTAGGGCGATGACGAGCGACGGTTCGCATTTGGATGGGTTTGATCGCGTTTTCAAGCAACCTAAGCTCCCCATCAGCTCGTCCCTTCTCCTTCACCATAACTCCGCACTTCATTTTCCCAGAACTGTACCTACTGCTAGACTGCGCATGTTTAGTCGCCTTAATGGAGGACTCCAGTCGCTCTCATCGCTTGGTTGCTCGGTATTGCTTCCAGTGGAGGACCCGGCCTATATTTCATAGGTACCTACCTACCTATTTTGTCTCTATGAGTCGCTTCGTGTGTCCACAACCACAAATCCTCGCAATGCGCTGTTCGAAAGAATGTTCACAATAAGACGACATTTGGAAGTAGAGTTATAATCAAAATGTGCAATATTAGGTAGGTACCAAGGTTGTATGTAAAAACGTGATTAAAATGCTTAAGATACGTTCAGTAGATAGATAGGTACTATGGGTTGTTTCATCAACATAATAATATATAATCTGCTTGGTAGACAGTTCGCATTAGACTATGATATCCACATCCTAGATGTTTTCTTTGTATCATTTCAACTTAACCTGAGCAGTGTGTACTCTAACTTATGATTGAGCTATACGTAACTTATGAAAAGCTAACTTATAATTGAGCTATACCTAACTTATGACTGAGCTATACCTAAGTCTGAGTGGCAACTCTAACTTATGATTGGCAACTCTAACTTATGGTTAGCAAATCTAACTGATGGTTGGCAACTAACCATCAGTCTTATGGTTAGCAACTAACCATAAGTCTTATGGTTAGCAACTACCATAAGTCATGGTCCTATGGTTAGCAACTTATGGTTGGCAACTCTAACTTATGGTTTGCAAATCTAACTGATGGTTAGCAACTAACCATCAGTCATATCGTTAGCAACTAACCATAAGTCTTATGGTTAGCAACTACCATAAGTCATGGTCCTATGGTTAGCAGCTTATGTTTGGCAACTCTAACTTATGGTTAGCAAATCTAACTTATGGTTAGCAACTAACCATCAGTCATAATATGGTTAGCAACTAACCATAAGTCTTATGGTTAGCAACTATCATAAGCCATGGTCTTATGGTTAGCAACTTATGATTGGCAACTCTGAGTGGCAACTCTCAACTTATGATTGAGCTCGACCTACCTTATGATTGAACTAACTTATGATAAGCTAACTTATGATTGAGCTAAGTATACCTAACTTATGATTGAGCTATACTTAAGTCTGAGTGGCAACTCTAACTTATGATTGAGCTACACCTAATTTATGGTTTCTGCTTTAGGTAAGTTCGTAGTTTTGTACTTTGCGTTTTGAAATACAAAGGACTTTTGATAATAAGAACTCTCAACATTTTAACTGGACAGCCAGATCGCAAAATAAAGAATTTAGTACTTTTTCATTGTGCTGATATTGGCTAGAGTGTGGGATAGGTATGTCATTCAAATGTATTTATTACAATGATTTTTAGAATTTATTTGGGTAACTTGAGATTTTCCCTGATTATTCAGATAGGCACCTTATACCTACCTTATTTAATAATAAAATCTATTTCAGCCATCGATTTTAGTCAAGTTTTCTGAGGTCAGCAAAGGGCCTCAGATGTTCCAAAGATTGATTGTAGTCGGAATGAGCATAAATCATCGTAGAAACTGTTATCCTTACCTATCACCTATAAACACTAAATTGTTTCATACAACACAGATAGGTGGAATTTTCAGTATTTCGTATGACTGGTAGTCCTGAATTTTGTAGGACCAATCTGAGTCTCACACCGGATTGGGGGTACTACAATGAGGTCACTGGTAACTTTGATGAGGACTCGATGTATGGAGAGTTGGAACGCGAGAAGACCGAATTCGGTTTGACAGAGAGTTGGATGTACTCGACTCGAATCAACACGGCCTTCTTCGCACCTGTAACGCATTATATGAAGTGAGTTGGTACATCTTCTGATATGAAAAATAACAACACAGTAGTATCAGCGGTTTGAATCAGTGGGCAAAAACGCTGAAAGTTTCTACACAACCTCATTCCTGTACAGACAAGGTAATAACCCAATCAGCTTTCCTGAAGTTCGAAAATTCTTAATTTGAAGCCACCAACTCAAGTTTATGGACATAATATTTTATGTTTAAGACAGCAGTACATACAGAGGTAGGTAAGGTACCTCTAGTTCAGGTATGACTAATAGTATAATCAACTTTCCAAAAGCTTGAAAATTCTTAATTTGGCGAAAAAACTACTTACTCTGAACTACTCGGAACAAATTTTATGTTTGAGAAAAACTAATGTATATTCAGAGATGATAATCAAATCAACTTTCCGAAAGATTGAATGATAATAATAATTTATTAATGTTGACGTTCAGTAGGTAGGTATAATGTATAAACACAAGTCACTATTTCTTATAAACATGGAATTACAATATATAAATTATGAAAATTGCCATGTCTTGCAAATGGAAAGGAAATCGTCCACTGAGTACAATGGGACCTCAGTAGTTAGCTTCACCCGTACTGTGCGTCGGAGATCCTTTTCCGGAACAACTTTCATGCGATTTGGCAAGGCGTTGTGAAGCTTAACACCCAAGAACTCCACATTTTACCGCTGAGAGGAAGTGAGTCGGAGCTTGGGTATTCTCAGGTTGTCACAGTTTCTGTTAGGGTATCGGTGGTGGTTCTGACGGTCCATGTGTTCAAGATTTCTGCAGGTATCTTTAAGGCAGACAAGGAAATATCTAGCATACACTGTCATTATTCCTAGCTTCGTGCAGAGTGAACGACACGAAACCCTCGCAGCTGATCCAGGGAGAAGTCGTATTGCTTGTTTTTGGAGCACAAAAGTCATCAGCGGGGGGGGGGGGGGGGGGGGGGATTTCCCCAGAGTAGGAGGCAATAATCAATCTTTGACTGGAAATACGCGAAATATAGCGTACGGAGGACTTCCTTGGAAACCTGAGCAGCCATTTTTCGCAGTAGAAAATTCGTTTGAGCCAGTTTAGACTTGAGGGTCGTGATGTGAGAGCCGTAGCTCATGTTGTCGCTCATATGTAATCCTATAAGGTTGACGGAGTTTCCCTCTGATCCCCTAATAAGAATCCTCATACAATGGGTTTTCTCTGCGTGTAAACAAAGTTCATTTGCCACACACCATTCCTCCATTTTAGTTTTGATTTCTCCTTCCATGGCTTGCCTTTCTGCCTCTGAGTCACCAAAAATGGAAACGGTCGAATCATCAGCATTTAAAGAGCTACTCTTACTTTTTGCGATTCTATAAATTCAGGCAAGTCATTTATGTAAATGATGAAAATACTTAGCCCTAAGATAGATCCTTGCCTTGTACCCAGCCGTAAGGGAAGGGCCGACTTCCTGGTTCCCTCATACTCCACGACCTGTAACCATCCTTTTAGCTGTACGGCCAAATGCATAAAACCATGGTGAACGAGCTTCAAAGCCAAAATCCAGGGTCAGTCATGTCAAATGCCCGAGACTGGTCAAACGCTATCAAGGAGACAAACCTTGATTCCTCCAGGCCTAAATAAATCTTTTTCACCATACTGACAAGTTGTCAGCAGTCGATTGGCCCCGCCTAAAACCAAACTGCTGGGGGGGCAAATAAGTTGTTTCTCTCGAAATACGTCATGATTTGCTCGTTCATTACTGCTACCACGACCTTTCTGAAGTATGTGATCAAAACTACCGGCCTGCATCCATCGTAGGCTAGAGGCTTCCCCCACTTCTGCATACACAGCTATTTTGGAAAGAAACTGGTCAGTTGATGTGAATTATTGGCGAAGTACCTACCTAGATTTGTTCATCACCATAACCAGTATAAATGTGTATTTTTTTCTTAGTGGAAATAGTCAGCGTTTCAATAACTCCACGATTCCATCGAGAGTGGTTTAGTTCGTAGAGTTAGAGCCTGTGAGAACACTATACCTGGGTACTAAGACAGAACTTATTAGAATGAGGGTACTAATGTTAGCATAGTAGGTGATAGATTGCGGCCCAACGAACCGAGAATCCGAGTACGACCTTCATACTTTTTTTCTGACTGGGGAAATACGCCACTTCCCTATTTGGGGTAGGTACGAATACCTACCTAATATTCCAGTGTACGGTGAATTACATATTGCCCCTAACAATATTCAGTATTTTTGGTACCTAGATTAAGTTACTTCGCGTATAGGTATTCTCATATTTCTGGTTCTTGCTACCTCGTCCTCAATAACGGAGTCGTTGAAGGTATTGGTTTTTTCTTACAGATGCCTCGAAACTTCGTCCGAACGAGTAGGTAGTCGGGTTACCTTGCCGCAAGCCTCTTTGACCTGGACGCAAGCTCTATTGTTCAAAGTGTGCAAGAAGGCAAAGTTTAAAAAGATATCAGCATAGGTACCTATCTAAAAGAATTTTCCAACGCAAGGTTGTTGGATACTAAACATGGGGTAGGTATTTATAGAGCAAGAGTAAGCTTTAAAACTACAGTTCAGTGGCGTCTGTAACTTGAAAACCTGATGAGATAGGTGGCGTATTATACCCCAAGTTATGTAGGTGCCCTATCTATGTGGATGTGATTACATAAAGTTCGTCACGCCGCATGGCTGTGAGAGCGAATTTTCAAATAAATATTCGCGCCAATTTGTAAAAAGGTGATATAGCGAGAAACCATTCCACTTTTCGTAAAATTGTATCATTTTTGTGATTTTAGCCATTTTTACAGATTTTTGACCCCCTAAAAAGTCAAAAATCGATTTTTTTTAAAGAAAAATATTTTTATTATTAAGGTATTCTCTCTTTCTGCCGTCAATCACCATCCCGCACAAGCCAGGTGAACTATAAAAAAAAATTGATAATAAATCAATAATATTGATTTTAGCCCTTAATCAAATTTGACCGCTATTCTGTATGAAAAACAAATGATGTTTTCCTGTGTTAAATGTATAAATTATTTATCTTTTCCAGTCTTAATGTGTAAGTGATGTATGTCTTCTATATAAGTTATTCGCGGTTTTAGCCAGTTTACCGACTTTTGACACCTAAAACCTCATATTATTGAACCCCCTTCAAATTTTTGAAAACCGCTCGTCTTCGAACTTATTCTTTAGTTTGACGATACGAACATTTTGAAAATGTGGAATTTTTATCATGCACCCTACCCAAGTCAGATATCGTCTGGAGTGACACATGAAAATATAAATATATTTTATATGCATATACATTTTTGTTAAAATCTAGGGATGAATTCAGGGTGCTTCGATAAGGAATTTGCATATAGACAATTTCAAAAATTCATGTTCTGAAAATTTTGGACCCGTTACAGTAGCGTCATTTTCTTGGAAAATTCGCTAAAAGAAAGCTGTCCTAATTGTAAGCCCCCGTCGGTCGATGCTAGCGCCGCCTCACGGAACCGGGCTTGTGAGGGACTCTTCCCTATAAGTCGGTTGTCTCCTCTAGTGCCAACACCGGACAAGTGAAGACTGCGCATGCCCGAGGAGAGGGGATCAGTTCTACCTCAGGACTCCCGTATCCCTCCTCTTGGCCAGTCGTCTTTCTGCCATTGTTGAGTGAAGTTGTGGGCTTCTATGCCAAGCGTTGAGTATCGGAGTAACGAGTTACTTAGTTACAGTGCGAAAGGTGTTGTTTGTCGAAACTGCGAGAGTATCGTATAGTTTCCCAAATCCCTGAGACAGAGACTCATATCATTTCTATAGCAAGTCTTACCTACGGGCGACCTCTGCGAAAATCCCCCCATCGTAATACCGTCGAGACGCTCAAGGAACGCCAACGAGACGCCATCGAGCATTACAGGTCAACCATTGTTAGATATCATTTATTTTCCACTTTTGTATGTAACCCTTCCGTATTTAGTATTCGAAATCTTTCCTTTATATTATTCTTGTATGTGGTGTCGAGTTACCCAATTGGTAACGAAGTCGTAACTGTTATCGAAACCGAGTAACGTATCTTCATCATAATATTCTGTCATTACTTTTACTTACCGTTTATACTCTGTTGTATATAGTTTGTTGTATATATATTTTCGTAACGATCCCGCCAGGCCTTCAGCACCTATTTGCCGTAACCTTGCGAAACTGTAGAGTAACGTCTTTGTGCCTTCAGCAACTCTTCTTTTTACTTAGTAATCTTAACGTAACATCACTTGGCCCTCAGCAATTGTACATATTGAGCACCTTCAGTGAACCCCATATATTACTGAGTAACGTTTCTTTTCATGCTATTTTATTTTAATAAACTTGATTCGTAATTACCTTGTAACGCAACGTCTTTTTCGTTATCCCGATTTCCTTCAATTAAGTGTGGTATTTTTCCTGCGTATTTTGAAAGACCCCCGAAACGACCCTTCTGGTGCCTCCGTAACGTAAGGCCTTCAGCTACCTCAAAGCCAGAAACGGTTGAATTCACCGAGGGGGCTTACAAAATTGGTGGCAGCAACTGGGATTATCGTGCGGTTTGCCCCACACGAACCCACAGTAACGGTAACGCAGAACCACAAATTGAGAGGAATCGGAGCGAAACTATAAGCTCACGTTAAGAGTAGGTAGGGTAACGAAACCCCGAGTGCATGAACAAAGTAAGGGTCTTCAACCCAAATTAAAAGTAACGAATTCCGAAACCCGTAACGAGCATTATGGCTGAGAGTGAGGAGGGCGTGTTCGGAATGTTGGGACAACTCGAGGTACTGTTGAAATCCTTCAACGACCTCCATGTAGAACGGGATCGAAACAGGGGCACGGAACCGGACGTTCCGCGTTCCATGTTTTTAGAAATCGAATCATGGGATCCCGACGAACCAGGGGCGATAGCGGTGTCCGCGTTCTTCCATTTCTTCGAGGAGGTAGCGAGAACGCTAACACAGCAGAAGAAAATGAGACTCCTGCGTGCGAAAGTAAGGGGAACGGCAAAACAGTTCCTTATTGATAATGCGCAGTTGAGTGAAAGTGAAACGCCATATGACGATGTGAAACGAGCCATGCTCACATGGTTCGAAAGAGAAAACCCCTCGAAGGCAGCAGCACTGTTGTGGTCGGTGAAAAAGAACACTAGCGAAACGCTTCGGCAGTTTGCGGAACGAGTGCACCGACTAGCACAATCGGCCGCGCATGAGGAGGGCACGGAATTGACACGTGAACAGAAACGAAATTGGGTGAAGCGCCGAGTGCTCAAAGCCTTTATAGGCGGAGTACCGAAGGAACTAAGATCACACCTAATAAATAACGTTCCTGACACAATAGAAGACGCGTTAAAAAGAGCGGAGGAACTCGAGGAGACCATCGAAACGAATGATGAGTCTGATGCGAAATGGGAACTGGCCGCAGTAACGGCTACCGAAGGAAGGTGTTATGAGTGTGGGGTAACGGGACATTATGCAGCAAAATGTCCGTGTCGCAACGGTCGTAACGACAAAAGTATTCTCGCGCCCCACCCCTCGATATCCCTGCATGTTTTGTGCAGCAGCAACGCACTTCCCGGTAGACTGTCCCAATAACCCACAGAAAACTATTTTTTGTGATTATTGCGGGGTAAGAGAGCATCTAGAAACGGATTGCCACAAAAAGAAATTATTAACACCAGTCTCCCATCCCCTCGGTAACAACCGAGTAACGCCATCAACGGAGATCGAGTTACGATCTCCCATGGGTCACTTACCCATCGTTGATTACAGACTCCAAAAGCCGATGAAGATACCTGCGAAACTGAACGGAGTAATGCGTGACCTGGTGCTGGACACGGGGGCGGCGGTGTCGGTGCTAACGACACCCATTCCCGGCACACCTCTGAGAAAAACAACGGCAGTAGCCTGGGGAGCAGATGGCTACCCATTACGTTTTCGTGGAGAGCAGGAAGTGGTAGTGGAAGTACCGGGAGCAACTGTGAGACACACCTTCCTAGTATTTGAGCGAGAAGGAACGGGGCTGGACCTTTTTGGCTTAGACTTGATGAAGAAAATACCGCTCATAATACGGACTGATCGACACGAAGCCACACTGCAACGGGAAGGCACCAACCAGTCAATTATCGTCAACCGAATCGCCACCGAGACTTACGGAAATGAAGCGGCAACACCCAACGAAAAAATGGCAACGCCCGACGTAACGCCAGGAAACCAAGAGAGTGAGGTGAAGAGTGCACTCTGTATCTTGAAAAGTGATCGCGGTAACGGTGACGTCAAACGAACGAACGAAACAGAAACGCTCCCAAATAACGTCATAGTAACTCCCACCAGTAACGCCAAAGTAACTTCCCCTGATAACGCTATAGTAACTCCCCGTAACGCCATCGTAACTCCTCACAGTAACGAGGTAGTAACGTCAGTAGAAACTGAATCAACGTTAGCCCACCTAGATTTCCCTCCCTCTGACTTGACACAACCGCAAAAAGTACCAATAATCACCGGAAATGAGCATGTCGCAATCGCACTCAACGTCGGCGCAGCGGAACCACCTCCACCGACTGAGACCGATACGTCACCCTGTGCATCACCATTTTGGACGGAAGAAGACACAGACGATCGTGAGCTCACACCTTCTGAGGTGTGGCCACAAGTACCACCTGACATCATCTCGGCCCTTGGAGAGAAGACGGATCACCTCCCTGACCCGGAACGCCGCCGACTTCACGACCTACTGGAGAAGTACCCGGATGTCTTTAGTCAGCCTGACAAACAGGGATGCAACTTGGGAGTGGCCCACGAAATTGAGACCGGAAACGCCGAACCCATTCACCAGCGGCCATATCCAATCCCACACGCCCTGAGAGGGGAGGTGGAGAACCAATTGCTGAATATGCTGGAAGACGGCATCATTGAGCCGTCTGAGAGCCCGTGGAGTGCCCCTATCGTCATGGTCAAAAAGAAGACTCCCGAGGGCGAACCCCAGAAGTGGAGATTTTGCACCGATTTCAGAGGGCTGAATAAGATCAGCAAAGCCAACGCGTATCCCATGCCGAATCTGACAGACACCCTGGCCATGCTGGGTCAGTGTCGATACTTCACCAAGATAGACCTGGTAGCCGGGTATCATCAAATACCCATCCACCCAAAATCAATAGAAAAGACAGCTTTTTCCGTAATGGGACGTCATTTTCAGTACGTACGGATGGCGTTTGGGCTAAAGAACGCCCCAGCCACATTTCAAAGAACAATGAATGACGCGCTGGATGGGCTAATAAATCGACACTGCCTCGTGTACTTGGATGACATCATTGTATTTTCCCCGACCATGGAGCAACACCTAGACAGCCTGAAGAAGGTGCTCGATCGGCTGAAGGAGGTCAGACTGAGAGCGAATCTGGACAAATGCGATTTCGTCCGCTCCGAAACAAGATATCTTGGACATCTAATATCTCCGCAGGGAATTAGCACTGAGCCAGAGAAGACGCAGGCCGTGAGAGACTTTCCCCGACCATCGACTGTGAAGCAAATCCAGTCATTTATTGGGCTCGCCGGATTTTACAGACGTTTTGTACCGGGGTTTTCGGAGATAGCGGCCCCGCTGACTGCCCTCCTGCGCAAGGGAGTGGACTTTGAGTGGACAACCACCCAAGAGGAAGCATTCAACGCGCTCAAACAGGCGCTGCTCACTGAGCCCGTATTGGCGTACCCGGATATGACCAAGCCGTTTGTCCTGGCCACCGATGCCTCGCAACTGGCACTGGGTGCGGTGCTATCTCAGGAAATTGAAGGACAACAGCGACCCCTCGCCTACGCCAGTCGGAAGTTGAACCCCGCGGAGACCAGGTATTCAACTACCGAGAAGGAACTTTTAGCGGTGGTATGGGCCACGCGACACTTCCAGGAGTACCTCCTGGGGAAGCAGTTCGTGCTGGAGACTGATCACATGGCGTTAACCGCCGCACTCAGGCTTCGCGACCCGACGTCCCGGATAGGGAGATGGGTATTGAAGCTCGGTGAATATGACTTTGTACCCCAATACCGGCCGGGGACAAAAATGGGTCACGCCGATGGGCTCAGCCGCATGGACATAGCCGCGGTAGCCCTGGAGATACCACGCCGACTGATGGTAGTGGCCCAGGAACTTGACGAGTGGGTGAAACAGTTCACGAAGCTACGAGTCAACGACTGCCGACAGGAGGAAGGTTTGTGGACGGTTCGGATCGTTCGTGATGGCAGGACAACTTTTGTGCCGCTAGTACCATCGACCATGCGGAGCAGGCTGATCGCGAATTGCCATGGCAGCATATGGGCTGGCCACCCCGGCGCCGAAACGACCGAGCAGATGGTAAGGCAGTTAGGGTTTTGGCCAAGACTGGAGCGTGACGTACGCGAATTTATCAGCAGATGCGAGCCTTGCCAGAAGCGGAACGATCCGATCCGGCACACCGTTCTCTTGCAGAAGCCCCTTATCCCATCAGAGCCCGGCGAGATAGTCGGTATGGACTTTGTGGGCCCGTTAGCGACGCACACCGGGGTAAAATACCTACTGACCGTGGTGGATCACTTCACCAAATTTGCAGAGACGTATGTAGTGCCTGACACAACGGCCGATACAGTCGTAAAACAACTTATACGACATTTTATTCCCGTCCACGGCGTGCTGCAACGAATCGTCACTGATCGAGGCACCGCTTTTACTTCCTCCCTGGTACGTACCCTGTGCGACGTCTGGGGAATAAAAAAAGTACAGACCACGGCGTATCATCCGCAGAGCAACGGAGTGTGTGAAAGATTCCACAGAACGTTTGCGAACATAATGGCGAAAATCGTGACAAAAACACGGGAATGGGAGAAGGCGGTCCCGCTGGTGTTGGCCGCGTACAGGGCCACCCCGCACAAGAGTACTGGTTACTCCCCAAACTTTCTCACCTACGGGAGGGAACTGAGATTGCCGAACCAGGTTGAATGGGCCGCCGGTTCACCGCAGGCAAACGACCATCACCTGGCCCTGCTAGAGAAGGCCCGACGGCTCGCTGCCCGCCAATTAGAAAAAAGATGGAAGCAGCAGCACGATCGAATAAACAAGCGGAGGACACCCAGATGCTTCGAGACTGGAGACCGAGTCTACCTTAGAGCAATGCAAGCGCCCGAAGGGATCTGCAAGAAATTCTGGAGTCCCTGGACGGGACCCTGGACTGTGTCGCAGAAGTTGTCCGACGTGACCTACAAGATCCATGACTCCCTACAAAGAAGGCCACAAGTAGTTCACATCAACAGGCTAAAACCCGCCTTTGTAAACGGGGTGCCTGATGACTCATTCACCGAGCCTGGAAACGAGAGCGTAACCCCGACACGGCCCCTTCAGTCCGTTCCCTCAGCGCCAAATGAGGAGGACGCGTGGAGTACCGACGAGGAGGAGGAGCCGCTGGTGGTGCAATCAGACGAGACGCCCGCGCCCCCAGAACCAGATCCTCTACCGTCAGTGGAACCGTCAGATCAGTGCAATCCGTACAACCTCCGCCCGCGCCCTCCCCGCGATTACCGGAAGATCCATCGGATAGGGTTCGTTGCTAGGGTTAGGACATGCACGGGGGTTAGAAGAAAAATTAAAAAAAAAATTTATATAATATATATACCAATGTTTGATGAATAAATGTACAATGCTTGTTTCGTTTATGTACCCGTCTAAAGTACGGTGAAAAGTCCTTGTTGTATAAATCACTCATTTGAAAACCTAAATACGGAAGGATAGGTAGGTAGTATCACCATGTAACATCCTTAAGACCTGATTTCTCACGTTCGAACTTTACCACCAACAGATGGCGCAGCGCAGATCCCCCCACCAATCCGAGCGAACAGCCGAGGACGAATACATCTGTCCGTACATATTACGAGTCCGGAGTCGCTACAGCGAAGCTATCGCTGCGTTACTCCCGCAAGAAGCCTCCCCTGACAATCTGGGACTCCGGAAGCCGGAACGAAGAGCAGTCGCCCTACTCGAGGGTATGGCGGAGATGCTGTATGGAGTGGAACGAGCATCCACCCCCCCATTTAGAAAGCTGATCTGCGACGGAGCCATGCAGCTTGCCGAGCAGTTGGCTGGTGTCCTGCCCGAATTGCTGCGGCTGCGACTGACGAACGAAAGCCTGGTTCAACAGAGGGACCAATTCCGCCAGCTGACGACTAAGTTAGAGATGGAAAACAGTCAGATGCATGAGCAACTGGACCAGCTGCAGGCGGCGAGGATGGAAGAACAGCTACGATCAAGAGTACGGGTCCGACTGGACGAGTCCGTCAGTCCGGATAAGGGGCAAAGACGGAACCCAACCCCGCCCTGCTCCGCCAGCGGTCCGTCCGCCATCGATCTGACGAGCGAATCCGAGTCAGAAATCGAAATGGCATCGGATCTGCCTCCAACAAGCTCTCCTACTACTCGAAAGGTTTCCCCCATTCGGATCTCCTCCAAGCGGTCAACCACCCAGACCCGACGAACCTCTCGCACCCGAACCACCCTGGAAATCCCGACGGCGTCCAAGGCACGAAGAACCGATGACAGCACACCAGCGAAGGAACCTGTGAGAGTCTGCCCAGTTTGCCAACGTCCCAGAAGGATCTTACGTTACCGATGTTCCTCCTGCAAGGAGTTTTGGGCCCGACTCATCCGGAAACACCGGGCAAAGCAGCTCCAGACAGTATGCAACGGTCCACACCCTGACGACGACCCCAGCTGTATGCACTGCCGCAGAAGACGGTACGAGCTGCAACTCACCATGATTTATCCGCACAAGAGGTTACCCATTCCGAGCCTCTTCGGATGGTCCCCCGCCGCCGAGGACGACGGCTTCCAGAGGGGGGAAGAGTGTAAGCCCCCGTCGGTCGACGCTAGCGCCGCCTCACGGAACCGGGCTTGTGAGGGACTCTTCCCTATAAGTCGGTCGTCTCCTCTAGTGCCAACACCGGACAAGTGAAGACTGCGCATGCCCGAGGAGAGGGGATCAGTTCTACCTCAGGACTCCCGTATCCCTCCTCTTGGCCAGTCGTCTTTCTGCCATTGTTGAGTGAAGTTGTGGGCTTCTATGCCAAGCGTTGAGTATCGGAGTAACGAGTTACTTAGTTACAGTGCGAAAGGTGTTGTTTGTCGAAACTGCGAGAGTATCGTATAGTTTCCCAAATCCCTGAGACAGAGACTCATATCATTTCTATAGCAAGTCTTACCTACGGGCGACCTCTGCGAAAATCCCCCCATCGTAATACCGTCGAGACGCTCAAGGAACGCCAACGAGACGCCATCGAGCATTACAGGTCAACCATTGTTAGATATCATTTATTTTCCACTTTTGTATGTAACCCTTCCGTATTTAGTATTCGAAATCTTTCCTTTATATTATTCTTGTATGTGGTGTCGAGTTACCCAATTGGTAACGAAGTCGTAACTGTTATCGAAACCGAGTAACGTATCTTCATCATAATATTCTGTCATTACTTTTACTTACCGTTTATACTCTGTTGTATATGGTTTGTTGTATATATATTTTCGTAACGATCCCGCCAGGCCTTCAGCACCTATTTGCCGTAACCTTGCGAAACTGTAGAGTAACGTCTTTGTGCCTTCAGCAACTCTTCTTTTTACTTAGTAATCTTAACGTAACGTCACTTGGCCCTCAGCAATTGTACATATTGAGCACCTTCAGTGAACCCCATATATTACTGAGTAACGTTTCTTTTCATGCTATTTTATTTTAATAAACTTGATTCGTAATTACCTTGTAACGCAACGTCTTTTTCGTTATCCCGATTTCCTTCAATTAAGTGTGGTATTTTTCCTGCGTATTTTGAAAGACCCCCGAAACGACCCTTCTGGTGCCTCCGTAACGTAAGGCCTTCAGCTACCTCAAAGCCAGAAACGGTTGAATTCACCGAGGGGGCTTACATAATGGTGATGTAATAGGGAGTAATGGGGAATGCTGGTTGAAAGTGATGGTGCCGCGCAGATCCGGATTTTCAGCAAAATGTTCACCATTCTTGACTGCAAAACTTCTGAAAGCCAGTTTCTAACCATCAACAGGTCCTGCGTGGTGTTCCGTCACCCAGCAGTGGGGGCTTCGTTCTCCGCCTTCGCCAGACCTTTCGCATGGACCACTTGGCTCGTCTTTTTCCTGTTCGTTCTCATCGGCAGCGCCTGCCTCATCCTCATTAGGAGGCACTATAAAGACACACCTTCACCAACCGAGCCACAGTACATCAATAATTTTCTCCACGTGGCTGCAGTTATATGTCTCCAAGGTAGGTGTATCTATACCTTCGTAGCTTGAAAACATCACAGCAATGTGGCAATATTATTATGACTCGTAGGTCCCAGCTGCACCAGACTAAGTTCTAAAAATCAAAAGTTTTGAATCTGATGAACTTACTAGGTTGTTTTAGACCTGCGAATAATTGCAATATGCAATTCTAGCCATTTAGATGCTTATCTGATGTTGATCATAATGGGTCCCCACTCCTAAAATTCTTCTGTGGCCCAGAGTTGTAATGGGTCTGTTCTAATGACACTTTCAGCTATCTAGGTACTAGATAATTCTGTTTGGGAGGTTACAATAACACATACGACATCAGCCGCTTCTGAGCCCCCCGCCCCATGAACAACAACTAGAAAACTTGAAAAATAGCTATTTCCATAACCCTGGTCCCTGATGATCCCGAGGGTTGGAATTTGGTACACACCCTCAGGGGCCCTTCGAGAATGGTTGTACGAAAAATTAATCTGACCCCCAGGGGGCCGAGTTAATGGGGGGGGGGGGGGGGTACTTGTTCTGTCGTGTAAATAGTGCTCTAGGTCGCTTTGGAGGTCACTCCCGCGTCCCTGGATGGGATTCCCGAGAGTCAAGTAGAAATAAATCAAGTGTTCTTCTATGCCTAATTCGATTCATCAGTACATTTCCTCAGGGTTTTTTTAAAACCGCAACTTGAAAATTGATCAATTTAAATTAATTTGTCCCCGTTTTTCTTCAGGTTATTCAATTTGTATGGGTAGGTCTGTAAAAAATGATCACCACATATGAGGTTTCAGATAGGTATATGTAAGTACCTATGTATATAAATAGGATGAACAGAATTGATCATTTGTCATCAGTAATCTGCAAATAATTCATTTTAATGGCCAGAACATTCAGTAGAATGCAATTCACAAATTGCGTTTCAGACATCAAAGAAGATTTTGGTTCTGTATCATAACATGATTGATTATATCTGTCTGTCTGTACAGCCTACCCATTTCATTCTAACCACCATTTGCCTTATCGAAAAACAGTCCAAACGAACTGAATTGTTTGAGGGTGAGTATGGGGTTTTCTCAAGAGACCCGGATTCATTTCATTCGAGAACATACAATGTCTTCCGCCAAAGCTTCAATGTCTTCAGCCAAAGCTTGTGATTGGTTAAGTTCAAACCAATGTAGACGTGAATTGTTGTTGTCTTAACAGGTTCCTACATCAGCTCTGTAAAGATTCCAACTCGAATTTTGTCGTTTTTCCTCCAAGTCATGGCGATGATGGTCTACACGTATTATGCTGCTGAAATCCTCGGGTACCTACTGTCACCAACTCCAAGGACGATCACAACCGTGGAGAAACTCCTGGACAGTCACATGGACCTTTGGGCTGAGAACGTCTCTTTTCATAGAAGTCATTTCAAAGTAAGATATTTAATGAAAGGATTTGGACAGTTGAATATTAGGTAAATGCTACCATAATATTGAAATGAAATAATACGCTGATCAACAGTGTAGAGGAACCCTTGAGGGTTGCTATAGGTGGTATCGACTCAGTTGGGCACAATGTTGAGGCGGGTTATTAAGGTATAATGAACTGATTCGCACATTTCATTTTCTACCGGGTGCCCAACTTAATTCTAGCCTACAATCACTGTGAAATCAACATTATGTAGATTTCATCTACCTAGTCCTTCATTAGATTTATATTGTTTGTGTTTGGGGCGCATCAAGTGACTTAAACCACAACTAATAACTTTGTTCAGCTTGAGATCCTGGCAGCACTGATGACTGTAAAGTAAACAGCCATTCCAGGCTAGGGCTTTTCGTCCGACGTGGGCGTGATCAGCTGTCCTCCAATGACATTAAAACACACCGCATTAGAATTTACAGTACAGAGGGCCAAAAAAACTTCATCCTCAGTAACATGTGAAAATGAAAACTCATCCCATACAGTATCAATAATAGGTGGAGCTGTTAAGGCTTGTGAAACACAGAAATTTTTATTAATTTCAAGGAGAAAGACGATCTGTGCAACGCCTCGGTAGAAGCCCAAGGGGCTCTCCCTACATCAACTCCCAACGGACAGTAATGGCTGTGGGTGGTGGGGGACGAGGTTGAGGCACCTTTGTAAGGCGGTGAGAAAGAAGTAAATTAAAATCTCTATCTGCACGTCCCAATCTTTTCAGGGATGTATCAGTGCAAGAGCAACGAAGTATTACAATCTCGCAATCATGAAGGCAACGCCCGACAAGGACAGATTCATCGACCGGATGGTTGGACTAAACATGGTTCAGCGTGGGGGTGCAGCTTTGTATGGCGTAACATGGAATTTGTACGAGAACATCCCCAAAACCTATTCGAGCTCTGAAATATGTTCTCTGTACTTCATGGAATTGCTCACAATCAATACAGCAGTCGCAATTCAAAAGAGATCACATTACAGGGAAATGTACTACAAAGCGTGAGTCACTGATGAAAACATACCTATTTTAGATTTTAAAAAGTGTATATATATATATATATATATACTCGGCCCTTCGGGCCTCGCCAGGGGGCAAGCCCCCTGGACCCCCAAAGGGGGCTCCGCCCCCTCGGAACGGCTTCGCCGTTCCTCACCCCCGAAGGATGTGTTCTTATACTTCGTATAACAAAGGAGAATTTGCTATGCAATTTACCCCCCCCCCCCCACACACCACCAACACACAAAAAAATAAAACGATTCTTTATCACATTCCTCTTTGTGCTCATCTTTATCACATTCCTCTTTGTGCTCATCTTTATCACGTTCCTCTTTGTGCTCATCTTTATCACATTCCTCTTTGTGCTCATCTTTATCACATTCCTCTTTGTGCTCATCTTCATCACATTCCTCTTTGCGTGACGCGTTTTTGTGACAGGATATTGTGACAGGACATTTTTTTCACATGACCCCCGGCGTTAAAATTGCATAGCAATTAATAACACTGCCTGCCTGCCAGGGTTGAGAGAAATTTCAAGGTTTTGAGTGAAGGAACTTATTTCTGTATGGACATCCACAAGCAAAGTGCGAAGCATGGAGCGTGCTATTTTGACTGCCAAAATGGATATGAATTCTTTATGGGCTGACTAGGTTTCTTGGGGGGTATATTGTTACAACAGGGTTGGGGGTCAAATCTTTTTGCATTGATGAAGTAAACATTTGAGAAAAACACACGCACCTTTAAAATACTGATTTTTCAAACTTCCATAACTCGACACCTGATGGCACCAAGGGTTGAAATTTGGTACACATCCTCAGGCGGCCCTCGAGAACGGGTGTACCTACGAAAAATCAATACCAGAGACCCTCAGGGGGCCGAGTTACTGGGGGTGGGGGGGATTGCAATGTTCGGCCTTCACTCTGACTCATTATGTATTTTATGCAATAGTAGGTACCTACCTTGTTTGTTTGTTGATCGAACATTTTCTCAGTGTACAAGTTGCTTCTGCGAACTATAGGGTGTAGCAAGTCTGTATCTTTTTAATTTGTACGGTATTTTTTGCGGGCTGGTTGGCACCATTGTTGCTATCAGTTTTCCATAAGAGAGTTCCTAAGAGATAAGTTCATTAGGGAACGGCCATATCTTTTGGCCACATCTAAGGCGAGCAGCTAAGATGCTAACTTTGGATGCTAACCAATAAGTCCGGTTTGACAGAAGTGGTGGGGGTAGGAGTGAATTAAAAAGTAACGTCACTTAACTTAGCACAACGCGAAATCCATTCAGCTTCAGCTGCCTTTCTTTCCTGGTCGTTCCGTTCCATTTCATTTTTAGTTTATTCTATTTTATTTCAAACTCATCATGGAAGAGCTTGAAAATCTTTTTCGCCTCTACCTCAACGGACAAGGACTGTTGTCGGATGACGATATAAGTTTATTTCACTTTTTTATCCTAAGTTGATATCGCAACAATCTAGCAAATTCTTTGAAAGACGCTGGCGATGGCGAGGACCGACGACACATGACGCGTTTAAAAAAAACGACAAAACGCGGCAAAAAGCTGTGTACTGTTACCCCTGAGTAAGGTTAAAGACGATTCCTAAAGTTTGTGCCCTGGGAGATAACGCGCCTTGTGTATAAGGCCGAATAAGTCGAACTTAAGGAAATAAGTTTGAACTTGGGCGACGCGCATGCGCAGTTGAGATAAATCCGAACACATCTTCCCGACTTTAGTCTTTAGGAACTCTCTATTGTCATATCACTCTGATTTGTTAATCCGTGACAGTTTTTGTGATCCAAACATTTCAGTGACCATGGCAACCTTAACTAAGGAGCAATGTTTGTTGGTAATCAAAACTCATTACCAGTCTGGTGAGAGTGTTGCTGTGACCCTGCGCAAACTTCGTGAAGTGATGGGTTGTGGGGAAGCACCTACAGCAGCTGCTGTGCAGAAACTTACGAAAATTTGAGGCCACAGGATCGTTACTTGATCAAAAGCACATTGGACGTCCTCGCGAAAGTCGAAGTGAAATTAAAAAAGAGGAAGTGTTTGATAACGTCTTGGCAAGCCCGACTAAATATGTTTGTAGACGTGCTCAGCAACTGGGTAGGTATCTCACCCAGGACTGTTCATCGTATTCTGAAACAGGATTTACACCTGCTTCCTTACAAAATTCAACTTGTTCAAGAATTGAAACCAACCGACCATGCCAAACGCAAGGGTTTGTCGAATGGTTCAGGGCCTGTGGGCGAGTCTTTTCATTTCTTGGAGCGAGTAGACGCGTGTCATCGGGCTAGGGGTGGCCATGTGCCGGATATATCTTCCATACCTGAATAGGAGATGTTTACCTACATAATGACGAAAATATGCATAAACATACCTATCTTTAATAAAGTTATGGGAAAATCAAAAAGACATAGACTTGCTGCACCCTATATTTACCTACCTACCTTAGATTCGGTTGAAAACGGACATTACATACCTGCTGCTTATTTTTCTCCTATTCGGCAAGACTTTTAGTACATACAAAAAGCATTTATCATTTTACATTACTTTGCACTAACAAAAATTGATTACTTATAACGAATTGCTGTGAGCTGGCGTGCAGATAGCCCATTTTCGGAGAATCCCCGTGCACTTGACTGATCACCCTGTTCCATACTAAATAGGTAGTTAGGAGTTGGGTACGTGAACAAAAATTGTGGTGAGTGAATGAAACAACTTGGATGAAATTTTCAGATATTATAGGGATCGATGGGCTATTGATCGGGATTGGAGTTGTTAATGTGTCATAGCAGCCTCTGGGCCCAATCGGGAAAACCTCGCCAGAAACTCTTCATTCTTTTGCGTCTGCTCCGAGCAGTAGTTGGTAGCGTGCATATTACGAAATCTTTGCCTTGTAAACGTCCATATTCCCTGTTCTACTCGGATGACCTTGGACAGGACCCCCTGTTATCCAATATACGTATGGAATCCTTGTAATTGCCATAATTATTTGTATGGACTTGTTTCTATTTTTTTTATGTTGGTTTTATATCATGCTATACTTACTAATTCAATAAATAGTTTATGGTTTATTACCTGTTGTTTCTAAGGATTCAACGTATAATTGAAAGTGGCCTAAATGACTTGGAGACGAAAAGGTGGGACCCACAGAAACCACTTTGTTTGGGAACAGAAGGCAACTCTGCCGTAAAGTTGGAAGCAACCTTCATCGCACTCATGATTTACACTATTGGCTTCGCATCATCTGTAATATTCCTTTTCATCGAAATCAAGAAAAAAATCCCAAGAATTCCAGAAAATTGTGCAGATTTTACACTTAACTTCTAATCACACCTTGTTAGTTCCTGAATATCTGCCTACCACGCTTTCACCCTTTGGACGTAGTTCTAATGGTGCTTACAGTGGCGTTGAAACGTTTTATAGAACAAGTGGACAGTTAGTTAGTTACCTACATTTTCTGATCAAAACTAGTTACCTAGTAAAACAAAACTGTTAAGTTGAATCAAACGAAAATTCTTGTGCACAATGGTTTACTATTCTATGTTTGTATAGATACTTATGTAAATTATAAATCATTATAAATACTTAACATCCACATTTATGTTTCACTTCTCTTTCTTTCGAATCTACCTATATAATTCTTTTGGTGAAACCATTTATTTGAAAGTTTTGCTAGTGTGGTGAGTGTGAGGTAGATACTTAGGTGCGGCTTGGTCCTGAAGTGGTCTCTTATCAACTCAGTAATCAAAATCCTTGCAACACGCGTAACTCCATTCTGAGCAATCTATTTTGATGAAAATCACAGGAGTTACCTTACACCTGTGGGTGTACCTACACATGCAATGGGTTACATTACAAATTCTCCTTTTTTTGACCAAATTACGTTCAATAATGGAAATGAACATTATGACCATAGAATGAGGTTTATTTTGGAAAGTCGGTGTTTATGGCAGAAAACGAGCATGAAATTTGACTTTGAGTTCCCGCTCACATATCAGGCAAATTTCCGAGGAGTTCAACTTAAATCCCATTTAGAACTCTAGTGCTCTAGTAGATAGAACCACACATTTGTAAATAAATTTAAAAAACACGTCCTTGCCACAAATTTTTTTAAAAATTGATAATGAAAAATAAAACCGAGGAAAAGGCCATGACAAAGGTTCTTGAAGGTTGCCACAAAGGATGGCCATTTCTAATGTTGGGTTGTTGGCAGCGTTGAGGACCTTCGCCTCCGAAGATCCGCTCCGCCTCCTTGGGCCAACAGCCGGTCAAATGTCAATAGACCTGATCCTACGTCATATTTTGCCGCATTTTTACTTTTAGTCACCCTCATCTAAAAAATAACGTTCATTTTTGAAAACGGGTTTCAAACTAGGGGTACCATTTTCCCAAGAGTTTTGAATATATATTTTTTTTTTCAAAAATAAATTTTGACGAAAATTCCGATTTTCTCGTGTCAAATTTTATTTGGATTGGAATGGCATTTGGTATTAATGGTAGGTATTAATGGTATTATTTGGCGAGTCGCGGACAACCTACTGTTTTTCATTTGTTCGTATTTTCCCTCTTCGCAACATGCTAGCCCAAAATTTAAATAGATAGTTGTACTTGAACATTTTTGTTCAAATAAAAAATGCAAAGCAGACGAATACTGGGGCTTCTGAAACGTCAGGAAAAAAGGAGCGCATTTACGAGTTCACTTTACGAATATTCCATAGTTTGCGGTTCAAAGAGACGTCCTCGTCTTTTGAGGAGCCCGTCTCATACTTTATACATCAGAATACCCTACTAACCAACACTCGAGACGTCGCCATTATTTATTTGTCGACCTAACAAGCCGAAGAATTTCGTCGTCAGTCTTTCTTTCGACATGAAGTCGGATAATTTGGTGGTAATTTTGGGCGCATTATGGACTCATATCAACAGTGTTCGAAGTCTCAACTTATTGCCCGTCGTACTGAAGTTTTACGACATGAGGGATATTAGTTCGATAAATGCGTTCCTTTGTGACCTTAGAGGTAGGTAGCTACGTTGATTATAACGGAGGCCTAGGATAGTTTAGTAGCCTTATCGAAGCGGAGTAATCCACCGCAGCAATTAATATTGCATTACACAGAGCATACTAATAATTTAGAAACACGGGAAACTGGAACCAAAGAAACGTAGGTAGGTATGAACACCGAAAAACGCTGCAAAGCCCTTATCAAACGGGTTTATTATTCTATTGGACATGGCCACAGGAATTCTGGCTGTTCATTTATTGTTTCTTTTATGTGCAATTAGGCACATTTGGTTTTTTATGGTTTCCACCAATTTTGGCCCACAAAAACTCGAATTAGGCTATTTTTTAACAATAACTCTTTGATTATTGATAGCGCCATTTAATTGTCTTGTTCACCTGTTGATACAACTTCCAGTATACAAGTTTATGGTGATTTCAGACGATTTCCCAGGTTTTTGACTCATAAAAAATAAATTTTGGGAGCTGAACTTTCGTTACAACCTCAATTCTTCACTCTTTGGTCAAAATCAACTTCATATTCTGTCTTCTCGCCCTAAAAAACATGAAAAACGATACCTCACTCAAACAAACAAAAAACTCGAAAAACCCTATTTTTACACCAATTTCCCCCATAACACCCCTGGGTGTATTCCGATCGAGCTGCGAAGTTTCGGGACACGACTAGGACCCAAACTGTTTGCGGAAGAACGACGATTTTAGACCAAAATTTAACGTAAATTTAAGGCTGAAACTTCGTTAGAATTGTCCACTCTTTAGGCAAAATCGACTTCATATTTGGTCTTCTCGTCCCTAAAAACAAGGAAAACGATACCACCTCAAAAGCTCATGTTACTAGAACACAAAAAATACCCCCTTGGGTATATCCCGATCGGGCTGCAGAGTTTCAGGACACAACTAGGGCCCAAATGGAGCCTGTGTGCGAAAGAATGAATTTTTAGACCGAAAATACAGTAGATATGGATGATAAGGAGGACGGACATTGCATTTTGGTTTACTATTCTGTAATAAGCCTATGTAATCGTTCAGCAAAAAACTTCTTTAACACCCCCTTAAATTTTTTCTTTTTTGTTTCAAGGTGCGTAGATTCCAAAAATCCAATGTCCGTCCGCTGTATCATGCATATCTACTTCAGTTCAAGTCTAAAAAATTCGTTCTTTCGCACACAGGCTCCATTTGGGCCTTAGCTGTGTCCCGAAACTTTGCAGCCCGATCGGAATATACCCAGGGGTGTTATGGATGAAAAATGGGTGCGAAAATAGGGGTTTTGGGGGTTTTAGTAAAATGAGCTTGTGAGGTATCGTTTTCCATGTTTTTTTAGGACGAGGAGACAGAATAGAGAGTTTTTGCAACACCCTCGCACCGAAACGAAACGGAAAACCACACCGAAACGGAAATGGCGGATAGGGATAGGGCGACCTAAGTCAGATGCTAACCTTTTTCGGTTTTCCGGTAGCTTTGGCATCTACCGGCTGGTGAAGTCACGCTAACGTTATGTTAACCTCTCTTTCATCCATTTTACTCTGTGGTGCATGCAAATCTATGTCCACACATGGTGTCAAGTCTGCATTAACATAGAAAGACACCAAGAAGCAACTGTGAATACGACACTCGACATTTTTATTTTCCAAGGAAAACAGAAGAAGGTAGGGGTAGCGTTATACAGATTTAAGGTTAAATTACGTTTCGTCATCTCAACACGACGAAAGCTGACACCGTGAGATCCCGTTATTTTTCGTCGTCACGGTTCGTCAAACTTGTCGGTGTCTTAAGGGCGCATGCGCAGCACTGCTTTCGTTTCGTCGTGAGTGTGTTGCAAAAACTCTCTAATATGAAGTCGATTTTGACCGAAGAGTGGAATATTGAGGTTCTAACGAAGTTTCAGCCTTGCATTTATGTTAAAATGTGGTCTAAAATCGTCGTTCTTCCGCACACAGTTTGGGAACACATTTGGACCCTAGTTGTGCTCCGAAGCTCGCCAGCCCGATCAAAATACCTATACCGAGGGGTGTTACAGGTGAAAAATGGGTGTAAAAATATATGTTTTCGAGGTTTTTTGAGGTTTTGGTGAACATGAGCTGCTAGAAGACCGAATATGAAGTTGATTCTGACCATAGAGTGAAGAATTGAGGTTGTAACGAAGGTTCAGCTCCACAAATTCATTTTTTATGAATCAAAAACCTGGGAAATCGTCTGAAATCAACATAAACTTGTATAATAACACTAGAAGTAGTTTCAGCAGGTGAATCAAGACAATTAAATGGCACTATCAATGATAAAAGATAATTTGTCAAAAATAGGAGCTTGTGTCGTGTTTTTGGGGGGGGGGGGGGGGGGGGATTTGTGGAAATCATCAACAATAGCTATTTCAATAAATGCACATGAAAGAAACATTTAATGTACTTCCAGCATTTCTGAAAAGGACCCATGTGACAAGGACTCTGCAGCATTTTTTGAATCTACGCACCTTGAAACGTAAAAGAAAAAATTTTTAGGGGGTGTTATAATAAAAATTTCCAGAGCGAATACATAGGTGTATTGTTCACAGATTAATTAACCAAAATGAGTCGAGGATGGGAATCGAACCCACATCTTCCGATTATCTAGATCAGTGCATTTTCTGATTCCTATTTTCCTAACTTCTATATAGCTTGCAGTCAAAACCAGTATAAATTCAAAGTGTCGTGGTGGTGGGAATTGTAAGAACAAGTAGGTAGCGAATTGCCTCTTAACACAGTTAACGAATAATGGTTTAGTTATCTACCATTTTAAAAACAGGTAGGCTATAATAATTTGCTACTATCGGTTTTTAACAAATTTTCCCTAGCTTCCTGGTCTTAGCAGTTAACTTCAAAGTTATAACTTCACCTTGATGCGAATTTCAAACGTTTTTCCTAAAATCATGATAGTCTCCGAAGGTTTCACTGATACCTAGTCAGAACTAAGAGTAGGTAGGTACCTAGTTTTGACTGAATTCGAGGTCTGGGTGCAACAGGTACATTGGCAGCTTTCTGTTTGAAACCACTGAGCAAACATTACCTAACGTAATTTAATACCATTTAGGTGGTGGAACGACATTTCAAGCGACTAAAGATCGATATAGACGAAGCTTAACAAGTGCTAAAATAGAACACCCATCAAACCTCTATGATCTCTCCAGCATGTTGGAGTTACAGACTTACAGGATCGGGATCCTCCTCGACATGAATTGCCAGAGTTCGTGGAATCTTCTGGAGACAGTAAGCACGACATAACATTATGATGGAGGCAAAAAAGTCTGCCTAAAGTGTGGTGTATAATCCTGTAACCTCAGAAGTTTTGCAAAACCTGTTTGCTAGCACTTCATGCTCAGAGTTGGCACTAAACAGTTTGGCCTCATTCCCCTCCACTCCCTTCGCTGACTGAGAGGCCTGCCAGATTAATAATAATAAACCTTTATTGTGCTTCAGGCAAACATAGTATCTATAAATGCACACAACAGATTAGAAGCAAATGGGCAGTTTTGTGGATTAAAATTAATTCCTTCTTCTCCCGAAGTCTGTTCAATAACGGAAATTAACACTATATTGCATCATGAGGTGTTTGTCGTAAAGTATAGGCAGAAAACGAGCTTGAAATTCTCATTTCTTAGTTCCCCCTAGAAATGGTGTATCAGGTAAACTGCAGAGTTCAACTCAAATCCCGCTTACAGCGCCAGTGCATCACTTCAAACGATGTACAGAACCGCAATGGATGGATGGAACTGAAAATTTATAAATAAATTTAAAAAACGCTGCAAAGTCCTTGTCACATGGTTTTATTATTCTATTGGACATACCTACAGAAATGTTGGCTGTTCATTTATTGTTTCTTTCATGTGAAATAATTTAAATAGGTAGTTATTTTGTATGGTTTCCACCAATGTTGGCCCACAAAACACAAATTAGGTATGTACCTAGGTACGCTCTTTTTTTTTTTTTTTTTCAAATCAACTTTGATCGTTGGTAGTGTCATTTAATCGTCTTGATCCACGTGAATTTTTCTAGTGTTATTATACAAATTGATGGTGATTTCAAACGATTTTCCAGATTATTGCCTCATAAAAAATCAATTTTGGGAGCTGAATCTGGTAGAACCCCAATTTTCCACTCTTTGGTCAAAATCTACTTCATATTCGGTCTTCTCGTCCCCAAAAACATGGAAAAAGATACCTCAAAAGCTCATGTTACTAAGATGTTACTAAAACACAAAAAGTACCTATTTTTATACACATTTTCACTCATAACACCCCTGGGTATATTCCGATCGGGCTGAAAAGTTTCGGGACACAACTAGGGCCCAAATGGAGCATGTTTGCGAAAGAACGATTTTTTTAGACCGAAAATGAAGCCTGTACACGTGATACGGCGTACGGCGGATGGACATTGCATTTTTGGAATCTACGCACCTTGAAACGGAAAAGAAAAAAATTGTAAGGGGGTGTTATAAAAATTTTTGCTGAGCGAATACATAGGTGTATTATTCACAGAATAATAAACCAAAAACACGTCGTCAAAATCAAGGGAAAGATGACGACAAAGGTTCTTAAGGTTGCCATGAAGGTTTGCCATTTCTAATGTTGGGTTGTTGACAGCACTGAGAACCTTTGCTTCTCTCCGCCTCCTTGGGCCAACAGCCAATCAGATTTCAATAGACCTGATACATAATTTGTTGTCACATTTTTACGGTTAATCACCCTGATTTAAAAAAATAAAGCTTTTGAAAAAGTGCTTCAAACTACTATTTTTCCAAGAGTTCTGAATAAGTACCTATATATACTTTTTTTTAATTTATTAATGAACATTCCCCATTGAACGAGATCTGCAGGGGTTTTCTACAGAATTTATGGCCTTACAGCAGGCCTCTCAGATTTTCCAAAGCGTGTGGAGCGGTCCGAGAAAATGAAGATTATTTAGTCGGGATGGGGCAGTAGAACCTAACTGTGAGACTGATTCAGACCATACCTCCAGATGATCGAAAACCCGGATAATGGAGGATCATAAGAAGTTGGATGGCCTGGTGGGAAGTCAGTCAGTCAGGGAAGTCATCCATATATACATTTTCACTGATGTCACTGACATTTTAGGTAACAAGTAGTGTAGGTAACATATTATGGATGAGTAGAATCATACAGAATTTTTGGTGGACCTTATAAAGCTGATTAAAACCAGCCTTGACACATCTTTGTAATGGAGGGTTTAGATAATCCTGATAGATGTCCGTAAAATTGAGGTTCTAATATACTGTAACTTCAGTAGGATTCGAAAGCAGACCCTGCCCCCACCCACGCCCTCCATGGCATGGAGAATTTATGCTACCTAAAAGCGTCATCCACGCTTTCCAACCGAACCGTTTGCCTACGGTACACGCGAACCATACGTCGTAATTTTTTGTTTTGGTGTACAGTTAACGAACCACCGTGATCCAGAAATTCTGGCAAACAATCTACGAATCTGTCTTTCTATAGCTAGGTGCGTGGTGACCGTTCGGGCCACTGTCCAGACGGCAACTACCTGTCCTCACATGCGAACTGAACCCCTTTGTGTTCATTGAAAAAACCGGCAAAATGTGGATGGTGAAGGACGATATGCGAACAGTACATGAACGGGTTCGCTGCAGTGTTCACATCGGGGAATTTCAGGATTGCGTACGGCACGCAAACGATTCGGTTTGCATGTGCACAGGGCTTAATACTGTCAAACAACAATCGCTAATGCATCTCAAAGTCTCACCATGGCCCAACCAATCCAAAACGATTACTTGAAAATATTACATTTTAATGGTCATTAATCCATTTGGTATAGTGGAAGCAGTTCTTCACCCACAGTTGCCACACCCCATTGCAGACGTCCTTTTCATTTCTGCAATCCAAGAACTTATGCTTACTACTTACTTTCAGTGTTACCTGCTTAGAATTGAAATCATATCTTGCTGAAGATTGTGAAAGGGCGATGAACCATGATATGAGGGGGGTACCCCTCATATCTTGCTGAAGATTGTGAGAGGGCGATGAACCATGATATGAGGGGGGTACCCCTCTTCAAGATCTAGAGCTAGGGCTAGGTAGATACCAAATAGCTAGGTACCTAAGTATATCTATTGATTTTGAAACAGGCTTCTGACCAGCTTCTGATGAACACCAGTTATGTTTACACTTTGATTTTCGATGACGCCATTGCGACTGCAGTGAATAAACTGGAACAGATGAACGTGCAGTTCGACAGTGACATAACGATATTCCCTGGTGGGCCTCATGAAATGTACGACTTGTTTCGGACATCCGACACGAGACCTGTTACTGCTGTCAAGTGCGGCGAATGGAACCTGGAACAGGAAATAATTTATTCAAAACCGTCAAGATGGGATTTGGAAGGATCCTCTATAAGATCAACAGCTGTGGTGTGTACTATTTATCCATAGTTCAATTACTTGTATCAATTGCTGAATCACTTGTTTCTTTGTCATTTCTGACGACGTAAAAGGCCTTATCAGGTAGAATAAACCGGTTCCTGTGAGATCATCGAAGTTAAGATAACTTGAGCGTGGTTAGTACTTGGATGGGTGACCACTGTGACCCATGTAGCTGTTGGGCGAACCCCTCTCCACTGAAGGGGGCGAGGCAATGAGTATCCAAGTAAAGAGCAAAATGATACCCAAGGGGAAATTATACCCATTTAACTTGTCTGGGAACCATAGGGTGAGCTATAAACAGAAATGTGTGAAACACTATGCTTACTACATGTTACTATTAGCTACCTTTATTAAAATTATGTTGTCCCATTCGTAATGGTAATTGGTTTTGCTTACTGAATATGCCTACAGTCTTTGCTGATCCCTAACGTCTCCAGATCATCGTTTTTCCCCCACACACGAGCACACGCCATGGGCAAGAGGCGCAATAGATGAATGCTTGGCTTTACCTTATATTGTACACATGTGGTGCGGCAGTTCCCACGAGGGCGGCTTAATTCTCACGTCTGACGTCCTATGATAATGAAGGGTCGTCATGTTCCTCAAGCGGCCACGATGCTCTCACTTCGGATGGCTGATTAGCTCCTCTTCAGGGCGTTCAACGGTGCAGCTCATCACGAAAGTTCTGGCACTACGCTATAGAATTATACTGATAGGTACTAACATACCTATTCTAAAGCCGCGCTTACACCGAAGTCTTCCACTAAGTTTTTCACAAGTTGCGGCAATTTGTTGCTTTTTCTACAAAATACAGCGACTTTTTCTGTCTTCCACTTGTGGAGAGACAAATCTTCCACTAAATTTTGGTTTCCCGCGGAGTGCCGGTAAAGATCAAAGAAAGTTGACAACTAAATGTGGAAGATTTGTTGCTGCGTGCTTTGTGCAACGGTAGGAAACTAGTGGAGAACTGTTCCCCCTCCACGCTTTTCTTGGAAGTTATTGCTTTCCTGTAGTTTGTGTCACGTTTCTTGATTTTATGTCCGATCACTGAAATCAAATAGGTATGTACTCAAAGTCACTACTGGTAATTCTCAGAAAGTTTTTGACACTCCCGTCGGAGCTCAGCTCACCACTCAACGGATAGACGTCATCTTCTCGGAGATCAGCTATCATGTCACTGCCACTGTACCTATCCCTAGCCTTCAACGAGGGTCTTACCCAATATCTTCGGGGACCTCTTGTACAGTGGCTGGCTATGATGACACAGGCAGCCGCGGCAATAATTGCGTCTTCTTCGTCCGACATCCTTGACACTACTGCCTAAACCTTTTGCGCCAATTCTTTGACAAGTTTTCCACTTGTTGCTCTAAATTTGAGAAGAGCAACTTTAAGTTTTCTACAAAAAATTTTCCACTTGTTGCTCTAATTTGAGAAGAGCAACTTTTAGTTTTCTACAAACAATCTTTTGTCAACTTTGGTGTAAACGCGGCTTAGTACTGGCACTACGCGACGTTGGGTGGACGATCGGTAAAAGGCCCCGTTTTCTTCTTTGTAGACGGGTTTATTTCCTCAGTGTTTCACTGACGTGGATTGGCAAGGCCTGCATTGTAAAGCGCAAGCTAGCTGTTTTACTAGGTCTTATCCTTGTACATAGTTCTTGTGTATGTTCCCGTGGGTTTGTTTCCTGTTGAGTATTTCAAAACTGGTTGTAAGGATGTGCGAATTTGCTATTTCATATTCGCACAGGTAGGTATTTACATAAATAATTTTTTTTTAAATTATATTGATATAATAGGCCTATATTATAATATTTGCATACTGTCTTAGGTATATTGTTGTGTTAGTGTAAATATATCGCACCCTTGCGACGAAAGTGTTACAACTCAAAATTTTGCGGTGCACTGGATTTAGAAAAAAAAAGCGTTGCCGTAGGGGGCGTCTAGCCGCCAGTGGTTTGTGTTCATGACGGTACGTTTATTGTCGAATGAAATCTGGGGGACACCCCCAGATCCCCGGATTATAACAGTTTAGATCAAGGATCAAAGCAAAGAAACATGGAACATGTTTTTCGAATAGGTACATGATAACAGAGGATATGGAGACTTAGGTACTAGAAAAACGTCTGCCAATTCGAGTAGGCACTATAGCTTGCTCACTTGAATCACATGAACGTATAGGCTAGTTGGGTAGGTTCGTTATAGTATGGGACCATCTGCGAACCAACACGCTTGTACCCTCAAAATTTCATCTCTCTACGACTATTTTTCGTGTAGTTATAAGGAAACGGTCAACATTTCATGTTTGCGCATGCGCAGAGGGAAATTACAGTAAGACTCCAATGAAGTTCATATGGAACCATCAAAGTATTATACTGATCGACCCTCCAAATGTGAACTCATTTCAACAATAATTATGGTAGTTATGGGCACTCCAAGTACTTATTTCACGTTTGCGCATGCGCAGACTAAACGATTTTCATGATTTTGAAATGGGACCATCTGCGATCCAACCCGCGTATACCTCAGAATTTCAGCTGTCTACGACTATTTATCGCGTAGTTAGAAGCGTTACAAGGAAATGGTCAACATTTCATGTTCCCGCATGCGTAGATCAAAGTTACATTACGATTCCAATGAAATTAATTTGGAACTATCATATTCCTGACCGACCCTCCAAGTTTGAACTCATTTCAATGATATTTAGGGTAGTTATGGGTGTTGCGATTATTTCATGTTTGCGCATGCGCAGACGAAAGTTACGGTACTTTATCAATTATAGCATTAGGCATACAATAGGTAAATAATCTTGAACCAAGCTGAATGGAATTAAATGTTAGGTACCATCAGTGCTGATGTTCATTCAAGTTCCGTTTATTTTTAATGCCAATTTTGTGGGAAGTTAAAATCCTAAGTAGTGGTTGTTGAGATTGTAATTTAACAATATTTTGTATTTAAACGGAATACCGCGCACTAAGGACTCTTTCCTGATTGGTCGGCCATCGGCCAATAACAAGACGGGTGACGTCTGTCTCGCTGTTTAGATTAAGCAGGGTTCACATCCATCCGGAAAGCTATCCGGAAAGTGCGTACGAGCAGCTGATTGGTTGGACATCAGCTGGGGAGGGGGGAATATTCTTTCCGGAGAAGCACTTTTGAAGTGAACTGTACGCATCTGATTTTTCAGATATTTTCCGCTCCGCATCTGCGCAGTTCACTACTGCGCATACAGAATGGCGTCGGCAACCGAAACAGCTGTGGGAGGAAGCGCGGGAAACGAGTTGTCAGCCAAAATTCCGGATGGTTATGAACGCCTTCCCAACTTCCGCGATTCCCCTCCATCCCTTCCACTGCTTTTCACTAGCTTCCCCTATCCGTATTTCCAGACGGCTCCGGATGGATGTGAACCCTGCTTTAGACCGCAATTTTTCTACCTACCATTGTAAAGTTGTAATACTGTCGTTCGTTACTCAATTAAAACCATCATTAACTCGGTCATTTTGCCGCTAAAACGAACCCGTTTTTCGTGACTTTGCAGCCGAATATCAAGGTAAGATGAGTAATGATACGAATAAAAATGACTTTGGCAGTAGCCTAGAGATTCTGGATGGTCCAGAAAATTTCACTTTGTGGAAATTCCAATTAAAAATCACCCTAAACGCCGCGGAAGCTTTCGATGCTTTGATGTTTGCTGAGGCTCCTGTAACTGAAACCGACAAGAAGGCAAGTCGACTCTCGAACCCTCTCGAACCATCTCGAACCATCTCGAACGTTATTCATTCAATACCTCAACAGTGGTTTCCATGTTGTTTATTTGGTTCTGGATTCGGAATTCGGCTCGGGATATGGCAATTTGGCACCTGGGACGTCTTTTTCATTTAAAGTGATCGTTTTAAATGGCACGTGCCCTGCCATTTCGGTACAATCAACAAAACAAAATCTCACAAAACAAAAATACGATGGGAATGTCTATCACATGTACAAGCGCCCGGACTAGAATAAGCTCAGAAACCTGACACGGGGAAGGTTATACACGGCTACTGACCGAGCCAACGCTAGCGTCCTGGAAATGGTCTATTGAAGATTCCTTGATTATTTCCCCTTTTTCTTCAGGTACAAACGGCCACAAAAGGGTACCTATCAACTTGAAATAATACATAGTGCAGAACACGCTCAACATATAGCATTACAGCTCAGATTACTCATCAATAGTCATTTCTCAAAAAATGTTCAGCGCAACCGTCACAAATCAAGATATTACAGCGTTTTATGCCCTTGAGGATCATGAAAACCATACCTACAGCTATGAAAACACGCATTTTTTTTATGATTGCAATCTGTAAAACAGAGAAGATCGTCCCAAAATGCAAATAAAACCTATTTTGAAATCAAGCTTAGTAGTACAACGAGAAAAGTAGACGGAATAATTTTTTTGCAATTTCTGAAAAAAGTTGAATTTTGAACTGTGACGCTCGTCGCAAGGGTGCGATATATTCTATGTTAGTATAAATAATTATATAATACCTATATATAAATATATATTTTACGATGTCCCCCAACTAACCTCATTTATTTGGGCCAAGGCTGACACATTGTGTGATAAACCTAGGTTACTTCTAAAATTCGCTCATATGGTCATGCTGCATGACTGCAACTTCTCTCCCCCCCCCCCCCCCCCCCCCCTTTTTTTAAGCGGGAAGGAGAGAGAGCAGAGTTCAAAGGGAAAAAAATCCGATTACCTGCATTCTGCATCCTTTCCTTACAAAACAATCGACAACTTCAATTCAAATTTCAGATAAAAGAGTTCAGATGGGAAGAAGATGGCTTCGAAAAATTCTTAGATCCTCAGTATCACCCCGAGATTGACTCCTTATCTCGTTTTGCTCTTGTTGCTCAAAATTATTTGGAGTATTTATGCAATTTCAAGTAAGTTCAGTTAACTAAGATTCGAACTGAGAATATTTCAACGGGTTTCCACGAAGTACCTACTTACCAATAGTAAATTATGGGAAAGATAATTAAATCATCACGTACCCACCTAGGTAAGTGAAAGAAATTACTACTATTAGTATCATCCCTTACTGATAATGATAACAAACTAAAGACTGGAGGACCTTTTGGACCTCGAGTCCACACCATAAATGGTTTTTATTATAATTATAATTAATTCAAGCCTCTTATGTCCTTGAAAATAGGTACCTACCTATCACTCCTCTGTACCTGATCTTCTGTTTATAATAATAAAAACCTTTCGCTGTCCCTCAAATGTTATGTTAAATATCATGTCCTAAAAATGATCGGTTCATCTTTTGGAAACAAATTTGTAAGAATCATTGGTGAAACACAGATGTAGGTGGGTACTACCTACTACATACAGAACCTATCCAAGGGATTGAAAGTTGAAAAGTGCCAAATTCGTTTCCCTCCGTAGGACGAATTTGATGAAAACTCCGGACTGGGGTTACTACCGGCCTGAAACCGGTAAATACGACCCCGTGTCTATGTTTGGTTGGTTGGAAGCAGGAAAAGTCGATCTGGGTCTCACCCTCAGTCGTCAGTTCTCCGCCCGCCTCTCTGTCTCCTTTTGGACGCCTTCAACTCGTTTGGTCAAGTACGTATGTTAGAATTTTAGAATTCATGGAACAGATTGTCTCCATTTTTATCAGTAATACGGGAAACACAAAACACTATTTACGAGAGTAGATATGTACCCAACCAAACCTGTGCTACAGCCCCAGGTACATAATTATTTGTAACATAATATGACTCATTAGGATGTCTGCTACACGTCCATAAAAGGCCCACTTTAGGGGAAACTACCTTGCTTTTTGTAATGGAAAAACGTTACGTAGTTGAAAAGGAGGGTTTTAGGTCAAACTTCCGTTTTAACTCCAACTCCAGGGGTTTTCCATTCCATATCATTTCCTGTGTTGGATTATTCGTGACTTTGCCCATCAACCTCATATTACTTTGGGTCTGTTCGGAGAACCGTCCGGGACTGCCCAGGATTGCCCCCTCCCCACTTTTGGCCGTTCGGAGAAGACAAGGGACGATCCCGGACGAGTTGCCCGCTGTTCGGAGAGAGCGGGGATTGTGAATTCGGGCAGCCCGGGATCGTCCGGGGCTACTCCAGCTCTGGCGTGGAGTAGAAAGTCCGGAGCATGCGCATCGGTCTATTTTTACCCCTCCCCTCTAACTTGCTCACTTCGATGTTTTCCTTTCCCGCGAAGCACAACCTCAAACCCACACACGCCAAACCCGTATTTTTTTTAACGTATGCTTTACAGTTGTTTACAGTGTAAGCGTTACAGTTTTTTGTTGTGTGTAATAATTTCCAGTTAAGGATTAAGTTAGATAATAATTATGCTGTCTGATACGGATTATTCCGACGATGATAATGAGGGTGACATCAATTTTTCGGACGGCGATGAAGAAGAAATGATATTAAGGGAGGTTTTTTCCCCGAATTTGAGACCAAAAAATCAAAATTATATTGAGCAAGTGGTGTCTGATTTGTGTCAAGTGATGTTGTCTGAGTGGTGGTGATTTGGATTCTAGGTGCCTTCTGAATAAATAAAGTTCTTATAACAATGACAGCCTTTTATTTTATTACTAACCACATAACTGAGAATGACTTTATAAAGGTCATCAGGTTGAGACAGGTAAGAACATCAGTCTCAAGAAAAAAAACCTATGCGACACTTTAGAGGCGCTAATTGGAAGGACAAAGTGACTTCAGGACAAAGAAGTTACTTTTTTTTTCTCCATTGTTGAAAAAGTTGAAAACGTTTTGTTTTTAATGATGTAGTAGTAAATGTAGTTTTAGTTTAAATCGATGAGAACGCACGACAGCTTGTAAACAAAATGGTGGGAGGTTCTAATAGGGCTTCCAGTCCTGGACAAAGAAAAAGCGTTCGGACAAGGCTCGAAACCGGGACGATCCGGAATTACTCTGGTGACGTCACGAGTCCAGGATTGTTAGAGCTCTGGATAGTCCAGGACTGCTTCTCCGAACGAACCTATTGTAATTTCCGAGGCCAAAAAAATTATTAAATTTTGTTGTCACCTATTAGGGTGGGTGGGGGGCAAAGACAGCCCTGCATCTATTTTTTGAGCAGTGGTGATTGATTTGAGAATAGGCCACCAGGTAGCAGGAGTTTTGCAACAGGTGTTCTGTTATCAAAGCAAAGGTATCAGGGAACACTGCAGTCTGCAGGCCAAGAAAATGAGATAAATTTGTTTTTCACGTTTTTGACGTAATTTTCTTGAAACTTCAGTTCAAAATTGTGCGAGATTGGTTTGCACCAAATGTATAAACCAATTATTATCAATGAATAGCTCCAACATCATTCCTTTTTTTAAACATTATTTCTTCTCCTTCATCTTCCCTTATTTTTCTTTCTTCCCTGTAAACTGTCACCCTTTTAAATTTACAATTTGATTTAGTGAATGATGTGCAACCTAAGGGCCACTGTGCCTAACTGTACAATAAACGTTTTTACTTACTTTACTTACTAGTACTGTAACTAACCTTTAATGTTGTGGATTAACTTTTGCTTCAATTCACTTCACATAACTTTTGCTTCAATTCACTTCACATAACTTTTGCTTCAATTCACTTCACGTAACCTTGCTGATGGGCCATTCCCAAACACGCCAAGTGGAAGTGGGAACAAGTCCTGCAGGTTCTTGGGGGCAAGTCCCTGCACCCCCTCAGTGCAGGGCTTTGCCCCATTTAGTACTGGAACATATTTTGGCATTGAACCTAACATTTTTAATAAAATACTTCATTATGTATAATTTATTATCTATTAAATAGGTGTTTATTAAGTTCTAAGAGTAGGTAATACAGGTAGGCCTACCAACTGGTAGGTATGTTCAAGAAATAAAATTGGGATAACCTTTAAGGCCAGTTGCGATTTGCAAATTTTTTTTGTTGTTCACGTTCAGAAGAAATTGAACCCATATTTTGTGTGTTTGATAACAGTTTCTTTTTTTAAATCTATGTCCATCTGATTGGGGCAAAGCCCTGCAATTTTTTTCTTCTTAAATCAAAATTTTCCATGGATAATGATAGGAGGTGATTGGTGTTTCCAGTAGTTAAAGGTAATATCCCTTCCTAAAATTCAGATATCCTACAATTTTGAGGAAATCTGCTCCGGGTTGGTCACAATGGACAGAAACCCGAAAATTGCAGGGCTTTGCCCCCACCTGCCCTATGGTTCAGGTTGTATAATGGGGTATGCGCACGTATTTATTTATTTATTTTTAAATGAAAGTAGATCCCATTCTGAGAACTTTGATACCAACCGCTGTACGTAGGGTAGGTGGGGGGAATTGTCCGCAGTTTTGGGTTTTTGACTTTTTTGGACCATTCGTAGTTCTTTTTCTACGATTTTTCGAAGTTTCCACGAATTCAGACGTCATTGCACACCCCTCGCCTCGGCAGGAGCCCCTGCCCACTGTGACGTCATTTAAAAAAAATAATAATATAAAAATTGTGAACCATTTTATGTAGAACCTGCGTGTTGTTCCGACACCCCCCAGCTGGCGCATCCTATGACGGCCTTGCCAGACCATTCAGCTTGGTTACCTGGCTGGTGACGTTCATCTTCGTATTCATCTCGAGCCTTGTCCTGAGAGCTATCAGGAAACGCGACGTTGTGGACGAACCTCCGAATGAACCTGGATACGGCTTCAGTCTCTTCACTGTCCTCGCCATCCTTTCCTTGCAAGGTGAGCCATCAAGATTTAAAAACGTCTGCTGCATGCGGATTTGAGGAGCCAGGGTTTCATTAGTTACAAGCACCCAGATTAAGGGCCACTTTCACCAAACTGCCTCTAAAGGCGCCCATACACTGTCCAACCGTCGGACCCAACAAGGGGTGGGGAGAGATGAAAACGCCTCCCATTCCCTACTGTTGGATCGTGTGTGGGAGGACGTCCAACCGTTGGATCCGACCATCCTGGTTGGGTGTGGTCGGATGGCAAAACCGCCCAACAAACATGGTTGTGCCCTTCCCCCTCCATTACTCCCGGCCAAGTTGTACCGTGTGTGGCGCTGTCGGAC
Source organism: Leptopterna dolabrata (assembly GCA_954871275.1). Taxonomy (NCBI): domain Eukaryota; kingdom Metazoa; phylum Arthropoda; class Insecta; order Hemiptera; family Miridae; genus Leptopterna; species Leptopterna dolabrata. The sequence goes on from OX940977.1 coordinate 21,328,075, forward strand.
CAACTTCTTCTTCTTCTCCTGTAATTTTTTGTTCGTCTGAAGCAGACACACGTTGTTTTACGTAATTTTTATCAGTTTCTCCTGTTATCAGTTGTGCCAGTACCTCAAGATATTGGAGTTTGGATAATTGGTGTTTACTGTTACTGTTTTGTTATTATCATGAGAGGTGAAACAATGAATTGTACCGAAGTTGATGCAACAACGGAGCTATTGGAAAACTATAGGATTCACGTTCGGGAAAAATAAAAAAACGCGGGAAACTTGGTCGGATTGGGTGCTTGTTTGGTTGATCCTGTGTGAAGCGCCGTCTGGTTGGCAGGGGGGCGCGTTTTCGCCTCTCCCCACCCCTTGTTGGGCCCGACGGTTGGACAGTGTATGGGCGCCTTAAGACATATTTTATGACGGAAAAACGACTTCTGGTTTATTATTCCGTGACAAATACGCCTATGTATTCGCTCAGCAACATTTTTTATAACCCCCCCCCCCCCCCCCCCCACAAAATTTTTTCTTTTACGTTTCAAGGTGCTTAGATTCCAAAAACGCTGCAAAGTCCTTGTCACGTGGGTTTATTATTCTACTGGACATACCTACGTACAGAAATGCTGGCTGTACATTTATTGTTTCTTTCATGCGTAATAAACGAAATAGCTATTTCTGATGGTTTCCACCAACTTTAGCCCCCAAAACACGAATTAGGTAAGCTCCTTTTTTTTCAAATTATCTTTGATCATTGGTAGTGCCATTTAATCGTCTTGATCCACGTGTTGAAACTTTTTCTAGTGTTATTATACAGACTGACTGTGATTTCAGACGATATCCCAGGTTTTTGACTGACGAAAAATCAATTTTGGGAGCTGAAGATTTGGTAGAACCTCAATTTTCCACTCTTCGGTCAAAATCGACTTCATATTCGGCCTTCTCGTCCCCAAAAACATGAAAAACGATACCTCAAAAGCTCATGTTACTAACATGTTGCTAAAACTCAAAAAGTACAGATTTTTATCCACATTTTCACTCATAACACCCCTGGGAATATTCCGATCGGACTGCAAAGTTTCGGGACACAACTAGGGCCCAAATGGAGCATGTGTGCGAAAGAACGAATTTTTTAGACCGAAAATGAAGCCGGTACACGTGATACGTCGGACGGACATTGCATTTTTGGAATCTACGCACCTTGAAACGGAAAAGAAAAAATTTTGAGGGGGTGTTACAAAAATTTTTTGCTGAGCGAATACATAGGTGTATTATTCACAGAATAATAAACCAAAATGCATTGTCCGTACGCCGTATCATGCATATCTACTTCAGTTTTGGTCTAAAAAATTCGTTCTTTCGCACACAGGCTCCATTTGGGCCCTAGTTGTGTCCCGAAACTTTGCAGCCCGATCGGAATATACCCAGAGGTGTTATGGATGAAAATTGGGGTAAAAATGTTTTTTTGGTTTATTATTTTCAATAATGAACCATTGGAATCGAGCATGAAAAAAAAAATTCTTACCCCCCCTCAAAATTTGATGGTTTACGTTTCAAGGTATGTAGAATCCAAAACTGCAATAAAAATATTTCTGTCTGTCCGCCGTACGCCGTACGCCGTACGGGCCACTTTTCTTAGTTACCATGAAAAAAAATTGATGAAATTCGGGTTATAGGTTCCGTTCGGCGTCTAGTTGGTCCTCGAAGCTCGACGTTACTGTGAGTCATCTCTAAGGGGTTCAAAATAGGGGTTGAAATTTTCAAAACGCCTATACCATTTTTTTACGTAAATATTTTTACGGTTTTAAATAGTTCTTGAACTTGCGAGTTTTTTAAGACCATCCGGAGCATCGTACGTCCAGCCGTTCGTTCACAGTAAGGCCCCGAAGTTTGCACCGACAGGCATTTTCGACTCCAGTGTGAATGAAATTGTATACAATTCAAACCAAATCTCGTAACCAGAGACGCGCCCACAATAGGAATTTGTGAATACGGCCAATCATTGGTAGGGATCACCTGATTATATTGGCCGAGTATGAAGTCGAGTTGGTTGTTCTGTGATATTATTTCGCTTGAAAAATGATGGCTCTTTTGAAGTTTGTTGGTAGGTAGTGAAACTTGAACAAACGTTGAAGTATTATTGATGGGTAAATTATTACTACGGTAAATCATTACTCAACGGTAAATTATTACACAACGGTTCATTATACCATCTACGTAGAAGGGGCTGGAGTTTGTTGGTAGGTACTTTTGCAACTTTTTTCACTCCTCATCAACAATTTCTTTTCAGAACTTCATTATGTGTGTTTCTTTTTGTTAGGTACTGTTTGTCATCGGCAGAATTATTTTAGCAACATTTAACTCGTGATTTAGGTAGGTACCTAGTAACGAGTACGGGGTTAGGTACTAACCTACGGAGGGTCTGCGATCTACATAATTATGCATAGAATAGTACATATTATATTATATAGACGGGTTATCTATACATAGAGCTGTGATCTGTAACAGAAGGGTATTCTATACAAAATAATAAACCGTTGTGCAGGGATTTGCAGCGTTTTTTTTTGGTGTTTTGGTAACATGAGCTTATGAGGTATCGTTTTCCATGTTTTTCAAGGCTAGGAGACCAAATATGAAGTCGATTTTTACCGAAGAGTGGAAAATTGAGGTTCTAACGGAGTTTTAGCCTTAAATTTATGTCAAAATTTAGTCTAAAATCGTAGTTCTTCCGCACACAGTTTGGGAACACATTTGGCCCTAGTTCCAACGCTCGGCGAGGTTTTTTTTTTGAGGTTTTAGTGAACATGAGCTTGTGCGGTATCGTTTTCCATGTTTTTTAGGGTGAAAAGACCGAACATCAAGTTGATTATGACCAAAGAGAAGAATTGAGGTTGTAACGAAGGTTCAGCTCCACAAATTCATTTTTTATGAGTCAAAAACCTGGGAAATTGTCTGAAATCACCATAAACTTGTATAATAACACTAGAATTAGTTTCAACAGGTAAATCAAGACAATTAAATGGCACTATCAATGATCAAAGATAATTCGTCAAAAATAGGAGCTCATATTGTAGCTTAACGCTCAAAATAGGAGCCAAAATTGGTGGAAACCATAAAAAATAGCTATTTCAATAATTGCACATGTACGTAACAGTGAATGTATTTCCAGCATTTCTTTAGCTATGTCCAATAGAATAATAAACCCGTGTGACAAGGATTTGGCAGCGTTTTATTGCTCTATGTGACTTGGGACAAAGTTGCCAGATACTCGTAGCTGACCAAAACGCTGCAAAGTCCTTGTCACATGGGTTTATTATTCTACTGGACATACCTCCGTACAGAAATGTTGGCTGTTCATTTATTGTTTCTTTCATGTGCAATTATTGAAAAGGCTGTTTTTTATGGTTCCACCAATTTTTGCCCCCGAAAACACGAATTACGCTCTGCTTTTTTAACAGATTATTTTTGATCATTGATAGTACCATTTAAATGTCTTGATTCACCTGTTGATACTACTTCTAATGTTATTATACAAAAAATGTATGGTGATTTCAGACAATTTCCCACGTTTTTTACTAATAAAAAATGAATTTCGGGAGCTTTACCTTCGTTACAACCTCAATTCTTCACTCTTTGGTCAAAATCAACCTAATATTCGGTCTTCTCCCCTAAAAAACATCGAAAACGATACCTCAAAAGCTCATGTTACCAACATGTTACTAAAACGCAAAAAGTACTTACCTATTTGTATACCTATTTTCACTCATAACACCCCTCGGTATATTCCGATCGGGACACAACTAGGGCCCAAATGGAACATGTGTGCGAAAGAACGCCTTTTTTAGACCGAAAATGGAGCCGGTACTCGCGAAACGGCGGACGGCGTACGGCGGACGAACATTGCATTTTTGGAATCTACGCACCTTGATACGTAAAAGAACAAATTTTGAAGGAGTGTTCAAAATTTTTTTGCTGAGCGATTACATAGGTGTTTATTATTCACAGAATAGGTAATAAACCAAATACGGGACACGTAGGTTACTTAATTCAAGTCTAGACACTCCGTCGTAGGTGATGGGGGAATGGTTTCGACTAGGTAGCTGTATTCGTAAAAAAGACATCCTAACTCCCGTATTTTAATGAATAATGTTGAAAAACATATTTTTAAATCATAATTATTAGGTGAGATAGATACTCAAAAAACTCAACATTTTTTTCAATATTCTATTTCTGATATAGGTAGGTGTTTATGTAGGAACGTAGGTAGATATTTGCAAGTTGAAAACTGCAGGTAGATATGTATAACAAAATATCATCAATAAAATATAAAATCTTTTAGTTCTCGGTTTCAGTAAACATTGTTAGTTGGTAACTTGGTGAACTCCTCCGTTTTACCCCTAAATTCAAAATCACAAAATAGGAACTACAGGCAAATGAGAGTATAAAGTTAGAATCAGTCAGTCAGTTAAAAAAAAGGTAGGTAGATCATAGAACGAGTGAGATCTTAGATAAAGTTAGTCTGTCAATCAGGAAATACATCATTCGAATTTGAAACCACAAACCACGTTCTTCAAACTTATAAACAAGTTCCAGTCATGCAGCATGACTTAATGAACGAATTTTCGAACATTTTGGGCCCATTGCTAGCTTTTTTTGGTTTATTATTTTCAATAATGAACCATTGGAATCGAGAATGAAAAAAAAAAAAAAAATTCTTACCCCCCCTCAAAATTTGATGGTTTACGTTTCAAGGTATGCAGAATCCAAAACTGCAATAAAAATATTTCTGTCTGTCCGCCGTACGGGCCACTTTTCTTAGTTACCATGAAAAAAAATTGATGAAATTCGGGTTATAGGTTCCGTTCGGGGTCTATAACGACGTTACTGTCAGTACTCGTAACACTAGTAACACACAGTACTGACAGCGTATTACTGTCAGTAATCTCTAAAATAGGGGTTGAAATTTTCAAAACGCCGTAGCTCGAAAACTTCCGATAGAAGGGTAAGTATGGTTTTTTTTACGTTATTAAATTTGTCTTGAGCTAAACAATTTTTTGAGACCACCCGGAGCATCGTACGTCAGCCGTTCGTGAGTACCAAAAAGCTTCGTCAACACGATCGTGAATCAAACGGTATAAATCCGGCCCGGCTATCATAACTACGGAGCATCTGATTATAATCAAGGATGACTGTATGAAGTCTAGTTGGTTGTTCTGCGATATTATTTCATTTGATAAGTGATGGACTATTGGATTTTGTTGGTAGGTACTTCTGAATCTTGAACAAACGTTGAAGTATTATTGATGGGTAAATTATTACACAATGGCAAATTATTACACACCGGCAAATTATTACACAACGGTAAATTTTACACCACGGTAAATTATTACACAACGGCTCATCTACCCAGAAGGGGCTGGATTTTGTTGATAGGTACTTTTGCAACTTGAACAACCGTTGAAGTATTATTGATGGGTAAATTATTACACACTGGCAAATTATTACACAACAGCTCATCTACCCAGAAGGGGCTGGATTTTGTTGATAGGTACTTTTGCAACTTGAACAACCGTTGAAGTATTATTGATGGGTGAATTATTACACAATGGCAAATTATTACACAACGGCTCATCTACCAAGTAGGGGCTGGATTTTGTTGATAGGTACTTTTGCAACTTGAACAACCGTTGAAGTATTATTGATGGGTAAATTATTACACACTGGCAAATTATTACACAACAGCTCATCTACCCAGAAGGGGCTGGATTTTGTTGATAGGTACTTTTGCAACTTGAACAACCGTTGAAGTATTATTGATGGGTAAATTATTACACACTGGCAAATTATTACACAACAGCTCATCTACCCGGAAGGGGCTGGATTTTGTTGATAGGTACTTTTGCAACTTGAACAACCGTTGAAGTATTATTGATGGGCAAATTATTACACAACGGTTCATTATTCTATATCCGTAGAAGGGGAACCTATAGAGGTAAATTATTATACAACGGTTTAGGTAGGTACCTAGTAACGAGTACGGGGTTAGGTACTAACCTACAGAGGGTCCGCGATCTACATAATATGTGTAGAATAGTACATATTATGTTATATAGAAGGGTTATCTATACGGAGACCTGTGATCTGTAACAGGAGGGTATTCTGTACAAAATAATAAACCGTTGTGCAGGGATTTGCAGAGTTTTTTTTTTTTTTTGTAATCGCTCCTAGGTACCTGCCTAATATATTAACTTTTTAATCAAATTTTCCAATCGTTGGCATCGATCTTCTTTTTCATTAATATTTGCTGTTCGTTTGGGCGGCTCTAATCAGAAGTTTTTCGGTTTAGTAGGTACTCACCCATGAATTGAGAGCGGGGCACGACCATGTTGAGCATTAATTTATCAAATGTCAAGAGCTGTGCCGATCTTCAAATCGACGGACCATCGATTTGGGACGTCTGTTCACTTCAGCTTCACCCGGGGAAAACCCCTCTCGAGATGTGTAAGATGCGTTCAGTTCCAGGAGTTAACTCCAATCAATTCAGTCAGTTCTAAGATGCGTTCTTTGGGACACGTTCACTCGTTCAGCCGAGTCCCTAACCCAAATTCTAATCTAACCCCGATCTAAAAATCACGAAAGCGGGGTTTTGATAGGTCTGATTCAATACAAAGTTATATAAATTTAATAGGTTAATTATATATATTTTCATACAAAATCACAATGGTTTGGAAAATCCATCACAATCAAAAATGTCGCTGGAGTTAATAAGTAAGAAGTCTCACAGACGATCAGCAACGAGTGGAGAAGGGGGGTTGATGAACAGTTGAACTGGTGGGAGTTGGTAGTGGAACGCGGGCGAGGCGGAAGAACGGGTGAACTGAGGAGTTGTGAAAATGGAGAACGGCAAGCGGGGAAGGGAAGAACGATGGGAATGGCAAGAGGGGAAAGGGAAGAACGATACGAACGTAGAGGGGTTGATGAACAGATGAACTGAGGAGTTGTGAAAATGGAGAACGGCAAGCGGGGAAGGGAAGAACGATGGGAACGGCAAGAGGGGGAAGGGAAGAACGATACAAACGTAGAGGGGTTGATGAACGGATGAACTGAGGAGTTGTGAAAATGGAGAACGGCAAGCGGGGAAGGGAAGAACGATGGGAACGGCAAGAGGGGGAAGGGAAGAACGATGGGAACGACAAGAGGGGGAAGGGAAGAACGATATGAATGTAGAGGGGTTGATGAACGGATGAACTGAGGAGTTGTGAAAATGGAGAACGGCAAGCGGGGAAGGGAAGAACGATGGGAACGGCAAGAGGGGGAAGGGAAGAACGATGGGAACGGCATGAGGGGGAAGGGAAGAACGATGGGAACGACAAGAGGGGGAAGGGAAGAACGATACGAACGGCAAGAGGGGGAAGGGAAGAACGGTACGAACGTAGAGGGGTTGATGAACGGATGAACTGGTGGGACTGATATATGAGGAGTTGTGAAAATGGGGTGGTTAGGATCGCCCGTTCAGTGAGAATGTCAACTCTTTGGTCATCTGTTCAGTTAGGATACCTTCAACTGAGGATACGTTCAACTGAAGGATCCGTTCAGTGCTGAACGCCACATCCCAACTCTCGAGGTATACGTTGGATGGTGGGATGCTCAAGACAAAGGAAACACACAAAGCTTATTCTACAGTAGGTATCCTGAAATACGGGACAAATTGCGTCCCGGGGACGCAGAACAAATACGAGACTGGTCCGGACGTCTGGCAACCCTTCATGGGGGTATCACCTTCAATTCAGCAAGAAAAAATATATAGAAGTCGAACCCCCACTTCCCAAGGTCATGTCATGTTCAAGTAAATCCCTCAGTTTTGCAAGTACCTACCTACAAGTAAAAAAGCAAATTTGATGGGTTACAGGCTCATTTTTTTTGTGTGCCAAATTCTGTTCAGTAACGGAAATTAACACCTATTGACCATATAATGAGGTGTTTATGTTGGAAAGAAGATGTAGGCAGAAAACGAGTGTGAAATTTGAATTTCTGAGTTCCTTGTAGAAGTGATGTATTAGGTAAATCGCCAAGTAGTTCAAATCAAATCCTGCTTAGCGCTTTCTATGCGCTAGTGCATAAATGCACAGAACCACAATGGTTCTTGAAGGTTGCTAGGAAGTTTTGCCATTTCTAATGTTGGGTTGTTGGCAGCATTGAGAACCTTTGTCCCTGAAGCTTCACCCCCTCCTTGGGCCAACAGCAAAAATAGGACTAGTACGTAATTTCTTACCATACTTTTACTTCTAATCACCCTCATTTTAAAAATATCGCTTATTTTTGGAAACGAGCTTCAAACTACCATTTTTCCAAGAGTTCTGAATATTTATTTTAAAAAAAAGGTTGACAAAAATTCCACTGACTTGAATTCTACTTGAGACCTATTCGATCTGTTGTAGGTTCCTACGTGGACTCACTGAGAATTCCTATTCGAGTGTTGTCTGTGATCCTTCATTTCTTCGGGCTCATGGTCTACAGCTACTATGGTGCTGAAGTTGTCGGTTTCCTCTTGAGCCCGTCACCGAGGACGCTGACGACTGTGGAAAGGCTGATTGAGAGCCCCCTGGATCTGTGGGTCGAGAACATTTCTTTCCACAGAAATCATTTTGAAGTGAGATACGTAATAATATTTATTGTAACTCTGTACATAGTGTACATCTATTTAACTCCCTATTTATTAAGTATCTGTTGACAACTAGATTGTTATTAGGAACTCCTGAGATAGCTGTGGGTTTAATGTTATTTGTTACTGATGCAGTCGATGGTTGGCGCTAAAGCCACGAAGTACTACGAGCTGGCCATCAAAGGGCCGACTCCCGACAAGGACAAGTTCATGGATCGGGAGAAAGCTCTGAAGAGAGTGAGGAAGGGCGGAGTCGCCCTCTACGGATGCAACACGGATATGTTTCAGATCATCCAAAGCACTTTCACCGGTCCAGAAATCTGCTCTATCTACATCATAGACATGCTTTTCGTGCCTGTGTCTGTGGCCATACGAAAGAAATCGCCCTACAGAGAAATCTATTACAAAGCGTAAGCTAAGCTAATTATTGCTTCAATTTTTAGGTACCTACCTACCTTTGATTCTCAAGATTTATGCCTGGGCTTTAACATGTAGGTTACCTACCTCACATGTTACCTTAAACTTAAATAAAAAAATTTTAAGTATCCAAATCCTGTTGCAACGATGATTTGAGTCCTGGGGTAGTGTGACTATCAAAAATCAGGATAGAAATTGGCGTTGTCGATCACACGGTTCATTAGGTATCACATACAGTTAGGGGCCGGTTTCGGGTCTTAGCCCATCATCAGCCTCTCGATTTCAGAGTAATGAACAATCTTTGGGATTTATTGATGTCTGTGTACTTCAATTCAGCTGCAACGGTAGTGGTAATCTTCTCATAACGGCTGCAGCAACAACCACGTCCTAGTCAACATGAGCCGTTACGAGAAGATTACCACTACCGTTGCAGCCGAATTGAAGAACGCAGACATCAATAAAGCCCAAAGATTGTTCATTACTCTGAAATCGAGAGGATGATGATGGGGTAAGACCCGAAACTGGTCCCTAACTGTATATGATACCTAATAAACCGTGTGATCGACAACATCCAGTTTCTATCCAAATCCTGTTGGTCTACCATACACATTTCACACCATACCATTTGTATTTCTTGACGATTTTCAGATTATCAAGGTTCCTCGAGAGTGGTTTGAAGGATTACGAAGATAAGAAGTGGCACGCTCAGAAGCCTCCCTGCTACGGGACGGAAGACACCGCCCCAGTCCAGCTAGAAGCGACGCTGATCGCTCAAATGATATTCGTCGGTGGTTTCGTTCTGGCAATGATATGTTTCCTGATAGAGAAAGCTGTGTCGGCGAAGGGAAATCGTTTTGTAAATCCCCGAAATAAGTAAAATTCAGGATCGTGGTATTCAGCAGTGTGCGCAGCACCTACCTACCTGTAATCGTAGAAATGGAGACATTTCCAAGTTTTATGTAACCTACTGTAGGTCAGGTACAATCAAAATTTATCATTTGTCCATTTTCTTTTCATATTGTGGTCCTAATTTTTGAACAGCGTTGTTGATCAGCTCTTCATAAAATTGAATATGACAGTGAAACCTCCTGAAATGGACACCACCCAATAATGGACGTTTTACTGGGGATGAGTACATTTTTACTACTTTGTAATGAGAAAACCTCCGAACAGTGCACACCTTTTATGTACATGCTTCAGTCCCTGATTCATAACGAAAAGTCTACCAAGTTGGGTGGGCAGTACAGCTTCCTCACTTATTGTTACATGGAAGCGTAGAATCAGTTGGTAAAAAAAAGCGTCAAAATGGTTGAATAGCAAGAGTAGTAATAAACTACCTAACATGCGTAATATAACCAAACATTTAATGTTCGCGCATGCGCAGACGATTTCAGTGAAATTCGTATGGAGCTATCACAGTATTATTCCTGATCGACCCTCCAAGTTTGAACTTATTTCAACGACATTTAAGGTAGTTATGGGCGTTTCAAGTATTTCACGTTTGGGCATGCGCAGTGACAGTTCTTTTTCAATGATTTTGGTATGGGACCATCTGCGACGCAACCCACACATACCCTCCCAATTTCAGCCCATTTCAACCATTATTTTGGGTGTTACAAGGAATTACCACAAACAGACACCAAACCAAAAATGTTCCTCGAAGTCTGAAACGCAAAATGGTAATGGAAATTTTCATTTTGGAGGACATACATTTTTTTTACTCAATCACGAATCCGAGGCTTCCTTACCTTCGGTAGTGAGGAAGTAAAAATGATCAGGAGCAACAGAAAATTACTACTTTTTGTTGACAACGCAGCTCCTCACCCCCACCTCAAACTATTTTGGTATTTTCCCCTCCAAATATGACATGCCACTTTCAACTCTTGATCAGGAGATAATACGTCAAGAAGATTTACCGTAAGCAATTGCTAACAAAAAGCTACTGCTTAGACGTTGGTAACCATACATCTGATAATGTTGTAGACGCTTTGTACTGGGTGGCCTCAGCTAGCAGGAACATCAAGCCTGAGATAATGAAGTGCTTAAAGCTGCGGCGACATTGCCACCGGACTTGACTTGACCGGAGCGGGGTGCAACACTGCCACCGGACTTGACTTGACCGGAGTCACCAGACTCCAACCAGTCCAGTTTGTTCTTCGACTTCACAAGAGTATGCCCTCCGAAATGGAAGCCATTCTTTGTGATTTATAATCAGAATCCGATTCTGATGAAGAAACAGAACTAGTGACAAGTTTTCTCTCTTTGAATAAGTCGTGGATGTCACCATATGTTTCCGAACGAGCACAATACGGTAAATTTCACATCCTATTCGCCAAATTGAACGATGTTCAATTTCAAAACTATTTTAGGATGAGACCAGAGCAATGGGGGCTGCGTTGGATGGCTCGTTGGGGTGCGAGGGACTGAAAACCGCGGTAGTGGGGGGACCGGATTCCGGTCCCAACCCATGCAGACCGGATCAGAACGGAGTCCGGTGGGTGGCTCAAGTCAAGTCAAGTCAGGTCCGGTCGCAGTCTCGCCGCTCCCCTTTGAAATGCAAAGGATGGGTTCAGACAGGCACGCATGTGAGGTCAAGTCAAGTCCGGTGGCAGTGTCCCCGCACCTTTAAACGATCTGGTTTCAATCACCAAGAGATCTCTTTTTAGTAATCTCTCCAAAATTAGCCTCCTCTGAATAGTGGGCAAAAGCTTGGTCACACAGTGTCCCCAATTGAGTTTCACTGTATACTGATGTTCTTTCACAGACTCGAATGGCCTTTTTGACAAATCTGGTTCAGTGTGCGCAAATCCTTGCATGGCGCATAACTAAGGTTTAAATCAACTGATTATGATTGATTAGAAGTTACATACAAGATACCTACTGGATGTAATTTTGCTTCCTCACTACCGAAGGTAGGTAAGCCTTAGATTCGTGATTTGAGTAAAAACAAATTCATGTCTTCCAAAATGAAGATTTCCACTACCATTTTGCGTTTCAGACAACGAGGAACATTTTTGGTTCCGTGTATGTCTGTCTGTGGTGATTCCTGGTAACTACAGTCGAAATGGGCTGAAATTTAGAGGGTAGATGCAGGTTGGGTCACAGATGGTCCCATACAAACATCATTGAAAAAGTACTGTAAACTTTCGTCTGCACATGCGCCAACGTGAAATACTTGAAATGCCCACAACTACCCTAAATGTCGTTGAAATGAGATCAAACTTGGAGGTTCGATCAGGAATAATATTCGATAGTTCCAAATGAATTTAATTGGAATCGTAATGTAACTTTTGTCCGGCATGCCCGAACATGAAATTTTGACCATTTCCTTGTATCGTTTCCAACTACACGAAAAATGGTTGTAGAGCTGAAATTTTGAGGGTACACGTGGGTTTTATCGCAGATGGTCCCTTTCAAAAAACATAGAAATAGTTTCGTCTGCGCATGCGCAAACGTGAAATCCTTGAAACGCTCATAACTACCTTAAATATCGCTGAAATGAGTTCAGATTTGGAGGGTCGATCAGGAATAACACTTTGATCGGTGCATATGAATTTCATTCGCCTGCGCATGCGCAAACAACAAATGTTGACAGTTTCCTTGTAACGCAACTACACGAAAAATAGTCCCAGAGCTGAAATTTTGAGGGTACAGGTTGGATCGCAGATGGTCCCGTATCAAAACGAACCCACCCAAAACTATTCTATTACGTTCATGTGATTCAAGTGAGGACGCTATACTGCCTACTCGAATTGGCAGATGTTTTAGCTTCACGAAACAACCAATTTATCCAAACAAATAACGTGATTAGGTTTCTCCTACTTACCACTATTTGGCAGAGGCTTCACATAAAATAATAGACGTGATCAAGGGCAAAAATAAACCCGAAAGCGATTTAAAAACAAACTTTTTTTTAATATTCATTCATGAATTATCACCAACATCAGGTAGAGGCAAGTAAAAATTTACAGTTTTAATCACTTTTTCAGTTCATTCCTATAAAAATGACACGAGTAGGTACATTTTGGAGACTAGCGGAGTATCCTTCAAATAATGGTATTTCGATTGTTGTTCTAACGAGTGATGAAACTATGAATGTATAAATCGATTCATTCCAAATTCATTATAATTGCAATTTTTATTTTCACTTGTTCTTTCAAAATGACGAACAAATGAGAAATTCTGAGCGGCTCTCTACATCTGAAGCCCGTGTTACACCAAGCTTTTGCCATCAAGTAAAAGTGCTACTATTTTATTTTTATTTTTTCAACAATACACAGTGATGACTAAATAAATGTGAAAAATTAAACAAGGATGAGCACGGGCAATACCAACCTTTGGTCGAACTAAGTATAATATAAACAACCCGGAATTAAAAACCAAACCAAGTAACGACTAATTAGAATGCAAAGATGAATATTGAAGGCGAGGTGCACCAAAACAAAAGTTCGATCGAAACAATCAAAACAACATCATTAGGACTTGAGAACGAATCCACCATTCTACTCAGAGTGTAAAACGGGCTATTAATGGTAGCAGAAATTGTAATCCAGGCCGCGTACGGACAAGTTAACGCTAACAGTAGAAAAATTCTATAGCTAATAAATAATTAATGAATAGTTATAATTAAAAAAACACAAGCTATTACTTTGACCGGGCAACAAAAAGCTTGACAGATGGGAAAACGATTACAAAGCACCAAACGGATGTCTAAGCAGGAAATGATTTTGGTTCGAGTCAACAGGGATTTATTTACTGGACGAAAGAAACGAACTCGCAACGTTGAAACAATGGTATAAAAACGGATTGTTTGGAGAATACTGTAAGTACAGTTCAACACAAATACGTTTTGAATGAGGACACTGATTTTTCGATTATTACAATGACGACAGAGTGAAATCGGGGCAGAAATACATTACAAATTGAATAATGTAATCGGTATTTGTTTGTCTGAGACGACTGCGACCTCTCCTTCGGGATCTCTCGAGGAAGTGTTCCAGGTGATTTGATGTGATTCCTGTGAAATAAGACGGGCAGAGTATGAATCGAATTGCAGGCACAGGATGAATGGCACACAAATGTCACAGTGTGTGGAGGGCCTATTCACTAACCCAAAGAGACATATCTTTTCGGTCCGACTCTCTCTTTTGGCAAGAGATTTTTATAGTATCCATAACAGGGTTATTCAGCAACTTCCAAACAAGATAGGTGGCGGTCATCTTGGCATTTTCGATCTCTTTCAGAGAGACGCCTAATTGTGTCTTTTCTCGTAAGAGAGAGTAGTCTCTTTCTCATTTCTGTTTGCTTGACCGTGATATCATGTATCATCCTTCGTTCATCGGCTACCACATCAGTCATTTTAATGTATGTTTTTTCATGTCTTAAAGGTAAGTCGACTGTTCATTAAAAATATATACACATTATTGATTCTTGAGTAAAAAAAAAGTCTAAGTACGGGGTGAGAGCTATTCAGTAAAACAGATGAATCAGAGGGACACTGGAAGAGACTATCTCTCGTACGAGAGCCGTTTGGAAAGTAAGTTCTCCTATTTCAACAAAAACAGAAAACAATTTGTTAGAAAAAATTATATTCTGAAGGTTGTGACAGAGTGTAACAGTGGGGGTGGACCCTCGACAGTCCCCCTCCTAGACCAGTGAGATTATCACCGGTTAAGAAGGGATATCGATTAGGCTTCCCCAAACCGATCCCGTCTCCACCTGAAGAAAAAATGTATCGAGAACAGCCCACACTTCCACCCCTCCCCACATGACATACTTCTGGGCAGCAGAATATTAGAAGGAAAAGGGGGAATGAAAAGTAGTATGTATGAAGTTCTGGTTCAGGAACAGACATCTGCACAACTTCAAGGTGACTAATCTCCATCGTAATGGTACTACCTCAATAATATTTTACTGGTGGAGAACAAAGCTCCTACATACAAGTATTGGCGGGTAATGTTGTCAGAGGTTGTTGTCCAGTGAATTGCGCTCATCTGGACCAACCTCTAGGTGATCAACCTCCATTGTTGGGATGGAACAACTATTGAGACTTGTCAATTGGGACATGGCATCAATCGCCTTCTAATGAGCTCAGTATATTTTAATTATACCGACACTCTAAAGGGAGGAAAGGGGGTGGGGAAGCCAATAGATGTATGTATTATCAAAGGGACAGGTTGTTATGTTAGTAAAGGAATCCTTCTGGGAAACCTTTGGGCTTATCTTCTGGTAAGCCCACCGAAAGTGGATGGAGCATAGTGAAGTGCTCAGCGCATACTACTGAACCACGCTCTGCTACCATGTGACAGAGTGTAACAGTGGGGGTGGACCCTCGACAGTCCCCCTCCTAGACCAGTGAGATTATCACTGGTTAAGAAGGGATATCGATTAGGCTTCCCTAAACCGATCCCGTCTCCACCGGAAGAAAAAATGTATCGAGAACAGCCCACACTGTTACAAGGTACACATCCTTAACTATTTTTCTACATAGTCCCCATATAGCCATAAAACTGGATTCAAACGTTTTCAGTAGCAATTCAATGGAACGGGCTTTCGCGGGTTACAAATTTCCTTTTTCTTGGCCAAATTCTGCACAATAACAGAAATAAAATAACACTTATTGACCAGATAGTGAGGTGTTGATGCCGGAAAGTCTAGGCAGAAAACTAGTGTGAAATTTCATATTCTCAGTTTCTGATAGAAATGGGGTATTAGGTAAATCGCCAATCTGACCTAACAGATGGAACCAAAAATTTATAAATAGGTAAATTAAAAAACTGGTCCTCAAAACAAAACCGAGCAAACCGAGGGAAAGGACCCGGCAAAGGTTCTTGAAGGTTTGCCATTTCTAATGTTGGGTTGTTGGCAGCAGTGTGAACCTTCGCCTCCCAGGTTTTGCTCCGTCTCCTTGGTCAAACAGCCAGTCAGATGTCAATAGACCTGTTACGTCACTTTTTTGCTCCATTTTTACTTTTAATCCCCCACATTTAAAAAATAACGCCCAGTTTTTAAAACAGGCTTCAAACTACCATTTTAGCGAATTTTCAAAGAAAATGAAGCTATTGCAATGGCTTCGAAATTTAAATAATATAAATTTTTGGAAATTTTCTTCATAGAAATCCGTTTCAGACCATTCTAAAACGATTCCTGAAATTTAACACTTTTTTATATGTATATATATATATATGTGTCACTCCAGACGATAACTCTCGATAGAATTGAGATAAACAGCTCAAATTTGCACAAAAAATCTATCTTGGCAATCGAAAGGCTAAGTTCGAAGATGGGCGAAATTGGCCTACTCTAAGGAGGGTTTTGGCGCATTTAAAGTGCGCAAAAATTACCCAAAAATCCCCAAAATGTTATTTTCCAACAAGTGACCCCTCATTTTAAAGGTTTTTGCACGCTGAACACGATGGTGGAATCGGATTTTAGATATCTTGATCCGTTCTCAAATTAGAGCATTTAAAGTGCGCAAAAATTACCCAAAAATCCCCAAAATGTTATTTTCTAACAAGTGACCCCTCATTTTAAAGGTTTTTGCACGCTGAACACGATGGTGAAATCGGATTTTAGATATCTAAATCCGTTCTTAAATTAGAGCATTTAAAGTGCGCAAAACCTACCCAAAACCCAAAACGGTAGAATCAGGATGGACAAAACGTACAAATTAAAATAAATACGAAGAGAATATACATAGAAAACCAAATTTTAGACCGAAGTTTTCCTTTATTCAAAACCATAGCCATTAATTCGAATATTTCTTTGAAAATTCGCTCATTAAGTCATGCTGCATGACTGGTTTTTTTACAGTTCTCAATTTTTTTTTTCAAAAAATTTTTTTTGACGAAAATTCCCAATTTGTTTCTGAAACAAGGATGTTCACTACTCGTAAAAAAAATTTGGCTCCACTATTTCGTCTTTTACAAAAAACCCTTACTGTTTTAGCGAATTTTCGAAGAAAAGGAAGCTATTGTTCTCGGTCCAAAATTTTTAAAACTCGAATTTCCGAAAGATTTTTATACCAAAATCCGTTTCAGACTATCCTGAATTCCCTGCCGAAAGACACCAAAAATTATATGTATATATATATATATATATTTATATATATATTTATATATGTATGTGTCATTCCAGACGATAACTCTCGAAAGAATTGAGATAAAAAGTTCAAATTTGCACGAAAAATCTGTCTTGGCAATCGACAGGCTAAGTTCGAAGATGGGCAGAATCGGGTCACCCTAAGGGGGAGTTTTGGGGGGGGAAATTACCCATAAATTCCCAAAATGAAAAAGTCTGACAAGTGACACCTCATTTTAAAGGTTTTTGTACGCTGAACACGATGGTGAAATCAGAATTGCGATAGCTCATTCCATTCTCAAACTGGAGCACTTTGAAGATGAAGGAACGTGGTTATTTCTTGAGATGTTCTTCCTGGTTCGTCTGCTCTAATCTGATAACGGAATGGGATATCGCAATTCTGACTTCACCATCGTGTTCAGCGTTGGAAAATCTACAAACCGAGGTGTTACTCGGCAAAAAATGGAACAAAAAATTTGTTACGTACCCAATACCTACTCTTCTGGTATTCAAAACATTTTTGATTTCCCCCTCCCCCTCCTTCCACCCCAAATTTTACTTTGCGTAAAACTACTCCTGTTTTAATTTTGTATCAAGTTGGGAAAACATTGGCCGAAAATTAATTTTCAGAAAATTTTAGGCGGAGGAGGAAGATGCCGAAAACTTCGAAAATTCGCTCTTATAGCCATGCTGCATGACTGTGGTTTTTTAATATTCTTGTAAAGCCTAATCTCCACGATTCAGAGGAAACAGGTGAAGAAGAAAAAAAGGTCGATGACACTGGTTACGGACGTTTTAACCCAAAAATGGCCCAAACGTTTACACCGTTGGTGCCTTCACCCTACTGTTTACTTAATTACTAGTAAGCACTGTCATAGTTGGTTAAATATTGGTAGTTAACTTTAGCGAATTTTCAGAAAAATTTTTATGGGCTAATCCGTTTCAGAGCATCCTGAGTTCATCCCTAGACTTTACCCAAAACCTTGGGGTATATGATAAAAATTCCAAATTCCGCCAAAATGTTTATTGCAAACGAAAGGATGAGTTCGAAGATGGGCAATTTTCAAAAATTCTAAGGGGGTCGAATTTGCGTTTGGGGGGGGGGGGGGGGGATCGGTAAAAACTGTTAAAACGGCGTACAACTTATATCAAATTAATGAAAGTGGCATGGAAGGGTGAGCAGACAGAAAAATGACCAGTTGTTTTTCAAATAGAATAGGGTCAAATTTGGATTTCTGTGATTCAGAAATTGACATTAAGGGGCTAAAATCAATATTGATTCACCTGACATTGTGTGAGATGGTGATTCACGACAGAGAGACTTAGATTTGACTTATAAGGGTAAAAAATCTGTAAAAATGGCTAAGAACACGAAAAAATTACATAATTTTACAAGAACTCGTACGGTTTCTCACTATATCATCTTTTACACAGCAGCACGAATATTTCTTTGCTAATTCGCTCTTATAGCCATGTTTTGTTATTATTGGAGGGTTATTAATTTTCATCCCGAATCAGATTCATTAACATTTAAAACACCAGCTTCCGGCAAGATTTCATTCAGAGAACTAGCTCTGTCATATATAGGTTATTCTCCGTATTAAACTACATTTGAACAATGTATGAATATGTAATTTAAATAAATAACACTCTAATTTCAAGAGTAGGCTATTGTCGAGGGAGGTTTGCAACAGCTTTATAATTCACTAAATGGTTGGTAAAGGCAAAAGATGAGATACCTAGGATTTTTTTAAAAAGTGGGTAGAACTTGAATTTGAGAGGGCCAAACCACAAAAAATACCAAAGGTGGTATAGAATGGTGACTCCACGCAGATGATGACTATTTAAACACGTAACAAATTTTGCATGAAAATTCATCAAGGGAAGTTCGAGTTGTACCAGGTTATCCCCTTCAAATTTTCTCATTTTCTACCTCCAGTGCCTACTCTGCTTATTTTAATGTTACGTATGGTGAATCTCACTTGTATTCAGTCGATGTATTGCGCCAACCAGCGGAACCCCTCGCCGTATCCCTGTCTTTTGAGTACTGAGCACATGAACAACTCCAAGGGCCTGCCAGAAAGTTCACTCCTAGGAACCTTGCTCTGTGAAATGAACGACATTATAGTATTTAGTCAGTTTACATTCATCGACATGAGCCTTGCGCATAGAGCAATGATTAGGTCCGTATAGATTATAAAGTATTTTGAGACCATAAACACAGCAAAGTCAATATCTCAAGAATACTGTGAATCTAACAAGCACCATAGCTCATTCCTACACCAACCCTGCAGCAACCGCTATCATATTCTATACATTACGCCTCTTCCTTTTGCCCCTCATCCCTGACCAGTTGAACGTCATAATTTATCATAATTATAGTACTCTAGTAAGATATTCCTTCCCTTCGAGAAAACCCATAGATATTTATTCATTTTAAAAATATGGGCGAACCCGATTACACAATTATACAGTGGAAGCTTAAAGACACAACATTAGGTACAAGAAAAAATGGAATTACTTATTTTCATTTTGGTTTATTATTTTCAATAATTAACCTTTGGAATCGAGCACTTGAAAAAAAATTTAACCCCCCCCCCCCCCCTCAAAATTTGATGGTTTACGTTTGAAGGTATATAGAATCCGAAAATGCAATAAAAACGCCTTGTTTATTATTACACAACGGTTTATCATACTATCTACGTAGAAGGGGCACCTATACAGGTAAATTATTACACAACGGTTTATTATTTACCTTATGCTTTATGAATAACTACAAATAATTAATGACTGAATTATTGAATCACCGGGCCGGCTCCAGTGCTCCATTTAGGGCTTTCCTGGGGGAGAGGGGGGTGGGGTGCTAGAGGGTACTGACCACAGCAAAAAGTTATCTACGCAGAAGGGCCACCTATACAGGTAAATAATAAACCGTTGCGTAATAATTTGCAGCGCTTTTCAAATAGGAGTAATAAGCGTACAGACTAAAGGTAACAGAGAAGAAAGAGGTAGGTAATTATTATCGAAATCAAGAATGGCAGCGAGGAAAGCTTAGGGGCTACTTACTAGTTCGCACGAAATTTCTTATTTTTCTGAGGGGGGAGGGGCGGTGGAAAAAATCTAATTCAGGGTACGTTTGGACAGGAAAGTTGGCCTCACATGGTAATATTACTAAACGGCTTCAGTACGAATAATAGTGGGTGAGAAACGCACGTGGAAGAGTGTCCGGGCTCGCGTTTGGACCTGAGGGACTGAAGCCCTAATCCTAGAGAGGGGGCTGGGGCAGTCCAATTGACCATGAACCGACCTACCCAGTAAGACCTCACCCCACATGGACCATCTCGTCTGGAGCGCTCGTGTCTGTGTGTGTGTGTGTGTGTGTGTGTGTGTGTGTGTGTGTGGGGGGGGGGGGGGGTGTACCTCAAGAACTTGTGTTGGACACGCTCTAGTGGAGGTCAAGAAATTTCTCAAATTTCTCTGCAGCCACACAACGTGAAGCTGGAGCAATGAAAATCAGGAGAGGTAAGCCTGAAGCAGCCATCATCAATACAATTGACGGATGTGAGGAACTGAGAAGCTAGGCGCACAGTGGGTCAAATCTCGAAAAACGCGACCACAACTAGGCACTGTAAAAGTGCAGATAACAGTAGAAACGTCTGTAAATGCCGTGGTGGCGTGGAACCAAACAAAAGGCATGAAGTTCCGAAAACCCTTACTTGTAACCATGAATGGACAATTTCAGAGCATATTCTTTCAAGTCTCCAACAAGACGGGGAGGCGACCGGTCATACAACTCGGAGTGCTACAGACTTAACTCAGACGTGCATTCCGTGGCCGTCTAATAGGCACTGCAATATCCCCTGGCCTGCAAAGCTCACCCGATGTAACGAATCCAGATTACTACTTCCTATGGGGGTTACTTGAAATCGAGTTTTCGACCCCCCCCCCCCCCCCCAAGGAGGAACACCAAAGATTTGAAGGAAAGAACTCTGCGGGACATTAACGCAATCCCACTCCCACTGGAAATGTTACGTGATACAAAGAAGGAATACCAGCTCTTCTCTCTCTCCAAAAAGCCTGACCCCGTCTGCATGAAGTATCTTGGCACAGAGCTGGTGAAAACTGATTAAGACGTATAATTGGGTGTGAAGCTGGACAACCAGCTGACCTGGAACGCTCATACAGAGCAGTCTGCTGAAAAAGGGAGAGCAAGGATGAAGCTGTTGAGCCGTGTTGCAGGTGCTACCTGGGGCGTTTCTCAGGACCTTCTCTAAACGACCTACACCACGAATGTGAGACCTGCGATCATGCAAGGCTGCGAGGACGCCACCTACCGGAGACCATATATTCAAACAATTATTTTTATCAAGTACATCACTTGTAAATTTAATAACAATTTTTTTTTTCAAACAGCACCATTTCTCAGCCCCACCCTGTATTTTCCTTCTTAGGCCCGGTTCAAAAAAAATCTGTAACCATGATAGTTACCTAACTCTGGGGCTACTTTCGATTTTTCGGTAACCCTGGGGTTCGCAGCAGGAGTGTTCAAAAAAGTTTTCTAAGGTAAGGTTACCTTGATAGAATCGATTATTTGGGTAACCCTGGTAACTTCAAATTTAGCCATGGATACTTCACGAGAAATCCACGTTAAACCGCTCATGGACGCTATAAATCCATGAAGTTTGATTCATGGATAATATAGTTCCATGGAATATCGGCGTATAAAGCAACTTTTAGGCAACACTGTTGCCCATTCTAACCTAGAAACCTATATCCCGTGACTTCATCCTAGCATGATATTTTTTATTAATAAATCCGTACTCTTCAAGTGTTGTAGTAATCGATCCTAGCAACAAATATTGCCTTTACTAAAAATACTTTCTGTTTTTTAATTGCGTGATTTGTAGCAACTCCTAGGTGAACGTTTATTCGGCGTTGCACCTGTTTGATGGAAATTTAAACGGGGGTAAACAAGGATAATATGGGGATCACACAGACGTGTTAGGAACAAGGATACCTATATTTCTATTCACTACGTAATGATTCAAAATATGCGATGAATCTTGAACGAAAGTCTTCACGCCCTTCAACCCTGCCACGTTCGCCAGGGTTATTAAACATAGTTTCATCCAAGAGATGCGGAGTACCGTCGTCAACATCAGGTAGTTATTCCTTTTAACATGATTGCGATGTTGTGGAGAACTGCCTGCGTTCTGCCGTAGATATTTGATTGCGTATTCTTCGAGAACAAACGCGACTCCTTCCTTCGACAACCTGAAGCGATCGAAAAATTCCTTCTCACTCCAGGCATCGAAGTTGGGATGTCTCGCTCTGATCCGATATCCTCTCGGTTCTACGACTAGCCCTAGTTCGACGAAGACGTCATCATCCTCATCGCTCGCATAATAGTTATAACGGTTCATTATTACCACAATAACGCAAAATAGGACGGGATCTGAACGGTGCAGCGCAAATAGGAAAACCAAAAACAATGAGCAGCCATCTTCGTTTTGAGAGTAACCATGGTAAACTTCTTGTAACCCATCGAATAGCTGGGGTTACGTACCCATGGTAAAGTTTTCGATGTATCGCACTAATGATCGATTACTGAATTTTTTTGAACGCCACTTTCGTTACCATGGTTGGGAAACCTTAAGGTAAACTTCAACCCCAGGGTTACACTCTTTTTTGAACCGGGCCTTAGGAGGTCTTCAACGGATCAAAATAGATTAATTACCAGACCAAAGAAGTCTGAAGTCTCTTTTCTATGTAAAACAATTGACGTTTGAAATAGGGTAATACAGGTCGACCGGTTACTCATGAATGTGTTGGGCGGGACCAGGAGGGTGTTTCCTGGGCGTCCCTCCATGTTGCCCCTCCTCGTCCTACAGTCCAACTCCATTTGTAGGGGGAATGCTTCCTTACTCCAACCCTCCTGGCCCCGCTCAGAACACCCATGAATAACCCGTTGACTGTTTTAACCTGTAAAGCGTTCTTGTAGACAATTTCCTGTACCTTAAGGGCCATTGTAACGTCAAATTTATAGGAAAGGCACTCACTTTTCCAGTGGTCTGTCCATACAAGCCGAAGAAGTTTCTGAGGTCATCTTCAGAAGCAGCGCCGAAAAGATCAATTTTGTTACCTAAAACGTGAGCATACAGTGAGCGTGACAATTCACATTGTTTCACCTTTGAATTAAGAATTTTATGAGCTGTCTGAAAAAAATAATTACCTAAAACGAGAACTGGACAGTTCATTAGAGACTCGTCCGTGAGAAGAGTATCAAGCTCAGCTTTGCTTTCCGGCAATCGATCAGTATCGCAGGCGTCCACAAGGAACACAATGGCATCCACAGCGGGGAAATAGTCTTTCCAAACTCTTCTCGCTACAATAAATCGGACAAACCGATGATAGCCGATACGTGAAGCTAACAATTCATGATTTGAGTTACAGCACTTCAACTCTGTTATTGTGTGTACACCAATGAACAACAATTTGAAAATTTACTTATTTACACCTACATTTCCTGCGTGGAACAGACCATTCGAATTTCACGGTTGGTGCAGTTAGGTTCCAAGCCGTGATATATTCAAGTTATGTAGGATTTTATATATGATAAATGGATGTGTGCAGTGTACAAGACGGGTATATCTCAGCTATTTAAACCACAGAAAGTGTGATTATATCTGTGCTAACTGTGTAAAGGCGGTTAAGTCCAAAAAGTAGGTTTTGAGCTATATGCAATTGAAAGTTTCATAAACTTTCCAAAATCGCGTATTAGAGAAATTGTCCAAGTGAGCTTTGGGTTTTTTTTAAATCTATCTGCCAACGCACTCAGAGGTTTTTTTGCTTTTCATCCCAATTTAGCACTTCAAATTCAAAATTTCTTCGAGCCGTACATGAATATTGAGGACTTGACTGCATTTACACAAATGAGATAGAACTTGGCTTACTTCACCCTACGAACTGTTTTGTGTGTAAATAGATGTTTCATCTATTATTGATTGGATATGACGATGAATAAGTGATCAAAGATTACAAATAAATTGAACAATTATATTGGAATAGTAGGTAGTTATGAAAAACAATATTAGAAATGTTTAGTTTGATACATGAGAACTAATAACCGCTAAAAGAGTAGGTAGTAGAAAATTACAAACTAATAGAAAAGTAAACATTCAGTCACTTTCATCTTCGGTTTCAGGGAATTCATTTTTCATCTGATTTTTTGTTGGAAGATTCTTGTAAAAATCGTGGAAAACAGGAGTTACAAACTGTAGCAAACTGCCTAAATCTTTCTTCTTTTCTTCAGAAATGAAACACGTCTCATTTTTGACTCTAGGTGACAATCTTGAAGTTTTTCCCTTTCTTCTGAAGCTCACTGATTTGAAATTTTCTTCCTCATTCAATGAAGTTTTGAAAAACAAAACGCCTGGTTGCTCTTTGTTGTATCTCAACCATCTAACATTTTCCCACTGGAATGGATTCCCCTGGTTGTCCTTTTTTTTGACTTTGTAGTTGAGTTTTCAAAATTGAAGAAAAGTGAAGAAAATTGCTGCATTCCATCTCGTAGACATTGAAGGGCTTTGTTTTTCCAGTTTGGCGTATCAACTGTGCCCAATCGTGGGGATGTTCAATCGACCCTTGAAATGTTTTCTTACTCCGCTCGATAAGACTGTGAGATGAATCACACTCCATGTGAGTATGCCCAGGAATGAGAAATTTGTGATCAATAACTTCCAAGGATAACGAGTTTTGGAGTGCAACCCAACACATAACGGCAATGTGGCTGTTCTTATTTTGCCCGGGTCAACTGTCCGAATACATGACCAATTTTTTAAATTTTGGCCCCAGTAGTTTTACGTACTGATACAAACAAGAGCCGATTTCATTCGCTCCTCTTGCAGCCATAGCTTCATGCCATAAATAGCAATATGTTTGTTTTTCATCGCAGTCGTAAACTGTGAGATTAAAGGTCCATAGGGTTCTTTTATAAAATGAAATGGAATTTTTCAGGAAGGGAGTTGGCAGACACTGCTAAAGATCAAAAGTTATAGTCTTTGTTCCATCGTCACTTTTCGAACTTTACTTACACTTAGAAGATGTTAACAGATTACGAACTCTGTACGAACTGACAGAATTGAAATACCTATGAAGCCACCATGAGCCAAACTGCACTCCCCTCTTCATGGTTTTGGGAATCCCCATTATGAGATAAGGTGGTTCACGAAAAACAAACCGACAAAACTACAGGTATGCAAGTAGCCGGTGAAGGGACTAATCTGTCTTTCCATTAACTGTTACAATAATGCTCTTTGTGCAAAAGCAGGTATGTCCGACCATATCGAAAGTTGTTGGACTTATCTTTCTATACCCACTGGTGGGTCAGCGTTCAAGGACTTAACCGAAGGGGCACAGATGACTAATTCAGCTTAGGAAATGGCTAGGACTAAACTTCCTATACACAAATGTAGACAAAAAAAGTAGATTCCCATACCAAAAAACCCGATTTTGCCGATTTTTGGACTTAACCGCCTTTACCCAGTTAGCACAGATATAATGATGAACCTAGAGACGCAGGATGCATCCTAATTCCAAGGTAGGTACCTAGTAATCACACCTAAGAGGGAAAAACCGGGGCTCACCTTGAGAATGGCCCCCAAGGTCGAAAGTCGTGAATCTGATGCTGCCGATGGACAGCTCCTCCGACGCTGAAAATGAAAATATTACAGTCTAGTTTGAGACAGTAAACATCAACTCCACTGCAAATAAATGGGCAACACTTGAATAATAAATAATCAGCCTCTGTAAGATAGACAGGTATCGGCCGATACCTCGTAAACACTTTGCAAGAATACTAGTTTAATCACGCCGGCTGAACATAAATTAATTGAACGTAAATAAGTAGGTACAATCATAAATGTAACATACTGTTCCGCAAGTTATATAAACAGGTATTAAAGAGGAGTAGGTATTTTAAGCGTAAGTACTAAATTACATATAAGTACAATCCATTATGAGCTTGGAGGCCTTCTCTGCTACCTAACTCAACCAAGTAAGTGGCCATCAACATCTGGAAAGTATGGGTTGACCAGACCCCGTGAAAAGCTCTGCTAGATCGTTGGAGTAGCCTTTATAGATATCTTGTCACAGCGTCTTATTGTTAAAATACAAATGTGCCGTTGTTTCCATTGAAAATAGACAACGCTTCAAAAATCTTTCTTTTTTCCCTTTTAAATGTGTTTCTACATTTCATTACCACTGGTTTAGTTAGTGAAGTCCTAAACCTTAAACAGCTAGCATCTTCTTCGAAAATTTGCTGAACTTGGAAACATGAGTGAACTATAGCGAAATTATCATTAAACAACGTACTTGGATGTAGCGTGGGAACGTGTTGGGCGAGCCGATCGTCTTTTAGTCTGTGAAGAAGGGTCGTTTTCCCAGCGTTGTCCAGCCCAAGGAATAACAATTTGCCAGACTTTTTCCACAGTCCTGCACACACAAAATGACAATATTAGTGCAAATGACAATGGCTCGTCAAGAAAAATGTGAATTCAACCCCCATTTTGATGAGAGCTGAACCCGGCGACGTTAATAAAAATAGTAAATCACGGAAGAAGTTGAGCCGAACACAAAAAGAGCCAGAACACTGCCGAACTCGTTATCAGTCTCTAGTGATGGGCGTTGAATAACGGAACTGCTTAGAATAACCGGTTATCGACCAAGAACCAGTTATTACAATAACCGGTTACAAGAAAACCTACGTTATTGGAATAACTACTTTGCTTCTCCTAG
The DNA here is from genome assembly GCA_954871275.1 of Leptopterna dolabrata. Lineage (NCBI taxonomy): Eukaryota > Metazoa > Arthropoda > Insecta > Hemiptera > Miridae > Leptopterna > Leptopterna dolabrata. Next base: position 21,355,004 of record OX940977.1, read on the forward strand.
CAAGGGAGGTGGTTGCCTTCACTATCCGCACACTGGTAACTGTCTCGCTCTCGCACCCTTTGATGTTGGGATGGTATTGAGTAACTACCTGCCGCCGATAACGCTTTACCTCGCAACCGGTTACCAACTTCCTGACAGTTATCCATCAGCTTAGGACCTTTCGCTTCCCTTTGACGTGAGATGGTATTGTACGCTACAGGACACAGTGTAGCTACCTATAGAGATCACTCTTTACCCTTCACTCCGTACGCAACAGTTACCTTCCTATTTTAAGATGGTATCCTTCAGTTTAGAGCCCTTCAAAAATTAAGGGTTATTCCTCATTCCCTCAGTTCAAGTTATCGAGTAATAACGTTAAAAATGTTGAAGGGTTAAAAACTAGTCCCATAATGTTTCGCATTCCAGTTTTTGTGATGTAGGAAGTTCAAAAACGTATTGCCGATAATTAATTCAAGATTTTATCTACCTATCACATTAAACTGTAGATGGTACCTACCCATAGTTACCGACCTACTAAACTCAATTTATGGGATCCCAGGAGGACAGACGGATTCTTTTTTTTTTTTTTGAGATTAGGAAATTCTAATATTTTCATTTCTTTATCAACAATTTATTTCTATTACATTTGTGGTCAGCATTTGTATGAAAACCCCATTAGTGTAAGTGACAGATTCAAAAAAATGAAGCAATAGGTAGTAGGTATCATACGACGAACTTTTCATCATCAGCTGTCACGTGAACATTCATGTTTGTCTCTCTACGCCATCCCTAAACTGGTAACCGGTTATTAGAATAACCGGTTATTGGAACCGGTTACTGACCGATAACTGTTAGCGAATAACGAGTTATCAGAAAATAACGTTTTAGCCGATCACTATTGTTGGACACTGACATTAGTTATGACTGACGTCTTGTTGCCAGCCAGGTGGGGTTGGTTGATATGTTGGGAAATTCTAGTTAATAAAACACATTTGGATTCTACGCGTCAACCGGTTTACTTGATTCTTGATTAAGTTCTCGAAGTTGTTACACTGGCGACGAGGAAAATGCCTAGAAGGAGACAGGCAAGCACTTCTTCACCTGGTGCGGGGGACGGCATCGGTGTTGAAGAGAATGGCATCGGTGTTGAAGAGAATTTTGATAAAAATCTTCCGAAAATGAACATCCGACCTTTTGACCCGGACACGGAACCATGGGAGTATTACCTTCCATATTTTGAGTTGGAATTGAGGGTCGCAAGAATTCGAACGGAAGACGACAAAAGGGACTTGCTGTTAACGAAAGTGGGTTCACAAACATTCAAATTTCTTGTTGATCATTTTCGACCGGCAGGTGTGAGTGATCAGTCCTATGATGTGCTCATCCGAGTCATAAATGACTACTACGTAAGGGAAAACAGCGTGACCACGAATCGTGTCGCATTCATCCTTCGGAAGAGAGCAGAGGACGAAGACGTGGGACGATTCATCAACGCTCTGAGGGCACTCGCTGGGAAATGTGAATATGGCCAATCGCTGTCTGAGAGGGTGCGCGATCAGTTGATAGTAGGTATCAACAATGAGAAGTGGCAGTACGAGTTTCTAAGGGCTTTCCCTGGGAACAACCACACCCTGGCTCAGGTTGAGGCTTTGGCACGGCAGTTGGAACAGGGACAGAAGGAGCAACAGCGCTTGGTAGAATTGACTGAGACGCGCGGGGTCGCTAACGTCCGCCAAGGGAGTAAAAAAGAAGCCTTAAGAGGTGAGCAGAAATTTATTTTGGTTAGGGGGAGAGATTGTTTCAAATGTGGGAAGAAGTTGCACAAGGGTGACGAGAAGTGCCCAGCGGAAGGAGGGAATTGCAAGCTATGTGGACGGAGAAATCATTTTGCTAGGGTTTGTTTCAAGAATAATCGGGCGGTATTCAAAAGAGAAGAACACAATGCGAATATGGTGCGCGATAAGGAAGGTAGTGCTTCATCAACGTCTATAAGCAGTTCGGGATCGGAGTTGGGAGTTCGGCAGTTAGTTAATAAGAAAGGGTCAAGAGTTATGCTAAGCGTGGAAGTGAATAAGAGGCCGCTAAAGATGTTGTACGACCCTGGAGCTCACCATTCGGTTATTAGCAGAGAAACCTGGAAATACATTGGACAACCAACGTTGACCCCATACCCCAATTTAATAGCGTACACGAATTTGGAAGTGAAGACTCTCGGGATCACCCAAGTAGATGTCACTGCTTTTGGAAACACTCAGCGGCTTCCACTTATAGTAGTAAACAATCCGGACGTTCCGCTCTTTGGCTTGGAGTGGGTGCTGAAATTTAATTTGCCTCTGCCTCCGGGGGCCGAAGTTTGTGCAGTAGGACGGCAGCTACTACCCTCAACTCCAAATCAAGATACTATACCTGCAGACATTAAAGGTTTAATTGAGCGTTTTTCAGATTTGTTTATTCCGTCTACAGGTACAATAAAGGGACATAAAATCGAAATCAGGTTGAAGGAAGGAGCGACCCCAAGAATTTTCAAGCCAAGGCCAGTCCCGTTTGCGTTAAAACCAGCCGTAGAGCAAGAATTGAATAGGTTGGTGAGTTTAGGCATAATTGAACAAATTGATCCTGCTATTACGCCTATTGAATGGGCTTCGCCGTTGGTAGTAGCTCCCAAGGCAAATGGGAAAATTCGCTTATGCGCGGATTTCAAGGTCACCATTAACAAGTACATTGTGATGGACAGGCACCCGCTCCCAACGTTTGAGGAGGTAAGCGCGCATCTTGCAGGGGGAGAGCAATTTTCTGTTATCGACCTAAGGGATGCGTATTTGCAAATGGAAGTTGCAGAGGAGTCGAAGCAGTACCTCATCTTGTCTACGCATAAAGGTTTCTTTCGATACTGTCGCATGCCGTTTGGTATAAGCTCAGCGCCAGCTAAATTCCAAAGGACCATGGAAGTCATTTTGGCAGGAATAGAAGGGGTTAACTGCTACCTTGATGATATTATAGTGACGGCGAGAAGTCGGGGTGAGCATGTAAAAACAGTAGAACGGGTCCTATCAAAGTTAAGTCAAGCTGGAATGAGAATTCAGTTGGAGAAGTGCAAGTGGCTGCAGGATACTGTTGTTTATTTAGGCCACAGGTTTGACAAGCACGGAATTTATCCCACAGTAGACCACATTACGGCAATTAAAAAAATGGCAGAACCATCGAGCCAGAAGGAGCTTAGGTCATTTTTAGGTTGTATAAATTACTATCAGAAATTTGTGCCAAATTTACAGGGGAACTGCACTATCCTCTATGAATTGTTGAAAAAAGGCAATAAATGGAAATGGACTAAACAGCATGCGGAAAAGTTCAAGGACCTCAAGGGAGTCCTCACTGCAGAGACAACTCTAGCTCATTACACCCCGGACTTGCCATTGGTACTTTATACTGATGCAAGTGAGAAGGGGGTGGGGGGAGTCTTGTGCCACCGGTACCCCGATAAGTCGGAGCGACCCATAGCCTACACTTCCCGAGTTATTAGTGCACCAGAACGGAGGTACTCGGTGATTGACAGGGAGGCTTTGGGAATAGTGCATGCGGTACGCAAGTTCGAGAGGTACCTGTACGGACGTCATTTCATCCTGAGAACTGATCACAAGCCGCTGACCTACTTGTTTGGCGATAAAGCTGAGTTACCAAAGGTGGCAATGTGTAGAATAAGTAGGTGGGCGCTAATGCTAGCGGAATTCGATTTTGAGGTGGAGTTCATTCCGGGAAAGGATAACAGTCCGGCAGATGTCCTATCGAGGCTGCCCGACCCTGGTACGGAGGTGACGGAGGAGAGAGGCTGCGGGCGGAAAATTGCACAAACCAGAATCAAGGACGTGGCCATTTCAAGGCGGGTACTGAGGAGCCGCATTCTGGAGGACCCGCAGCTTTCTAGAGTCGTGCAGTACATAAAAAGTTCGTGGCCTGCAAAATCAAATCTCTCAGAGGAATTACACACGTATTGGGAGAAGAAGGATGAGCTCTCTTATGAGGACGAGGTTTTACTCTGGCGGGGGAGACTTGTTATTCCCGCAGCATTACAGGAAAACGTACTCCTCATATTGCACGAAGGTCACCCGGGGGCGTCGGCTATGCGGTCAGTGGCGAGGCTGAACGTGTGGTGGCCATCAATGGAAAAGCGCATCGAAACGTTTCTGAAGTCTTGCAAGGCGTGCCAGGAGAACCGTCCATGGGACCCAGAATCGCCTTTATACTCATGGAACATCCCCACTGAGGTGTGGTCCCGGGTACACGTGGACTTTGCTGAAGCTTTTGAGGGCCAGTACTGGTTAATAATTGTCGATGCTACGAGTAAATGGTTGGAAGTGTTTCCTATGAGGAGTATCACTGCGGAGCGCACCATAGCAATATTGCTGGAAGTTTTCGCGAGATGGGGGTTTCCAAGGGTCTTGGTTTCGGACAACGGTCCTCAATGGTTGGCCCAGACATTCAAGGACTTTTGTGCAAGGAACAATGTGCGGCATGTTACGACGACGCCATATCATCCCCGTTCAAACGGACTGGCAGAGCGGGCCGTAAGGACGTTCAAGAAACGATTTGCATCGTCCAAGGGAGACGGTGAGGACAGCCACACCCGACTATGCAGGTTCCTCATGTCGTACAGGGGTGCAGTGCATCGAACCACAGGGAGGACGCCGGCCGAGCTCATGTTGGGTCGACAACTTAAGACGAAACTGACGCTGCTCAAGCCGGATTTAGTGGGCCGTATAGAAGAGAACCTTTTTAAGCAGAAGATGTACCACGATAAAGGGTCGCATACCGTAAAGGAGTTCACAGAGGGCGAGACAGTCTGGGTGAAGAGGAGGAGGGAGGAAAAAGTTTTCAAGGAGGGAGTTATAAAGAAAAGGACGGGACCTCTTTCCTATATTGTCATTCTAGACGGGGTGGAGAGACGGGTACATGCGGACCAGTTGAGGAAGACTGAAGGGCGCCAAATTGGAGGGGGAGGAGTGTTGGACACTGACATTAGTTATGACTGACGTCTTGTTGCCAGCCAGGTGGGGTTGGTTGATATGTTGGGAAATTCTAGTTAATAAAACACATTTGGATTCTACGCGTCAACCGGTTTACTTGATTCTTGATTAAGTTCTCGAAGTTGTTACAACTATCAGTCTCCAGTAACAGATAAGGAAAGGCTGGCTGGCCCCGATGTCGGGTCGCAAAAGAAAAGGGTAGGGAAAAAAAACAAATAGGTACCTGTGATTTAAAAATATGCCAAATAGAGGGCGAGAGAGTAAGAAAGGTTGCCATGTCACGTAAAACATCAGTTATGAAACGATAAAATTAAAAACTTTACCTATTTCATGATTGTTTTCAATTGTTAAAATGTGGTTTCTCGAAGTTTTAGTTGCCTATTTTTTACATTCCCCAGACCATGTTCTACTTGATATGAAGGTAACCTACCTATTGCTTTAAATTGATATTTTTGCCTTCTCATATTTGAAAGATAATTTTTTTTAAATGAGTAGGTAGGTACCTATTTATACTGGTGTATCTCTGAGGAGGGATCTGAATTAGTTGGTCAAAAATGAGTAAAAACGGCTCAAATCGAAATATTGATATAAAATCACTGAAAGTTGTATGGAAGGGTGAGTAAAGACGGAAAAATACCATTTCAGTTGTTTTTCATACAGAATAGGGGTCAAATTTTGATTGTTGTGGGTCAGAAATTTGTATTAAGGCTAAAATCAATATTAATTCAACTGACGTCGTGTGGGATGGTGATTCACGGACCATTTCGACGATAAAAATATTTTTCTCAAAAAAAAAAGAAAAAAAACGCTGCAAAGTCCTAGTCACATGGGTTTATTATTCTATTGGACATACCTACAGAAATTGTTGGCTGTTCATTTATTGTTTCTTTCATGTGAAATAACTGAAATAGCTATTTCTGGTGGTTTCCACCAATGTTGGCCCCCAAAACACGAATTAGGTACGCTCCTTTTTTTCAAATTATCTCTGATTATTGGTAGTGCCATTTAATCGTCTTGATCCACGTGTTGACACTTTTTCTAGTGTTATTATACAAATTGATGGTGATTTCAGACGATTTTCCAGGTTTTTGCCTCATAAAAAATCAATTTTGGCAGCTGAACCTTTGGTAGAACCTCAATTTTCCACACTTTGGTCAAAATCGACTTCATATTCGGTCTTCTCGTCCCCAAAAACATGGAAAAAGATACCTCAAAAGCTCATGTTACTAACATGTTACTAAAACACAAAAAGTACCTATTTTTATCCACATTTTCACTCATAACACCCCTGGGAATATTCCGATCGGACTGCAAAGTTTCGGGACACAACTAGGGCCCAAATGGAGCATGTGTGCGAAAGAACGACTTTTTAGACCGAAAATGAAGCCGGTACACGTGATACGGCGTACGGACATTGCATTTTTGGAATCTACGCAACTTGAAACGGAAAAGAAAAAATTTTGAGTGGGTGTTATAAAAATTTTTTGCTGACCGCATACATAGGTGTATCATTCACAGAATAATAAACCAAAAAATCGAATTTGACTTTATAGGGTCAAAAAATCGGCAAAAATGGTTAAAAAATCACGGAAAAAATTATATAATTTTACGAAAAGTGGCACGGTCTCTTGTTTTATAATATTTTTACACAGCACGAATATTTCTTCGAAAAGTCGCTCTTATAGCCACGCTGCATGACGAACTTTTTTGTTTTTACGAAACAGTCACCGCGACTAAAAATGTTTTTATAAGCCTCTCAAACGTCCGGCAATTTATAAATTCACGTAATGAGACCAGAAAGCTCTGATTAGGTATGTTAGTATTAAATGACGGTGTATATAATATATGCTTCATTCTGTTATCTCTAAGTCCCCAAAACATAGGTAGGTACATGTAATAATAATAATGTAGCAATATTTCGGGATTCGATGCGATATTTCAGGGGAAACGTTATGTTACTCGATATGTAGCGACCTATGTGAAAAATGGTAATAACTATTCGTGTATAATTACTTGCGTTGCTTATGTTGATCCAAGCTGTAAAATGTATATAGTACAACTACCATTTTATTTATTATTAATTTACTTATTTATTTCCAAGCTGTTATTATATTTCTTTTACTATAATTTATTAGGGTTTTTTGTGTGTTGGTATAATGAGTAGTGTCACTATTTGAGTAGTTATAACGGCACGTAAAGAACGAATGATTCACGCGAGTACGTTTTATGATAAGATTACGGAATGGACAAATATGATCGATACGTTCCAAAAAGCAGCAACGCAAATTTCCTTCATCGTGAGTCAGCTATGAATACGAGCGCATACTGAGAAACGCTGCAAAGTCCTTGTCACATGGGTTTGTTATTCTATTGGACACATCTACTATTATGTTGGCCGTTTATTTATTGTTTCTTTAATGTGAACTAATTGAAATAGCTATTTATGATGGTTTCTACCAATTTTGGCCCCCAAAACACGAATTAGGTACGCTCCTTTTTTTTAAATTATCTTTGATTATTGGTAGTGCCATTTAATCGTCTTGATCCACGTGTTGACACTTCTTCTAGTGTTATTATACAAATTGATGGTGATTTCAGACGATTTCCAAGGTTTTTGACTCATAAAAAATCAATTTTGGGAGCTGAACGTCTGGTACAACCTAAATTTTCCACTCCTGGGTCAAAATCGACTTCATATTCGGTCTTCTCGTCGCAAAAAACATGGAAAACGATACCTCAAAAGCTCATGTTAGTAACATGTTACTAAAACACAAAAAGTACCTATTTTTTAGCACATTTTCACTCATAACATCCCTGGGTATATTCCGATCGGGCTGAAAAGTTTCGGGACACAACTAGGGCCCAAATGGAGCCTGTGTGCGAAAGAACGACTTTTTTTATACCAAAAATGAAGCCGGTACACGTGATACGGCGGACGGCGAACGGCGCACGGTGGACGGACATTGCATTTTTGGAATCTACGCACCTTGAAACGGAAAAGAACAAATTTTGAGGGGGTGTTATAAAAATTTTTTGGTGAGCGATTACATAGATGTATTATTCACAGAATAATAAACCAAAAGAGGGAAGAAGCGAATGAACGAGTCCCATCCGCGATAATAGGATGAGTCCCCTTCACTATCAGTTCCTGAGATATCGTTAAATAAGAGAGCCCTAGAAGGCTGGAGATCACCCAATGAAACTTCATTGAGCACAGAGGCGGAGGGAACGGAGGGGAAGGTCATGATTGCGTGTAGAAATATGGCTAGTCAATGACCACGATAATCCAGTGGCGTGGAGAGCGGGAAACACAACTGAGTCACAATCTATTGATAAGATCGTGACTCCTGGGCGTTTTAATTAATTAGAAGGATGGAATGCTACGTTTCTCTCAGAGTTGGGAAAGTTTCGAGAGAAAAAAACACTGCAAGGTCCTTGTCACATGGGTTTATTATTCTATTGGACATACCTACAGAAATGTTGACTCTTCATTTATTGTTTCTTTCATTCGTAATAATCGAAATAGCTATTTCTGATGGTTTCCATTAATTTTGGCCCCTAAAACACAAATTAGGTACGCTCCTTTTTTTATTTTTTTAATAACTATCTTTGATCATTGGAAGTGCCATTTAATCGTCTTGATCCACGTGTTGACACTTCTTCTAGTGTTATTATACAAATTGATGGTGATTTCAGACGATTTTCAAGGTTTTTGACTCATAAAAAATCAATTTTGGGAGCTGAACGTCTGGTACAACCTAAATTGTCCACTCCTGGGTCAAAATCGACTTCATATTCGGTCTTCTCGTCGCAAAAAACATGGAAAACGATACCTCAAAAGCTCATGTTAGTAACATGATACTAAAACACAAAAAGTACCTATTTTTTAGCACATTTTCACTCATAACATCCCTGGGTATATTCCGATCGGGCTGAAAAGTTTCGGGACACAAATAGGGCCTAAGTGGAGCATGTGTGCGAAAGAACGAATTTTTTAGACCGAAAATGAAGCCAGTACACGTGATACGGCGTACGGCCATTGCATTTTTGGAATCTACGCACCTTGAAATGGAAAAGAATAATGTTTGAGGGGGTGTTATAAAATTTTTTTGCTGAGCGAATACATAGGTGTATTATTCACAGAATAATAAACCAAAACGATCTAAGCATGCGCGTTTGTTTCCAGCCCTTGAGAGAAGCCAAAATATAAAACGCTGCAAATTATTACATAACGGTTTATTACTGACCTGCATAGATGCACCTTTTGTGTAGATCGCTGTTTTCTGTGGACAATACCTACCCTCGAGCTCCCCCCACGAAAGCCTGATTCGAGCACTGGAGCCGGCCCAATTACAGTTTCATAAAAATGCGAGGGATTCAATAATTCAACCACTTGTTGTTATTCTTGAAGCACAACGTTTGTTCAAGCTACGAAACTACCTATCAACGAAATCCAAAGAGACATACATTCTAGTGATGGGCGTTGAATAACGGAACCGCTTAGAATAACCGGTTATCGACCAAGAACTGGTTATTGCGATAACCGGTTACGAGAAAACCTACGTTATTGGAATAACTACGCTTCTCCTGGGCAGTAGTATTAAAGAGACGGTACCTACCGGCTAGTCGCACACAGGTAACTGTCTCGCTCTCGCACCCTTTGATGTGGGGATGGTATTGAGTAACTACCTGCCGCCGATAACGGTTTACCCCGTAACCGGTTATCGACTTCCTGACAGTTATCCATCAGCTTAGGACCTTTCGCTTCCCTTTGACGTGAGATGGTATCCCGCGCTACCGGACAGCGTAGGTACCTGTAGCGATCACTCATTGCTCTTCACTCCATACCCAACAGGCTACCTACCTTTTTTAGGACGGTATCCCTCAGCTTAGCGCCCTTCAACAAAAAATTAAGAGTTATTCCTCATGCTCTCAGTACATTTCTAGTTATCGATTAATAACGTTAAAAATGTTGAAGGGCCTAAAAACTAGCTCCATAACGTTTCGCGTTCCAATTTGTTGTGATGCAGGAAGTTCTAAATCGTATTGCCGATAATTAATTCAAGATTTTATCTACCAGTCACATTAAACTGTAGACAGGACATAACCATAGTTACCGACCTACTAAACTCAATTTTGTGAGATTCCATGGGGGGGGGGGGGGGGGGGGGTTGAGATTAGGAAATTTCATAATTTTTATTCCTCTATCAACAATTGATTTCTGTTATATTTATGGTCAGCATTTGAATTTAAGCCCTATCAGTGTAAGTGACAGATTCACATGATGAAGCAATAGGTAGGCATGCATCATATGATGAGAGAGAGAAGACAGAGAAATTGTTTTATTCCTTACAACATTTTATAGACAAATTTTGAAATATACAAACATGGTAAGTTCAATAAAAAGTTTGGTTTCTTAAAGTGGTTACATATATTTTACTTACGTCCAAGTTAAGTTCTTATAGATATCAAAATAAAATCTTAGTTACAAAAATATTTCTTAAACGTGAGTTTTATAACAATTTGAGACTTAGTAATCGAAGTAAGTGTCGGTATTTAGTATGGTAGAAATCCCACAGTAGGCCAGGGCCTATACGTGGGCAATACAGAGCTGAAGCTAGTGTAGCTCAACAATGCTCAAAAGATGAACTTTTCGACATCGGCTCTCAGGTAATCACTCATGTTTGTTTCTCTACTCCGGAGTGAAAAGCACCCCCATCACTAAACTCGTAACCGGTTATCAGAATAACCGGTTATCGTAACCGGTTACTGACCGATAACTGTTAGCGAATAACCCGTTATCAGAAAATAACGCTTTAGCCCATCACTAATACATTCTTCAAATTAAACAATATCAGCGAACTACCAACTCAATTTCATTCTGCCATGTGTGATTACAATCACGTGTTCCCTGATAACTGGGTTGGATGTAGTGATGGGCTAAAGCGTTATTTTCTGATAACGCGTTATTCGCTAACAGTTATCGGTCAGTAACCGGTTCCAATTACCGGTTATTCTGATAACCGGTTACCAGTTTAGGGATGGGGTAGAGAGACAAACATGAATGTTCACGTGACAGCTGATGATGAAAAGTTCGTCATATGATACCTTTCTATTGCTTCATCTTGTGAATCTGTCACTTAAACTGATGGGGCTTAGGTACATACAAAAGGTGACCGTAAATATAATAGAAATAAATTGTTGATACAGGAATAAAATTATTAGAATTTCCTAATCTCAAAAATAAATCTGCCTCCCCCCCCCCCCCCCCCCCCCCCCCCCCGATCCCATAAAATTGATTTTAGTAGGTCTGTAACTCTGGGTGGGTACACCTGTCTACAGTTTAATGTGATAGGTAGATAAAATCTTGAATTAATTATCGGCAATATGTTTTAGAACTTCCTACATCACAACAAGCAGGATTGCGAAAAATTATGGAATGTCCAACATTTTTAACGTTATTACTAGATAACTAGAACTGAACTGAGGGAATGAGGAATAACTTTTTGAAGGGCATTAAGCTGAGGGATACCATCCTAAAACAGGTAGGTGTCCTGTTACATATATTATGGAGTAAAGGGTAAAGAGTGATCGCTATTATAGGTACACTGTGTCCTACAGCGTACAATACCATCTCACGTTAAAGGGAAGCAAAAGGTCCTAAGCTGATGATAACTGTCAGGAAGTCTGTAACCGGTTACGAGGTAAAGCGTTATCAGCTGCAGGTATTTACTCAATACCATCCCCACATCAAAGGGTCAGAGAGCGAGACAGTTAGTTACCTGTGTGTGGTCATTCACACAATAGGTATTGGGTAGTGAAGGCAACCACCTCCGTTGCCAGGAGAAGCGAAGTAGTTATTCCAATAACTTGGGTTTTCTGGTAACCGGTTATTTCAATAACCGGTTCTTGGTCGATAACCGGTTATTCTAAGCGGTTCCGTTATTCAACGCCCATCACTAGTTGTATGTATACCGTTTCACTCACGATCATGTTGACGAGCGGCTGGATGTACACAATGTTCCAGGTCGCTTCAAAAATTCCCAAGTTGGAGATCAATTTAAAAAAACGACACCCTCCTACTGAAAGTTTTCGAGCCACGGCGTTCTGAAAACGACAACCCCTATTTTTCACACCTCAAGAGATGAATGACTACTAACGCCAAGCTTCGCGGACCAACTAGACCCCGAATGGGACCTACAAACCAAATTTCATTAATTTCGGTTCATGGTAACTTGGGAAGTGCGAAATAAGGCGTGCGGACAGAAATTCTTTTATTCCATTTTCGGATTCTACATACCTTGAAACGAAAACCATCAATTCTGAGGAAGAGGGGAGGGGGAGTTAAATTCTTTTTCCTCCTCGATTCCAAAGGCTCATTATTGCAAATACTAAACCAAAAGTCCATTGCAAAACGTTGGCTAAGTGGGTGGGCAGTCAACAGTAGTCCTCACATTGTATAGTTTGTAACTGATGTATTCTCAACTGACACTGGATGTATAGTACCCATGAAAAAACACTCCAACTATCGAACGAACGAACTATCGAATCTACAAGTTGAATGTTTAAATAAGAAACCAAGTCTGCACATGCGCAGATATCCCGTTACTCCAACTGGAAACATATTCAAGACACCTCTGCCGAAATTCCAACTGAATCACCCTGAAAGCTGCATCAAGATCGATCGAACAAGATTTCATGTTAGGTCATGCGAAGCAGCAAAATTCTAATGTTTCCAATTTTGCAGAAGACCACCAAGGACCCCAACTTGAAAACTCCAGCAAACTCAATCGAAAACGGGAGTGTTAAAAATGCCATATTTGCGCATGCGTTTACGAAATACTGTTGGAATTCGACGAAATTCGTGAAATACTAATAATGAACGTCAATACAAAGAGAGACGTCGTCAAATATTTAGGTAGGTATAATACCTATTTTAAATGAAAATTTCTCATTTTCAGTCATTTTTTTCTGTTTAAATTTTTCCGAAGTAAGTATATTGCTTGGGGAACAAAAATCGGTCTGTTCGTCGAGGAAACGTTAACATAAAATTAGAGAACCAAATAGAAATAGGGATTTTGAAAAAAGGCGGGCTGACATAGAGACAATTCACTGCCTCCTCAAGCTTCACAAAAACACATGAGTATCAGGGACAAATTAAAACGGAATTAACAAGATCAAGATGGAAATGATATAGTTCCCTCTAACGTTACTTGACCAGTTTTGAACGATAACATAACAGACTGAATGAGTGAAGACCTTCATCGGTGAAAACCCTATGGATACTTTAATGCCTTACAGCTTTGAAGCATGCAAGCACTCACACACACACACACACACAGCCCGACCGTGACTCCGTAGGACCACCAGCCAGCGAGGTGGAAGAGGAAGGCTTCTCTGCCGCACTGAGAGACTTGATGGAGAGGTCTGCAGGGGATCTCACGGCTGAGCAGCGTCACGCGCTTCAGCAGCTGGTGGTGGAATTTCGGGACATTTTTGCAGACAGTCTGATGGAGTACGGGGCTGCCAAGGTACCTCCTCACCGGATTGACACACGGGGACACCGAGCCATTCGCCAGGCTTCTCGGAGGCTGGCCCCCCTCAAGCGACCACAGGTGGACCAGTTGGTGGATGAAATGTTGAAGGCGGGGGTCATTGAGCCAGCGGAAGGGCCCTGGGCCAGCCCCATCGTCCTGGTCAAGAAGAAGGATGGGGCAACGCGGTTCTGTATCGATTACAGGAGGTTAAACGATGTGACAGCAAAGGACGCGCACCCTCTACCCAAGACAGACGAGCTATTGAGTGGGCTGAAGCAGGCTAAATGGTTTTCGACGCTGGATTTTAAGAGTGGGTATTGGCAGATCCCCATGGCAGAGGAGGACAAGCCCAAGACGGCCTTCTGCACGCCCTCGGGACTGTGGCAATTCCGGGTCATGCCATTTGGGCTGACCAACGCGCCTGCCACGTTCCAGCGTACCATGACACACGTTTTGTGGCGGCTGCTGCGCGAAGGCTGGGTGCGGGTTTACATCGACGACGTGCTGGTGATGGCCATGACGGTCGAGCAACATCTAGCCAGATTGCGAGAGCTGTTCCTGGTGCTGCGTGTGGTGAACCTGAAGCTCAACATCAAGAAGACGACGCTCCTGCAAACCACCGCGAGCTACATGGGGCACTACGTCACCCCAGAGGGGGTTCGAACAGACCAGAGGAAGCTGGCAGCGATTCAGGACTGGCCAACGCCCACCACAGCCAAGGAGATGCGGGCCTTCACGGGATTTTGCGGCTACTATCGGGACTTTGTGCCCCACTATGCCGAGCGGATGAAGCCGCTGTACCAGGCCGAGAATCGGACGCCTTTCGAATGGACTTGGGAGGATGAGGCGGCCTTCCGGAAGATGAAGGAGGCCTTCACGCAGCCACCGGTGCTGGGACATGTACAGGACAACGCCCCGTTCATCATCGACGCAGACGCAAGTAACGTGGCAATTGGGGCCACGCTGGCACAGCTCCAGAATGGACAGGAACGGGTTATTAGCTACTTCAGCAGGTGTTTAACGCGAGCCGAGCGGAACTACTGCGTCACTCGTCGAGAGTTGCTAAGTGTTGTCAAGGCGGTGGAACATTTTGCAGAGTTTGGCCTGGCCAATGGGCAGCCCTTGACCGTGCGGACTGACCACGCCTCCCTGAAGTGGCTCCTCAACTTCAAACACCCGGACTGGCAAATGGCTCGGTGGTTTGAGATCCTAGCCCCCTACGCGCCAACTATTGTTTATCGGCCAGGCAAGAGCCACGGAAACGCGGATGGGCTGTCGCGCCGCCCCTGCCTTGGGGAGCACTGCAAGTACTGTGCCAAGAGGGAGGTCCAGGAGGAGGGGCAACGCCTGCAGAGGTGTCAGTTGGATGATGGAACGACCAGGGAAAGGTGGGCCGAGAAGCAGCAGCGGGACTCCGTGCTGGTCAGGGTCAGACGGTGGGTGGCCAGCCAGGAACGCGCTGGGGATGCAGAGCTGGAGACCCTGGGTCCCGAGGAGAGGGCCTACGAAGCGATGTTTGCGGCGCTGAAACTGGTTGACGGATGCCTATATCGGGAGTGGGAATCGCCAGACGGAAAGCGCACAGTCCTGCAATTGGTGGTGCCAGAGGCCAGTAGGAGGGACGTCTTTGAGCAGGTTCATTGCTTGGGTCACTTTGGAACGGCCAGGACGGTGCAGTCACTGCGAGCGCATTTCTACTGGCTGGGGATGCACCGAGACGTTGCCACGTGGTGCCGGGCTTGTCGAACCTGCAAGGAACGGGCTGCCCGGGGGAAGGGCAGAGCGCCATTGCAGATCCGACTCACTGGGATCCCCTTTGAGAGGGTGGGCATCGACCTAATGGGGCCCCTGCCACTGTCCACGCGTGGAAACCGCTACATCCTCACCCTCCAGGACTACTTCACAAAGTGGCCGGAAGCGCTAGCCATCCCTGACAGCAAGGCCGAGACCGTCGCCCGTGCATTAGTTGATCACGTCGTCTCCCGCTTCGGGGTGCCAAAGGAGATCCACTCGGACCAGGGGAGGAGCTTCGAGGGGGAGGTCTTTCAGGGTGTCGCTCGGTTGCTGGGGTCCGCAAGACCCGGGCCACGCCATTGCATCCGCAGAGTGATGGACTAGTCGAGCGGATGAACCGGACGCTGTGGCACGTGCTGGCGAAGCTGATCGGCGATGACGACCATCAACGGGACTGGGACGAGATGCTGCCCATCGCGCTACTGGCCTACCGAACTTCTCAGCACTCCAGTACAGGATTCACGCCGGCCAGGATGATGTTTGGGCGGGAGCTCACCCTGCCGGTGCATCTCCTGGTGGGGGCTCGGCCCGGAGGGATGACAGCACAGGGGTACGTCGCGGAGCTGGGACAGCGTCTGGCGGAGATCCACGAGCGGGCACGGCAGCAGCTCCAGGTGCGCGCGGAAGAGATGCGCGCGGAAGAGATGCGCCGCCGGTACAACTTGAAGTCGCGCAGGAACGAGTTCCAGGAGGGGGACCGCGTTTGGTTCTACAACCCGCGCAGGAGGCAGGGGCGCCTGCCCAAATTACAACGCAGCTGGGAGGGCCCATGCGTGGTCGTGAAAGTACTTACCGACGTGGTGTTCCGGATTCGGACGGTAGCGGGACGGCTGCGCGTCGTGCATCATGACAGGCTGGCGCCGTTTTGCGAGGAGGGAGCGGTGTTAGGGAGCTCCAGGTGATTGCAACGGTTGCGAGGCGTCGTTTGTTACGTTGCTTCTTTGGATATTTGAAATTATTAAAAAGCGAGTTTTCATCACGGACACTTGTCTATTTTGTCGTATTTAGTGTGAGCGAGCGGTTTCTCACAATTGGTGAGAAACGTTACTTGACCAGTTTTGAACGATAACATAACAGACTGAATGAGTGAAGACCTTCATCGGTGAAAACCCTATGGATACTTTAATGCCTTACAGCTTTGAAGCATGCAAGCACTCACACACACACACACACACAGCCCGACCGTGACTCCGTAGGACCCGCGCTTTTCCAGCATCTGATATTACACATTATTATTAATTGCTATGCAATTTTAACGCCGGGGGTCATGTGAAAAAAATGTCCTGTCACAATATCCTGTCACAAAAACGCGTCACGCAAAGAGGAATGTGATGAAGATGAGCACAAAGAGGAATGTGATAAAGATGAGCACAAAGAGGAATGTGATAAAGATGAGCACAAAGAGGAACGTGATAAAGATGAGCACAAAGAGGAATGTGATAAAGAATTACCAACGTTATCTTTGTTACCTATGTGTGTTGGTGGTGTGGGGGGGGGGGGGGGGGGGGGTAAATTGCATAGCAAATTCTCCTTTGTTATACCAAGTATAAGAACACATCCTTCGGGGGTGAGGAACGGCGAAGCCGTTCCGAGGGGGCGGAGCCCCCTTTGGGGGTCCAGGGGGCTTGCCCCCTGGCGAGGCCCGAAGGGCCGAGTTTATATTTATATATACATATCTGATATTATTACATTTCACATCTCCTTTCTCATATGACACAACTACCACCTTCTCCAACACTCTAACTCCTTTTCACAGTTGCCTGAAGTAAAACATTTCAAAAATCACCTTATTGTTAGACCACTGGAATACCCCACTCTTGCACGTATAAACGTAAGCTAGAGATGGAAAACAAATCCGAATAATGGGCTGAACTCACGTATTGGTTATATTTTTCAAATTGAGAATGTTGAAATGATATCGTGCATATTTCGCTCGAGTTGTCCAACCTTAGAAAAAAAAGGAAAATCTTTCTTGAAGCGTATGGATTCTAATTACCATCTACAAGAAAGCTAATAACCATAGTAAAGCTTCAACCAAGGTTTTCCCTTTACTGTAATTTAGCATCCACATGGATGCTAATAAGCATCCATAAAGCTTCAACCAAGGTTTTCCCCTTTTTTAATTTAGCATCCCCATGGATGCTAATCAGCATCCATAAGCGTCAAACCACCTGTTCTTTGTTTTCAGAATGCCATTGCTTGCTACACTCCGGCTTTTACTTTGTAGCGCTATCATTCTGTGTGTTCAACAACATCCTCTGAATCTTCTGATTGCTCATTTACATTCAGTGATAGGAAGTAGAGGTGTCAATTGTGGATTTGTCCAGTGTACTTGAGTAAATACACCTTATGTCGACCTTGAGATGATCTCATTCGTCCAAACTATGTGTCAACTATTTGTAGCTTTTCAGGTAGGTACCTAACTAGCACCGAGTAACACAAACATTAGTGATTCAACAGTTCCATAAAAAGGACAAAGTTATTATGAGCCATCAGAGGCACTGAAAAACGGTATGATGACTATCGGAAAAAAGCTGCAGATGCAGCAGCGCAGGCTCGGGACAGTCGTGCATTTGCATGGATCTTTGGTAAGGTCCACTGTCTGAGTACTTAGTCGGCTTCATCACATCATGTTCATAGTGCGACGTCATAATGACTGTGGGTAATTTTGAAAACCAGGTAAAAACAGATATTTCTACAAACCCATTAATTTTTTCCCATCAATGCAAAATAGAATTCTAGAAAAAACCGGCTGATTTCCGACCCATGGGTACTGCCCATTGCAATACGAATATCTACATCACACAGTCCAGTGAGCGTCTCCTGCAATGTATAACAACACTTTTTTTTACAAGTCGTTTCAAACGTTTTAAATCAGGTTTAAAATGTGGGTTAAAGTTTTATGCTTGTATTTTTAACATTGTTAAAAATAAGCGGAAACTAGTAGGTAATCATCAACGTCAATATGCTAGTCCTAGGAACAGCGCAAATGCAAAATCAAAAGAGACCTCCATTCGAAACCACTCAACCGTGAAAAATGTTCACTTACCAAGGTACCCCAACACGCCGGTGAACCAGTCCCAAATGAACATTTTAGATTCTGAAACAAAATATGAGACGTCAATATTACTGTTAATCAAACGATGAATAGGTATGGAGGTTTTCTGCTGTTAATTAGAAAGAATTATTTCAAGTGTTTTGGGAGTTGACGATTTTGAAGTGTCGAGAAACTCACGTTCTAAAACTATTTTTTTTTGGCGGAATAATTATGTAGGCTGTATAATTTTAGTTGTCAACACTATCTCTTCTGTTGTCTACACAACAAAATTTTCCCAATTGTCAGCGATCTTTGATTAAATTTGACCTGTTTTCCATTTCGACTAACTGAAAAATATTCATTTCAGCTTGAATTTGTCTATCTCAACCGTCGCTATAATCAACCGTCTGCATTTTCTGCTCATCGTATGAGTTGAAAATATACTTGGGCATGCTATGAGGATAGATCGCTAACAGTAACTGGACCTACTGTAAGGGAACTGAACAGCAAGGCTACTCCATATAAAATGAACGGTGCGCAGCACACAGGTGATAAGCTAGATAGAAGTCGAAGATAGGGAACAGACGGCAAATCGTTTGGGTCAACTGCCTCTCTAAGAATGAAAATAGAAACAATTACTCGGTGAAATACAAATAGTTAGGTAACTGTTGATCATCACTGCAATCTGAACCTTTGCAGGTTTCCACAAATGAGGTAATGCGGTCTTGTCAAGCTCTTGTTCATTTAAAGCAATGGAAGAGAATGGTCTGAGCCACCATCTAATTAATCCTCCAGGTATTAGGTATTAGGTACGCTATCATATCTGAGTGGATAAGAGGAAGGAGGTAGTACGTAGGACATACACGTATGCAAGTAGAGTACAACCCCTCAAATAACGAATCAACTATCAACTATTCAAACTAGGTACTTGGGTACAACCATAGACAATTTCATTTCAAAGCAGTCACAAGTCGTCAATGACTAAGTAAACACAGCCACGCAAACTTGAAAGATAGTTAAGGGTACCAATCACCATAAAGATCCACTTCGCAGTCCGACGTATGGTTCCTAACTTTATGCAATGAAACAGTAGGTATGTCAGGCAACTCGAAAACTCCAGCGATACCGAGGTTTCCGTAAAAATAAAAGGTAGGTAGGAGAAGATCCAACAAGGCCGTCAGATGACACAGCAGTTCGACTATTAGTGACAAGGGGAATATAATTCCAGTAAGTAGGTATTTTGGATAAGAGACCACGCAAGTTGGAACTGCAAAATACCAGTAACTTCACAATGCATTGTGAGCTATGGCGTAATACGGAAACAAATTGGAAGTACTCCCTATAAGACACGAATCATTCAAATGGGACATACGTACTCATACGCCCAACTCCGAGCCCCAGACGTGAGTAGATAAATCGAATGTATAACTCACTATATGTTTGGTATATCAAGGATTTCTTCCTGCTCTTGGAGCCCACGAAGGTGCTGAAGTTTTACCGTACTTAAAAATACACCGCCGGACCAGAAAATAAGTTAACAGATGTCGAACTAAATCAGAATCACAATCACGGCCACCATTATTGGGTTGCTTGGAAAGAAATGAAAACGAAAGTTGGACGTGGCTTTCGACGCGCATGCGCGGATTAAAGCTGGTTCAGTGACTTTACCTTTGATATCCTTGCTTGGCTCCACCAATCGGAGATAATCAGACAGAAAATAATGCAATTTTGATATAAACTGAGATAAATATAATTATTAACCTCGGAAAATTAAGTGAAATAGTAACGGCATCTCTTAAAATGGTTTCACTTTTTCATAAGGACTGCCTCTATTACTTTTTTATGGCCTGATACACCTGTTATCAATTTGTTCTTGTCAATTTCATTCGTTATCAAGTTTCCGTAGTTGAATGGTTGTTGTTGGTCGATATATTATTTCTGCGAATTACCTATTACCTACTTCTAATTGTTATTATTGAAGTTCCATTATTTGCACTCTGTCACTTTCTAAGCTTGGAAATTTCATTACTGATAGCCTGCATCTAAATGAAACCTGATAGTGATCAATCACCGCCTGTAACTGAGGATGGAAGGTACGTACACGCATTTTATAATCATCCAATAAAACTACGTTTTATTAAGTGTTAGCTTTCTGCAGTTCACAGTATTTGGGTCGATCTTTGCTGTTCGAATAAAAATGATTAGTTCCGCTCATCCGTAAACACATAATAACGACGCGTGCAATTGCAATAAACGTAACCAGATCCCAGATGCGCAAGACATACAAGTTGCTTTCAAACCTGTCGCCCCCAGACTAACGTAACAATGGGTGGTATGAATAAAACGAAAGCAAATCCTTTATATTATATTATGCTTGAAGGAAAAGCATTTGGTCCAGAAGGAAATGCTCGAAGTAAAAGGTTTTACTTTTTGGTTTATTATTCTGCGAATAATACACCTATGTATTCGCTCAGCAAACAATTTTTATAACACCCCCTCAAAATTTTTTCTTTTCCGTTTCAAGGTGCGTAGATTCCAAAAACGCTGCAAAGTCCTTGTCACATGGGTTTATTATTCTACTTGACAACCTACAGAAATGCTGGCTGTTCATTTATTGTTGCTTTCATATAAAATAATTGAAATAGCTATTTCTGGTCGTTTCCACCAATTTTGGCCCCCAAAACACGAATTAGATAAGTACGCTCCTTTTTTTTAAAATAAATCATTCCTGATTATTGATAGTACCATTTAATCGTCTTGATCCACCTTCACAATTTTTCCAGTGTTATTCTACAAATTGATGGTGATTTCAGACGATTTCCCAGGTTTTTGACTCATAAAAAATCAATTTCGGGAGCTGAACATCTGGTAAAACCTCAATTTTCTACTCTTTGGTTAAAATCGACTTCATATTCGGTCTTCTTGGACCCAAAAACATGAAAAACGATACCTTAAAAGCTCATGTTACCAACATGTTGCTAAAACGCAATAAGTCCCCTTTTTTTACACACATTTTCACTCATAACATCCCTGGGTATATCCCGATCGGGCTGAAAAGTTTCGGGACACAACTAGGGCCCAAATGGAGCATGTGTGCGAAAGAACGATTTTTTTAGATCTAAAATGAAGCCTGTACACGTGATACGGCGTACGGCGGACGGCGGACGGACATTGCATTTTTGGAATCTAAGCACCTTGAAACGGAAAAGAAAAAAGTTTGAGGGGGTGTTATAAAAATTTTTTGCTGAGCGAGTACATAGCTGTATTATTCACAGAATAATAAACCAAAATGCAATGTCCGTCCGCCGTACGCCAGGTGGATCAAGACGATTAACTATCAATGATCAGAAATAATTTATGTAAAAAAAACGCTGCAAAGTCCTTGTCACATGGGTTTATTATTCTATTGGAGTTCTAGAGATTCTTGTTGGCAGTTAAATTTATTGTTTCTTTCATGTGGAATGATTGAATTAGCTATTCCTGATGATTTCCACCAATTTTGGCCGCCAAAACATGAAATAGGTACACTTTTTTTTCCCCCAGATCATCTTTGATCATTGGTAGTGCGATTTAATGGTCTTGATTCAGCTGTTTACACTTTTTCTAATGTTAGTATACACATTGATGGTGATTTCAGACAGTTTTCCAGGTTTTTGACTAAAAAAAACCTATTTTGGGAGCTGAACCAATGGTAAAACCTCAATTTCCGCGTCTTTGGTCAAAATCGACTTCATATTCGGTATTCACGTCCCCAAAAACATGGAAAACGATACCTCAAAAGCTCATTTTACTAACATGTTGCTAAAACGCAAAAAGTACCTATTTTTACACACATTTTCACTCGTAACACCCCTGGGTATATTCCGATCGGGCTGAAAAGTTTCGGGACACAACTAGGGCCCAAATGGAGCATGTGTGCGAAAGAACGACTTTTTTAGATCTAAAATGAAGCCTGTACACGTGATACGGCGGACGGCGGACGGACATTGCATTTTGGTTTATTATTCTGTGAATAATACACCTATGTATTCGCTCAGGAAAAAATTTTTATAACACCCCCTCAAAATTTTTTCTTTTCCATTTCAAGGTGCGTAGATTCCAAAAATCCGTCCGCCCGCCGTACGCCGTATCACGTGTACAGGCTTCATTTTCGGTCTAAAAAAGTCGTTCTTTCGCACACATGCTCCATTTGGGCCCTAGTTGTGTCCCGAAACTTTTCAGCCCGATCGGAATATACCCAGGGGTGTTATGAGTGAAAATGTGTATAAAAATAGGTACTTTTTGCGTTTTAACAATATGTTAGTAACATGAGCTTTTGAGGTATCTTTTTCCATTTTTTTGAGGACGAGAAGACCGAATATGAAGTCGATTTTGACCAAAGACGCGGAAATTGAGGTTTTACCAAAGGTTCAGCTCCCAAAATTGGGTTTTTATGAGTCAAAAACCTGGAAAACTGTCTGAAATCACCATCAATGTGTATACTAACATTAGAAAAAGTGTAAACAGCTGAATCAAGACCATTAAATCGCACTACCAATGATCAAAGATGATCTGGGGGAAAAAAAAGTGTACCTATTTCATGTTTTGGGGGCCAAAATTGGTGGAAATCATCAGGAATAGCTATTTCAATCATTCCACATGAAAGAAACTATAAATTTAACTGCCAACAAGAATCTCTAGAACTCCAATAGAATAATAAACCCATGTGACAAGGACTTTGCAGCGTTTTTGGAATCGACGCACCTTGAAACGGAAAAGAAAAAAGTTTGAGGGGGTGTTATAAAATTTTTTTGCTGAGCGAATACATAGGTGTATTATTCACAGAATAATAAACCAAAAGGAGCGTACCTTATTCGTGTTTTGGGGGCCAAAATTGGTGGAAATCACCAGAAATAGCTATTTCAATTATTTTATATGAAAGAAACAATAAATGAACAGCCAACATTTCTGTAGGTATGTCCAATAGAACAATAAACCCATGTGACCAGGACTTTGCAGCGTTTTTTCTTATGAATAATCATTACCTTCACTTCGAAGGATATGCTTCTCGAAACATAAGTAAAAGGTCTCTTCCATTCATCAGCAGCTGGTGACCCAGAAAAACCTGACATAGGTGTTTTTGTCTCAAATTAAGTCGTCTCAGGTGTCACTCGTTTTTCGTTTTTGTATCCACTAACCGCTTTGGAGTTTTCACTTCACTTATCAACTGATTCCGGATATCCATTCGGTAAAATTTTAAAATGTCATCTGAATGTGACGAAGAGTTACGTGGCTCGCCACCTACGGACACTACTACCTAGTGGGTTGTGGACATCTTCACCATGAGGTGAGATCAAATCCAGTCATGTGACATTTTAGCTATATTGTGCAGGACAACGCACGCCATGACTATTGTAGGTACCCTATCTTGTTTAACTCGGCGAACATATTTTAAAACTGGAAACCTCCTTTTCAGTTGGCCGACTGAATTTCTCAGTGGTCAATCTTTCTTTTGTCAGTAAGTTATCGAAAGATCGTTCCATATCATTATTAGGATTACGAAAAGTGGCCGTTAGCCATGGTTCAATGCCGTACCCACTATCTCCCAGTATGACAGCATTTTCAGCCTGTGACATACAGGTACGTATCATCGAATTCTTTCATATTCGACTGTCGTGGACAGAACCCGGCCACCGGACATCTAAACTTGTGAACATCTATTTGGCGTCGCACGTCGCTTGCACGGTCAGTCTTGCTCGGCCTTTTCTGTTAATATATTCGTCCCCATGCAACGACGGTTTTTCAATACCAATATGAGTACAATCGACTGCACCAGTTGCAGTGGGAAACGAAAAATTACTCAGCCATAGTTCCTTTGCCCGCGCGACTTCCTCTGGTGTCGTTGGAAATTTAATCCACGTGTCTGCTTCCGAAACAATTCTATCGACAAGAAATGTCACCGCCAAAGACACACTTGACTGGTGGACACCAAGTTCTTCTCTGACGCCTTTTTGGAACCCCGGATCCGCTGGATAGCGTAAATAAGCTTTCATTTTCAGCTCAGGGGATAGGGTACCACCACAAGTATCATTTACAACATTTCCAATAAAATGTTTTGCGAGCCACTTCAATTTTCTTCCGAAAATCGAAATAAACTTCTTGAATCTTGTGCCTGAGGGGTTATTCGTGCCTTATAATATATTACAAGAACTGATGAGTTCCGCCATCATTTCAAGTTCACAAGCAGCAATTTAATAGAACGAAATTTACACTTTATAAACGCATAAATGAGAAAATATAGCCTAATCAACTGATATGATAACATTAAAGAATGATAACATTAAGGATGTGAATCTACTCAGGAGCAGATGCATCTTTTTAGGAGCATTTGCTTCTTAAGCGAAGCAAAAAAGTTGCTTTATTCATACGGAATACTCTTAATTGAAGGAAATACTTTTTTGGGAGCATATGCTTTTGTATAGAAGCAGAAGGTTTTGCTCTCTTTTTTTTATTCATAGTACTTGAAGGATTCGCTCCGTTTTCTATAAGTAAAAGGTTTTACTTAGTTTTATTCATACCGCCCAATGTCCAACTCAATTCATACCGGTTATCCGCTCATTATATCTGTGGGACACTTGAGAACGTTTACATGTAGTAGTTCCTCGAACTACCCTTCGACAGCCTGTTCCCAGAGAAATTCGAATCCAGAATTCGAATCTCCCGCCAAAGGCGAAAAAAGCAGGGTCGCACCCCCGCGGAGCGCTCTGCCATCGCCCGCACCGCGGCGCCGGCAACACTGGCGGCGTTCCGATGGTAAGGTATCCGGTATCTTATATGAGTTAAGCTAGGTTCACATGGAGACGCAATTCCGGACGGCAATCCGGCACGGCAACGCATTTGCCGGAATTTTTGCCGCAGAGGCGTTCACATGGCAGCGGAGTCATAACAAAATGCAATCGCAAAAAACAAACAATTGCTCGAACTCGAAACCGCAATATCAACCACATAAATGTCGAATTTCAATATGGCTGAACAACCAAACAAGAGAGGTGTGCGCAGTAACCTCCGCGCAGATCCGGCAACGCATCCGACAGCGGAAAATATCTGGAGATTTTGATATAGTATCCAAGGCGCTGCGTTGAAATAATCCATTTTGCGTTGGCCAATAGCATTGCAGAACGCATAGCCGTGCCGGGCTACCGTCCGGAATTGCGTCTCATGTGAACCTAGCTTAAGGGACCTAAGTATTCCTATGTTGTGCACGCAGAATCTGAATCTTTGGAGGGGGGGATTAGAGGACATGTGCTGCTAAAGCTTTTGATCAAGAGGGATCCTAGGCACATTCTGAATTTCTGAAAGCTTTTTGCAACTGTGTGCTCTTAAAAAATACTTGAGAAAATTTTTTACCAAACAATAGTTGTTTCTTTGGTTTAATGCTGAGTCTCGCCCCACATCGTGAGTGAAGAGGCTGCATACGAAGGTTGCATGAAAATCGTTTCTCTTCTTATTGACGATTTAATACCACTGCTGCTGCTATCCGTAGATCATAACTCGGGTCGTGAACTATACATAACTGCTAATTGCTGTGCGAGGTAGTAAATTGGGTGTTATCCGTTCAAGCAATATAACGAATCAGATGACGGTAGATTTTAAAATAATTTCTTTTGTTCCCAGGAATCGCAGCAGAGCCGAGTGGACCCCTTCAATAATTGACGACAGTGATTTTGAAGGGAGGAGTTCGTCCAGCACGCTGTCTTGGACAGATGTAAGACTCGATAATCCTCAGCATTTTCAAATTGTGACTCATACTAATGTTCAGCGTGAAAGTTCAACTTGGAGCCGCATTTAGTGAACATTATCTTTCACGAACTACACGTTACTTCAAATAGCATTTTATTCGAAGCTTACTAAGTTTAGCTGTACTTTATGCAAAGATTCTCCCACTCGTTAGCTAATCTTGGTGCGACTTTCACTAGAATTCATGATGGATTTTTGCCACGGTATTTATACTCATATTTTCATAATGGTATTTATGAAATATCAATACTTGCTAGGTATTTACCTTGCCCATCTTCGCTTTATCTCATTCTCCGCGTGCATTCCCGTTTCCTCGGATCATTACTACTACAATAATGAAAAGAATACGTATAATCACTTCGACCCAGCCAGAATAAGATGTTTGCTGTCGGAAAGAAGTGTATCTATGTGAAATTTGTCATCAAGTGCGAATTTTTCTTGGCTTCTGTTCGATGCCTACCGCTCTAGAGCCCGTTATATTTAGTACAACGGGGTTTCCTGCTAGTATGTTATAAGCCACAATATTAGTAATTTGTAGAGAAAAATTGTGATGCACGAAAAAACTGCGTTAAATTATTACACAACGGTTTGTTATTTAATATAATAGTAATGATACATTTTCCCGTATAGATGACCCTCCTGCCTACCTCACTGTTTTCTGTTGTCAGTCCCTACCCTCGTTGCGATATTCATAGGGGGACCATCTAGAACCTTCATCCCAACTACCCACCGAATTTGATCGAAATCCGGGTGGTCTCAAAAAATCCTCAAGTTTGAGATCAATTTGAAAACGTAAAAAAAAACACCCTTGTATTTAAAGTTTTCGAGCTACAGCGGCGTTCTGAAAATTTCAACCCCTGTTCTTAAGTTTTAGCGAATTTTCAAAGAAAATGAGCTATTGCGATGGGTCCAGAATTATTTTCTTAAGAATTTTTGAAATTTTTTATAGGCAAATACGTTTCAGAGCGTCATGAATTCATCTCTAGGTTTTAACAAAAACTTATGTATGACCTTGGGAACATGACAGAAATTCCAAATTTCGCCGAAGTGTTCATATTGCCTAACAAAAGGATGAGTTCAAAGGTGAGCAATTTTCAAAAAATCTGAAGGTCAAATTTGAGGTTTTTAGGCGTCATAAATCTGTAAAACGGCCAAAATTGCAACCAATTGCTATAAAAACACTGAAAGTTGTACCTATGGAAGGTTGAGTAAAGACAGAAAAAAATACCATTTCAGTTGTTTTTCAAACTGAATAGGAGTCAGAAATCTGTAAAAAATGGCTAAAAATCACGAAAAACAATGATGCAGTTCAGTTCGCGCTTATGGCCATCCCTTTTTTTTACTGGCATTAACACCGAGCTTCGAGTACTAACGACATGAAATGGTACCTACAAACCAAATTCATTACTTTTGGTTCATGGTGATTAGTGGAGGTGCCGGAAATTTTTGTATTCCATTCTTGAAACGCAAACCATCAAATTGTTGAGTAGGGGGGGGGGGGGGGGTCTTCTTTTATGTTTGATTACAAAGGTTAATTTTGAAAGTTTAACATCTCAAAAAATAAGCAGTTTTAAGAAAATTGCAAAGAGACGTTTGTTGCAAATTACTTGTAGAATCCGTCGTTGTTGTCCCTGTGGTTTTGGGTTTTCATTCCTGGACACCCTAGAATTATTGACCAACATTTCAGCGTACTACAGAACAATTCCGTTGTTGACTGCCCTTTCATAGTTCAAATGTCTATGAGGCGGTCGTGCGAATCATGCGAACTGAATTTTTGCGAATTTCGAAGGACTGGATTTTACAATCGGTACATAACAGTGTTCATGTGCCGCAGGAAGCAGACTGTGTGATCGCCGATCAGTTGAAGTTAAGGTATGAGCAGTTCGAAGCGGCTCTCTACTCCGAAGCCCCCAGCGATACCTTGACAGCATCTGAACGAGCTGAAAAAGAAATATGGAACGAATACACGCCCCATCTCAGGTATTAACGTGTCCCTCAGTTCAAGAGTAAAAATTAATTTAAAACGAGTCAGAAATGTCGTCCTTATAACTGTATTTGAGGATGCTTCACCTACCTACCTTTTAAGGTAAGCGGTAAGCGCACATTAGTGCCGGTGCGGGATGGGTCGCACCGTGGCAGAAAAATGCGGCTGGTTCGGTTCAGTGTGTTTCTTACGGAAACGCGCACACCACAGCCAGGTCGCTGCGTGGCGGGGCGGAGCGGATGGAAACATCGCCTGCTAGGTGTATTTTTCCTTCAGCCCACTGGGACCCGATCCGCCCCGGTAGCAGTGTGCGATAACCAGTCGGACTGTTCGTGAGCGAAGTTTCTATTGGAACTTCTTTGTTTTTCTCTCTAGTGTTTTTATTGGTCAAAACGCTGCAAGGGGTTATTTTCAGTTTAGATGCCTCTTTGGCGTAGATCACTGTTTTCTGTCATCAATACCCAATAATAATAATAAAGTTCATTTGCCGTCTTCAAGTTGTTACAAAAGCATTTGTTGAAAATAAAATGCAATTGAATGCAAAAATGAAAACATTAAACTTCTTGAGCCCCTGCCCCTGTTACACATATAGGCTACATAAGTACATGAGACACTACTCTCGTGCTCCCCCTCCCGCCCCTCCGGAAAGCCCTAAATCGAGTAGGTACGGTGCCGGCCAGGCAGTTTTATAGTTTAATAAATATGCGGTAGATTCAAGAAGTTATTATTTGTTGAATGTTATTTTGTTCATGTTACAAAAGTACCTACCTACCCTCAGCCAAATCCAAAATAACCATCTTTTTCAACAAATTTAATAACATCACGGTACGTCTGACTCGATTTCATAATGCCATGCGTGATTATAATGAGCGGTTACTTACACACCAAATTTCATTCATTTTGGTTCATGTTTCAGGGTAACTAAGAGAGCGAAGCACATACATTTTTTTTATTCCATTATTTCGGATTCAACGTGGTACCTTAAAACGGAAATCATCAAATTTGGGGGTGGGAGGGGGGGGTTAAATTATTTTTTTTTTTCCATGCTCGATTTCAATGGTTCATTATCGAATAATGAACCAAAAATAAAACATCTGCATCGGAAGAATCCATGACGGACGAAACAACGAACAGTGGGACAGACAAGCACATTTTTCCGATGAGCTGCGGCCCGACACGCTACTGTAATGTGCTTAGCGACATTTATCCGCTGCGATTCAACCCGACCCGCTGAGGCGCTAGTGTGTGCTTACCTTTAATGTGAGGCTATCAGACCCTACTAGTTGTGTGCGACGGTTTGAAACGAGTAGGTATTTGAGTCGATTTTTGCTTCATAATTTACGTCACCATGAAGGATCGTTGTTTGAGCTTTGTTTTTTTCATCACAATAATGCTATTAAGGAGGTAACTACCTAATTGAAACTTAATAATACTTGATTTGCTAGTCATGCTTATACAGTAGATAATTATATACTTACCAAACTGTCACTTCTAGGTACATACAGAGAATTATTTTAGGTGCTTAAGGTTAGATACGTAGGTAAGGTTTTGAACAGCTGTGGTTAGCATCAGCTCTGCTCGCTCTAGCTGCCGTATTTCTGCGATAAGGCACACATATAAACGAGGAATCATATATACTCGGAAGACTCTAATGAATGAGGAATCTCACTTTTGAATGTGAGGAAGCAGGAAAGCCTCAGTCACAGCATTTTTTTCTACCAAACTGCTAAGTCAATTAATGTTGTTTATTTTTCCCAGAGTAACTGGCAAAAAGATAGAGCTCATTCGACCAGATTTTTCGGTAGAGGGACCTTCAAGAAGTGGGTCGCCCACCTTGGATGAGATAATTGCTCAGCACCCCCAAGTAACCACTGATCTTGGAAAGCGTAAGTCCGAGAGAAGCAGCAGTTGCCGATCTGTCTCTAGTAAAACCAAAGATGCCAGCACCAGAGAAGACCCCGCTACAAAAGAGAAGATGGCCAATGCGGTCGCCGAGAAACTGCTGGAACAGGCCTGTCCCAACGCGAAAAAAGTGGGTATAATTCCCAAAACCGCAAAATCTCAGGCCTCACGAGCTGAACGACACTCGCATCCTCTGTACTCTTCCGAAAGTGACAGTAGTTCCCTCAAAGAGAACAGCCCCTCGTTCTCTGTTCTGCCGCCCAAAGACGTTAAAAGGGTCGCTCAGCCTGGAATTTCGTTGAAACCCATCAACTCCCTGGGTCACTCCAGGAATCAGTACAGAGCCAAGTCCTCCTATTTTGACTCTTCAGGCAAAGCTGAATCAAAGGCTTTCGAACCACTCAGCAGAAATTCACGGAATCTTTCTTCGGCCAGACCTTCAAGAGGAAAGTATATGAAAAAGGAGCACGAAACTGAGTCCATGTAAGTAAGCATAACTTATTTTAATGTAATAATGTCCCTTGTCGTCCAGTAACCACCTGGCAGATCCCAGTAACTTCATACTGTCGCGTCGCCTAGTGTGACTCGACAGTAATCAGGTTTTGGAATCTACTGAGGTAGCGGAAGCTTTGTTTTCCGTTTTAAGATGAAATAAAAATTGGTCTCCACGCTCAGAATTTCCAGTCACGTTTTTTAGAGCTTTCTGAACAAATTTGGTTTGGTGTCTGTCCGCAAATCCTTGCCACACGCAAAGCTTCCTAAATTCAAGCTCGGCTAAAATTTCCAGGGATGATGCGGCTTGAGCCCCAGATGGTCCCCCATGAAATCTACGAATACCAAGCTTCCCTACCTTCGGAAGTGAGGAAGCAAAATATTGATAGAGTTGGAGTTTTCAAGTCGTATAACCCTTATGGGACACTTACCAGGCCCTATTTCTCAATTTTATTTTTTTCCGTTGGGCCAGTTTTGTTCAAATTTGGAGGGATTGGGCGGGTACGACACTCGCATCCTCAGTACTCTGCCCCCCTTCACCTCACCGTTTTGAATCGATGGAATCTAATCAAAAGAAACAAAATTACTACCTATCTTCTTTTAAAGAATGACTATATTATTAATATTACATTGAACGAATACCTATATTGGACAGTAAATAATGGGCATTGGAGGTACCTACTACCTAACATTGATACTAACCTGTATTCATGTCAATAAGTTGATACCTGTATTCTTGTGATATCCATAGCCACAGAATGGAGGGTGCAATGGTTAACTCCAGTGTACCAATTTAAATAACGTCATTAACTTGACTTGGTTCATATTTAGTAGCTCGGAATGACTTTCAAATTGATGTTTTAGGAGTGATAATAATCCTGTGGAATCCCCTGAGACAACTCTCCGTGGATTTCTTCCTCCCATAGAATCGTTGACAGTCACACCCAAGGTACTCATAACCCAGATGTACCTACCTATTCACACGCTGTACCTACTTCAGTTAGAAGCAACAACATCCTGCACATTTATACCTTTATATTATTCAAGCCTTGAATTTTCTCAGTTCGCATCATCCATTCCTGTCATTTCAGTTGCCTGGTAAAAGAGCTAATTCTGCTATGTTGAGGTTTAATAAGATCCAGCCCAGAACAAGGCCAACGACTTCTAGATCGAAGGTAGGTACTTCAAAACCATTAATACAGCTATTTGTACAGAATTTGAAAACATTAAGTTTATTTGGTATAATAATATACAATAATAATAATCCCTTTCTCCTCAACTTTTATTTTCCTTCCCTTTATAATACAGGTAAATAACTCTCGTTTTATTTTCAGAGCTTGTTTTTAGCGCCTATCGAGTCGTTCAGCGTTTGCAGTACTGACAACAAATTTGCGATTACCCCGATTGCCGAAAATTCACCAACTACATTCCGTACGTAACCACTACACATACAAGTATATCATGTCAGTATTGTAACTACTGTAGCTACCTACTACTTACATTAGATAAACCTGATGTCATGTTCATTATAGTAAACAAGTCGTCGGTTAGAAACAACATCATGACCTATCTCAATTTTCTCAACTTTACCTTCATTTTTGATCATTTTTGAATCATTCGAGTGTTTTCGGAACCGTGTAGCCTTGGATTCGCGGAATGATCGACGTCAATGGAGAATTTAGGTTAAACAAAAGAAGTGAGATGGTCTGTGATGTTTGTAGTTTTCTTTAGATGGGCTATGATGTAACTCCATATTTGTATCGTGTACAATAATTTATTAGTTTATTGAACACCTAGATAGGACTAATAAATTATAATAATTACAGTTAAAGACAAAGAAAAACCAATTCACGAACGCAAAATAAAAAACAAAACACAAACAATTAAAAAACTAACTGTTAAATTAACTGTATAAAATGAATGAAAAATAAGTTTTTCTCTGATTTTTCACAATAAATTATTTCCTCTTTTTCGTTGGTTTGAATTCCTCGTCATTTCGGTTTCGTTTCAAATCGCGTCTCTCCTCCCGCCTACTCAATTCTTGGCGGGGAAGGAGGTCGTAGAACGAATGCGTTTAAGAAGGCCTCGATTGTTAGATTGTCGTTGTAGGGAGCTGGCACAATCAAGGACTGGTCGACGCTGGGAAAAATTTCACCACTGTGTGTTGAAATGGCCGAAATATCAACGCTGGGAGAAACCATTGGGAATTCCATTGGTTCTTTGAAAGTCTCCTTTTAAAGATCGTTTTAGTAACATTTCCAAACCTATTCGTTTCTTCGTTTAGTAGCTGTTCCGCACTCCACCTTCGAGTTACGCCTCCGCTAATTTTCATATTAACTATACAATAAAACTGATTCTTTTGTACTGTTATGTAAGATATACTTTTTTTTTTAAATCCACTGTCAATAAGGTAACTGCTTATCATGCACTTTCATTGAAGGCCCATGCCTTCTATACACTGCTATTTTTTAATAAATGAATACTTATGAATACCGTAATGATTACGGAATGTCAGATGATATTAATGTCCTTTATCAAAAGGTTATTATTCACCATTCAAAGACATTCCAAATTTGGTTTCTGCTGGTTACAGTGGTCTATTTCGTTTAGCGAATTTCTGTGTAAAATGAAGCTATTGCGTCCTTCTGAACGATATCTGACCTTGAGTTGAGTGATATCTGAAATTTTGCGAGTTTTGCCAAAAAACATAGGAAAAAGGACGAGTTCGAAGCTGACGACTAACTTGTGGTATAAACAATGAAAAAATTAGTTTCCTTTGAGATTCGAAGATGCAAGTAAAAACATTTTAGGGTTACGGAGGGGCGTTCTCGATCGCAAATGGTAACGTTGCATAGCCAAACTATGCTGGGCCTATGCGAAGTCCGCAAACCACAATGGTAACACAAGAAAGTTTTATCCATTGCACTATGAAGTGAAAACAACTACAATCTATAAATATTAGAGACAAGAAACGGACTAGGACGAGATAATAAGTGATTAAGGACAGCTGGTGATAATCAAGAATCTATGGCAGTGATAATGAGCAGGAACGGTGAACAGGACTGGAACGGAGAACATGAAGGGGGCGTGGAAACAGCCGAACTTCCGAGGACCAGCAAATCAAGAATTTTAGTTTATTTTTACCACACTGATTATGGATCTGACAACATAGCCCATAAGTTCAATGCTTGGAAGTAAGAAACACGACTTTCCCTACCCAGTTGGATGTTTAGCAATACCTTTGTATCGTTCCAGATTCACCGTTACCCCTCTGTTCATTCAGAAAATCAAACAGGCGTACCAACCCGCCCCGGTGGAGGTACTGAACTCAGCTGTGATTTTGGTGATTCCCAACCGCTGCGACTCCCGCCTTTGTGAATATTGTTAATAAAACGTAACACCTGCTTTTTGAGGAACGTTTTGTTTACGTGAAGGTATATTACAATTTTATTTATTATGCAAGATTTGACAGGAATCTCTTGGGTTTCATGGCTGTTTTACAGCCGTGATCATAACAGCACACTTTGTGAACTATGACCGACCTGTGTTGAGCCCCTCCTATTTAGCACACAGCGGAAGGTATGTCAAGGTCAACCCATATGTTTCAAAATGGGTTGTCTCGCCCCTGGCTAGTTATGCATACATGCAAGCATATATGTTAATATGTAGATACATGAACCGTACTTATCTATTCATGAAAAATGAAAATTTGCACCTCCATACATTGCTGAAACCTTGAAACGTCACAAATTGAATGTGGTAGGTTGGAGAAAAAAGGAAATTGAAATCAGCTGTCTGGAGCAATTTCACTGAACTAGTACAATCACCAGTGTGAAATGTATAGGTGTCACGCAATGCATTGGCCGCAGATAAGCCGAGGAGGAGCCAAACAAGTCAACGGTCGCCCCTCCTCAACCTGCACTAATCTTTAGGGATACGCCTGGAGAGGAAAGACTGTAACACTAACATATACCCTCATATGGGACAACTTTGCTTGGGAAGAGTGGACGGAGTTTCACTTCGATTCATTCAGGCCAACACAGTGTGTGATACCTCCCCGTTTCGCCAATGCTAGTGAAACATCAATAGTGAAAATATACTTACCAATATTCTTGGTTACCAAGAAATTCAAATGTGAGTTTATTTAGATTATTATACAAATGAAAACTGTGTCGTTCTCGTCACCCCAGTCTTTGTGACATGAGATTTATTTAGTTGTACATTACACTACAATACATGTTGTTTCAAATAAGTTTTTCTCGCTCTCAACGCCTATTCCTGTTCCTTTTGCCTTGACGGTGGTTTTGTGATGGTGTGGTTGTTCTCAATTCGCTTTTTCTTCCAGTTTTGGTGGAAGCCTAATCGATATTCCTTCTTAACCGGTGATAATCTCGCTGATCTAGGAGGGGGACATCTCGAGAGTCCACCATCACTCTCCTCACTCTGCCACATGGTTTCGTAGTACGCGCTGAGTAATTCACCATACACCATCCACTTTTTGTGGGCTTTCCACAAGGATTCCTTCACAGACATCCTGTCCCTTTGATAATACATACATCTACTGGCTTCCCCACCCCCTTTTCACCCTTTAGAGTTTCAGTATTATTAATAAATATTGAGTTCCAATTTAAGGCCTAATTACACCTACCGAGTAGCTCGGCCGAGTAGTCCATCGAGTACTCGGCCGAGCTACTTCGATGGACGAGTAGGTGATTACAATTTCAGCAGGGCAGAGACGAGACAGTTGCGTCTTGTCTTCCAAGCAATATGGTACAGCGAAGTAAAAAGAGAAAATCGCTGCAAAGTCCTTGTCACATGGGACCTACATAAATGCTGGCTGTTCATTTATTGTTTCTCAAAAACTCAAATTAGGCTCCTTTTTTTACAAATTATCTCCCATCATTGATAGTGTAATTTAATTTTGTTGATTCCCCTATTAATACTACTTGTCGTGTTATTGTACTACTTTACAGTGATTTCAGACAGTTACCCAGGTTTTTGGCCCATAAAAAAATTAATATTGGGAGCTGAACCTTCGTGCAACCTCAATTCTTCACTCTTTAGTCAAAATAAGTTCATATTAGGTCTTCTCGCCCTAAAAACCATGGATAACAATATCTCATAAGGTGTGAAAAAAAAAGTATTCTATTTTTACACCCTCCCCCCCCCCCCCCCCTAATAACCCTGGGTGTATTCCGATCGGGCGGCCGAGCTTGGGAGCTCAACTAGGACCCAAATGTGTTCCAAAATCGAGACCCAAACTGTGTGCGGAAAAACGACGATTTTACACCAAAATTTAACGAACATTTAAGGCTGAAACTTCGTTAGAACCTAAACATGGAAAGTTTTTGGAAACAACTAGGGCCCTAGTGGAGCCGGCGTGTTAAAGAACGAATTTTTTGGACCGAAGATGAAGTAGATATGGATGGTACGGCGGATTTATGGAATCTACGCACCTTGAAACGTAAAAGAAAAAAATTTTGAGGGGACGTCATAAAACATTTTTGCTGAGCGAATTTATAGGTGTATTATTCACAGAATAATAAACCAGAAGGCACGCTCGCCCGCCAAACCTGATTACACTAGCGGAGTGGATGGGCGAGAAGCAACTGAGTGAGTGGATGAGTGGTGGGGGGTCCCTACTCGGCCAAGTAAATAGAACATGGTTCTATTCACTGACTCGCCCGTTACTAGGCTCGGCCGTCTGGGCCAATCACTCTACGATTTACTCGGCCGAGTGCACTGTCTCGGCCCAGTACTCGGTAGGTGTAATTGGGGCTTTACAAGTCTCAATAGTTGCTCGGCCCTAACAATGGAGGTTGAACTAGAGGTTGCCCAGATGAGCGCAATTCACTGGACTACAACCTCTGACATTTTTTCTCCACCAGTAAATGTTGTTGAGGTAGTACCACAATGATGGCGGTTAGTCACCTTGAAGTTGTTCAGATGTAATTTCCTGAACCACAACTTCATGCTACTCCCCCTTCATTCACCCCCCCCCCCCCCCCCCCCCCCCCCCCGGGGCGAGGAGTGTGACGGTGTTGCTGTTCTAGTCGTTTTTTTTTTCTTCAGGTGGAGACGGGGTCGTTTGGTGGAAGCCTAATCGGTAAACCAGTGATAATCTCGCTGGTGTAGGAGGGGAACTCTCGAGGGTCCACCGTCACAAGTCCCACTTAAAGCCTATAGAGACTATAAATCTGATGCAGATTGTGGGGAGGCTGTTCTAAAGGGGAAACCAATTCAAACACAACTGAATCTAGGAAGATTATGTTTAATCGTAAGGTAAAATCACAGAATTACTAGTCGGATAATGATTATTATGGGTACCAACACAGGATGTACCTACACTTTCTTTTCCAATATATTATACACGCTACATTTCAACGGAATTAGGTTGTTAGAATTAACAGCTAAATTCGAACGTTAAGAACATAACCAGCCTAAATATTAAATAGAAAATTTCTAAAACGTGCACAGTTTCAAATTCTGGATATAGGGCACTTGAAAATACCTTCCCAATACTGCATTTATTTGCCCTATTCACGAGATTATTCTTGTCAAAATAATGTGGACATTTCAAGGTTACTTCAGTAGTAAAGTATTATTATACGGTGTCCGTTTGGCACTAGGGGTAGGTATACCTTGTTGACATACCTACTCATGTTGTTCTGACCCATAAATAATAATCTGTGAGACAAGAACTGCAAAGAGGGATCGTTACATAACCCAAAAGTAATAGAGCTTGCTTTGAAAGAATTGTATGAAATAAATTATTATCAACTATCAATACTTGATGCATTAATGTCTACTTGAAGCAAGTGAATGAAACAGTGAAACTACTTGAGATTTTGACAGGAGGATTTTTGCTCTTGGATTCGTATTTTCAAACTCCGCAAGGTAAAAAGTCGAGTCTTAACTGGACGAAGTTTACCAAATGGCATAGTTGTGGTCTTCTTGGTACACCAAGGTGAAGAACCCGAGGTAAGTGATGTAGACCACTATGTCACCAGCTATGGTGAGAAAGGCTGCTCCCCACTCGATGGTCGGAGCCTTGATGGGCGTCCTGGCCAAGACTATGGGCATTGCGAAGGACGAAACGACGAAAGCCATCGTCACGAATATGGCCAAGTCCATTCCGGAATTGGAGGACCCGGTGTTCTGAGTGTAACGGTTGGCGATCAACGTCGGGATAGGGGCAAACAGGAAGAACGGGAGTACGAGGGCCGGCCATCCCACTTTGTACAGGACGCAGGCGAGGACTATGAAAGTGAGCCCCACGGAGCAAGTGAAAGACAACCACAATAGGGTTTTCATCCCAGCCATATTACAATTATTCGAGAGTACTGAAACGAACACTGCAACTCAAATAAATCACTCGAGGCAATAACAGTTTAACAATGCGTGTACACAAGATTCAGAAGAAACAGCTTCCAACCACGAAATCACTGATTCGTTCTTTTTCACATCATACAATCGGAAATGAGGTAAAGTTAATCCAATTTGAAAGAATAATCAAATTATTGAGCGTAGCACCGTTGGACCTTGTACAATCCACAGAACAGAACAAAGATTCTAGTTTACAAGAAGAAAACACTAGTTTCACATACAGGAAAGAGCTACAGCGATCAGCTTTGAGGAGGCTTCTTCTTCTTCTATTTTAACTGTCTTGGCCACAACCGTGATAGATATTGGTTAGTGCGTAGGTATATAGGTCCTTGAGTTCGTTAAGGTGAAGCTCGTGGAAGAAGAATCCCTTCCTCCATGGGTGAGGCGTTGGCCCAATGTGATATTCATGTCATTCCATCGAGTTATGTATTTGTTTTTGTTCCCCAAGCTTCGTGTTATCTTCATTTGCGATAACTTTGTCTCCTTTTATTTTATTAAGAAAGCTCGTGAATTAATGAATAAATAGGCTTCTTTATTGTTGTGGCATGAAATGCAAAACAATCGTCAACAAAATATAAAAATAGATATAGTGATAGGTATAGATAAATAGGTACCTAACTAATATGAAGTAGACTATATTTATATACAAAGATATAGTGATATAGATAACTAAAATATGAAATAGGGTGTTCTTCGTTACTCCCCCCCATTTTCAAACAAAAAAAAAATGAAATTCTAACAAAAATTTGAAGTTGAGGTGATTTTTGGAATCTTCAGTTTGTCTAGTTTTATGTCTAATTAACCTCAATTTACCAGAATTAGATAGTAAAAGTGAATTATTCAATCGAAAAAAGTGGGGGGGAGTATCGAAGTATTTGCCATGTCAAATTCTTCGGTACTCCCCCCCACGGTGAAAACAGTATTTCGACTACAGGATTTGTGTAATTATTTTATTGTACGAGTACATGAAGAGGGTGTTCGATTATGTTGAAAAAGTAGCATTACAAGGCTTCATTAGGATTGTAGACTGATTTGATGAGCGAAATGAATTCTTCAAATGGGTCTTGATTATTGTACCTAAAAAAACGCAACCTGACGAACGCAAACTGACGAAGAAATCAAGAGCCGCGAGTTGTGCGAAACTTTCACGATAGGACAAACCTCCGAAAATATTACAAACCCTCGCCTTCCGTTCAAGGTTCAAAACGCTTTCAAGCCCCATAAAGGTAAACGTATCTCTAAACAACAACAATTCACAGGAACGGGGGTGTGAGAACGTGCAGGTATGAGATATAGAGCGATGAAATCCTTTGATCGAAAGTTAAGAGGTTGAGACGCGATATTGGTTGTCGAAAATACTGTTTTCACCGTGGGGGGGAGTACCGAAGGATTTGACTTGGCAAATACTTCGATACTCCCCCCCCCCCCCACTTTTTTTCACGGCGAATTTCGCTTTTACAAAGTTGTTGCATCAAAATATGAACAAGAACACACACATCGAAAACTAGACGAACTGAAGATTCCGAAAATCACCTCAACCTCAAATTTTTGTTAGAATTTCATGAAGCGACGAGCGTTTGAAAATGGGGGGGAGTAACGAAGAACACCCATGAAATAGAAACAAATAATAAGATTTTAAAACAAATATATATGTATACAATAATAGTTGACATTCAGTTAGGTAAACTAATATGGAGACAAAAACTAATTCGAAAGAACTCTTCCGGATTGCAGGGCTCATTCGAGATTAAAACTTGTTGGATTGACTTGTTAAATGGACTCGGGTAGATCTGTCTCTCAACCGTTCTGGCTGATGATTGAAGAGACGAATTCCAACTTGGGTGGGGCTAATCTTCATAGATGCAAGCCGGACCAACCGATGGCACAGGTTCTGGTGGGATATCTGTGGGTATCAGCCCCTTTAACGAATAGAACTTCACTGAATAGGAAGAATTACACCACATCTAAACGCAATACAACAGAAGTAGATGCAGCAGAACACCGGGCAAAACAGATCCCGCATCATGAAAATGCATTAGTTAAGTTTTTATCGGGACCGCTTATGGGGCAACATGGGTGCCCCCAAGTGCCTCCAGTGGTTGGCAAATCTGTACAACTGACTGCCCCACATCAGAACTGTCTCTTGGATTTCGTTCCCTCTTGGTGAGTTATAGGAGGAACTATGGATACGCGAACTGTGGCCACCCTTTTCTTTGGCTGGACGTGGGGCAGATCTAGGATAAGGGCCCATCCGCTTGACCCTTTCTCCTTCCTTGTTAGCCACAATCTTCGGCTTCTTAGGTGGAGGTGACTGGACATTGCTCGCTGACCACTTCTTACTGTGGCTTGGTAGGGGTCGGGGCAGTATGGAGGCCGTGGTTGAAGCCCACTTACTTAAAGCCTCCTCATCAAAGAGGTGAGTGACTGACGGGGGATGAACCGAAGTTGACGACGGTTTTCTAAGTCCTTTGGCTCAACTGCCTTCCAGCGGTCAGCCAATATCTCTGCTCGTTTTCCACATATGAACAGCAAAAGCATCTGATTCTGCATGGAAGTCTGTTGTCTCCAAGAGAAAGCACTGATCAGTCAGTGAGAGGTGTTGCAACGGAACACAGGGCTTTGAGTTATCCACAGCCTTTACAGAAGTCTTGTCGCTGGGAAAGGAGACCATGTGTGATGGTTGCCAGAAGGTGCTCCCGGAGAGCCAGAGAGAAAAATTCGAAGCTGGTGCCACAGTGGCAAAATGAGGATTCATTTCCAAAGGCTGGAAAACCCAACCACTAACACTACTGCTTGGCCTGACATTTCAGGGTATGGATCCGAAATATATGGGTGTTTTTCAGCAGTGAGGGGTTTAAAACATGATGAGGTACTTGAACTGGGTTAAACTTCACACGTTCGTGCGGGCGGTCAAGTGACCGCCTTTTCAGAACTTTGAATGGCCCGCTCATCAGTGAGCTGTGGGTGAGGTGGGAGGGGCTTGTATTCTTTCGTTAACATAACAACAGCCGATTCGGGCACAAGTTAGATTGACCCACCCCCATCATACCACTCAGTACAGTTCCAAACTCAGAGATGTGACGTCGGGCGGTCTGGTGACAGTCGTGCGAACGCCGAGGGAAATTTTTTCCATCACATTGGTCGTCAGGTGACAGCCTGGCAAACGCCGAAGAAATTTTTTTTCATCAATCAATGTACAATGTAACATTTATTTTTTTTTTTCTGCACTATTTTTAGTTTCTTTTCCATTCCCCCAGATATTGTTTATGACTTTCTTTGTGACTTTACATGAGTGTGCTCTTTGATTTTATCTTATCAGTTTTGTTGTTCTTCCCTCTCTACCGTGTGTCAAATTTTTACCTTCAAATAACTGTCTTATAACTGTCTTTTTTGTTGAAATTGGTTGAATGGACTGTTACTGGTAATAATACTTTCCTTGCCTTCGAGTTTGGAGGGGCAAGGAAAGTAAAAACTATAAAATACAGTAGACAAACTTGTTACTGCATTGGCCTATTTTTTTCTGCTTTGCCCTATTTTCTTGTTCTTCTTCTTCACAATAAAACTAATTATCGTTATTCATTTTTTTGTGCTGGGACCGGCTATATAATAGAACAGACGAGCAGATAGGCCGGTTGGTGGAGAGAGATGAAGCAGAGGAGGAAAACGCGCAAGAGGCGTTCATCGATGATAACCTGGACTATGCCAACAGTGGCCACCTATGGTAGGTTGATTATATTGTAGTTTCAAGTGTCAAGTTATGTAGGTACATTTTTTCAAGTGGCCTTTTTGGGCTAATGCTATAAATTTACTTCATCATGTGCCAGAGTTACCTCTTCATGTGTCAGTTATACTTGGCAGTTTTCTAGTTTTTATATTTTTGCCAAAAACTTTTGAAAAAAAAAAGTATTTTTCAAGCTGGAATATATACGAGTATTATGTTGATGGCCAACTATTTATAAAGGATTTCGGTCAAAAAGGTGTTTATCGAGTTCTATCAGAGTTCCTTTGTTCTCATTGCAATGAATCATTCACGAAAATTACAGAAAACAGTAGGATAATCATTAAAAAACGTGGGTGGTCAACTGACAGCCTGCGCGAACGCCGGTGTGACTCAAGTTGGCACAAACACATGAAGGTTAATCGACAAAGAATGCCTTCCCCAGGGGTCCCCCCCAGTTTCTTCATCCGAATACGAACTGTCTGAGATGTCAGAATCATCTTCCTCTTCATCGGAGGTGTCCTGTTTTCTGAATGAATCTCCCTGACCCAGAGCGGGTTGAACAGAATCGATTTGAATGGCTGGTTGAAAGTCGGGTGAGTGGATGTGTGGAGGACGTCCACTAAGCTGGCCATAGTTGCTTTGGAGCTGGTCCATTCGGGATTCCCAGCAATGCAACTCTTACGGTATCCATACCACTTGCCATCAAGCAAGCTAAGGATAAGGGTTCAAACGAAGGTGAAGATTCACTGTTACTGTCATGCCCCTCTTCTCCAGAAGTTGCTGACGGGGCAGCTTGATCCTGAGAGGCCCGTGACAAACCAAATGCCTCATTGAAGTCTTTACGAGATAAGAGAAAATGCTCATAAATGCTTCATGTTCCTCCTTGGAGCGGAGCCACGAATAATCACTGAAAGTGAGGATGGGGCATAAATTAGCATCCTCCCGAGTGGCCAGGCAATAAATGTTATTTTTAGAGACCTGTACCTCTCGATTGTCCGGATACAGGGTGAGTCAAAGCCAAAGACCTTATTGTATGTACCAGTACGAAGGTATACGTCAGGCATTTTTTTCCCAAGCGTTTATTTTCATATAGGTAACAACTAGTTACAAAAATGTAATTTTACAAGTAACTATCTAGTTATTTACTTCAAATATCTTTACGCATTGTTTTTATGGTGAATGTTCACAAGCAGGCACCACACTAGTTTTTAGG
Organism: Leptopterna dolabrata; assembly: GCA_954871275.1. Classification (NCBI taxonomy): domain Eukaryota; kingdom Metazoa; phylum Arthropoda; class Insecta; order Hemiptera; family Miridae; genus Leptopterna; species Leptopterna dolabrata. Next base: position 21,397,846 of record OX940977.1, read on the forward strand.
CTACAACGTCAGCATCCAAGACCCAGCGGTTTGGTTCTTTTCAGACGCCGAACTTGTTGCGAATTGTCCAGTAGCTGAAGAGCCTCTATATTTGAGTGCACGAGTCGTCATTGCCCTCCTGGCAATGCGAATTTCAATCAAATCACGGAAGCTTGTTCTAATCGTATATAAATACTCCATATCGTATACAATATTGCCACAACATAAATATGTACACTGTATAACATGAATGGTTATTAGTTATATTATTCTACTTCGATCATATAAACATTTAGGTATAGGTACAGATTTTTCCGTCTCCCCATGGGGTTTGTATACCCCGCGGGCTCCTCCTCCCCTACACCCGCTCCCTTGACCTCTCGTCAGAGTTGATATAGTATAATCTTGGTATGTGTATCGCCACCCAACTGTGGCTGTGTTGCCGACCATTTCGGCAGTATAGTACAGTGACCATCCACCACGGCCACATGGGTAGTATAATGACCATCTATCATGGTCGTATAAATATGATGCCATCCACCATGGCACCATAAGTATATGCCATCTCGTTTGGCGTAGTATAAGTGTACCTAAGCCATCTTACATGGCACTGTGGGTATCCCCCACAGCAGTCTCCATTGTACATGTAGTGAAGTGTAATGTATAATATGTGGTGAGTATAAAGAAGTATATGTATGTATCAGTATGCCACATGTTTAATTTATGTGTATAAGTGTGTACCACACAGTATGCCAAATGTATAAATCTAGCAGGGAGAGACTGGGACGTATAAAGCATCAACCATGTATGACCAGTATACTTTTAGTTGCTAGACTCACCGATACCTGCTTTCCATCAGGGCTCTTCTCACCAACTTCTCTTCCGCGAGCCATGGGCGTCCATTCCTATCCTTCCCCACCACTCCTCCCGTAGCTCCCCCCTCCACCTTCCAGCACTCGCTTTAGTGACAGCACGTGAAGTCGGTTCTCGTAACGTCTTGCTGTTTTTTTAACGACATCTGTGACGCTCTTCACACGTAAGTCTCTGTGAAGGTCGTCGTTTCTAATGTTCCAGGGAGCATTTTTTGCAATACTTCTGAGCACGTTATTCTGAATCTTTGAATTATTTGCACATTTGTTTTGGCTGTACAGCCCCCATAGTGAATTCCATAGGACCAATTCGGCATCAATACTGTCTTATATACCTATATAACAGTACTTTATTGTGGGTGCTGAGTTGAGAGTATCGGCCCATCAGCCAATATAATTTTCTGTATTTAATTGTGAGCTCTTTCTGTTTCTTCTTGATGTGCTCTTTCCACTTTGGCTTTGCATCTGGAATCATCCCTAGATATACGTCAGGCATATGACAACATCGTGAGTGCGTCAGTATTTGCAACCGAATGCGCCAAGATTGCCTGGATACAAGAGGGAAATCGAAGCCAAATGCAGCAATGATTGTTATGATAGCAGAGCGAATCAAAGCTTGAAACAGATTGCAATAGCCCCGAGAGAGCGATTGTGTATTGGACATATATATCTAAATTGTATCTGAACGTAGAAACTTGAAGTGACGAATTTCTGCTGAGAAGAAGAAAGTCACTACACTTACGCACTTCTCAAAACCTAGAGAACTGAAAGAAACACCACTATCTGAAATAACCACTTATTAGTGGGTAAACGTAAGTCGAGAGAACAGAGGCGGAAATCGAATAAAAAAGGAGTAGGTACCTACTTATTGGATAGGTTGTCACAGCTTTGGGGAGGACTCTTCATTCAGCATGTCCAGTACTAAGGGATGGCTTTTGGTGACGTCAGAATGGAAGGGATAGAGAGAATGAGGCGGTGGTGTAAGGGTAAGGTTCAATGAAAAACGGAGTTGTCTACTTCCAGTAATACACGAAAAATGGACTGTTATACCCATCAACCATCATCAGTAATAGACAATAACTGTAATGGATGAGGGGTTTAACTACACCGCCCATACAGCGAAGTTTCCCCCTCTCCATCCTCTAGAAAGGTAGGGAGGCAGTGTGACAGCTGCCCCCGGAGACAATGGTTTGATTATAACGCAATGCCTCCAGGAGTTGACGATTCGTTTCCGCGAATCGACGGAAACGAATCTCCGTCGTGTCAAACAGATCTCCGTCCTGTCAACCTCCGCGTGTCAAAAAGATCGGGAAGAGCCCGCATCCAAGATGGACGGGATTCCCATATACCGTCACATAACTGAAGGCACGTAGGAGGGAGATGACCTTGTAAATAGTCCCAAAAGTGAAAGGTGGTCGATTGGGACTGGCTGTGAAGTTGAATGGTGAAGGGGGTCGATTCTGATTGATCCTGGAAGTGAAAGTCAAATGAGGCATAGGTGGGTTGGCATGCTGCAAAGGTTGTTAGTTACCTCAATGAACCTAAACGGAAAACCCATGAAATATTCTTTTTATGTTTGGTCTTGTAACTGAGTGGGTAATATTATTTTTTACATCGACCTGCTCAGACTGGATCACTCTCCTAAATTGCCCTAATAAAATCATTTCTTTTAAATTAGATGCTATTATAGGAGAAGGGAAGATATTAAGTAGACAATGATTCTGCTCTGAATCGATACTTTTTTATTGGATAATTAAGGAATAAAGCTCCAAGAAATTTGTTTTAGGGGAGAGAATAAGGGGGAAGCTAAATTTACGCAAGGGGTGGTTGGGGGTTGGCTTTATATATTTCTCAAAGGGTGACAATTTCAAGGGATGACTAATCGGGCAACCGCAGAATTTTTAAAAGGATGAAATGGTTTAAATATCGAGTGATAAATAAAAATGAGGGAGGTGTGATCTTACCTTGTTGCAGGAAACAGATTGCCCTTTCTCCTTCCTATCACTGGGACGGGTGGCACCGTTCCTGAGTAACAGTTCTGCGTGTTCATGCATTAGGTGTTGACGTTCTCGTCGATTGTAGGAAAAAATACTTACTCAAAAAGTGCACCTCAAACAGACCGTCAAATTTCTTTAGAAGAAGAAATACGTTTATTTAAAAAAAAAAAATGAATTCTCACTTATGCATACATGAGTTGGAGTAGACTAACACTGGTCAAAGAAAGAATAATACAAATAAACATTACGTCATAGTTAATGAAACCGTCTGCCGGAGAATCAGATCTTCACTAACTGCAGGTATTAATACATTACTGTGAAATAGTATGCGATGAAAGACAAGAAAAGAGAGAGTGCGAGAGAACATAAATCGTCTTGGCCTAACCTCTACAAGCGCACATACAACAGAGTGTTGGTGAATGGCACTGTCTCTGAACGCTTTCTATCAACTGGTGGTCTGAAGCAGGGATGCCCGGCCAGTCCTGTCTTGTTTGCCCTTTTTCTGAACGACTTGCCAGAGTTTCTTAGAGGAGCTGTCAGAGTGGGCGATAGAACAATAAATTGCCTGATGTTTGCCGACGACATCGTTTTGATTGGTGACAGCCCCCCCGACCTGCAGGCTATGATCAGTAGATTAGAGGAATACCTGAGGCTATGGAGTTTGACCATTAATCTAAATAAAACAAATGTTGTGAACCAGAGAAGAAAGACGTAGAAGAAACGAGAAATGGGAATTCGACGGGCAGAACATTGTGCTAGCCCGTGACTACAAGTACTTGGGAATGTGGTTCTCTTGGGACCTCTCACTTCGGAAGCACCTCCGGGAAAGGGAAACTCTGGCTAAGATGAGCGTCAATATGGTCTGGAATAGGCTGTTTTTAGCAAAGGAAGTTCCACTTGCCACAAAGATCGCGGTCTTCAAAGCAGTTGTGCAATCCATACTATGCTACGGCTGCCAGAGTGCCAGGTCTGGGGGTACCACAAGCATGACCAGGTAGAAAAAGTTCTTCGCTTCTTCATTAAAAAGATCCTTGGCCTCCCCATGAATGCGCCCAACTATACCCTATTCCTTGAGACTGGGTTTGAGCAAATGAATAGCACTCTCATCAAATTGAACGCGGAATTCATAGCGAAAAACCTGAAAGCTGCCCCTACAAAATTTAATAGAGCATCGGCCGAATACGCTGTCAGCAGAGGGGCAGATTGGGTGAAAGTATGGGAAGGATGTACCAAAAAATATGGAAGTGGAAGGACATTGGATTGGGAGGAAGCCGATGGATTGAGGAGCATACTGCCGAATGTGCTTGAAGGAATCGCAAGGGACGCCTAGCAACACTTACTGCAGCTCTGCGAAGGAGGCCAGTTCCATGAATTGTACAGGGCATTGCGACACGATATTAACATCCTGGCACATGGAATGGACCAAGAAAAGGCGGCTTGGATTATGAAGTGCCGCTGTGAATTGCTTAACCTCAATTACCAGCCGTGGGTACAGGACCGAGTGTATTTGTGCTCCCTCTGCAACATGAATACTATCGAGGATACAGAGCACTTCCTGGCAAAATGCCCAATCTTGGGAAGAATCCGGTGCAGCTGTTTTGGAGTACCAGAAATAAGCAGAACTGAGCTTATTGAAATACTAAACGGGCCGGACTGGAACAATTTGTATAAATACGTAAGACTGGCGTGGGCATACAGGCGACTACTTGTTAACGAGTTTAATTATAACTAGTTAGGTATAGGATATGGACTATTGCGATCATGTATTTGGTGAAATAAAAGAGAAGTGCCGATATAAGAGAAAAATCAAAACTAAAACAATTAAGCTGTATACGTGTAACATAATGTAAAATAAATAAATTAGCAAAGTAATTAATAGGTACACTTATCGAATAAAATTTTGTAACATAGCAAATAATTTAACTACGAGTATAATATCAAACAACAAACGTAATAAATGTAACAGAAAAAACGGGTGAACTCCGGCTGACGGTATACTATTCCAATAGCCTATCATGTTTCGAAAAAAAATTCATGTATGTACTTCTGTTCTAATAAAAACATGTTATCATTCATTCATTCATTCATTCGTCTTGGCCTAGAAATTAAACTGCTCAACCAAGAAGAGTCTATACCGCCATGTAGCTTTACAAAATTTTATTACGCAAGACCATCCCAGCTCCCCATTTAACAGTGAAATGGCCCTGTCTCTATCCAGAGTCCCACATCCAAAAGCCGACCACCTAAATTCTCCAAGGACCGGGCAAATGCAGAGGAAGTGATACACATCCTCCCGCTCTCGGAGATTGCAGAGGGAGCACTCTTCCCTTGGGCTGGAGCTGAACGGCCTTCCGTTAACATTGAGCAGCTCGCATCGCAGCTTGAAGAGGGTCAGATTTCTTTATATCAGGTCTTTTGCGATTAAGACCCAAATCAATTTCAGGGGAATAGCCACAAACGTGTTGCAAAGTGGAGACCGTCTAGCTTGGCCAAAACCTGCTCCCTAGTTAGATTATAGGTTAACTCGTATTCCCTGTTACTAACATACTGCAATTCCAGATCGGATTCAGAGACTTCTTGATTATTCTCCATTGTTTCAATAATTTCGGAATCGGCCTGCTTAAGTTCATCATATCTGGTGGTTAAGGTGTCTAATCTTCCACGCAGCTCCTGCGATTGCTATCAGCTTCCATCAGATCCCGCAGACTTTTCACCTCCTTGGTAAAGACTGAACGAAGTGCTCGTCGAACTTTTGAGTCCATATTTTTTCTTGAAATAATATTCGAAATAAAGGAATAACACTATTACAAGTCCGAGAAATGTCTGAACAATATAAGCTCCTAGAAATAGGTGTTGTGACGTTCTCCTCCATTGTAGGGAAAAGTGCTTACTCAAAAAGTACACTTGAAGTCAAGGGTCTCAAAGTTTTCTTGCGTTTAATAAACGCAAGAAAGTATCACAGTCGTTAAAGAAATATATAATTATCCGTCAAAATACGCAAACCAAACTTCAAAGTAAAATAATCATTCAAAAAATAGGAAGCACGTTGAGAACTACACATTCACGTGGATACTACTAGACTGAAAATCGAAGGAAGGTTACCACGGCCCAAATGTTAAAGATGGTAGGGGGCTTAAATCCTTAACATTAGGGGTCTTTTCATTCAAATTGTAATGATGCATGAAAAAAAAAAAATTCCTTCACGTGTTAGTTGAAAAAGAAAGTGTAGTTTCTTTGGAGAGGCGGAACCTGGAGTGGAAATCCACGTCGTCACTTATCATAGTACGGCATCCCCAAGTAGGGTTTTCGTACCCATTCAAGGTACGAACTGGATTCGCGTTTCCATGGAGAAATCCTAATTATCCGTTTCTTTGCCAGAATCCATGAATAAACTTGAATGACCACACTCCGTACTCGCCAATTTCGTACCCAAATAGGAACAGAAAACTTTTCCTAATCCGAAGTCTAACGAAACTAAAGGTAGGCAGGTGTGCAAGGGTTTGGGTTGTTTCAAAACGCTGTTGCTAGAAAACTTCCTGTAGAAAGGTGTAGAACGTTTTTACTAATCTGAATAAATTTCGATTCAAGAGATCAAAAATCGGATAAATTTCGATTTTCATCAGAGTTTTTGATTCTGTCTCGAACATGTTTGGCCGAAATAAACGAACTTGCTGTGAACCCAATCACTGGAAATACTTTGAAATGACTCACAGAATGTACCAGGTGAAAAGGAAATACCCTAGTTGAAAACGATGTAATTTAATTTCAGCGCATACAAAATGTAAATAGTTTACACTGTACAAATTGTTTTTTATTTTACTATTTACAAACAGAACATAATACAGACTACACTACTGAAAAAATAGAAAAAACATTTGTATTGTAGGTACAAGATATTGGACGTTGGCTTATTTACACGGACGTATGCACCATATCCTTGCGTCTTTTCACCGTGTTACGTCCTTCGCTAAATAGGTTCTTACGGGTATTACTGAAGTATCTAATAACATTCAACAATTTTCAAATTACTTGAACGTCAATTGCCATTTAATTTTCTCTTCATTTAATTTTATAACTAACTACCTACCTATTTTAATTCTCACCATAATCTAGGTGAAACGTGTCAAAAGTTATGACTTAACGTTTGTCAGCATCGAATCAAAAGTACAAAATGGATGAATGCATGCACTCAGCAGGCGAATTTTGTCAAAAACTATTTACAATGATTTCGTACTTCAAGATTCAATGTAAACCCACTGAATAAAGCAACAATGTAGACATTACAAATAATATACATAATATCATTATGACTACATTACCTACAGAAACTATATCACCATAGTTCAAGATCACAATAAGAGACCCACACATACGTAATTTTTTGAAGACGTTTAAGTAGCATAGACGTGAGTGCCTAACTGTAAAATGTGGGTACAAATTCACTAGCCAACATTTTTGTTGCAAAATCCTATACGGCCCTCCAAAGTAAAAAAGCCGTAGACTCGATTTTTTCCAATTTAGAGATTTTGGTATGGATGGATTCGTATCTTGAAGACCTATAATGGTATCTGGTTGTAAAAGTTGGGAAAATTTCCCTAAAAATGTTATTCAAGGAAAACGTCTATGGTTTTTCGAAATTTTTGATGGTTTTCCAACGATGAAAAGTACCTAGTTCTTCCAACTAATAAAAACAATAGATCCCAGACCTACGGTGTTAATTCACTGGAACATGAATTTAATTTAATGGTCATCAGGGCAGTACTGTTTTTATTTTGTTGTATCCCTCTCACAGTTGTCTGAATTCGTCAAGCAGTACAGTTTTTCAGTTTGGTGATGAGCGCCAAAAGCTTCGAGCGATCGACCGTAGGTGGCTTCCAAATCGCGTTAAGTCGTATTTTACAAGGAAAAACAAAGGTGCTGCTTTTCTCTTTGGGAAAAGGGTGAAAAAACTACAGTGGGAAACAACCGTAGCTTGAGCGTCCAACGAAGAAAAGCAGTGCCCTACCGTTTTTTTCCTTTAAAGCAAAATCTACCTCATCTTCTACAACGGAGAAAAACAGTTACTTTAATAAATTTATGTGTATTCTTCCAAAATTGGTGCGCCTTGCTGCTACTGACGTCGTAGAAACTAAATTTGGATCAATCGCAACAAAAAAAAATCATTGGAAAATATTGAAGCATGCCCATTTTACAGCCTAAAAACTTTACCTGCGTTTTTCTCAAAAGTAGATTTCCTTGTTCTACGGTTTTCTTGCTTTGGACGGCAGTAATAAGCCCTACAACCAGCACGAATTTCGTGTCTGTATAAACTCTTCCATATCAATCGCATCAATTTGGAAACCAACGAAAAACTTGGTGAAGTTCACTAATAGTCATAGATGAAGAAGTTTTACTTGTTGAGTACTGCGTGGGAAAACTGCTAAGTACCTGTGTAAAAGTTTTAATGTAAAACATCCTCAAGTGACAGATGCAATTAGAGAAGAAGCAGGCAGCGAAATATTAAGTCCATCAATTCATCGAATTTTATCACACACTTTGTGGTAAGCCATCTTGCAATGTGGAATAATCAAACAAAAAATAAACCTTCAGCTTACCACCAATTTATCAAATTGGTGTTATTATTTTTTGTTTGATTATTCCACATTGCTTTTCAAGTCCCTCTTACACCTGGCCTGCAAGTTCGATTTCGAGAAACTGAAAAGTCGATACCAACTCGTGAAAATACTGACTTCGGATCTGAATGATCTTAGAAACGAGTTATCAATCATCTAAAAATCGCAGTAATTCGTCAATAACCAGGAGATCAACATATCCAGAGTCAAACCCCCCCCCCCCCCTCGATCCTGCATTTTTGTATATATGATGCTACCGTTAAAGTATGAAATCCGTTATTATGTAAAATACTACCTAGTTATTATTATTATAACTACCAGTTAAACGGTGACCACTTAAAAGTTTTTTTCCTTCATATTTCACACTTAACTAGTTATTATACACAATAACGAGAGACCAACCGGGAAACTGTATATAATACGATTGAATACTGGTTTTTCCAGTGCAACTGTACCACAAAATGCGGTTCAAAAAGGTGCAAATGCATCAAAAATAATTTTCTATGTAATTCAAAATGCAGCAATTCATGTGCTAATAAATCATATATTAGCTCTATAAATTATCTCTATAAATGTTCAATTAATCAGTTATTATTTTGTGACGAATTACAAGTTACTAACGGAAATTAAAAAAATTGCTTTCTATACTTTCCTCTAATTCAAGTGATTCAATCAATTCTCTTCGAAGGTCTCAAAGTCATGAATTCCAGAGTTCGCATTCAATTGTTTTTTATATGTAATACAACTAGTTATTATATGATACATGAATGGAATTATACACTTTAACTAAAAAAGCTTATTATCATAATATGTATATATATATATATATATATATATATATATAATAACTAGTTATTATATCATATATAATAACTGAATTATACTTTTTAACGGTAACATATATGTTTAAAAAATGTTAAAATTGGATACCTTCCTGTCTCCATAATTGGATAAAAACAAATTAATTTACGTAGAATGTACGGCGACTTAACACACGTTGTTCAATAAAACCTAAAACGTTTTCACAGGTCTCAGTTGAAAATGAGAATACTGAAATTTGTAAAACGAGAAAAATCTGATCTATAAATAAAAAAGATGAATTTTCTGTAAGAACAGATATTTTCATTTTCTTTTGATGATCTTCGTGAGGTAACCGACGATCTGACTGTTGAACTCCGTCGTGCACCTGTACCGGAGAGACAAGAAAGCCAGAACCCTGAAAGGCAATAATTCATTAATACAAACATTGACTATAATTAATGTTAACTGCAAATAACTTTGTGAACACAATTCACCTCGAATTTGTGAAGATTAAAATATAGCTTACCTGAGGAGAACGAGGTAGAATATCATCCCTATCAGCTGAGGGGCAGTTTCCTCGCCTTCCATCGAGAGATCCCTCACGATGAGTTTTGCGTCTCTGTAGAAACAAATGGGCTCATCGGGATCGAAACATTCCATTCTCCTACAACACAGAAGACGACAGAGTATTAGAGCAAGTAATCATGATTATACACATTGTAATTATAATAAATTATTGCCACCTAATCTAACAACGTTTGAATTTTACAATAGCTGGAAACGTATTAAATGTTCGTCGTCGCATTTATAATGGCATTGACATTTTGTAATGCAACTTGAGCGAACAAAATATTCCCATAGAATGACGCGATAGTTAGAGATAACAATAGGTTTATTGTTTGGATGGTTATTGACGGTGTTTATGTAATAAGGAAATGGTAAACAGAGATGGGCATGATCATCACTATATACCTAAGTAATACTGAATTTAGTACAAATTTTCCCATCAATTCAGCTGGGACAGTTATTTTGGTTGGAACGATCATTAATTGGATTGAAACTATTATTAACTTGGTTGGAGCAGTTACTTTTCGACAAGAAAGTGCTATAGAATAGAATCTAGGTAGGTACCTAACATTCTATTTCATTTGCTCATCAACCCTAAGCATCTTCTCAGAGTACGTTTTTGGGCGTAAATGCCTAATTTGTTTATAACCTAATGTTCTGGGGCATTACCAGGTGCCGCTCTGAAAGTTTTCTTTCCAGAGTTCTCGCCATGTTGATTACACCTAGTTACGTAACGGACAGTTTGTGGTTTACCACAATACATCATGCTACATCCCATTATATCAATAGGTAGATGGAAATAACTAACCTTCCGTCGAGGTAGAGGGCAGTGATTATCCCGACCAGACCGAACCTGAGGTAGCTGAACTTGAGAACCCAAACCATAATTGGATGAATACTGAGGCCATAGCCCATTCCATGCATGGCCAGCATGAGGATTGGGGCCATAGTGGATGGTCCTACAACGGTGCCATTCTGCAACAAACATTTGAATCTGTTAACGAAGAGACCCGAGGTTTGTTTCGATAGACCGTTTGAGACAGAATTGCGTTCCGGAGGTGAAGGGATGGGAACCGTTCCGAATTGAGTGTCTGTCTGAACGCGTTCAGATGATTCAGAACTAATAACCTAAACACTAGCTCCAAACATATCGATAACCTTCCTCCCTTATTGTAACTGGTAACTGCCAAGTAGTCCTCATCGTTGAGGCACTGAAGGGTGTTGAGAGCAAGAAATAAGAAATCATCATCAGATTCATCAAACTCGATCAGGTAAACACCCATCGATTTCTGTCTTCTTTAAAATAAAACAGAAAACTTAAAAATAAAAAAGAACAGGAAATAAAGATAAAATCAAAATAACGAGAATCAAACCAAGAGGAAAGGCTGAAGATATTTTGTCTGATAAGATAAACCATAGGGTGCATATGCTCAGGATCAACAGTTCTGAAAAAAATGCAGAACTTTTGGAACTGGTTCAGGACTGACTCTTCGAACAACCATTTATCTTCTGAACTAGTTCTGGCTCTGTTGGAATGCACAAAAATGGGGCGTGGTCAGTTTCTACCAGTTTCAGTACTTTCTAACAGTTTTGAACGGTTCAGAACTGCCTATAGCAACATATAAATTATTTCAGATGTTATAAAAGTACTTTACTAGTACTTATACAAGCAGACGAAGTCGGTCTTCTTGAGTTTCGTTTTTGTGATAAGTACAGTGTTCTTACCAAGGTAGGTACGCACAATATTATGATAAATGAGAAAATAACTATTACAGTGCAGTTGAATGTGAATCCAATGAGGATTCCAAGTCCTTCGGAAGTGAGGGCGATGAGGATGCAGTAGGAGGCGAACCAGGAGAATCTCTTTAGCTCGAGAGGCTGACTGCTCATGAGGTAAACGATTGTGATGAATAAAAACGCCAACGGTATCTGAGGGAAACACTGATTGTTATTCAAATGTCAACAGCAGGACTGAACGAAGTAGGAATTAAATTGTATGTCAATTTGAAGGCCAATGTAAACCGGGGTAGAATCAAATGCAAAAGGGGGTAATATTCATTGTAGATGTTTCATTCGATAATAATTAACTACCTAGATATCTGTACTTCCAAAACCCATGTACTTGCTTATCAAAACTTCCACTTCAAACGGTACCTACCTACAGGTAGACTTGACACTATTTGACAGAGATTTTGGTGGAAGTTTCATACTTGAGTGGCACGCAAAACGTCGCAAATTGGGATTATATACCTACGATTAGTTAATTAACCAATTTGAAAATAAATTCTTTTGATTCAGAGTTCAAGAATACATAAAGTTAGTGGTCCTTCGGGTGGGTACCTACCTATTATTTGTCGGCTGTTGTTTACCTATTCGTTTATTAAGTAGAATTCTAAAGCGGGCTACAAATTGCTAAGTCATCAAAGATTGCTCACAATTGCACAAATTACCAAAAATTGCTCAACATTAGGGAATGTGGTAATTTGATACAGTGGTACAAATGTACCCATCATTAACCAGTCAGTATCAGTAACCATCTTTAGAATAACAAACACGTTCAAAAGGCAAACGTGTTCAAATATGGATTTTTGGTAGTACCTGCCGTGGAAATTGTTTTATAAGTACCTACTAACTGAAAAGCTGGAGGTTAGTTTCATCATTTTAACATCGATTTATGGCCATAATCAGAACAATGGATCTGGCGAAACAAATTTAAAATAGGTAAGTAGGTAGGTACCTACCAAATCATTGTTGGCTACTTACGATGAATGGTAACGTTGATAGCGACTTGGCGAGGTAAAACGCTTTGAGGCTGTACCACCGATTGAAATATTCCCTCTTCATTACTTTTACTTCAATTGGATCTGGGGAAACAGTATGAATTGAAAATGAGTATGAATGCTGAAGGTCATCATTCCTATTTTATAGTCCTTACCTAAATCAAACGACTCAGAGATCGAGACAGCTAATGACAGAATCATTCTGGTTATTAGAAGTTAACTTAATAACGGGACTGTTGGATAATCAAGCAATTATTCTCGGCGTTCTGGGGCCCAATCGAATTATCAACGAGTATACGGAAGGTAATGACTGATAGCGCCACAATGACTGGAATATCTACTCATGTTATGCAGGAATAGGAGCTGACATTTCGCGCTGAATGTAGGTGATTTAGTAGGAATGGTACCTTCTCTTATTTAGTCAAGTAAAATCTGCTTAATCCGTGGAATTTAGCAGGGAACATGGCCTAACTGCCGGAAAACTTTACAAATTGTGTTACGAAAATGTGACACCAAAGTAGCGCATATTTTAGAGTCCAAAGTAGTAAAACCAAATCGTTGTTAGGGAAATGTTAGTAGAAACCAAAGCAGTACAACCAAATCGTTGTTAGGGAAACGTTACACTTTCAATTTTCGCTTCGTTTATAGGTAGAGGGAGATCGTAGTAGACCGATTACTGTTGTTTGGAGCTTCTAGGGACTGCTTCTTAGTTATCACGTTCTGTACTGTTAATGTGAGACCAGAGAGCCTCATTTATATATTCATTCAGTAGTTTTCGGACCGCGCTCCGATGATGTCGTCTGCCCCGGCCCTAACTGCCCTCCGTCGACGTCAGGTAAATGCACTCTACCAATACAGTCTACGTCTGCAGGTAGTTCGGCATACAGTCCTACGTCCGACAAGCGCAATTAATGGAAGACACACCGTAAAAGGAAAAAGGAGGGCTCCTTCTTAAATCTGCGCCTTCCTTTTGGTTCTCATTTTCAATAATGAACCTTTGGCATAGAGCATGAAAAACCAAGTTAACCCCCCCCCCCCCCCCTCAAAATTTTATGGTTTCCGTTTCAAGGTACGTGGAATCCGAAATTGCAATAAAAAAAAGTCTGTCTGTCCCCATACTTCGCACTTTCCTTAGTTACCATGAACCAAAACTGATGAAATTTGGTTTGTACGTCCCATTTGGGGAGTCCGCGAAGATCGGCATTGATGTCAGTAATCTCTAAGGGGTGAAAAATAGGGGTTCAAATCTCCAGGACGCCGTTACCTCGATTTTGTTTTACGTTTTTAAATAGTTCTTGATCTTGGGAGTTTTTTGAGACCGCCCGGAGCATAGTACGTCTAGTCGTTCGTTCACAGTAGGGCTCTGAAGTTTGCACCGAAAGGCTTCGTCAACAGGAGGGTGAATAAAATTGTATACGTTCAGCCCAGATATCATTGCTAGGGACGCCGCAACAATCTTATATCCAATATTGGGAGTGGGAGTTTAATCTGCAAATTAAATTTAATCGAGTTTAATATTGGGGGGTTGTTCATAGTTTTCAATAAGTATTTCAAATGGAATTGGATGTCAATCAATCAATAAATTTATTAGAATTAAGTTGGAATTCATTGGTTTTCAGTGGATTCAATGCGATGATGAAATTAGGAAATTGGAAGCTACAAGTATAGAAGATCCAAGTGTGGGGGGAGGGGGGGGGGGGGGGAGTTAAAAAATCATAATCCACAATTTCATGAAAATGTTGATAAACAAAATGGAATTTCGACTCCAAATCGTTCGTCTATGAGAACGGAAATGGATAGTGACTAATAATAAATTTATATTTAAAAATGCAAGCCATGATGAATCTGAAGCAACTTCCGGGTGGCATAATTTGTAACGTAGGTACCTGTATAGGTATCATTTGATTTTCGAAAAATCGGTAAGTAGATATGGTATAGTAGTTTTAAATAACGTATATACAGGTACCTACTTATTAATGTGCACAGGTAGTATGTACTCACATGTGAGAACAGGGATCATGCAGTGCGTGTACATGAAGAAAACGGAGCAGCAGAGGCAGAATTTGAAGTTGTCAAAAGGCCGGCTCGCGTCGTTGCCAACATTGATGAAAATCACTCCGACCAGAAACCCGGAGATGATGTGATGAATTATTTGGAGCCACCAACCCGTCTGAAAAAAAAAAATATTATATCAAATCATTAGAATGAGCCCACCAATGACCGACCCTGCAGGCTGTCCATAGAGTAAACGTAATTACATAAATTATACCTAGCGGGTCCGCTGGCTAGTAGCATCACGTATGTATCAACGGTAAAACGAATGAAACGTGCACCTACCCCAAATTATCTAAAAAAAAAAACCAAATAAATCCAAATAACCCAACCAATTATCCAAATTATCCTACGAGTAGGTATACCCTGAAAATTGTATGCCGCAGGACCCACTATTAACCTGTGTTTTGGCTCACGGTGCCTCTTCCTGACTTCGCCGTGACACCAAAAACTATAAAGAATGTTCGAAAGGCCCAACGCACCCAACGAGTCTAAATTCAAAACGTCAGGTCAAAATGCCCAAAATTGCGGCTTTTAGCACGGTACAGGCATGCCCACCCCCAAATGTCGCTCAAATCTAAGTAAGAAGCATCACGTTCGGCAAAAATTATAGAACGGGTTGTTAGGTACTAAGTAACTGTTAATTTTCTGTAAGTTTTTCTTTTTCCTATTCGAAAAATCATACTAACATATTCACTTTGTGTTACATATTCACGTTCCCCGCATCGCAAAAACTTGGAAGGTAAGTATGTACTAGAATTTACGTTTAAAATGTCCACTAACCCGTAGTAATTTGCTTAAAACTTCAATTAGCAGGTACCTAAAGCAGGGTACATACCACATTACGTCTCTTCTGTAGCATCATTCTCGAAAACAGCAACATGAATTGCGTGAAAAATGAATTGGGGTAATTCATGCTAAAACTGGTAATGGGAGGAACATCGACAGTCCTTGTTATCCTCGACGTGTCTAAAACAAACCAAACAGGTTTTGAAAAATACAAAAAAAAACGGAGGTGGGTAGGTGACTATCAAGCGTCCTTACATTGCTTTCAACATTCACATAACAAGCTGATCCTACCTATCGAATTTACGTACTACAGATGAATGAACAATTCCTGAACTACCTGTCGAAATTAGATAAAATAATTCGAGATTCCACGAGAACATTAATGTTTCATCAATACGATTTAAAATTTACGCGAACACGAGGATTTCTCTTAACTACCTATATTTGTAGCGGAGATCCGAGACTCCACCAACATGGTCCTTCAAATTTAATCAAGATCTGTTTAGAAGAACCGGATTTACTTACCTAAGAGTCGGTAATTTCATGCTTGCAGACAAAAGTTACAGATGGATGTTGACGAAATTTATATGGACATTGCTGGTAGCTCAGGTGCTACTGTTATTCCGATCGCTTTGAAGTTGAGTAGGAACCATCAGGAATCCAACCGGAATGATCCCTCAAAGTGTAAGCAACATATCAGCACGTTTAGATTGCTATGCTTTCGGGATATGTGTGAGTTATAAGTAACTGTAGAGTACCTATACAATATGTAGGCAAACAACACACTTGTTCCTTGATACTGTATGAAATGTAAAATGAGAAAATACAGTTTTATGTGGGAGGACATGACATGTTTTCGATTCTTGCTCATTCGATAGTGAGGAACCGATTGTGTCTCCCTCGTCAACCTTCGGTGAGTAAGGTACCCGGGTATGGTATGAGAGGGATGGCCAATATATCGGAAATATCGATATTATATTATTCATTAATGTATCGATATTTAGCGCATTCGATATATCGATATTTTATCGCTACATATCTGTCATTTTTTTTTGCATGGCCACCGCTCAAGTGAAGTTAAGTGGAAACACTCCGAACTTGACATTTCATCTGAATATAAACACCCGAAAATCAGTGAAAAAAATGCGAACTCATAAATTATTTTTCTCCTATATCGATAATCGTTACGTTGGGTTATCGTACTATAGATAGATTTGGCAGAAACGTAAATCGATATCAGGTAGGCTCGATTTTTTTTTTTTGTTTTTTTTTACTTCGACACTCATTCCTGGTATGAGAAGTTATCTGGGTAATTATAACTAGGTACCTATTTCTTTTCAGAGATTCAAAGGGTCAACGACTAACCTAAAATAGGTATAGATGAATATTATACTCATACCTAGATGTAACTTCCTATAATATGTAGCATTAACATTCAGGTATTGCGGCACCTACCTACGTGGGTAGAGTTAGAAAGTAGTTCATATATTGAAAATTGGCGATGTATTCACAATAAAAGTTTATTAGGTAAAGTTAGTTAGTTTTATTAGGTACATACCCATTTCACGGTGGGTGATGCTTCGGCACTGAGCCATATCCGTTGCAGCGTCGCCGTTCCGAATTATTTTGCCGTTTTGACTTGCTTCACTAAGTAAGTCTATCACGTTAGTTTGTAGGATTTCAAAAACTGAAAGAGGAAAAACAGGAATAGTAGGAAGTAACCTTAATAAGTAGGTACCTACCACAGTAACTAAATGTAGGAAGGTACGTATGTACCTATAAATTATATTTATATAATAATAATAAAAACAGTTTATTCTATTCGAAGGAGACTGTTCATAATTACTAGAATGGAATAAATACTACATACTACTAAACACTACATAAATACTAGAATGAAATTACTAGAAACAATTATGACAAAACATAAAACATTACAAGAAAATAGCATGGTTACAAAAGTAATGAAATACCAGACTGCAAAGAAATTTATTTAAAAAAAAAAATGTATTGTATATACATTATATTTTATTTGTATATGCAAACTTGAAAACGGGAAAACGCTATTGGTGATATATGAATTTTGATGACATATGGTAGAAAATATTAAAGATTACCAGATAAAGAAACCTCTCCATTGGGGTTTCTCCAGTGGGCCGAAGATACTGCAGGCGAAATATTCCCTCTAAAATTGTTGTATTTTATCTGTTAATCTTTAATATTTTCTACCACCTTCACCAAAATTTATATATATACAGAATTACTGAAAGGATAATTGAATGAAATGTGTCATACCTACATATACTTTTCGAAAAAAACCTAATGATGGCCTTATTGGCCGACCGAAGGGGAACAGGAAGACCTTTCCAAAGCCGTGCACCCGCAACTCCGAATGAATTGCTAAAAATTTTTAAAAGCACGACCATTGAGGCATTGGAACGAGATGATTTGGCTTTATGAAGAATGGCGTGAAGATATTAGGGAACGGATCAATGTAAAATTTTGAAGATCATCATAATGAGGCGCCGGAGATTGAATTAGTTCTTCAGACAAGCAAAACTATTTTGAATTAGAATTACATTCAAAATAAATCTTTGTATCTATGCTTTTTTTATGAATTACTTGCTTTACTTCTTACTTCAAAGTAAATGACAAAGTGATGACAACTTTGGAGTAAGTAACAATTCGGCTCAGATTGATCTCTTTTGGTTTATTATTTTCAATAATGAACCTTTGGAATCGAGCATGAAAAAAAAACGCTGCAAAGTCCTTGTCACATGGGTTTATTATTCTACTGGACATACCTACAGAAATGTTGGCTTTTCATTTATTGTTTCTTTCATGCGTAATAATCGAAATAGCTATTTCTGATGGTTTCCATTAATTTTGGCCCCTAAAACACAAATTAGGTACCTACGCTCGTGTTATTTTATTTTTTTATTTTTTTTTAAACTATCTTTGATCATTGGTATTGCCATTTAATCCTCTTGATCCACGTGTTGACACTTTTTCCAGTGCTATTATCTAAACTGATGGTGATTTCAGACGATTTTCCAGGTTTTTGACTCATAAAAAATCAATTTTGGGAGCTGAACATTTGGTAGAACTGAATTTTCCACTCTTTGGTCAGAATCGACTTCATATTCGGTCTTCTCGTCCCGAAAAACATGGAAAAAGATATCTCAGAAGCTCATCTTACCAACATGATGCTAAAACGCAAAAAGTACCTATTTTTACACACATTTTCACTCATAACACCCCTGGGTATATTCCGATCGGGCTGAAAAGTTTCGGGACACAACTAGGGCCCAAATGGAGCATGTGTGCGAAAGAACGACTTTTTTAGACCAAAAATGAAGCCTGTACACGTGATACGGCGTACGGCGGACGGACATTGCATTTTTGTAATCTACGCACCTTGAAACGAAAAAGAAAAAAGTTTGAGGGGGTGTTATAAAAATTTTTTGCTGAGCGAATACATAGGTGTATTATTCACAGAATAATAAACCAAAATTTCAACCTCCCTCAACATTTGATGGTTCACGTTTCAAGATATGTACCGAAAATGCAATTAAAAAATTTCTGTCTGTCCGCCGTACGCCGTACTGACACTTTTCTTAGTTACTATGAAAAAAAATTGATGAAATTCAGGTTATAGGTTCCGTTCGGGGTCTAGTTGGTCCTCGAAGCTCGGCGTTACCGTCAGTCATCTCTAAGGGGTTCAAATTTTCAGAACGCCGTAGCTCGAAAACTTTCTATAAAAGGGTATGGTTTTTTAAACTTTTTAAATTGATCTTGAACTAGAGAATTTTTTGAGACCACCCGGAGCATTGTACGACCAGCCGTTCGTTTGCACCAAAAAGCTTCGTCAACATGATCGTGAATCGAACGGTATAAATCCGGTCCAGATATCATCACTAGGGAGCACCTGATTATGATCAAGGATGGCTGTATGAAGTCGAGTTGGTTGTTCTGCGATATTATTTCATTTGATAAGTGATGGATCTATTGGATTTTGTTGGTAGGTATTTTAGAAACTTGAACAAATGTTGAAGTATTATTGATGGGTACATTATACACAATGGTAAATTATTACACAACGGCAAATTATTACACAACGGTTCATCTATCTAGAAGGGGCTGGATTTTTTTGGTAGGTACTTTTGCAACTTGTTTTCACTCCACATCAACAATTCCCCTTCAGAACTTCATTATTTGCGTTTCTTTTTGCCATTTTAGTTACTGTTTGTCATCGAAAGAATTATTTTAGCAACATTTAACTCGTGATTTAGGTAGGTACCTAGTAAAGAGAACGGGGTTAGGTACTAACCTACGGAGGGTCTGCGATCTACATAATATGTATAGAATAGTACACAAATATATTATATAGAAGGGTTATCTATACGGAGAGCTATGATCTGTAACAGAAGGGTATTCTGTACAAAATAATAAACCGTTGTGCAGGGATTTGCAGCGTTTTTAAATTGAGATTTGGATAAAAGAGTCAGAGCCCAACAATGTACTGGCATTCATTATGATCACAAAATTAATGTTGAATCAGAGGCATAAAACGTAGGGTAAATAGTGAGCATGCGCATGGTTATTAGTAAACAACGACCCATTTGAGGTCTAACATGTTCTCAGTTCCTGCATGGAGCAAGACAAGTTCTCTGAAAGCTGGTACAAGGTACTTCTCAACAAGAAAGTGTTATGGGGGAGGGGGACATTAATTACAACTGAAATAAGTTACCGAAATCCGCAGCATTGTAATGCTCAGGACAGACGAGGCCGGCGGACGAGGACAAGAAAGGAACGAGCTGCTGAGGAACTCCCTGGTAGATGGTTTTACCCCTGGCGATCATGAATACTCTGTCGAAGACGTTGAAGAGCGATGCGCTCGGCTGGTGAATCGTGCACACGACTGTCCGCCCCTGGTTCGCCAATAGCCGGAGCAGCTGGACCGTGTTGTTGATGGACACCACGTCCAGACCACTAGTGGATAAAAAATAAATAAAATTGCACATCTTCAACACCAATCTAACAGATGAGTTGGATTAGGTTTCGTTTTTTCATTTTGTAGGTGTTAGAAGTTTTACGGATCGATGGCGGACTGACGTTGTGGGCTCGTCGAGGAAGATGACGGGCGGATTGTCCACGAGCTCCAGAGCGACGGAAACCCGCTTCCTCTGCCCTCCGGAAAGTTTGTCCGTGAAGGTGTCCTGGCACTTGACAAGGCCTAGGGTTTCTAGAATGTCGTCTACCTGAAACATTGGTAAAATTCTCAAACTTCAGCAAACACAACTACTTCGGCGCTTTGTGTCATCAAGTGATTTGTAAACCTTTTAGGTACTTCCGTGCATTGGGCCATTCCAGAAGGTCTGAATTTCAACGTTTTTATGACGAATCCTCGATGATATAGAGGGCTTGGCTGTATTTGAAAACGGCGTGGGTCGGTCGGGTTCTCGGTTAGGTGGGTTGTTAGTGCTGATTAAAAAAAGCTGTTTCAAGCAGGGGGCTAAGCTGAAGTCAACCCTTTGTTGGGCCCAACAACTGATGAGTCAAGCCAAATAAGACCCAGTCTGGGGACAGTGGAACAGCGGGCTTTTCAAATACGTGATTTATTTTTAGGACGCCCTCAGCTGTAAGAGACAAACTTACGTATTTGATGTGATCAGAAGACGACAACACTCGGCCGAGAATGATTTCACAACTCGACAAGTCAAACGACACACGCCTGATGTTTACATTAGTGGTTTCTCATGGAGTTGATTTCTCAGGGAGGGGGGAGTTTTTAAATGTTTTTGTGGACTTTGTCGACTTGAGGACGTAGAAAAATAAAACCATCAGTGCCTCAAAAAACAAATACACACCATAAAAATACAATATTTTCTTAAACTAGAAAACTTGGTATAGTATGGCATTATGATGGTATAATATAGTATTATGATTTGTGTTTATTATATACATATCGCAGGCACTTAGTCTAACTCTGAAATTTAGTTAAGTGCCTAGGCACTTAAATAAAAAGGCTGCAAAGTCCTTGTTGTCACATGGGCTTATTATTCTATTGGGCATGCCTGCAGAAATATTGGCTGTTCATTTATTTATTTCATGCGCAATAATTGAAATAGCTATTTTTGATGGTTTCCACCAATTTTGGCCCCCAAAAACATGTATTAGGCTCCCATTTTTGACAAATTATCTTCAATTTTTGGTTTATTATTTTCAATAATGAACCATTGGAATCGAGCATGAAAAAAAAAGTCCAACCCCCCCCCCCCCCCCCCACCCTCAAAATTTGATGGTTTACGTTTCAAGGTATGTAGAATCCAAAACTGCAATAAAAATATTTCTGTCTGTCCGCCGTACGCCGTACGGGCCACTTTTCTTAGTTACCATGAAAAAAAATTGATGAAATTCGGGTTATAGGTTCCGTTCGGGGTCTAGTTGGTCCTCGAAGCTCGGCGTTACTGTCAGTCATCTCTAAAGGGTTCAAAATAGGGGTTGAAATTTTCAGAACGCCGTAGCTCGAAAACTTCCGATAGAAGGGTAATATTTTTTTAACGTTATTAAATTTGTCTTGAGCTAAACAATTTTTTGAGACCAGCCGGAGCATCGTACGTCCAGCCGTTCGTGAGCACCAAAAAGCTTCACGATCGTGAATCAAACGGTATAAATCCGGCCCGGATATCATAACTGCGGAGCATCTGATCATAATAACCAAGGATGGCTGTATGAAGTCGAGTTGTTTGTTCTGCGATATTATTTCATTTGATAAGTGATGGACTATTGGATTTTGTTGGTAGGTACTTCTGAAACTTGAATAAACGTTGAAGTATTATTGATGGGTAAATTATTACACAATGGCAAATTATTACACCCCGGCAAATTATTACACCACGGTAAATTATTAAACAACGGTAAATTATTACACCACGGTAAATTATTACACAACGGTAAATTATTACACCACGGTAAATTATTACACAACGGTAAATTATTACACAACGGCTCATCTACCAAGAAGGGGCTGGACTTTGCAACTTGAACAACCGTTGAAGTATTATTGATGGGCAAATTATTACACAACGGTTCATTATTCTATCTCCGTAGAAGGGGAACCTATAGGTACAGGTAAATTACTACACAACGGTTTAGGTAGGTACCTAGTAACGAGTACGGGGTTAGGTACTAACCTACGGAGGGTCCGCGATCTACGTAATATGTATAGAATAGTACATATGTTATATAGAAGGGTTATCTATACGGAGACCTGTGATCTGTAACAGGAGTTTTTCAATTCAATTCAATTCAATTTTTTTATTCAGCAAATACTTTATACAATAAATATAATGATTTTTAGAGAGTCTATATACATAATACAATTTCTAAATTTATGTTGGTTTATGAGCCTAAGGTCGATGACCCGTCCAGGCTCGTCTCTTCCACCGCTATTTATTACTGCGTATGTATGCACCAGCAGTTTCACTGACAAAACACACCGTAAGTGTTTGGAGAATGAGTTACATTGATCAAGAAACAACAGTATTTACAGGTTATTCCTAAGCAGTTAGTAGGTAAATAAACTTACTACAAAGGCTGATTTGTATTTTTATCCTAATTTAAACTTATTTATAACAACACTTTCGTTATTTTCAAGCTCAAAATATTATTCCAGAACTAGTTTTTTAAATTTTCCTGTTGATGTTGAAGTCTTGGTTAGGAGCGGTAACTGTTCAAATAGGGCTGGAGCCAGCCATGGAAATTGTCGAGTGTAGAAATCATTATGTTCCTGTGGTATCTGGAGGACATAGTTGGCATTTGTTCGCGTCGGTCTAATCACCGCTTGCTTAGTAAATAATGCAGGTGTTTATGTACATATAAAACAGTTCTGTGAATACAAGCCATTCAGGGAGTGAGAACACCGAAGTGTTTGTATAGGTAACTAGTTGAAGTACGTTTATGGGAATTAGTTGTAATTCTCAAAACGGTATTCATTGCTATGTTTATACTATTAAAGGTTGACGCATAAGTACCTCCCCAGACAATGATATCATAAGTTAAAATGTTATATACATGAGCATAATACACAATTTTAAGGTTTTCTTTCGTTGATCACTGATAGTGCCATTTAATTGTCTTGATTCACCCGATACTACTTCTAGTGCTATTATACAAATTTATGGTGATTTCAGACAATTTCCCAGGGTTTTGACTCATAAAAAGAGAATTTTGGGAGCTGAACCTTCGCTACAACCGCCTTAGAAAACGTGGAAAACTATATCTCACAAGCTCATGTTCAATAAACCCTCAAAAATCTCGGAACCCCCCCCCACACACACACACACACGCGCGCGCGCGCATGCACGCACGCACGCACGCGCACACACACACACACACACACACACCTGTTGTTTTCACACAATTCGTTGCACACACTGTGGATTTTCAAATCTCAAGGCAAATGATTGCAAGTTTAAAGACGCGCCCTGCCATAAATGTGGTATGAAGGGGCATATATCGCCAGTCTGCGATAAGAAAGACGACTCAACGTCGCAAGTAAGTTATTCACGATCCCGCATTTCGCCAAGGAAAGGGAAGACGTTAAATCAAATAGAATCTGATGAAGAAAATGTCGATGATATTGAGATTAATGGTGTTGAGGTTTTGGACCGATCGGGCGTTTTCCTGGATGTAATGGATATCAAATCCATCAAGTCTGAGAAGATTTTGCCTATTCACGAAGTCGATGGGGTACCACTGCAATTTCAAGTTGATACAGGAAGTCCTGTTTCCATCATTGGCCAAGGAACTTTCAGTACTCATTTCCCATCAAAGAAAATTGAGCCTTCCTGCCTGAAATTACGATCATATACAGGTAATGCCATTCCTTTGTTAGGGTATGCCTCTGTTGTGGTGGACAGGGAAAAGAGGGCAAACCTGTACATCACCATTGAGAACCGGGTCAACATCCTTGGTTTGGATTGGATTAGGAAGCTGAAATTTGATTTTTCCAAACTCAATTATCACCAAGTGAATAGTTTGGATGGAACATATCCTCATTCTACCAAGAAAATTCAAGCGACTCAGCGAGTGTCTGAGCTTCTCCATACATACAGCTCAATAATCCAACCAGGAGTGGGGAAGGTCAAGGGAGTTTTAGCTCGGATTCGAGTTAAACCGGATGCCGCACCAGTGTATAGGTGCCACAGGAACGTGCCCTACTCGTGGGTCCCGAAAATTGAGGCTGAGCTGGACCGTTTGGAGGACCTGACGTTGTGTGGGGTAGTGAATCCCGACGGAGTAATAAATATTTCAGTGATAAAAATATTTTTCTCAAAAAAAGAGTGGGTCAACTTTGACTTTATAAGGGTCAAAAATCGGTTAAAAAAAGGCTAAAATCCCGACAAAATTATATATAGTTTTACGAAAACTGGTATGGTTTCTCGCTGTATCATATTTTTACACAATAGCACGAATATTTATTTGAACGCTTCTATAGCCATGTTGCATGACTGGTCTCTCTTCCCATACTCTTCTCTTCTGGAACATGCTTTAGCCTTGGACTAACCAGCCGAAAAATGTCACGCGGGATGAGTAACGCGGAAGTGTCACGAAATTTTAACGATGATTTTCACGTACAACCGAGTAGTTGCTAGGGAAATGAAACTTCTTTCATTTTCATCGGACAAAAATCGTTTTCCATTCGTTGGAAAGCTCTTGATTTATCACGAATTTATTTCGTATTTGTTCTTGGTATTTATTTCGTAGTTTCATACTATAACTATATAACTGGATGTTATAAATGGATAGTAAACAATGACGCTTGTTTGGTTGTAACTTGGTTGTATCCTGGTGACGAAGTGAAATCATAACATAACAGTGCGGCTAAAGCATGTTCCATGTTTCTTGAATTTTAGCCGTAGGCTCTAAGCAGTAAGCATCCGGGGGTCCAGGGGCTTGCCCCCTGGCGAGGCGCGCAGCGCCGAGTTTTCTACTCTTCTTTTCTTCATTCCTCTACTCTCCTGTTCTTCTTTTTCCTGCTCTCCTGTTTGATTTTATTTTCTCTCAGTAATACGAATTGCCTTCTACCTATTGTTACCAATCTTATACGCCACAACAATCTTGTATACGCTAAGAGGACCCAGGTCCAGGTCCCAATAAAGACTAAAGACTTGGTAAAACTATTCATTCAACTAAGTGACTAGGCACTGAACAAAATGAAGAGCAGGGTTCAGGAAAAAGGTTTCAGGGTTCACTTTGGAAAACGCAATTTCATGGGCAGTTTCACTTTTTTTCTTTTTCGAGTGCTTTCCGAAACTTTGCTGTTGAGGGGTATGTGATGATCGAAAGTGGGCCACAAACCAATGGAAAATAAGCGAAATGACGTCATAGGAAAGGCCCTCACCTCTGCGTCCGCCTGGAGGGAACCCTCAGTGCCTTCACTTATGACGTCATTTCGTTTTCTTACTATTCGTTTGTTGCCCAATCTGCACGGAGTTTTGAGATCTAAATTTGCAGTGAGAATTTCAAGGGTGCTAAATCCGGTCCTGAGATCAAAAATTAAAAATCCTACACACGTAAGTTGCCCATTATTTGTATGTATTCGCATTCCCATCGTCAGAACATCAGTTTCAATAAATTTTGTCAGCAGTTATGATGGTACGAGAAATATTGTATAAGTTTTTAAGTGTTTTCCATCTTTTCTCTTCCGCCATGACCCGTTGCTGTATGGAACTCGTCTAATTTGTCGAATAAATATATGGTACCTACGAAATGGATAAACAGACTCATTTTTCAGTTTCCGAATTGTACACAGCTTTCCACATGCTTTCATTCAGAGTTTCAAGGCCTCACTGAAAGCATCTGTGGAGAGTGGAACTAACGTCTTTGAGTCCACCAGAAATTTTGTGAGATCTTACCGACGAATGCCTCATCAAACCACAGGGAAAAGCCCGGCATCCATGTTCATTGGGCGACCTTATCGAACCAAGATGGACCTAGTAATACCTTTGGGACCCACAGCTCTCAACGATGCTGTAGCTAAGCCTATTCCTCAGCCACGGGAATTTTTGGAAGGTAGTAAGGTTGCTTTCAGGTGTTACAATGACCCAAATGTTCGGTGGAATTGGGGAAAAATCGCATCCAGAAAGGGAGATTTACATTACGAGATAAGGTGCGGAAACAGTACCTACTTCAGACACATTGACCAAATCCGCCCTGCGGGAAACAATTTGGAGGAGGGGAACATTCTTTCCCCGGCACTAGAAGACCTTTTGAATAAGGATATAATTGTGTCTACTCCACCCACAGCTCCTGTTCAACAAATGTCTGCACCAAAAGAATCATCTACAACAACAGATTCCAGTAGTCCATTGAGGTCTATCTCTCCTCCAGAGTGTGTTATCACGCCAGCCTCAAGCATTTCGAGCACCAGCAGCCAACCATCATTGCCTTTACAATTGAAGACAACTATGACTGCAACTACCAGAGTTGGCCGAGTTGTTCGAGCCCCTAAACGTTTGGATCTCTAGTGCTTAAAGGGGAGGAGTGTTGTGTCTTTGATCCTTTGATTGTTTCGGAAAGCACTCGCCGAGATATTTTACTTAAGAAAATGAAAGAAAAAAAGTGAAACTGCCCATGAAATTGCGTTTTCCAGAGTGAACCCTGAAACCTTTTTCCTGAACCCTGCTCTTCATTTTGTTCAGTGCCTAGTCACTTAGTTGAATGAATAGTTTTACCAAGTCTTTAGTCTTTATTGGGACCTGGACCTGGGTCCTCTTAGCGTGCAAGATTGTTGTGGCGTATAAGATTGGTAACAATAGGTAGAAGGCAATTCGTATTACTGAGAGAAAATAAAATCAAACAGGAGAGCAGGAAAATGAAGAACAGGAGAGTAGAGGAATGAAGAAAAGAAGAGTAGAAAAATTAAGAAGAGAAGAGTATGGGAAGAGAGACCAGTCATGCAACATGGCTATAGAAGCGTTCAAATAAATATTCGTGCTATTGTGTAAAAATATGATACAGCGAGAAACCGTACCAGTTTTCGTAAAACTATATATAATTTTGTCGGGATTTTAGCCTTTTTTTAAACCGATTTTTGACCCTTATAAAGTCAAAGTTGACCCACTCTTTTTTTGAGAAAAATATTTTTATCACTGAAATATTTACTCCGTCGGGATTCACTACCCCACACAACGTCAGGTGAATTAATATTGATGTTAGCCCTTAATACCAATTTTTGACCCACAAATACCCATGGTATGTGACCCCTATTCTGTATAAAAAATAACTGAAATGGAATTTTTCTGTCTTTACTCACCATACTACTATCAGTGATCTTATATAAATTTTATACCCCTAAATTTGACCCCTTTAGAATTTTTGAAAATTGTTCATCTTCGAACTCGTCCTTTTGTTGTTTGGCAATACACGCACGCACGCACGCACGCACGTACACACACACACACACACACACACACACACACACACGCGCGCGCGCGCACAAATTTTGTTAAAATCTAGTGATGAATACAGGATGCTCTGAACGGCTTTGCCTATAACAAAATTTTCAAAAATGCATGTTCTGAAAATGCAACTATAGCGTCATTTTCTTTGAAAATTCGCTTTAAAAAAAAATTTAAAAAAACAATAATCGCAACTGCACTCTCGCAAAGTGGGCCATACACCGCCTCCTGAACGCCAAATAGGTGGGTGACTCCTTTGCCCGGGGAGGGCATTTCAAACCGTACACCACTCACCCCAACAGAAGCCTCCAAAGACGAGGAGTTCTGTGGCATCAAGAGGCAGGAATCTAATCGATCTATTTTGGGTAAACATACCCTTGAGATACTCAGGATCAGCCCCCATTTGAAAATACATGAAAACAATGAAATACAATGAATACACTGAAAACAAAACAGAGTAGATTTACTTTAATCAAATCACTGATGCCACAACCGATCAAGAGTTACCTATAGTAGGGACTTATTGTGCTGCCTCCTCGAGGCGTTGCGGATAAATCTGACACAGGAGTTGAATGCCACTGTCATGCGCCACATGACCTCTGCTCCCAATCCTGTACTAAAAACTACGTCAGAGTATGTAAAGTATGGCAGGGCAAGGGACTGAACGGTATTTTTTTTAATCTCGCTGCTCATAAAATTCCTAAGTGGTCTCATTAAAAATATAAGGCATAATAAACTCTGCTGCACATGAGAGCCACATGTTGTTGCCACGTCAAATGAGAATCCAAGACCACACCAATGATTCTAACATGATCCTGAAAATAATAGGCTCACCATCAATTCTGAGAGAACAGTCTAAAAAAAAAAAACTACAGGATAAAAATAGAAATAGCCCCCTAGTAGTAGTTTTGGTAGTGGTGGTTGGTGTCCTGTAGTTCTATGCTATGGATTTCCACTACTCCGCCACAAGTGATTTAAGTTATAACAGAGTCTAGCTAAGTCAACATCTCCCTTGGAAAACAAAATGGCTTGGCTCTTCCTCGAGTTCAATAACATTCAACATTATTATTAAGTGCCTGCGACATACATACCTAATAGAATACATACATTACTTTGATTTATACATGTACCTATTTGAATTACATTCATCTCCAATATTTTCCCGTTTCTAGTACCACCAGCTCGATAACTCGAACTACCGATACCTCGAATAACGATAACTCGAACATTTTTGCCCAGCCCCGAGGTGTTCAAATTATCGAGTTGCGACCGTAATAATATTTACAAACCGCCCCCGCTAGCTGATAACAAAAAGATAAAGAAAGAAAGAGCAATACCGGAAAACCAACTCACCACTCTCTCTTTGGACTGATACGAGTGCTCTGGTCCGAGTTTGAGCATTGCGGAGAGTCTCACGGCCTCGCGAACGGTGAGGTGAGGCTGGAGAAGATCTTCTTGCATAATGTACACTTTCTGTTTGTTGAACATCGCCGATCTCCTCGGCTCCCCGTTGACGTTTATACTTCCCGACACTCCGGCTGTCCTGTGAAGTAAAAGGTTGATATCATCATGTTCTTTTCATGAGGTAAGTAATATCATCAACCACAGCCACATGATTTAGCTGAGGGCATTTGTAACCAGAGCTTCGATTCTGCTCAGTGCGGTATAAATGTATAGATGTTTGTGCACCAATTTGATAACAACATAAATAAATTAAAAATAGGATCAAGTTATGTAACTAGTACCTAAAAATAATTTAAAAAATGCTACAAATTATTACACAACGGTTTATTATTTACCTGTATAGATGCCCCTTCTGCGTAGATCACTGTTTCCTGTGGTCAATACCCTCGAGCTCCCCTCAGGAAAGCCCTAAATCGAGTACTGGAGCTGGCCCCGGAATTAAAGTTTCCTACAAATGCGCGGGATTCAATAATTCGATCATTAATAAATTATTTGTAGTGATTCAAGAAGCATAAGGCCAATAATAAACCGTTGTGTAATAATTTACCTGCACGGATCTAGTAGATACTATAATGAACCGTTGTGTAATAATGAACCGCTGTGTAATAATTCACCGTTGCTTAATAATTTACCGTTGTGTAATAATTTGCACATCAATAGTACTACAACGATTGTTCAAGTTGCAACAGTACCTATCAACAAAATCCAGCCTCTTCTCCTTGGATGGTATAATGAACCGTTGTGCAATAATTTACCGTTGTGTAATAATTTACCACTGCCTAATAATTTACCCATCAATAATACTTCACCGTTTGTTCAAGTTGCAAAAGTACCTATATCAACAAAATCCAAAACAGCCTTCATTTTTCAAATGTAATAATATCGCGGAACAACCAACTCGACTTCACACAGCCATCCGTGATTATAATCAGATGCTCCCTATTGATGATATTTGGGCTGAATGTATACAATTTGATTCACCCTCCTGTTTACCAAGCCTGTCGGTGCGAAATTGGGAGCCTTACTGTGAAGGAACGGCGGGACGTTCAATGCTCCGGGTGGTCTCAAAAATCGGTTCAAGAACTATTTAAAACCGTAAAAAGATTCATGTAAAAAAAGGTATAGGCGTCCTGAAAATTTCAACCCCTGTTTTTCACCCCTTAGAGATGACGGACAGTAACGCCGAGCTTCGAGGACCAACTAGACCCCGAACGGGACCTATAAACCGAATTTCGTCAATTTTGGCTCATGGTAGGTATCTAAGAAAAGTGCTAAGGAAGGCGTACGGCGAACCGACAGAAATTTTTAATTGCATTTCCGGAATCTACATAACATGAAACGTAAACCATCAAATTTTGAGGGGGGGGGGGGGGGGGGTTAAAAAATTTTCATGCTCGATTCCAAAGGTTCACTATTGAAAATAATAAACCAAAAATGTGCGTTCCATCTGGATGGATTTGAGAATCGTTCCATCTGGAATGATCTGAGATTGCTCCCCGAACTTTTTTCGATTTTGAACTGCTACCTGGATTGTGTAGATGTTGGAAAGAAAATTGCAGTTAGTCAAACTGAAATAACCCAAATCAGAGAAGGGACCACAGAGTAGAACCGTTCACAGGATAGGTTCCGAACAGTCGCAGTCCATCCAGTCTCGTTCTACGGTATCCTTCTAGTAGTAGTAGTAGAATGAATAGCTCCTTTCTATTACTTGATTGTTTATTCCTACAAGGAAGAAAAAGCTCCGGTTCTTTTACAAGTATCTACGTAGCGTGCCAATATAAACTATTCCAAGCAGAACGGTCTGATACTGCTGCCAAAATTTTCACTCTTTTTTTTGACGGGCTATTTGTAGGAATAAATACAGACTACAAGTAAAGTAATATCTTTACTTTCGGGCCTAAATAAGTAGAAACAACTGAGGCACGCCGAAAGGTTCCTTATTAATCGTTTGCACTGTTCTCTTTTCACTTCTGTCATCTTCCAGTGCCATCGTTCTCGTTTCGTTTCCCAAGTATTCGGGTTTTTTGTTTTGATACGATATAATGCACCGGAAAGGAGTTATAGGCCAAAACCCGAAAAAAATTGCAAAAAATCGACGGTTTTCTCAAGATGGCTGCGCCCTCGGAGCAAACATTTTTGTGGAAACTTTGAATTTTGGTTTATTATTTTCAATAATGAACCATTGGAATCGAGCATGAAAAAAAAAATTCTTACCCCCCCTCAAAATTTGATGGTTTACGTTTCAAGATATGTAGAATCCAAAACTGCAATAAAAATATTTCTGTCTGTCCGCCGTACGCCGTACGCCGTACACCGTACGCCGTACGCCGTACGGGCCACTTTTCTTAGTTACCATGAAAAAAAATTGATGAAATTCGGGTTATAGGTTCCGTTCGGCGTCTAGTTGGTCCTCGAAGCTCGACGTTACTGTGAGTCATCTCTAAGGGGTTCAAAATAGGGGTTGAAATTTTCAAAACGCCTACACCATTTTTTTACGTAAATATTTTTACGGTTTTAAATAGTTCTTGAACTTGCGAGGTTTTTAAGACCATCCGGAGCATCGTACGTCCAGCCGTTCGTTCACAGTAAGGCCCCGAAGTTTGCACCGACAGGCATTTTCGACTCCAGTGTGAATGAAATTGTATACAATCCAAACCAAATCTCGTAACCAGAGACGCGCCCACAATAGGAATTTGTGAATACGGCCAATCATTGGTAGGGATCACCTGATTATATTGGCGCAGTATGAAGTCGAGTTGGTTGTTCTGTGATATTATTTAATTTGAAAAATGATGGCTCTATTGGAGTTTGTTGGTAGGTAGTGAAACTTGAACAAACGTTGAAGTATTATTGATGGGTAAATTATTACTACGGTAAATCATTACTCAACGGTAAATTATTACACAACGGTTCATTATACCATCTACGTAGAAGGGGCTGGAGTTTGTTGGTAGGTACTTTTGCAACTTTTTTCACTCCTCATCAACAATTTCTTTTCAGAACTTCATTATGTGTGTTTCATTTTGTTAGGTACTGTTTGTCATCAGCAGAATTATTTTAGCAACATTTAACTCGTGATTTAGGTAGGTAACTAGTAACGAGTACGGGGTTAGGTACTAACCTACGGAGTGTCTGCGATCTACATAATATGCATATAATAGAATAGTACATATCATATTATATAGACGGGTTATCTATACATAGAGCTGTGATCTGTAACAGAAGGGTATTCTATACAAAATAATAAACCGTTGTGCAGGGATTTGCAGCGTTTTTCAATAAACAGCTATCCCAGACAACATATCAACAATCCACAACCACCCGACCTTTAGCAGGACCCCCCCCCCCCCCTTTGGTTTATTATTTTCAATAATGAACCTTTGGAATCGAGCATGAGAAACAAAATTTTAACCCCCCCCCCCCCTCAAAATTTAATGAAATAAAAAAAATTCTGCCCGTCCGCCGTACTTCGCACTTGTCTTAGTTACCATGAACCAAAATTGATTAAATTTGGTTTGTAGGTCCCATTTGGGGTCTAGCTGGTCCGCGATGCTCAGCGTTACCGTCAGTCATCTCTAAGGGGTTCAAATTTTCAGAACGCCGTAGCTCGAAAACTTTCTATAGAAGGGTATGGTTTTTTCAACGTTTTTAAATTGATGTTTAACTAAAGAATTTGTTGAGACCACCCGGAGCATTGTACGACCAGCCGTTCGTTTGCACCAAAAAGCTTCGTCAAAATGATAGTGAATCGAACGGTATAAATATAAATCCGACCCAGATATCACCACGAGGGAGCACCTGATTATAATCAAGGATGGCTGTATGAAGTCGAGTTGGCAGTTCTGAGATATTATTTCGTTTGGTAAATGATGGATCTATTGGATTTTGTTGGTAGGTACTTATGGAACTTGAAAAAACGTTGTTTCATGAATAGCAACAAATATTATAATTAATGATTGAATTATTGAATCCCGCGCACTTTATGAAATTTAATTCGAGGTAGGTACCGACCACGAAAGCAGTGATCTACGCAGATCTATACAGGTAAATTATTACACAACGTTTATTATTTACCTTATGCTTCAAGAATAACTACAAATAATATTAATGGTTGAATTGTTGAATCCCGCTATTTTTATGAAACGGTAATTCTGTAAAACTGTAATATTTTTACTTTAGTAAATATCTTTCTTAACTTTATAAAGTAAAGACAACATTTTGACTTAATTAAAGATTTTTCTTTACTTCACAGAGTAGGTAATGTCTATGAAAACGAAATCAGATAAAGCATTTCCTTAAGAAATTATTTTACTTTCAGAACTAAAGTATTATTTTTACTTAAGCCAGGACTATGAATTCGACCCTTATACACCATAGTAGACAGCACAAGGATATCTAGTAGTCGGAAGAAAAAGCTTGTACCTATTTTCAACAACATAGAGCAGATTAGAGTTATCCTCAAGTGGATTCCTATTCAACTTCTCTGGTCTCTGCATCCGGTTCCCTCGCCGGAGTCAGTATTGCCAAGATCTGAAAGTACCAGGTGGATGAGCTGTAAAAGCAGCAGCAGGACTGGCAGACATCCAGCCTGGCCAGATTTAAATGTGTTTGGCGCAACCATCACCTGGCGCGGTGAATGGCACAGTGGGCCAGCAGCTGATATCAAAATGGTGGGCTACCCGGAAGTTGTGCTTGAATGGATGACCACGCGAGTCCTAACAGGTGGAGCCTTTTATTTATGGTCTGCGTTCAGTAGAACGGCTGCTCAGCATGTGGCGCCTGATATGAAGCATACCCAGAAGAGGCCCAAACCTCCCTCCATCACCCGATGAGGAGTCCCCTTAGATACACACACGCACACACAAGCGCGCGTACATATATGTAGGAGTACCTACCCATGCCTTCTGTTTACATACCTATTGTATGTAAACTGTAGTGTACCTAGTGATGTTTTTTAACATCTTTGTAAATGACTTAGCTGCAGCTCTGGAGCATGAGCGGGTGAGTGTCTTCCAGTACGCGGATGACACTTCCTTAGTGATTCGGGCCAAACATGAGACGGACTTGAATATGCTCATCAGTACAGCTTGCGATATTATGGGAAGGTGGTGCGCTGCAAACAAATTAGTTCTCAACCCATCTAAGACAAAAATTTTGCACGTGAGAATGGGCTCTAGAGCACAGGGTCAAGATTCTCTCGACGACTCTCTCAACCTTCTGGGATTGGAGATACGGCGGAACTTGAGCTGGGCGCCCCATATCGAGGGAATATCCTGTAAATTAGCTAGTGCCATTTATCTATTGAGGAAACTATCTTGCTGTGTATCCCGCTCCGTCCTCAGGAGAGTTTACCATGCTCATTTTGCTACACATATGGCATATGGCATTTTAGTATGGGGTGGCTCTCCTGCGGTTGAGCTGGTTCTCAAAAAGCAGCGCTGAGAGTTACGAGTATGTGTGGGGTCGGTTCACGGGCGTCTTGCCGACCTCTCTTTAAGCAGCTGGGGATTGTAACGGTCGTTGGAATGTATGTGGTCGAGCTGTTGAGTTTCGTCGCCTCAAACATTGAGGATTTCAACCGTCCGACGCATTCTCATGACACCCGCTCACGAGATCATCTCTGCTTGGCTATGCGCCGGACCACTATAGCGCAGAAGAGCGACGTGACCTTCCTCGGAGCAAAGTTATACAACGGCCTGCCCCCTGAACTTAAAAACATTTCTGCTCCCGAATTGAGAAAAACGTTAAAGTTATTTTTAAAAAGCCGTCCTGTTATTGAAGAATTTGTAGCCCTCAAATTTTGAATACCAACTTTTATTTGTGTTATTCGTGTTATTTGTGTTATTTATGCGACTACTACCTATTTGTAGATTTATGTTAATTTATTTACTCACGGACCAATGAATTTTGACTTTGTAATATCCTTTGGATGTTTTACAAATAAAATTAATCATTATTATTAATATTATTATTATTATTATTACTTTCCTAATTCGGTTTATTATTTACAATAATAAACCAGTAAAGGCGAGCTTCGCGGGCCAAAAGCACCTAAAAACCAATTCTCATTAACTCTGTTCATGGTAACTAAGGAAAGTGCGAAGTACGGCGGACGGACCGGAATTATTTTATTCCATTTTCGGATTCTACATACCTTGAAACGGAAACCAACAGATTTTGAGGGGGGCCCCCCATGGTAGGTCCACCACACGCTGAGCAGCCGTTCTCTGAACGTAGACAATAAATAACAGGCTCCTCCTGTTAGGTCTCCCTTGGTCATCCATTCAAGCACGACTTCCGGGTAGCCCACCATTTTGAGATCAGCTGCTGACCCACTGGATGGATGCGCCAATCACATTTAAATCTGGCCAGGCTGAATGTCTGCCAGTCCTGCTGCTCCTTGTAGCAGCTCATCCACCTGGTACTTTCAGATCTTGGCAGCATTGACTCCGGCGAGGGAACCGGATCGAGAGACCAGAGCAGTTGAATAGGAATCCACTTGAGGTTAACTCTAATCTGCTGTATATTATTAAAAATAGTCAAGATTTTTCTTCCGACTACTAGATGTCCTTGAGCTGTCTACTGCGGTGTATAAGACACAGTCTACG
The DNA here is from genome assembly GCA_954871275.1 of Leptopterna dolabrata. Classification (NCBI taxonomy): domain Eukaryota; kingdom Metazoa; phylum Arthropoda; class Insecta; order Hemiptera; family Miridae; genus Leptopterna; species Leptopterna dolabrata. Next base: position 21,433,831 of record OX940977.1, read on the forward strand.
TATAACTTCACTGTGTTTTCGAGATCATCTGCCCGTTATTAGTTGAGACACACTGCGACTAAACACGCGAGTATCTTGTATTTCACCCTTATCCTGGCAAGGGGTCCGATTTCTTTTTAAAACGCTGCAAATTATTACACATTTACCTATGCCCCTTCTGCGTAGATCACTGTTTTCTGTGGTCAGTACCCTCGAGCTCCCCCCAGGAAAGCCCTATATCGAGTACTGCAGCCGGCCCCCGAATTAAAGTTTCCTACGAATGCGCGGGATTCAATAATTCGATCATTAATTATTTTGCAGTTATTCATGAAGCATAAGGTAAATAATAAACCGTTGGGTAATAATTTACCTGTTTAGGTGCTCCTTCTACGTAGATAGTATAATAAACCGTTGTGCAGCAATTTATCTTTCAGTAATAATTTACAGCTGTGTAATAATTTGCGCATCAATAATACTTCGACGGTTGTTCAAGTTGCAAAATACCTACCAACAAACTCCAGCCCCTTCTACGTAGATGGTATAATGAACCGTTGTGTAATAATTTACCATTGTGTAATAATTTATCCATCAATAACACTTCAACGTTTGTTCAAGTTTCACTACCTACCAACAAACCCCAAAAGATCCATCATTTTGGTTTATTATTTTCAATAATGAACCATTGGAATCGAGCATGAAAAAAAAAATTCTTACCCCCCCTCAAAATTTGATGGTTTACGTTTCAAGGTATGTAGAATCCAAAACTGCAATAAAAATATTTCTGTCTGTCCGCCGTACGCCGTACGGGCCACTTTTCTTAGTTACCATGAAAAAAAATTGATGAAATTCGGGTTATAGGTTCCATTCGGGGTCTAGTTGGTCCTCGAAGCTCGACGTTACTGTGAGTCATCTCTAAGGGGTTCAAAATAGGGGTTGAAATTTTCAAAACGCCTATACCATTTTTTTACGTGAATATTTTTACGGTTTTAAATAGTTCTTGAACTTGCGAGTTTTTTAAGACCATCCGGAGCATCGTACGTCCAGCCGTTCGTTCACAGTAAGGCCCCGAAGTTTGCACCGACAGGCAGTTTCGACTCCAGTGTGAATGAAATTGTATACAATTCAAACCAAATCTCGTAACCAGAGACGCGCCCACAATAGGAAATTTGGCGGAGATAGAATCATTGCTAGGGATCACCTGATTATATTGGCGGAGTATGAAGTCGAGTTGGTTGTTCTGTGATATTATTTCATTTGAAAAATGATGGCTCTTTTGGAGTTTGTTGGTAGGTAGTGAAACTTGAACAAACGTTGAAGTATTATTGATGGGTAAATTATTACTACGGTAAATCATTACTCAACGGTAAATTATTACACAACGGTCCATACCATCTACGTAGAAGGGGCTGGAGTTTGTTGGTAGGTACTTTCGCAACTTTTTTCACTCCTCAACAATTTCTTTTCAGAACTTCATTATGTGTGTTTCTTTTTGTTAGGTACTGTTTGTCATCGGCAGAATTATTTTAGCAACATTTAACTCGAGATTTAGGTAGGTACCTAGTAACGAGTACGGGGTTAGGTACCAACCTACGGAGGGTCTGCGATCTACATAATATGTATAGAATAGTACATATCATATTATATAGACGGGTTATCTATACATAGAGCTGTGATCTGTAACAGAAGGGTATTCTATACAAAATAATAAACCGTTGTGCAGGGATTTGCAGCGTTTTCAAATGAAATCAAATCACAGAACATACTCCTTGAATATAATAAGGTGCTCCCTAGCAGTGATGTTCTCGGGCCAATTCCCGATTGTTAGCGCGTCCCTAGTGATGGTATTTGGGCTGAATGTATACAATTTCATTCACCCTGCTGTTGAAAATGCCTGTCGGTGCCAACTTCTGGGCCTTACTGTGAACGAACGGCTGGACGTACAATGCTCCGGGTGGTCTTAAAAAACTCCCAAGTTCGGGAACTATTTAGAACCGTAAAAAAATTCGAGATAACGGCGTCCTGGAGATTTCAGCCCCTATTTTTCACCCCTTAGGGATGACTGACAGTAACGCCGAGCTTCGAGGACCAACTAGGCCCCAAACGGGACCTACACACCAAATTTCGTTAGTTTTGGTTAATGGTAACTAAGAAAAGTGCGAAGTATGGCGTACAGCGTACCGCGGATGGACAGAAATTTTCGGTTTATTATTTTCAATAATGAACCTTTGGAATCGCCCCCCAAAATCCCCCTCAAAATTTGATGGTTTCCGTTTCAAGGTATGTAGAATCCAAAAACGCAATAAAAAAATTTTCTGTCCGTCCGCCGTACGCCGTACTGAGCACTTTTCTTAGTTACCATGAACCAAAATTGACGAAATTCGGTTTATAGGTCCCATTTGGGATCTAGTTGGTCCTCGAAGCTCGGCGTTAATGTCAGCCATCCCTAAGGGGTGAAAAATAGGAGTTTAAGCCTCCAGGACGCCGTTTTCTCGAATTTTTTTACGGTTTTAAATAGTTCTCGAACTTGAGAGTTTTTTAAGACCACCCGGAGCATTGTACGTCCAGCCGTTCGTTCACAGTAAGGTCCAGAATTTGGCACCGACAGGCTTTTTCAACAGCAGGGTGCATGAAATTGTATACATTCAGCCCAAATATCATCACTAGGGACGCGCCAACAATCGGGAATTGGCCCGAGAACATCACTGCTAGGGAGCACCTTATTATATTCACGGAGTAAGAAGTCGAGTTGGTTGTTCTGTGATATTATTTCGTTTGAAAAATCATGGCTCTTTTGGAGTTTGTTGATTGGCAGTGAAACTTGAACAAACTTTGAAGTATTATTGAAGGGTAAATTATTACACAGTGGTAAATTAGTACACAACGGTAAATTATTACACAACGGTTCATTATACCATCTACGTATAAGGGGCTGGAGTTTGTTGGTAGGTACTTTTGCAACTTTTTTCACTCCACATCAACAATTTTCTTTCAGAACTTCATTATTTGCGTTTCTTTTTGCCATTTTGATTACTGTCTGTCATCGACAGAATTATTTTAGCAACATTTAACTTGTGATTTAGGTAGGTCCTAGTAACGAGTACGGGGTTAGGTACTAACCTACGGAGGATCTGCGATCTACATAATATGTATAGAATAGTACATATTACATTATTATAGACGGGTTATCTATACAGAGAGCTGTATCTGTGCAGGGATTTGCAGCGTTTTTTTTCATGCTCGATTCCAAAGGTTCATCATTGAAAATAATAAACCAATACATGGATATTTTTTTGGGCGGGGGACAATCAAAAATGTCCGACACCAAAATGTGTAACGCGATACCTATAAACCAAATTAGGTAGGTAGGTTACCAAAACAATAAGTTGCTAGTTCCAAACAACATATTTCCGACATCAAAAAATGCAACGCTGTAATGTAGCTGCCCAGGAGCTAATTAATTTCGTCTATTTCTTTTCATTTCATTCGAGAAAATGAGTGAGCGCAGAAGGTAATTTCATTCTTGTTTTGACCTACGAGAATGAAATTCGAAATGGAGCCTCTGTAGGTCTGTTGAGTAAGAATGACAAGGTGGAGGATCCTCCCAAACCAGTTGAGTGAGCCCTGAGGCTAATTTCATTCTTGTTTTGACCTACGAGAATGAAATTCGAAATGGAGCCTCTGTAGGACTGGTGAGTAAGGATGACAAGGTGGGGGATCCTCCCAAACCAGTTGAGTGAGCCCTGAGGCTAATTTCATTCCTGTTTTGACCTGAGGATGAAATTCGAAATGGACCTCTGCAGGACCGGTGAGTATGGATGACAAGGTGGGGGATCCTCTCAAATAAGTTGAGGGAGCCTTTCTTCAATCCCAAAATTTCTCTGTTTAACGCCACAAAAACATTTAAAACATACTTTCTCCGTTTTAACGGGAAAACATTGAATGTGGATATGCAATACGGTACTGTCAATTTGTGTGTCAAAAAACATGTCCATAATTAATGTTTTTCCGTGAAAGCGGATTTTTTTCTTTACAAATTTTTGTGGATTGTAATTACTTAGTTGGGTCCTAAGTAGGCCTGAAATGAGGTTAAACAAAACTTCAGAAGCATTAACAAGCAAAATAATTAGGGCTTAAAGTTTTTGTTGCACCGGTGCAACATTGCCAGGTTAGGGTATCGGAGTGTTTTTCGTACCATACGGTGAAATCAATAAAATTCCTATGAAAAACCAACAATTTTATTAGAAATTGAAGAAAAACAGAAACTTATTCTACATATAGCGTGTAAAGCTATTATTTTTACTGCTGTTGTTGCTCAACCATTATTATTATTATTAACACACAGTTGTTAAATGACGACAAAGCCATGATCAAAATTGTGCTCATACGACTCGACCGGTCGGAAAATGGCTTTGCACTCACAAACCAGTCATGCAGCATAATAATTATGATGAGTGAACCTTCGAAGTGAGTGATGTATTCTTCATACCCCTTCAAATAAAATCCTACTACCTTATTGCACACTGATCAGTTGATTCCCTAAACAGAAATTTCCCTTCGATTGGGCTAACAAAGTGTTTATGCATGTGCAAACAGTAGAATTCCAAAAAAATTTAATGCCTAGCGAGTATTTAACTAAATTTAATCAAAATTTGGTAGTTCAGGTAGGGTTTTTTTTTGCAAATCCCAATTTCCAAGTATGTGATGAATTTAAAATTCTCATCACGGTGGCGTGGAAGGAAGGTGAGTGAGTGAATTTAGGTAAAGGAGAGAAAAGGAGGAAAAGTCGCAGGCGGCTGTAGTCAACCGAACATCTACGACTTTTGGAGGAGAGAGAGGTGGTGTGGAAGGAAGGTGAGGAAAAGTCGCAGGCGGCTGTAATCAACCGAGCATCTACGACTTTGGAGGAGAGAGAGGTGGATGAGGGAATTTCACCTAGGCGGCTGTAGTCAACCGTTCATCTAGGTGAAGGAGAGGAAAGGAGAGGTCCCTTGTCTAGGCGGCTGTATTCAACCGATCATCTAGACAAGGAGGAGGAGGAGAGAGGAGAGAGGAGGTGAAATTCCCAGGCGGCTGTATTCAACCGATCATCTGGGAGGTAAGGTAAGAGAGAGAAGAGAGAGCTGGTTAGAGGAAGTGTCGAATGAAGCTTGAGCGCCAGGATCCGGGGTTTTATAGTACTTGGGGGCCTCTCCCTCCAGCTCCTTGCTGGGAGCTGGTAGTGGGGCCCCAGGTTGAGTAACCCTGGGTTCTGTCGCCTGTCCCCACTCATATCTTTATTTACGGAGCTTTAGTTTGGCGTTTGGATATTGGTGAGAACTTAATATGATAGGAGTGTTCCCGGGAGGGACTCACGACAGAGGTCCCCCCAGTTTGAACCAATATTGGTGCTGAAGGCGCAAGATGACAGGAGCTGAGGGCTACGGCAAACAAGAGGTGGTCGCTGAAGGCGCAAAATGACAGGAGCTGAGGGCTACGGCAAACAAGAGGAGGAGCTGAAGGCGCAAAGTGACAGGGGCTGAGGGCCGATGCAAACAGAGGTTGAGCTGAAGGCGGTCCTTAAAAACTAGTAGTAACATGGTAGATTATAAGTAGGTAGATGATAAGTAGGTAGGACATAAGGTAAGTAACATAACATAAGTAGGTAACATAGGAAGTAGAACATAAGTAGGTAACATAAGGTAGAAGAAATAGGATGAGATGGTGAGAGTATATACAGCAGTGGTCAGGATCCCTAAACATGTGGCATTTAGGGAAGTGATCGGCAAGGGCGAGATGAGGAGGATGAACAATATTTACAAGGTGAAAGTGAGCGGCAAGGGCGAGATGAGGAGGGTGAACAAGATTTACAATAACGATATTTACAATGTGAAAGCGAGCGGCAAGGGCGAGATGAGGCGGAAGAACAATATATACAAACATGATATTTACAATATGTACAATATTTACAACCTTCGTGCAAATTTGGGGAACAAGGCGGAACGGGGTGACGGGAATCCGCCGATTCCTGGGTGTATGTTGGGTGTGTCGAGTGATAGTGTGTGCGTGAGTGTATTGTGTGGGGGCGGCGGTTGCTCCGAGCTCGTGGCGAGGCGGGCACGGCGGAGCTCCGAGTTCCGGTACAGTGCGAGTGGATGAAAAAGACACTTGCACTGTCCCGGAATCTCAAGGCCCCGCCGTGATTGCTCATAGCGGGGCGGGGGGTTTGGCCGCCGGGACGAGGGGAACATGGGGACGCTCCCTCCGTCCGTTTCGCCGCCCGGGCCGTTTCGTCCCGGCGGAGACTATCGTGGATATCCCCGGCGATGGAGGGGGGGGGGAGGGGGTGTTGGAGGGGGTGAAGTTGATACGGGGGGGTCGAAAATCGAAAACGGGGGGGGCGGTAAATTTGGTGGGGTTACAATTTCGGGGGGGTTGGTGATTTGAACGGGGGGTGGGGGTTTGAAATTTATAGGGGGCAAGGAAATTTGAACGGGGGGCGGTGGGGGCATGAGTTCCGCGAAGTGGAACTCGCGAAGGATGGAGGACATTAGGGGATCTGTGGGGGAGTAGGGAGGGTGTACCCCCGTGGCCTGCGCTGCGCGAAATTCGCGCAGTATTTTCCACTGGGGGTACTTCCATCGCCGGGGCCGGGGAGGTAGTCCGGTGATCCGTGGCGGGACGAAAAGAAGCGGTGTAGTCGGCCCGGGCGAAGGGGGTAGGGGGGAGAGCGGGTCCGGGACGAAAACGTCCCGGAGAATCGCCGCCATTTCCGGATCCGAATCGAAATCCGGAAACGGCGACGGAGGTGACTGGTGCGTTGGGAAGAGGTGCGACATCGCGAACGGACGGTGGGAGACTGATAGTGTTTGTGGGTTGGGTTAGCACAGGTGCGGGTTTACACCTGGCTAACGGGACTGTATGTGGTTTGCCGTCAATTAACAGGGTCGCGGTGGTGTGTGTTGTGCGAATGACTTGAAAGGGCCCGGCATAAAGTGGTTGGAAAGTTTTATGGATGCCGGGCTCTTTCAGGTACATGTGTGTGGTGGTGAAAAATCGCTTGGGATAAGTGGTGTCGTTTGTCGGTGTTGTTGAGTGTAGCGGTTCCCTGTTAATAGACGGCGTGTGATTTGGGGTGAAAATGTCGGCTGGTAGACGTAACGGGTCTTTAAACGCGTTTTGTGCGGGGCTGGTTTGGTCTGAAGGACGGGCTGAAGTGCGTAGGCTGAGTAAAATGTAGGGGAGGGATTTGGTCCAGGAAGGGGAATTTGTTGAAGTAGAAATGGCCTGTTTCAGGACCGAGTGCCACCGCTCTATTTTCCCGTTGGATTGGGGATGGTATGGGGTAGTGTGGATTTTGTGGATGCCGAGGGAACGTAGTAAATCGGAAAAGTGGGCGGACTCAAACTGCCTCCCTTGATCGACCGTGACTGTTCGCGGACAACCGTAACGGCTAACCCATTGAGAGAGGAAAGCCGTCGCGACGGTGTCCGCGGTGATGTTTGAGAGTGGAATGCATTCCACCCAGTTGGTGGCACGGTCGATCATCGTGAGGCAGTATTTTTTCCCCTCGGATGGGGGAAGGGGGCCCACTAAATCCAGATGAACGTGTTCCCACGGCAGGGAGTCGGGAATGGTTTGAGGCGGGACATGGGGGTGGGCCGAGACCTTAAACCGCTGGCACTTCTGGCACCCCAGAACCCAGTTACGAATATCTGTGTTCATGTGGGGCCAGAAGTACCGCGTCTTGATAAGGTCCCGGCTAGCCCGAATGCCAGGATGGTGAAGGGAGTGATAGTGGAGGAACAACTGCCGCCTCAGTTCCGGTGGGACGTAAGGGCGCGGTGTATCGGCCGTTACGTCACACCAGAGGTCGAGGGGCGGCAGCTGTTCCAATTTGGAGGCGGAAATGAGATTGGAGAGGGCGGGGTCGGAATGTGGAGTTTGCTTTGATTTTAGGATTTGTGGTGAAGGGAAAGGCAGTAACTCCGCCACCGGCGCGGGGGTAGGGGTGGGTCGGGATAGCGCGTCCGCCACGCAGTTGTCGGCCCCCGGCAAGTATCGGATATCGGACGTAAATTGCCCGATAAACTCGAGTTGCCGGAGGCGACGCGGGGAGGCGGATTTGCGATTCTGTAGGAGGGCGTGGGTCAGGGGCTTATGATCAGTGACGACAGAGAACTGCCTGCCCTCCACGAAGTCACGAAAGTGCTTGATGGCTTCGTGGATGGCGAGGAGTTCTCTGTCGAACGTGGAGTAATTTTTTTGGGTGGGGGATAGCGTTTTGGAGAAGAAGCCTAGGGGTTGGGGGGTGGCGCCGGTGTGCTGATGGAGCACTGCCCCGATGGCCCAGTCGGACGCATCGGTGGTGATGGATAGTGGGGCGTGAGGATCGGGATGGGCCAATAGAGCGGCGTCTACTAGGTCCTGTTTGCAAATTTTGAAGGAGGAGATGAGTTGGGGGGTCCAGGTAATGGGGCGGTTGTCATTTTTTTTGGAGGGTTGGGGAATGGCGTGTATGAGTGGTTGTTGATGTTGTGCTGCGTGTTTGATGTGTCTGCGGTAAAAGTTTAACATACCCAGGAAGCGGCGGAGTTCCGTCACGGTGCGGGGTTGCGGGAAGTCACTAATGGCGTGGACTTTGTCAGCGAGGGGTTTGATGCCCTCGGATGAAACGTGGTGGCCGAGGCAGCGGACGGAGGGTTGGCCGAGAACGCACTTGTCTGTGTTAACCAAGAGGCCTTCGGAGGAGAAGATGTCAAGGATCTGTTGGAGATGGCTGAGGTGTTCTTCCGGCGTCCTGGAGGCTACCAGGACGTCGTCGAGGAAGCAAAAGACGAACGGTAGGCCTCGCAGGATGCTGTCCATATAGCGCTGCCAAGTTTGTGCAGCGTTCCTCAACCCGAAGCCCATCTTAACATACTCGAAAAGTCCGAACGGGGTGATGATGGCGGTTTTCTGGACATCGGGGGGGTGAATGTTGATGTGGTGGAACGCTCGTGAAATGTCGAGGGTAGAGAAGATATTAGCGCCATGGAGGTGCGACGAGAAGTCCCGTAGGTGGGGAACATTATAAAGGTCCGGCGTGGTTTTCGAATTTAGCCGCCGGTAGTCCCCGCAGGGGCGGATATCCCCATTGGGCTTCTGCACGATGTGGAGAGGAGAAGCCCAAGGGGATTTTGAGGGGCGGACGATGCCGTCGGCTATAAGTTTATTAAAATGTTGCCGGGCTTTAGATAGTTGCAGGGGGTGGAGTCGTCGGGCTTTCGCCGTGATGGGGGGGCCGGAAGTCTCGATGTGGTGTTGAATGGTGGAGATGTGGGCAGAGGGGCGGCGCTGGGGGCGGTAGTTGAGGAGGAGGCGTTCAAATTGCGTAGGGGGGTGGTTGATGGCATGTATGAATCCGGGTATGGGTGTTTTTGTGGCGGGGTCAATCAGGCGCGCGTTCCGGACGTCGACCTGGAGACCGAAATATGCGAGAAAATCGGCCCCCAGGATCGCCTTCTCCACGTCCGCCACGGTGAACTCCCACTCGTACGCGAGCCCGCTCATATGAACAGAGGAGCGGTACGTCCCGTACGAGGGGATGGTGGTACCGTTGGCGGCGTAGAGAAGCTGCCGGTAGCAGCGCGCCTGACGACGGAGGATGTTGTTAGGAAATATTGATAGCGCCGCCCCTGTGTCCACCAAGAAAGGCACATTGGTTTTCCTGCAGCGCAGGAAAAGTCGCTGGTGGGTCGGGAGGGCGTTGGGCACAATTGCGGAGGTAGGTACGTTGGTCGGTGTTGGCTGGTCCGCCGCGAAGGAGACGCGAGGCGGTTTCTTGTCGTTCCGGAGGGGGGAAGCGGCGGAGTCTGCAGGGGGGCAGGGAGGAGGGGGTTTCGCCTTGTTCCGGGGAGGGGGAACGGTAGTGGCGGGCTGTGTGGTGGCTGGAGGGGGTTGTGCCCTGGAGGCGGGCGTGGAGGTTCCGTTCCGTGGTGGGGGAACGGACGCGGCGGCGTGAGTGGCGGCCGGGAGGGTGTCTGCCCTGTTGACGGGCATGGAGGGGCCGTTCCGGGGTGGGGGAACGGGAGCGGCGGCGTGAGTGGCGGCCGGAAGGTTGGCTGCCCTGTTGGCGGGCGTGGAGGGGCCGTTCCGGGGTGGGGGAACGGTAGCGGCGGCGTGAGTGGCGGCCGGAAGGTTGGTTGCCCTGGTGGCGGGCGGGGAGGGTTTGTTCCGTTTGTGGTGGGGTGAAGGCTTTGGCGGCGCTGCAGGCGCGGCCGGGAGGTTGGCAGCCGTGGCGGCGGCGTAGGAGGGGTAGCGTGGCTTGGTGGTGGTGGCTGTGTGAATGCGGGCGGGGGGGGGGTATGCGCATGGTCCCCCCCGTGTTGGCGAGGAGGGGGGCCCGCCGGATTTACCGGCGGGCGTCTGCGTTTCCCTGCTTAGGGGCGAAGGAGCAGGGGGGTTGGCACTTGCGGGCCTCCCCACCGAAGTTTACGTGATAGAAACAACGGTTGGGGTGGTCCGCAGGTAGGTAGGCGGAGTTGGTGGGGCGGGCTGAGTTCGATGCGCGCGCAGCTGCTGGGGATCGACCTCTGCGCTGGCGGGGAGGGGATGCGTTGCGGCGCTCGGGTGAGCGCTGGCGGCGGCGGTCGGCGGACGAGTCGCGTCGGCGATCCGCCGAAAGTGGTCGACGGCCGTCGAGGGAGGGTGCCCGGCCGCGGTCCCGGGATTTTGTGCGGTCCCGGAAAGGCGGGGGGTGGCGCGGCGTACGCACCTCACTGACGGCGGCCGCAGCGGCCAAGTCGTGCACGGTGTCCGCGAGGCGCAGGAGGGGCTCGTCGGGACCGTCGAGATGGCTGGCCAGGGCCATCTGGATGGGGTGGGGAAGGGCACGTAGCCAGAACGTGCGTGCGATGTCGGCGGTCATGATCCCCTGCAGCTGGTGTCGCAGCCGTCGGTAGAGGTGGGAGGGCTTCTGGTCGCCGAGGTGTTGAGGTTGGGAGAGGGCGGCGACTCGGGCGATTTTCGACGGCTGGTAGGTGTTGATGAGGCGGCTGCGGAGGTCGTCGTACGCAGCGGCGGCGTCGGGGGAGATATCAGAGGTCTGCAGCAGGATCTCGTAGGGCAGTAGTGAAATGATCCGGGAATATCGGGTTTTCTGGCTGCGGATGTTGGCGGCCGAAAACGCTGCGTCCACTTGGAAAAACCAAAGCGCCGGGTCGTGCGTGTAGAAGGGGGGCAGCGACAGAGGGAACGCAGCGGACGCCGTCATGACGTTGGCGGCGGCTGCGGCCGTAGCGGCGGCGGCGGCGGCGGTGTCCGACGTCGCAGAGGTCGGCGGGGAGAGCGTGGAGAAGGGGTTGTCGGCCAATGCGTCGGATGTCGCAGCGGCGGGCGGCTGCAGTGTAGCTGGTCGCAGGAGCGGCGGCGTCGGTGAGTTCGGGTCCATTTCTGTAACTAAAATTCAAAAATTTGACGTGGTTTTGAATTTTGAAATTCGCAATCGGCGGGAGCGGTGGTGCGTTGAGTTGAGAGGTGAGTGTTGAGGGTTGGGCCAAGAATTGCGAATTTAGACTGACTGGTTAAAATTTTGAATTTAAAATTTGGGACACCGAACTACTTGACTGGGGCGACACATGAGGTGGGAAGGTGGGAAGGAAGAAGGTTGAGTGAACGTCGGGTTCACCACTGTGATGAATTTAAAATTCTCATCACGGTGGCGTGGAAGGAAGGTGAGTGAGTGAATTTAGGTAAAGGAGAGAAAAGGAGGAAAAGTCGCAGGCGGCTGTAGTCAACCGAACATCTACGACTTTTGGAGGAGAGAGAGGTGGTGTGGAAGGAAGGTGAGGAAAAGTCGCAGGCGGCTGTAATCAACCGAGCATCTACGACTTTGGAGGAGAGAGAGGTGGATGAGGGAATTTCACCTAGGCGGCTGTAGTCAACCGTTCATCTAGGTGAAGGAGAGGAAAGGAGAGGTCCCTTGTCTAGGCGGCTGTATTCAACCGATCATCTAGACAAGGAGGAGGAGGAGAGAGGAGAGAGGAGGTGAAATTCCCAGGCGGCTGTATTCAACCGATCATCTGGGAGGTAAGGTAAGAGAGAGAAGAGAGAGCTGGTTAGAGGAAGTGTCGAATGAAGCTTGAGCGCCAGGATCCGGGGTTTTATAGTACTTGGGGGCCTCTCCCTCCAGCTCCTTGCTGGGAGCTGGTAGTGGGGCCCCAGGTTGAGTAACCCTGGGTTCTGTCGCCTGTCCCCACTCATATCTTTATTTACGGAGCTTTAGTTTGGCGTTTGGATATTGGTGAGAACTTAATATGATAGGAGTGTTCCCGGGAGGGACTCACGACAAAGTAGTAGGAGCATTGAGTAATTATTGAGACCTTGGTGGTGGACACTACAGATTCCCCGGTTCCATCCAACCGATTCCGATGAAATTTCAGGTGATTTGTAGGTGGATCGAAAGTGGTAATAAGTGACAATGGTGGTAAGCAATAATTAACAATAATACACACCTACACCCTATTACCAATAGTTTTTTATCACGTTGCCGAAATCGATGAATGTAGATGATGAATTAATTATTCCTTAGAATCCGCTTCGAATTGCAAGGGTTTTAATGATGAGGCTGGTTAATGAGTGAGTCATTTCCGTAAAACGATAGGAATACGAAGAAATTTTGGGGTTTGTTTACAGATAAAACTATAACTGTATACGTATTTCGCACTCAAACACGGAGTGGAGCGCGGTGATAAAGCTCCCTGATTATTTCCAGGGAAGAAGATGGATAGGAATCGATCGAAGAAACGTTTAAGGAGATTAATGTTATCTTCATCTCAGCTGACCTGTTCAGTTGTAATCTGTTGGGTACCTAATAGATTCCACCCTCGACTCATTTGTTTTTGTTATTATTGCCGATTTCACAGACCTGACATTTTTATGAGAAGAGTAGGAGGTGTTGGATTTATCACTCCGATAAAGAATAACTTAAAAGTCCCTCATAATTATTATGAAGGTACTTCCGTTTTGGTAAGCGGCAATGGACACCGCGACATCCGACAAAGTATTAAAGTACATGTTTTTTGGAGCGCTCATCGCCTTCATTTACTTAACCCGGATTCACATTCACATACAGGGTGTTCACACTCAAGACTGTTAACCTTCTAGGAGGGATCGATTGTGCAGCTAATTTGCAACAAAAAGTTCCTCGTAGAAATTTTTTGAAAACCCTTTATTTTTCGAGTTTTTTCACTATTAAGATTTCTTTCCTGTTTTCGACCTCGTCTCAGTAAAACTGCCATAACTCCCTTAATTTTTGGAGTAAACAAAAAATTGAGGACACCGTTGGAAAGAGCGTTAAATTTCCCATCTCCCTGAGGTATTTGGATTTTTTTTACAGTAGGTCAAAGTAGGCGAAATAATGGACTAAACACGAGAATTTTTCACTTTTTTAAAATTTCTGTTTTTTAATGGTGCGTTACGTATTAAAACAAAATGGAAAAAAACCGTACGCGTTACAGGAAAAACTTGCCCAAAATCTCAGTTTTCCAACGGTATAATCAATTTTGATTTTACACTGCTAATTAGAGGAGAAAACGACGTTTGAATGCAAAAAAACGGGATTTTTCGTTAAAAACCCTGTTTTTTGGGGTTCAACACCAACAGATCAAGTAAGGAAGGGTTTATTATCTTTCCCTCGTAATTTTTCACGCTGAGTGCAATGGTGAAACTCTCCATCCTCCACGGACCGTCTCAAAACTGGGTTTCCAAAGGTTGAGATCCTAAGCCCCCCCCCCCCCCCCCCCCCCCGGCCTTGAGCCCTGTTTGGGATCTGCGTTAAAAAGGTTTGCAAGACGATTCCTGTTCCTGAGCTATCTCGGAATGTTGTTTATCAAATATTTTCACACTCATTACCTTTCTTCTCTTTCAACTCTCAACATGCCTCCGCATTACACAATGCAAGATTATGCCACTACGGCGCCCACCGTGGGAATGCCTCTGAAGCATCTCTGCCATCCATTTCACCTGATGCCGATACAAAGCCTCTTGCCTCGTGACGCTATACCACAAATGCAATTCGCTCAATGGTTTGTTAATCAAGGACAGGGTTTTACGTCCCAAGTAATTTGGACGGACGAGGCTACTTTCACGCGAGCGGGAATTTTCAATTCCCACAATAGCCACATGTAAGTTTTTGCATCAATCTGGATTAGATAGGTACATACCCACCTTCTTGGATAATTGTCGGAGGCGCCAGTTCAAAGCCCAACTTCAATAAAATACACTAGAATGGATTAATTTGAAAAAAGAAAAAAAAGCTTTTGGAAAACCTTCTGTCTGTTATTTGATGTTGTCTTACTCACAGAGGGCTGACGAAAATCCCCATGTTACAGTGGTAAGGAGTCACCAATATGAATTCCGGGCCAATGTATGGATGGGTCTGCTTGGGCGCCAGCTCATTGGCCCTGTTATTTTACCGGACCGTATGAATGGGGAATATAGGTACACTTGGTTTTAATTTAATTTTCATGACTGGCTCAACGTCCCTACTTTATGTGCTAAATGAAGTGTCCTTGGTCATGACCTACTAAGCTAACGCATGATTGTGTTTACAGACTTTTTACAATTGCTGAACAGCGAGTTCACCAATTTCCTTGAAGACCATGTCCCTAGTAGGTGCTGGCACGGTTGATCCCGTCGTCGATAGCCGGTGGAAAACGGCTTGTATCGTCTGGGGATTCGGAACTGGACGATCCGTGGAGGATGGAGAGTGTCACCATTGCACTCAGCGTGAAAAATTACGACGGAACGATAATAAACCCTTCCTGACTTGATCTGATGGTGTTGTTGTTGAACCCCAAAAAACAGGGTTTTCAACGAAAAATCCCGTTTTTTGCATTCAAACGTCGTTTTCTCCTCTAATTAGCAGAGTAAAATCAAAATTGATTATACCGTTGGAAAGCTGAGATGTTGAGCAAGTTTTTCCTGTAACGCGTACGGTTTTTTACCATTTTGTTTTAATACTTAACGCACCATAAAAAAACAGCAATTTTAAAAAGTAAGAAATTCTCGTGTTTAGTCCATTATTTCGCCTACTTTGACCTACTGTAAAAAAAATCCAAATACCTCAGGGAGATGGGAAATTTAACGCTCTTTCCAACGGTGTCCTCAATTTTTTGTTTACTCCAAAAATTAAGGGAGTTATGGCAGTTTTACTGAGACGAGGTCGAAAACAGGAAAGAAATCTTAATAGTGAAAAAACTCGAAAAATAAAGGGTTTTCAAAAAATTTCTACGAGGAACTTTTTGTTGCAAATTAGCTGCACAATCGATCCCTCCTAGAAGGTTAACAGTCTTAAGTGTGAACACCCTGTAGAATGTGACAGTGAACCCCGGAACCCGTGACATCTCACAGATTTCCGAACTTCCCACTGATGGACAAGCAACAGCTTCCCAAGCAACGACGACATCCTATTTAAACCCACATTAGCGTTTCGTATGACTCAGCTGATTAAAATATACCACCCGTAATTTAGGTATGTTTTCGTTTGCCAATTCTCCTGAGACAATGAGAAGTACCTACCCAAGACTTCTGTTTTCATTACTTTCCCATTGTTAAATGAAAGTAGGTTCTATTCTTAAGAATTTCGAGACCAACCGCAATCTCCTACCATGAATAGTTCTTTTTCTATGAGCTTTCAAAGTTTCGGAAAAAAGTGACGTCAATTCACCCCTCCCGCCTGGGCAGGACCCCCTTAACAAGTGTGACGTCACTAGTTGCCGAAACTTTGAAAGCTCATAGAAGAAGAACTATTCATCGTAGGAGAGTGCGGTTGGTCTCAAAATGCTTAGAATGGAACCCAATTTCATTTAAAAATATAAACAGAAGTCATGGCTACTCCTTATTGCCCAACAACCCTTATATTTAGACGAGCTAAATATAAGAAATATAATTATATTTAGCTTTCTGATTATTAAAGGACATGGAGAATGTGAAAACCTGTTTTCGAGTATTCATGTTACCTGTGGCATTCATGATTCATGAACCACTTCTATAATAAATTAACAAATGTAATAAAAATAATAAATTAACAACAATAAATTAACGACTATAAAAAATGAAAACTAATTAATTCGTAGGTAGGTACCTACACTATATTAATAAGTAAACTGAGCTATTGTAAAGTAAATCTATAAAATGATAAAGAATTAGGCAAATTCCCCCACCTAGCACGGAACAGTGTTGGGTAATTAGGTACCACGGTAATTAAAACGGAATACGCATAGAAGTGAGGTAATACTTTTACATATTTATTCACAATTAATAAGTTTCTTAGATGTGATTGTACTGATTATACCTATATTATAATCCACTGTTTTAGAAGGAATTAATTTATTTTTCATTTAGTTTTGCCGGCTTTGAAAATTTCAACAGCCTGTTCCCTTTCACAATAGGCGCAATGCATTTAGGAAAACCCGATTTTTCTTTCAGAGAATTCGCGCTCCACGTGCGTGGAGGAACAGCTAACAGTCATAATGTACCTACAGGATTTCTACAAATGAAATAATTTGATTGATTGATCGACAGGAGAAAGACGACGAGGCTGCGATGTTAGACATTGGACCGGGATCATAGGTTAGAATAATATTACTCGGTGTGGAAGAAGAATGTACGTTATAGAATACTTACACGTATCCTGCCAATATGTTCATTAGGGTAGATTTGCCGGCGCCGGAAGGTCCCATGATAGCGGTCAAGTGTCCGGACTTGAAGCTACCAGAGATACCCTTGATGATTCTTCGTCTCCCTGTAACAGAAAAAATAGGCAGAATTTTATAATCAAATATTTAAAAATCCATCTGACCACCGTAAACGGTTTTAACAACGTAGTAATATAGTAGTCCTACCGGAAGGACTAGATAAGACGCTCAAGATGAGGGGTGAGCACAGCTTCAGCCTTCAGGTGGGTCAGGGATTTATTTGTCGGCTGTGGGTTGGCTCAAGTCTCCGCAACCTGTTTGAGCCCGAAATCTAGAACGAACCAACTACTACTACTAGTTCGTAGCAAACTGACAGGTTGTACATCAAGAACATGACACATTCCGCTGTCATGTCCGCCGATACCTCAAACAATACTAATTCGTTATCGGGGGAGTGAGAAATTTTTTGAGCACCAAGGTGAGTACTATAATGAACTTGATAAGCCTCAAGGTCAGGGATGGGATCGACCTATTTTCCGTGAAATCTACCGATTTTTTGCCCCGAATTTTTACCTATTCAAAGTTTTCTACCGATTTTTTGAAAAATCCCCTCAGATTTTCGAATTTTCTACATTTTTTTTTCCCCTTCAGTATGTTATGAATGTTTTACGGTGTTCGCTGGAGAAGCTGTCAAGGATGTTTGGAAGACGAAGGAAGTTGTTCACATTGACAACCAATGTCAGACAAGCCGAGGCAAAAATGTTAAGACAAACATGAATTTGTTAAGGAAGACGTTTGTTAAGAAGGGTGAATCAAAATATTGATTCCCGTTCATATGGGCTGCCCTGGCGATTTGCGCTTGCGGAGTTTGCTCATTCGCTAAAAAATTTTTCTTCAGTTTTTTTAAACAGATTCTTACCGTTTTTACTGATTTTCTGTGGGTTCCTACACATTTTGTATGTTAAATCGATGCTTTCTACCGATTTTAATGGTGTGCTGAATCCACCTGTTTCTGCCGGATTTTATTTTCCTACCTATTTACCGATTTTTGCTTGCTCGGACCTGGCAACTCTGCCGTTTCCTCCCTGTTTCATCGCACGACGAAACATGTAAGAATTGAGATAATGCTAATATAATGGCTCTGATGGTGCCTCATCCTGACACCAAAACTATTTGTGTGGGTCGAGCCAATTAGATTTACGGGACTACTATATTAAAAAACGGAGGGCTAAACTCGCCACCTTTTCGATGTAGCGCCATGCATATGTCAAAACGTATTTCAATTTGAATCCATTTTTATCAAATATATTTCTTATGTGCACAATGCTAAATGTCTGCTTTTTTATTTCAAACACAATAAATATGACCAACTAGGGAACGTTTGGGAATCAATGAGGTATTCAACCAGCAGCTCCGAGGCTTTGTTGTTGATCCAACCACGCTGAATCCATGGTGGGCCCTTGCTGAACTGGAAGACTAAAATGTTTAACTTAGGGTGCAAGGGCGGTATTGTTCGTATTAACCTAAGTCTTCACTGTGAATTTGCTTGGAATAAAATGAACCCCCCCCCCCCCCCCAATTTCCAAAACGGATTTTTGACATTTTTTTATACGAATGGTCAAGATTTTACACTGTTCTTGATTTGCCAGGTGGTACCTAACTACTACATTTCGTTCAATTCGAACCATCATCATTACCTGTATTATATTACTACTGAGATGGAGATTAAGTAAGTTACAGGAGACATGAAGATTATCGCGGAAGCAAGAAACTAAAAATCCGGGTCATTGGCTAGGTAACACACCTCAGGTATAAGGAAGGCGTTTTCCCAATGGCCCCATCGTCATTTGAATCGTTCTTCAGTAGTATAAATCTAAATGTACGCAGATCAGCTTTCGATCCGAGGATGAATATAACAATTATCGAGACTATTCTGTCTCTGAGAAATATGCATTTAGATACCTGAGTAGGTTCATGTACCAAAGATAGGTATTTAAGTCTACCCAGCGCATCCACAGCAAAGGCTTCATAAAAGAATTGTTTAGCTGGAAGGAAATTGCGCTCGGCGAAGGCAGAATGATACAAACTAGGTCACATTCCATTGTTTATTTTACTACTGGAGTTGGAGAAAATGCTGATTCGAATCAGTCACCAGGTAGTAGGCTGGCGTTATCCAATTACTTGACAATGTTGGGTCCAATATTGTATTCATTTCTAGTGACAACGACGCATTCAAATCGACTGACATAATCTCTGGATTTCTATCGCTATCACTTTTTGTACCCGAAGGCATTTTTTTCTGTATTAACAAACCATTAAAATATTTTTGCTGAAATTTTGACTGAATACTCTTCTCACTGATACATTGCATCACCCAAGTTTCATAACTTTCATGTATTTTCGCCTGAGATGACATACTTTCCAGTCTCTAAATGTTAGAGACATCAAATTTAGAGGGTATTGCATTTGTACATCAACTGAAGCTGCTGAATTGAGATGTAAAAAAAATAATATTTTTTGTGATGAAAATTTACATATAAAAATGTTTTTCTCGACTTCAATTTAGAAGAAAAAAAGGTTTATTATTTACCTGTATAGATGCCCCTTCTGCGTAGATCACTGTTTCCTATGGTCAATACCCTCGAGCTCCCCCCAGGAAAGCCCTAAATCGAGTAATGGAGCCGGCCCCGGAATTAAAGTTTCCTACAAATGCGCGGGATTAAATAATTCAACCATTAATTATTTTGTAGTTATTCATGAAGCATAAGGCAAATAATAAACCGTTGTGTAATAATTTACCTGTTTAGGTCCCCCTGTTAGGGTGTTGCCCCTTCTAAGTAGATAGTATAATGAACCGTTGTGCAACAATTTATCTTTCAGTAATAATTTACCTTTGTGTAATAATTTACCATTGTGTAATAATTTACCATTGTGTAATAATGTACCCATCAATAATACTTCAACATTTGTCCAAGCTTCACTAGGTACCTATCAACAAACTCCAAAAGAGCCATCATTTTTCAAATGAAATAATATCGCAGACCAACCAACTCGACTTCATACTCCGTGAATATAATCAGGTGCTCCCTAGCAATGATTATCTCGGGCCAATTCCCGATTGTTGCCGCGTCCCTAGTGATGATATTTGGGTTGAATGTATACAATATCATTCACCCTGCTGTTGAAAAAGCCTGTCGGTGCAAACGTCTGGGCCTTACTGTGAACGAACGGCTGGACGTACAATGCTCCGGGTGGTCTTGAAAAACTTCCAAGTTCGAGAACTATATAAAACCGTAAAAAAATCGAGATAACGGCGTCCTGGAGATTTCAACCCCCATTTTTAACACCTTATAGATGACTGACATTAACGCCAACTAGACCCCAAATGGGACCTATAAACCGAATTTCGTCAATTCTGGTTCATGATAACTAAGAAAAGTGCGAAGTACGGCTTACGGCGGACGGACAAAGTTTCTTTTACTTATTGCATTTTCGGATTCTACATAGGTACCTTGAAACGTAAACAATCAAATTTTGAGGGGAGGTCAAAAATTTTTTTCATGCTCGATTCAAAGGTTCATTATTGAAAATAATAAACCAAAAAAAAACTTAGGGCACAAAAAGTGACAGTGGGTCCCTTGTTCTTTCAAAGAACATAGCTTAGATGAACGCTCTATCGAAACCAGTTCGGTATTTCTCGGTCATTTGTGGTTTAAAAAAAAAAATTTCAACAAAGCAATTTGAAAAGAGTGCGGAGAACCGAGACTACCGATTTCTTCAATTTGCTGAATAAAAAATCAACAAAACAATTTGAAAAGAGTGCGGAGTACCGAGACTACCGATCTCTGCCCAGGATGACTTTTTATTTGTTCTCCAGAATTTCGGGGACCCATGAGAATTCACTATTTGCATTAGCAATGTTTGTGTCAATTAGTAATAATCGAATCGACTATCATGAATCGGATATTTTTGATAACTGATAACCTATGACCTATGCTGACTTGTTCCTTGTTAACATTGACACCAAGGAATAATTTTTGGAGATTTTCAGATTTTCGCACTTATCTCTTCGGTTTTTCGTTCGCGGGTCGTTTTTCCTCAGTTTTGGTTTATTATTCTGTGAATAATACACCTATGTATTTGCTCAGCAAAACGTTTTTATAACACCGCCTCAAAATTTTTTCTTTCACGTTTCAAGGTGCGTAGATTCCAAAAATGCGATGTCCGTCCGCCTTATCATGCATAAATATTTCATTTTCGGTTTAAACAATTCGTTCTTTCGTATATAGGCTCCATTTGGACCCTAGTTGTATCCCGAAACTTTGCAGCCCGATCGGAATATACCCAGCGGTGTTATGGGTGAAAAATGGGTGTAAAAATCGGTGTTTTTGGAGTTTTAGTAAAATGAGATTTTGAGATAGGTATATTTTTCCATGTTTTTTAGGGCGAGAAGACCGAATATGAAGTCGATGTTGACCAGAGAGTGAAGAATTGAAGTTGTAACGAAGTTCAGCTTCAAAAATTCATTTTTTATGAAAATCGTAATACATTTATATAATAACACTAGAAAAAGTGTCGACAGGTGAATCAAGACATTAAATGGTACTATCAATGATAAAAGATAATTTGGGGGGGGGGGGGGGGGGTAGTTCGTGTTTTTGGCGGCCAAAATTGGTGGAAAACATCAGAAATACCTATTTCAATTATTGCACATGAAAGAAACAATAAATGAACAGCCAGGATTTCTGTAGGCAAGTCCATGTGACAAGGCCTTTGCTGAATTTTTAAAGTGAATAAGGGTGTTTTCAGGAAAAGGGCGAAACGTTTTATTAGCACTTCGAGTAAACAGATCCAGCTTAGGTAGGTATTCTATCAATGTAGGAAAAACACTTGCAGCGCCTTTCTCCTCCTACCGACGAGAGCGGGTACAGCTATGTTCAGATTCATTTTCAGACCGCTACTATAATATTATAGTAATCTGATTTACATTATTGATGATGGCTTAACGCCAAGTATGTACCCACATAATTATCTAGGAGTGCTATAAATCATAGTTGGAACTACAGTGGTGATTAGAGTCACCACCTCGTCGTCCTTGGGTCACCTACCTAACCGCGGTATTTCTACCAAGTGTTTACTATAATCGTTTATAGTTAATACTATTATAGTTAATACGTTAATACTATTATAGTTTTACCCCATTCCATTCCCTGGTTACATAGGGAATAGAATGCTTTTAGGCGGCTTTTTCAAAACGCACTCCTACAAGAATTGTGAGTCGTGTAAGTATACCTATTACTCGATTCGGGAACTTCCGGTATCCGACAGACGAAAGTTTCGACAGGTCTCATTGAAAGGAAGGTTAGATAAAGAAGGTTATATCACCGACCAGTAGGTAGTTGTTTATAACCCCGACCTTATCAAAACCTGGGTCTATCTAGGATATCTATCGAAGTGAAATCTCATAGATAGACACCTAGCAGCCTTCACGAAATTGAGAAACACGCATTTTAATACTTAAAACTTATGGACGCAAAGCTGTCCATAAAAATTCAAGTTTATGGTAACGCTTGGTAAACCAACAGTAAAACCAAAACCCGCTTCTAAGCTTACTTGGGAGCGGGGTTTTTGGTTTATTCTTTTCAATAATGAACCTTTGGAATGGAACGTGAAACTTTTTTTTTAACCCCCTCCTCAAAATTTCATGGTTTACGTTTCAAGGGACGAATAATAAGAATATCGAATAACAATTTTCCGCCGTACGCCGTCCACGGCTTTTTCCTGAACCAAAATTCACGAAATTCGATATATGGGTCCAGTTTGGGCTCTAGTTGGTTGAAATATCCGGAGTATCCCTATCTCGGAAAATTTTATTTTGAGGCGTGGGTCCTCTCGAATTTTTAAATAGTTTGCTTTTTTTCTGAATTTTTGAGCCCACCTAGAGCATTCTACAATGTCGCCATAAAATTTGCCCTAAAGAGCAGCGTGTAACCAGGCACCAAGCTGGGTTGAGAGCGCACATCACCAACTTGTCTCTCTGCCAGGTGGCCGCAGTAGCAGAGTGGTCTAGGCGTCGGGCTCATACACTTAAAATCATAGGTTTGACTCCCGGTTCCGGGACCGTTTTGTTTTATTATTCTCTGAATAACACACATCCGTCTTCGCCCAGCAAAAAAATGCTATAGCACCCCCTCAAAATATTTTCTTTTACGTTTCCAGGTGCGTAGATTCCAAAAATGCCAATGTCCGTCTGCCGTACGCCGTATCATCCATATCTACTTAATTTTAGGTCTAAAAAATTCGTTGTTTCGCACAGAGGGTCCATTTGGGACCTAGTTGTGTCCCGAAACTTTGCGCCCTATCCGAATATACCCAAGGGTGTTATGGGTGAAAAATGGGTGTAAAAATAGGGTTTTTCGGTGTTTTAGTAACATGAGCTTGTGAGGTATCGTTTTCCATGTTTTTAGGACGAGGAGACCGAATTTGAAGTCGATTTTGATCAAAGAATGGAAAACTGAGGTGCTAACGAAGTTTTAGCCTTAAATTTACGTTATAATTTGTTCCTAAATCGTCGTTCTTTCGCACACAGTTTGGGTCCCCATTTGGGAACACATTTGGATCCTAGTTGTGCTCCGAAGCTCGGGAGCCCGATCGGAATACGATACCTCACATACACCCAGGGATGTTGTGGGGGGGAGGGGGGAATGGTGTAAAAATATTGGTTTTCAGTGTTTTTTTAGGGTTTAGTGAACATGAGCTTGTGAGGTATCGTTTTTCATGTTTTTTTTTAGAACGGCGAGACCGAATATGAAGTTGATATGTAGTTGAGTTGAACTGAGGTTTTAACGAAAGTTCAGCTTCCAAAACTCATTTTTATGAGTCAAAAACCTGGCAAATTGTCTGAAATAATCATAAAGGACCCCGCACTTTTTCAATGTAAAAGTGGTTTCACTAGATCGAGCCAGAATTTGGCACGGGGCTTCCTTTCAGTCTCCTGAACAAAAGTCTCAATTGCACAAAAAAATCTACCGTCAGGATTTTGAGCTATGGCCAGATTAAGCGCTTCAAGTTCGACTTTTTAAACACCTTCAATTGCTTATATCTCTCTAGGGATGCATTTTAGAGAAAAAAATTCATGAGTAAAATCGTCTTAAAATCGTCCAAACAACTCGATGCCATACTTGTTTCAAGTCAAAAATGTTTCTTCATTTTTGGCCAATAAGTCCCCGTGTGCTTATGTATAAGAAAATATAAGAAACGTTAAGAAACATTTTTTGACTTAAAACAAGTATGGCATCGAGTTGTTTGGACAATTTTACTCATGCACTTTTTTTTCTAAAATGCATCCCTAGAGAGATATAAGCAATTGAAGGTGTTTAAAAAGTCGAACTTGAAGCGCTTAATCTGGCCATAGCTCAAAATCCTGACGGTAGATTTTTTTGTGCCCATTGTGACTTTTGTTCAGGAGACTGAAAGGAAGCCCCGTGCCAAATTCTGGCTCGATCTAGTGAAACCACTTCTACATTGAAAAAGTCTAGTGAAACCACTTCTACATTGAAAAATCTAGTGAAACCACTTCTACATTGAAAAAGAGCGGGGTCCTTTGTATAACAACGTAAGAAGTAGTATCATCAGGTGAATCAAGACAACTAAATGGCACTATCGATGATCAAAGATAATTTGTAAAAAAAAAATAGGAGCCTAATTCGTGTTTATGGGGTCCAAAACTGGTGGAAACCATCAAAAATAGCTATGTCAATTATTGCACACGGAAGGAACAATAAATGAACGGCCAACACTTCCAACAGAATAATAAACCCATGTGACAAAGACTTTGCAACGGTTTTCACTTCACATCAACAATATCCCTTCAGAACTACATTTGTGTTTCTTTTTGCCATTTTACGTACTGCTTGAACATTGAACGCATGATATTAATTTGTAGTGGCGAATAGTTAATACTAAACTACGGAGGGGCTGTGATCTATACAGAAGGTTTATCTATACGTGGGGTTGAAATCTCCAGGATGCAGTTATCTCGAATTTTTTTACGGTTTTAAATAGTTCTCGAACTTGGTAGATTTTCAAGACCACCCGGAGCATTGTACGTCCAGCCGTTCGTTCACAGTAAGGCCCAGAAGTTGGCACCGACAGGCTTTTTCAACAGCAGGGTGAATGAAATTGTATACATTCAGCCCAGGGACGCGATAACAATCGGGAATTGGCCCGATATAATCACTGCTAGGGAGCACCTGATCATATTCACGGAGTTAAGTCGAGTAGTTTGTTGATAAGTAGTGAAACTTGAACGAACCTTGAAGCATTATTTGGGTAAATTATTAAACAATGGCAAATTATTGCAAAACGGTAAATTATTACACAACGGTTCATTATACCATCTACGTAGAAGGGGCTGGAGTTTGTTGGTAGGTACGTTTGCTTCACATCAACTTTTTCGCTCCACATCAACAATTTCCCTTCAGAACTTCATTATTTGCGTTTCTTTTTGCCAATTTAGTTACTGTTTGTAATCGACGGAATTATTTTAGCAACGTTTAACTCGTGATTTAGGTAGGTACCTAGTAACGAGTACGGGGTTAGGTACTAACCTGCGGAGGATCTGCGATCTACATAATATGTATAGCATAATAGCATATGTATAGCATAATATGTATATTATATTATATAGACAGGTTATCTATACAGAGAGCTGTGATCTGTAACAGAAGGGTGTTCTGTAAAAAAATAATATACCGTTGTCCAGGGATTTGCAGGGTTTTTTTAAACGTTTTTAAATTGATCTTGAATTAAAGAATTTTTTGAGACCACTCGGAGCATCGACCAGCCGTTCGTTTGCACCGAAAAGCTTCGTCAACATGATTGGGATCGGAACGATATGAATCCGGCCCAGATATCATTGCTAGGGATCACCTGATCATAATCACGGATGGCTGTATGAAGTCGGTTGGTTGTTCTGTGAAATTATTTCATTTGAAAATGATGGAGCTTCTGGATTTTATTGATAGGTACTTTTGCAACTTGAACAAACGTTGAAGTATTATTGGGTAAATTATTACACAACGATAAATTATTACGCAACGGTTTACAATACTATCTACGCAGAAGGGGAATCTATACAGGTAAATTATGACACAAAGGTTTATTATTTGCCTTATGCTTCATGAATAACTACAAATAATTAATGATTGAATCATTGAATCCTGCGCATTTTTATGAAACTCTAATTCCCAGGCCGTCTCCAGTACCCGACTTAGGGCTTTCCTGGGAGGAGCTCGAGGGTACTGACCACAGAAAACAGTGATCTACGCAGAAGGGAATAAAGCGTTGTATAATAATTTGCAGCGTTTTAAAAAAATTCTATTCTATCTGTACTACGTCCGGAATTTCAACGGCCGGGGGGGGGGGGGGGGGGGGAATTGAAAATCTATACAACTCTCAACTGATTTGTGTGGTTCTTTTTTTATTTGACTCAGTTTTGGGTCTAGTTCTGCAATTTTAGAATCAATATAATATTGATAATATTTTATAATGTAATATTGATGAACATTTTCTATGAGGCGATTGGGGGGTCTATTTATACTCCGTGTGACTGAAAAATACACCACCAAAAAGAGCGTCCCTGTAATGCATGCATTACTTAACTTTTTGTCTTACCGACCTAATTATTTATACTGGGAATAGTGAGGAGTGAACAAGAGATATGATATTAAACAAAATTTTTCCGAAGAACCTTACAGAAGAGACATCTAAACAAATTACAAAAAACTCTACAAAAAATTGATGAATGAGCCCCGCCTACTCTCACCAAAAACCGTTCATAAACTGACGTTCTAACCCGCAATACATCATTAGAAAAGTTGTGTTGATTGGTTTATATTGCACGAAATTGTTTTCGAGGGAAAAGCCAAGGTGAAGATTACTGACTACTCCGTTTCCTGTTTCTTAATCAGATTGTTAGCTAATAAGCAATATTTTACCTTTAACAAAATTTTCCACACTCATAAACCAACTGCAAACTCGATTTGGCCAATTTATGAAGGTGATGACGATGACGAACCCAAAACCCAAGGTTTCATTAACTGCAATCGGTATGAGTCTAGTCAGTTTTTGGATGTGTCAGTAATCGAAAATTTTATTGATGAAAGTGAACGTGCAAAACCTGAACGACGAACAAGTGTTGAACGGAAGGAAGACCTTACGCTGTCACGATATTAATCATAATTATTCGAACAAAACGTTCAGTCATTTTCTCCGCTAAGCTCCTAACCGGACTGACGCCGGAAATATAGTAAGTAATCAAGACAGTGTGTCTCAGTGTGATTGCAACGTGCTGAAGCTATTTCGTAAGGACTGTGATGTCACTGGAAACCCTTCTTCCCTCCCTCCTAGTTAAGAACCTGCGGTTGCTAATAGTCCATCTGGTAGGTACTAATAAGTAGGTAGGTACTTGTGATTTGGTTACAGCCAGAACTTCAGCTGCTATTCGGATAACTGGCAGTATAGTTTGACGAATCGGGGGATTTTCTTGAAAATGACCGGGCAGTTTTGCACAATTTCTCAACTTTTGACTGGTTCTTTTTTTTTCTTTTTTTCTCTTTTTAAGTATTTCCACTGTTTTTCCCCCCATGATTGATTGTCATTCCGTTGTCCCCTCTCCACCCCACTCTGTTAGAATGGTTTTAATGTATATATTGTAATTGGGCTTGCCCGTAATAAACAATTCCAAAGATAACCTCAGCATTTTTGTATTATACTCGCGTGAGGGCACCTTATGTCCATTTTACAACACTATCGGAAAACTATCAGTATCTTAAACGTGAATGTGTGCATCATGTAACTAGATATGTAAAATTCCTATAATCATGTAGAATTATGGCAACCAAGTCAAATATGGGTGACGGAAAATTACCCATTCGTGTCCCACGTCGTTTGGCTGTCCCAGTTCGGGCTCTGTAACCCACGAGGACTCTTTCCGGTTCTTCAGACCGGGCGTTCACTCGGAAGTTGCATAACCGCTAGCTTTTAACCTGCATTTACTCTAACATCGGTTACCTCTTTGCCGCCTACTTTCATTTATTTGTTTCGAAGAAAGCTTTTTTTTTCCTCTTCTGTAACCTGCTCATTTTACAGCCGCTGCTATACCTTCATAGTACAAGATTTTCTAAACGAACTCACTCACTCTCAACATAATGTTTAATGTTTCAATGATTTTCCGCGTTCATTTTCCCAAAAACATCAGTTTAACATGGAAATCACATTTATACAATATGAATTTGGTGGAATCCAAAGAGGCTAAGCCTGAACGTGAATGGACAGTACAAAAATCAGTTCGGAGAGAACTGAAGGCACTGAGTGACAAGTCATAAACACAAGATCATTTTGCAATAAGCGTAGATTTTACACGTAAATGGAGTACCTACTTATGAGCTTGACCTCATGTGCCTCAAACCAGGATTGGAGATAACAATTATCGATAAGGTAGTTATACAAAATTATTATCTCCAATCTTCATCTTGTCTGTAGGGTAGATGTTATATCTTTTATCTATGACGGGATGCTGAATGACGTAAAGGTCATCTCAAGGCAAAAGTTTCTCTTCTGAGATCTGTGGAGGAGGAAACGCCACTTGAACCACTTTCACTGGATAGGGCTGCTCAGAATGAGCACTGGGAATGAGAAGGGACTTCGGTGGATTGCATCAAGGATGGTGGGGAGGACGCTTGACGACCCAGAGTCTGGGTCATTCTCGTTCTATTTCTGTGTTCTTTCTCAACTTCGTCTTAGAGGTTTGAGTAGTCGAAGGCGTAGGAAGTTCACAACGATAGAGCTACATTAACACCACAATTACGTCAACGGACAGGGATGTGCATTAATCTTAATACTTCAATATTAGTGTCAGGACATCCTTGTAGATAATCATTCTCTTCATATGGTTTCTGTCAGATACAACTCTATACAGTAAGATACACCATAATAAACGTGTACTTCGGATTAATTTGAAACAGAACCTACCTACCTTTTGGTAATGTAAGATTTTTCTCTGTTCGGAGGTATGGGAAAAAAATCATTATTTTACTCAAGTTCCATTACTTTCTTTTGGTCTTTGGACAGGGCTTTACACGCAACATACTTCGCCTAAGTTGAGCCAACGACAAAGATAGTCATGTGATTTGCTAACATTTGTATTACTTACAAATAAATACATGGGACCTAGTTATTAGTCCACCTAGATAGTGTTGATAATTTTATATTAATAATAGATCCCAAGTGTACGAAAATGTATTCTTGAAAATTCAAGCTGATTCAGAGGCAATGCTATGTAGGTACACCGAACAGCATGACGTAAACAACCATGGTCCTACTTGTAGCATTCATTTTGACTTTGACATGGTAAATTAATATCAGGTGATGTGAATATCAGGTCGGCTCGATCAATCCAGTGCACTTATGAGCTGTCCGGGAGACAGCTCATTCAGCTTTCCCGAACCCGTAAAGTCCTCCGGCGAAGGTCGCATGGCAAATTAATGCCGTCCATGTCCGCACACCGCTAACGGTGGGACAGGAATGAGAAATGTCGAATAGCAACAGCCACGACGAATCAGCTCTGTTGTCAAGGGTGTCCTACTAAGTATGCAGATATTTCCTGAAGGTAACCGCACGCCCAATATAACCTGTGGGTATTTAATTTTTCGGGTAACCCGTTGAGAGGGGGGACATTACCCCCGGGCCCGGCCTTTGTAGGGGGGGGGGGGGGGGGGGGATTTTGAAAAAAAATTCTCGAAGAAACTAAATTTAAAAAAGGTGTAAGGGGAGAGGGAACATGAAAATAGAGGACAAATAGTAGATGACTGTTCTGAAAACACTGAAGTGTTTTGTGCGTATTTTGCTAGTGCACCGATAAACAAGTTAGCAGTAGAAGTTCCACTAACTTCTTTCCCCGCCATCTTCCCCATTTTTGTCTGTTTTTCGCATGCGCTTTCTCTTTTTCACCAACCAGAACGGTTACCTACAAATTGATAACCACCAAGTAACCCAACCCATTTCTATCATAGGATAAAGTTTTAAAAGCTCTTTTGCTTCATGTTACTTTTGTTTTGGAATTGAATAGGTATATACACATAATTAAATAAATCTGTAAGAACTTGATTATTCCTCATTTTCTACAATCCATCCTCCTTCAACTGATCCCCCCCCCCCCCTCTCAAAATGGCTTATTTATGGTATATGGTTAAGGAGGTTTTTGGGTGTTTTAGGAAATTGCTAAGTTAAAAAAAATTGAGTAAGGTGTTAACAAGATGAAAAACTTTTTTCTCTTTTTTTGGGGGGTCCGGAGGCTTTCTGCCTTGCTTTTCTCTCCCCGGTCCTGCGGATAGGTATACAATAGCACTCCATCTACTGTAGTGTAGCTGCTTGTTTACCAGGGGGATGTAGCATCCACCCACAGAATCCGTAAGGTATAGATTGAGGGGGTACTGGTTAGCTAAACATGACTGAAAATGGGTGAATTCTTCAATAATTTTAGTAAGCCCAGCCAGATAGTCGATGCTTCAGGAAGATAAATAGGTACCTACCTACCCGGTGATATTCTCAGCCAAAATCGGCTACATCGCTAATCGTACTGAAGCAGAACAACAACGATTGGAGATCTGTAGTTGTCACCCCTACTAATTCTAACGTAGGTACCTAGGTACCTACTTCATCAAACTCAGAACATTCACAATGCGTCACGTTCACATGTGTTTTTCCAGCTGGACAATAAACGTGTTCTGTTTATAATACTTCACCACTTTCAAATGAAACTAGATTCCATTTAAGAATTTTGATACCATCCGCACTCTCCTACGATGAATAGTTCTTTTTCTTTGAGCTTTCAAAGTTTCGGCAACGAGTGACGTCAATACACCCCTCCCGCCAGGGTGGGAGCCCTTGCCAAGTATGGAGTCACTCGTTGCAAACTTTGAAAGCGCATACAAAAAATATATCCATCAATTCATTGCGGTTAGTCTCAAAATTCTTAGAATGGAACCTACTTTCATTTAAAAATATAAACAGAAGTCATGGGTACTCCTCATTGCTCATACCAAAATTGTACCTACCTATAGTATTTTTTGAACTTCGATTACACCGTCTACGCTGATGGCTGACGTATCAACCACCTTCCGAATTAAGAAACCTGGCGAACTTCAGTCGCCTTTTTGAAAATTATCTGAAAATTTTGGCATGTGATTACTGACGCTTACCACATGACACGGTTACGTGAACAAGGTCGTGAATCTTCTAGTGTCTTCACCAACGTAATCAATATCTCATCATTATCTTATTGAACCTTAATAAACCCCAATCAATCTGTCGATAACAGTTCAAATGTGACTGGTCATTCGCCACCATTTGAACCAGTTTCGCTTCCAACTTTGTCTAGCGGTACAGAGAATTACTAGAGGTCAAGAATGAAAATCTTAATCGCCAATCCGTGCTGTCTAGTCAACAACGTGCAGCGACGGCCCGAACGTGACAGTTATCAGATCCGATTTTTTATCAATTCCTCGACAGTGTGAATCACGCAATGATGCTCCGTACCTACTAGGATACTGTTGCTTTTGCCTCACATTATAATGATGGGTAGATACCGCAATCACCTCTCATTTATAATAACGCTGCGAATTATCTCATTAAAAATAACCCTGCATTATCTTCTAGTTCTTGAGCAAACATTAATTATATTGTATTTATAGTTGATGAATAATAATGGTTGATCATAAATAATGATTCATTATAATACGCAACATTATTCTAAATCAAAACGTTCTTATGCATAAGACATCACCAAGGATAATAACGTAATGGTGGAAATAAAAGCCCGGATCGCCACAGGAAATGAGAGTTTAGGGAGCGTACGGAGCCCTGAGATTTTGAGGATTGTCGAGGAGAGCTAAGCTCACAAAATTTAACCTACCGGGCAATCATAAGACCATTCTTCAAGTACGTCAGCGAATCCTGTACAGTATTCACACAGTCCAGCAAGCGTCTATTGAATTGCTGGGAAAGAAAAATTCTCAGGGTGATCTTTGGACCTGTGTGTGAAGGTGTGTATGGAAGATGACGAAATAGAGAACTTAGAGCTCCATATGGACAGCCAGCTATTGCGGCATTCATAAAGCGGGGAAGGTTGAGTTAGCTTGGGCACGTTCAGAGGATGGAAGACGAGACAGTCCCTTAAAAAAAACTATGTACGAGTTGCCTGGTAGAAGAAGGCTCCGAGAGAGAAATCGGCTACGTTGGCTCAACGACATCGAGGAGGACCTAGGAAGCTGCAAGTTCGTGGATAGAGAAGGAAGGCGCTGGACCACGAGGGGTGGAAGGCGTTAGTCGAGAAGGCCCTGGTCCTTCAAGGGCTGGAGCGTCAGATACAGAAGAAGAAGGCGAGCGAACTGAAAGCCTCTCCCGCAGCTGAGGTCATGGGTGGTTTATTGGTTTAGACCTCCTCTCTGGGTGGACATAGAACCTCAACATTCCCAACTTCCAGGAGAGCTCTTGGCTGACTCTGACCTTCCTCAGCGGCAGCTGATCTGAAATCGAATTGTTTGAAGGCGGCTGAAGCATAGCAGGCTATTCTGCACAGCCTACATCATGCTGATTTTTATGTCTGCTACTTTTAAGCGGCAGATTAAATTCGAATTCCTTGTCCCATTGGGCTTCACGCGATACCAAAACAGAGCTGAACAGCGAATCGCTGGTCAGGACAGCACAATCATTGCTGGCCCCAATCGTTGTAGCGTCTTCATGACGTGTAAACGAACTTGGTCCTTATTTATTAACGGAACGGCGACATTAAGGAAACAGAAGCTCACCCTAGCCCTCTCCCAATTATTAATAAATTCCCCGTTTAAATAATTAAGCCAATGTAACTGCAACTCGAGAAAGCCTTTTCTAAACTGATATCGGCCTGAAACACCATTAGAAACAGGAGGTACCTTACCCATTTCCTGTTATTTGGGGTAAGGATGATATTGACGTGGGTAAACCTACGTACATATCCTGCTTTGCTCGAGAACTAACTCTCCGAAATACAGTTTGAAGACCGGACATAAAATTAAGGGAATGCAAAGTTGCTGCAATCTCAATGCCCTTCACAAAAATGAAAAATTTGGGGGAAAAACTCTAATGCGCTGAACCTACTACATACCTCTCTGTATTTATCACGGAAACCTTATCGAGGAATGTCGTCATAGGTCAGTAAGGGACTACGGAAACCTGGCTGGACACGGGGAACTGAAGGAAGCGGACGGACTGACCGTAAAATAAAATAATGAAAAAAGGAGAACCTTGTGGAAACAGGATAAACGGGCCTAATCGCTCCTTCCCTGAACGAGAAACTGGGGAGGTGTAGGTTTTATTCCTTTGTATCTGACTCCTTCAAGGACAAAAGCTGTAACCCAGCGGCCAGTAAACGCGTCGGTTTCAACGGAAGCAGCGCGGATCTTTTTGGCAGCTCCGGAAATCGTCTTGTTCATTATTGGTTAATTATGTTCAATAATGAACCGTTGGAGAATCAAGCACAAAAAAGATGCCCCGCCAGAAAATTTGCTGGTTTACGTTCCAAGGTAGCAGTAGAATCCGAAAATGGAATTTAAATAACTAATCCGTCCGTAATAATAGTTACCATGGACCAAATTAAATGAAATTTGGTAGGTAGGTATACATTTATTTTGGTCCTCGAAGCTCGGTGTACCTAGGTACTGTCCAGTGGCGTAGCCAGGGGGGGGGGGGGATTAGTGGGGGTCATGACCCCCCCATTGGCTCGAAAAATTCATCACAAATTAAAATTAAGTCTTAAGAATGATAACAATCTCGAACGTAACAAAGATATATTATATAACAATAACAGGTTAAACGGTAAATCAAACATGATTAAACAGTTAAATAATATTACGCATATTTGATTACGGACGATCTGTTCCAAAAATTTGACCCGCTCTTTCTGACAAAAATGCTTATCGAAATAGTCCCTCACCGTCACAATCCCACACTTCAGGTGAATAATACTGATTTTAGCCCTTAATACCAATTGTTGACCCCCAAAACTCCTAATTAGACTCCTATTCTGTGTGAAAAGCAACTGAAATGGTATTTTTCTGTCTTCACTCACCCTTCCATGCCACTTTTAGTTTTTGTACATCAATTTTAGCACTTTTGACCAATTTTTGATCCCTCAAAACTCAAATTTGACCCCCTTCAAATTTTTGAAAATTGCTCATCTTTTTGTTTGGCAATAAGAACATTTTGGCGAAATTTGGAATTTTTATCACGTTACCAAGGTTAGATATCGTCTGGAGTGGCACATAAAAAAAAATTTATATATATATATATAATATACGTATACATTTTTGTTAAAATCTAAGAATGAAATCACGATGATCTGAAACGGATTTGCCTATAAAATAATTTCAAAAACTTGTGTTCTAAAAATGTTGGACCCGTTGCAGTACCTTCATTTTCCTTGAATATTCCCTAACATTGTTTCCAAATAAATGTTGTATTTCTTCAGTTTTTCTTACCTAACGTTATCTGTAACATTTAGTGCTTTGTTAAATTTAATTTAAATTCAGCTTTCTTTGTAATGTCAAACCTTATTGCGAATTTTCAAAGAAAATGAAGCTATTGCAACGGGTAACATTTTCAGAACATGAATTTTTGAAATATTTTTATAGGGAAATCCGTTTCAGAGCATCCTCAGTTCATCCCTAGATGTTAACAAACATTTATATATTAGGTATGTATATTTATGTGCCACTCCAGATGATGTCTGTCCTTGGGTAGGTACATGGTAAAAATTCCAGATTTCTCCAAAACCTTTGTATTGCCAAACGAAAGGATGAGTTCGAAGATGAGCAATTTTCAAATTCCAAGGGGATCAAATTGGAGTTTTTAGGGGTCAAAAGTCGGTAAAAACGGCTAAAATTGCAAACAATTGCTATAAAATCACTGGAATTGGTATGGAATGTTGAGTAAAGACAGAAAAATACTAATTCAGTTGTTTTTCGCGCAGAATAGAGGTCAGATTTTGACTTTTGTGGGTAAAAATTGGTATTATTGGTAAAATTAATATTAATTCACCTGACGTTGTGTGGGATGATTAATCACGACGGAGGGACTACCTCGATGATCAAACTATTTTTCTCAAAAGCAAGTGGGTCAAATTTGACTTTATTAGGTTCAAACATCGGTAAAAATGGCTAAAATCACGAAAAATTATATAATTTTAAGAAAAGTGGTATGATTTCTCGCTATATCATCTTTTTACACAATATCAGGAATATTTCTCTGAAAATTCGCTCTTATAGCCATGCTATATGACAGGAATTTTTTCTGTTTCCGATAACCCCCCCCATTCAACAATCCTGGCTACGCCACTGGTACTGTCATGCATCTCTAGGGACAGAAAAAAATGGGAGTTTACATTTTCAAAAAACGCTGTAGCTCAGAAACATTCAGTAGAAGGGTATGGTACTTGCTGCAGTGAGTAAAATTTCTTGCAGAAGTTTCATTCTTGATAATAGTTTGTGGAGGATGGGTTGTTTCCTAGAAGGACTGCTGCTTTCCTTCTAAACTTGATTGTTGCTGGCTCTTAGGTTGCTTCTTTGGTTTTCTGTCGACTATCTCATTCTCTGGAATTCACATGTGCCCAAGTATTCAGTCTGATGAAGTATCAGTGGTGCCTCAGTTCATGAACGCTTGGATGACATGCCGTTAACCAATGGCTAGCTGCTACGCCCTTCTTAATGGCTTGGGCAGCACTCATGGAGTCAGTGGAAATGACTACTTTTCTGTAGGAGGATGAGACAAGTGCGAGGGACTTAATTGCGAAAAGAAGGAATAGGAGGGGCCCTGAGTTTTGTGGGTATCACTTGTACAGCGTGAATGCACGAGTGATAACTACAGCACAGATTGTAGTTATAAGTGATAGAGATAGCTGATATAATCTCGCACGTTTTCATAAAATCGAGTTCATTGCTCGGAGTTAGTCCTTGAGCTCAAGGAAAGAAGGTTAGTTTGCATATTAATTTGACAGGTACTTTTTGATGAAGCATAAGATATTTGATGATGTAGGTAGTTAGTTACTAACACTTACCCAGGTGCCAAGTACCTACAAAAACATTTGGCTCTACTGCAGTTCACAAATTAATTATCTGGTTTGGGAGCCCACCAGATGGTCTCCTTCCAACTACCCTTTAAATTCAATTTCGATGTATGGGTTTACAAGGGAAAATTATGTACATTCGTGGACGAATGTAACAATCGGATTTTTTATTGTTATGTGGGACAAACCTGCAGCTACTCTCAAGATTTATTCTCATCGATGCCTTTTTTTGTACCTACCGTTATGGACATTTCAAGGGTATAGCGCACATAACACTGTCCTAGACAGAAGGGTTTGTCTACACACCAAATATAAACCTTGGAGGAAGAATTTGTAGCGTTTTCCTTCCTTCTTAACCCGTGTTTCTTATTATGAAGAATGTGAGCTCGATTTTGGATGACAGACGATGGCGATTGTTCACATCTCACGCTAATCACAATGGGCGCTATACATGATGTCTCCAGCTAATGGACCCCCTCCCCACCCCTTAATTATGTAATAATAAGACAAAACTTCCATATCGTAACTCCCCTTATTTGTTAGAGTAGAATACAAATATATCATTTTTGCGCAAGCGAAAAACGTTCGCAATGCACACTAACTTCGTTTTGGTTTATTATTTTCAATAACGAACCTTTGGAATCGAGCATGAAACAAATTTGTTAATCCCCCTCAAAATTTTATGCTTCAAAGTATGTAGAATCCGAAAGCTCAATAAAAATTTTTTGTCCGTACGCCGTACTTAGCACCGTTCTTAGTTACCGTACGCCAAAACTAATGAAATATGGCTTGCAGGTCCCATTTGGGGTCTAGTTGGTCCGCGAAGCTCGACGTTACTGACATAGTGAGAGGATAGTGACGGCTGACCCTCGAGAGTTCCCCTCCTAGACCAGCGCGATTACTACCGGTTAAAGGTTCTCGCACACTATGCGGGAACAGGACAGGAACAGGACAGGAAACGCCGTGGATAGGACGCGGGATGCCGGCCGGCTGCCGCTGTCCCGTCCTGCGCCTATACCCATATGTACGTCCTTAGTGCACCGCTTCTCGCCTCCCGCTAGCTGGGCTTGATCCGTGGCAGGTAGCCCGCGTTCGTGAACCGGCGCGATTCTAGCAGGTGGTGGTCATAGTGCACCACTTGCGGGTACCTGAGGTATTTGAGGCATGTAATAACTACATCGTAACTATTTGAGAAGGAAAATTAGAATATTGTAAGGTTAGCATTGAATTGATTGTAAGGTTAGAATTTCAAACTTTGAATTGGGTATGTTTTGAAACTTTTAGATGCATTTATAGGGAGTGCTACAGCTCTTTAATGAGGGCATCACAAAGGAAGAAATAAATTGAGGCTAACAATTATTTTATTTTGAAAGTGAACAATGAAGGAATGTACCAGAGAAATTAGGTAGGAATTTGTATTACCCAATCAATTTTAGCATTTGTAAAATTTACCAACACAGGGTGACTTTTGTCACAATAAACTTTTCATTGAATAAAAGAACCTCACAAAGCAAAAAAAATAAATAAAATAAAATAAAATAAATAAAAGAACCTAACAGGTTTGAACAACAACAAAATAGGAAAATCGCGTGGTATACCTACTGGCCTCTACTGATAACCGAATACGAATGAAGCGTGAAGCGAGAAAAAGAAACAATATTCATTCCGGTAAAAGCGGGTGGAAGCTGGTCGAGCCGGTTAAAGCAGGCGCGCGGGTGCACTATGGCCGTATTCGTTCATTTCTCCTCACATTTCCCCCCCCCCCCCCCGCTGGTCTGCCGCGATAAAGCGGGAGGCGGGAAGCGGTTCACTATGGACGTACCTTAAAGGTGCGTCCATAGTGAACCGCTTCCCGCTTTAGTGTAATGACATACTAGGCGGAAACGCGGAGCGGAATCCGCACCAAGAAAACGCGGCGCGGAAATCGCATTTCCGAGCGAGATGTCATACTATGTCAAACCGCAGGCGGAAAAGAGGGACGCGTTTTGGTTTAAATCCACCTTTTTTGCGTTTGCACCACAGTTCGTCCTCAGCCATGGAGAGTGCTAGAAGGGTTAATAACTTTATCAATGTCGCAGTTGTTTGCGCTGCAGAAGCTGAAGGCTTATTGCAGCCGCGTCGTACACGCAGGTTTTCTGTACACCCATACCATGATGGCCCCGATCCATTTCCTGCTTTTTATGCAGACATTAGACAGTACAAAGATAAATTTTATACGTATACAGAATGTCAATGGCATCATTTGACCATGTGCTTGAAGTCATACGTCCTATCATCACGAAAGAAGACACCACCTTCAAAATGGCGTATGTGCAGAGAAAAGATTGACCATCACACTGAGGAAGTACTCTTCCGTTAAAATCTTACATTAAGTAGAACGTGGAATTTTTAATATGGAGATGAAAATTAAAACTGAGGTGGATAAAACTTTTAATTTGAACAGTAAATTTTTTGCAGTACCCACGTAGATTGAAATATGTTGATGTACAGTATATACATATATATGTGCATACATTATGTACACATAGATACAACTAATGCAATTAAATTTCTCCTTTTCAAATTTGTCTTTATATAAATCACTCCCCTTGTCCCAAAGAGCTTTTTGTTTCTCTACAAGAGCTATAATTTCCTCAGCCATGATAACTGTACCGCGTCCCAAGTGCGACTAATTTGACACTACCCATGCCCTTCTTTGTGTTCTCACCTCCAAATCGCTCCGCTCCGAGTTTTCGGAAATCGCCGATCCGCCGACAGGGCGCGACAGAAAATCTACCGCGCGCGGTTGAAAACAAACGCGCGCGTTTTCCAGCCGAGTATGTCAGGTCCCGTATGAGAACGCTGTTGGCGACTTCGCGGATAACGCTGCGTTTTGCGTTTTTGCGTTTTAT
This sequence comes from Leptopterna dolabrata, assembly GCA_954871275.1. Lineage (NCBI taxonomy): Eukaryota > Metazoa > Arthropoda > Insecta > Hemiptera > Miridae > Leptopterna > Leptopterna dolabrata. The sequence continues at coordinate 21,472,515 of OX940977.1, forward strand.
CGCGTAGTATGTCATTACACTTATCGCGGCAGACTAGCGGGGGGGGGGGGGGGGGGGATGTGAGGAGAAATGAACGAATACGGCCATAGTGCACCCGCGCGCCTGCTTTAACCGGCTCGACCCGCTTCCACCCGCTTTTACCGGAATGAATTATTGTTTCTTTTTCTCGCTTCACGCTTCATTCGCCTTTGGTTATCAGTAGAGGCCAGTAGGTATACCACACGATTTTCCTATTTTGTTGTTGTTCAAACCTATGTTAGGTTCTTTTATTTATTTTATTTTATTTTATTTATTTTTTTTGCTTTGTGAGGTTCTTTTATTCAATGAAAAGTTTATTGTGACAAAAGTCACCCTGTGTTGGTAAATTTTACAAATGCTAAAATTGATTAGGTAATACAAATTCCTACCTAATTTCTCTGGTACATTCCTTCATTGTTCACTTTCAAAATAAAATAATTGTTAGCCTCAATTTATTTCTTCCTTTGTGATGCCCTCATTAAAGAGCTTTAGCACTCCCTATAAATGCATCTAAAAGTTTCAAAACATACCCAATTCAAAATTTGAAATTCTGAATCAAATTACAATGCTAACCTTACAATATTCTAATTTTCCAGGCCCTTCTCAAATAGTTACGATGTAGTTATTGCATGCCTCAAATACCTCAGGTACCCGCAAGCGGTGCACTATGACCACCACCTGCTAGAATCGCGCCGGTTCACGAACGCGGGCAACCTGCCACGGATCAAGCCCGGCTAGCGGGAGGCGAGAAGCGGTGCACTATGGACGTACACTCAGGCAGGACTTTCCGCAACTCTCTTTCCCCCACCGCTCGCCATACTCCCCTCGTTTCAAGATCTCCTGTTCTCAAACAAATTTTTGCCCCATTTGATTCTTAGAGTGAGAGTAGCATACAAGTTCAATTCATGAGTGATTCATCATCATCTTCTTCTGAGGAAGAAGCTATAGTTGCGGCTATTCTGCTCATATTACGAAGATGGATACCAGTTTCCGGAAATCAATTAGTCCTAGAGAAAGACTGGCTCTCACATTGAGGTGACATTTTTTGATCGCTCTTTAACATGATGCGCTTGAAACTTTGACATTGATGCACTGAACATTTTGACGCCTAAAATATGTATAGGTACCAATCGAAAAAGTTCCAGTCATGCAGCATGATTATGAGTGAATTTTGAAAGAAGATGAGATACCTACAAACCCCTCGTCATATTTTTTTTTTTTTTTTTTTTTAATCACGTTTAACACGATTTTTAGCAATTTTAGTGACAAAATAACTTGAATCTGAACACTTAATTGCGAGCAAAACATTGCCAGTTTCTAACTTTTTGTGTGATGTCCTACATCAGGGAATCAAGAAATGACCAGGCAATTGGAGAAGCAGCGCCTATTTTAATTGAACAAATGATAGTTTTGAATGAGAAATGTACCTTGCACAAGAGAAGGCGGGCGTGGAGAAGGCGAGCGTGGGGAAGGCGGGCGTGAACGTGGAGAAAATTTGGACGGTGGAGGGAGAACGTCCCGTGCCAGGAAACGCCGTTTTTCGCTTTGAGAACGATCGCGCCGCAAGCCGTCCTGTTCCTGCCCCATGCCGTGACCGCCGCGTCCCACCTAGTGTGCGTATCTCCGTTCAAATACACAGAAGCGAAAAAATACGACCCGCGTCCTACGGCTGTTTCCCGTCCTGTTCCTGTCCTGTTCCCGCCTAGTGTGTGAGGACCTTAAGAAGGGTTATCGATTAGGCTTCCCCAGACGACCCCGTCTCCACCTGGAAAAAACAATTAGAGAACAGCCACATCGTCACACTCCTCCCCACACAACATACTTCTGGGTAGCCGAAGTATGAGAGGTAAAAGGGGGGTTGAAAAGTAGTATGAAGTTCTGGTTCAGGACAGGACATCTGAACAACTTCAAGGTGACTAACCTCCATCGTAATGGCCCTCATAATATTCACTGGTGGGGAACAAAGCTCCTACGATCGAGTATTGGCGGAGAATAAATGGTTCCAGAGGATGTTGTCCAGTGAATTGTGCCCATCTGGGAACCTCTAGGTTGATCAACCTCCATCGTTAGGATGGATCAACTATTGGGACTTGTGAATTGGGACACGGTATTACTCGCCGTCAAATGAGCTCAATGACATTCTAAAGAGGGGAAAGGGGGTAGGGAAGCCAATATATGTATGCATTATCAAAGGGACAGGATGACTGTAAAGGAATCTGTGAAGTTCGGAATGTAGATGCGGTTAACTCTGATTTCAGCACTGCCCCAGCTCCACACCCCAGCAGCCTAGACGCTCAGACTCGGGCCGTAGAGGAAATACAGCGCCAACTCAGCGAGCTACCATCGGGCAGGTCTCGCAGTTCCCGTTGCGCGTCGAGTCGTCATAGCAGTTGAAGCCGCCGTAGGTTTGATGAGCATGGCAAATTCTGTTACTATCACTGGCGATTTGGAAAAAAAATGTAGGCCTGAGAAGTGTAAAGGTTCCTTGTCAATGGGAAAAGAAGGGAAACGAGATGAGACAGCATCACTAGCTGCTGTGGGTGCTGTCAACAATATAGCCAGTAGCAGCCATAGACTGTTTTTAAGAGATCGGAGGTCAGGTATACAGTTTTTGGTAGACAGCGGAGCAGATGTGTCTGTACTCCCTGCCAAAAACAGCATTAAGGGTGAACCAACTCACTACAAACTTTATGCCGCAAATGGAACCGAAATCCCCACGTTTGGAATGAAATTGATGGATTTAGATTTAGGACTAAAAAAGAAATTCGAATGGCCGTTCATAATTGCGAAAACAACAAAAGGCATTTTGGGAGCCGATTTTCTTCATCATTTTGACTTACTCGTTGACCTAGCAAAAAGAAGACTCATTGACAACAAAAAAAATTAGGTATTCCAACCAACATTACCGAAATACCAGAAGCACATAACCTTAGCACGATACAACACAATAATCTGTTGGCGGATTTACTGAAAAATTTTCCAAATTTGACGAAACCCTGCCTTGTGCCAACGGACATATGCCACGATGTAAGACACTACATTTCAACTACCAGTGGACCGCCCGTGTTTGGGAAAGCTAGGAGACTAGATACTGAGACTCAAGCAGGCGAAACAGGAGTTCCAGTTCATGTTGGATAATAACATAATCAGACCATCAAAATGGGAATGGGCAAGTCCACTCGATATGGTCAAGAAGAAAAATGGGACCTGGAGATGTTGTGTTGATTATCGTCGTCTGAACGGTAGGACCATCCCAGATAGGTACCCACTTACCCTTATCGGAGATGTCAATCAAATTCTGGAAGGAAAAACACTTTTTTCAAAAATTGACTTACTTTCGGCGTACCACCACATTCCAATGGCGGAAGAAGATGAACCTAAATCAGCGATTATCACACCTTTTGGACTAAAAAATGCACCCGCTAAGTCCCATCGTTTTATAAATTCCATATTATTTGGCCTCGATTTTTGTTTTGCATATCTGGACGATATTTGCATAGCATCTGCGGCAGAGAAAGAACATAGGAAACACGTCGAAATTGTATTCCGAAGATTAGACAAGTTTGGTATTAAAATTAATGTAGGGAAATCCGAATTCGGCGTAAGAGAAATTATCTTTTTAGGCCACTTGATATCTGCAGATGGAACCAAACCAGAGCCAGAAAAAGTGAGTCATTCAGAATTACAAATTACCTACAACCGTTCGCGAGTTGCAAATGTTTTTGGGCACTTTAATTTGTATAGAAGATTTGTTAAAAAGGCAGAGCGTCAAGCAATTTTGAATGACTATCTAAAAGGTGCAACAAAAAAAGACAACAGAGTGATTGACTGGACGGAAGAAGCAATCAAGAAATTTGAAGTTTGTAAAGAATTGGTGGTAAAGGATGCGACATTAACCTGTCCTAGCGCCAAATACGAATTAGGACTGTTTGTAGACGCATCCGATTTTTCTGTTGGAGCGGTACTGCAACAGAAGGAAGAGTTAGGGTGGAGACCGATTGCATTTTATTCCAAGAAACTAAACACAGCCCAGACGAAGTACAGCACATACGATCGGGAACTGTTGAGCGTCTACTTGGCAGTAAAATATATAATTTGGCGTCTTAGACATGAAGGAACAACAATTTCATGTCTACTCTGTGGTCTATTGAGTAGCTGCTGAAGATTTAGGCTTTGGTGCAACGAGGGGAGCCATGGCATTGGCAATGACTCCAAACCTATCAACTGAGGATGCAGTGATTTTTTCTGATTAGTTCTTTTCGCAGTGTACCCAGAGCCACCTGTAGCATGGGATCTACGTACACGTAGATAGGTGTCTGATCGTGATAGGTTTCATCCCAAACCAGGTGCCTCTGCATCCTCGCCCATGGAACTTGCGTGACCTCACAGCCGGGCGTTTTTCATCATCCTGGAGCTGCATAATAGGCCCCAGGAGAGCTGGCACCCGTGCTTCACTCAACTCTCGCTGCACGATCTTATTCAGCTCAGCATGCCTGGGAGTAGAGTACAACTAGTAATTCAACCCTTGACGACCAGATGAGTCAACACCTGCAGAATAGGGATGGGTATCTATACATCGGAAATATCGATAGTTCTCCTGAAAACATCGATTTTTTTTATCGATATTGAACACGCTCGGTATATCTATTGTATATCGATATTTCTGTCCTGATATATCGGTCCATTATTTTTTCTAGCCCTACGTGAAAATGATTACACAAAGGTTTATTACTGACCTGTGTAGATGCCCCTTCTGCGAAGATCACTGTTTTCTGTGGTCAATACTCATGCCTCGTGCTTCCCCTAGGAAAGCCCTAAATCCAGTACTGGAGCCAACCAGACAATTACAGTTTCATTAGTATGCGGTGGATTCAAGAATGATATCATTACCTATTATTTGTTAGTGGTCACCCCCCCCCCCCCCCCCGCCCCCCGAGGAAAGCTCTAAATCGAGTACTGGAGCCGGCCCGGGAACTACCTTTTCATAAAAATGCGCGGGATTCAATGAAGCATAACGTTTGTTCTAGTAACAAAAGTACCTATCAACAAAATCCAAAAGAGCCATCATTCTTCAAATTAAATAATATCACAGAACAACCAACTCGATTTCATACTGTCATCCGTGATTATAATCAAGTGTTAACTCTATATACATAATTATATGAAAATGAATGTTTCTTTTTTTGCCCCGAATGCGTTCCTATATCATTCAGCGGATTGCGATGAAACTTTGGTGAGTTGCTCGCACGCCCACGAAGGTTTCGGAATTAATAGAAACGTTCAGGCGCGCGAGTCTTTTACACGAATGGTATGTGGCTCACGCGTCGGAAAACCTGATTCCGTGTAAGCACCAGACGGGGAAAAAAATGGTATCCAAAAGCACTTCAATAAACAAAATTGAAACAAAACAAACAATTTTGTTCTTTGGGCGGCATTGCAACGCATACCGGTTATAGCTAGTATAAAAATAAATAAAAAGTCGCCGGAATTTCTACTAACCTACCACCTCTCCATAATTGAAGGGCTAAACCCTCTCATGAGATGCTATCTCTACCGCTCCCTCCATCAACAATTCTTCAGGTCGATTAACGTTCGGGGACTCCCAGTTAACTTAAAACGGCGGTTATCCAGAGGCCACTTAGCTCCATCTTTGAAACCCCCAGTTAACTGTATGATCGGTAGTTCAAATATTGAGTGCCTCATAATTTCGGCTCGGTTTTTCAGTTCTTCATGTACGCTTTCTGGCGTTCAACCTGTTGGAAAAGTAGTAACAAAATTCTTCCAAGTTTATTGGCACACCGCTTCCTCGTTTCGATAACATGATTACATGATAAGACGTAGGCTCCCTGATAATAAACAAACAACGTAATAACCACAGTTCATCGTTCCAAATCCGGCGTACCCAAGTACACGGTCGGCCCTGGAACCCCGGAACCCTTTGATCGTCAACTCGGTGGAAGGATCGTTCGTCCGATTCGTCAGGTAAACTTAGTTTGGTATCCTCGCTCGTCGCCTTTGGAAGAACCATGTATTTATATTGAGGGCAGAGTATTTTCTATTTACACCGATCACAAACCACTCGTATTCGCATTCAAACAGAACAATGAAAAAGCAGCACCTAGGCAACTTCGTCATTTACACTACATTTCTCAGTTTTCCACGGACATTAGACAAGTTTCAGGAGACCAAAATCAAGTAGCAGACCACTTATCAAGACTCGCAGTCGAGGCATTGAACACAATAGACTACAGTCGAATTGCCGTCGAGCAGGAGAACTATGTGGAGCTTGGGAAACTCCTCAAGTCACACACTTCTCTAAAACTAAAAAAGTATCCTATACCTCCAAACAACAGTTTATGGTGTGACGTCTCAACTGAAAACATACGACCATACATTCCATCAAAGTTCCGTCTTGCCATTTTCGACCACTACCACTCACTAGCACACCCAGGAGTAAGAGCAACTGTAAAATTGATTGCCTCAAAATGTGTATTGCCGTACGTGGATAGCGACATCAGAACATGGCCGGTCTCAGTAGGGTACTCCTACTGTCTCACCTGCATAGATAGATGCTCAAGTTGGGTCGAAGCAATTCCCTTGAGGAGCATAGATGCGGAAACCGTCGCACAAAAATTTTCCAAAGAGTGGATAACCAGATGTGGTGTACCAAAGTGAATGCCTATAGCGAACAAGGTCGTCAATTCCAGTCGGAACTGTTTAACTCCCTGGCACGGGTATGCGGAATCAATCTCCAATGAACCAAGGCAAAAATGAACGATTCCATCGTACACTGAAAGCCGCTATCAGAGCACATGGAAAGAAGAAGTGGACCGAAGTTCTTCCCACGATTCTCATGGGCATTCGCAGCTCCATTAAACTGGAAGCCAACGCATCTGTTGGGGAGATGGTGTATGGGATGCCGCTAAGGTTACCAGGCGATTTCTTTGGCGAATCAGCGGAAGCAGGACAAAACCCGGTAGATTTTGTGGAGAGACTGCGGGCGAAAATGAAGGAGTTGAAGCCGATAAACGTAAAACACAAGAGCGCATGGAACAAGGAGCGCATCGAACTCCTCGCTGGAGGGGGAGTAGCCGTGGGGGTTACCCACAGTACCAATTTCAAAGTTGCGTGACCCAGTGTAATTATAACCCGTCACCATAATTAACAGTCGCAAAATAAAATTACTTTGATTTGTATTTGAACCACCGACTGGTTCACGCGAACCAAAACTACGCTAAACCGCCACACAAACCATAGGACAAACACTCTTATAAGAACTCCTATTGGTTTACTATTTTCAATAATGAACCATTGGAATCGAGCATGAAAAAAAAAATTCTTACCCCCCCTCAAAATTTGATGGTTTACGTTTCAAGGTATGTAGAATCCAAAACTGGAATAAAACGCTGCAAATCCCTGCACAACGGTTTATTATTTTGTATAGAATACCCTTCTGTTACAGATCACAGCTCTATGTATAGATAACCCTTCTATATAATATGATATGTACTATTCTATTATATACATATTATGTAGATCGCAGACCCTCCGTAGGTTAGTACCTAACCCCGTACTCGTTACTAGGTACCTACCTAAATCACGAGTTAAATGTTGCTAAAATAATTCTGCCGATGACAAACAGTACCTAACAAAAAGAAACACACATAATGAAGTTCTGAAAAGAAATTGTTGATGAGGAGTGAAAAAAAACCAGTCATGCAGCATGACTTAATGAGCGAATTTTCAAAGAAATATTCGAATTAATGGCTATGGTTTTGAATAAAGGAAAACTTCGGTCTAAAATTTGGTTTTCTATGTATATTCTCTTCGTATTTATTTTAATTTGTACGTTTTGTCCATCCTGATTCTACCGTTTGTTATGAGTAGATTCCTTGTTCCTTCTGAATGGCCTTTCCTCTTGACTACGATTTCAGGCCTGGTATCTAAAACCAGTTCAAGATTTGCTCTACTAGGTAGGTAGATCCTTCCTTCTTCATTGATATTATTTTTATCATGTTAAGTACCTACCTACCTTTGAATATCAAATATTCGTATGATACTGATAATAAATTGATAAGATACCTACCTAACCTTCTTCCTCCTACTGTTAGTACCTAAATTGAATAATTTGAAATAGATTTTTTCTTTCGTCTTCCTTCTAGTAATACGTGGGCCGGTACTTGTCTATCTATGAAGGTATCATAACAATTATATGTCAAATGGGAAATTCAAGGAGTTGTACTAATCGTTTGCCTCCCCCTTTTTTGCTTCGAACTCTCGTCTTCAATTAATACTTCTCGCATTTTTCAATCTGACCACTCTAAGGGGGTGGGGGGGGGGGGGGTAAGAGTTTAAAGATTATCCTAGTTTTGGGTAATTTTTGCGCACTTTAAATGCTCTAATTTAAGAACGAATTTAGATATCTAAAATCCGATTTCACCATCGTGTTCAGCGTGCAAAAACCTTTAAAATGAGGGGTCACTTGTTAGAAAATAACATTTTGGGGATTTTTGGGTAATTTTTGCGCACTTTAAATGCTCTAATTTGAGAACGGATCAAGATATCTAAAATCCGATTCCACCATCGTGTTCAGCGTGCAAAAACCTTTAAAATGAGGGGTCACTTGTTGGAAAATAACATTTTGGGGATGTTTGGGTAATTTTTGCGCACTTTAAATGCGCCAAAACCCTCCTTAGAGTAGGCCAATTTCGCCCATCTTCGAACTTAGCCTTTCGATTGCCAAGATAGATTTTTTGTGCAAATTTGAGCTGTTTATCTCAATTCTATCGAGAGTTATCGTCTGGAGTGACACACACACACACACACACACACATATATATATATATTGGCCTATTGCTAAATTTTCTTCATAGAAATCCGTTTCAGACCATTCTCTGAAGAAGGTCTGAAACGGATTTCTATGAAGAAAATTTCCAAAAATTTATATTATTTAAATTTCGAAGCCATTGCAATAGCTCCATTTTCTTTGAAAATTCGCTAAAAGTTGCAAAAGTACCTACCAACAAACTCCAGCCCCTTCTACGTAGATGGTATAATGAACCGTTGTGTAATAATTTACCGTTGAGTAATGATTTACCGTAGTGATAATCGGATTCTAATAATAATTTTTGACAGTTTTTTTTAATTTTGTGCGATATGTGAGATAGGCCGACTTTTTCTTTTGAAATAAGGTATACCCGTAAAAATTCCGTTGAAGGGGTGTTCCTACCATAGATTTACTGAAACAAAGAATCACGTTTCAATTTAAAAACGCTTGCATACGAGTCTGCAACGCATTGGGACATTTTCATGTCTTTACCTATTGCTTTTGACATTATTAATATTAAGAGGTAGGTACCTAATTTCAATAAAATAGACGATTCCGGATTAATTATCTTCTACACTCACGATCATTAGTTTGTAAACAAAATATGAGAACAGTTATGCCCATAGCTCCGCTATTCGTATAGTCAATATGTTATGGAGAACATGAAAATGTTCGTTAAATCGAGAGCTTTCCAACGAGTGGTGAACGATTTTTGTGGGTTAAAAAGAGTAGAAAATGAACAAACCTAACAACGGGGTCGTTGTAAGCGGAAATCATTATAAAGGCACTGTAACACAATTTCGTTACGCAATTTCGTGACAGTTTTTGGTTTATTATTTTCAATAATGAACCATTGAAATCGAGCATGAAAAAAAAAATTCTTACCCCCCCTCAAAATTTGATGGTTTACGTTTCAAGGTATGTAGAATCCAAAACTGCAATAAAAATATTTCTGTCTGTCCGCCGTACGCCGTACGCCGTACGCCGTACGGGCCACTTTTCTTAGTTACCATGAAAAAAAATTGATGAAATTCGGGTTATAGGTTCCGTTCGGCGTCTAGTTGGTCCTCGAAGCTCGACGTTACTGTGAGTCATCTCTAAGGGGTTCAAAATAGGGGTTGAAATTTTCAAAACGCCTATACCATTTTTTTTTACGTAAAAATTTTTACGGTTTTAAATAGTTCTTGAACTTGCGAGTTTTTTAAGACCATCCGGAGCATCGTACGTCCAGCCGTTCGTTCACAGTAAGGCCCCGAAGTTTGCACCGACAGGCATTTTCGACTCCAGTGTGAATGAAATTGTATACAATCCAAACCAAATCTCGTAACCAGAGACGCGCCCACAATAGGAATTTGTGAATACGGCCAATCATTGGTAGGGATCACCTGATTATATTGGCGGAGTATGAAGTCGAGTTGGATGTTCTGTGATATTATTTAATTTGAAAAATGATGGCTCTATTGGAGTTTGTTGGTAGGTAGTGAAACTTGAACAAACGTTGAAGTATTATTGATGGGTAAATTATTACTACGGTAAATCATTACTCAACGGTAAATTATTACACAACGGTTCATTATACCATCTACGTAGAAGGGGCTGGAGTTTGTTGGTAGGTACTTTTGCAACTTTTTTCACTCCTCATCAACAATTTCTTTTCAGAACTTCATTATGTGTGTTTCTTTTTGTTAGGTACTGTTTGTCATCGGCAGAATTATTTTAGCAACATTTAACTCGTGATTTAGGTAGGTACCTAGTAACGAGTACGGGGTTAGGTACTAACCTACGGAGGGTCTGCGATCTACATAATATGTGTAGAATAGTACATATCATATTATATAGACGGGTTATCTATACATAGAGCTGTGATCTGTAACAGAAGGGTATTCTATACAAAATAATAAACCGTTGTGCAGGGATTTGCAGCGTTTTTGTGCTATGTGCCAGGGCAAAGACATGAAAATGTCAATTTACCCATCAATAATACTTCAACGTTTGTTCAAGTTTCACTACCTACCAACAAACTCCAAAAAAGCCATCATTTTTCAAGCGAAATAATATCACAGAACAACCAACTCGACTTCATACTCCGCCAATATAATCAGGTGATTCCTACCAATGATTGGCCGTATTCACAAATTCCTATTGTGGGCGCGTCTCTGGTTACGAGATTTACGTAAAAAATGGTATAGGCGTTTTGAAAATTTCAACCCCTATTTTGAACCCCTTAGAGATGACTGACACTAACGTCGAGCTTCGAGGACCAACTAGACGCCGAACGGAACCTATAACCCGAATTTCATCAATTTTTTTTCATGGTAACTAAGAAAAGTGGCCCGTACGGCGTACGGCGTACGGCGGACAGACAGAAATATTTTTTATTGCAGTTTTGGATTCTACATACCTTGAAACGTAAACCATCAAATTTTGAGGGGGGTAAGAATTTTTTTTTTTCATGCTCGATTCCAATGGTTCATTATTGAAAATAATAAACCAAAATATTTCTGTCTGTCCGCTGTACGCCGTACGGGCCACTTTTCTTAGTTTACCATGAAACAAAATTGATGAAATTCGGGTTATAGGTTCCGTTCGGGGTCTAGTTGGTCCTCGAAGCTCGACGTTACTGTGAGTCATCTGTAAGGGCTTCAAAATAGGGGTTGAAATTTTCAAAACGCCTATACCATTTTTTTAACGTGAATATTTTTACGGTTTTAAATAGTTCTTGAACTTGCGAGTTTTTTCAAGACCATCCGGAGCATCGTACGTCCAGCCGTTCGTTCACAGTAAGGCCCCGAAGTTTGCACCGACAGGCATTTTCGACTCCAGTGTGAATGAAATTGTATACAATTCAAACCAAATCTCGTAACCAGAGACGCGCCCACAATAGGAAATTTGGCGGAGATATCATTGGTAGGGATCACCTGATTATATTGCGCGGAGTATGAAGTCGAGTTGGTCGTTCTGTGATATTATTTAATTTGAAAAAAATCAGTCATGCAGCATGACTTAATGAGCGAATTTTCAAAGAAATATTCGAATTAATGGCTATGGTTTTGAATAAAGGAAAACTTCGGGTCTAAAATTTGGTTTTCTATGTATATTCTCTTCGTATTTATTTTAATTTGTACGTTTTGTCCATCCTGATTCTACCGTTTGTTTATTACGTAATTGTACTAAGTGCTTATTTATTTGATCGCTGTGGGTAAATTCAAGGAGTTGTACTAATCGTTTGCCTCCCCCTTTTTTGCTTCGAACTCTCGTCTTCAATTAATACTTCTCACATTTTTCAATCTGACCACTCTAAGGGGGTGGGGGTAAGAGTTTAAAGATTATCCTAGTTTTGGGTAATTTTGCGCACTTTAAATGCTCTAATTTAAGAACGGATTTAGATATCTAAAATCCGATTTCACTATCGTGTTCAGCGTGCAAAAACCTTTAAAATGAGGGGTCACTTGTTAGAAAATAACATTTTGGGGATTTTTGGGTAATTTTTGCGCACTTTAAATGCTCTAATTTGAGAACGGATCAAGATATCTAAAATCCGATTCCACCATCGTGTTCAGCGTGCAAAAACCTTTAAAATGAGGGGTCACTTGTTGGAAAATAACATTTTGGGGATTTTTGGGTAATTTTTGCGCACTTTAAATGCTCTAATTTGAGAACGGATCAAGATATCTAAAATCCGATTCCACCATCATGTTCAGCGTGCAAAAACCTTTAAAATGAGGGGTCACTTGTTAGAAAATAACATTTTGGGGATTTTTAGGTAATTTTTGCGCACTTTAAATGCTCTAATTTGAGAACGGATCAAGATATCTAAAATCCGATTCCACCATCGTGTTCAGCGTGCAAAAACCTTTAAAATGAGGGGTCACTTGTTGGAAAATAACATTTTGGGGATTTTTGGGTAATTTTTGCGCACTTTAAATGCGCCAAAACCCTCCTTAGAGTAGGCCAATTTCGCCCATCTTCGAACTTAGCCTTTCGATTGCCAAGATAGATTTTTTGTGCAAATTTGAGCTGTTTATCTCAATTCTATCGAGAGTTATCGTCTGGAGTGACACATATATAAATAAATATATATATATATATACATATAAAAAAGTGTTAAATTTCAGGAATCGTTTTAGAATGGTCTGAAACGGATTTCTATGAAGAAAATTTCCAAAAATTTATATTATTTAAATTTCGAAGCCATTGCAATAGCTTCATTTTCTTTGAAAATTCGCTAAAATGATGGCTCTTTTGGAGTTTGTTGGTAGGTAGTGAAACTTGAACAAACGTTGAAGTATTATTGATGGGTAAATTATTACTACAGTAAATCATTACTCAACGGTAAATTATTACACAACGGTTCATTATACCATCTACGTAGAAGGGGCTGGAGTTTGTTGGTAGGTACTTTCGCAACTTTTTTCACTCCTCATCAACAATTTCTTTTCAGAACTTCATTATGTGTGTTTCTTTTTGTTAGGTACTGTTTGTCATCGGCAGAATTATTTTAGCAACATTTAACTCGTGATTTAGGTAGGTACCTAGTAACGAGTACGGGGTTAGGTACTAACCTACGGAGGGTCTGCGATCTACATTATATGTATAGAATAGTACATATCATAAATTATATAGACGGGTTATCTATTCATAGAGCTGTGATCTGTAACAGAAGGGTATTCTATACAAAATAATAAACCGTTGTGCAGGGATTTGCAGCGTTTTTTTTATTGTAGATTGGAAATTTCATGAAACAATTCACCCAACTGTTGAGTACGCAAAAACTCCGCAAATAGGTACGCTCAAAATAGGCTAAGCACAAATCTCGAGTTTCGTGGGTGCAGTACGTAATGTGCGAAGTGTGATACATGATTTTGACGTGATTTTTCACGCTGAATAACGCGGTGATGTTAATTTTTTGATTTGCGCGATACCAGTGTCTACATTAATGATTCCCTCCCCCTCTCCTGCCCCTCCTAAATTTGGAATACGGCATTTTAGATAAAACATTCAAATAATTACTAGGTACCCACTCCTAATTTGTTGATTAGAATTCTAATGTAAGACATTTTTATAAACAATGGAGGATGAAATACAACCATTAATCACTCCATGAATTAATAGCGGTGAAATGATCCACGACATAATTTTGGGTTATTGAACATCAAAAATATCCATTGGTAGTTCAATCCATCCACAAAACATGGAATTTCTCCTTTTGTTTTGTGTAAAACAATATTTGTTTACGCACATTTTGGTTCATACAAAATTCCGATTGGTCATGCAAAACGACGATTCATTTTTCTCATGAAACTTCAAGTAGAATCGAAATTTGCAGTACAACATGGGGATTAACATGTGAAAAAACAAAGGTAGTGTGTACCGCGCACATTTTGCGCACAAATGTGTTGGTCGAATTCTCCGCTAATAAATAAGGGGAGTTACCATTTGGAAGTCTTGCCTAAGATGGATTGTTACAAAATTAAGGAGGGTTGGGGGGACCCATTAGCTGAGACACTCTGTATAATGACCATGAATTTTAGCTTGAGACAAAAAGCCTCATCAGTGGCTGAATGTAGGCAGATCAGATGCAGGTACTTACTGGTCCATTACTTGAACTTTACTCTTTGACCAGAAATGTTTACAGGATCAAATCTTGAATAATGAATAGTTATTATGGTAATACATAATGCCTCGCTGAGTTTGAATAGTGCATTATTGTTCAGCCAGAATATATCGTTAGAGTTTTGTAGATTAGGACAATCATTCAAATGAATGCTTTGGCATACAGCAAAACAAAAGCCTAATTATTCGTAGGTCATGACTGATATGAAACAATAACATTAACCAAGCAGGGTACTGTTGAAATTGGAGAAAAGAACAACATTTTCGTGACCACCAATACCACCTACAGTTAGGGTAATTTGCAAGCGTATGAGGGCTCGTGTCTTGATTGTAGCCCCGTGGATTGGGTGATGGTTACCAACTATGTGCTCCTCTCGACTTCTTTGTCCAAATGTGATTGAGATTCCGAGGCGTTCGCCAAATACATCAACTCCTTCCTAGCAGCCGGAGCCCATCATATGATAGGTACCTTCGCGGATGGCTGATTCGAAGAAACGCTGATTGATCAAGTTTCTTTTGTATAGACAACAACCAAAGCTCATCTTTCATACAAGAAAAAAAATCAGTCATGCAGCATGACTTAATGAGCGAATTTTCAAAGAAATATTCGAATTAATGGCTATGGTTTTGAATAAAGGAAAACTTCGGTCTAAAATTTGGTTTTCTATGTATATTCTCTTCGTATTTATTTTAATTTGTACGTTTTGTCCATCCTGATTCTACCGTTTGTTTATTACGTAATTGTACTAAGTGCTTATTTATTTGATCGCTGTGGGTAAATTCAAGGAGTTGTACTAATCGTTTGCCTCCCCCTTTTTTGCTTCGAACTCTCGTCTTCAATTAATACTTCTCACATTTTTCAATCTGACCACTCTAAGGGGGTGGGGGTAAGAGTTTAAAGATTATCCTAGTTTTGGGTAATTTTTGCGCACTTTAAATGCTCTAATTTAAGAACGGATTTAGATATCTAAAATCCGATTTCACTATCGTGTTCAGCGTGCAAAAACCTTTAAAATGAGGGGTCACTTGTTAGAAAATAACATTTTGGGGATTTTTGGGTAATTTTTGCGCACTTTAAATGCTCTAATTTGAGAACGGATCAAGATATCTAAAATCCGATTCCACCATCGTGTTCAGCGTGCAAAAACCTTTAAAATGAGGGGTCACTTGTTGGAAAATAACATTTTGGGGATTTTTGGGTAATTTTTGCGCACTTTAAATGCTCTAATTTGAGAACGGATCAAGATATCTAAAATCCGATTCCACCATCATGTTCAGCGTGCAAAAACCTTTAAAATGAGGGGTCACTTGTTAGAAAATAACATTTTGGGGATTTTTAGGTAATTTTTGCGCACTTTAAATGCTCTAATTTGAGAACGGATCAAGATATCTAAAATCCGATTCCACCATCGTGTTCAGCGTGCAAAAACCTTTAAAATGAGGGGTCACTTGTTGGAAAATAACATTTTGGGGATTTTTGGGTAATTTTTGCGCACTTTAAATGCGCCAAAACCCTCCTTAGAGTAGGCCAATTTCGCCCATCTTCGAACTTAGCCTTTCGATTGCCAAGATAGATTTTTTGTGCAAATTTGAGCTGTTTATCTCAATTCTATCGAGAGTTATCGTCTGGAGTGACACATATATAAATAAATATATATATATATATATACATATAAAAAAGTGTTAAATTTCAGGAATCGTTTTAGAATGGTCTGAAACGGATTTCTATGAAGAAAATTTCCAAAAATGTATATTATTTAAATTTCGAAGCCATTGCAATAGCTTCATTTTCTTTGAAAATTCGCTAAAAGGAGGTGGCACGAAGGTGAGAGTGGAGAGAGAGCAATTAATTTTAGATAGGTAGTTGATTATTGTGAAATTCCAGAATTACTCATTTATAGGAATGTACTGGGTTATAACCAGGGGTATGAGTTATATAACCAGGGGTAATGCGCTGTTATGAGCGAATTTCTCTAAGACTGAGAAAAACCCCAATTTAAAGTTTCAAACCTTACAAAGTTTGAGTACACGCGCTTAGAGATTCAATTATTTATTTATGTATTTAAATGTTTACGGGCCGATGACCAAGTATCACAAAATAATTATGTACGAACATTAGGACGTAGAATTTCGTTAAAAAAGTGGGTATTTTATTGCTTATTGCTTATTTTAATTTATAAGTATCGAAGTTTTGATTCAATACTATTAGCAACTACAGTATTAGTTACAGTATATTAGTAAATAATTAACGATCACACCTAAAATTTTCAAACCTGAAAGACACTTGGAATAATTTGGTAGGTTGTTCATACATAATGTTCTAATAAATCGAAAAAGTATAATAGAGCAAACGTGAGATTTGCTAAAGAAGGGGTATGAACGTAGCAACGAAGTTATTACAATTTCACTTTATTAATTAATAACTTTTTTGGTTCTTCAGAAATAAATAACAAAAGTAACAATATCAACTGAGTAATATCTACCAATTCAGGGAGCAGAGCGTGATGTTAAAAGTAAATGAGTTTTTTCTCCATCTTTTGATTCCATAACTCATCGTCGATTGGAATTTCTTCGGTGTGCAAGTCTTTGCCCGTGTACACTACGAAATAACATTTAGTGGCTCCCACAATGTGCAGTTGCCCTTGGACTTGAAAGTAATAGGTATGGGTTCTCTTCAATTTCAAATCCTTGTGAGGTATAAAGAATGATTTGTTTCTTGACGCAGCATCAGCTATCGTCAACTTGCTGGCTGATTGAGGGCATTTAATTTCAATGATTGAATTTTCACCCTCAATCCAGCCATCAGGTGACGCACCCAAAAATCCAAATTTTCGGTCAACGAAAAGCCCACACTCTCTGACTTTCAGTCCACTTCTGATCGTGAATGAAACGATATAAATCCGGCTCAGATATCACTGCTGGGGGACACCTGATTATAATTACGCATGTCTGTATGAAATCGAGTTGGTTGTATCGTGATACTTTGTTTGAAAAATGATGGTTGTTTTGGATTTTTTTATAGGTAGTTTTTTAATCTGAACAAACGTTAGGTACGCTTCAAGAATAACAGCAAATAATTTATAGAATAAAAATTATATATACAAATAATAATTATAGAATTCTTCATTCCGCCGCACATTTATGAAATGTGACTGCACGGTTGGATCCAGTACTCGATTTAGGGCTCTCTTGTGGGAAGCACAAAGGTAGGTATTGAGTTCAGAAAACAGTGATCATCTATACAGGTAAATAATAAACCGTTGTATAATAATTTGTAGCGTTACTTATTCTATTTTCGGATTCTACATACCTTGAAACGGAAACCATCACATTTGGTTGGGGGAGGGGGGAATTTTTCATGCTCAATTACAAAGGTTCATTATTGAAAATGATAAATGGAAAACTGACTTTTTGGTAGACACAATTATGATTAGCTGGGTAGAAACGATTTTTGGAGGAGAATTGCAAGTCAGGTACCTGAGCGCCGCGGGGGCCTCGGGCCGGACTGGGAAGCCGCCTACCCCCATTCAAGAGCTGCCTTCCTCCCCAACCCCCTCGCCCATCACCTTCTGGACAACAATTGATGGGGTTTTAGTGGTCCAATTTTAAATTTGAAAAAACCATAGTAATCAGGACACAACCCTCTAGAATTTTGGTAATTGGGATTTCCGAAAAAATTAACCAAATTCGAACGCCAGTGACTCAGATGTACACATTTTGAACACCAGAACCAATTTCAGGAAATTCTATGCTGATTCTGAATCAGATGCAGTTTACTGATTGAAAATCGGTCAATTATTAACGAACTGAGAGCGAATATTAATTTGCCCTCGACGGTGTTGCCATCTGTTGAATATTCTTATAAGTTTTTTTTCGGGCTATTTCCCCTTAACAGTTTTTTGTAAGGTTCTTAGAATAATTTGCTACAGCATCTTTATGGCCAGGTAGCTGGATAATTTTTGGTTTTCCATTGATATTTAACGGGTAAATTTAGCTCACTCAGTTCTTTCCAAACTATCTATGGGCACCGATGTTGACATTTAGTACGAACCTGAGAAATATTGTAGTCGAGGGTCGAAGGCTCGATTCTCAATCAGAATTTTGGAAATAATTAGTAGGGTCACTGAGCTTTACTAGTAAGGGACTAGTAAGGGACGGGTCTCTGCTTGATTAGGTTTGCCGATAATAAATAATCTTGTACAGCGTGTTCACAGCTCACATCAGATAAGTTAGATAAGGCTTTCCTTATATAATTTGATTCGTTATTTATTTTCGAAGGAATAACTGCGGAAGATTCAGGAATGTGTAAAATATTCAATTCTAAATATATCCTTTGCCGTTCATGCATCTCAAAAACAATTTCCTTGAAAGGAGTATGGCCTGAATGCCCACCTCCAACACCAGATGTACCAGCATTCATTTGACTATTTTTCAGGCTTCCGATATCTGCCGTATTGCATCGATCTGCTGTTTTAATTCACCGTATGATTGTGATCGGCAATTACTAAATCCAGGCGACTATTATTTCAACGGAAGACAAAATGAACTGAGAACTGATTCATTTCAAACTCGGAGGAGCGAGCCCAAGATATGATCATGGGTGGCAGCCCACGATAACTATGGTGTATATTCCTAACATGAAGAAGACGGTATTTTATAACTGGAACTGGAACCTTGAGAGATGTGGTAGAATCGTTACATCATCTCCATATACCTATAACAGCAGTGTACTTTTTTCCAAAACGTGCAATCCCCATTAGTGATTTAGAACCATCACCCACCTATCTTTTGCACGGGTTATTATAATTGTTATTTTAATTATTGCAGTCTTTCTTCCAGAGGTTCGTGTCAGAATTAACCCCACCGCTAACGCCCATTTTCCATAATTGCAACATCTTATTGTACTACGATTGAGTTTCAAGAAAAATGCATATCCTATCACCCGTAGGTATGGTCAGCGAGAAAGAAAAAAAAACGAGTTCCAAATCGTTTTCGGTCAAGTATGTAGAGAATAATGAGCAAAACGATTTGTGATAGGATTCGGGGCCTCTAGCTCATTCATTTCCGAACATGCCAGAGTCTTCGAAAATGTGGCAGGCTTCACTAACTCAATCAGTGTACCTGTAAATTACCTGTAAATTAGTACCTGTAAATTGAAAAAAAATACCAGTTAACTGACAGTTGAAACAGGTAAATGGAACAAAACTATGCTTCATGGAATTCAGGAATCCATCCACTCCATTATACCAAGGAACAGAGTATCTAGTCTACACCCAATTTTACTGCTGCTGTTTTTACCTAATTTCAAAGGAAAATAAGCTAGTGCTACAGGTACTCAATGTTACGTACGTATTTTTTGAAAGACATGGTTGGAGAATCCGAGTTTTTATTTGCGCCAAAAATGGTGAAAACACGATTTTTAAACGTGAAAATGATTCAAAATCGAAACAAAAAATTCCATAAAACCATTAAAAACTAGTGTTGGTAGTAGCAGTACACAATGAAAATGTATTTATTTGAAAAACAAAAGCGTTAGGAAGGGTTTTAAACAAATTTTCAATGGTCGGTCCATTGACTTCAAGCAGGCACGTCACTTCGAAAATTCGTTCATGGATGTGAGGTTTGTTTACAAACAGATGTGTGCGCTTGACTCCTGACAACGACTAATACTGCACGCTATGATATTTTCTAGCTTGCGTGAGATACACAGGACACTAGGTGAACTCTTAGGTTAAATATTTTAGTCGACAAGCCACAAGTTGAACAGAAATTTCTCCAGAGGGAGATCTTATAGGTCGGAACATGATTGTACGCTGAATGTATAGAACTTCCCGAAATCAATTGCGTCACTTCGAGTTGGTACGTTATGTCATATCTCGCCCAGCACGCGAGAAACCCGTTTGTTGCGTCCCATATACGATAATACGTAGGACTACCTTTCGAAGTTCGTTTAGAGTGTTAGAGTCTACTTTTGGTGAGAAAGTAACCTCTCCCAAAATTATTTGTTCAAGTAAAGGAGAGAAAGGATTTCTGCCGAGGTGTGGTATAAACCTTACTTTTGTAGCCATTCAGTGACTACATGCAATATAAAGTCGAAATGCATTTCACTCCAAGCAGAGGAAATTGGGGATAAACTGAGTACCTAATTAATAACCCAGGGCGTAATTTTTCAAAAATCAATTATTTATATAACCAGAGTTATGTGCGTTTTTCCTTTGCGCATGCGCTGAACAATGTTACTGTGCGATTTTGATGAACTTCAAGGCAGCATCCAGGGCCTGACTCTTAAGCAGCCAATGCTACCAATAGTTATGGGTGCTGCAAGGGTTTGAGCTTGTGCGGACGACTGTTAGGAACAGATTTTCATAAGAATCACACAGGACCTACTAGGGTACAACTAGCACAAATCCTCAAAGTCTGAACTCACTTTACGACCGATCTGTATACATAGTTAGGCACGTTGCAAGGATTTGGAGATGGAAGGAGGCAGACATGTTGGTATGGCCTAGACACAATAAATTATCTTTAAAAGTTCCTCATCATTGTGCGAACAGGTCGCGAAATAGGCCAGCAGTTTAAGGAATGATGGTTTCATCCCAGAATGATGCGAAACCCAGACTATAAATCCGCAGCGATTTATTTGAGACATATTTAGGACTAAAAATTCAACACCTAGATGAAAATGGATGAGTCATTCACTAGAAACCGAACGAAGACCTAAAATTAGAATAACAGAGGAATGGTCTAAAAGTTGTTTCCTTATCATATCTACCTACTGATGCTAGCATCAGTGATGGCAGTTCAAATTTCCTCTACTTTGCACTAACATCCGGTAGGGAATATATAGGCAAGGATCCAATTCCGGTTTATTGAGTCGCCTACGCAGTAATGAACCATCAATCTTCCCATCTCGCCCAGTGCAAATCATGTCAATTTACAAGGTCCCACCACCAACATTTCGTTCCACCAATATTCGCTTTTGAAGTTACAAAGACGCTCCTCCTCCGGCCATATTATTCAGGCTTCCTTTCATCATTTATGAGAAACGCACATCCTATTCTGAGAACTCGAGGCATATCGGGAGGTCAAAAAACCGGTATACGCAATAGAAAAGCCGATAGTTGAATAGAGCGGACTAACTCGATTCATTATCTGTTAAGCACTCCCAACTTCTACACCGAATGCGTTAATAAACAAGTTGAAAAGGATTAATGTCACTCTTACCTGTGGGATGACGAAATTCTCATTTGTCCACAACGAATATCAAACAAGGAACATCATGAGCAATAGTCATACCTACTGTTGCAACAGGAAACTTGATAAGGTTCTGGTTTCGATAAGGGCTGGTCTACAGGTGGTATCAATAGCCATCCAAGCACTAAAGAACGGAGTTTATTCATTTTCTTCCAGTAACAGAAACCGACCGACCTTCTTCATACGGAAATAAAACCTTGGTAGTGTAAGGTTCCACATGTATTATAGGTCTCTTGCTTGTATATTCAACTTCTCAAAAACCAATCCAACATTTTCTTTCAAATTCAATAAAATCCAACAGTTTTACAACTGGAAGAGGAGAACTCCTTCAAAAAGTCGACTACATGGAGCCATGAGAGGAACGGCATAGTTGTTATAGCAAATCATTCTCGCGACATTCCTTTAACCCAAAAGAAATTGCTTGCCTCGCAAGTATTGAAGAATACAATATTAGTTCCGAGCACCATAGGCCAAGTCAACTAAACTTGAAGAAGTACAGCTGTGCAACGGTAGAAGAATACAATATTAGTTCCGAGCACCATGGGCCAAGTCACTAAACTTGAAGAAGTACAGCTGTGCAACGGTACTCCTTGACGGAGGCTATAGGTACTACATTATCCTTGCTGGACGACCTGGGGCATCCTAGAAATAACATGTAACAGAAAGATGGGGGGGGGGGGGATTTGGTTCCATATTACTTTTATCAAATCCAGACTCTACTACTAACCTACTCTATCTAGAATTGGTCTTATAATAATACCAGGAAACACAGCCTGCTTAGCCACACACCCTGTGGCCCCGCACAGCCTGATTAGTCTGCTACAGCCAATCCATGCTTAGGAGACTGTGTGTAATACAAAAGTTGCTAAAATAATTTATTGAAATTAATTCAAAAAATTCAATAAAAATAGGGAGAGGTGGTAATTCGACACAATAATAAATTATTATAAATTTTTAAAAACTACATTAGAGGGCAAAGAAAACGTTCAAATTTGGATTATCACGGTTAAGTAAAGCTGTAGAAAAAATGTTGTGGGTCGAAGGGTATTCTGAGTAGATCCAACGTTATTTCGCAAATTTGCTAATATGATCTTATCATCTTGTTATTGCAGCAATAACACATGAGTTCCAGTGATGCCGCATGACCATACACAAGCAAATATTGGAGGTTGATCATTTGTAGATATTTTTGACCCCCCAAAACTCTAATTTATAAGAAAAAGGATTTTTTTTTCTATTGAAACAGCCTTTGTCTCAAGTCACCATTCACTACCGCTTTTACTAGATGTATATCAAGTTTTGGCCACTTTACCAATTTTTGGCCCCCAAAAACAAAAATTCTGCCATCTTTGCAACATAAGATATTTCTGATCCACAAAAAGTTTGACCCACTTTTTGTTGGGGGGTTTTTTAAAGGTTTTAGTGAACATGAGCTTGTTTTCCATGTTTTTTAGGGCGAGAAGACCAAATATGAAGTTGATTTTCACCAAAGAGTGACAATTGAGGTTGTGTTCATCTCCCAAAATTCATTTTTTATGAGTCAAAAACCCGGGAAATTGTCTGAAATCGCCATACACTTGTAGAATAACACTAGCAGTAGTACCAACAGGTGAATCAAGACAATTAAATGGTACTACCAATTATCAAAATATAATTTGTAGAAAAAAAGAGCCTAATTTGTGTTTATGGGGTCCAAAATTGGTGGAAACCATAAAAAATAGCTATGTCAGTTATTGCACATGAGAATAGAATAATAATAATAGAATAGATAGAATAATAAACCCATGTGACTTTGCAGCATTTTATTTGTGAAATTGTTGAATAAGAATGCAATACATACTAATTTTACTAATACTGATTTTTTTTACCTAAGATCATAATTTAGTTACCTTTAAAAACTATTAGGTTGTTACTGCTTAGTAGGTAGGTACCAATACATATAGGTCTACATCTGTATACATAGGTACTGGCCTCAACAAGCTAACTTGGTAGTGAGCATTATCATCTGTGTTTATGCCCCCCCCCCCCCCCAGATTCGATAAAGAGTTTATTCTCGTCCGAGGGAACAATAACGTATTGTTAGACTGGATGTTGTCACACTTCCATAAGTAGCTCATCAGTTCAAGTGCCGTTCTCAACCATATTGTTCCTGAGACTTGATCCTGGTGAGAATATCACCGAGATCGGATCTACAGTCAGTCTCCTACATGGCCTCCTTACACTTGAGAAGGATAGCTTAAACCCATTTGTGCCAACAAACACAATCGCAGTGTACTGTATCGGTTTTAAAACACGGGATCCTATTTCCATGTTTTAATTCATTTGAAAGTGTCAAACTGTGAAGAATTACCTTGTAAGCTAATATTGTCTCCGAGTCTATCAAGTTTTTTCTCGCACCGCTTTGGTAATATTATCCGTTTTCAACAGTAAAACCTCAAACTGATGAGTAAGTATAAGTATAATATAATTAGACATTATTTGAACACGTAAGCCTTTTATTTGGGTGAAAATAAGGATTAATGATAAGATCCAATATTTGTGCACAAAAAAGTTCAAATTTCAGTTGTCAAGATGTTAGTTTTCCTATAGGCCTGAGGGACATTGTGAGACTTGAGGTTTTTATGTCGTAAGAAGTGCCGAGTTTGGTTCTCGTTTCGGGCAGCTTGCACACCCCATCAGCGACAGCTCTCCATCTCTGACACAATCATGTGAAGCCTCTATCGTGTGAGGTTCGATAAATAAGCATCATAACGAAAAGTTAGCGGTCGCCCCGCAAATACAGGTAATTTTAGAAAAAAAGGGACGAGGGGGGGGGGTCTGTCTGTAGGTAATTGTATCCACATCACAACTAAAAATAGCACTACTGCCCATAGACCGAAACTCAACAGAATTTGGAATAGATCGAGGATTTGGCATTGATAAGAACAGTTATTATGGCGAACAGTGAACTATAAGAGCTATAATGAATGAACTATAATCACGTAATACTTTTCTTGATTACCAGTCAATAAAGAAAACAAAAAAGAAAAAAACTCAATCACAAAACCATGGAGAGATTTTACCAGGAATTCGGTCCTAAACGGCGAGTTAGCGTCGATTACATAGGAAACGAAAAAAAATTAAATAGGTCATTTCGTAGGAGAGTTTTGTTTTTATTCCCCAAAGGGGGAGGCCTTTAAATTCGCAAAGAATCGGGAGTCGACCTCACTAGAAACCGCGAGAGCAAAACGTTTGACGTTGACGCAACGTTCAACTGAAACGAGATTATTTCCGGAACACTTGCAATGGTAATAATAACGATAATTTTTCACACGCACCTTGAGACACTCAGGAAATATAATCAGTTCTGAAGTTGATTCTCGAGTAGGTTTGCTTGGAAAGCTTTGATACGAGCAATTTTTATTGGTATCCTTCAGGCAACAACAAAACATATTCAAGAGATCATAAGGAGGGCAATTCTTAATGGCGAGGGAAGAAATATCTTGCATACCTATTTACTAAACAGGTAGCCACTTGAAATAAGTGCCGATTCATCACTCGTTAGTTACCTACAATTCACTCGACGGCAATAGTATTTATTTTCGGTAATTTATATTGAAGTGGGTACACACATGGGGATTGTGGAGAACTTTTTTCAAGGGAGAATAATATGGATAGTCTAATTTCATTACATACTAGCATAACAACGGAGTTTGAAGTTATTACTGTAATTTATCAAGCAAAATTATACAGCAACTAGCAGGAAAACCCGTTGTACTAAATAAAACGGGCTCTAGAGCGGTAAGATACATAGTGACTGAGATAACATTATTAGAAAAAATGGATGAAGAAACGCTCGTGAAAGCATCGAAGCCACGAAAAATTCGCACTTAATTATGGCAATGTCACAAATTTCTCAAAGATACGATCCTGTTTCATATGTCTGTGTCTATGTCACATATTATGTTCATTGGAAAAATTATAAAAACTGTGGCTCCACTAATACTCACAGCGATTAGTCAGACGATGAATAATATCATCTCTACCCAGGAACCCGTAGTGAAATCTTCAACTTCACTTCTAACAAAGCATCACCCCACCCAAGATTGGACACACATTTTCACGATCTTATTATCAATCACATGAGAGGTAAGAAATATGAGGGCTACCACCTACACCAAAACCATGCAATTTGCGATTATTTCCCATATATTCCTGAACTGCATGTCCCACAATAACCGTTTCAGTAGGTACGGTTGAAACCGCCATGAAAACTCCTTTCCGACAGCACCCCTGGCTTGGTGTCGAAAGTTATCCGCGAAATGGGCTCGACCGTAGCAATGAAAAGCGAGAACGGACGCTGTCGTTTAGGGATGGCGAAGAATACGTTCGAAGAGACGATCTGGTGGATCGAGCGTCGCCTATAACCTGGCCCAGAACTCGCTGATAACCCTCATGAAAATCCGTCCAGACGTTTGGCCCGGATGCGTCACACACACCCGCGAATTACATAGTAGGTTCTAATTATTATTATACTAGCAGAAAAACCCGTTGTATTAAATACAACGGGCTCTAGAGCGGTATGCATCGAGCAGAAGCCTCGAAAAATCCGTCGTGAAATCTTGAACTCCGCTTCTACCAAACAAAGCATCACTCCAGCCACTCCGTTCCCTAGAGTGGACACTCTCGATCGTGTTACCAATCACATCGATAAGAAACATGAGGGCAACATCCTATCAATTATTCTGACGATGAAATCACGACCGTCGAATAAATCCTGAACCAACAGCACGAACCCGGACGCTATCTTTTGGGATGGCCAGGAATATAGAATTTTTTACCTACCTGTATAGATGCCCCTTCTACGTAGATCACTATTTTCTGTGGTCAATACCTACCAAGGAAAGCCCTAAATCGAGTACTGGAGCAGGTAGGGGAATAATTGATTCATATAAATATGCGGTGGATTCAAGAATTATATCAAGCAGAAAAAGTATCAAAAAAATCCAAAATAACCATCATTCTTCAAACGGAATAGGTATAACCACGGAAGAACAACGTAATCGATTTCATACACCGTGATTATAATCAGCTGTTCCCTAGCAAAAATGTCTCGGTGTTGGATGTATACAGGTTTCATTCACGATCACGTTGACGAAGCATTACAGTGCAAACTTCAGGGCCTTACTGTAAACGAACGGCTGGATGTACAAAGCTGCGGGTGGTCTCAAAAAATTCCGAAGTTCGAGATATATTTAAAAACGTCAAAAAATCACGATAACGGCGCCCTGGAAATATCATACCCTATTCTTCCCTCTTAGAGATGGGTGACAGAGTGACAGTAACGCCGAGTTTCGCGGACCAACTAGACCCCAAATGGGACCGACACACGAAACTTCATTTTGGTTCATGGTAACTAAGAAAAATACAATGCTCCGGGTTGTCTCAAAAATTTTTTTGCTCAAGACAAACTTAATAACGTAAAAAAAACCATACCCTTCTATCGAAAGTTTTCGAGCTACGGCGTTCTGAAAATTGCAACCCGTATTTTTAACCCCTTAAAGATGACCTGACAGTAACGCCGAGCTTCGAGGACCAAATAGGCCCCGACCGGAACCTATAATCCGAATTCCATCAATTTTTTTTTATGGTAACTAAGAAAAGTGCTCAGTACGGCGTACAGACAGAAATTTTTTATTGCGTTTTCGGATTCTACATGTATACCTTGAAATGCAAACCATCAAATTTTGAGGGGAGGGTTAGAATTTTTTTCATGCTCGATTCCAATGGTTCATTAGGTATTGAAAATAATAAACCAAAAATGAAGTACGTCGTACCGACAGAATTTTTTGATTCTACATACCGTGAAACGGAAACCAACAAATTTGAGGGGAAGAGGGGAGGGGGTTAATTTTTTTCCATACTCGATTCCTGAGGTTCATTATTGAAAATACTAAACCAATAGGTAAATGTGTGACGCAAATTTCTAAAAATAGGTTCACATACAACCTCGGTATCTAGGAGGCAATTCCGTTAGTTTTCACCTCACGAAAACCGTTAACCACTCGTTGGAAACCTCTCAATTTATCGTAAGATCTCACGCTGCCAAAGTCCTCCCTTCCCTTCCCACTAATCCATAAAACACGTCATCATCACTGTTAAACAATTTTCCGTGCTAAGAGATGCCGGTAAACAAAATTCGGTGTTTCGCACCAATATCATGACCATTGTGTGCATGTTTTCCAACACCAAAGATTTCAGTTTTAGCGGTAGGTACCTAATTAATTGAAGGTAGGTATTACCGTTACGGACAGCTGTCCACCATCGCCAGTATGAAGATGGAGCGCGTGGGAATGCCGGGTAAGAATGACAAGGCAGGGAGCCACCCTGATACGCTGAGTAAGCCCTGAGCCAAACAGCCGTCCGGGTCTGCAGTTTCTATACTACGGTTGATAGAGGCTGTAGTCAGTTTATCGATCTGTTAATTTTACATTACTCTGTGTACCCGTCTTTTTACAATAAAATTTTGTTTATTTCATTAATAACAGCGCCTCTCTAGATATGTATAATCATGATATAAATATTTAGCAGTTGTACGAACCAAAAACATAATTACAACTTATGAATTATTCAATTTTTTCGGTGTAGCGGAGAAATTTGATTTTGGGTTTTTTAAATAGAAATCCTGATGGTCGCT
The DNA here is from genome assembly GCA_954871275.1 of Leptopterna dolabrata. NCBI lineage: Eukaryota > Metazoa > Arthropoda > Insecta > Hemiptera > Miridae > Leptopterna > Leptopterna dolabrata. The sequence continues at coordinate 21,500,903 of OX940977.1, forward strand.
GAACCTAAGTCGAACCCTCGATGTATCCCCAAATTTTCATCTAATTTGGAAGCTCGTGTTGCCGTGAACAACAAACTTTTGCTTGTAAACAAATAGGTTAAAAAATACAATATATCAACAAAATCCAAAATAATCATCTTTTTTCAAATGAAATAATATTGCGGAGCAATAAACTCGATTTCATAAAGCCATGTGAGATTATAATCAGCTGTCCCCTATCAACGATATTTGGGATTGCATATATAGGTACCACCCATAGTGTGATTCACTCATGTTGACGAAGCTTTTCGGTGCAAACTCAGGGCCTTACTGTGAAGGAACTGCTGGACGTATACAATGTGCTCCGGGTGGTCTCAAACAATCCTAAAGTTCAGAATCAAACGTCATAAAAACTCCTTCCATTGAAAGTTTTCGAGCAACGGTATTTTGATAATTTCAACCCCCTAATTTTCACCTCTTTCATGACTGACAGTAACACCGAGCTTCGAGGACGAACTACGAGTATATTATACACCTCAAATGGGGCCTAAAAACCCAATTTCTGGTTCATGGTTTTTAAGGAAAATGCCAGGTACAGCGTACGTATAGAAAATTTTTATTCAATTTTCGCATTCTGTGTACCTAACTACCTTGAAACTAACCATCAAAATATTGTGGGTGGGTAAAAATTTGTTTTTCATGCTCAGTTCCACAGGTTCGTTAATGAAAATAATTAACCAAAAAGTACAGATAGGTATACCTATAATCATGTTGTAACTGAGCATTAACTGAAATTAGGTAGGTACCTCCAGTCTGGTGATATATTTTCGTGACCAGAAACCCGACTACAAGATCAATTTGAATTTACTATGAAAACGAGGTAAAGTATTACCGTTGATTAATTTACCTAGTGCTTTTGTTATTGATAGTTTTTTACCATCAAACTAAATTGATGTTTTACAATAAATAAATAGTGATACAATAGGTAGGTACTCGAATGAAACTGTTTTTGGCTATTGACATCAAATTAATATTTTGCCATAATATTATCATGAATGCCAACAACACAACCAGATAACTTAGGCCCATAAGTTGCACCCAAGATGACAGCTCACAAAGAGGGGAGTTGACCAATATTAGAGGCTCGTCTACCTACCTACTTTTTTGCGGTGAAGAAATCGAACAGACAGGTTGAGATTTGGTACTCTCAGAGTTGAGATCTAGTAATAATAATTTCTGTTCTAATATTTCTTAGAAGTAAGTAATTGGGATGGTTCAGTTCAATTAATGTGTTTAAAATTTTTTTAAAAGAACTTACCAGCGGTGTAACTGAGATCGGAGAAGTCAATGTCGACAGCTGGTATCATTGTAGCTGCTTACGCTGCGATGATAGTTCAGCTAAGGAAACCGAACCGGAATGTTAGCCAGGCGTTTATTAATCCGTTAAAATCCTTCAGAACACGGCTAATGAGAAGATAAACAAACTTGAAACGCGGCAAAGCAAAGATGGCGCTCCAGCCAGAGTCGTTGCACTGTCAAACGGAAACTGACAACGAGAATCGAGAACTGAGGCGAGAGGCGGTAGGCCGTTGGCGAGGTATCAAGCAGCTGCTACGAGCGACATGGGAAACATCTGATGGGGAAAAAAGGTCATTCGGGGGGTGGGGGGATGACGGCGAGAGGGGTGGAGGTACAAGAAGGGATGGATGGATACTACAAATGACCGAAGCATCCATGGAACAATGGGTCAGAGCTCAGAGACCTGCAGAAGCCTCTTGCTGCCCTTCATCTGTCGTTAGAGTTGAATCTACAGCACTCAGATGAGAGGTTGGTCGCACCAGGTACCTACCAGACTCTACGCTCACCACGAATATTATAAAAACAACATTATTATGAACTAGCATTATTTTGAATCATACTTTATTAGGCCCCTTAATAGACCTAAACGGTTTTTAGGGACCTAAATTAGACCTAATGTTTTTGAGTAGGTGCCTACCTACAATTTTTTATATTTTATTTTCCCTAATTATTTCCTTTGCCGAAAAACAACTCGAATAAACGTTATAGGAAATGAAATTCTACGTCGAATAAAACCAGACAGACCAGCTGATTAGTTCGGTTCAAGACAGTACCTACCTATATACCTACCTACTAAATGGACGAGCCAATTTGTATCCAACTGGATACCAACATACACGGAACCAATTTGTACGTGAAACGCCAAAATAGAAACATGATTTTAGGAGACATGAATAAACTTCCTTCGGTTCCTGCATTGACAAACAGCGGAACTGAGTCCAGCTCCTGCAAAACGATTGGTGTGTGACCAGACGTGCGTCTTGCCGACGCCGCAATTTACACCAGATTTTGGCTTGTTATTCTGTGAATAATACACCTGTGTTCGCTCAGCAAAAAAATTTTATTTCACCCCCTCAAATTTTTTTCTTTTACGTTTCAAGGTGCGTAGATTCCAAAAATGCAATGTACGTCCGCGTACGCCATACCATCCATTATCTAGTCTAATTTCGGTCTAAAAAATTCGTCCCTGGTTGTGTCCCTAGTTATGTCTAAATTCGGTCTAATTCGGCCCTAGTTGTGTCCCGAAACTTTGCAGCCCGATCAGAATATACCCAAGGGTGTTATGGGTGAAAAATGGGGGTAAAATTGGGGTTCTTCGGTGTTTTAGTAACATGAGCTTGTTTTCCATGTTTTTTTTAGGACGAGGAGACCGAATATGAAGTCGATTTTGACCAAAGAGTGAAGAACTGAGGTTGTAACCAAGGTTCAGCTCCAAAAATTCTTTTTTATTTGTCAAAAACCTGGGAAATTGTCTGAAATTACCATAAATTTATATAATAATACTGTAATTAGTATCAGCAGGTGAATCATGGCAATTAAATGGCACTAAGTATCAATGATAGAAGATAATTCGCAAAAAAATAGGAGCCTAATTCGTGTTTTTGGAGGCCAAAATTGGTGGAAACCATAAAAAAACGCTGCAAAGTCCTTGTCACATGGGTTTATTATTCTATTGGACATACCTACAGAGATGTTGGCTGTTTATTTATTGTTTCTTTCATATAAAATAATTGAAATAGCTATTTCTGGTGGTTTACACCAATTTTGACCGCCAAAACACGAATAAGGTACGCTCCTTTTTTTTGTTTTTTTAAAAATAAATTATCTCTGATCATTGATAGTACCATTTAACCGTCTTAATCCACCTGCTGACACTCTTTCTAGTGTTATTCTACAAATTGATGGTGATTTCAGACGATTTTCCAGGTTTTTGACTCGTAAAAAATCAATTTTGGGAGCTGAACATTTAGTACAACCTCAGTTTTCCACTCCTGGGTCAAAATCAACTTCATATTCGGTCTTCTCGTCCCCAAAAACATGAAAAACGATACCTCAAAAGCTCATTTTACTAATGTTACTAAAACACAAAAAGTACCTATCTATTTTTATACACATTTTCACTCATAACACCCCTGGATATATTCCTATCAGGCTGAAAAGTTTCGGAACACAACTAGGGCCCAAATGGAGCATGTGCGCGAAAGAACGAATTTTTTAGACCGAAAATTAAGCCGGTACACGTGATACGGCAGACGGCGTACGGCGGACGGACGTTGCATTTTTGGAATCTACGCACCTTGAAACGGAAAATGAAAAATTTTGAGGGGGTCTTATAAAATTTTTTTGCTGAGCGAACGGACGTTGTATTATTCACAGAATAATAAACCAAAATCCTGCGAAGTCCTTGTCACATGGGTTTATTATTCTGTTGGACATACCTACAGAAATGCTGGTTGTTCATTTATTGTTTCTTTCATGTGCAATAAGCAATAATTGAAATAGCTGTTATTGGTGGTTTCCACCAATTTTGGCCCCCAAAACACGAATTAGGCTCCTGTTTTTTCTGCAAATTATCTTCTATCATTGATAGTGCCATTTAATTGACTTGATTCACCTGTCGATACTACTCCTAGTGTTACTATACAATTTTATGGTGATTTCAGACAACTTCCCAGGTTTTCAACCCATAAACAATGGATTTTGGCAGCTGAACGTTGGTTACAACCTCAGTTCTTCACTCTTTGGTCAAAATCGACTTCATGAAGTTATTATGATGTCGATAATGGGTGTAAAAATAGGGGTTTTCCAGGGATTTTTGAGGTTTTAGTGAACATGAGCTTTTGAGGTAACGTTTTCCATGTTTTTTAGGGGGAGAAGACCGAATATTAGGTTGGTTTTGACCGAAGAGTGAAGAATTGAGATTGTAACGAAGACTAAGCTCCCGAAATTCATTCTTTATTAGTCAAAAACATGGGAAATTGTCTGAAATCACCATGCATTTGTATAATAACACTAGAAGTAGTATCAACAGGTGAATCAAGACAATTAATGGTACTATCAATGATTTAAAAAAATCTGTTTAAAAAAAGCCGAGCCTAATTCGTGTTTTTGGGGGACAAAATTGGTGGAAACCATCAAAAATAGCCATTTCAATAATTGCACATGCGAAAGAAACAATAAATGAACAGCCGAAATTTCTGTAGGTAAGTCCAGTAGAATAATAAACCCATGTGACAAGGACTTTGCAGCGTTTTTGGAATCTACGCCCCTTGGAACGTAGGTAAAAGAAAAATTTTTGAGCGGGTCTTATATAATTTGTTTGCTGAGCGAATACATAGATTCACAGAATAATAAACCAAAAGGGAGGGAAAAAGATTCGAGTTGTCGTTGGCTGCTGTGAAGACATGGAGACCACGGATCAGATTCGCCTTGATTCGGACTGACTGTGACTGATTCGCTGCCCAGGCCACAGTTCTCAGCCGATTTGCGTGGTTCTTTTTTTGTTCGATGCAGACAACTGTCTAGTTGTGTGCCGTACGTGCCTGGAGTTTCGAAATTTAATACTAGAAGGGTGGAAGGGGGGTTAATGCTGAAAAACGTGGGGTTTTCGTCTACATATTGTGTGCGCTGCCCAGGGCTGCATTTTCAACTGATTCTAGGTATAGATCTTTTTTGTTCGAAGCAGAATTCAGTCTAGCTGCGCACTACGGCACCGGAATATCGACATTTATTTCTATAGGAGCGGGGGGGGGAGGGGAGAGAATGCGGGATTTTCTGCAAATCTTGTACATTCTCGACCGATTTGGGTGATAGTACATAGTACATTAGTTTCATTCAGAAATCGTTACGGTTGAGCACAACGTGGGGGAGGGGGCTGGGTTAAAAATCCAGACGATCTGCAATGAGTGAGAGTGATAAACACCACCAACAGGGACGTCCACTGTAATGCATGAATTACACTACGAGACGTTTTGGTTTATTATTTTCAATAACGAACCTATGGAATCGAGTATGCAAAATTTTTATCCCCTCCCCCCTCAAAATGTGATGTTTTCCTTTTCAAGGTAACAAAAATGGAATTAAAAAAGTTTCTGCCTGTCCAACGTACACCGTTCTTTGCACTTTTCTTAGTTACCATGAACCAAAATTGATGAAATTAGGTTTATAGGTCAGTTTGGGGTCTAGTTGGTCCGCGAAACTCGGCGTTACTGTCAGTCACCTCTATGTAGGTAGCTGTACAGGTAAATTTATTATTACACAACGGTTTATTACACTGCGATTTATTATTTACCTTATGCTTCTTGAATAACAACAAATAATATTAATGAGAGAATTACTGTATCCCTTGCATTTTTATGAAATGTAATTCCCGGGCCGGTTCGGTACGCGATTTAAGGCTTTCCTAGGGGGAGCACGAGGGATTGACCACAGAAAAACAGCGATCTACCCAGAAGGGGTATCAATACAGGTAAATAATAAACCGTTATGTAATAATTTGCAGCGTTTTCCTTCAGCAACGATTCACTATCTGTGGATGCTTGACTACAATTACATGTAATTAGCTGAGATTCCAGATCAAATTATTTTTTCGGGTTTCGGTACATGTTTAGGGGTGGCAGGGTTTTCACGTGGGGAAATCCTTGATCATCTATCAACGCCATGACGCACAATAATTGCGCTGGGCCTAGGGCCGTTTTCACCAATGGAAATCCCTACGAAACGGGCCACACGAAACACGTAGGTTGAATGTGATCGACGGCATCAGTACATTCGTTGTGGTGTAAAACGAAAATATAGGAAATTATCATGGTACAAACCATGGGTTTCAAGAGAAGCACCAATCTGGGAGTGTCCTTCTAATAACTAGGTAGGACGTTACGATATAATTACGTATTGTCTCCCCGGAATAACGTGGGAGGGAACAGAAGTAGTTGTACGATTCCTTTGCCAATCTTGTATCATTAGACGGATCATGATGTAGGTAATGAAAATAAGAGGCGTACTTACCGTGATCATTATACATACCTGTTTGATAATTGATCAAGATAATTATGTAAAGGGGTTTGAGGAGAAGATTATAAAGATTAGGCAATTATTTCAGCCAACGTAGAATTAAATGTCAATTTATTCAATGATATAGCCTACGGAGCTCCGAAAATCGTGTGGTGGTGATCGACGAGGTTAATATAGTAGGTAATAGTAATTGAAAAGGTTCGACCTTGATGACGAATCGGTGTAGGAATGGTTTTCCCGCCGTGGCAGGCAGGATGAAAGAAGATTTTGCCAACGACGACAGTGCCAAAAATGTTCCACGGTCCGCAGCAAACGTCTCGCGACCACTGTATAAGTGTACCGTGATGCGCAAGAGAAACTTTGCAGGGTACCCTGACTTAAATCTGCGACGGAATCCAAGTGGATTCACGAGCGTACGTAAAAAACCCTGCAAATCCCTGCGGTTTATTATTTTGTACAGAATACCCTTCTGTTACAGATCACAGCTCTCTGTATAGATAACCCGTCTATATAATATAATATGTCTATTCTATACATAATTATGTAGATCGCAGACCCTCCGTAGGTTAGTACCTAACCCCGTACTCGTTACTAGGTACCTACCTAAATCACGAGTTAAATGTTGCTAAAATAATTCTGCCGATGACAAACAGTACCTAACAAAAAGAAACACATATAACGAAGTTCTGAAAAGAAATTGTTGATGAGAAGTGAAAAAGTTGCGAAAATACCTACCACCAAACTCCAGCCCCTTCTACGTAGATGGTATAATGAACCGTTGTGTAATAATTTACCGTTGAGTAACGATTTACCATTGTGTAGCAATAATTTACCCATCAATAATATGTCCGTCCGCCGTACGCCGTCCGCCGTATCACGTGTACAGGCTTCATTTTCGGTCTAAAAAATTCGTTCTTTCGCACACATGCTCCATTTGGGCCCTAGTTCAGCCTGATCGGAATACACCCAGGGATGTTATGGGTGAAAATGTGTATAAAAATAGGTACTTTTTGTGTTTTAGTAACATATTAGTAAAATGAGCTTTTGAGGTATCGTTTTCCATGTTTTTGGGGACGAGAAGACCTGAGTGGAAAATTGAGGTTCTACCAAATGTTCACTAAACTAAAATGGCAAAAAGAAACGCAAATAATGAAGTTCTGAAGGGAAATTGTTGTTACCGTTGAGTAATGATTTACCATTGTGTAATAATAATTTACCCATCAATAATACTTCAACGTTTGTTCAAGTTTCACTACTTATCAACAAACTCCAAAAGAGCCACCATTTTTCGAATGAAATTATATCACAGAACAACCAACTCGATTTCATACTCCGTGATTATAATCAGGTGATCCCTAGCAATGATTTTATCTCGGGCCAATTCCCTAATGTTAGCGCGTCCCTGGTGACGAGATTTGGACTAAATGTATACAATTTCATTCACCATGCTGCCGAAAATGCCTGTCGGTGCAGGCTTCGGGGCCTTACTGTGAACGAACGGCTGGACGTACGGTGCTCCGGGTGGTCTTAAAAAACTCTTAAGTTCAAGAACTATTTAAAACCGTAAAAATATTCACGTAAAAAAAGGTATAGGCGTTCTGAAAATTGCAACCCCTAGTTTGAACCCCGAGATGACTGACAGTAACGTCGAGCTTCGAGGACCAACTAGACCCCAAACGGAACCTATAACCCGAATTTCATCAATTTTGTTTCATGGTAATTAAGAAAAGTGGTCAGTACGGCGTATGGCGGACAGACAGAAATATTTTTATTGCATTTTCGGATTCTACATACCTTGAAACGTAAACCATAAAATTTTGAGGGGGGGAGGGGGGGGGGGGGGGGTTAGAATTTTTTTTTTCATGCTCGATTCCAATGGTTCATTATTGAAAATAATAAACCAAAAGTGTGTCAAATTTCAGGTTTTGTGGGTCAAAATTCACTGAAAAATAGTAAGTAGTGTCATAACAATGAAGACATGGATGAAACGTTACCAAAACATGAGCTACGGTAGGTGCTCTTGACAATAGAAGACTATTTCAATAGCCAAAAATATGTTCGCGCATCAGATAAAAACATTAACATGTTCACTTAAAATCGCTCGAAATTTAGTAGAACCAAAAAAACGTTGGGGATACTGATAATTATTCTATACGGGAACACTAATAATTTGAATAACAACATTTGGAATTTATATTTGAAAGTTCCAAGAGTGGTTAAAAATGTTACTGGTTTAGAAGGAAGGGGTACCTACTAGGAACGTTAGGCACCTAATTCGAAAACTCGCTCAATAGGACAACAGTGGCAACATGCTGCATGATTGGAATTTTGTTGTTCTATACTCATTAGTCAGCTGATTATGTAGAAGATGGTATTCCTGCCTGATTGAAAGGATTTCATCGAGCTATGAGCTCACAGCTCACACTCAACGACTCAACGAAAAACTGATAGATTCTTATAGATAGAGACTTATTCGGTTAGGTTACGTGTATCCATTTGAAGCCCCAATAGACGTGCATTTTGGTTTATTATGTTCAGTAATAAATCCGTGGAACCGAGCATGAAAAAAATTTTAAAAAATTTAACCCTTCCCCCTCTCAAAATTTGATGGTTTCCTAGGATTTCTGTCCATCCGCCGTTGGCTGTCCACCATCATTGGAAATTTGGTCAGTAGGTAAGCCCTATTTGGGGTCTCGCTGGTTCGCGATGCTCGGCGTCACTGTCAGTCACCACTGTCTGTACCACTGTCAGTCACCACTGTCTGTACCACTGTCAGTCACTGTCAGTATGGGGTGAAAAAGGGGGTTGAAGTTTTCAGAGCGCCATTAAATCAAATTTTTTTACGCTTTTAATTCGATCTGGAACTCGGGAATTTTTTGAGACCACATGATCGTGAGGTTGTTCCGTGATATTACGTTATTTGAAGAATGATTGTTATTTTGGATTTTGTTGGTAGGGACCTGCATTTTCAACTTGAACAAACGTTATGCTTCATGAATAACAAGAATCCTTTCAACTTCCTCCTATCCAGAATCCTATCAAGAATTCTATAATCGATTATGATAGAATTCTTGAATCCACCGCATTTTTACGTAGGTCCTAACTGTCATTCCTCGGCCAGCTCCAGTACCTACTCGATTTAGGGCTTTCCTGGGGGAGCACGAGGTTAGGTATTGACCACAAATAACAGTGATGTATGCATCTCAGGTAAATAGTAAAGCAGCTTTTTTCAATTATTTCAAATTGCAGGTCTAGCGGAGAGCTTTCCAAAAAGGTGCTGAATGATCGGTCGAAAATGAACGGAAGTAGGTGAAAAAGGGGAGCAAGCGTGTGATGTCATCTGATATGTATTGCACTCTCGCTACCGCGGGAACAGAGTGGGAGGGAGTTAACGTGCAAGATGATGTCACGCGTTTTTCTTTAGTTTATTCCCGCCAAACTACACGGATATCGCAGCTGTAAATTGGGATTCAGCAGTTTTCGAGGGTGCTGAATCCAATTCTGAGGTCAAACGCAGCAAATTCCGACCCACGTCCATTCCTCACCGGAAGTATTCACATTCAAACTTATGTATTCAGCGACGTAGCTTATCCGAAACATGAGTGATCGACCATATTTACTATGGATGACACACCGTCCTAGGCATCTAAAACTCGGTAGGAAGCTACTGTGATGAAGGGGACCAGTTGCTACCTACTGTTTTGACACAGGTGATGACCATTAGGAGTACAGGAGTACTTAACTACAGCGTGTCAGGCAGCCAAACGGCCAAAAACAAATAATATTTATATTCTACGACACTGATTTCCAATGAAAAACTTAGTAACTGATTAATTTTTTTAAATTATTTTCTATAATGGACCTTTGGGATCGAGCATGAAAAAAATGATAACCCCCTCAAAATTTGATGGTTTACGTTTCAAGGTGCGTAGAATCCGAAAATGCAATAAAAACGCTGCAAATCCCTGCACAACGGTTTATTATTTTGCACAGAATACCCTTCTGTTACGGATCACAGCTCTCCGTATAGATAACACTTCTATATAATATATGTACTATTCTATAAATATTATGTAGATCGCAGACCCTCCATAGGTTAGTACCTAAATCACGAGTTAAATGTTGCTGAAATAATTCTGTCGATGACAAACAGTAACTAAAATGGCCAAAAGAAACGCAAATAATGAAGTTCTGAGGGGAAATTATTGATTTTTTTAACGTTTTTAAATTGGTCTTGAACTAAAGAATTTTTTGAGACCACCCGGAGCATTGTACGACCAGTCGTTCGTTTGCACCGAAAAGCTTCGTCAACATGATCGTGAATCCAACGGTATAAATCCGGCCTAGATACCACTGCTACGGAGCACCTGATTATAATCAAGGATGGCTGTATGAAGTCGAGTCCGCTGTTCTGTGATATTATTTCATTTGAAAGATAATGGATCTTTTGGATCTTGTTTATCGGTACTTTGCAACATGAACAAACGTTGAAGTTTTATTGGATAAATTATTACACAACGGTGAATTATTACACAACAGTTTATCATACTATCTACGTAGAAGGGGCACCTATACAGGTAAATTATTACACATCAGTTTATTTTTGCCTTATGCTTCATGAACAACTACAAATAATTAATTATTGAATCCCGCGCATTTGTATGACACTTTTAATTCCCGGGCCGGCCCCAGTACTCTGTTTAGTGCTTTATTGAGGGGAGCCCGAGGGTATTGACCTATACAGTTATTGGTATTGGGTATCTATACAGATAAATAATAAACCTTTGTGTAATAATTTGATGCGTTTTTTATTTTATTTGTTTAAAGTCTTTGATTAATTAGAAGTAACTGATTGATTGAAAAAAAGAAGAAATTTGAGTTGCTAATACGTATCAAAACCTACTGAACAAATTTGAATGTTCTGATACGAATGAACCGCGAAGAGTAGTTAGCTGAGAAGGTAGTCTTCTTGGGCAACCCAACTTGAAATTTGAGCTCATCAAACTGTGATATCCGGACTGAGTGGGCTTTACGAAGAGAGTGTAGGCTTGATGTCAAATGGCCCGTATTGATAGGTAGTCTTATTTGAATGTGACTACGAGAACGTAGGTTCATGAAATTGCTGACATACATTTCTGACAGAAGTTTTCGACCACAGAGCTTGTTTGATACTGGCGAGGAAATTGAACCAATACCAATATTTATGTATATAGGTATTATTATTTTGGCTGGTTCTTATGGAGAAAATAGGTAGGTACCTACCTACTTAAATTATGTACATCCTAGTCCCTTCAGAAGATTTTTGGATGTTTTTGATTTTAGGGTTTTGGGGTGTTTTATGGTGGATTGGATTCATGACGCTCTGAAAAGAATTATTTCCACCGCATTTTTTTATTTTTCCCCAAAAATACTTAAGTACTTACCTACTAAAAACTTAAGTCTAAATTCATTAGCGTATATTCCTTCAGAAATCCGCTAATTCGAAAATTTATCAAAAGCCGCATGCGGATACCTATTATTGCTGACGCCGATTTCGTTGAATCGCTCGAATTTGAGTCCTTTGGCCTCTTCGGTTGATGAGCAGATGTAACTGCTCCGTAACTCCTCAGAATCAGTTACGACAAAACACTCCGCTAATGAAGTGTTGATGGTTTGGAGAGCGATTTGACTAATGACGCATCCGGAAAACGATTTTGTTTTTGGTATGAGATGGCAATGCGGATTATTTGCGTTTTGGGGAAGTTGGTTATTGTGTTTACAAAAGTGTTGTCTAATAATGGGAGGTAGTGACACCGTGAAAATGTTAAAGAAATCACAACAACTTTCCCCGACGGTTTCCTTTTGCTCCCATAGCCCTTTGCTACTGACGAAATGGAAGCCTTGTGCTCATGCAGCTACCGATAAAAATGTCAGCCTGAGTGTGGCACAAAGCTTCCTCGTTACAACTTGTTCACAACGACTAAATACAAACTGCATAGCTACTATTTTAAAAATTCAAATACATTCAATTTGAATTTCGTTCATTAAATAAAATCAGTGTGTATTTGAGGTTCAACCAGATCGTCATAAATGTCATAAATACCAACCTATTCCAAATGATGGGAATAAAATCGAAGAATCTCTTTCTCAAATTTCGTTTACAAAATTATTGGCGAATTTTCAAAGAAAACGACGCTATTGCAATGGGAATAGAATGTTCAGAATATGAATTTTTGAAATTTTTCTATAGGAAAATCCTTTCCAGAGTATCCTGAATTCATCTCTAGATGTTTAAAAAAATTTATGTGTAAGTATAAGTATATATATATATATATATATATATATATATATATATATATATATATATATGTATATTTATATTTATTTATGCGTCACCCCAACGGATATCTGACCTAGGGTATAAAGATATAACATTTCGCCAAAATGTTCATATTGCCAAACAAAAGAATGAATACGAAATGTTCGAAAATTCTAGCAATTTTCAAAAATTTTAAGGGGGTCAAATTTAAGTTTTTAGGGGGTCAAAAACTGCTGAAATTGCGAACAATTGACATAAAATAACTTGAAGTGGTACGAAAGGGTGAGTGAACACCTAAAAATACCATTTCAGTTGTTTTTCATACCGAATAAGGGTCAAATTTGGATTTTGGGGGTTAAAAATTGGTATTAAAGGCTAAAATCAATATTAATTCACCTGAGTTGTGTGGAATGGTGATTCACGACAGAAAGAGGGTTTCGATGATAAAAATGTTTTTCTCAAAACAGAGTGTCATATTTGACTTTGTAAGGGTCAAAAATCGATAAAATCACGGAAAATTGATTTTATGAAAAGTGGTATGGTTTCTCGCTACATTGTCTTTTTACACAGCAGCATGAATATTTCTTTGGAAACTCGCTCTTATACCGAGCCATCTGAATATTTGGAACTTTTTTTTTCTCTCTCTTAGTTTCAGTCATTAGCCAAAACAGTTTTTGTTTATCGAGGGGGAAGGATGGGGGTAACGCTTGCAACTATTGTTTGCAATACCCTATCGCAATCGCTATCCAATTTCTATGAGCTTTGTTCCCTATCACTGATTTTAAGATCTAGTTTTGCAAACAGCATTGGTTATGCCTAAATTCATGTCGGGAACGGGGGAATGTAGTAGTGTGGGAGAGGGATGATTTAAAAAACGCTGCATGTGAAATAATTGAAATAGCTATTTCTGATGGTTTCCAACAATTAGGTAGGTACGCTCCTTTTAATTTTTTTTTTCAAATTATCTTTGATCATTGATCCACCTGTTGACACTTTTTCCAGCGTTATTCTACAAATTGATGGTGATTTCAGACGATTTCCCAGGTTTTTGACTCATAAAAAAATCAATTTCGGGAGCTGAACATCTGGTAGAACCTCAATTTTCTACTCTTTGGTCAAAATCAACTTCATATTTGGTCTTCTCGTCCCCAAAAACATGAAAAACGATACCTTAAAAGCTCATTTTACAGACATGTTACTAAAACACAAAAAGTACCTATTTTTATACACATTTTCACTCATAACACCCCTGGGTATATTCCGATCGGGCTGAAAAGTTTCGGGACACAACTAGGGCCCATTGGAGCATGTGTGCGAAAGAACGAATTTTTTAGACTGAAAATGAAGCCTGTACACGTGATACGGTGGACGGACATTGCATTTTTGGAATCTACGCACCTTGAAACGGAAAAGAAAAATTTTTGAGGGGGTGTTATAAAAATTTTTTACTGAGCAAATACATAGGTGTATTATTCACAGAATAATAAACCAAAATTGTCCGATTTACAGTTTTTTCAATTTCAGTTATTAGCCTAGAATTCAGAAAATATTTTTTGTTCCTAGTAGGTAAGTACCTAACGCCCAGGCTGCTTTTACATAAGAGGTGCCCTCGCTCTTTTCAATTTTTAGGAGAGGAGGACAACCTGAAGCCCAGAGAAAAAAAAGAACCATATAACGTGCAACTCCATATCAGACCATTCTAAAGCCAAATCCAGAAAAAAATCCCCGTAGGTGTGCCTTTTGCAACTAGGAAGGAAAACAAACTGAGCTTTTTGATCATAACGGAATACCATGTACTATTTGCAGGAACTCAAGCTTAATGAAGTTAGTTGCAAGGAAATCGTCAAACGTGTCTGATGGATGATTCGACAGATTACAAAACTACCCGAAGACATGAAGCGAAACAGCTTAGTGGATGAATGGGAACATCACCATCCTTCGAAATCGAATTAAGCTGTCTCGATGGATCATCAAATCTCCCATTACACGATTACAAATGGAATATATAATTATCAAATCCACTCAATTAACAGAACAGGTTCATTCAGTTGCAAAGTAGGTGCCAAAGGTGACAACGTTAACAGTTACGTTGATATAGTGAGTATGAGTAGTTACCTGAGTTTTACATTCTCATTATTATTTCATTAGTTAGGTGCCAACAGAAAACATAGGTCACGTTTCTAGTGACGCTAGTTAGCCTCCATCCTTGATCCACTATCTTATTCTGGTTTGCGAGGGCGACCACGAATAATGATTCCACGTCTCGAATAATGATTTACAAGCACGCAGTCACAAAATAAGACTGGCGATGCAATTTGTTCTCGAATATAAGCTAGAGGAGAATTGAATACTAGCTTTATCTAAATCTTAAACACGTAGTTAGGTGCATACCTAATGTTCATGTTCAACTACAGGTACCTATTACATAGTTCAACTCTGAATAATTATACTTATTAGGAACTGTATTCAAGTCCAATGGATGTATTTACCTGTCACATGATTTTGCTTCCTCACTACCGAAGGTGGCTTGAACCTACTCACGCCAAAGCCGAAAAAATGTATGCCCTCCAATCCTCCATAATCAATATTTTCCCTCGCATTTTGCTTTTCAGACGTCAGGGAACACTTTCGGGGTTCCGAGTCATTCTTTCTTCCTGTTTGTGGATCAGTCTGTCTCTACGCAAAAAACTACACGATAAAATTAGAAATAGTCTATTTCCACAAAAATTAAAAAACTCTAGACCGGTTTCGGTTGTTACACCATCATCAGTACACGATCGTGATGATGATGTAACAACCGAAACCGGTCTACAGTTTGTTAATTTACGTGGAAATAGACTATTTCTATTTTTATCCTGTAGTTTTTTGCTATGCATTTCCACTACTCCGCCGCAAGTGATTTAAAGTTATATTATTGTCTCTACGCAATTCCTTGTATATTATTAAATAACCATCCAAACGACCTTAAATTTTGAGAGTAAGTGCGGGTCGGTCCACAGATAGTCCCATAAGAATTTCATCTAAATCCGATCGTATGTTTCTTCTGCGCATGCGTAAACACGAAATTACCGGCACTGTTGTAACTATTTGATTGATTTTGCTGAAATTTGCAGGGAGTCCATGCTTGATGCAGTTCCCTATGAACTTCACGATCGGTGAGCGAATGAGCTATCACGAAATCCTTTTTACTGGTAATATTCCTCGTAATGTTGGACTGATTCTGATGAAGTTATCAAGAGCCATTAGTTATCTGTAAGAACCGTCTCTATTTGCGACTGGAGTAACGGTAACTATGCGCAAGCGCAATCTAGATATTTTATTTTTAAACATTCAACACGTACATACCGCGTATGATTTCAAACAAGTTTGATAGGAAATTGGGCTGAGGTATCTTCATGTGTAAGTATCGTAGATTTAGTACATATACATTGAGGATATTAAAATTATGTGAATCAAACGTTTAATATATATATAGGTACCAGGCTAGTTGAGAGACAAAAAGATTTTCCTATTAGCCAGGCACTTTGCAAAATGCCTCGACGTTATGGCAAAACCTTTTCGCAATCTGCCAACGACATTATATATTATATATTACGAGTATGTACATCAAGGCCGGTTCAAAGCCCTGTTTGTCTGCAAGAATATCACCAGAATAAAACCTCATGTGACTCAGTGGATGATAAGATATACATCATCGTTTTGGACTGACTGACCGCGGCAGCCCCATTGTGCGACATCACCAGGAAGTGAGTAGCCTGTTTCAATGCTAATCACTTGATACGCCATCCAGCTAAGCGGGCACCGATTCGTTGAAATTAATCGTGTTCTAACATCAATATAGTCTTTCTGAAATGGCATATTTTGATTATTCCCTTAGGTATCGTTCTATTTCTAACGGCAATCACGCAATCCGAAGTGGTTCAAGATTATCTACAGCTGTTAGTCCAAAAAGTTTCGAGACAATTTCAGAAAAAATGCTGTTCAGTTTTTAGCAAATTTTCAAAGAAACTGAAGCTATTGCAATGAGTTCAACATTTTCAGAACATGAATTTATGGCACTTTTCTATATAGGCAAATCCGTTTTAGAGCATCCAATACATACAAAAATTTATGTACATATACCTATATATTGCGAGACTGAGGTTCTTGAGAATCGGTCAGAACCACTCCCTACTGTATATATATATGTATATATTTGTGGAGTAGGTTGTTGATTGACCAAAACTAGTCGTCATTCTTTACTTTCTTTATTTAACGAGACGTTTCGGTCTGGATCAGACCATATTCATGCTTATAGATTCTTTGTGGCTGGTGTTACATAATATTGTTATTTTATCTGAATGGTGGAAGTACACTTTCTTTGACAAACTTTATACAACTTTTGAAGAAAAAAAATTGTCCATTGTAGAAAGTCTTTCAAAAGGTGTATAAAGTTTGTCAAAGAAAGTGTACTTCCACCATTCAGATAAAACAACAATTTTATGTAACACCAGCCACGAAGAATCTATACGCATGAATAGGGTCTGATCCAGACCGAAACGTCTCGTTAAATAAAGAAAGTAAAGAATAACGACTAGTATTGGTCAATCAACAACCTACTCCACAAATCTACATTCAACTAGTCACCCAACAACCCAATATATACATATAATGTGTATGTGGGTGTGTGTGTTTATGTCACTCCAGACGATATCAGACCTTGGATACATGCTCAAAATCCCAAATTTCGTCAAAATGTTCGTATTGTCAAATAAAAAGAGGAGTTAAAAAAAATGCCTAGGGGGTCAAACTTGAGTTTCTACGGGTCAAAAACCGGTAACAACGGCTAAAATCGCCAACATCTGGCATAAAATCACTGGAAGTGGTATGGAAGGGTGAGTAAAGACAGAAAATTGCCTGAATGAATGAATTTCAGTTGGTTTTGATACAAAATAGGAGTCAAATTTGGTACTGAGGGCTAAAATCAATACTAATTCACCTGAAGATGTGTGGGACGGTGATCCACGACAGAATGAGGGACTATCTCGACGCTAAAAATATTTTTTTAAAGTAAGGTAAATATGACTTTTCAAGAGTCAAAAATCGGCCAAAATGGCTAAAATCACGAAACAAATTATAGAATTTTACAAAAAATGGCATGATTTCCTGCTATATCATTTTTTACACAATAGCACGAATATTTCATTAAAAATTCGCTCTAATAGCCACTTTTTTTGTAACAAATTCTCTATAATCGTGTTGACAAACTCCTGGAATCAATCCATGATAAATAAAATCCAGTCAACAAAACACTTCTACAAGAAAAGGAAACTTTGATGAAACAGCATTCTTCTCAAACTGTTCTGGAAGTCATAATACTTTTTGGAATGGCTGTACCTATCATTCACGATAATGTCCTGCGGGCTACACACATGGAAACTTGGGAACCTGGTTCGCAGGCTTGGCTCTCTAGACACAGTAGAGGGAAATGCCAATAATGGCTCGTCCAAAATAAATCCAAAACGCATTTTCCTCTCTCAGCGCGGCCGTTATGAGTTGTTCGAAGGTTGCATCTGGTAGGCACCATTGTTTTGGATGAGTTGGAGGTTTTTAAAGGTAAAAATCATCTCGGGGAACTATTAAAATGCTTTAAGAATGACTCAAGTCGAACTCAATTATTTATTGGAAATATTGAGGCCCCATAGTAAATATCGAAGCAAGATACCTACTCACATGAAAAATGTCGTTTCCACTTGTAGTTTCCACTGATATGATGAATTTCACTATGATGAAATGGCGAACAATGGTTCTTGTCCTCTACATACAGGCAAATAAATGGGAGCTTGTAACATTACCATAACTCCCGGAGGAGTCCGTCATCACTAGCTGGCAGAGTACTGGAGGTATGGTACCTAATATTACTTCGCACACTACCGGAAATAACCCTTCAGATTTAATACCAAATGGGAACTTGGTTCGCGCGAACCAAGATTGCTGAATCGGGCTCCCACGTGTGTAGCCATTAGCTTCAGAGAATGCCATTAAATCGCGATAAATTGTCGAAATATCAGGTTTCTCGCTACTTTTCTTCTTTAGCTGCCGTCCTTACACACCTACACCGAGATCAATACAAGGTTATGTTTACTACATCACGAAAAATTCATGTGTATGTATGTATTCCTACTACATGTATTTCTAATAATACCTATATTGAATGTATTCATAATAACATATTGTCCCTTCGGACGATGCTCATGACGACCTTCTTACTATAATCTCGAGGAAATAGTTTTATGACACAATTAGTTTGAAAGCTCTTCTAGATCTAGTAGGGCTATTACATTCGCCCTGGTGTTGATAAAGCCGTCTATTGAAAATCATTTGTGATAGTTACCGCACCTTGAAATACCGGCCTCCAGCGACACTAGACCTATCGGGTGGGGATGTTATGAAACGCTCGACTTGGTACCGGTCGTGTTTTCATCACGTGGATTCAGGGGCATCACGCCGGGGGCGGTCATTTTTCAATAACAAACCTTTGAAAACGAGATTGGAAAGAATGTTTATGCCCCTCAAAGTTTGTTAGTTTACGTTTCAAAATACACGGAATACAAAAATAACAAATTAATAAATGAATTCCGTCCGTCCGCAGTGGACGTCATTTTGCACTCGTTTTCGGGCCTCAGATTCCAACTTTTATTTGCTAGATTGGTTAGTTGGGTATGCTCACAAGAACCAGACTAAACAAAACTTTCAGTCAATCTGTTCTGATCAACCGATTGGGATCGCGAGGGTAATTCCCGTAAGGACCTACTTATGAATTTCATAAAGATCGGTCTGTAACTTTCGTGTACTGAATCTCTATCACCAACAAGACTCTGAATAATATAAATAGAGATAGATTTGAATAACAATAGCTAAGTATGCGGTCTGTATTCATTTTATACGACAAAGATCAGTAAAAGGTAAGAAGAAATAATAAACTAGATAGAAATAAACTTCCCATGATGACTTCAATATCGTGGTCGACGAAACCCATCCTAAATGACGGTTCATGTTCAAACTTCTCGATCGTCCCGTTCAACGACCACACATCCATCCTGGAAAATCCCAGGGGCCCTGCGAATTGGCTGAGATTACGTTAATGACACAATTTGCGAGAGAATCACTCCCCGGATACAGGTAGGTTTTTCCTATATCGAATCGTTTTATACTGCATGGTATCGTAGTTAGTTCAATTCCCGATTGAGGGTAATAGAATCCTCGTTTCTCAGCCTTCCATAACAACGGCTAGGTAAATGCGTCACGCTCGGAATAAATATGATTCTTCGTTAACGACCGGTGGCCTCGTTAGCTCGTTATGCCGTAATCTGACGACAGCCTGAAGAATTTATTCACCGGTTGCCCGATCTGGATGGCGGATACGTCTGACAATAAAACCGCTATTGGAAATTCCTAATGTTCATTGTTGAAAGAATAACCAAACCAAAACATGAAGCCATCATCTTATTGAAATAAGACTGATACGTCTACACGATTCATTATGTCGATACCCATCTCTAGAAAGATAATTTCTTTCCAATCTCTCTGCTAGTATCGGTCCTAGTACCAGCTATTTTATGGAACGGTTTTATGAAATCGAGCGTTACTGTAAGAAAGCTTTTTCATTACCCCCAAATATCCCATGTCTTCTCGTTACTTGCAGATGTTGGAAGGTGCTTATTGAATCGGCAGCTTTCACTTCTGAGAGCTTCCTGGACCAGAGGCGGGTAACGCCTGATGTAACCTGGAGGTCATATTATCATCCACTGGATAGAAGACGGCTCAAGTAACGGCTGTAAACTTAGGCAATAAGTGATGAAACCGTGGACAAAACGTAGGTAGGTAAGTCTGTTTTTTCGGAAAAAGTATACCAGGCGGATTGTAGAAAAACTCTTGTAATTCGTAATTTCTCGAATGATGATCAATCGCAAAACAGTTTACGGCTACAGCCGTAAACAACAAGTAGAACAGCTACAGCCTTTTCTCCTCACACAGGCTGTACTTAAAGAGAAACCTTTCGAGAGTTTTGAGGCTGTATTCAATGAACATCGACTGAATTAAAATAATCTATGGTTGCCAAGTTGGACGAATAGGTATGTGAAATCGATTCGTAATAATATAACACAGGGTACCCGGCATATTTCAGAAAACCAACCACAACAAACAAAAACTCAACAAAGAAACGGATTTGAAACAGATTTCTAGCTGGAAAGTACAGTACTCCCTCTGTAATCCGGCATCTCAGCTCTCCGGCACTCCCAGTAATCCGGCGTTTTGTATTAGAGTATGAGCTCAACACTTGAACTGACTTTGGACTGGAGTCTGAGTTAAACGCCTCGTTTGCCGCGTCAATTTTGTCTGGGCCGAGGGGGGCTAATGATGTCTTAGTTTTAAGAAGGTTACAGGAACAAGTACTCAAAATGTCTTTCAACAGTAAAAAGCAAAAGACAATTGATGAGTATTTTCAGCCATCTACTTCCAAGGAATAACGAGAGTTATATGATGTACCATTTTTCTACCTTTTTACATTGTACAGTACAATGTACCTATGTAATTAAAACTGATTTTTCAATGATAACTGCGTTTTTCTCGATATTTTCCAATAATCTGGCATTTTTGGTAATCCGGCACTGCTCTGGTCCGACATCTGCCGGATAACAGAGGGAGTACTGTACATAGTTTTTGAGTGGACCACCGAAAATCGAAAACAATAGTCTTCTAAAAGGGTTACCAAAAACCGGCCAATATGTTCTAATAATATCAGTCGTTCTGCACTATCTGGCTCCAGCAATCTGAAATACATACCTGTTTGGAATGGAGAAAGAAAAGTGAAGGAAGTCATATCTAAAAGTTTAGAAATAATTTATTACTATCACTGACAAGAATCAGATTAGTCCCTTGAAATAGCTAATTATTAGCGAACAGAAAGTGGTAATGTAGTGTAAGAATGTTTAAAATCGTATACACAGATGATTCTTTCAATACTAATAGTAAATTACACCTGTTAAAAACAATGATCTCCTACTGTTGAAATATCCTCTATCCACTTAAAACATAGGTAGCAATTTATACGATTACAATGACAACCTATGCCCAGAAGACACGGATTTGAGTCGGTGATATTATATAAGGTAAGTGGATAACTAACTAACACTTACAGCAGGCCCTCTGAGCTTGATAGCAAACAGTGAAGGGACACAGAAGATAGGAAGGTACAGCTCAATACCTATCGAACGGATGTACATAGGTACTCACGATTACGACAACCGCAAATCCCACATCGTCTCCGACAAAAAAAATGAGAGACCGAATGGGAAAAAATGAATGCATTCGAGCAGGCATTGAAGCCACTTAGTTCTAAGTGATCAAGAAATGAAGAACTTCAATAGTTGAGTTGGAGCAGGCTAGAGCTTTGATCAATTCTTCGACAATGTTGATACCATGATAACGATAGGTATGGGGTACGTACGACGCAGATGGGCAAATACAGCAGCCTTGGCTGGTGACTATTCACTTTTTGCAACAGTGTAGTAGAAGTCAGGTGAAAGGTAGGTGTCCGCTTTTCTGTGTAGGAATCTGTGAAAATCAATAGTGAAATAACTGTATAAATATATTACCCACTTGAGTAAGACAGCTTCAATGGGAATTTATCGTCTACCCAAAACAAGCACTTTTATAACGGTTTCTGTTTACTGTCAACTGTACTGTAGTGTAAGTAGTGCTGTAAACTGTAAGGTAATGTAAGTAGTACTGTAAACTGTACTTTAGTGTACGTAGTACTGTAAAATGTACTGTAGAGTAAGTAGTACTGTATTGTAAGTAGTAACGTAAACTGTACTGTTGTGATGTAGTACTGAATTTCTGTTAACATGTCACCAAACCTTAGGAAAAGCAAAAATTTTGGTGACCAATGCTTCTATGGCTAAAAAACGCCCTGGGAAAGTCCATGACTTTAAAAAACGCTAAGAGCGAACAGATTTGTTCCAGCCGACTTGATCTTGTAATGAGTGTTGCGCAGAACCCACTGCCCACAAAAACTGTTCCAACCACTGACCCACTGAGTGTTGGACATGTTCACTAGATGATAAGTTTTTATCTGTAGGTACGTATGCGCAATAGGCGTTATGTACGGGAATTGGGTTCTGTGACGGGGACAAGAAGTTCTGAATCGGTTCGGAATCGAACCAGTTATGAAAAGAACTGAAGGGGGGGGGGGGGGGATAACTGTTCAGAACTCTCATTTCTAACTCTGTCTGTCCGAATGCTTTTTGAACTAGTTCAGAACTGATTACCAGAATACAGTTATAAGCTTATACCGACCGTCTAAAAATTGATAATTTTTTAGGAGAGAAAAATATCTAGAGGACGAGGGGATTTAAAAAACGTTGAAAATTGCCTTAACTGTGGACACTTCCAGCGCTTTTACCTTAAGCGGATGGTGCCATGTAAACGCTAAAAAAAGTAAATGGTACCTTATCAGTTATCAATATACCAACCTGTCTAAAAAGAAGTTTTCAACAAAAATTACCTAATTTAGTTTTTATTAGTTGCTACATAGGGGTCATTTAGAGCCACCTGAGCCTTATATATACCGTGATTTTTGGTCAACATTTGGATGAAAACACCATAATTCTTGAAACATTTGTCAAAAAAAGTTGCTGAGTTATTAATTTTTGAGAATTTCAAACCCTATTTTTCATCCCTTAGTGATGACTCACTGAAGTGCCGACCTTCCAGGGCCAACTAGACCCCGAATGGGATTTCTTTCCCAAATTTCATTAATTTAGGTACAATAGTTTCTGATAAAAGAGGACAGACGGATATGTTCAATTGGGTTCGGATTCTATCTTGGAACTATAGCAGACTCAACACAGTAGATAAGGTGAAAACTTGCTTACTTAGAACTGGGCATATCTAGAACTACCAGTATCGAAGAAAATCCAGAAACTCTCAAACTGGTTCTAAATGCCCGCGAACAACTTTGTCCAAACAACGAACTTCTAGTTCGGGATCTTTCAGAACTAGTTCTGATACTGTCCGAACAGCCAATAAAAAAGAAGTGATCAGTTATGAACAGTTCAGAACTGCTTGTCCGAACGTAACCTGAGTTTCAAAATTTTTCTCACACAGTTGGGATGGGAGTTAAACGCAGAACTGAATATAACTCCATTCGAACCTTCCCAAAATCTCATTTCCCTCCAACCTTCACGTTAAACGGACATTTTCCTCTCTGTGGTAGCTAAGACCTAAACAGCTGTTTTTGGGCCCTCAAGTCATCAGTTTTTGTTTGGCTCGTTTCCGTTTTTCATTTATGCACAAGTGTGTAAGAATGAACTGTAGGTAATTTAGCGAGTATGTTGGTTGATGATTCGGATTCCTAAGTGTACGTTTCGAAATGGGATACAGTGAAACTGGATAAATTGGATGAGGAGGACACAGTACTGCAATTTGAGGAAAGGCACGAGTTGGTTTTCTCGAAACATTTTCTAAAGACCTTCATTTCGCCTTCGAATTCAAATTTGATTTTTATTTTTCAGAACTCGAAGATGGATCGCTCATTCACACAAGGAAGAAAACAGTTTACCATAGATCGGCCGCGTCGAGCTGATGGTACGCTGCCTCCTTTTAGTTCGAGGTGTTCCAGCCAACTTGTTCTCGAACTGAAGAAGTTCTAAAACTCATCCCCAGCCTTCAGAAAAACTTGGGTTCTGGAACTTTTAAAACCCAGCTCTTGTGGCTGGAACATACCTACCTAATAGAAAACCAAAAGGAAATTTATATTTGATTGTCTTGCCTTGACCTTCAGCTCACGGTGCAAGATATGCAAAACACCCCAAGTGTGAGCCCCCCCCCCCCACCCTGCCCCCATAAAGATAAGTGGTTGCTAGCACTCGCATATTCAAATTCAACAGAATCCATTTTAGGAAAAATGCATAATAGAAGTCGCAGACCACGCAGGCGAGGAAAAAATGTATGGCACAATTGAATCTTCCACCGGAATGGCGTCAACAGGCGTAACAATGAAGAACTTCGAGAACAAAGAAATAGGTAACTTGAGTTCCCATTCTGGCATTATTAATCTAACTCGAGTTTTGATAAGCTTAGTTGGGTATGTCCACCAGTCCAGGATCTCCACTTGAATCGCCGAAGAGAACAATTTCTGGCCACAACGCATCTAGATAATACATAATATTAGGATGTCCTTACTTCAAAAAGTCGTGTATCACAGTCAACATGAGCTGTACGGATTTCTCATCAAGTCTTGTGTACGCCAACGCACGCCCAAGACGAACTGAAATAATGAATTTAAATTTACAGCAAACTCCGTAAGTAAAATTAAAAACTTCTACCAAAAAAACTGAGTTTGTGTTGAAAAATATCGAGAGAAAAATAATTCACAGAACTAACCGAAAAGTCGAAGTAAATGAATGCCGCCATACAAGTTGCAAATTGGCTCATCCGGATTTTCTTCAATAACCTGCAGAATTGATTATTGACAACGATAGTAATGAAAATGAAAGACTTCTAATAGATTAGTAGGTAGCATTATTTGGTATCAACATACAACTAGGGACTTACTTGATTATACTGGTCGCGTTCTTGAGAATATAATAGCTGAGGCCCAAGCATGACGTTGAAGTATTCCTTGATGCCTTTGGTAACAGCTACTCGAGCACACTCTCTACAAAATGTAGAGGTTGTATTGTACATAGCACCGAAAAAATACTATTTACGTAGGCAACCCTATCAAGAGCAGAAATTAAATGTCGGACCTCGGTATAACAAACTTCGCGATTCAACAAACCCAAATCCTGGTCCCAAGAATCTTTTACCGCTACACAGGTAGGTAACGAATTTTGGTGCAATTATATAACAAATTACTCATTGGGATGGGGGGACCAAACTGGTGATAAAGGGGTGAGTAGGTAGGAGGGTAGGAAACACCAGGGTGAGTAGGTAGGAGGGTAGGAGACACCAATCACCTTCAGGGTAGGTAGGTAGGTACCTACTCAAGATGATTCTTAAGTTTGCTGATGAACACCACTCAACCATTATTTGAAATTTAATAAAGTCATGTTCGTTCAAGTTACGGTGGTTTTATTATGCATAATTCAACAGAAATAAAAATTAGTTCTACATTATTTTTTCTCTATATTTGTTGAAATTTGCAGAACCTGTGCAGAACGTGCAAGGATCTAATTTTTTGGCCTCGAGATAGGATTCGGCAACTATGAAGGCCTCCTTGTGCTAGTTTTCAACTTGAAATTCCATCTGAGAAAGTTACGAAAAAAAGTGTGACGTCATAGGAGGCACAGATATGGATGGGGGGGGGGGGGGGATGGCCACAGGCCGACACTGGCCATAAAGTAGGTATCTACCCTTTATTTCATGGATTTGAGTTTAAAAAATTTTGGTATAATAACGAACCATTTTCCTGGTCCGGAGGAATGGGTAATTTTCGTGGAATGCAAGTTCTCCTTATTTTGCCAAATTCTGTTCCATAACAGAAATTGACACTTACTGATCACATAATAAGGTGTTTATGCCGGAAGTTCTAGGCAGAAAACGAGTGTGAAATTTGAGTTTCTGAGTTCCCGCTGGAAATGACAATAGGTAAACTGCCGAAGGTTCAACTCAAATCCCGCTTAGAGCGCTAGTGCATCACAAATGTATAAATAAATTAAAAAATGCGGCAAACTCCCTGTCACATGGGTTTAATATTCTACTGGACATACGTACAGAAATGTTGGCTGTTCATTTATTGTCTCTTTCATGTGCAATAATTGAAAAGCTATTTTTGATGGTTTCTTTTGATGGTTATTGGCGACCAGAATTGGTGGAAACAATCAGAAACATCTAATTAAATTATTTCACATGAAAGAAACGATAAATGAACAGCCAACATTTCTGTACGTATGTCCAGTAGAATAATAAACCCATGTGACAAGGACTTTGCAGCGTTTTTCATCCATAACACCCTTGGGTATATTCCGATCGGGCTGCAAAGTATCAAGACACAACTAGGGCCCAAATGGAGCATGTACAGCGTTCAATAATAAACCAAAATACGTCCTAAAAATCAAACGGAGTGAAAGGTCCCCGCAAAGGTTCTTAAAGGTTGCCACGAAGGTTTGCCATTTCTAATGTTGGGTTGTTGGCTGCATTGAGAACGAATGCCTCTGAAGCTTTGCTCCACCTCCTTGGGCCAACAGCCCAAGGAGTATCAATAGCCCGCCATACACGAGCCGATATTTGCGGCAGATTTGGTCGGCCGACCTCGTCTGCCAGATATCGTTAACGATCAGGAGTGACAGATGAGATCGCTCGCCGTACCTTAACGTGAAAAATTTATCTGCAGACTTTCCATGCCCGAGATCTGTCACCCGATCTCATCTGCTCGTTAGTGAAATGAAATCTGGAAGATTTTTAAATATTCAGGTCTGTCACCGACGTTCATCTGGCAGTTTTGAGTTATCGGTCGGATCCGAAAGTTGTTAGAGATCGGTGGCAGATTTGCAGTAGGTAAGTTGACGCCATGGGGTTAGTGACTTTTAATAAGCGGGGTATTTTTCTCATTGCCCATAGAACGGTGCTACATTTTGGTTTATTATTTTCAATAATGAACCATTGGAATCGAGCATGAAAAAAAGTCTATCCCCCCCCCCCCCCCCCACTAAATTTGATGGTTTACGTTTCAAGGTAGGATGTTGAATCCAAAACTGCAATAAAAATATTTCTGTGTCCGCCGTACGCCGTACGGGCCACTTTTCTTAGTTACCATGAATAAAAATTGATTAAATTCGGGTTATAGGTTCCGTTCGGGGTTTAGTTGGTCCTCGAAGCTCGACGTTACTGTCAGTCATCTAAGGGGTTCAAAATAGGGGTTGAAATTTTAAGAAAGCAGTAGCTCGAAAACTTTCGATAGAAGGGTATGGTTTTTTTTACGTTATTAAATTTGTCTTGAGCTAAACAATTTTTTGAGACCACCCGGAGCATCGTACGTCCAGCCGTTCGTGAGCACCAAAAAGCTTCGTCAACACGATCGTGAATCAAACGGTATAAATCCGGCCTGGATAGCATAACTACGGAGCATCTGATTATAATCAAGGATGGCTGTATGAAGTCGAGTTGTTTGTTCTGCTATATTATTTCATTTGATAGGTAAGTGATGGACTATTGGATTTTGTTGGTAGGTACTTCTGAATCTTGAACAAACGTTGAAGTATTATTGATGGGTAAATTATTACACAATGGCAAATTAGTACACAAAGGTAAATTATTACACAACGCTGAATTATTACACAACGGCTCATCTACCAAGAAGGGGCTGGATTTTGTTGATAGGTACTTTTGCAACTTGAACAACCGTTGAAGTATTATTGATGGGTAAATTATTACACAATGGTAAATTATCACACAACGGTAAATTATTACACAACGGTTCATCTACCCAGAAGGGGCTGGATTTTGTTGATAGGTGATTTTGCAACTTGAACAACCGTTGAAGTATTATTGATGGGTAAACTATTACACAATGGCAAATTATTACACAAAGGCAAATTATTACACAACGGTAAATTATTACACAACGGTAAATTATTACACAACAGCTCATCTACCAAGAAGGGGCTGGATTTTGTTGATAGGTACTTTTGCAACTTGAACAACCGTTTAAGTATTATTGATGGGCAAATTATAACACAACGGTTCATTATTCTATCTCCGTAGAAGGGGAACCTATACAGGTAAATTATTACACAACGGTTTAGGTAGGTATCTAGTAACGAGTACGGGGTTAGGTACTAACCTACGGAGGGTCCGCGATCTACATAATATGTGTAGAATAGTACATATGTTATATAGAAGGGTTATCAATATGGAGACCTGTGATCTGTAACAGGAGGGTATTCTGTACAAAATAATAAACCGTTGTGCAGGGATTTGCAGCGTTTTTTACATTTTTGTTCGTGTAGTCAATATTTTCTAACTGCCACAGGCAAGGTCTCTCCTTGTACATGTCTATCATTAATTCTATCAACTCGTTCGGCCACTCTTTTTTACCCATTTTCAAACCACACCGATAAAAACCGATTTCGATATAGAGAAGAGATCTCAGGGGACAATAGAACTAGGGGAAAACTAGTGGACATCTGAAAGTTAAGGGGCTCTGCCCGATCCATCTAACAGATCTTTGAACCTCAGACATCGCTTCCGAGAAGTCTGCAGGTTAGTGGGGGACGCCCGACTACGATCTGCCAGATTTGAACTCTCCCCGATATGGCTTGGCCGATTTTCATATCTTTCATCTTTTCAACACCCACTAACGCACAGATATTTCCCACAGATATCGTTTAAAAACGCCAAAACTGCCGCAGATATCTGCTCGTGTATGACTAGCTAATAGTTGATACATTATTTGTTTGCCCATTTTTACTTTCAACCACCATCATTTAAAAAATAACGCCCATGTTTGAAAATGGGCTTCAAACTACTTATACCATTTTTCCAAGAGTTCTGAACGATTTTTCTTTTTAAAAAAAATATCCTTTTCTGAAATAAGGATGTCCACTACGTTAAAAAAATTTGGTTCTGCTATTTCGCCTTTCACACAAAACCTTACTGTTTTCAATATTCTTGAAAAGCCTAATAATCTCTAACGATTCAGAGAAAACAGAAAATGCAGTTAAAAAAAATGGCGCTAAAGTGTTTACTATCACTGCCACACCTAATGCTGAACCTAAGTAGGACCCTCGACATTTTCACCTAATTGGGATCATTGGCTCGACATGAACAACAAACGTGAACAAAAAAATATGTAAAAAAGTAAGTAGGTACACAAACAACACAAACAACACAAACAAAATCCACAAATCCGAAACAAAACCCAAACACAAAACAAACCCCGAAATAACCATCTTTCTTTGAAAAATGAATGACATCACGGAACAATTTTTGTATTTAGCGGCTCCGCCCCGTAAATAGTATGTACCTACTTAATACAGTATTCATAATACTGTAATAATATTTGATACGTAATTTATAATAGGTACCTGCTTAATACATCAAATTCTGGCAGTCCTACAAATTTCCGCCCAAATCTATAATTATTATAATATCAGCCTCTCTCTCTAACGTTCAGCAATCCAGATATTATTTGAACAGCTTTAACAGACTTTAAACAGACTCACTTGTTGGGGGTTAAAATTTTGTATGGAATTTTCTGTTTTATGTATGCGTCCAAAATTTCTTGGGCAGTGTTTGATGCAGGAATTTTCAATAGCTGGAAATAATAAGAGTAACAGGTAAGGTATCATGAAACATTATTTTATAGATAAACATAGTTCAACCCACATTTTGCTATCACTAGTACCAGATATTAACGTGCTAGTATCAACGCGGTAGTAGGTATTAACTGGAGATGATTGAATTATACCTTTTTGTTAAAAACTATGTTCTGCCAATCATCGACAAGGCGAGGTTTGAGCTCGTCAGGTATCTTGATCTTGATCTCAACTTTGGAGAGAAACTGTTCTTCCTGCGAACAGAGCATTTATTGAAATATTACCTAATTCGACAGCTGGCATGATATAATACTCAGATTTGAATTAGGACCGTCATCAATGAGAAACCTCCACTGCCAACCCTTTAACTAACTTCTTTGCATACAACTGGAACGACAGATACCTAACTACGTATATGCTATAAACTTTTTATGATTTCTGAATATTCCCGGAAACCCTATGTTATTTATTTGTCAGGACCTTCGTAGTTAATCGAATGGTTTGTATTGGATCGTTATATCCACTGGCTTACTGCAGAATGTAAACATTTACAACAAATGCAACAATAATACAGATGGTACTCAAGCAGCTGTTGGTGAATAAATGTCAAACAATTAGTGGTGGTTTTGGGTGATTTTGGTAGGGACCTGCCTAATATTGTGATTGTAAGTAGGTAGAGTAGTTCTTGTAGAATAAAGTTGCCTAAACCAATTGAGGTATAACCTTGTGCACAGAATTTCCCTCTCTTTTTCGACTAGCCAAGCAGGATTCACATGGACGCGGAAACGCGTGCTATGTAATGTAACCTGATTGACTGTTGGTCAAGGGGGAGGTACCTTTTAGCGGGTTGGCTTCTAACTCGGATTGTATGGAATACGCTCGAGAAATATCTTCCACAATTACGCAAGTCCGCATTTGCGCAATGGGCCACCACGCAGCCTCTGTAACTTCCAGCATGTTTTATCATCTGCCTATCGTTCTTTCATCCTCTGCATTACACATTTCCACTCCGCCATGTGAATGGCGGACTCTCCACACCCCCCCCCCCCCCTCCATCATTTTACGCAGTCCTCTGCGTTACGCATTTCCGCACTCCACATGAACCCTGCTTCAAGGGCGAAAGAATCCATCCAGCCATGCTAATGTTGCCAACTCGATAGGTAGAGATGTACCTATTTCAGACATGGCCCTCACTCCCCATAGTCTCATTAGGTACCAACCAACCTTTGTTTCTGAAAGAACAACTCTTCTTCTCCTACCTGTTGAACCGCGTATCAACACAATGGGGAATTTTCATATTTTTTTCTTTAAAAAAAAAAACTTCCTTTTTGTAGAAAAAAATATTCAGAACTCTTAGAAAAATTGTACCTTGCAGCCCATTTTCAAAAACAAGTGCTAATTTTTAAATTAGGGTGATTAAAAGTAAAAATGCTGCAAAAAATTACTATGGGGTCTATTGACATCTGACTGGCTGCTGGCCCAAAGAGGTGGAGCAAAGCCTGGGAGGCGGGTTCTCAATGCTGTCAACAAACCAACATTAGAAATGGCAAACCTTCGTGGTAAACTTTGCCCTGACCTTCCCTTCGGGTTGATGAGATAGGAAACGTTTTTTAAATTTATTAATACATTTGCGGTTCCATCCACCCATCCATTGCGGTTCTGTACAATGTTTAAAGTGATGCACTAGCACTCTAAGCGGGATTTGAGTTGAACTATTGGGCAATTTACCTGATACGTCATTTCTAAGCAGGTACTCGGAAATTCAGATTTCACACTCGTTTTCTGCCTAGACTTTCAGACATTAACACCTCGTTATGTGGTCAATAAGTGCTTGTTTCCATTATTGAACATAATTCACCCAAAAAAAGGAGAATTTGTAACCCACAAAAACTACCCATTGTCACAATTGTTCTTGTACCTACCTAACTTGGCTTCTCAACCACTCGGCAATTCATAACAAGGGCCCAATGAAGAACGTGAATGAAGTGTATGATGAGGTGGGCATTCACAGAAATTAGATGACGAGTATTATAGTTCAAGCTCAGCACAAATGCATAGAGGTAGTACGGTTCCAGTGGACTTTTTGAACGATGGAGGAACCAGGTGTAAACTACTCCTCAACCTTTATGTATTCCGTAGACTGATGATAACCACAGCTGGGATGAAATGAGGTAGGTATCAATAGCAAGTCAAAATGTTCCACCAGTATTAATGTGTGACGTTTCCGCTAAAGATGTCGGTCCTAGTCATGCAGTTGAAAAAATTGGAGAACGAAATTAACATTATCGATAAAATCTTATCAACCCAAAAATCCACAATGCAGTAAACCTCATGTTAATTTCGTTCTCAAATTAGTACAACTGCATGACTAGGGCCAAAATCTTTGGCAAAAACGTCGCACATTAACAAAATTTGGCTTATCACTGGTCCTACCCCAAAATTTTATGGTGTGGTGGCAGGTACCTACATACTTAGGATCCGAAAATGACATTAAAAAAAGATGTGTGTCCGTACTTGGCACTCTCCTTGGTTAACCACGAACCAAAATTAATGAAATTTGGTTTGTAGGTCCTATTTGGGGTCTAGTTGGTCCTCAAAGCCCGGCCTTACTGTCAGGGGTGAAAACTGGGGGATTGACATTTTCAATATGTCGTAGCTCGAAAACTTTCAATAGAAGGGTATGGTTTTCATGAAGTTTTGAATTGATTCCTTAACTTCAAGATTTTTCTGAGACCACCCAGACGTTCTT
The DNA here is from genome assembly GCA_954871275.1 of Leptopterna dolabrata. Classification (NCBI taxonomy): domain Eukaryota; kingdom Metazoa; phylum Arthropoda; class Insecta; order Hemiptera; family Miridae; genus Leptopterna; species Leptopterna dolabrata. Next base: position 21,533,604 of record OX940977.1, read on the forward strand.
TCACAGCAAGGCCCTGAAGCTTCAACAGGAAATCTTCGTCAACATGAGTGTGAATAATACGGTATAAGTACATAACTCCATCCCAGAAATCATTGCATTTGTATGTTTGTTGATAGGTACCTACACCTTGTAACCTATTTGATGATGGTACAAGTTTTTTGTTTGCGGCCAAACGAATCATCCAAATAAGGCGAAAACTTGGGAATATGTGAGGTTCTTACTTAGGTTCAGCGACCTTCAGAATTTCACGAATGATGCCTTAGGGGGATTCACGGGGGCGAAACGTCGCGTTACAGGAGATTTGGTGGGGGAAATATGCGTATTTACGTACTTAACTATGATTGCTGAACTTTAGAGAGCTTTTACTCTGGCGGCATTTTTGGCGTGTCTAGGTGTTTCTTCGTGAATAGATATTCACTGCACTAAACGACCCTACTGATTCAAGGTCTTACTAAATTAGTGAAAGCAGTAGCGTAATACCTGACCTTAACACGTTTGAGTAGGCTGCATTCATTACCTACTAGATTTCTTCTCGCTAGATTTAGATAGGTACATTGTCATAGGGGCTGCGCAGGCGTGTTCCTCTCCTCAGCACTCCCCCCCCCCTCCCATCACACCAATATTAGCTGGGTCATATTATTTGCTGTCAACTGCCACCACTCTATTTTTGTCTTGCAGTCAGTTGAATACCCGTGTCATATTTAATAGGTATCACTAACCACTCCATGAAAATTACTCCTGAATCCAATGGGTGTTATGGGTACCCACTTCTACCTAGGTAACACTAGGTATCGAAATTCTCACAGTATCTTTATTTCCTGAACCTCCTCTTGCGCATATCACTTCAACGTTAGCAGGTATGAATCTAGTACACCCACTACCGCCAGACGGAATTCTCATCAATAAAACGTGCATTTATAAATGTAATAAATGATTTACCAATATTTGTTGATGACCATTTTGAATTCAGTTAGATGACAAGGAAGGATTGTCCCATTTCTACAACTCCTTCCCTACAATACTTTTGGAAGTCAATTTTTTTTAATGAGTGGTCATTGAAATATTATAATATTAGTGCTCATTCGGCTTTGAATTGAAGACACGAAATACGTAAGTACGTACCAGAAAACAAGCAAATTTAGGACGGCTACACTTTTGGCCACTTCCAAGGTTTCATTCGAATCAACTCAAATCTATCAGGCAAAATCTATAATTTTTTGCTTCTCCAGGTCTTCACTTCTTCATTTACCTACAACCTTCTTCGGTAGGTACCTGGATTTTCAAGTGAAAATTCATTCTAGACCATGATCGTTAGTAAGTATAATAATTTATTTAATACAGTTGTGGATACTTCGGATTTGCATTATTCACGTAACTCTCTTTCACTAGAGAAACTAAAGGACCGACATCAATAGGGTATCAAGGCAATAACAAATTTTCATCTGTACAGAGATGCTCATTTATTTACAGCTGCATGACGACAAGAGTCAAATAGAAATCTATTTAAAAATAATTTACACCGCTGTACATTGAAACATACCTATGAACAACATTGAGAGAATCTAACTTCACAAATGAAGTTATAAGTATTTCACAATTCATTGGTAACGAGCCATCACTCAGGTGAATAAAGTACCTACATATTGTGAGGGTAGGGGGGGGGGGGGGGGTTAATGCGGCATGAAAAAAAGGAGAAATAATCACCAGATCAACAAGTGGGGTAAACAATGAACTAATCAACAAAACAACATTTCTAATTGAAGGCACTTTTAATCTCGAATAAATCATGTTTATTCCATTAATTACCTTTTTAAACATTAAAAAATTAAATGAATTGATTATTGGATTTACCTGTGTAATAATAACATTTTTCAAATTCATTATTTCGGGCTGTTAATATCAAGCTTTGAAAAACCCTAAAACTTGAAATAACCTTCGTAGGAGAAAAAATCTGGAATATATTTCAATTGCTCGACAAAAAGTACGGAAAACCTACACTCCCGGCGAACCCATTTTGTCGGAAACATCCATATTTTTGTCGGGCTGATGCCCTACCAACAATAATAAGAACTTGAGTAACTAGACTCATATGAACATAATTCCGAAATAGATAATTTGAACAAAAATATTAATTACTGACGTCAACTGGGTGCAGATCAGCTGACAGGACTAAACTGGTTCAGGAATATTCGTCGAAATTTGAATCAGGAGCGGAAAAAAACCTGGTCACACAGAATGATTTGAGGAGTGAATTTTCGAGGTACTCGAAATATCCTCGAACTGCCATTAGCTAGGTATCTATAATTCATTCTTTCAAGACCTTTTAGCACTCCTAATTGTTAGTCAAATTTTGTTAAAAGGTTGAAACTAGGGTTTGATTCAGAATATTTTGAAATTGATATTCATCGAAAAACTCTTCAAAAAATCATGACTGTATTCTCTTATCAGTTTTAGGCCTACTTATGTATTCTAGAACATTCGCTAAATCAATCAACTGGAGGCTTACGTAATACTTGGTAAAACTAATTTGTACCAGTAAAAAAAAAATTCACAGTGCAGTAACTAAAGACTAATATGCACGAATAAAAATAGGTTCTGCATTATGAGTTCCCACATGGAGAACTTGAACAAAAATTGAACTGAGAAACAATAGAAGAAATAAAATGAAAATCGTCACTTTTTATTTTTAGGTTTAATCTTTTGCTGGAGTAACTTTTGAATTTCTATTTTCATCGCCGTCAGTTTGGACTCGTCGCGTATTTGGCGCAGCTGATCCACCACGTAGGCGCCGAACATCGTCAAATCATCGATCTCTCCGTTGACGATGGTGGTAGCCGAATTACCAGTTTTCACATCGTATGAATCCAGATCCAGTTTGTTAAGTTTTAAAGACAACTTCCTGCCTTTCAAAACCGGATAGAGTTTAGATGGCGACAGCTGTTTTTTAGGCGACACCGATTTTTTGGGTGACACAGACTTTTTGGGTGAGGCTTTTTTGGGAGACGCGGATTTCCCTTTGGGATTTACCCTCTTCGGTGGAGATTTCCCTTTTAGGGGGGATCCGGTTTGGTTTTTGGGCGCCGCGCCCTTTTTCTTTTCACTGGTCTGCTTCTTCTTAGTGCTCGTCTTATGTGAAGATGCTTCCTCAGGCGACTTGCTCGGGCCCGCTTCACTGGGGCGCTTTCTAGGACTTTTGGCGGGCCCTGCCAAACTCACCTTCCACCAGGTGGATGTTTTTGAGGGATCCTTCTTGACGGATGGAGCTCCATCGGGCTGTAAAAATAAAAAAAAATAAAATTACTATGAAACAAAATCATCAAAATATTGCATTGCAATATTTATGCAGAATAGGATGATGTGAATAGGGATGCCACAAACACAAATAACACGATTTCGGCCAGACACATTTGATGACATCATAGTGATATGATGGCCCATCGCTGATTACGATGAAATCATCCATCTCTACTAGTTCCCCCACTAGAAATATTGAACACGTCTGTGAAAAAGCCCATGAAACTTAAAATTCAAATTTTTGAGCTACGCGTAGAACGAACTTTGAAAAAAAAATCAAACAAGTCTGAGCCACAAAATTTATCGAATAAGTTCAATTTCATTATATTTTTATTTATTTTTTTTTTTTCGCTTCTTTGGAAGAGAGGGTAACTAAACTCAAATGTTATTTGGGTTATTGGCCAATGGAGTATTCCAGTGGTTCTGAAAATTAGATATTTTTTTGGCAGTTCAAGAGATTGTAATGAGTATGTCAAGTGCTCGAAATGGTGATCATTTCGTTTTAGGAGGAAAGAAAAAGTAGGATTCCGTTAAATCTACGCCAAGAGAGAGCTTACAGGCCCGTGGGCGTTTTAAGATATGGCATCTACAATGGTCCATTATTTCGCCAAGTGTTTTTTTCCCAAATCAATTTCATTGTCTTCTCTGTTCCCCTATTAACAATGTTTTCGTGCTGTTAGAAATAAAGTGTTGAAGCTGTTTGAACCGGCACATCCTACTCCTAGCGCGGATGCAACTGCTTCGTTTCAATAGCACCCATCCGAGTCAAAGGGCACAGATATGTCTGCTTCACACCCTTTCCCAAACTCACGATTTCTATTTTCTTCCCCAGTTTTATGGTAAAACATTCCCGGACAACAGACCCCAGTTTCATCGACGCTAAACAAGGTAGGTACTTTAAAAAACAAAGTTATTTTTGTTTAAACACCCCATTTAGAGTTGGACCAATTTTTAGCTGTTTAACTATTAATTACGAGAAAGTTGAATGTAGTGCCAGGAAGGCTAGAGGAAACCCATGGGTGGCCATGAATCACGTATACCAACCCAAGTTCATAGACATTACAAATGTTAATCAGAAGGTCAAGCGCACATTAATGTTGTAAAATAAAATAATTCTCTTGAAATTCAGGGTCTTAAGTACGAATTGAAACGTTAAGAAATTATCAATGTAGATTTCTTTCTTGGAAACTCATCAAATAACCAAGAGCAATTTTTCATCTTGGACATTCATGATGGAATACATTTCGCTGAATTATAAAAAGGATTTCGGCCAGTTTTTGGAAAATGTAACCCAACTGTTGGGCTCATCTGAAGGTACAACATGCCTGGTACAATATTTACCTACAGCATTATGGATGTAACAAATAATCAAAGACGCTTTATTACAGCTCTCAAACATGGGGGACAGTTTTATTTTTACGAAGAGAAGAATGTATGCACAAGGTTAGGTATAAGAAAATATAAATTATATTCATGGGATGTGGCAACCCCCATCATATCAACGACAGAAGTGATAAGAATAACTGGAAAGGAATGGGTTCTCACCTGAATATCAGAATCTTCGGTCGAAGACTGCTGAAAATTTAGCAAGAACGCGAAGGAAGAAAACTATTTATAGGGATCTGCATGCGCTCTTGAAATAAAACACTGTTCCCGGGTTTCACGAACTAAATCACAATTTAGAAGCTGTTTCGAGGAGGAAGTAAATCAAAGGTCACCACATAATCCCAAACCTGAAGGTGTATAAAACACCGCACGATTGATTGACGAGCTCATCAACAGGCTTCGACTCTTCATGTACAAAAATATTCTGAAGAAAAATGAAATAGGTTTAAACACTGATTGAGACGAATTATAATCAAGCAGTGGGCATTTATGTTCTTTGTCCGCCAAATTCTGATATCCCCATTATTGTCGAAAATGCCACGAAGACCTCAGAACGAGATGAAGATGCGTATTCTATCATTTTCAAACCATCTCCTTCAACCAAACCATGACATCAACTGCCACTGCTAGTTCAGCCCCCTGACGATGTGACAGTTCGGAAGAATCCTTCGGATATGAAATCATATGGATGAGCAAGAATGCAATTTTGCCAGACAGGGCGGAATTCATAGTCATAATTTGAGTGTGAGTGCGCCCTTAAGTTGATCGATAAGGGGAACCATGCATTCAGCGCGATTCACAGTTGTGATTTGAGGGCACATTTGAGGGCGCCCTGAGTGCGCTTTCTAAGGGCCTATTCAACAGGTTTCATTAACCAAATATGGCGTTGAGTTGAGGGTCACCCTCAGCTCAATAGTGTAAAATCCTGAGTGATGGCGAGAGGTCACTTAAGTGCTTCCCACCTTGCATTCTGATAACAGCACAACGACTCACGTTTATTCGGTGTTATTATTCATTATTAATTCGTTATTATTGTTATTGGTGACGTAACAACTAATGACAAACAACTAATGAAAAACAAAGAACTAATATAAGCAAAGAACCTTTCACAACTGTTACAGGGACAGTGGGGCATGTGAGAGGGAATTTTCCCATCCCTTTCTCCCCTATACAGGGTAAACTTCCCCTCAACATGCGATCAGGGCTACCAACTTAAGGGGAAAACGAATTGAGCATTCCCTGAGTGGAAACCCACTCACGTAATCTGAGGGTGCCCCTAAGTGCTGAGTGAACCACTGCCCTCAACTATGAATACTGACTGGCGAGTGGAGGGTCACCCTCCATTTAGGCGAGTGTGAGTGTACAGTCACACTTAGGCCTTGTCTATGAATTCCGCCCTAAGACCTACTAAGTGGTGTTCTACACTGCACAACGTTAACGTAGAAATTGTTGCCGGTTCGTGCACCAGCAACTCTCCACTTTACTAGCACACCTACTCAACTAATTTCATGTTTGAACAAACACAAAAAAAATCCCAAATTTCATTAAATTCATACAATCTAGAGCCCAACGACACAAATAATAGATAACCCCTGTGAATTTCATCACAAATGAATCTCCATGGGACAGGCACACACTGATTTTGAAGGAATAAAATGAGGGAAAAAATCCAATTCAAAATTATATCATGTGGGGACATCGGAGGCACAGTTAGCAAGAGTAGACTTGAACGATTCCATCATGGGCATACACAAACATTGCAGCCCACTATCGATGAAATTTGTATGAGACCACCTACAGTCAAACCAACACGAAGGTACTCTCCGAATTTCAGCTCACTTACACTTATCGTAGTTAAGCACGTGACAAGGATTTGCAGACGCTCTGATTGACCAACATAAACGGATTGTTTAGAATAGCCAAAACTCGAGCGGAAATACTGATTTTTAAAGGAAAGAATTGGTTTTCCACACCAAAGTAATTCTTCAATCAATGGATTAGGTATTTACAACCCCAGTGCCCAGCTAAGAAACCTGAGATTTACAAATAGCCCCCATCGAGATCACAACTTCAATAAACAATAAGCACTGACAGCTGACTTATTGACTGCTGAAATGTTCACTCACTGTTTCCACAGATGGATCCAGCTTGGATCGTTTCCTCTTGGGAATGTCACTGGCGGACTCCTGAGATGAGGACTGTGTAGCAGAAGCACTGGCTTTGCCGCCTCCGCCCTTCTCATTTACAGGCGTAGAACTTCGGCTGTCATCAGCGTCTTTCTCTTTCCCCTCAGTTTCTTTTTCTTTACCCGTCACACTCCGTTTTTTGCCTTTCTTTCCTTTTCTGTGAAACACATGGTAATACATTGCTCATTAGTATATTGATGGAAAATCACTAGCAGAATCCCATCAAGTATTTAATAATACCATGGAGGGCTACTGACTAAGCTTTCAACGTTATTGTCTCTACCTAGCCATAGGTGCCGCTACTATCACCAGCCAAGCCTCTACAAGCCTCCGGAAGGTATGGTAATATTAATTCACTAGCAGAAATAACCCTTTAGAGTTAATATCATTATGATTTGATAGCCAATGGCAACGAGGACACCCTTGCTTGAGTGATAGTGGCGCCATGTGAGATTAGGAAACCCAAACTAATATTCATAGCCTTCCAGGTTATCTGTAAGTGATCAATGCAAGTGACATGCAGTAGAGGAATACATGACAATTTTGCCACTACCCAAGTAACTCTACAGGAAAAGCTTGTTCCAAATCAAAATGCAATAATAAAATAATTGAATCAATCCCCCCAGATATTAATAATTTACAGATTTACACATTAATAATTTATACAGATATTAATAATATTTGGATATGATGACATATGATGTGAGATATGCTGTATTATGTATTGGAATTTTTTTAAAGTTAGATGGCAATGGCTCAATTCATTAGAATGGGCAACTATCGTGCATGAGACAATCCAATTTTTCTGCCTTTGTTTTGTTATTGGAAATAAAGTAACACGGTTAAAACAAAGAAAAATTGTTACATCTTTTTGGAGTGGAGAAGACTAAGATTAAAATCTCAGCCGTTTGAATAAAAGGCGGCATTCCAAAGGCTTTGGAGCCCTTTTCCACGTAACAAGAAAAAGACTGAACTGCAAATGAGTGTGCTGTGATCTTGATGAAATTTTTAAAATGTGAAAACATGAAATGTGAACCAAAACGTGTCTTAGTTGCACACGATGGAGGTTGCAAACGAGTAACAAAACCTAAAAAGAAGAATATTCGAATCCAGCACTTCCAGGCTTTGTTTTGTGTTGTTCCGTTGGCCTCACTGCCCATGTGCAGCCATGCTCTCCAAAGATCATGATGGTGAGGAGCGAGTAGTCACCTTCTTCAGCCTCATGCTGTCCCGGCCAGAGATGAACTACAGCGTGACAGGGCGGAAGCCACTGGCAGTCATTCGTGCGATTGATCATTTCCACCATTATCTATGGGAGCCATTTTCTGCTGCATACTGACGACTGTGCTCACAAATCATGGAGTGAAGCCCAAGGATGCGTCAGTTGGTGAGCATGTGGGCACTGCTGGAAGTCTGAGATGGAGAGATGTTTCATCATTGGTTGGACAGGAACATGAAAATATGGCAGTTGGTGATGCCTGAGAGAAAGATAAGCACCATTCTGGAGTTACGTTATCACAATTCCACAGGAGAATACTTAGGGTTTTGAAAGACATTGCCTAAGATTCGACAGCAGTATTTCTGGCCAGGTATGACTCCAGACATCAGAGCTTGGTGAAGGACTTGCTTAGAGTGCCAACCGTTCAAGGGACCAGGTCTTGTAAAACCAGCACCTTTGAAGCAAATGATGGTTGGTTTACCCTCTGAGAGAATCGGCATTGAGATTCTTGGCCCATACCCCAGGACAACACAAGGCTTGTACGTGCTGGTTGCATGTGACTATTTAATGAAGTGGCCCAAAGAATACTGATTCCTGACCAGGAGAACTGTCTTAGTGGAGCAGGTGTTCAGTCCTATCAGGGTACCAGGAGAAACACATACAGACAGGGGGCGGAATTTTGAAGCCAAATTGCTGATGGAAGCCAGGTCCCTCCTGTGACTTCATTGCACACAGAAACCCACGATCAGCGGGGTTATTGGAGAGACTGAGCCAATCGCTGAAGAACCATCTCACTATGTTTGTGGGAAAAAGTCAAAGTCCCGAAGGATTGGGACACGAAAGCCCCACTTTTTCTGTTGGCATGCCAGGCAATGCCCCAACAAACAATGGAATTTGCTCCAGCACAAATGGTATATGGTCGTGACCTCAGGGTACCAGAAATTGGGGTTCGGCCACCACTAGAGAAAAAAAGAGTGAATGGGCATATCGAACCCCAAGATAGGTAGGACAATGAGATGACACACTTTTGCTTGCATTTTCCCACCATAGACCAAATCTCAATATTTCAATACAGTTTCTAAAATTATAGATACACAGTTTTGTCCTACGACTTCCTTATTGTTTCTTTTAAGAATTTTCCTTTCAGAAAAAAATCGACCAAAAACTGCCTCAAAATACAGTCAAACTTACGGTTCAGCCTTTTGAGCTTTGTGAAGTTCTTTCTGACGTTGGATGTTGTTTTCATTGTGCTTTAACACCCTCGACTCGGGGACCCACTCATCCCAACTGAAAACCACAAATCATTGAAAATCCATCAAAGTAAGCTGAACACACAAAAATATCATTGCGCGTATGGAAGATGTACTACATACCTTTTGTTCCATCCAGAATAATGAATGTGGTATTTATTGGTTTTTTCTTCGTCGTCATAACGAGATTGAAGACATTTGGCTTCATAAATCAGAGGACCGTGAAAACATAAAACTTTTTCACCTGAAACAATAGAACAGTTGGATCTAATTAGATTCCACGGATTTAAAGAACGAACTTGAGAGATGTCTCGCGTAAACTTCACGACAGCCAATATTAATTTTATGATGGTAATAAATCGACAATCAACAGTATTGTACTACACGCTATAAACAATGAAGTTTCCTTACGTTTTATTAAACAACGTTATACGTAAAATAGAGTATAGAGTAAAATAGAGTAAGGTAAAATAGATGAACATTTAAAAATATTCGATGGTTCAAAGGTCGAAATTGAAAAGCTTAGGGAGTACCCCAGATCGCTAGCAGTTTTTATCTTACAGCTTTCCAGAGTGATAAGGTGGGTGAGGGAAGATAAGGAGATTGCCGATCAGGTGAGAAATAATAGAATAATGTATGGGCTAGATCGCCCTTCTGCGAGGATGAGTAGTCTGGATGCCCGCAAAAACATCCCACCATTAATTCTTTTAAAGAAACTTGGATTAGGGGGCGTTTACAACACTGTTTCATCAAAACATACGCGAAGGAGCACTCTGAAAATCACTACAAGCACTTTCGAAAAAAAGCATCAACTCCTAAATCAACAAATGAAATGTATGGGATCTCCAAGGATCACTGGCCCTCCAAGGCTACGGAATGAATTATTGCACTTGAACCAACAGGTTTTTTGACGTGAATTTTCTACTTGCAGTAATACTTTGCTGTATGAAAAACACACAACAATTGAGAAAGTTGGTTTCGTTTACTTTAAGTAACCATAAATTTCTTGTGGCTTATGAACAAATATTATTCTTATAATATTCTTATTGCTTAAAAAATGCAGTAAAACAGTTAACAATTTTCGTTAGTTCATATAGCTTTTCACGTACAACCAAACCGTTGTCTCCCATGATAATGGGAATAGTTGTAGAAAATAATTTTCAGGCCTACGATGATGTGGGGGAGCAATAAATGGGCTTTCAGCCTGGTCGCTGACATGGATCCCCCCATTTTCCAGCTTCCTTGAAGTTGCGAGCGACAAAACTATGTCTACTTATATAGCTCAAGGTACTAGTACAGGAGTACTGGTACAGCTGTAGTGTGCAGTCTCTCAACGGCATGATGATGGTGTCCTTAAAACGGAAGCACTCGCCTTCACTATCTGACCAGCTAGTGACGACGGATTCCTCTGGAAGATAGGTATGATAATTATAAAGGTATGCATCAACTTCATCCAACTAAGACATCCGACAGCATTGGCCATCAACAAATTACTGAAGCTTTCAAGAGAAAGAATTCCAAGTGACTGAAGGGATACAATTCTGTAACTCCTTATAGCTAATACATATTGAGTCCGGACTAGACAGATACCTACTAGCAATTTTAAAAAATGGAGAGGCCCCACCTTCTGACATTTGCAGACGATTTGGCTGTAGTAGCAAGGTTATCAAGTCTCCGCAATCCTTAGTTCAACTACTTAGTTTGACATTGGGTACAAATGAAATCGACGTACGCACCAACAATCCCCTCAAAAGGCCAAGGCGTCATCTTTAAAACCGGCAAGCTGCCAGAAGAAATCAATTAATCAACAAACGGCCCCTTTCGCCAAAATAGGGAATAGAAGAAATAAACTGGGAAGATACTACATACTTCAACCTCTCAACTGAATAGCTTGGACCAGAGGGAACTCACCAATCAAGAAGCTGAATATTGTGAATCGATTTAAAGCTGCCCTCAGTCCTCTACTCAGAAAATTCCAGATTTCTTTTTGGAGGACATACATAATTTTGTGAGGACCACAGAGGTTATGGAAAAATAAAAGCTAAATTTGAATAATATGTAACTCCGAAGTCAGTAAGCAAAAGAAACCATAAAGCCATCAATCAAACCAATCTGGCAGCACAATTGTCAACTCGATGTACCAACATCATCAAATCATTTGGAAGATCACGTGGGTGATTCTCAAACTACGGGCAAATTCGCGTAAATGAAATGCTGTGCCGCTTAAAAACGTCAGACGTTCAAATTTTCCCCCTTAACTGCATACATCAATTGAGTACTGCGTCGACTAATAGAAAAAACGTGGATACTATTATAATTTCTATTTTTTCTACGTTTGACAAGCCCTCATTTGTCATTGTCATGACCTGCAACTGTATCGAGGTTCGCCACTTCGTGTTGGTTTTACGAATATAATACCTGAAAATTAATGTTTCCTAAAAATTATCTTGACTTAATCTACATCTGAAGAGTTGTTATCAATGGGTTTTCAACCCCACCATCAAATTATCGTTATCTTTACACCGCACTTTATTCATGTCGCTGTAGTCTGGGGTCATTGTCATGGCCCAAAAAGAATGTGCTCCAGAGGGAACAAAACGGGGATTTTTGAGGAAGTTCTTGTTAGGGTGGCAATAGTGACTCACAAGGAAGCAGGCACGTGGAGATTCCCGCCTTGAGCGGCAGTTGGCGAGTAGCAGTCACAGGGAGAGTGCCGGAAGTCAGGTTAGTATGTTTATTGTATGTCATTGGAATGGCCCTAATTGCACATCTATTATGTTTGATCCCAAATTTTTCTTGTTACCCCCTTATTCTTTTGGATGTCTTGATCACGCTGCATTTTTAAAAACCACAAAAAGTTCAGTAGTACTGGAGAAATCTCTGTCAAAAGTCCGAATTGTCATTGTCGTGGCTTTTTTGTGTTGTACTTGTCATGGCCTCTACTTCGGGCATGACAATGACACAGGGCCACGACAATGACATTAGGTAGTAGGTAGTTACCTGAATTGTCCTACATAGTACTTCCGGAATAGTATCTGCACCCACTGCGACTGATTTGGTAAAAAGCGTGACTTGTGATCCGGTTACTGAAGAGTGCTTGGATCGTAATTGCACCCACTGCAAAAGTAAAACCTTTGAGATGAACCCCTCAATCGAAACTCAAGTAATTTACGTTACTGAATGGGTTACAAAAAATCACAAGGTTAACATTAAAGGCAAAGACAAAGTGGTGAAGCGCACTGTGAAACAGGAACGACCATTCACTAATAGAGCAGCAATTTCTTACTTGAAGAACTCCCTCCCTGATTTCATGACTCATTTGAAAAATATTATTCATCAGTCGTCAGTCTTTAAATACCTGCGAAACCTCAGCGAAACCTCACTCACTCTACACGTCGACTTCTCCGAAAACTACGGATGTAAGTACGCTCGAGAGCCACAATCCGTCCATTTTGGCGCTTCAAGGCAGCAGCTATATTTGCACACGGGCGTGGCATATTGTGGCTCTGATCACCAGTCATTCTGCACAGTTTCCGTGAACCTTCGACATGATCCACGTGCTGTTGTTGCCCACCTACAACCAGTATTGAATTACCTCTTGGTTAAATTCCCCAGCGTCGATACACTCCACTTCATATCAGACGGGCCAACGGGTCAGTATCGTAACAGAACAATGTTCACAGTTATTGGGGAAATTTTTCCAAAACTATTCACCAGAATACAAAGCATCACCTGGAACTACTCTGAAGCTGGACACGGCGAAGGAGCAGCCGATGGTGTCGGGGCTGTTATAAAAAGAACAGCAGACCGAGTAGTGGCTCAAAGATGCACGGACATCAAGGACCTAAAGTCATTCATGAATGTTTTGATAACTGCGATCAAGAAAGTTGACATACGGCAAGTTGACGAGCAAAGTTTCTCTGATACTGACAAACTGATTCCTCAGAACATTCTCATTGGAACAGTGAAAAACACGATGCAGATACACCAAGCAACTTGGTCACGCTGTTCTAATACATTTCTCTTCAATAAGCTCAGCTGCTTCGTGTGCCAACCGGGGACTTACTGCGTTCACTATTCTCTTGATCATCCAGTTCTCCTTCCTCAACATGATGAATCGCCAGTCAGCTCATCCGCGAGACAAACAGGGAACACATACCAGACGCCAACTTTCCCTCTTTCCCTAGAAGAAGGGGACTGGATCGCTGTTACTCAGGGAAGAACCTGGCTACCAGGTGAGCATTATTTATCATGCATTTTGGAGGGATGCGCTCGTCATACTAGAGCCAACATCAATCTCCTGTGAATATTATTTCAAATTTAATGAAAATAATTTCCAGTTGTTTCAAGCTTGTTATCTTTATCATTTCAGGGATACTGGAAAGAGTTGTCGATGATACTACCCTTCAAGTGAACCTCCTCGAACCCTCTGGCAAATATTTCTCCTGGCCTAATACACCAGTAAGACAGACTGTGGACAAGGAATCAGTCATTTACAAAATGGACCCTCCAATTTCAAATTCCACCCGCCTGAAAGTGGTGAAAGACCTCCAATATATTAACTTCCTTAGCAAAAATAATTTGCTAAAATGAGCTAACAAACTAGCCACACAGACACCGTCGTATTATTATATCAGAGTATTTTTGTCGCATCTTTAAATTCTGAATATTTTTGTGGTTTCGTCAGTTCTGAGCATTTTTCTCGTTTTCGTGTGGTATTTCTAGCGAATTTTCTTTGAATTTTCTTGTGTGTTCTTCCATAATTTTAAAGCTCCTTTTGTGGCCAAAGGATCGCTCTTATAGCCATGCTGCATGAGTGAATTGGTATTTTGTTTCCTTATTTTAGATGAAAGTCTAAGTAAATTTTGGGTTAGGAGCTGATGTTCCTAGGGAAAAGTTAATAACGACACTGAAGTGACATAACCTTCTTGTGATAATGATGTGATACCTATTTCTATGATCTCCCTAAAGTTGTAAAAAAACACCTAGGTAAGTACTTAGTTATTAAGAAACTGACGAAGACGTCAAAACCAAAGACTGTATGTTCCTGTCTCATTTGTGCCTAGAAAAGTCGTAATAATGTTTTGCATGTATGCTTTATTTTGAAGATTTATTACATTTTTTTAATTTCCGTTACATTTTGTTCATCCTTTATCCTAACTTTTCATGGACAAACTTGAAGTTGGTCATTGTCATGTAGGTGAAAACATACCGAAAATGTCATTGTCATGGCCAAAACCCCCATGCAAATGTCATTGTCATAACGACTGTCATTGTCGTGGAGGTCAAATTTCAAATTTAAATTTCGTGGTGAATAATGGGATGTCTTGAATGACTGGGCATCAGAAAGGCGTCAGGGGAGGGCAAGTAACTAAAACATACTAAAAAACCTACCAAAAAAAGAACTTAAATTTTGAAAATTTCGGGACCTGAAAATTGCCCGTAGTTTGAGAATCACCCACGTAGTTTTTGATGATTAAAACTTGGACCCCCAAGAAGTTCTGTGCAGCCGGCATGCATCTACAGACTTCAGCCCGACGTGTCTGGAATGGGCTAAAGTATATATCCCCTGTTGGGCTTTAAAGTTCACAGTGTCTCTGGTTCTCGCCTTGGGCATGTGCTTACCCGAAGTGATTAGCTCTTCACTTCTGATAGAATCATGTGTGGAGCCTACACGGACTGTAGGTTGAAATGCCAATTAGTGAACCTTTTGAGTAAATAGTCCTCCCAGGATACACCCAGTGAGGTAAAATCCAGGGTTACAAAAAAATTTAAAAAAACCAGCCTGACGGACGAGGCATTCTCTTTGTTCGCATGATTTCTGAGAAGAGCACTAAAATATCCTCCTAGCAAGTGATGCAAGGCCCATTGAAAAGCTCTGCCAAACTGTTGAAGGTCCTTAGGATGTATAGAAAGCTAATCACTCCGATTGATCGAGAAGTTAACAACCCACCACGCCCTGGAACAGAATTCATTAGAGTAGAAGCTTCCATGGTTTATAAGTGGTTGGAGCTTTCAAGGACTCACAGGGATCGACCATAGTGTGACTGAAGATCAGATGCTCATTAGGAATGAATGCAAAATTTGAGTCCATGTGCAAGCCCATATTTTCTCTTATACTAGATGCCATTCCCTTCCTGTCGTGCCCCAACAATGGGGCATCTGTTTCTCGGTGAATAGAAAAAGGCTCATTGTTCCCATCCGTAGCTGCACCGCAGCTATTTACGATAATTTTGGGAGGACTGTGCTGAAGTAGCTATTATGTAGAAGTTTAATCCATGTTGAGGTGGACCTACATAGATTGCCAAAGACCAGTGAGGCAACCCACAAGGTAACTGTTGGGCGTTCTTCTCTCACTCAAAGTTATATGGGAACACCAGCAGAGATATTCTTGAGTCTGACTGCACTGCCAGTTAGGCATGTCGCAGATCCAGAAAACAATCAGAGAAAAGGCTTCTTTCATAACAGCTGTACTCAAAAGTTTCAATGCCACAGGTAACTTTTAAGGTTTGTTCCACAAAAAAACCAAAATGCCACTCCCAAACCGCTAGGAATCACAGTGGACTGGGGGTTCGCAGTGCATTCCCTGAATGATTTGCCTTTGGCAGGAGATTTCCAGTAGCCAGATCAGTCAGAGGACTTTCAGCTTACCTCTTTCTGGCGAGTTATGCCATTTCAAATCATTTGATTTCTATTTTAGGACGCGTTCCTCTTCTGTCCTCTCTTCTCTGTGCTCGTGACGTTCCAAGTTAGCGCCAAAGGTCTTGCAAGCTCACTCGAAGGTTCACGAAACTGTTAGCTAGTGGTTTGCTCCATAAGGGCCCCATACATAACCCGAACACCGACCTACCCTCCACTAGTTGGGACGGACCAATGGACCATTTGCGGAAGTCACCAGATGGTTGGAACCGATCAAAATGGTTCCGTCTGGTTTGAGGGGTTAACCACTGGATCAACTTGGTTTGGGCTTCCCCTCCCTTTTCTCTGACCAAGTTGGACCGTGAGTGGCACGCTGTAGGACCAACTTCAACATCTTTTCTCTCAATTTCAGATCCGCCTGTGGTGGACAAAACATCAAGTTCTACACATGGAGGTAGGAGGAAGAATTCTAAACACAAAATTTCATCAATTAATCGGTACCTGCATAATGAAATAAGTGGGTTACCTGCCTATGAATCATACTCATACATACATGCCAACCATCTAGTTAACCCTCTATTGAGCCAGGTACCTACTTACCTATAAATTTAGTTCGGTAGGAACCTATAGGTAACTTAATGAGCTAATTTTCAAAACGATCACATAGGTACTAGAATGTCTTTCACTGTAATAACAGATTTATGCGCCCTCACTACCGACGGTAGGGAAGCCTTGGATTCGTCGTTCTCTGTGGTCTCTGGATCCGGATCCATTGCTGGCGCCAATACTGCCAAGATCCGTAAGTACCAGGTTGATGAGCTGCTGCAAGCAGCAACAGGACTGGCAGACATCCGGCCTGGCCAGATAAAGCCACCACAACCATCACCTGGCGCGGTGTGTGGCACAGTGGGTCAGCAGCAGATCTCAAAAGAGTGGGCTACCTACCCAGAATTCATACTTGAATGGATGACAACGCAAGTCCTAACAGGAGGAGTGTTTATATGGTCTGCATTCAGGAGAACGGCTGCTCAGTGTGTGGCCGGCCAACCATGGGGGGCCGTGGGGCCCAGAGCTGAACTCAAACCTTTAATGGGGAGGGGGGAAGCCGCCTAATGGCAAAGTCAGAAGAGGTCCAAACCTCCATCAACTGGGAGGCAAGTCAACTGGAGACCTGCCGCCCTCCCTACTGTCCGGGATCGGGTCTCGGACCATGGTTGCCAGTGCTGCTGGATGGATTCAACAGCACGATCCTCAAAGGGTGATACAGTGACTAGTGGTGAAATATTATTCTTATTACAATACCATCGTTGTAAAGTTGATAATTATTATCCAAATATAACATGTTAAATGATTGAGTAAAAAAAAGTCTGCAAAGTTCGGTGGGCAGTATAGCTTCCAGTAAACTGCCACCCCTACCCTAAGTGAAAACTGCTACCGTTCGAAAACTGCCACCCCTACCCAAAGTCCTACTGGGGAGTAAACGTTTGATGAATATGGATGAACACTATACTAATATCGATGGCAACAGCAAATAAGTATATATAAGTACAAATAAATTATCATTGTTGCATTCACAGTCAATTAATCAATCTATCATAAATAATATAACATACATAATACTACACAAATATAATATGAATAAATAATTATCAGTGTGGCTCTAATTTCGCAGCTGGTCTTCATAAACTGGTAAAAAACTATTTGTTTCCCATCGTACTTCTTGATTACAGCTTTCATCCACAGACTTTTTTTAAATACCACTGTTCACGAAAAACAAAACTGTTTGGGTGAGGAGATGCGAAATTCATTTTAAAGTGAGCATGGAAGGATTCGCATGCATTCGTTGTCCATAGAGCTTCATGCGTTAACACAGTTAATAGAGAGTTTTTGCAACACACTCGTGACGAAACGAAACGGAAAACGACACCGAAACGGAAATGGCGGATAGGGCGACCGAAGTCAGATGCTAACCTTTTTCGGTTCAGTTTTCGTTCAGCCTTGGCGTCTACCGGCTGGTGGAGTCACGCTAACGTTATGTCAACCTCTCTTTCATCCATTTTACTCCATGGTTAATACAAATCTATGTCCACACATGTCGTCAAGTCTGCCAAGACGCCAAGAAGCAGCTGTGAATACGACGCTCAACATTTTTATTTTCCAAGGAAAACAGAAGAAGGTAAGTAGCGTTATACAGATGTAAGGTTAAATTACGTTTCGTCATATCAACACGACGAAAGCTGACACCGCGAGATCCCGGTATTTTTCGTCGTCACGGTTCGTCAAACCTTTCGGTGTCTTAAGTGCGCATGCGCAGCACTGCTTTCGTTTCGTTCGTTTCGTCGTGAGTGTGTTGCAAAAACTCTCTAATAACAGAAGTCTACCGAAACCGGAATACGATATCAGTATTCATGTTTGATCACGTGGCAGTTGACAAACAACAACAGCACTCCAGGAGAACCAAGGGTGGCAGAAAGGTGAAAGTGACAGTAGTCGGCTGGGTGGCAGTTGATCGTTGCCCGTCCGACCAAGCCAGGGGAGGGGCACGTTTTTGGCTCTCCCCACCCCAAACGTCACAAACACAACGTGACAAACTTCTACTCCCCGAGTCAAATCCCTAGTTTGATTCCCAGCCGCTAGCGGTTTGTGGCGCTGCGCTGGTATCGGTATCTGTATCATCTCTTGTTATCTTCACGTCAGTGGCAACGGGCTTCTGCTCTGTGATCTTTTTTTGTTTTTCTCTCATTTGTGATCTTGTGTGATCTTGACTGTTTTTTTCTCGTGCAATATAAATGTTTAAAATCGTCATTCTTGTGCAGTAAATATGAGTGACTCGTGTCGGCACTGTGGGTTGCTGTTTTCAAACAGTTTATTGTGGCCAACATCTTCATTGGTCCCACATCTCTATCTGCCTATGGGATTTCAAAATAGGAGAGAAAAGTAAGGGGATTTTAAAATACGAGGGGAATGCGGGTGCAGCGGCTATGGGATTTTACAAATGGGGATTTTAAAATATGAGGGGAATGCCTCTGTAGCTGAGGATGACTGCAGCGCCACATAGCACAAACCGCTAGCGGCTGGGAATCAAACTAGGGATTGGGCTCTGAAGCAGGGTTCACATCCATCCGGAGCCATCTGGAAATACGGATAGGGGAAGCTAGTGAAAAGCAGTGGAAGGGATGGAGGGGAATCGCGGAAGTTGGGAAGGACAACTCGTTTCCCGCGCTTCCTCCCACAGCTGTTTCGGTTGCCGACGCCATCCTGTATGCGCAGTAGTGAACTGCAGAGATGCGGAGCGGAAAATATCTGAAAAATCAAATGCGTACAGTTCGCTTCAAAAGTGCTTCTCCGGAAAGAATATTCCCCCCTCCCCAGCTGATGTCCAACCAATCAGCTGCTCGTACGCACTTTCCGGATAGCTTTCCGGATGGATGTGAACCCTGCTTGAGAGTACACATTTGTGGTAGCCAGTCGGGTCGTGCATAGGGCCCTTAAACCCCACAGCGAAGAAACCATTATAATAAACTACCATTATAATAGAAACATGACTACGATCAATGATAACCAAAAGATGATTTTCGATATGGATCGACCTGATACGTCAAGTAAGAGGGGTTACACCTACATGTAAACTTCCAATTTACTATCCTAGGCTCAACGGGCAGGTAGGTACTCGGTTATAAGAGACTGAAGGTGCTGATTAGAATCAGTGATGCAAACATCTGATGCATTTATTTCATAATGTTCAATATATAATTTAAGCGTCAACTAAAGACATTATCACCGAAATAAGGTAGGCATGAACTACCAACGCCTACGTTCTTCCCTCCCGCGTCCCGCCTAATCATAAAAATCGAAGCCAGCCAACACTTCACTGCAGAACAGGAATAAGATCATTCGGCTCGTGATAATAAAAATACTGTTTTTTTACCTTCTTGAAATTTGAAAGCGGGAGGAATCTTAAATTCCTGATGAGAGTCGCTATTCCTTGATTTATTCGTCATGTTCGATGGCGAAGCCGAGTGCTGAAGAGGCGATCAACGGGAACATACGCGTACAATGCGGATTTAAAAAAAATACGTTTCGCGTCTTATCACATCCGAATGTGAAGCAGGATTCGTGAAATTTAAAATCGAATGAAATTAAGTAGGTATGAACAGAATTTGTGACGCCAACAGCGTAACACCACACAGCTTGCAGCGCAGGACAACTGAAAAGGGAAACAAACAAAAATATGCATAAGTTTGCCTCGATGCTGCCAACACATCAACGCAAATGGCAGGACAGTGTGAAAACTAGCGGTTCTCGTCACCAGCATTTTCGATACCATCCCGTTCAAAAATAAAAAGTAGATTTTTTTTACATACCCAAATACAAGATGTATTCCGCAATCTAGAGACATTTCTCGAACGGGTGAACCACAACATACCGTTATAAATAATATATACTTATAGTATATATACTTATAATAGATTCTAATATAGAATATACTTATAGTATATATTTAATTCATACCTACGTCGTACCTCATCGAACGAACTTACCTACTTGTGCATACGTGTGCGTTCACCTGCCTTGCTTGGTTGATAGAATACTGTTACTAACGCTTATATACGTATACGTGCTTCTCTTCTCTTCTTGCTTCAAAAGGTTTGTTCGGACAAGCAGTTCGTAACCGTTCGTTACTGGGCACGCCCACTTTTTGCTGTTCGGACGACATCCGAACTAGTTCTGAAATTTTGCGAACTAGCAGTTCGCTGTTCGGACGTGGTAGTTCGTAACTTTCAGAACTAGTTCGATTGGTTCTGAGTTTTCTCCAGAACTTGTTCGAATCTTGTTATCACCTCTTATCGTAGCCCGCCCACAATCAAATCGTTCAAATCAAATTCAATCAAATAGTTGCTGTTAGTTTGTTTTGCTGATACTTTTTTGTTAGTTTATTATGGATTCTTCAAGTTCCAGTTCCAGTGAAGATCCAGACTTCCAGATCCAGACTTATCCAGACTTTAGTTCGGATGATGAAGTGGGGTTTTTATTTGGTATGAGGCCTAGGCCAAAAAATGAAGATTATGTGGACAGCGTTGTACCCAGATTTAATGACCAGGAGTTCATAGAACATTTCAGAGTCAGTCGGCATCGAACTAGTTCGCAATCCGTTCGGAGAGACGGAGTTAGAACAACTACAAGTTCTGAACGGTTATCATCCCCCCCCTTTCAAGTTCGATAACGAACTAGTTCGATAACGAAGTGGTTCGTAACTGCTTGTCCGAACAAACCTAATGCTTCAAACGAGCTTCTAACCAAATGATCAAGAATACCAACTGACGGCTGTCGATTACCGTACCATTCATCTCCCAATTACCGTATAATACCGTACATCTAACCTAAATTGTACCGTACGATTACCATCTTAGTCCTTACGAAAGGTAGGTAGGCCTATATAATAAAAATTTTCAAATTTCAGTAGGTACTTACATAGTAATAAGCAATAACTTTCTCGGAAGTAGCTCCAGATTCTTTTTCTTAAAAACGCTGCAAATTATTACACAACGGTTTATTATTTACCTGTATCTAGGTGCCTCATCCGAGTAGATCACTTTTTCTGTTGTCGATACACCTACACTCGTGCTGCCCCCCCGCCAGGAAATCAAATACTGCCCCCCAAAGTAAAAAAGCCGTAAACTCGATTTTTCCCAATTTAGAGATTTTTTTATGGCTGGATTCGTATCTTAAAGACTTATTTTTGGCATCTAGTTGTAAAAGTTGGGAAAATTTCCCTGAAAAAGTTATTCAAAGGAAAACCTGTACCGTTTTTCGAGTTTTTGATGGTTTTCCAACGATGAAACGCAGTAGTACCTAGTTCTTCCTACTAATAAAAACTGTACCTAGATCCCAGACCTACGGTGTTAATTCATTGGAACATGAATTTAATTTAATGGTCATCAGGACAATAATGTTTTTCTTTTGTTGTATCCCTCTCACAGTTGTCTAAATTCGTCAGGCGGTACCGTTTTTCAGGTTTGTGATGAGCGCCAAAAGCATCGTCCACATCCCGGTAAGTCGTATTTTACAAGGAAAACGCTGCAAAGTTCTTGTCACATGGGTTTATTATTCTATTGGACATACCTACAGAAATGTTGGCTGTTCATTTATTGTTACTTTCATGTAACATAATTGAAATAGCTATTTCTGGTGGTTTCCACCAATTTTGGCCCCTAAAACTTGAATTAGGTACGCTCCTTTTTTTTTCAAATTATCTTTGATCATTGGTAGTGCCATGTAATCGTCTTGATCCACGTGTTGAAACTTTTCCTAGTGCTATTCTACAAATTGATGGTGGTGATTTCAGACGATTTCGCAGGTTTTTGACTCATAAAAAATCAAATTTGGGAGCTGAACATCTGGTACAACCTTAATTTTCCACTCCTTGGTCAAAATCGACTTCATATTCGGTCTTCTCGTCCACAAAAACATGGAAAACGATACCTCAAAAGCTCATTTTACTAACATGTTACTAAAACACAAAAAGTACCTATTTTCACACACATTTTCACTCATAACACCCCTGGGTATATTCCGAACGGGCTGAAAAGTTTCGGGACACAACTAGGGCCCAAATGGAGCATGTGTGCGAAAGAACGAATTTTTTAGACCGAAAATGAGGCCGGACACATGGCGTACGGCGTACGGACATTGCATTTTTGGAATCTACGCACCTTGAAACGGAAAAGAAAAAATTTTGAGGGGGTGTTATAAAAATTTTTTGCTGAGCGAATACATAGGTGTATTATTCACAGAATAATAAACCAAAATAAAGCATCTTTATTTTTCCTTGTAAAACATT
This sequence comes from Leptopterna dolabrata, assembly GCA_954871275.1. Lineage (NCBI taxonomy): Eukaryota > Metazoa > Arthropoda > Insecta > Hemiptera > Miridae > Leptopterna > Leptopterna dolabrata. The sequence goes on from OX940977.1 coordinate 21,556,419, forward strand.
CTCTTCTCGAAGGGGGTGAAAAAACTCCAGCAATCACTACAGTAGGAACAACATTAGCGTTCAACGTAGAAAAGCAGTAGCAAACCCTCTACCGTTGTTTGAAGCAAAATTTACCTCATCTTCTACAACGAAGAAAAACATTTGGTTACATAAATGTACGAGTATTCTTCCAAAATTGATGCGCCTTGCTGCTACAGACGTAGGAACTAAATATGGATCAATTATTGCACTAAAAATCATTGGAAAATATTTACGGAGGGGTAAATGGTAGGGGTGTGGTTATGGTTGTGGTTGTGGCTGTGCAGAGTAGTGGTGTGCTAGGGGATAGGAATAAAGGAATGTGTAGGTACTTTTTTTGAATAATTAATTTAAAATTTTGGATTTTGATTGTTAACAAATTATGAACAATCAACCCATTCCATTTTACCGTATTTTGGCGTACGGTAATGCCGTGCGTACGGAGTACCGCGCACCGTACCCACCGTACCATTCTTAAAATTACCGTAAGTTGTATACCTAATTACCGTATCCTGCAACGATTTCAGGATAACACATTTCCAGTTGTTGTGTTGGTCAACTTGGTATCACCCAATCAATGAATCAACCTGTCGCCGCCATTTTGGTTATAGCCTTTTCCCCTTTCTTTCTTGTGTGTGTGTTTTATGTCGTGATCCGTGCCAGTTTTGACGACGGAGAATGAAGGTAAATTTGTAAATTAATCACCATTTTAAAATCCCATTTCGATTGCTAAATTAGATCTTTAATTGAATCCCTTAGCAGCCGCAATTCTTCCCTATCTAAAGACGGATGAGCCCGATAATTCTGGATACGCCAACTGGATAACCTCTTTTCTTTCCATGCCATGGGCAGTATCTTTTCGGGTTTTTAAGATTTTGTCATGCATGTATTCTTTATTTACGAGTAGATTCTATATATCTATCAAAGTTTACTCATCTAAAGGGTCTCCTGTTTGAATTCAAATATTTAATAGGCAATCGTCCCACGGCGATAGCTCCATCCCGGTTTACAGGAACATCCTCTGTTCTCATCTAAACCGGAGGTAGGTACACCTCGTCACGCTTGGTGTACAAAATTCAACAGCATTGATTGTGATCTGATTCTGTATAGTACAAGTACTGTTGATGTTGACAGCTGAAGGATCAGCTTGTCTTCCAGATTGACGTTCGGTGAACCTGTCCATCAATATTGGGCAGTAGATAATCGGATCAACAATCGTGCATCGTTTCATCCTAGTTTATGAATTTTAAATTGTTTGCAGTTTGCTACGTTGAATGGTTGGGAACAGCCTGAGCCAAAATGTAGGTAGGTACTTACTCTATGTATACTTTGTTCAGCAACTTATCCAGTGTTGACACATACCTAGTTGATCACACTAATATTATTACTCCTGTTCAACCAATATAAAAATTCCCATCTTACATTTTAATTGATAAACACCCATATTATAATTACGTAGTTTTAAAAATATGCTGAATGCGCGTATCAAATGTGTTTCAAATCAAATTTAAAGAATTCTTTATTTTCAGATAGGTACAATTGAGTTTCTTACAGATACATTGCTAGACTGAAAATCCCGCAAGGCAAAGCCTGAGTGGGTATTTCTGAGGAGTAGGATCTGTAAAATTATGGTTCTTCCCCTTATACCCGTCCTATTCACTAGTAGTTTTGAACTTGATGTTATGCTATGAATGCCACAGTCACAACATCCCTCACAGCCATAACAGAAGTCTAATAAATGTGTTACCTGCTTCTCCTTGTATGGTATTACGGTACAGTAGGGAGCTCTTGATCATCGTATATTGTAGGGATTGTATTGACGGGATCATTTGGTTCTGTTACCTATGTGTACCTCTGTCTGTCCAAATGCGGTTACCTACTTAAATATAATTATTTTCCTTGTTTTACGTTATTACTTTCCTGGACAACTCGTGAGGTTTATAACCTGATGCATCTTACTTATGGTCAATTTGAATTTCAGTTGAACGTTTCCTTCCCGGCAACGGGATGCCAAAAGCTTTTCGAAATCACCGATGAGCACAAGCTCCGTATCTTCTACGAGAAGCGTATGGGGGCTGAGGTCGAAGCTGACCAGCTCGGAGACGAGTGGAAGGGTTACGTCGTCCGTGTCGGAGGTGGTAACGACAAGCAAGGATTCCCAATGAAGCAGGGTGTCCTCACAAACGGTATGTTCACTCATTGGAAGTACAGTGAAATCCCTCTGTAGTGGACGCCCACGGGACCAAAATAAGTGTCCACTATAGAGGCGTGCCCCTCTATAATGGACACGCGTCTGAACAAGAAAAGTGTCCGCTATAAAGGGGTATCAAAAAACACCAACGTATATACTTAATATGTATAAAAATTACACAACAATTGAAGTATTGTTAGGTAAGAAATAAATAAATTTGAAAATTTTCACAAATGAAGAAATGTATAATACTGATTATGAAAAAATCGGAGAATCGAGGCCAGTTTTTCATTTTTGATTCGGTCATTTCCCGATCATGATACACTGGCAATTCTCACGAGTGAAAACGTGCGACTGGCGACGGGAAGATCGTATGTACATTGGTACTTTCCGTACAACAGGAGTGTCAGTGGGTCAGGGTCAAATGAATCCAAATGTTGGCCAATGTAAACAAACAAAAAATGAATTCGAACGACGGACTCGTAAACAAACAGAAAATGAACTCATTCAGACCAAACATATAAGAAAAATGTAAACCGGCAGATGAAACTTTTCTGCACGTCTAAACGAGTGTACTGTCCACTGCGAGGGGTTCAGGATGACGAAATGGTGTCCATGTCCACTATAGATGGTGTCCACTACACAGGGGTTCAAATACATTGAACCTCCTATCGCTACGCGGGGACCATGGCCAAACTGTCCATTAAGAGGGGTGTCCACTAAGAGGAGTTTCACTGTACTTATACTAGTCATTTTACTTGTTCTGTTGTGTTCAATCCGTGAGATGACCAGGTGGCGTCAGTAAGGGATTTCAGATTCGAACTTTCTATGTTAGTACTTGAACCGATGATCCACGGGAGTGGGGTAAAAAGTAATGATCAATATTTCCCCGCAAGGGTGAGAGCAGTGAGGTCTGAGTGTGTATGCGTATGCGAATCGTCTCGTAGACACGCACCTAGTGCCGTTTTCATTGCTCCACCACTGAATTTGCAGCAATTGCTGTCTTAACTTCTTCAGGCGAGCGCTGATGTGTGATGGGTTCTTTCCTCAGGAATGACGGAACTGCTGTTATAATTCCGTACAGAACCCTCCATCCCCCCCTCCCCTATGCTAACCCCTGCAAAGCCCCAAATAAATTGATTGTTCAGAGGTCACATTACTTGCGATTAATCATTCCCTGCTGTTTGAGGAACGAGGGAAGACTATGAGTGTAGCCTTTATATCTGCATGCTCAATCTTGGGGGCCCGAAATGGAAAGAAGGCGAGCCATGGACCTAAATGTCATTTTCGGTATCTGCCAATAGGAGCGATAACTCCTCACACTGCCATCTTGATTAACTGTGAAATGTTTCCATGCCGCCTTGGTGGTCGAAATTTTTGCTGCAACCTGCTCCAGACAAGGCAAACGTCATAATTATGCTCGATGTGATTCCTTATGTCCAGTTGTCCAGTCCTCCTGACAACGATTTTATAAAGAATATTCTACATCAGCCATCGTGTGCTGGGTTAAGTCCCTTTTGTTTCAACGAGGCGGTGGATTCCGAAACTGTCTACATTCGTTTTTAGGGAAAACGAGGTGGCAGTGAATTCTGAAGCTTCTTACCCCGCTCCATCGAAAAGCGCTGCAAATTATTACAAAATGGTTCATTATTTACCTATAGCGTAGATCAGATTTACCCTTCTGCGTAGATCAGTTTTCTGTGGTCAATACCACCCTCGTGCCACCTCAAGGAACTTCAAAATCGAATGTTGAATGACAGTTGATGAAATGATATTCGGTGGAGTCAGCAATTCTAGCATTGATTATTCGTTATTCATGAAGCATAACGTTTGTCGAAGTAGCAAAATTACCTGTCAACAAAATCCAAAGTAGCCATCATTCTTCAAATGAAGTAATATCACAGAACAACCAACTCGGTTTCATTTAGCCGTGTGCTATTACAATCAGGTGTTCGCTAGCAATGATATCTGGGCTGGATGTATACCATTTCATTCACGATCATGTTGACGAAGCTTCGGTGCAAACGAATGGCTCTCCGGGTGGTCTCAAAAAATTGTCAAGTTTTAAAAATTTGTAAAAAAAAAAAAAAAAACCATAACCTGTGAAAGTTTCGAGCTACGGCGTTCTGAAAATTTCAACCCCTATATTTCACCCCTTAGAGGTGACCGACAGTAACCTCCGGACGGACAGAAATTTTTTATCCCACGTACCTTGAAACGGAAACCGTCAAATTTGGAGGGGGGTAAAAAATTTGAGCTCGATTCCATAGGATCATTATTGAAAAAAATAATGATCCAAGCTGCATCAGAGTCGAGCTTAACTCCCAGTGCATTCACTTTTAAACTTTGAAGGGTTGTTAGAAAAAATCAATTAAAAAAATCTAGGGTTACTCTGTTCAAAAACCACTTGAATCAATTTATACCAAAACTTTCTACATGCATTCCCCATTAATCGTTATCAGATGCAAAAAAAGAATCGCGTAACCCCCCCGGTTCAGTTGTGGCACGTTTTTAGCTTTTTCTGAAAATTTGCAAAATCGAACTGAGACGGTTTTGGGATGCACTATCTCATATTATTGATGTACTGCGAAAGATGTTTGAGTCGAAGTTTTGTTGCAGGTCGTGTCCGCCTCCTCCTCTCGAAAGGTCATTCCTGCTACAGGCCGAGGAGACAAGGTGAACGCAAAAGAAAGTCTGTTCGCGGATGCATCGTTGACAGCAACCTCAGCGTGCTTGCCCTTGTCATCGTCAAGAAAGGCGAACAAGTAAGTAGTGCCTCTATACATGTCGGTTCGGGCCTCGGAACCTAACCTAGTCGGCAATATACAATCTGCCACCTATAATCCGTTAATCCCAAGTTTCAGACGCTACATTCTGTAACCTATTTCTTGAAAAATATTGCTACATTCTGCCATCTGGGTGAAAGGGGAAAACAGCAGCAACAGTCAAGTAGTAACAGTTGACGTTATTGATTTATTTGTATAGGTACCTGTTTAGAATCTGTCAGAATAGTTACCAATAAGATAGATTTCACAGTCAAACACATAATAAACAACGTTATCACAGTTATTAAAAAGTTTTTGCGTGTTCTCCCACTCATTTGACAAAATCTACTCCGCTCATACCTTCACCACGTTTTACAATAATTCCCCATCATCTGCTGTATGAAGGGGAATTATCAACGCGTCCATGGCAATGTTCGATTTCAACAAATGGCCACGGATGAAATGGATGGGTCGGTGGTCACCGTACTGCCACAACTCCGTATTCCGTCCCGGGTGAAGGAACACCTCCAAAAAAATGTTACAGCACTTGTAGGATGTTTGGTATATCGGAAACCTTGAAAATAAAGCAGTTGGGAGCCTGCACGTGATGGAACCATTGGTAGCTGCTTCATGACTGAGGAACTATCGAGTACTGAGCGAGCCGAGTCACAGGTGGCAGATTGATTTTTGGTTTATTATTTTCAATAATGAACCATTGGAATCGAGCATGAAAAAAAAAAATTCTTACACCCCCCCCCCCCCCCCTCAAAATTTGATGGTTTACGTTTCAAGGTATGTAGAATCCAAAACTGCAATAAAAATATTTCTGTCTGTCCGCCTTATGGGCCACTTTTCTTAGTTACCATAAAACAAAATTGATGAAATTCGGGTTATAGGTTCCGTTCGGGGTCTAGTTGGTCCTCGAAGCTCGACGTTACTGTCACTCATCTCTAAGGGGTTCAAAATAGGGGTTGCAATTTTCAGAACGTCGTAGCTCGAAAACTTCCGATAGAAGGGTATGGTTTTTTTACGTTATTAAATTTTTCTTGAGCTAAACAATTTTTTGAGACCACCCGGAGGATCGTACGTCCAGCCGTTCGTGAGCACCAAAAAGCTTCGTGAACACGATCGTGAATCAAACGGTGTAAATCCGGCCCGGCTATCGGAGCATCTGATTATAATCAAGGATGGCTGTATGAAGTCGAGTTGGTTGTTCTGCGATATTATTTCATTTGATAAGTGATGGACTATTGGATTTTGTTGGTAGGTACTTGTGAAAATTGAACAAACATTGAAGTATTGTTGATGGGTAAATTATTACACAATGGTAAATTATTACAGAATGGTAAATTATTACACAACGGCAAATTATTACCCCACAGTAAATTATTACACAACGGCTCATCTACTCAGAAGGGCTGGATTTTGTTGATAGGTACTTTTGCAACTTGAACAACCGTTGAAGTATTAGTGATGGGTAAATTATTACACAACGGTAAATCATTACACATCGGTAAATTATTACACTACGGCTCATCTACTCAGAAGGGCTGGATTTTGTTGATAGGTACTTTTGCAACTTGAACAACCGTTGACGTATTGTTGATGGGCAAATTATTACACAACGGTTTAGGTAGGTACCTAGTAACGAGTACGGGGTTAGGTACTAACCTACGGAGGGTCCGCGATCTACATAATATGTTTAGAATAGTAGGTACATAATGTTATATAGAAGGGTTATCTATACGGAGACCTGTGATCTGTAACAGGAGGGTATTCTGTACAAAATAATAAACCGTTGTGCAGGGATTTGCAGCGTTTTGACATAGGTGGCAGAGTGTTGGATGCGATAATCTCCTTCGGACAATAGAGAGGTGGCAGTGATTCACGCCCAATCTTAGTACTGTTCGTTTGCCAAAACAGTATCGACAACCTGGTATTGATTTCAATATAAATAACATCGAATGGTAGTACTATTCGATACCGGGATACTTCGATATCGAAATTCAATTATTTCAACAACTATGGCTGATCCTAATTAAAATCAAATTAAAATACCATCGTATCATCATTATGATACTACACCTTTATTTATGTACATACTTCAAAAATGTATCTACATTTATACTACTACATAACTCACATTTACGTAACTATTTAATTTACAAACCTTTATTTACATGGCTAGGATTTAATTTACAAAAAATTTTTTACATGACTTCGAAAATTTTGTTGCATAGGCTTTGAATAAATTAGGTATGTTTATTCAGCATAAAAATTATTCTCTTCTTTTATACAGGTTTTTTCAAATGGGAGGGTTTTTTCTTCAATTTTTGCTTCTTAGTGCGGTCAACAGATTTATTTAACAAAAAACTACTTTCAAAAAGGTGTTAGTGAATTATTTTATACTTTTTAGTACGATTTTCGAAGGACCCCCCCCTTATTACTAGTATGGGACCACCCTCTTTCACTTGGAAATTTATTCATCCAAATCTGTGCAGTAGTTCGGAATAATTGCTTGACAAACAATTATTTAAAAAAAAATTAACATTATTTTCCTGAAGTGTGTTAAAAATAACTCGTTAGACATATTCGAAAAATGGAAATTACTAGAAACCTTATATGGGTACTACCCTATACTTGGGTTATGTTTTGATATTGCAATTTATTCATAGTTATTATTTACTGTGATTAATTTTTACATAAAAATAATTATTAGATTCAATCATTGCTAGCTTCAAGTTTAGGTAGCTATTAGTTCAGTAGGTAACCAAATACTAAAAATAAAGACAACACCCCAATCGAGACGAAACGTTATTAATTTAATGAATTGGAATATCACTTGTCCGCAGTGCAGTAGTAGTTATTGTCATCTGCCGTCCAGGGCTCGTGTCTTGTCGATTTCAGATTGCTACTTATTTCTTCTAAATACTTGTGATTTGAAACTTCCCTTTTTTTTTATTCGTCCAGGAAATCCCCGGCCTCACGGAAAACTCCATACCCCGCCGTCTCGGTCCCAAAAGAGCATCGAAGATCCGAAAACTCTTCAACTTGAGCAAAGAAGACGATGTTAGGCAGTACGTCGTGAAACGACCACTTCCACTCAAAGAGGGGCAGACCAAACAACATTTCAAAGCCCCCAAAATCCAGCGTTTGATCACTCCAGTTGTACTTCAGGTAATTTGAATGACATCTTTTTAATTTGAAAAAAGTAGTCATTTGGTACGGGAAAACTGTCTCCATCATTATGTGATAAGCTTTGTGTGATGAATTTAAAATTCTCATCACGGTGGCGTGGAAGGAAGGAAAAGTCGCAGGCGGCTGTAGTCAACCGGACATCTACGACTTGGGAGGAGAGGAAGGTGGATGAGTGTAATTTTTCCTAGGCGGCTGTAGTCAACCGTTCATCTAGGTAAAGGAAAGGAAAGGAGGAAAAGTCGCAGGCGGCTGTAGTCAACCGAACATCTACGACTTGGGAGGAGAGGGAGGTGGATGAGTGAATTTTACCTAGGCGGCTGTAGTCAACCGTTCATCTAGGTAAAGGAAAGGAAAGGAGAGGTCCCTTGTCTAGGCGGCTGTATTCAACCGATCATCTAGACAAGGAGGAGGAGAGGAGGTAAAATTCTCAGGCGGCTGTAGTCAACCGATCATCTGAGAGGGAAGGTAAGAGAGAGAAGAGAGAGCTGGTTAGAGGAAGTGTCGAATGAAGCTTGAGCTCCAGGATCCAGGGTTTTATAGGACTTGGGGGCCTCTCCCTCCAACTCCTTGCAAGGAGCTGGTAGTGGGGCCCCAGGTTGAGCAACCCTGGGTTCTGTCGCCTGTGTCCCCACTCATATCTTTATTTACGGAGCTTTAGTTTGGCGTTTGGATATTGGTGAGAACTTAATATTATAGGAGTGTTCCCGGGAGGGACTCACGACACTTTGTATTTTTGGTGTAGAATTTGAATCCAAAATCAGAATTTGGTGATAATAACCTTTTTTCAAATTGGAATTACGAAGTGGAAGTTACTAAACAGAAAAAAACCAATGGAGCTACGATCCGTCGAAGTTAGCTGATGTAAGAGTTCCTAGGAGATACGGTTGCTAGGATACCATGCAGTATTGTCTCATAAAGTTCTGCACATGCGCCAAAATCGCCCGTATCAAATCGGCTGGCGTATCTGACCGCATCTTGATACGGTCAAACATCAAATTATGTATATCAGTGTCTGTACCGTGTCTCAAAGTACCCTGACATGTCGAAACCATATCTATCGCTTCGTGATATTTTGATCTCTCCTTGTTTTCTCTGAAGCAGTAAGTGAAACCCATTCACATAATTCTCAACGAGTTCTCCGGGCCTGATATGGGCACTTCATAATGCCTCGACATCCGAACCTGAAAAAATAATTGATAACAGTTATTAGAGCTGGTGGAGGTTTCTTTTATCTGTGTTCTTTTGAGATGGGAGCGGGTAGAATACGCATATCCTGCTCAGTTGTCTCTCTTATCTCACAGCAGCTGGTTTAGCATCCGTATTGTTCTCACTAACTCCCATATTGATTAGGCTGTATCTCTTAGTGATCAAATTTCAGATGAATTTGAACACGCTTTTTCACACCTTGCCGAATATTTACCTTGAAAGTCCCAAGTGGACTGTGGAAGTCAGGACAGTCAGTGCCTACTTATAAAAGTGGACAATGTACCTGCAACGTCTTCCGGAAATTGTCTGAATCTAACGGATGTCGGGCACCCCGTACTCACTTAGTTATTCCCCTGGGTCTTCCAGTATTGTAAACAGTTTTCTTAGTAGACCCACATATTTTTGCCCTCGAGACCGATTTGTCTCGAGAGTTATACGCATGTGGTAAATAAATCCGTGATAATTTGGTGATGGTGGTACTCATCATTCACCAGTGTACTCACGACACAGAATCCTCCTAAAACTGATGTAGGTAGCTCTGCTATTACTAGTTGGTAGCTCCAACGCCCAGTTGTATGTTTCTGATCTGCAATAGTCACAAACATCTCAGTCTATGATTGTAACTGAGTCAGGCGTATGGCAGGGAGTGTTGTCTATCATATCTGGTGCTATACGAATCTCAGGCGGAGTGAAATTATAGTTGCCCTTGTGTACATTACAAGTTTTTGTGCTGTACAACCACATTTAAGATGCACCTCGGACATTATGACAAGGTGTGTCAGGCGTGTGGGAAAACATGTTGCCAATTATATCTGGTGCCATTGAAATTCCATTTGGTGGTTCCTGTGTTAGGTTGGTACATTGGACATGATGATATAATTATATTATATAGCCCTTTCTATCTCCTTATTAGTATTAGTACCTTCGAGGGAGTGTGAAATTGTACAGTAATACCACATTTAAGATACACCTTGGACGTTATGACAAGGTGTGTCAGGCGTGTGGGAAAGTATGTTGCCAATTATATCTGGTGCCATTGAAATTCCATTTGGTGGTTCCTGTGTTAAGTTGGTACATTGGATATGTTGATATAATTATATAGCCCTTTATATTTTCTTATTAATATTACTACCTTCGAGGGAGTGTGAAATTGTACTGTAATACCACATTGAAGATACATCTTGGACGTCGTGACAAGGTGTGTCAGGCGTGTGGGAAAACATGTTGCCAATTATATCTGGTGCCATTGAAATTCCATTCGGTGGTTCCTGTGTTAAGTTGGTACATTGGATGTGTTGATATAATTATATAGCCCTTTATATTTTCTTATTAATATTACTACCTTCGAGGGAGTGTGAAATTGTACAGTAATACCACATTGAAGATACATCTTTGACGTCGTGACAAGGTGTGTCAGGCGTGTGGGAAAACATGTTGCCAATTATATCTGGTGCCATTGAAATTCCATTTGGTGGTTCCTGTGTTAGGTTGGTACGTTGGACATGATGATTTTATAATTGTAGCCGTTTCCATCTACTTCTTAGTATTACTACATCCGAGGGAGTGGGAAATTGTACTGTAATTCCACATTTAAGATACACCTTGGACATTATGACAAGGTGTGTCAGGCGTGTGGGAAACATGTTGCCAATTATATCTGGTGCCATTGAAATTCCATTTGGTGGTTCCTGTGTTAGTTAGGTTTATACATTGGGCATGTTGATATTATATAGCCCTTTCTATTTCCTTATTAGTATTACTACCTTCGAGGGAGCGTGAAATTGTACTGTAATACCACATTGAAGATACACCTTGGACGTGTGTGTGCCGTAAGAGTGATTGAAAGATTTGAAGAGAGTAGACATGGCAGAGTGTCATCATATCTGATGCTATATAAATATCAGGCGGAGTGCAATTATAATTGCTCTTGTGTACATTACAAGTTTTTCTGCTGTAATACCACATTTAAGATACACCTTAGACATCATGACAAGGTGTGTCAGGCGTGTGGGAAACATGTTGCCAATTATATCTGGTGCCATTGAAATCCCATTTAATGGCTCCTGTGTTAAGTTGGTACATTGGACATCGTTACAGCTCTGTCCACTTGTATTCTTACGTGTATTATTCGAGGGTACTGTGCTTAATACTATGGCCAGCTTTAGAGAAGGCCGTGGCGCAAGATTTGGCAACGCTGTAATAGCTTCTTGGTTCAGGCCGCTGTCATGACCACTGCGTTCTTTCAGCTCCATGAATTAATCCTTCAGTTATTGTATTATTATATATTACGAGTAGGTATAAGTGATGAAAACAACTGTCTTCTGAATAATGTTTTATTTAAAAAGGAATTGAACTACTGCCTAGAAAACAGAGAGGAAAAAACAAGATGACTTGGAGAAAAGGAAATGGAACATGAATTAATTATAGTTTGCTCATATTCTTCTACTTCTGGAACTTCTTCAACTTGCGACTTTCATTTTGGTTATTCTCTGAATAATACCTACCCACACCTATGTATTCCGTTCGGAAAAATTGTTTGGAACACCCCCTCAAAAATTTTTTCTTATACGTTTCAAGGTGTGTAGATGCCAAAAATACAATGTCCGTCCGCCGTGTCATCGATATAAATTAATAATCGATGTAATTGATTCCTTAATTTTCGGTCTGAAAAAAACCCGTTATTTTGCACACAGGCTTCATTTGGGCCTAATTGTGTCCCCTAAATTGGCAGTCCGATCGGAAAAGATCCAGGGGTGTTATGGGTGAAAAATGGGTGCAAAATTAGGTATTTAGTGACTTGGGCTTGTGAGGTATCGTTTTCCATGTTGTTGTTTTTTTTGGGTGAGGAGGCCAAATGTGAAGTTGATTTTGACCAAATAGTGAAGGACTGAGATTCTAACGAAGTTTTAACTCTCAAAATTCAATATTTATGGGTCAAAAACCTGTGAAAATTGCTGTAATGACCAGGAAGTTGTAGAACACAGAAGGTAGTATCAGGACAATTCAGTGTCGAGTTCAATGATCGAAGATGATTTGTCAAAAATAGGAGCCTAATCCGAGTTTTGGGGGCCAAAATTGGTGAAAACTGTCAAAAATAGCTATATCAATATTACACATGAAATAAACAGTAAATGAATAGCCAACTTTTTTATGTCTAATAGAATACTTGATAACCCATGTGACAAGGATTTTTCAGCGTTTTTTGATTTTTGATCACAAACATTCTTGGAATTATGGTTCGCAATCACATTGACCGCACGTAATGCTGTCATCCAATGTGGAATGCGATCTCTCTGAGACAAATGTCACAATGTTTTTGGTTAGGAGCCTTCAAACGTATGTTTCTATTCTATTATCATACCCATCCCTGTAGTTGAATGATGGATGGCACTGTAGGTAAGTACGTATCTTTAGGCTTTGCAATGGTCCATTCTTTCTATTCCCCCTGTTGAAGGTACCTACTCATACTGTACCTAAATCATTTTCGGAAAAATGTTATATACAAACCACTGGCCTTGGTTTTGGTTCCCAATTGGTACGGGGAATTGCACGAATCCACTTCTCTTCATCCTTCAAACGAAGTCACATATTCTTTTGTACTTCCGTAATTACTTTTGCGCTCTGGCACGACACAGTTTTCCGGCATTTTGTTATCATTAAAAACAATAAATTTTGTTAACAATATTATTGTTGAAAACAATTTTCGCGAGAAGATCTAATGGTAAACTATCGAAACCAGGAAATAAACAAACCTAGGCTGGTGGGTGGTGTCGGGGCCGGCCTGAAGTGAAGTGTGACGTTGCCAATTCTCCACTGCCGCGGCCTTCTCTGAAGCCGGCCGTGCTAATACCCATTGAAGGTACATCCCAATCTCTATGAATGTGGAGACTAGGGAAATGATTTTTCGTTCGAGTTGAATATGGAGCTGATGAAGTTCTGAATTTCTGCAATGTGTGCATTTACCAATATTTGTTTGTGGATAATGTATAGAAGGAGTTGAACCGGGGCAGAAGGCTCTTGAAAATCGAGGTTTGCATGAAGTTAGGGGAAGGGGCAGCTTTACGTGGTGACGTCATGATGGGAAGTCTTGCTGCTTGGGTGCGCCTGTATTTGCGTTTGACTAGTGGCGATGTTGCATTGGTTCCCTGAATGACGTCACTTCATTTTCCTATCAAAAATCATGTAGGTGCTTTCGCAATGTGTTTTTATCCGTGGCAGCGATTTTTGTCAAACTCGGTTTCATTTACTTATTTCATTTTTTGGTTTATTGTTCTGTGAATAATACACCTATGTATTCACTCAGAAAAAAATTTTCTAACCCCTTCAAAATTTTTACGTTTCAAGGTGCGTAGATTCCAAAAATGCAATGTCCGTCCGCCGTACGTCGTATCATGCATAACTACTTCATTTTCAGTTTGTTCTTTTGCACACATGCTCCATTTGGGCCCTAGTCGTGTCCCGAAACTGCAGCCCGATCAGAATATACCCAGGGGTGTTATGGGTGTAAAAATAGGGTTTTTTGGTGTTTTAGTGAACATGAGCTTTTGTGGTATCTTTTTCCAGATTTTTTAGGGCGAGAAGACCGAATATGAAGTCGATGTTGACTAAAGAGTGAAGAAATGAGGGTGTAACGAAGGTTCAGCTCCCAAAATTTATTTTTTATGAGTCAGAAACCTGGGAAATTGTCTGGAATCACCATAAACTTGTATAATAACACTAGAAAAAGTGTCAGCAGGTGAATCAAGGCAATTAAATGGCACTATCAAAGCAAGCAAGCTATGGCAATGATCAAAGATAATTGAAGAGTGGGGGGGGGGGGGGGAGCGTAATTCGTGTTTTTGTGGGCCAAAATTGGTGGAAACCATCGTAAATAGCTATTTCAATTATTGCTCGCGAAAGAAACAAAAAATGAACAGCCATCATTTCTGTATGTATGTCCAATAGAATAATGATCCCATGTGACAAGGACTTTGCAGCGTTTTATTTTGAAGTGTTGGCGAATGTTGAAAAATTCAGTGGGTGCTTGTTTTGGATACTTCACCGTTTTCTTGCTACAAGTTAATGTAAACCAGTGGAATGAGGGCTCACTAGCCAGGCATTGGTGGTTAGGAATCGTCAGCAAAGTTAAAAGCACTGGAACTAGTTCTCAATGTTATCTATATCTTAGAACTAACTCAGATTTCTTGAAAAAGACATGTTGGCCATTGTTTTATTGTGTTGTAGGTACCTCTGATGAAGGCAGTTTTGTTTACAGTTTAAACTTTCGTAGGTCTGTATTTTTAGGAGCTACCGTACGTGGAGATCCCAACCTAAGTACCTACCTATACAGTACACTGACCCGGCTCTTCCCTCTCACGATTTACCTATCGAATGTGCTCTACATTCTTGATTATTAACAAAAGTCGTTTTCTAAGAAGTTTAATTTTAATTTCATTTTGGTTTATTATTTTCAATAATGAATCTGGAAACGAGCGTGAAAAAAATATAATGGTTTCGGTTTCAAGGTACGTAGAATCCAAAAATGGAATAGAAACATTTGTCCGTCCGCCGTACTTACCGTAGTTACGATGAACGAATATCAATGAAATTTGGTTTGTGGGTCCCATTTCGGGTTTAGTTGGTTCGCAGAGCTCGGAGTTATTGTGATTCGTCGCTTTAAAGAGCGAAAAAAATTGTGGTTGACAGCCAGGGCGCCGCACGTGGTTGCAAACGGCAAAAAAAGATCAAACCCCTATTGTTTGTTTAATTAATTTTTTCAACTATTCTTTTGGCCTATGTTGGGTAATATATCTGGTTTCAGGGGTAGTAGGGGTATTCGAATGGATATTTAGGGACAGTCATTTTCAGACTCTTGTTATCCTAGCAAACTTCAAATTTTGTGAAATTGGCCAAATTCCGCATAAAATCAACTTCTAGATGTGTAATATTTATTTTAAAATTTGTTCAGTGCTCAAAAGTTGATTTTAAGCATCTGGAAGTAAGGTTTCGGTGTTTTAAATATATTTATAAAAATTTGTATATGCCAAATTAGCTGCAAACTTTGAAATTTAAGAGTGCGCTCACAAAATATGCTCTACAAACTCATTGCCTCTTCCCGGCTCTTAATTTATTTTATTTTATTGGGGGGAAAAGTATCCTGAATGTATTCCGAATACATTCCGGTATTCTTGCAATCTGCGACCTTTGGATTCAGAAGCCTTCATTCACAACAAATCGTTCACACTCGAGCCTGACTTGTTCAACTTCTCTTAATGAAATGGTGTGTGTTAGGAGTTGGCAGGTCTTTTTTTACATTCATCAGTATTCCGGGCCACTTGATAGGTTTCAGTTATTGTTGTGTGAAAAAAATTTGCTTAGAGGTGAAAAATTTGAGTTAGTGGATGCCCTACTTAACAATAATCAAGTTGGAAATAACATTTTATTCTGTCTCTTCTTACCGTCGCGAAAGCGTCTTGTTCGATTCAGCGTAAAAAAGTACGTTGAAAGCAAGTTTATGAGGTATATTTCGGGTGATTCGGCTATTAGGTATCTCATTAGCGGTCATAACTATCGAATCGGGGATGGTCTAGATCAGACATGGGCAAACTTTTTAAGGGGAGGGCCAGATTTAAAAAAAAAAATTATCTTAGGCGGGCCAAAAAAATTGAACGAAATACATTTTTATAAGTGATAAACTTTTTGATTTTTACACCACACACAACTTAATGCTGCAATAGATTTTTGATTTTTACATTACACACAACTTGTATGCTACGATGGTAAAAAATTGGAAAAAGAAGTTACAAAAATTGATTATCCTTTTATGAAGGCGTATGTGACGGATGAAACTGGCAGCTTGTAAAAATGTTCATAATCTGGTAGAAACTGGGAGGAGGCGATTCGCAGTAGTGTAGGTAAATGGTGGTCGGTCAATCGGTTTCTAACGCTGTTTTTGCGAAGCTTCATTCCACTCTGTGCAGACACCAGTGTGAACACTGCTACATGCATTGTACTCCACATCGCCATGCTACCGATCTACAGACATCTACTACGGCACTATGCCTACGCCAGGTTGTGCGTGCAAACTCAGATAATATTAGATGCGATAATGCCGTACTTGAAACGCAAAGAGAAGGAAACCCTCATGCTATCCTAGCAACGAAGAAAATACATTTTGTCCTATTTGTAATTGTAGGGGTTATTCGAAACCATGTCGCGAGCCGAATTGACTAGCCCGAAGGGCCGCACTTGGCCCGCGGGCCTTACTTTGCCCATGTCTGGCCTAGATCGATTCAACGTGACAAAATTCATAGGATTCAATGTTGAAAAAACGAATCTACGTGGTTTTTATAGTTTGGCCGAGTTTTGGTCGTTTCCCCACCGTTTGAAACCACTGTGCGCCGTTATCTTGGGTTTTTATTTTATTTTATTTTTTTTAACGTTTCAAGTTGATCTCTAACTTGGAAATTCCTTGAGACCACCCGCAGCATTGTATGATGTCCAGCCGTTCGTTCACAGTAAGGCCCTGAAGTTTGTTCAGAAAAGCATAGTCAACTAAACATATTGTGAATGAAACAGTACCTATTCATCCAGCCCAGCTAGCATTGCTCGGGAACACTTGAATACAATCACGCGAACATGTGAGTAGGTATTGACCACAGAAAACAGTGGTCTACGCAGAAGGGGCATCTATACAGGTAGGCACATTATCAACCGTTGTGTAATAATTGCTATGCGTTTTTAACTAATTTAGTTCCTGATCCAGGCACACATAAGTCTACTGTCAGTACTCGACTATTATCACTATTTATGCCTTAGAACCATGGTGATTATGTTTCCAGCGCAAGAGGCACAGGGCAGCCCTCAAGAAGAGGCGCCAGGAGAAGAAGAAGGAGCAGGAGAGGGAGTACGCCAAGCTGTTGGCCCAAAGGCAAAAGGAAGCGAAGGCCAGGCGGCAGGAAGAGCTCAAGCGCCGTCGGTCTGCGTCCATGAGGGATTCCAAATCCTCCGCTGGTGTTGCCGCCAAATAATGTTTTTATTACAATTATAAAATATAAATACCTTGACTGGTCTAGTTGTATATATTTTTTAAATTCCTTCTATAGCCTGTGGTATAGACATGAGTTAGGATCTTCTTGACCAGGGCTCTGTGGAAACACATGGAATTCGTGGGCTCTGTGGAACATCAGTGAGGAGCACAGTGCTGTGTCAGTGGCCTGGAGTGCTAATCTGTCGTCCCTATCTGATATCACAGTCGCCACTTGTTACATAGACTAGATGAAAGCTTGAGTACTATACATTTCCTCTGCTGCCATATTACTAAAACTAATGGATAACGATGGATAACGAGTCAATGAATCAAAACTAAAATTATTCATCAAAATCAGGTTGCCGATTTTACAAGGATTCTCTTACATGTATTACAATATGATTTAAATTTGTATTGCTGAGATCTTGAACCTCTTCTGGGAGGGCATTTACAGATTACAGACTTCTGGCAGGCACCACCAGCCAACTGAATTTTGGGCCGTAGTCAACGGTTGGGCAAGGATTCATGCACTACAAGTATGTGCATGATTTTTTTTTTTTAATACTGAGGGTGCTTCCCCACATAACTCAGACACAGTAAAGTATGTTGACAAGGCCAAACTGTTCACCACTGTTGGCTATAATCTAAAGCCCCCTCTACACAAGTGGCTGAGGCTGGTGTAGCACGGGCCTTTAGACTAGGCC
Source organism: Leptopterna dolabrata (assembly GCA_954871275.1). Taxonomy (NCBI): domain Eukaryota; kingdom Metazoa; phylum Arthropoda; class Insecta; order Hemiptera; family Miridae; genus Leptopterna; species Leptopterna dolabrata. The sequence continues at coordinate 21,574,509 of OX940977.1, forward strand.
TTAATACCATGACGTACTGGGTGGTATTTGCGAAATCGCGAATCATACATGTGTTTACTGCGGTCCCTCGTTTAGTACCTATGCCAGGAGGAGCATCAGCGGTTGGCGACTGAGAAGATCGCTAGTATGAGTAGGTATGTCAAGTAGAAGCAGGAGGCGTTACTGACCAGTATGTCATAGTAGCAAGGTACACATCTAGATGCAATCCGGTACCGCAACGCGTTCGCCATAATGTTTGCCACAGAGGCGTTCACATGGTACTTAGCAGAATTCTAACTGGCAAAATCAACAGGAATGTCGAATTCCAATATGACTGAACAACCAAACAGGAGAGGTGTGCCCAGATCCGACAGCAGAAAATATCTGGAGATCTTGATATAGTATTCATGGCATTGCGTTTCAATAATCCATTTTGCGTTGACCAGTAAGTAGCACTGCAGAACGACTTGCCGTCAGGAATTGCATCTCCATGTGAACCTAGCTTCAGGCTTGTTTGAATCACAGCGGATCTTAACTATCAAACTAGTGATATTGATTTATGCCGTTTGTTCCAGTGCCATGAATAGAACATGTTTACTATTTCAGTGTGAGAACCGAAGTGGTGGGGATGAGTTCATGAATTTCTCTGTTTATGAACTGAACCGTTGGAACGCCTGAACTAGAAACCTTCCTAATAAACGACTATAACATAATGCAAGCAACAGTATATTTTATTCGCGTTGCTGCAACACTACAGACCACCAAGGCCTGTGCAGATCGATTATGCCGAATTAGTTCATGACCTCAAGCGTGCTGGAACAAACCTATCAATATTCAGCATCGAAGCCTGGCGGGTAGACTTGTTTTTCTCCGCTGCACCAGATCAAGCAAGTTACCTAATTATGTTAGAATTCATTTCACATGTTTTGTACTTAATTATTCATGTTTAAATTCATTTCACGTTAGGTGCATGCTTTTTAGCTAAATGAGGAGTACCCATGACTTACATTAACCATGTTTATATTACTTGCCCATTTTCAAACGAAAGTAGGTTCCATTCTAAGAATGTTGATACCAACCACGCACTCTCTAAGATGAATACTTAGTTCTTTTTCTATGAGCTTTCGAAGTTTCCTCAACGAGTGACGTTGCACCCATCCTGCCTAGGTGGGACCCCCTTGCCCAGTGACCTCACTCGTTGCCCAAACTTTGAAAGCTCAAAATTCTTAGATGGCACCTTCTTTCATTAAAGAATGTAAACAGAAGTCAGGGTACTCCTCACTAAAGAAATCCAAATAGTGGTCACTACAACTTGTGACAGTGAGGAGAGTAATGGTGGACCCTCTAGAGTCTCCCTCCTAGAACAGCCAGGTTATCACCGGTTAAGAAGGGATATCGATTAGGCTTCCCCAAACGACCCCATCTTCACCAGAAGAAAAAAACAACTTGAGAAAAGCCACATCGTCACACTCCTCCCCACATGACGTAGGTACTTCTGGGTAGCAGAAGTATGAGAGGGAAAAGGGGGAATGAAAAGTAGTATGAAGTTCTGGTTCGGTAAACGACATCCGAACAACTTCAAGGTGACTAACCTCCACCTCATAATGATACTACCTCATTAATATTTACTGGTGGAGAACAAAGGTCCTACATACGAGTGCTGGTGGAGAAAAAATGTTGTCAGAGGTTGTTGTCCAGTGAATTGTGCTCATCTGGGCAACCTTTAGGTTTAGGTGATCAACCAACCTCCATTGTTAAGATGGAACAATTATTGGGACACTGCATTACTCACTGTCAAATGAGCTCAATGTATTTTACTTAATATTGACACTCTAAAGGGGGAGGGGAAGCCAATAGATGTATGCATTATCAAAGGGACAGGACGATTGTAAAGGAATCCTGGAAACTTTGGGGGCTATCCTTCTGGTAAGCCCATAAAAAGTGGATGGAGTATGGTGAATTGTTCAGCACGTACTACCAAACCACGCTCTGCTATCATTAGATAGAGTGGGAGGAGAGTGATGGTGGGCCCTCGAGTCCCTCTCATAGACCAGCGAGATTATCACCGGTTAAGAAGGGATATCAATTAGGCTTCCCCAAACGACCCTGTCTTCACCGGACGAGAAAACTACTCGAGAACAGCCACATCGTCACAAACTGTAAAAGATAACTGGTCGGTTTCATTGACTCCATCTCGATCAGGAAAACTCCGTACTTCAAGGCTGTAAAAAATATAAGACATTTTACACTGCAGTGGAAGTAGGGATGTGGCGTTCAGCACTGAACGGACAATCCTAACCTCACTCCATTTTCACAATTCACCAGTTCATCCACTCCTTCCTTTGCCAGTCTACACTCCTATTGTTCTTCCCTTCCCCGCTCGCTGTTTAGTTTGTACAACATACTACGCAGGTACTACACGTTCACCTTGTTCTGTTCCAACCAAAACGTTTCTAAAAAAAAAAGGGTTTCATTTTAATGTTGTGGATGGAGCAGCCACAGAAAAATACCGACATTGTGGAGTTGAAATTAGCGTTAAAAACTCCCAAGACTTGTAAAACTTGCAGGTATGTAGTAATTTTCCAGTGCGTGGTTGCATTGTATACCTACCACCGTAGTCTCAGAAGCTTTTCTGATCATACATAGAGGTAGGCAGAGGAGCCATCACTTGCGACAGCTACTGACTACTGTCAACTATCACATCAAACGGGATAGAGCGACAGAAAACAGTGTCAGCGCTGTTATGACATGGCAGTGGCTGCAACTGCACGGTAGTGATCGTAAACTGTCACCATGTAAATGAGGCTTAACTTTGTAAGCCTCTGATCTATTGAGATGCTGCACTGCACTGGAACCCCCCATTTACCAGATGTATAACTTTTGGTACATACAGTGATGGTGAACCAAGGGGCTGAACAGAATTATAGTAAAATAAGGCGAACTAGAGCTCCTGCTAATTTATTTCTCAATCCAAATGATTTTTCCAAATAAATATTCTCGACAACAACAAAAATAACAACAGTATCTACCTATTGATTTTTTTTCCTAGATGAACGTTTGAACCACTTATAAGGAAATGGTTAAACCAAATTTATTACAACGTTTAATGTTGGTAAAACTGAAGCTTCCATATATGTATCACCCATAAACTGTACTGAAGTACTGGAATACAGCGTATTCTTCAATATACGACATTCCTCATTTTTATCATACGATCTAGTACCTAGTGGGTGTATACTCGTAAATAATCAGAAGTATAAATTATCAAACGATGAACTAGATATTTTTACGATTGGAAAATTGGATTGCAGGGCTGTGGTGTATTATAATGGTTTTATCTTAAAATACTTCTCAGAAGCCAAGAAAACACTTCAAATGATCACATCTCGTACAAAATGATATTACAATAATTCTTAAATAAATATTGAATGACGAAGTAGTCAAATCTGTGGACCCGCTAAATCAAAATAATGGCCTACTTCACAACAGCACAAATTTTCTTTCTTTCGGTGCGTCATGATCGAGTTTCCCAGTGCAACACAATAATTACGATAACAAAATTTATTTAAAAAAAGAAAACTAGAAAAAATGCGTAGATACGAAACAAAAAGAGTTTGGAAGCTAAGAATACCTAAATTATAAAATGGGAACTCTATTGAAGCACAATTCTCACAAAACTCTTCACAAATTTAAACTGCAACGCAGTACTTAAGTCGACTAACACTAACTGCTTCTTCAGCAGATAATCACAGTGATCCTATTCCTGGGCGTCTTAGAATAAACTGAGAAAATAACATATTAATTAAAACTTACAATAAAATCAGTTTATAATGTATTCAGTTTCAAACAACACCAAGTGGATTTTTTCCATGTATGTAATATAAAAAATGCTCACTCAAATGACACGTGACTAATGAAATATCCATAATAATTATCACAAGGATTGCTATGCTATTGGAGGAACTGACAGTGAGTGAGTAAACTGTGATCCCGAATCCCAGCAAATCTTGAGTGCTGATTTTTTTCTCTGAAGTATATTGGCTAACCCTGCTTTCCTTCTAGGCGTGCAGTGTTGCCAATCTCAGCACTCCTATTTCCCCTAATTCACTTATTAGAAAGGGTGGTCATACTCTTATCGCGTTATAACATAATTTATCATGATCCATCGCTACAAAAACAACAAACAGGAAGGAGGAATTGGAAAATGTGAACATGTTCAAGCCTTCTTAGGATAACAGTCTCCAAAATAGGGCTTTCGGTGAACAGCTTCTTGTAGAAGTTGGTACAAATTTATGGCCTAACAGGGCATTTCAAAACAGAAAATCGATACATAACAATCTAGATGTTCTTTGCGGCAATTGGACTGGCAAAAGGTTGACAATTTTCCTCAAAGATATTAGATACCTATGTTGAAGGTGGCAGTATTTCACCAGGTTTACCAAGTAAACTGTTGGGTCTCACCTAGAGGTGTGACATTTCAAATTATCTCCCTTTCGCCGGGTTTTCATTATAAAACTTGACTTTTAATTTACTTCCTTTTTAAAAATATCTAAATCCAATTAAATGGGGAGGGAGGTGAATAACCTGCATGGGTAGGTTACTTATCCAGAGGATATTTATATTCATGAATACTTGCAAGTGGAAGTGTCGTCACAGTCTAGGTTCCAGCATAAACAAATCACCTAGTTAAATATAAAAACAAGGTATTCATGAAACCTAACAAAAATATGAACACCAGAATAACAACAGAATGGACTAACCGAAACAAGGCGTTCCCAACCAAATGGATAAAATAGAATTAATATGCTTGAAATGAAAATAACATGTTTTTAATGATAACACTCACTGAGGTTATTTAAAATTAATACAGCTTGAATAATGTATTCCACAGTAATGAACTATAGGTATTACCTACGAGAGCTGCCTATGCAGCACCATCCTACCAAGTAGGTACAAGTTACAAGGAATCTGAAAACTGGTTTTACACACTATTCGTTTCCATATAAATTTCAAGAGACCCTGTTCTGTAACATTCGTCGAGGCAACAGTTGAAATTAACTAAAATCCAAGTATTGATGAATGATGTATATATTAACGGAAGATTTGACAAATCAAATATCTCCATACCTGTTCATAATCCAAATGATGAAATTATAAACTTGATTAACGTGTTTTATTTTAAATTCAGTTGGGTATTTTTTACCTAGGTATTTGAATGCTACGATAGTTTTCTCCTACTGGCGTTTTGTGATTTGCAAAATTTTATTCAGCCAAATTAATGGAATGGAGAATAGATATGCATAATTATTTTGTATTTTGCAATTAAAAAGTCTGCGAATGCTTTTTCTAAAGGTGCAAAATGAAACGTGGACTCTCACCTCCATCCAGCGGGGACCGTCTATGACGTCACACGCTTTCTCCCACAGTTACACGTTTCACAGTTACTCAGATGGATTTTCGAGCTGAATATTGGTACAAGGAAGGTGCAAGGGTGCGGAATCCGATTTGGAGGTTTAAAAAAATCCAAAATACCATGGAAGTTGCTTAACTATTTCTAGTTAAAAAAAAAAGATAAATGAGAACATTTTACCATCCTACATTGGTCAGAAACCATGATAAGTACCTACTCAATAATAACGTTTATGTTAGGTCGTATGAATATGTGTATTGTAAGGCATAACTTGGAATGGCTTAGCAGGAGAAAGGGTTGTGCATTACACAAATAAAATACTACTTTGGTTGGTGACCAAACTGTACAACATTATTCATCATGTGGAATTTTGAAAGGTCCTAAAGAACGTTAGGTTGAAACCTTAATGAGGATGGGCCAAGAACCAGTGACAGCCAAGGGTGCCAACACACTGACTCATAAATAACAGATGCATAGACTTTTTAATGATAATTTCAGTTCTTTCTCATTTTACAGAGAAACCTCTATATCAATTTGTGACGTCACGATTTTCCCTTACGATCTTACTTCTCCTCACTTGCTGGTTTTTCGAACTTTTATTGTTAAGAGAAGGAAGGATAGGAGAACTTTCTGAAGAGGACCACAGGAGGACTGGGAATTTTTGAGAAAATAGAAGAAAAATCTACCTGGATGGTCTGGTTGGGAAAAAACTTTGGTACCTACCTAATATTATTGGGGGAGCGCAAGTTACCTACCAGGAAGGTCACTTTTAATTACATTTGGATGACATGCCCATGGGTGTTTGGGTATGAGTATATACCTTTCCTGGACATCATATTATTGGCCTTTAGTCTTCAGGGACTTTGTGGAAAATTAGCTGTACATAAGTCACAAACTATAAACGCCTTCTGTTAGACCAGGATACAGGAGCAAAAGAAAATAGTATACTAAGTCAGTACTTCCTCAGTTCCCATCCTCTGTAACTGCTCCGAGCAGTGTGGAGCAAAAGTTGCTGAAGGGATTGCTTACCTACCTATGCAAAGATCAAGCGTTTAGGCAAAACCCCATGAATCTATGCGAGGAGATCCCCAGGAAACGACTCAAGGGTGCCAGAATCTATATCTTATCAGGCAGCTCTAAAGGCAATATCTGCCTTCTCCATAAAATCCAAGCTGACCTGGAGTTTCTTCAAGTCCCTCAAAGTAACTGCAAGCAGCAACAAGGTGACGTTGCCGTGGGTGGCTGGACTTGAGGTTAACGAGGATGATCACCTCGCTAGAAAGGCATCAACGTCAAGCCCAACTGGTCCCAAGCCCCAGCTTGGTATCACAAAGAGCTTCACTATCTAAGAAGTAAATAAATTGGAAGACACCATGAGAACTGCACACAGGCATAACACTCCCATGTTGATGCAAGCCAAGCAATTCACTGGATCCCCAAAGAAAAGAGACCAAGCTCTTCTGACCTCGATCAGTAAGGAACTACCTGCCATTACAGGCCTCCTCACCGGTCACTGCTCCCTAAGGTCAGAACATATTCTTAGAAATTGATTCGCTGTTGCATCTCAAGGATTTCGGCACTTCAGAAAGATCCCTCGATCCCTCCGACACTGCATAAGAACGATAGCCCCGCTGCACTTTGTACGAGACGAGGCGTCGTCTCCTTCTCGTCTCACAATAGCCTTTCCTGGTGGTATAAGTGAAAGAAGGCATCACCCTCAACCTGGTCTGAACAGGGTCTCTTTATGACAACTCCATGACCACAGGGCGAACCTTGAAAAGAACCCCACTCCACCCTTGCTTTCTCTAGGGACCAAACTAAGTAGCTTCCTAGATACTCACTCTAAAGCCGCGATTACTGAGGCCAGTGCGAATTGGAATCCAGCTGATTGGCTCCAGTGACTGTTCAGACGTAGCCAGCTGACTGGCGCTAGTTGGGCAAAAACCATGGAGGCGAGCACATCATCAAGGCAGTCTCACATTCAATTAAATAACATCTTGCGCAATTTGTGCTGTGACTTCATGTGACATTCATTTGTGCCATCACACTCCTTGTAGGATTCGACGAACTTCAAATTCAATTTGTCGCCCCAATTTTTTGGTGGCATGTTGCGCGGTCAATATGCACTACTGTAGAGCTATTATCAATCTGATGGCGGACGGCCTACTGGGCTGGAATGTCACTTCCAGGCGACTTCTGGTAAGTCACGCCACCTCACGGTTTTGGTGTTGGGGGGAACTGGACTGGCCTGAAACCTACTCCTCAAGCCAGTCGTCTGGCCCATTTTTCGACTGGACTGGCCGGCCGCTGGCCTCCAGTGGTGTTTACGCCGAGCCAGCTACTGGCGACAGGGAACTGGCTTCCAGCTGGCCTCGTGTAATCGCTGCTCAAGATCGTATACTGCACACCATGACTAGACAGTACACTACCCCCACCCTCATGACCCCCGTAGTCCCTATAGTCATCACGATCTCGACTAGTGTCAGCCGTGACTGGAAGAATTACTAACAGTGGATGGTGGACCCGGCTGGTGGCCACCATTCCCATCCCCATACGGGCCATTAATTTAGAGGGAACCAGCCCCATTACATGAACTTCCATTGATCAAAAGAAATTTCATTCCGATATCCACCAGCTAGCTGAAACTGTTGTTATGAAAGAAAGTTATCCGGCTACCTGTTGCAGTAAAACCAAAGCTTAAAGGTGAATGTAGGTTCTATGTATAGACGAGGTGTCTGACGGAAAATTCAACTATAAAATGAAAATAATTTGGAAGTAGCACAATTATGGTGAACTAAGGATTCCACCACCACATGCTTTGGAATACAATTATCTTCCGTTTCAACAAAACCAGGAATTCGAAAACTAATTAGGAAGAAATGCATATTATCATTGCTCATATCTACAGAGAAATACAAAATAACATAAAATGCGTTTACGGATATTAGTTTTTTGGCTAGTCACTCATCATATTATGGTGAGCCATAACGAAATTTGTTGGCAGACATTTATATAAATAAACTTATATACCTATTTAATGAATTTGGAAACTGGAATACGAAAGTAATGAAACGTGACTGAAACAGAAAAAAAAGAGATAGGTACATGGCGTACATACCTACCTACCAAAAATTTTGTCGTAGGTACATTTTCAACAGAATTACGAACGATATTTATTATCCTAATTAGATAGAGTCTTATTATCCTAGACAGAGTCGAACTTTTATCGCCATTTGAACATCAGGCTTTAGCCGGGTTTCTGGTTGTGAGCTCTATGGGCAATCAATCACATTAGCTTAAAATAAACCCAAATAAACAGATACCCTCGACAGTGCATCGAACGACTAAGAATAATCAGAACAATTTATTAGCTCAACTAAACATATTATCTCTCTGAGGGGGAATTTATGTAGTTACAACATGAGCAACAAATTTAAAAGGTAGGTACCTACAATAACGATAATTGTCTACAAGATTTGAACATACTTAAGTACAGTCTCTATCATGGTACGCCCCTATCAATTTTCATATTGTCACGTATTCTACTTTTGAAGGACTTACACTATGATATTAATCCGCCACTTAATTAGACGCTAATAATACTTCAAAATTGGCAACGTTTGAATGAGCTGGGCTCGATTCGAGACTCATGATAATCAATTTATACAATTTTCCTAATCATGTACATCTTTTTATCAAAAGTGTAGTCATTAAATATTGTTGGAAGCATAGGGAATCGATAAATAAATTGGGGAGATTATTTTGGAATTTCCGGATTTGCAGTACACATTTGGGAACTAGTGGAAAGTGGATAATAATTCGAATAAAAATGGATGACGCAAAGTGGTTTTAATCGAACGGATATTTCTAAAATATCAATATCCACTCACCACATTAGTTTCAGCTGATAAACTGTAAAGGAAAGAAGTACGTGAGACCTACAATTAAAACTAAGCTTACAAAGAAATGATAATCAGTAAAATTTGTCATGCAAAAATAGTTACCCTACAGAATATTATTATTCACCGATCGCAGACACCGGACTAAGAGACGTTCATCCAAGTACAAACAAGGATTTTCAAATAATCCTCGACAAAAATTCTCACTTTTTTCCCTTTTTTACGTTATTGACGAAAAAAATTTAAATAAAAATGTTTTAAAAAACGCTTAAAAAGGGGTAAAATCACAGCAATGTAAAGGGGTTTTCTTCAGATAATCAACGCTATAACTATAGTCACCACAGGGACAACGTGCTAACTATTGTTTTGCTGAATGAACTTCTCTGTGGACGGGACGTCGTACCACTTATGGCGGCCGAGATCGGGGCCGCTCGTTTCAATCAGCTGAGAGAGCCTTTCGAGACTCTGCCGAACCTGAAAAGTGGTATTATTTATTTCCATGAATTTTGGCATGAGACATTTATTGTAAAAAATCAAGCTCAATATTTATGTTCCCCGTTTTTGAAAAAAACAAACAAACAAAAAACACGCTGCAAACTATTACACAACGGTTTATTATTTACCTGTATAGATGCCCCTTCTGCGTAGATCACTGTTTTCTGTGGTCAGTACCCTCGAGCTCCCTCCAGGAAAGCCCTAAATGGAGTACTGGAGCCGGCCCGGGAATTAAAGTTTCATACAAACGCGCGGGATTCAATAATTCAATCATTAATTATTTGCAGTAATTCATGAAGCGTAAGGTAAATAATAAACCGTTGTGTAATAATTTACCTGTATAGATGCCCCTTCTGTGTAGATAGTGTAATAAACCTCTGTGTAATAATTTGCCCAATACTATTCAAGGATTGTTCAAGTTGCAAAAGTACCTACCTATCAACAAAATCCAAAAGAGCCGTCATTTCTCAAATGGAATAATATCACAGAACAACCAACTCAACTTCGTCAACAGGCATCAGTGATTATAATCAGGTGCTCCCTAGCGATGATGTCTGGGCCGGATTTATAATGTTTATAATTCACGATGATGTTGACTTTTCGGTGCAAACGAGCGGCTGATCGTACAATGCTCTCAAAAAATTCTTCAGTTCAAGATCAATTTAAAAACTAAAAAAAAAACCATACCCTTCTATTGAAAGTTTTTGAGCTACGGCGTTCGGAAAATTTCAACCCCTATTTTTCATCCCTTAGAGATGGCTGACAGTAACGCCGAGCTTCGCGGACCAACTAGACCCCAAACGGGACCTACAAACCAAATTTCATTAATTTTGGTTCATGGTAACTAAGAAAAGTGCGAATTACGGAGTACTTCAATCAAATTTGAGGGGGGTGGACTTTTTTTCATGCTCGATTCCAAAGGTTCATTATTGAAAATAATAAACCAAAACAAGAAAACCAAAAAACAGTTGTCAATGAGTCGGATGCATCACAGCGAGTTATTCCCCAGAGTGAGTTAAGACGCCATTTCAGTGAAATGGCCGTTTCACCAACGCCCAATCGTGGATGATCTCGAGCTCATTTACAGATCCTGAACTCACTGTCAGGAGGATGCGGCCCCTGACAGGTATGCAGGCGACACTAGTGCTACCTCCCACTGTTACTGCGAACTTCATCCACGTATATGTGTACGGCCGTCCTAACATTATCATATTGGATGGCTGAAGCCTTGAAAAAAATAAAATGGATTTGTATTTATGCATGAAGTACCATCCCACTGAGCACCAGTTGTGGCAGGCAGGAATGGGGCCCCAACCTGCACCCACCCTCATATTTCCAGCGTACTACGACCATTCCTTCGTACAGTTATGCGTATCAGAAGGATTAATTGTTTCACATGAGCAGTTGAACGTCCGATTATGATGAAATTCATATGGGACCATTTAGTGCCCAACCAGCACCAACCCTCTCAACTTTCAGCTCATTAGGACCATTCTTTTGTATAATTATGCCGTTAAAAGGAAATGTGAACACAATCACAGACACGGAACCAAATATTTCCAAGAAGGCCTAACACACAAATGCCAACAAGTGGACATTCCGATATGGGAGGGGATAAATTGTTTTTTCTCCCTAAAGTGATCACAAGGCTTCAGCCACCTCGGCAGACTCTGAAGCAAAGGTTGCATGTGGTGAGCTGATGTTTGACATGATCAGTTCGATGGGTGGCAACATAGCGAATGAATTGAAAACAAAAACGCTGCAAATTATTACACAACAGTTTATTTACCTGTATAGATGCCCCTTCTGCGTAGATCACTACCCCCCTGGAGCCGGCCTGGGAATTACAGTTTCATAAATATGCGCGGGATTCATTAATTCAATTATTCATAAACCCGCGATAATTTCCTCTTCTCGGCTTCCAATTTCCTAATTTCATCATCGCATCGAACTGCATGCATTCCACTGAAAACCATTGAATTCCAAATGAATTCCAATAAATTGATTGAAATCCAATTCCAATTAAATCGAATTCCAATTGAAATATCTATTGAAAACCATTGGAAACGATGAACAACCACCCAACATTAAACTCAATTAGGTAAATTTAATTTGCAAATTAAATTCCCATTCCCAATATTGCGGCCCCAATAATACGGCGTCCCTAGCAATGATATCTGGGCTGAATGCATACAATTTGATTCACCCTCCTGTTGACGAACCTGTCTGTGCAAACTTCGGAGCTTTACTGTGAACGAACGGCTGGAGTACAATGCTCCGGGCGGTCTGAAAAACTCCCAAGTTCAAGAACTATTCAAAAACGTTAAAAAATCGAGGTAACGGCGTCCTGGAGATTTCAACCCCTATTTACACCCCTTACACTGACACATTAACGCCGAGCTTCGCACTAACTAGACCCCAGATGGGACCTACAAACCAAATTTCATTAATTTTGGTTTATGGTAACTAAGAAAAGTGCGAAGTACGGCATACGGCGGACTGACAGCATTTTTTTAAATGCATTTTCGGATTCTACATACCTTGAAACGGAAACCATCAAATTTTGAGGGGGGGTTGACTTTGTTTTTCATGCACGATTCCAAAGGTTCATTATTGAAAATAATAAACCAAAATGAATGATAAAACCACTTGACGTTCGGTAGCCACTTAGCCCGCTCCCCGCCTGCTAGCGCAAACTGAGCGGCTGCTGGTGGGACAACACGAGTTACTCAGTTACCTGCTTTTTCATCTTGATATCTGTGCTGGTATCATCTGACAAGCAGATATTAACGAAAAATCTAAAAATATGGGTTTTTACAGGTAGACTGAAATTATAAATTATTTATTACAAGCACAAACCACCAAACTTCTTTTTAAGATTAATATTTGAGCGAGGGGAAGTTGATAACAAGAGGATAATATGCATAATTATGTTTCTACAAGCTGCCGCAAGGAAGTGATTGCAGTGGGTGGACGGGATGTCGGCTAAGTGGGTACCGAACGTCAAGCAATTTACTCTAGAACTCAAAAGTTGGATATTACCTTGGAAATGTGTTCCAAATTGTTATTAATGAAGGCTTGCACTTCACTAGCAGACCTGAAAGATAAAATGAAATCGTTATTATAAGAGTAACAGAGGGATGATTAGCAACAGGTAATTATTTGTTGTGTGTTGACTGATGTAGTGACTGAGCAAAGCAACTCATTGGTTGTAACTTGTGAAACCCATAGATCAAAGATTAAACCAGTCATGCAGCATGACTTAATGAGCGAATTTTCAAAGAAATATTCGAATTAATGGCTATGGTTTTGAATAAAGGAAAACTTCGGTCTAAAATTTGGTTTTCTATGTATATTCTCTTCGTATTTATTTTAATTTGTACGTTTTGTCCATCCTGATTCTACCGTTTGTTATGAGTAGATTCCTTGTTCCTTCTGAATGGCCTTTCCTCTTGACTACGATTTCAGGCCTGGTATCTAAAACCAGTTCAAGATTTGCTCTACTAGGTAGGTAGATCCTTCCTTCTTCATTGATATTATTTTTATCATGTTAAGTACCTACCTACCTTTGAATATCAAATATTCGTATGATACTGATAATAAATTGATAAGATACCTACCTAACCTTCTTCCTCCTACTGTTAGTACCTAAATTGAATAATTTGAAATAGATTTTTTCTTTCGTCTTCCTTCTAGTAATACGTGGGCCGGTACTTGTCTATCTATGAAGGTATCATAACAATTATATGTCAAATGGGAAATTCAAGGAGTTGTACTAATCGTTTGCCTCCCCCTTTTTTGCTTCGAACTCTCGTCTTCAATTAATACTTCTCACATTTTTCAATCTGACCACTCTAAGGGGGTGGGGGGGGGGGGGGGTAAGAGTTTAAAGATTATCCTAGTTTTGGGTAATTTTTGCGCACTTTAAATGCTCTAATTTAAGAACGGATTTAGATATCTAAAATCCGATTTCACCATCGTGTTCAGCGTGCAAAAACCTTTAAAATGAGGGGTCACTTGTTAGAAAATAACATTTTGGGGATTTTTGGGTAATTTTTGCGCACTTTAAATGCTCTAATTTGAGAACGGATCAAGATATCTAATATCCGATTCCACCATCGTGTTCAGCGTGCAAAAACCTTTAAAATGAGGGGTCACTTGTTGGAAAATAACATTTTGGGGATTTTTGGGTAATTTTTGCGCACTTTAAATGCGCCAAAACCCTCCTTAGAGTAGGCCAATTTCGCCCATCTTCGAACTTAGCCTTTCGATTGCCAAGATAGATTTTTTGTGCAAATTTGAGCTGTTTATCTCAATTCTATCGAGAGTTATCGTCTGGAGTGACACATATATATATAAATATATATATACATATAAAAAAGTGTTAAATTTCAGGAATCGTTTTAGAATGGTCTGAAACGGATTTCTATGAAGAAAATTTCCAAAAATTTATATTATTTAAATTTCGAAGCCATTGCAATAGCTTCATTTTCTTTGAAAATTCGCTAAAAGAAACCGTGTTTGTGCATTAGGTCAGATGAAACCCCAACTACTTCGGAAATTCAAGCGGAATCTCAAGTACCTATTCATCAGAGATCTATGTAAAGTAAAAAAGTAAAGTACGAGTAAAGTAACAGCCATTTCAGGCTGGGGCTTTTCGTCCGACTGCCCTGCCGGCGTCGCGGACGTGACCAGCTGTCCTCCAAATGGAGGATCAGAATTCGATCTGATCATTTCGCTCTTTACTTGGCTACTCATTGCCTCGCCCCCTTGAGTGGAGAGGGGTTCGCTCAACAGCTACATGGGTCATACTTGGACGTGTCACCACGTGTCACGGCGGTCACCCATCCAAGTACTAACCACGCTGGAGGTTTCTTAACTTCGGTGATCTCACGGGAACCGTTTTATTCCACCTGATAAGGCCGTTGGGCTCAGATATCTATGTTAGAGCATGATGAGCCATCAGGGACCGACCAACCCACGTGAATTATGAATAGATAGTAAAATATGAATAAATTCATTTTTAATTACTTCGGAGCTCCTCAAGCAATATATCAATATAACAAAAAGGTTTTTAAGAGGAAAGAGTAGAATAATCAGGAAAGAGTAGAATAATCATAAACCGTCAACTCCATCTATCTAGTTTATCAAGAACGAAACGAGTGTTTATTTACCTTCCGCTGAAATTCGTTTCTTCTGCCTGGCCTTGTTGTAATTTGGCTATTCTAAACAAGAGGATCGCTGCGGACGCAAATAATATGACTAAGAGAAAAGTAGATATCACTAGAAGTAGAGTAGGCCTTGGAATTGAGCTAAGAAAATTGTAGAATTGGGCGTAGCTCTCCTTCGACGTGGGAATGGAAGGGGTCTGGGAGAACATGTCATGGTAAGACTTCACTTCTATGGCTGAAAAACAACAGCAAAAGACAGGTGTCAGTAAAATGCTGTAAAACAACCGTATGGCTACATATGTACCCACATTTATATAGGCACCTATATTATTATGACAGTATCTCTGATGTTCAGAGGCACTTTTGCCCATCATAATTTCTGTGGCTACTTCTTCAGGCAGTTTGGGTTCTTATGGTCAACATGGAGATTTTTTAATTACTCCTGTGGAGCAGTGGATTGAAAATAACGCATCAAGTGATGCGACAATAAGCTTCTTGATCACAAAATCTAAGAAGATTCGATCTGAGTCCAAAATTCGATCACTGATCGCAGGAAAAACTAACATTGTCTGTTGACGTCACAGGCAGCAGGAAATTAAGAAGCCGAATAGCCCCAGATGATAAAAACGCTGCAAATCCCTGCACAACGGTTTATTATTTTGTATAGAATACCCTTCTGTTACAGATCACAGCTCTTATGTATAGATAACCCGTCTATATAATATAATATGTACTATTCTATGCATATTTATGTAGATCGCAGACCCTCCGTAGGTTAGTACCTAACCCCGTATTCGTTACTAGGTACCTACCTAAATCACGAGTTAAATGTTGCTAAAATAATTCTGCCGATGACAAACAGTACCTAACAAAAAGAAACACACATAATGAAGTTCTGAAAAGAAATTGTTGATGAGGAGTGAAATACAGATCACAGCTCTATGTATAGATAACCCTTCTATATAATATGATATGTACTATTCTATTATATACATATTATGTAGATCGCAGACCCTCCGTAGGTTAGTACCTAACCCCGTATTCGTTACTAGGTACCTACCTAAATCACGAGTTAAATGTTGCTAAAATAATTCTGCCGATGACAAACAGTACCTAACAAAAAGAAACACACATAATGAAGTTCTGAAAAGAAATTGTTGATGAGGAGTGAAAAAAGTTGCAAAAGTACCTACCAACAAACTCCAGCCCCTTCTGCGTAGATGGTATAATGAACCGTTGTGTAATAATTTACCGTTGAGTAATGATTTACCGTAGTAATAATTTACCCATCAATAATACTTCAACGTTTGTTCAAGTTTCACTACCTACCAACAAACTCCAAAAGAGCCATCATTTTTCAAGCGAAATAATATCACAGAACAACCAACTCGACTTCATACTCCGCCAATATAATCAGGTGATCCCTACCAATGATTGGCCGTATTCACAAATTCCTATTGTGGGCGCGTCTCTGGTTACGAGATTTGGTTTGAATTGTATACAATTTCATTCACACTGGAGTCGAAAATGCCTGTCGGTGCAAACTTTGGGGCCTTACTGTGAACCAAATTTATTTTCAAGATCTGATACATAGTTTCTCGACAATTTTTGACAACATGGCTGTTCCTCATTGTCGCCTATAATTTAATTCCCATCCAACAATCACCATCAGCTGCAAAGTGCATCTCTCCGCAAACTAATACAATAAAAATAATGTTGTGCGAAGATATGGCGTTCAATGTGTGAAGCGTCTGAACATCGAAGTATAAAGATACAGGTAACATCATTCTTTCATACGTATTCATTTTACGAGTTTTATGTAAATTTGGAGAATAAACCCAAGGAGCGTTAGAAGAGGGGAAAAGATTGTTTGCTTTCTCACTTCGACACATTATGATGGTCCGCAGTGTGGAGACATGAGAACAACATCTGTTCCACAAGGTTCAATATTGAGGCCCTTACTGTTTGCTGCCTCCATTAATAATTTATGTATTCATGATATTTTCAGCATGTGCAATGGTGGTGTACAATGTGGTTTGTCGCAAAGTTGCCATGGATTCTTCTATTTCTTTATTTTCTCCCTCATTACATTTCTTCTAATCTGAATAATAACTAGTGATTCATTATTTTTCTTAAGAATCAGTTTCTTTTCCGACTGAAGTCTATAGGTCCACAACCGAATTAAATAATAAACCAAAAAAAAGGTTGAATAAGTATTATAATTTTGCACTCAACTTCAAAATCATAATTTTGTGCTCTAACGAAGCCCCAAAATAACGACAGAAATTCCCATGAGGTCACAGTTGGCCACGTCATATCTACATTTCAATTACATCTAGTCTAATTGTTAATGCTTCCGAACCAATGGTACCACCACTGTTGCCAGACAAAATAATCAGGAAGACTAGTGTATCGATACAAACTAAATCAATCGAGATGAAATCGTGGAAATCCATTTAAAATCAAAAACTGACTTTGACACTATCTAGATTTCCACTAGGAAACAAGTTATTGCTCGTTGCCGACGATGGTTTGATCATCAAAACCAGAGTAACAGTGTGTACTTTTGATTCAAGTGGAAATCAACAACCATTCAGTAACTCCGTTTTTATTTATTTATTTATTTTTCGTTTGTAGTAGGGTATTCATGGCAAGCAACCTTGTCCCACTGGTTTATTTTGGCCAAGTGGTATCAATAGGATTTATGTTCCACAGGAGAAAAATGTCCAAGGCATGGAAGTAATTCTGTATTAATCTCCTGTGAGCCACCAATAATTTGGTAAATAAGTTTGAAAAATCCCCACCTCCTTCTAAACAGGTTGTAACAACTGTTAGGACAAACAGTCCCACAGATTTAGAGCTACCTACTGAGCAACACCTGAGTGTTTCCCTTCTTCCGCGTGAGAGGTGGGATCTACATCTATATGTACATAATACTAATAATTTCTGGCACCGAATAGTCAAGGAAAACACTATTTCAAAATCAAAAGTAAGTAGATAACAGTTGCTTACCTAATTTATGTTTTGCACCTTTGGAAGATGTGTCCATCGAAGTGTTGGTGATTTTTGAGTCCAAGTTGGACTCGCTTCCCGATAAACTAGATTCCTCGTCATTGATGACGGTAACAGGCAGTTGTCCGCAGGGATCCATTTCGTCTTTGGAATTATCCTCGGCACTCTGGAAACAATGAGCAATTATTGCGATTTGGGTTTATATAATACGAAGTAAATATTCTTTCTGAAAGTTGTTGATATATGAAGGACGCAAATGGTAGGGGATCTCTGTATTTCGGAAATCTTTTCAGGGGGCGGAAACAGCAGAAAGAACAGGGTGACGCCAAGCCGGTAAGCCTCTCTGACTGGTGAAATTGTCGTTATTAGTCTAACCCACATTTTGTTTCGCGCCTGATAAGGCCAATTTTGAGCTGCCAATTACTGGTAGCTCTAAAATCGCTAACAACCACCTAATCAATTTTGGTTTATTATTTTCAATAATGAACCATTGGAATCGAGCATGAAAAAAAAACGCTGCAAATCCCTGCACAACGGTTTATTATTTTGTATAGAATACCCTTGTGTTACAGATCACAGCTCTATGTATAGATAACCCGTCTATATAATATGATATGTACTATTCTATACATATTATGTAGATCGCAGACCCTCCGTAGGTTAGTACCTAACCCCGTACTCGTTACTAGGTACCTACCTAAATCACGAGTTAAATGTTGCTAAAATAGTTCTGCCGATGACAAACAGTACCTAACAAAAAGAAACACACATAATGAAGTTCTGAAAAGAAATTGTTGATGAGGAGTGAAAAAAGTTGCAAAAGTACCTACCAACAAACTCCAGCCCCTTCTACGTAGATGGTATAATGAACCGTTGTGTAATAATTTACCGTTGAGTAATGATTTACCGTAGTAATAATTTACCCATCAATAATACTTCAACGTTTGTTCAAGTTTCACTACCTACCAACAAACTCCAAAAGAGCCATCATTTTTCAAATGAAATAATATCACAGAACAACCAACTCGACTTCATACTCCGCCAATATAATCAGGTGATCCCTACCAATGATTGGCCGTATTCACAAATTCCTATTGTGGGCGCGTCTCTGGTTACGAGATTTGGTTTGAATTGTATACAATTTCATTCACACTGGAGTCGAAAATGCCTGTCGGTGCAAACTTCGGGGCCTTACTGTGAACGAACGGCTGGACGTACGATGCTCTGGATGGTCTTAAAAAACTCGCAAGTTCAAGAACTATTTAAAACCGTAAAAATATTTACGTAAAAAAATTGTATAGGCGTTTTGAAAATTTCAACCCCTATTTTGAACCCCTTAGAGATGACTCACAGTAACGTCGAGCTTCGAGGACCAACTAGACGCCGAACGGAACCTATAACCCGAATTTCATCAATTTTTTTTCATGGTAACTAAGAAAAGTGGCCCGTACGGCGTACGGCGTACGGCGGACAGACAGAAATATTTTTATTGCAGTTTTGGATTCTACATACCTTGAAACGTAAACCATCAAATTTTGAGGGGGGGTAAGAATTTTTTTTTTCATGCTCGATTCCAATGGTTCATTATTGAAAATAATAAACCAAAATTCTTACCCCCCCTCAAAATTTGATGGTTTACGTTTCAAGGTATGTAGAATCCAAAACTGCAATAAAAATATTTCTGTCTGTCCGCCGTACGCCGTACACCGTACGCCGTACGGGCCACTTTTCTTAGTTACCATGAAAAAAAAATTGATGAAATTCGAGTTATAGGTTCCGATCGGCGTCTAGTTGGTCCTCGAAGCTCGACGTTACTGTCAGTCATCTCTAAGGGGTTCAAAATAGGGGTTGAAATTTTCAAAACGCCTATACCATTTTTTTACGTAAATATTTTTACGGTTTTAAATAGTTCTTGAACTTGCGAGTTTTTTAAGACCATCCGGAGCATCGTATGTCCAGCCGTTCGTTCACAGTAAGGCCCCGAAGTTTGCACCGACAGGCATTTTCGACTCCAGTGTGAATGAAATTGTATACAATTCAAACCAAATCTCGTAACCAGAGACGCGCCCACAATAGGAATTTGTGAATACAGCCAATCATTGGTAGGGATCACCTGATTATATTGGCGGAGTATGAAGTCGAGTTGGTTGTTCTGTGATATTATTTAATTTGAAAATGATGGCTCTATTGGAGTTTGTTGGTAGGTAGTGAAACTTGAACAAACGTTGAAGTATTATTGATGGGTAAATTATTACTACGGTAAATCATTACTCAACGGTAAATTATTACACAACGGTTCATTATACCATCTACGTAGAAGGGGGTGGAGTTTGTTGGTAGGTACTTTTGCAACTTTTTTCACTCCCCATCAACAATTTCTTTTCAGAACTTCATTATGTGTGTTTCTTTTTGTTAGGTACTGTTTGTCATCGGCAGAATTATTTTAGCAACATTTAACTCGTGATTTAGTTAGGTACCTAGTAACGAGTACGGGGTTAGGTACTAACCTACGGAGGGTCTGCGATCTACATAATATGCATAGAATAGTACATATTATATTATATAGACGGGTTATCTATACATAGAGCTGTGATCTGTAACAGAAGGGTATTCTATACAAAATAATAAACCGTTGTGCAGGGATTTGCAGCGTTTTTTTGTTTACTTTGGCAAAACAACCTAAACTACATGCTGCTTAGTGCTTGGCGGGCTGACGCGTCGTGGTTTTGGACTCATGCTTCCTCACTACCGAAGGTAGGGAAGCCTGATTCGTGATTGAGTAGAAAAACGCTGCAAATTATTACACAACGGCTTATTATTTACCTGTACAGATGCCCCTTCTGCGTAGATCACTGTTTTCTGTGCTCCATACCTACCCTCGTGCTCCTTCCCAGGAAAGCCCTAAATCGAGTACTGGGCCCGGCCCCAGAATTAAAGTTTCCGACAAATTCGCGGGATTCAATAATTCAATCATTAATATTATTTGTAGTTATTCATGAAGCATAAGGCAAATAATAAACCTTTGTGTAATAATTTACCTGCGTAGATGCCCCTTCTACGTAGTTACTACAATGAACCGTTGTGTAATAATTTGCCCATCAATAATACTTCAACTGTTGTTCAAGTTGCAGAAGTACTATCAACAAAATCCAGCCCTTTCTACTTAGATGGTATAATGAACCGTTGTGCAATAATTTACCGTTGTGTAATAATTTACAATTGTCTAATAATTTACCCATAAATAATTCTTCACCGTTTGTTCAAGTTGCAAAAGTACCTATCAACAAAATCCAAAACAGCCTTCATTTTTCAAATGGAATAATATCGCGGAACAACGAGCTCGACTTCACACAGCCATCCGTGATTATAATCAGATGCTCCCTAGTGATGATATTTGGGTTTTGGGCTGAATGTATAAAATTTGATTCACCCTCCTGTTGACCAAGACAGTTGGTGCAAACTTGGGGGCCTTACTGTGAAGGAACGGGGGACGTAAAATGCTCCGGGTGGTCTAAAAAAACTCGTAAGTTCAAGAACTGTTTAAAATCGTAAAAAGATTCAAGTAAAAAAAGGTATAGGCGTTCTGAAAATGTCAACCCCTACTTTGAACCCCTTAAGCGGGCCATTCACGACCGCTCCAACACGCCAAAATGAGGGGACCGCTCCAAAAACCGATCGTGAATGGGGAAACCCGAATGGCTTGGCGCGGCGCGGTCGGCCCAGTTGAATATTCAACCCGCCTGAAATCCATCGCGCCGCTCCATTTGGAGCAGTGGAGCACTTGGCGCGGCGCGATGGTGAATGGGGAAATCCGGAACGGCACAGGCACTACGAGACGTTCGGGATCACGTGTGAGCACTCCCGTTTTCCTTCTCCAATACCCACCATCTAGGCATACCCGTTCACAGCTAACTCCGCTTTTTGCTTGCCCACACCCCTCATCTTTTACCGCCGCACTTCAACTTTTCACCCCTTCCCAACAAAGCTATCTACCTATTGTCTCTTAGTTCACTGCCAACAATTATAGTCCGATCTAAGGGTGCGTGTCGAAAATTAGACTCGCGATGATTTGAAGATCCTGAAGATTTGAACATTTTTTAAGCTCATAACGAAGGGTAGATGCGGTGAGTTAGTGGAAATCCATCTTCAAAAACGACATGTATCAGAAGAAATAGTCTTTATTTCCACGAGAATTACTTACACTTGTAGACCGGTTTCGGATGTTAAACCATTATCAATACAACATACATCATTCTGTGTCAGTATGTTGTATTGATTGTATTGTTTAACATCCGAAACCGGTCTACAAGTGTAAGTAATTCTCGTGGAAATAAAGACTAGTTCTTCTGATACATCTCGTTTTTTTAAGCTTCCTTCAAATATCGCGGTAATTTACAAAAAAATCCTTCTAAAATCTAACTCATGCTCTACAGATCTTGCATGAACCCTTTTCCAAATCAAATTAATCGTTTTCCAAAGCAAATTAATCCTTTTGCCAAATTAAGCCAAATGCGAGGAAACTAAAAAAATTATCAGTTCCAGTCTTGAGAAACAATGCAACAGTTAGAGGAAAACTCACTATATTATAATATACAAAATAAATTCAAAATAGAATCGATGTTTTGAAAGATAAACTATCACAACAACAATATTGACACATAAATCCAGTATTGGTATTTGACTCGAAAATATTGTAAAAACTATATTTCGCCTACCTTCCAAAAAACTTTTCAGTATAAACAACGCTATGAATGATTAACAAACTGGAGTGCGGGTGGAAAACGGGAGTGCTCACACGTGATCCCGAACGTCTCGTCACAGGCACTCGTGGCGCGCGGAGCGCTCGTGAATGGGGGAAACCCATCGCTCCATTTGGCTCAGTCTGTGTCGGTGAGTTGTCGAGGGAAGTACTAATCATGGCGAGCGGTCGGGAATTTGTTATAGAAGTAATGAAATTTACAAAGAGCTGCCCTGCCTTTGGAAGGTAATTCATTCAGATTACCATGGGAGGGTAAAAAGAAATCTTGTCTCAGAACAATAATTGTTCACAACGCAAGATGAAAACGCAACAAAGGAAACAGTGAACAAAAAAATTGGATCGATGGATCAGATAGGTAGGATTTTCTTCATAGATAGATACCTACCAGTTTTGCGGAATTGAACACTGACGCTTTAACAACGCGTGTATGCAAAAATCACAACATGTGTGTGCGTGCAAACATCACAACTTGTGTGGGTGTGTGTGTGATTCCAGACAACATCCGACCTAAATGGCGAGAAAACAATAAATTGCTTCTATTGGCAAAAAATCAATAATCCCCACAGAATTGTTGCGCAACACAAAAACAGGATTGTTGGTGCGCAGAAAAGCATTCAAAATATAAAAAAATCAGTAATTTGGGGTACCTACATAAACATTTAGCGTATACGTGTAGACAAAAGGGAGAAGTGAAGACAACCTTGTCCGGGGGGGGGGGGGGGGGGGGATGAAACTGGAAAGAGGAGTAAATCATGATCAAAGTTCAAACTAGTGCGGTCGGCTCAGTCTTTGAAGTCCTGCGAAATCAAAGGCATGGACGATGCACTAGTAGTAGTTTGATAACAAGAAACAATACCAACCAAGGGGAGGGTTGGGAAGGCCTAGTACCTCTCTACCAGGTCATCTCAACAGCAAAAAGTTTAGCGAATTTTCAAGTCGCAATGAACATAGATCGTTGTCTACCTTATTTATTTAGCTGCTAAATTTACTATTATTTATTTTTCTTTGTCTTTATGTTCAATTTGTAGGTTTAATCCTTTTCAAACTTGGGATCCTAATTAGAAGAAGTTGTGACTCCTATTCATGAGCCGCTGCTTGCACCACTTCTTCTTGGACTTCCTTCCCATAATAAACAAACAAATAGCCGCGTACCTACGTAATTAGTTCGTCGGCCATGGTGGTACGGTAATGACAGCGACGCGTTCACTGCGGAAGACTTGGAATGACGGGACTGGCGCGGCGCGGTCGTCAATGTCCTACCAAAATGGAGCGGCTGAAAAATGGAGCGGTTGGCGCGGCGCGAGGGAGTTTGGAGCGGTCGTGAATGGCCCGCTTTAGAGATGACTGACAGTAACGCCGAGCTTCGAGGACCAGCTAGACCCCAAACGGGACCTACAAACCAAATTTCATAAATTTTGGTTCATGGTACCTAAGAAAAGTGCGAAGTATGGCGTACGGCGGACAGACAGAAATTTTTTTCATTGCATTTTCGGTTTCTACGTACCTTGAAACGGAAACCATCAAATTTGGGGGGGGGGTTAAACTTTTGTATTTCATGCTCGATCCCAAAGGTTCATTATTGAAAATAATAAACCAATAGAGGCTGTGTTTAAATAAAGTATAATAAGTATAAAATGGTTAGTCTGAATAGTTATTATTTCTATTTAAATAAACTGAAAATAATGATGTGAAACTGATGAAAAATTGGAGCTGTGTTTGACTAAGGCTGCCTAACAAAAATTATAAGTCTAGACATTTTACTATTCAAGTTCCTCAGTTTACTTTGGTAGATAAACTGCCAACCTATATTTTTTAAAATGCCGGAATGTTAATATGAAATGAATGTTAGTGAAGTTGCTTGTTGGTTTGAGGGGAGTAATGAAGTTGTTTTCATACGCCTGTTGCTTCCTTGTTTTCTTCCCTTTTTCACTGGAATCATAGAACGCTTTCGGGTCTGTTTTTTTGTGTGCCGTAGTGATTAAGTTTTAGAAATTGTCTTCAAAGTGTAGATTTGTTTTCGGAAATTCCTTAGCAAAGAGAGGGTACAACACAGCCTAATCCAACTATTTCTAACGACAACACCACCTAAACCACACATTTTTTGTAATTTCAAACATTTCATGTCATATTATATTTGGGCAATCGAAGGAAACCATAAAGAGTATAAATGTAACATTAAACGAGTGAAAAAAAGGGAAGGTTTCAGTTTTTTTCTCTCTCTCATGAAAAACTGAAAAAAGTGCCTGAAAAGTAGAGAGTTCCTAAAGACTAAAGTCGGGAAGATGTGTTCGGATTTATCTCAACTGCGCATGCGCGTCGCCCAAGTTCAAACTTATTTCCTTAAGTTCGACTTATTCGGCCTTATACATAAGGCGCGTTATCTCCCAGGGAACAAACTTTAGGAATCGTCTTTAACCTTACTCAGGGGTAACAGTGCACAGCTTTTTGCCGCGTTTTGCCGTTTTTTTTTAACGCGTCATGTGTCGTCGGTCCTCGCCATCGCCAGCGTCTTTCAAAGTTACTCCAAGCGTCTTTCAAAGAATTTGCTAGATTGTTGCGATATCAACTTAGGATAAAAAAGTCCAGTCGACGCATCGCACGAGGATTTTGATGTTCAAAATACACCTCAAAAGCACTTATAATATCGTCATCCGACAACAGTCCTTGTCCGTTGAGGTAGAGGCGAAAAAGATTTTCAAGCTCTTCCATGATGAACTTGAAATAAAATAGAATAAACTAAAAATGAAATGGAAACGGAACGACCAGGAAAGAAAGGCAGCTGAAACTGAATGGATTTCGTGTTGTGCTAAGTTAAGTGACGTTACTTTTTAATTCACTCCTACCCCCACCACTTCTGTCAAACCGGACTTATTGGTTAGCATCCAAAGTTAGCATCTTAGCTGCTCGCCTTAGATGTGGCCAAAAGATATGGCCATTCCCTAATGAACTTATCTCTTAGGAACTCTCTACTGTGGTGGTGTGTTTAAGTGGCTGTGTTGCCACGAAACGACGATATATAGCCGGACGCAGCTGTCTGCCTAGCAGCGATGTTCATCAGTTCCCCGGATGGCGTCACTTTACCCGCGGCTTCAAAAATCATGAACTTACAGATTGCGTTTTTTAATAGGTTCAATCACACGAGAGGTCCTCGCGGCCAAAATTCATGGCTGTTCGCCATAACTACCCTCCCTATTAGGTAGGTACCTTAATACGACAAAAAGTCGTAGTTGCGATCCAATAAAGGGATTTACGCAGAAGGTAACGAAAAAGGATCCAGAAATTAATCCATTAACGGCTTGAGAAGGCGCTGATCTGGACGATCACAAGGAAGTCGATTCGATTCCCAGTGGAGGTAGTTTTTTTCTCCTGCAGTTATATGATACCAGTTTCTGATTTTGTTGGATCTCAACAGCGACTATTTTTACTCTACTGTATAGTAGTACAGAGTATTTCGAAATTTGATTTCTTACCTCGATCTTTGAGGGGAGCGCATTGTTCGGCGTCGCGGCGACTGCAGCGTTCCAAACCTGCACCATCAACTTATAAGTAGAATCCCGGGAGAGGAGAGATCCAAAAACGTGTTTTTCATCCTCTGTCGTGATGCCCACAGCGTTGGGAATTATGTACGCCGTTTTCTCTTTCGTCACTCTGAGGACTGTCGACGTCGGAATGAGAAGCTGGAGAAATGAAGAAAACAATAATGAAGAAACGCTGTGATACCGCCCATACAACCGTATTAACCAGCAGTTCGCGATAAGATTGCAGAAGTATTATAAAGGATGTCCGCCGTGTTATTATACAGCCCAATTTCTCGGTTAAAAATAAGAAATTCCAACACAAAACAGACATCCCACATTGGCATTATGAAAAAAAAACAGGATTTAGCGCGCAAAACGTGTTAAATTTTGTTAGATATGTATTTCAAATGAGGGGTTTCTCATTGGAAATACCTACCAAACAAAGTTGATTGCAGGTTCGGATTCTACAGTTGATTTGATTGCAGGTTCGGGTTCTACGCAAACCGGGTCCCATCACCCGATTTATACGCGTGAATAGCGGGCGCAATTGTTATGCCCAAAAATATATTTGTCTCAACCCATACATACCTAATGAACATTATTTTAAAGTATTTTCCAACGCAGAATCACGCAGTGAAAATGCGAAGAAGTGGGACTTTCTATTGCAGACCTAGGAATTATCCCACTTTAAGGTATAAACATTTTTGGTATTTCGCCTGAACAGAGGTAAAAGGTAAAACGCTGCAAATCCCTACACGACGGTTTATTATGTACAGAACACCCTTCTGTTAAAGGTCACAGCTCTGTATAGAACACCCTTCTATATAGCTCAAAGGCCCTCCGTAGTACCTAATCCAGTACTCGTTAATGGGTACCTACATAAATAACGTGTTAAATGTTGCTAAAATGATCCTATCAATGAAAAACAGTAGCTAAAACGGCAAAAAGAAATACAAGTCCAGAAGGGAAATTGTTGATGTGGAGTGAAAATGCCTGACAGATGCCCCCCTCTGCGTAGATCACTGTTTTCTGTGGTCATTACCTACCCTCGAGCTCCCCCCAGGAAAGCCCTAAATCGAGTAATGGAGCCGGCCCGGGAATTACAGTTTCATAAAAACCAGTATAAACCAAAATGGGGTTCTCATTTTCTCATTTGAAATAACAAAGTCGGTGCGCGTTGTGCACGTTTTGCGTGTGCGCAAGGCAAGTAGGTAATTTTCTTATTCTTTGTTGAAAATACAAAAGCAGGATCCATACGTTTTTCAGTAACTGTATACCTACTGTATTAATTTCTTCGATTAGGTAACTGAACTACCTGGATCACCCAGATCCAGAATTGGGTTATATTCATAAAAACTGAAAACTTCTGCTGGGGCGAGGATTTGCTTAAGGATTTCGGTACACTGCACTAGTGCACTGCACTAAACTGTGCCGTCCTGACCAGAACAAAAGGGTTCTGCAATCGAGATGCCAGTGGTCAAAAACAGAAAGTCTACTTGAGACGGAAAGTCATTACACCTATATTTCTAAACCCTAAGGTCTATTGGAATTTCCACTCAAGTCATTCTTACCTTTGTCACGTATCCAAAAACGTTGGAGTAAAATGCGAAGTAATTACGAGTGATATATAAATGCCCCTGCAGCAAAATGTCAGCTACTAAAGCGCACGAATAATCTGAAATAACAACAAGAGTATTAAAAATAACAAACAGATATTCTTATTACTTTTGGTTCATCATTTTCCACAATGAACAAAAACATTTCAACATGATTGATGTTTTACGTTTCAAAGTACTTACTGAAAATGGAATTGAAAAACTTCGTCCACTTTAATTACTATGGACCAAAATAAACAAAATTCAGCTTGATGATTTTCATATGGGGTCCAGTTGCTCCTAGAAGCTTCGTGTTACAGTTTTAAGGGATACAAAAATTGGGGATGGAACTTTCAAAACGCTCTAGGTAGTTCAATAAAAATGTCGGCTTTTGTTACGATTCAATAGTTCCAAATTTTCCTAACCGAATGAGACCAACTGGAGTAGGTACACGAACAACTGTTCGCTCCAAAGGGTGAAGGAAAAGAACGTAAACATGATTGTGAATCGCAATCCGGTTTTGAGTTAAATCAGTAGAACATTAAACATCAGCCGATCGTATGCGATCTTGTTTCATTTTTCATTAAATCAAGTTTCACGTCCCATTGAAATATGGTAAGCAACATTTCTCGGATATCTGTGCAGAAGGGTTATACAGAAAAATGCCATTGTGTAATAATTCGCAGCATGTTTTTTCCGACGTCAATTAAACGTTCATTATTGGAAATAATAAACCAGCAGCACTGATTGGTTTCTGATTGTTTTATTTGTAATAACCCATACTGGTATTTAGATTGGACACTTACAATTGAGAACCTTTTCGTCAGGAGCGACAGTCTTGAAATGTCTGTGGAATTTCTTTTGGCGAGCTTTGCTGCTCCCAGGCGTTGAAAGGAGAATTTCAGCAGCAGCGGCGGCTGCGGATGCGCACTGTTGAGCAGTCATGCAGGTCGACGTTTCAGTCCCTGAGCGAGCCCCAGGCACCATCTCTACCCTGCAGTGACACAAAAGTACCAAAAATATTAGAAATTTGAATATTCTCTGACTAGAACATCAATAACACAACAAGTTAACACTGAAGATGATATAATATATACAGACATACATATCAGTTATATTTTATATGGGTATGTATCATAAAAGCTATTCAGAGAAATCTTCTATCCGACAAAATTAATCTTTTGATTCCAAATTTCACCTTACTATAACTTCAAATTAAAATTAAGTTTTAATTTCAAATTAGGCTACCTCGGTGTGGAGGTTAAATTTGACATTTAAAAAAAAGTTTAATTTGACGGAAAAACGCTATAGGTACCTCTGATGATGGAGACGAGCCTGAAAATGTTTCCGAACAAACTACTTATGTACTTACCTATAACTACATTTTATAAAGCAGAGAAGTCTTCATTCCCCGATAGGCTTCGAGCACCTAGATCTCTACTACGCACACAATAATCATGTTGCCGCCTTGATATCCAAGTGAATCATTACAGATAAAGTAGGTACCTAACCACATTCCATTCCCAAAAGGATTACATCACACAAGTTCGTGGGTAGCATTATTTTCAAAACACGACGAATTCCATCCAAATCCAACTTACATCGGGCAGTATCTGGTTATGATCATTACCACTTGGAAGGGATAACCACGGGGAAGAGATTACGGAAAGTTATAATTTTTATTATAATTTTGTTACGTGTAGGACATCTCAAAAAGTTTGTACGCACGGGGAATTTCGGATTTGGAACACCACTTCAAAACAGCAATTCACATCCGGAAATACATCGCTACGATCACCACTCAGAAGTGATTATCCACAAGTTGGGTTTCAACGATTAGTTTACGCATCGCGCAGTTATACTGGACTGCGAGAAAAGGGGTTAGGGTTATGACTTTCTTGGCAACTGACCCAGGTCTCAAAAATAATCTTTCCCCTCCACCTACTTAGAAAAAACGCAGTTTTTCCTTTCAGACTCTGAGCAATCCGAGTTTCCCCTGAGTGGCGGAAACCGTGCTTAAGTGGACTCATTCACACGGAGGTTGGCTGTGGCGTAGGGGCTCGACCTGGCCATAAATACACCTGGCATTGTAAGTCTCGCGTCGGATGATCGTTAAAACTCGTTCCTCCTTGACCTTACGTGTCAACGATGAGCATTTGAGTAGTGGGAGTGCGTCTGTTCGTTGAGATACGTAGATTCCTGTCTAGAGTAGAGCTTCATCGATCGTAAGAGAGTTCAAGATCAATCATATAAATAATGGGAGAAAAACAGCGAGTAGGTAGGGTTAAATTAGGATTGGTTATTTACTCACAAAATCGATCGAGTTCCCTGATGATTTCCATGAATATACAGGCAAAGTTACTCACTGAAATGGTTATATCCCTTCCTAACGTTCATACGAAAGCGGGCAATTTATAGTAAAATTAAAAAGTTATTGTTTGTTACTGACAATGGTTTGATCACTGAAACCGGTATAACAGTATTTTTGTGTGCATTAGGTGGTGGAAATAGACAGCCTTTCAATAACTCCGTTTTTACTTCAATGTTCCTATGATATAGGAATTGGGGTATGGTGATACCGTCAAAAAAGGTGTTCGAGAAAACCATGGGATCTTGTCCGGAAGTGTTCAAAACAAGGTTCTAGACGGGTTCCCGCTTGATGTCGCTCCGTATGTACGTACATAACGTACGCATGTATGTTGGAATTTCAAACGGTAATAACTTCCTCAAAATATGGTACTTTTCACATTTCCTTTTTGGGTTTTGTTCATCTCATTAAGCGCTTTAATTTGATATGAGAATCAGCTTTCTCGGTGGAAAAATACGGGTATTATGGCGGGTTGTCTAATTTTTCGGTTTTCTACGATAACTACCGTAAAAATGGACCAAAATGGGTGCGGCTGGTGCCAAAATGTCCGCTAGGATGTCTAGGTCATGGCTATTGATTTTGAACACGATCACATTCGATTAGGCTAATCGACAGCAAAAAATATGTTATTTTCTAGGTTTACTAGCTAAATGACGTTGGTGTGGTGTCAGAAATTGGTTGAAAGTAGGTTTCTATGCAAGTACTTATATTTCCATGCTCAATAACATTATATCCTTACGATAGGCCTGTCACGCCAACATAGCAGCTGGTCGGGGCCCCTGCCACAAAACTTGTTCCATACTATTATGAAAAACATTGAATCAATTTACAGACTTGTCGTTATGGAACTGAGTTAATTAGCGCAACATATTCAAAACTAAATCAGAGGTCAAACAAATTTCGGACCGATTGCAATAGTGTGATGGGTGTGATGGATACAGAATACAAAAAAAGAAAGGTTAAAATGAAAAGCTTCATTGAACGTTTTTTAAAACACGAGTTTTGATGGTGATTTTTCGGTACCTACCTATTGTCTATTATACAACGTACCTATCCTTCAAGTTACCCTGACTCGTATTTTTGGTACAAAGGTATGTACATATTATTTTATTTTTTCGTTTGATACATACCTACATAGCGTTGATTGGTCATTTATCCTGCGTTTACAAAGCTCTATGAAACCAAATAATACACCAACCTAGCGCTAAGTGTTCCTGTTTCCTGTAGATTTGTACATACGTCAAAGTCGAACGTGCGAAAGCCTATTTAAAAAACTAATCGAATTTCTCCGCTCCGCAACACGGGAAAACACTGAAACATGGATATGTTTTTGGTTCATGCATCAACTTAATATTTGTATAATTATTAGGTACGTACACAAATCTAGAGAGGAACTGTTATTAGAAATGACCAAGTTTTTATGGTAAAAATATGGGTAAACACAATAATGTATTGGTAGTTACATATCGCGTAACATGCAAAATCGGTTAACAATGACGATGTGTCAGTCGGAGGGAGTATTTTGGCAGCGTAAGATTTGACGATAAATTGAGAGCTCACCAACGAGTAATTAGATACAGGTTGTAGGTGAAAACCACTAAAAATCTGTATCACACATTTTCTGTCGAACTTGTTCTAGTTTGTGACAGAGTGTAACAGTGGGGGTGGACCCTCGAGAGTCCCCCTCCTAGACCAGCGAGATTATCACCGGTTAAGAAGGGATATCGATTAGGCTTCCCCAACCCGATCCCGTCTCCACCGGAAGAAAAAATGTATCGAGAACAGCCCACAATGTTACACTCCTCCCCACATGACATACTTGTGGGTAGCAGAAGTATGAGAGGGAAAAGGGGGAATGAAAAGTAGTATGAAGTTCTGGTTCAGGAAAATACATCTGAACAACTTCAAGGTGACTAACCTCCACCTCATAATGATACTACCTCATTAATATTTTACTGGTGGAGAACAAAGCTCCTACGTACGAGTATTGGCGGATAATGTTGTCAGAGATTGATGTCCAGTGAATTGTGCTCATCTGGACAACCTCTAGGTGATCAACCTCCATTGTTGGGATGGAACAACTATTGGGACTTGTCAACTGGGACATGGCATCAATCGCCTTCTAATGAGCTCAGTATATTTTAATTATACTGACACTCTGAAGGGAGGAAAGGGGGTGGGGAAGCCAAGAGATGTATGTATTATCAAAGGGACAGGTTGTTAAGTAAAGGAATCCTTCTGGGAAACCTTTGGGCTTATCCTTCTGCGGTAAGCACACAAAAATTGGATGGAGTATGGTGAAGTGCTCAGCACATACTACCGAACCAAGCTCTGCTACGAGATGACAGAGTGTACAAGTGGGGGTGGACCCTCGAGAGTCCCCCTCCTAGACCAGCGTATTATCACCGGTTAAGAAGGGACATCGATTAGGCTTCCCCAAACCGATCCCGTCTCCACCGGAAGAAAAAATGTATCGAGAACAGCCCACACTGTTACAAGTTTTACGAAACCGGTATAACAGTGCATTTTGTTCATAGTGGAAATGGGTAGGTACACGACGTTTCAATAACTTCATTGTAATCTGAAACTGGTTTTCACGATCCCTTCGCGAGTGATTTAGTTCGTGATTAGCCAACATGATATCAACCTAACAACGTTCAATTTGAAGGTAAAGTGGTTATACCTCGAAGTTACGAAAGGAATGTAAAGGGGTTGGAACTTGGAACCTGGCCAACAGAAAGGGATGATAATAGTTTTCCTTCCCTACGATACGTACTTAAGTAGTAAGTAGGTAGGTACCTTACTGGACATGAAAATGAACCCTTCCCATAAAGGATTGTTATAGTACCATTAATCAATTTAGGCACCGAATGATTAAGTAGTTAGGTATGTACCCAGATATGTAGGTACCGACCTGGGATTTCCGGATCATTTGCACATCCTGGAAATCCCAGTGAAGAGAATGAGGGGAAGATATATGAGGAACCGTTGAGGAAATTTCAAATTCTCTCTAGTCTCAAAGGCATTTTTCAAGACCCAAAGGATTCTCCTCAAGAGAAACAGTAAAGATTAATTCTTAATCCCATATTAGTCGATCGCGTGTTGAAACAAGATTTAGATGTTTAGCTGTAATCTTGAATCGATTCTTCCGTTTACTGCTCTCTGCCTATAAATTCAGAATAAGACGACCTCTGTATCGTTGAACCTAATCAGCGCTCACTTAATTTTGATCTGACGGCTCCGGAAGAGGTGTGGTTGGTTGATTCCCTCCGCTTTGGATGAAACGCGTTGATGGAGGCCACCACCCAAAACTCACAACTACTCGTACTAGGCTCGGAGACCATAGATTTCCAAAAGCCGGTATTTCTTCTTCAGATTAACTGTATCGCCAGTTAAGGATAACAGCACAATATTTACCTATAGGACCTCCCAATTTCGGGCAATTATGTATGTTCACCATTAATATCCGAATATATTATTTTTAATCGTAACTTAAATTATGAAACAGGATCATATATTATGGAAATCAAGCGTTATTTTTTAGCAAGACATTATCAGGTAGCAGGAAATTAAGGTGAACGACCACACTGAAAACACAGCAAGAACCAAGATAACAAGCGGGATATTCCAACGACGTGGTGTATTTCATTGGAAACTAGGTAGACGTACTCTTTAGGTGTGGATAGATACAGGTAGTTTTAGGAAGTGGAGTTGGAGCAAAGCTCAGGACTGAATACCTACCTACTCCTTTTCACTTCATGCCCAAGAAACACCAGTAACATGTGTAACGAGATTGAAAAAGAGAGAGATTGGAAATGAGATTATTGATAGTACTCCAAAGTGGGACTTTTAACAGTCAATAATGGGACTTAAATGAAAGTTACTAGGTACTACGATAACAGTAAGCCTGGTAACCGTACTACAGAGGCTCCCACAGGTAAATGATTTTACTGAGTTGCTGCTGATAGCTCCCAAACGAACCCTACATCAGATTTTATTGACTGGCTCCCACTGATGACACAGGAATGCGCAAGCGCAAGTATCTCATATTGACAGCTTTAATTTTGCCACAAGATTCCCCGTGGTTTTAATAAATGCTAACATGAAACACTTGGATCAAACGATCTTGGCAAAACTCCACGGCAATCATAACCACCAAATTATACTACGATGGTCATAACCAGCACGTCTGAACGTGCAGCGATGACAGACCATTGACCCCTTGAAGATGTGTGTTCATTCGTATGCGGAAACACACCGGATGCCCTCTGGGATGAATCGACGCTCCAGGGCGTTTGGATGGTCCGTTGGATCACCCCAAGGCGAGCAGAGAGAGGGCATCTCTCTACACGCCTTAGGGCGGGTTTCACCAACGCAGCTTAAACCTGGTATCAATAAATCCTGGATTCAAATTTGATCTGCGGTTCAGAGCTTCGACAGTTTCACCAACGTTTTTGATCCGCGGTTTAGCCGAACTTGGGATTAAGCCGAGAATGTTTAGTTTGCATCAGCACCAATCTCGTATTGCAGATGACATGGAGGAGAGATGCTCATCCATGAATGGTGGATCTGTGATATTTCTTCTATGGATAATTACGTTTTGTCCGCCATCCATTGTTGTGGAGACATTAAACAGTATAATAGTAACCAGGTGTGGAAGTTTCGCAATTTTTTCTCACTAATGCCTCTGTCATTCTGAGAACTTCCACTTCACTCCACTCTGTCATTACTACAAAAGATCATCTTTCGAGAGAGCTGATTGCCATTTTACCGAACTACCTACTGCTCTTGTAATAAATTATAGATAGCCTATCTAGGCTCTTGTATAAAAGGTATCTACTTTTTTACAATAATTCGCTGTACGCAGAAGAAGTTATACATGTACTTATTAACGCAGTCTGCAAGTACCTACCAAATACTATGAAGGTCTGTGTACCTACTCGAGGAAATAAATAATGATGGGTCCGACGTTGTTGCCTACCTGGTTTGGTGTAAAATTATACTTATTACACATTTTTGGTTGCACTCACATTTCTGTTTCGAAAACTAGAAGGCTATCAATTGCATCGAGCACGAAGCTCATCCCTTCATTGGGAAGGCGGAACCTCGCGAAAAAATCGCCGTCATCCCACTTGTGGAAATGCTCGACCCTTTCGCGAATTATCCGCCGTCTTGCAGAAGTTCATTGAAATCTTCATCCAAGGATGACTCAAACACTTCAATGAAACGATTCATCGCACTAAATGTTTATGCAAGTGATAAGTATGAAAAACACTGATAAAAATGATTTCAAAATGGCGATGGCCTGGCGGAGAATCGCGATCAACCGTAGATCAGAGGTTTAAACTGCGCCGTTAGCGCGAGTTATTCCGAGATTAGGCGTTCGTGAAACTGTCATTTCTCAGAATCAATGGCTTAAACCTCAGCCGAGATTGAACTCTGGATAATCCGCGTTGGTGAAACCGGCTATAAAATTTAAATCCACGTTGAACCACTCGTTGAATTTTTACTCCAAATTCACATGTGTGTGAAACATTTTGGGGTCTATTGTGAGGTGGGCGAGTTCAATGAGGCATCCTGCTACTACCGAGCGTGAAATACACCAGCATTCTTGGTTGGGGCATCCAGTTACGACTAATCATGGTTGTGCATGCACCAGTAGGTAATAATATCGGAGTTTTCTTCACTCCTCAATGCCTTGTAGAGTACGAGTGGCTCCAGTGGCAGTTTCCAATATACCTTTTTCCCAAAATCAAGACGAAAACTTTGTTAAGCAACAAATTTTCAATCAATGCGTTATCATTATAAGGATATACAACGTAAATAGGTATCAACTATCATTACCGCAATACATCACATGAAGATTCTTTTTATAATCATGATGTATGAACTAAGACCACAGGGTAGGTAAATTAGGATTTTTTATTTTCTCAAGTTGGACGCTAGAATGTTTTGGCACCTTCAGCTAAAAAATTTAGACAACTAATGGGCATTTCTGAAAGAACGTTTTTTTCCGGTTGCGTAGTATTCAAGGCGCAGAGACCGTCTCAAGGGTAAGAGGCCGTTGGGGGCCCTGACCAAGTTGGCAAAAACAAACAATGTATCTTATATCTGCTTTGGTTGTAAAATGGAGAATATGACTAGAAAAGATGAATTATCAGGAAAGTTAATTTAAAAATAGCTTTTCTGTAGACGACACTAGATCAACTATCAGGAATTCAGATAAAAAAGGTAGGTACATGGCACATGGCTTTATGGAAATGCTATGGATGGACAACGGAATCTGTTGGACGAACAAATAAATTGAGTTATTCCACTGAAGCTGTGGGGGTACCAGGAATTACTTGTAGATATGCGCAACCACAGACGAAAACTAAAGCGGATTTAAGCGAAATTCATTTGTCGCCAACCTGCTCATAGCCTCGAAAAAATGTTCCTTGGTGCTGGAAACGCAAACTGTTGATTAAGAATCGAATCCCTACCTTCGGTAGAGGAAGCGAAAATTCCATTTTCTTCCCCAAAAATAGATTTTAGCATCGAAACAAGAAAATTTGCTAATACGTAGGTACTTATTTGCCGCCATGAAGTAAATGTAGTAGGTACGTAATTAACAGAATGAATACCGGGGTGGTTTGGACAAGAAAAAATGTTTCATCAACTTGGGTGAGCTAAACATACCTGCGTAACAGTAATTTCAAAATCAGAATGTTATATCTTAAAAAATGCTTAATTCTCAGGCGGAAGGGGGGATTTCATTTAAACACTTGCTACTGCTATATAACCAGAACTTGTAATAATTCAGAAGTAACGCGAAACTGAATATACTAAGTACTTGTTATTTTTCGACCTCTACTCATGTACCAAGAACACTACGAAGCTCTATGAAATGGTTATTTCTTATTTACCTTTCATAGTTGAAAGCCTTGAGGACATGAGACACCAAGGTTCTCAAAGCAATGATGTCGTCCACCATGGTTATTGTTAGGTAAAGTATGAAGATAGTTCCCGAATCGAAGGAAAACTAAAAATTGATGACCCGTTAAGATTCGGGATTTCAACCTCAGTCGAAAAGGTTCGGCGAAACATTCAAATGCACTGGGAAAACTGAACATCCGACTCGCAGCTAACAACTGAAATGGGAAATTGAACAAATGCCAGAGGCTTCAATTTATACTGGTACTCAAGGTTCCTTTTAATCGGGACGCGATAAGTGAAGTGACGCACTTCAGGTTGATGCCCGCCGCAAATATTATGTAGGGAAATGAGTTTGAGAGTATACGAATAGAACTAGGTGGAGATACTGGTATTTTTGATCTCGAGGTACACAGAAGCACTAAGTGACGACAATGTTATTAGATCTAACCAAAATTCTTCTAGAGCAGTATTAGTAATATAGGTCGGTACTCAGGGTAGATTAGAGCTGTGGCGAATATCCTTCACTTCTCATGTTATAGTTTTTTAATGCTAGTTAGTGTTAGTTAGTGTAACCTTGATAGTAGTAAGTTGGGTCCATATGGTACTACAACAGGAGCTGCACAGAAATCTGTATCCTGAAAATTGAAGGACCCAAGCTTTTACTTCGGGATGTGATTCATAATTTTGAAGGTGCGAAATTTTCCTTGAAGTCTCAAAAGTTCATTTTGGAGAATAAAATGTTGAAATAATATCCGCACTGAATCCGTATGGGTGATGGCCCATGCCATATCTACACCTTTTGCCAAAGGTGTAAAAAGCAAAAAATCGAGTGAAAATTTTAACGTTGAAAGAATATTAACACCGACCACAGTGCGTATTTCGAAAAGGACGAGATGGCGATTTAACTCGCCGCAGGACTTTCAAAAATCAGCATAAAAATCAACGTGATACCTTGGTGCCCCTCAGTGACTCAGCCGAAAGGGGAAGATAATGAACAAAAATAATGTTTTCCGAAACGAAAAAGAGATTCAAGAGACCACCCAATTGCAAAATAAGAGACATACCTACAGATACAAGCTTAAAATTAGATACTGACTTCTTCCACTGTGTTACTCAGTGGTAGATTTGGCGTCAGCGTCATACGTGAGATCACTCATTTATTCGACTGGCGTTTTCTAAGTAAGAATATGCAGAGATGGTGTGCTGCGGGGGACACGCCACAATTCGTTGGCGCGTAAAAATAAATACCTACGGAAGCCCTACGTCGAGTGAGATAAGCGCATTGGACCTCTCGAAATAGGTTTCTGTGTTGGGGACGCGGTGTAACATTATAAGATTAAGAAGAAGTAGGTAAACTTGTTAGATTCTTAGCTATACTTCAATGATGCAATGTTGGGTCCGGTGTTATGTAAATATTATTGTTCAATCGGTATCCAAGAATTGGCATTTTTGACATTTTCATGTCTTTGCCCTGGCACATAGCACAAAAAACTGTCACGAAATTGCGTAACGAAATTGTGTTACAGTGCCTTTATAATGATTTCCGCTTACAACGACCCCGTTGTTAGGTTTGTTCATTTTCTACACTTTTTAACCCACAAAAATCGTTCACCACTCGTTGGAAAGCTCTCGATTTAACGAACATTTTCATGTTCTCCATAACATATTGACTATACGAATAGCGGAGCTATGGGCATAACTGTTCTCATATTTTGTTTACAAACTAATGATCGTGAGTGTAGAAGATAATTAATCCGGAATCGTCTATTTTATTGAAATTAGGTACCTACCTCTTAATATTAATAATGTCAAAAGCAATAGGTAAAGACATGAAAATGTCCCAATGCGTTGCAGACTCGTATGCAAGCGTTTTTGCTGTTTCTGTGATTTAATTCTTTGATTACCCATGAATTTGAATTTCTGATGATTTTCGCTTACAACCGATTCGTTGCTACGGAACTTTATCTTCGCCAGTTATCATCGTACAAAAATCGTTCACCACTCGTTGGATAGCTCGCGATTTTTCCATTTCAAATCTAACCTTCCCCGACTTTTTCAATATATCTGGTAGCTGGTAGTTACCTAGATCCCCCCCCCCCCCCTTATTGCAGCCTCAACCTTCACATTTATACCTGAAACATATTTGTGTGATTTGGCTATGTACGAGTATTTTAAAATATACTTCACTCTTCTGAATGAACTGAACTGAACTGAATGAACATAATACCTATATACGTAGGTATATAGGTATTATGTTTTTAGAGAAAGGACATACATAATGAGGAAATATAAGATGCTCTAGAAAAGGCTAGAACTACTCCATAGATAACTGAGACCCTGACTACCTACCCACTAAATGAACGTACCTACTAAAGGTACGAAAAGGATGGGGGACTAAGTGAACAAATTAAGAAAAAATACACTGCCAAGGTGATGGCACAGGAGCTTCCTCGTCACAATCAGAGTGACCCATTATACATTACATTACATTACATAACGTGAAATATACATATTACATAACATTACATTACATAACATTACATAACATTACATGAAATTTACATATTACATAACATTACGTCCATAATACATTACGTCCATTATACATAATTGCGGCAGTGATGCGTGTTTGAAGAATTTCACGTTAGCGCATGCGCAGGGCGAACCGCTGGCTCTATCATGTTGAAATTTATATGGGACCTCAATGGGCCCTACCCGCTTAATCCCTGAGAATTACAGTGAAATTGGGTGAAATCTTTGGTTACTACGGCTGTAACAAGGAAATTGAATCTATTTCACGCCAGCGCATGCGCAGAGCGCACCGAGGGTCCGATCATGCTGAAATTCATACTGGAACTCACTAGGCCTTGTCCAAACAACTCTTGAAAATTTGAGCGAAATTGAATCAAAATTGTGAAAGTTATGCGTGTTTGTTGAATTTAACGTTAGCGCATGCGCAGGGCGTACCGCTGGATCAATCATGTTGAAATTTGTATGGGACCTCAAGGGGCCTTATCGGCACCATCCCTCATAATTTGAGCTGAATCAATTCAAAATCGTGGAAGTTATGGCTGTAACAAGAAATGCGGACAGACTCACAGATTCACAGACTCACAGACTCACAGACCGACAGACACGGAACCAAATTTGTTCAGTAGGCTTTGAAACGCAAAATGCAAGTGGAAATTTTGATTTCTGAAGACAAAAATTTTTTGGCTCAGGAAAGTGAACACAAGGCTTCCGCTGCTTCGCAGACTCGGAAGCAAAAAATACACTGCCAAGGTGATGGCACAGGAGCTTCCTCGTCACAATCAGAGTGACCCATTATAAAATAGAACAGACTCGGAAGCAAATTAACATAACATTACATTACATTACATTACATTACATAACGTTAAATATACATATTACATAACATTACATTACATAACATAACATTACATAACATCACATGAAATATACATATTATACATAACATGACTTCCATAATACATTACGTCCATTATACATAACTAGCCTGACCGCTCGCTATCCGAGATTCGCTGTACGCAGTATCGTGGAACCAACAAACGACGGAAAAATCCCATACCCTACCGGGTATTTGTGCCCAATTTTATCAAAATCCGTCAAGCCATTCGGGAGTTGACCATGGTCGACCATATTTCCGCTATGGTCAGGGAATTAAAAATGCGCCTACGTTCAACTTGGGAGGCTACCGGATATTGGTGCCAAATTTGGTCGATATCCGTTGAGCAATTCGGGATTCGACCATGGAGGGGCCCATGGATGCGCTAAGGTCGACCGCGGGGGTAGTCCGAAGGGTCGATCGTAGATAGAAATTCACGTAGATTACGAATACGCGATAAAAAATAGGGGTTACCATTTCAATTAACGAAGTTGACCATGGTCGACCATAGTTCCGCTATGGTCAGGGAATTAAAAATGCGACGTTGCACAACTTGGGAGCCTACTGGATACTCGTGCCAAATTTGGTCGATATCCGTCAAGCCATTCAGGAGTTGACCATGGTCGACCATAGTTCCGCTATGGTCAGGGAATTAAAAATGCGACGTTGCACAACTTGGGAGCCTACTGGATATTCGTGCCAAATTTGGTCGATATCCGTTGAGCAATTCGGGATTCGACCATGGAGGGGCCCATGGATGTGCTATGGTCGACCGCGGGGGTAGTCCGAAGGGTCGATCGTAGATAGAATTTCACGTAGATTACGAATACGCGATAAAAAATAGGGGTTACCATTTCAATTAACGAAGTTGACCATGGTCGACCATAGTTCCGCTATGGTCAGGGAATTAAAAATGCGACGTTGCACAACTTGGGAGCCTACTGGATATTCGTGCCAAATTTGGTCGATATCCGTTGAGCAATTCGGGATTCGACCATGGAGGGGCCCATGGATGCGCTATGGTCGACCGCGGGGGTAGTCCGAAGGGTCGATCGTAGATAGAATTTCACGTAGATTACGAATACGCGATAAAAAAATAGGGGTTACCATTTCAATTAACGAAGTTGACCATGGTCGACCATAGTTCCGCTATGGTGAGGGAATTAAAAATGCGACGTTGCACAACTTGGGAGCCTACTGGATATTCGCGCCAAATTTGGTCGATATCCATCAAGCCATTCAGGAGTTGACCATGGTCGACCATAGTTCCGCTATGGTGAGGGAATTAAAAATGCGACGTTGCACAACTTGGGAGCCTACTGGATATTCGTGCCAAATTTGGTCGATATCCGTCAAGCCATTCAGGAGTTGACCATGGTCGACCATAGTTCCGCTATGGTCAGGGAATTGAAAATGCGACGTTGCACAACTTGGGAGCCTACTGGATATTCGTGCCAAATTTGGTCGATATCCGTCGAGCCGTTTGGCCGTGCATAGAAGGACAGACAGACAGACAGAGCGCATGCGCAGGGCGAACCGCTGGCTCTATCATGTTGAAATTTATATGGGACCTCAATGGGCCCTACCCGCTTAATCCCTGAGAATTACAGTGAAATTGGGTGAAATCTTTGGTTACTACGGCTGTAACAAGGAAATTGAATCTATTTAACGCCAGCGCATGCGCAGAGCGCACCGAGGGTCCGATCATGCTGAAATTCATACTGGAACTCACTAGGCCTTGTCCAAACAACCCTTGAAAATTTGAGCGAAATTGAATCAAAATTGTGAAAGTTATGCGTGTTTGTTGAATTTAACGTTAGCGCATGCGCAGGGCGTACCGCTGGATCAATCATGTTGAAATTTGTATGGGACCTCAAGGGGCCTTATCCGCACCATCCCTCAAAATTTGAGCTGAATCAATTCAAAATCGTGGAAGTTATGGCTGTAACAAGAAATGCGGACAGACTCACAGACTCACAGATTCACAGACTCACAGACTCACAGACTCACAGACCGACAGACACGGAACCAAATTTGTTCAGTAGGCTTTGAAACGCAAAATGCAAGTGGAAATTTTGATTTCTGAAGACAAAAATTTTTTGGCTCACGAAAGTGAACACAAGGCTTCCGCTGCTTCGCAGACTCGGAAGCAATACACTGCCAAGGTGATGGCACAGGAGCTTCCTCGTCACAATCAGAGTGACCCATTATAAAATAGAACAGACTCGGATGCAAAATAACATAACATTACATTACATTGCATAACATTACATAACGTTAAATATACATATTACATAACATAACATTACATAACATAACATTACATAACATTACATGAAAT
This sequence comes from Leptopterna dolabrata, assembly GCA_954871275.1. Classification (NCBI taxonomy): domain Eukaryota; kingdom Metazoa; phylum Arthropoda; class Insecta; order Hemiptera; family Miridae; genus Leptopterna; species Leptopterna dolabrata. The sequence goes on from OX940977.1 coordinate 21,617,377, forward strand.
ATACATATTATACATAGGTATTATACATAACATGACTTCCATAATACATTACGTCCATTATACATAACTAGCCTGACCGCTCGCTTCGCTCGCTATCCGAGATTCGCTGTACGCAGTATCGTGGAACCAACAAACGACGGAAAAATCCCATAGCCTACCGGGTATTTGTGCCCAATTTTATCAAAATCCGTCAAGCCATTCAGGAGTTGACCATGGTCGACCATATTTCCGCTATGGTCAGGGAACTAAAAATGCGCCTACGTTCAACTTGGGAGGCTACCGGATATTGGTGCCAAATTTGGTCGATATACGTTGAGTAATTCGGGATTCGACCATGGAGGGGCCCATGGATGCGCTATGGTCGAACGCGGGAGTAGTCCGAAGGGTCGATCGTAGATAGAATTTCACGTAGATTACGAATACGCGATAAAAAATAGGGGTTACAATTTCAATTAACGAAGTTGACCATGGTCGACCATAGTTCCGCTATGGTGAGGGAATTAAAAATGCGACGTTGCACAACTTGGGAGCCTACTGGATATTCGTGCCAAATTTGGTCGATATCCGTCAAGCCATTCAGGAGTTGACCATGGTCGACCATAGTTCCGCTATGGTCAGGGAATTAAAAATGCGACGTCGCACAACTTGGGAGCCTACTGGATATTCGTGCCAAATTTGGTCGATATCCGTTGAGGAATTCGGGATTCGACCATGGAGGGGCCCATGGATGCGCTATGGTCGACCGCGGGGGTAGTCCGAAGGGTCGATCGTAGATAGAATTTCACGTAGATTACGAATACGCGATAAAAAATAGGGGTTACCATTTCAATTAACGAAGTTGACCATGGTCGACCATAGTTCCGCTATGGTCAGGGAATTAAAAATGCGACGTTGCACAACTTGGGAGCCTACTGGATATTCGTGCCGAATTTGGTCGATATCCGTTAAGCCATTCAGGAGTTGACCATGGAGGGGCCCATGGATGCGCTATGGTCGACCGCGGGGGTAGTCCGAAGGGTCGACCGTAGATAGAATTTCACGTAGATTACGAATACGCGATAAAAAAATAGGGGTTACCATTTCAATTAACGAAGTTGACCATGGTCGACCATAGTTCCGCTATGGTCAGGGAATTAAAAATGCGACGTTGCACAACTTGGGAGCCTACTGGATATTCGTGCCAAATTTGGTCGATATCCGTCAAGCCATTCAGGAGTTGACCATGGTCGACCATAGTTCCGCTATGGTCAGGGAATTGAAAATGCGACGTTGCACAACTTGGGAGCCTACTGGATATTCGTGCCAAATTTGGTCGATATCCGTCGAGCCGTTTGGCCGTGCATAGAAGGACAGACAGACAGACAGAGCGCATGCGCAGGGCGAACCGCTGGCTCTATCATGTTGAAATTTATATGGGACCTCAATGGGTCCTACCCGCTTAATCCCTGAGAATTACATTGAAATTGGGTGAAATCTTTGGTTACTACGGCTGTAACAAGGAAATTGAATCTATTTCACGCCAGCGCATGCGCAGAGCGCACCGAGGGTCCGATCATGCTGAAATTCATACTGGAACTCACTAGGCCTTGTCCAAACAACCCTTGAAAATTTGAGCGAAATTGAATCAAAATTGTGAAAGTTATGCGTGTTTGTTGAATTTAACGTTAGCGCATGCGCAGGGCGTACCGCTGGATCAATCATGTTGAAATTTGTATGGGACCTCAAGGGGCCTTATCCGCACCATCCCTCAAAATTTGAGCTGAATCAATTCAAAATCGTGGAAGTTATGGCTGTAACAAGGAAATGCGGACAGACTCACAGACTCACAGACCGACAGACACGGAACCAAATTTGTTCAGTAGGCTTTGAAACGCAAAATGCAAGTGGAAATTTCGATTTCTGAAGAAAAAAATTTTTTGGCTCTCGAAAGTGAACACAAGGCTTCCGCTGCTTCGCAGACTCGGAAGCAATATCTATGATATCAATGGGAGGGAAAGGCACGCAAGACCCGCAAGAGTGTTGTGCAGTGCGTGAGGGTCTACCAGCTCCTTGAATGATCATGCTGGCAGCATTCCGTCATTTCCCTTGAATTATTTTCTGTGTTTCTAGATAAATGCAGCACCCTTTTCATTCAACCACCTAAAAATCGGTTACCTATTTGCGAACTCCTGTATTTTCATTTTCTCTTTCGACAAAGAATAACTAGAAATCTCTAAGGGGTTAAAAATAGGGGTTGAAATTTTCAGAACGCCGTATCTCGAAAACTTTCGATAGAAGGGTATGGTTTTTTTTAACGTTATTAAATTTGTCTTGAGCTAAACAATTTTTTGAGACCACCCGGAGCATCGTACGTCCAGCCGTTCGTGTGCACCAAAATGCTTCGTCAACACGATCGTGAATCGAACGGTATAAATCCGGCCAGGATATCATCACTAGGGAGCACCTGATTATAATCAAGGAAGGGGGGGGGGGGGGGGTATGAAGTCATTTGATAAGTGATGGACTATTGGATTTTGTTGATAGATACTTGTGAAACTTGAGCAAACGTTGAAGTATTATTGATGGGTAAATTATTACACAATGGTAAATTATTACACACCGGCAAATTATTACATAACGGTAAATTATTACACAACGGTAAATTATTACACAACGGTAAATTATTACACAACGGTAAATTATTACACAACGGCAAATTATTACACAACGGTTCATCTACGGATTTTGTTGATCGGTACTTTTGAAACTTGTACAACGGTTCAAATTGATCTCGAACTTGGGAATTTTTTAGACCATCAGGGGTACGTCCAGCCGTTCGTTCTCACTAAGGCCCTGAAGTTGGGCGCGAAAAGCTTCGTCAACATGATCGTGAATAAAACGGTATACATCCAGCCTGGATATCATTGCTGGGGAACACCTGATTATAATCACAGATGGCTGAATGAAATCGAGTTAGTTGTTCCGTGATATTATTTTCTTCTGAAGAATTACGGTTATTTTGGATTTTGTTGGTAGGTACCTACTTGAAACTTTAACAAACGTTATACTTCATGAATAAGAACGACTAATTATTAATTATAGAATTCTTGAATACGCCGCATATATTTATGAAATCTGATTGCCCGGGTGGCTCCAGTACTCGATTTAGGGCTTTCCCGGGGGAAGCACGAGGTACTGAACACAGAAAACAGTTTTCTAAGCAGGAGGGGCATCTACACAGGTAAATAATAACGTCGTGAAATAATTTGCAGGTTTTACATCGGTAATAAATTATATAACCACCCGCAATACGCCGGATGATCTTAATGATCACATAAAATAATAAGTACCAAGATTGGGGGGAAATGGGCCAATATTTAACCATTATCACCCGGAAGCGAACAAGTTTACTCATTCTAGCTGGGTCGAGAGAGAAAAACGCACTCATCATCGATCGCCCACTAATGAATAATCCAGAAACTCTTCAAATAAGCCGCCCCAATATCATCGACAATCAAAAAACCAATATCATCGACTCCAAAAAATCATTATTTATAATTCTTATGGCTAAATGAAGCTGCGAGTGTGTGACCCACATCCTAGTCGATTGAGCCAGCTAACTCTAGAATCCAACCGAATGGGTTAATATTGGTGCCAATTGAAGCCGGAAGGAAAAAAAAGAAGAAATGAACGACAATAATTATAAGTGTGCGAAAGCGCAATATCTATGTCATGGTTAATTCGTCGGAAATCATTCTTGATAACATTGTTAATGTTAACTAACAACTACTATAATGGCACGGCCAACCGATAATTGGTACGGCCTATATAATTGTCAACTATATAGGTACGGCCCAACCGATGTAATCCTACATGTTATTCAGGCTAATAGAGAAATTGTGTAACCATTTACGTATCACTCAGTACGTCTCATTTAGTACGTAACTACGTCTGAGCAGGAAAACGCGGATGCTAACCATCTATCAACAAGTACAACGACAGGTGTTGCGTTGGGAAGTAGATAAGTCAGAAGTTGAAGTAACGTTAGCGTCCAAGGAGTAATATGGAGAAGGAATAGTGATGTGTCAGCGTCAAAGAAGGAATACAGGAAAGCCTTCCTTGGGCCAAAATTGGTTCGATTAGTACCAAAATGTCCGTTAGGATGTCCTGATCACGCTTATTGATTATGAGCTCGATCGCATTTGATTTTGCTAATTAACAGCAAAAAATGTGCAATGGTTCCAACATTTTCTAGGTTTACAAGCTAAATGACGTTGGTGCGGTGTCGGTAAGTGGTTGAAGTGAGATTTCTATGCAAGTTTAATGATTTTTACCGAAATGGACGGCAGTCAGGAGGCCGCGAAAGGCGGCCCCCGCCGCCAAATTTGTATCCATACTATTATGAAGAACTGGAAGTATTGTACGACAATCTCTACACCGGAACTTTATTATAGGTATGGTATCACTTCAAAACCTAAATAATTCATATTCATGGAGGTTCGCTAAATTCCAAACAATGTTTTCAGATTTTACAAAGAAGATTTCCTCTTTACTACGAGTAGGTACCTACAAAAAGGTTATCTGTGGAGAAGGATACCTACATAGATTAAATTTTATATAAATACACCTTAACTTGGCTCTCCGTACCTTGCAAAGTAGGTATGAAAGAGGATAAAACCCCAACTTTTCCTCTCACGTACTTCCCCTCTTCCGTACTCATTACTATTAAACCCTAATCAGGTACCTTCGTAATTTCAAGAATAATAAGGAAATGATCAAACATTTGGTTACCTTTGCTTGGTGTGTGCCGAAAGAGGCGTGTTAGGTGAGGAAGGAAGTTCATCGTCATTTGGTGTGGATGTGCGTAGTTGGCTGCTGCAACAAATAAGAAAGACTGCTCTAATACACCGTAATTATTGCATAATGTGCATTATTACATAATAGTCGATACAAACAATAAAATAAAAACAATAAAATAACGTCTAAGTTCATTTTATACACGAAAAGTTCGAGTCATGCAGAATGACCATTTGAGCGCATGTTCAACATGAATAATGCACCTACATGAACTAACCTATAACCTATTACAGTACTGAACATTTTCCATCAGTTTTTAACTGGTTTAAGTAATGAAAAACTAAATTTGTTTAAATTTCTATCCCCCCCCCCCCAATGCCCAAACGTTCTAGTGGTATCAAAAATTGGTATTCATTTCATCAAAAATTACCATCGCCCCAATTTTCTTCTGGTTTACCACATAACTCAGAGATTTAGGGGTTAAATTGTGACCATTATAATCTGTCAACAACATATATGTGCCACATATTGGGGTCAGATATCTGAATTAGCATTGTGTAGGCTGAGCAGAATCCGACGTGTGGTGTTTTATTCAATGGCCATTATTCGTTTCCGGCCAAATTCCAAACTGACTGCCATATTATTTTCAAATAGGGACCATTTATGGTTCTAAGGAATTTTACATATTTGTAAAATTTCTACTACATAATATGTAGAATTCATTAGAACCACAAATGGTCCCTGTTTGAAAATAATATGGCACATAATATTATGTAGGTCAGAACTAAGAATTTGATGTGCCTCGCTCCTCACAAGACCCAAGTTAAGTTAATGGATAGTGAGAGTAAAGAACTCGGTAATTCCGTTACCTACAAGGAGCGTTTCATGTTCATTGCAATGGTTCTGGTTCTGACACCCGGCGGTTACGTGACAGTTAGGTACCTACCCACTAAGATCCTTCGTTTACCAGTGTCTTCCTTATGCGCACGGGTTAGGTGAGGGAGCTCATTGCTTCCATTATGTCATCGACTTTTTTCCACTTTTGCAACCGCCAATTCCTCTGGATCATTGCGTATACCTGCATCTGCGGTGGAAGAATTATCTGCCGTACATATTGGGTTTGCGCCGTTCTGATGATGCCCTTCCCTATTAGAATACCAGCTGTGGGGTCTCATAACCAGGATGTGTCCTATTGAGTCTTTCGCTCGAATTTCAACTGTAGCAATTGTGTGCCATTTCTGCCACTTGAGTTATGTTCTGGGTACAAGTATTCGCACAGTAAATAGGGTAAAGGTTTGAATGGCGTAATTCCTGTAAGTTTTTCTCCGTTATTGCGTTCGTTTTTGTAATAGCTCGGTTCCTTCCGTCCTTTCCCCCCAGATTGATCCCTTTCACTTTGACCACTCCCCTTCACATTGATTCTTCCACTTCAACAACCAGTCACAATCGACCTCCATTCATTTCTGGACTACAATTATTAAGCTCACCTCTCTCTAACTACCTTCAGTTAATTTTGTTTTACTGACAACGGTTTGATTAACGAAACCGGTATAAAAGTGTATATTGTTTGTGTTGGAAACATGAACCTTTCCGACCTCTATTGGCCTGTCCATTAAATACTTCAAGAAGAGCTACTGATGGTATCCGCTAGATCTGCCACTAGAGCTGAAGACGATTTTCTTTTGTTTCTAGTATGAACAAAATTTCGTTTGTTCCGAGTTCAGGTTTGGTTTATTATTTTCAATAATGAACCATTGGAATCGAGCATGAAAAAAAAATTCTTACCCCCCCTCAAAATTTGATGGTTTACGTTTCAAGGTATGTAGAATCCAAAACTGCAATAAAAATATTTCTGTCTGTCCGCCGTACGCCGTACGGGCCACTTTTCTTAGTTACCATGAAAGAAAATTGATGAAATTCGGGTTATAGGTTCCGTTTGGGGTCTAGTTGGTCCTCGAAGCGCGACGTTACTGTCAGTCATCTCTAAGGGGTTCAAAATAGGGGTTGAAATTTTCAAAACGCCTATACCATTTTTTTTACGTGAATATTTTTACGGTTTTAAATAGTTCTTGAACTTGCGAGTTTTTTAAGACCATCCGGAGCGTCGTACGTCCAGCCGTTCGTTCACAGTAAGGCCCCGAAGTTTGCACCGACAGGCATTTTCGACTCCAGTGTGAATGAAATTGTATACAACAGACGAAATCTCGTCACCAGGGACGCGCCGATTTTATTGGTGGGGTACCTAAGAGGTCGAGTTGGTTGTTCTGTGATTGTGTTGTGAAAATGATGTGCGTTTCTTTTTGTTAGGTACTGTTTGCAATCGACAGAATTATTTTAGCAACATTTACCTCGTGATTTAGGTAGGTACCTAGTAACGAGTACGGGGTTAGGTATTAACCTACGGAGGGTGTGCGATCCGGCTGGATTTTGTTGATAGGTACTTTTGCAACTAGAACAACCGATGAAGTATTATTGATGGGTAAATTATTACACAATGGCAAATTATTACACAACGGTTCATCTACCAAGAAGGGGCTGGATTTTGTTGATAGGTACTTTTGCAACTAGAACAACCGATGAAGTATTATTGATGGGTAAATTATTACACAATGGCAAATTATTACACAACGGCTCATCTACCAAGAAGGGGCTGGATTTTGTTGATAGGTACTTTTGCAACTTGAACAACCGTTGAAGTATTATTGATGGGCAAATCATTACACAACGGTTCATTATCCTATCTCCGCAGAAGTGGAACCTATACAGGTAAATTATTACACAACGGTTTAGGGAGGTACCTAGTAACGAGTACGGGGTTAGTACCTTCTGTCATTATACGTTCAATCTGAGTTTTTGCAGCCAGCCTCTTTGTATAGAGTATTATCCTAATAATCCTGAGTGCTTTTTGCTACTACGTTCGACTCAAGTGTTTGGAGACTCCCCAAAGTAAGTGATTCAGTAATCAGTTTGGATTAGTATGAGTCAAGCTTTATGATAAAAGGTCTTAATCAAAAACACTGATCAACCTTCAGTTTGTGACAGTGGCTGTTCTCGAGTTCGTTCCGTGAAGATGGGGTCGTTTTGGTGGAAGCATAATCGATATCTCTTCTAAACCGGTGATAATATCGCTGGTCTAGGAGGAGGACTCTCGAGGGGAAATGGATTTCCAATATTTCATCGCTTAGTGATTTAGTTGGTTGCCCCGCTTTTTCAATACGTCGCAGCTGAATACTGGAATTTTAGATGGTTGTTTCATAATCACAAATAGCTAAACTTTAGATATGTTACCCAACGAGCGAATTATACCAATATCCGGATAATAACTCATTCAAACTACATCAAATCACTATCACGGAATAACAAGTCGGCAGACAGTAAAACTGGTTCCAATCGACTGTAAACTGAATTCAGCTGAAATGTCGCAATTAGTGGAGGCATGTAACCAGGCTGTCAGTATAAGATGGGGTCGAAAAAGTGCTGGAAATTGTACTGAGAACTAATAACGCAATTATAAAACGAAAACGGAATGATATGGCGTGACAAGAAAAACAAAATTAATAGCTCGAATGTCAGAGACAATCACGCAATCGCCGGAGAAAGAAGAAATTGCATCCGTGGGCGGAGGCAATTCAGGAATGACCTTGTCAAGAAAGCGAGAGATGGAATATTATATACCAGGGGGAAGTTGACGCAATGGAAATGTTAAAGGTGATGTAGGAAGTAGGAAGATCTTCTTCTTTCGGGAAGGGAGTTTGTGAGACGTACCTACCTACGGAAAATACAGATTACCTACTAACTTGCAATTAGGTAGATGAACAAATTGTTTACACTGTCTAAAAATGGCACCGCGGGCACCGCGTTGCGCAGCATTTTAAATGTAGAGATTGGAACCAGTAAATTTGGGACTCACTTTAAATAAGCCAACCAACTCTCACTTTTAATTCCACAGTAACTGGAGTAATAATAGCTCCTACGCATGCGCTACATGAAATATTTGTAACGCCTACACCCCTGGTTGTGTTCGACCGATTTTGATGATATTTTCAAGGGCCACTCAACTACATAATTATGACAGATCCCACTGTAATGTATTTTTTTAAATTGGTGTAACAATGGATCTGCCCATGCGCAAACTAGATCTCTTTTATGAAATTTCAACTCTCTGTGATTTATTCCGATTCTGCTCGTTTGATAATTGGGGTGTGGTTTCATTAGTACATACTATTTATTTATTTATTTTGCATAATTCAGGAACAACCCCCAATTATTATATAATTGAAGGAATGATGAATGAGTGAAAAAAAAAATTGAGAACAAAGCAGGAAAAAAACAGGCATAATTATAAATCTAGGGATGCGGGAGCATCCCGCCCGCCAAGAAAAAACAGAAAAACGCTGCAAAGTCCTTGTCACATGGGTTTATTATTCTTTGGACAAACCTACAGAAATGTTGGCTGTTTATTTATTGTTTATTTCATGTGAAATAATTGAAATAGCTATTTCTGATTGTTTCCACCATTTTTGGCCCCTAAAACACGAATTTACGCTCCTTTTTTTTCTTTTAGCGAATTTTCAAAGAAAATGAAGCTATTGCAATGGCTTCGAAATTTAAATAATATAAATTTTTGGAAATTTTCTTCATAGAAATCCGTTTCAGACCATTCTAAAACGATTCCTGAAATTTAACACTTTTTTATATGTATATATATATATATTTATTTATATATGTGTCACTCCAGACGATAACTCTCGATAGAATTGAGATAAACAGCTCAAATTTGCACAAAAAATCTATCTTGGCAATCGAAAGGCTAAGTTCGAAGATGGGCGAAATTGGCCTACTCTAAGGAGGGTTTTGGCGCATTTAAAGTGCGCAAAAATTACCCAAAAATCCCCAAAATGTTATTTTCCAACAAGTGACCCCTCATTTTAAAGGTTTTTGCACGCCGAACACGATGGTGGAATCGGATTTTAGATATCTTGATCCGTTCTCAAATTAGAGCATTTAAAGTGCGCAAAAATTACCTAAAAATCCCCAAAATGTTATTTTCTAACAAGTGACCCCTCATTTTAAAGGTTTTTGCACGCTGAACACGATGGTGGAATCGGATTTTAGATATCTTGATCCGTTCTCAAATTAGAGCATTTAAAGTGCGCAAAAATTACCCAAAAATCCCCAAAATGTTATTTTCTAACAAGTGACCCCTCATTTTAAAGGTTTTTGCACGCTGAACACGATGGTGAAACCGGATTTTAGATATCTAAATCCGTTCTTAAATTAGAGCATTTAAAGTGCGCAAAAATTACCCAAAACTAGGATAATCTTTAAACTCTTACCCCCCCCCCCCCACCCCCTTAGAGTGGTCAGATTGAAAAATGTGAGAAGTATTAATTGAAGACGAGAGTTCGAAGCAAAAAAGGGGGAGGCAAACGATTAGTACAACTCCTTGAATTTCCCATTTGACATATAATTGTTATGATACCTTCATAGATAGACAAGTACCGGCCCACGTATTACTAGAAGGAAGACGAAAGAAAAAATCTATTTCAAATTATTCAATTTAGGTACTAACAGTAGGAGGAAGAAGGTTAGGTAGGTATCTTATCAATTTATTATCAGTATCATACGAATATTTGATATTCAAAGGTAGGTAGGTACTTAACATGATAAAAATAATATCAATGAAGAAGGAAGGATCTACCTACCTAGTAGAGCAAATCTTGAACTGGTTTTAGATACCAGGCCTGAAATCGTAGTCAAGAGGAAAGGCCATTCAGAAGGAACAAGGAATCTACTCATAAGAAACGGTAGAATCAGGATGGACAAAACGTACAAATTAAAATAAATACGAAGAGAATATACATAGAAAACCAAATTTTAGACCGAAGTTTTCCTTTATTCAAAACCATAGCCATTAATTCGAATATTTCTTTGAAAATTCGCTCATTAAGTCATGCTGCATGACTGGTTTTTTCCCAAATTATTTTTGATCATTGGTAGTGCCATTTAATCGTATTGATCCACATGTTGATACTACTTCCAGTGTTATTACACAAATTGATGGTGATTTCAGACGATTTCCCAGGTTTTTGAGTCATAAAACATAAATTTTGGGAGCTGATTTGGTAGAACCTCGATTTTCCATTCTTTGGTCAAAATCGACTTGATATTCGGTCTTCTCGTCCCCAGAAACATGGAAAACGATACCTCAAAAGCTCATGTTACTAACATGTTACTAAAACACAAAAAGTACCTACTTTTGTGCACATTTTCACTCATAACATCCCTGGGTATATTCCGATCGGGCTGAAAAGTTTCGGGACACAACTAGGGCCAAAATGGAGCATGTTTGCGAAAGAACGACTTTTTTAGACCAAAAATGAAGCCGGTGCACGTGATACGGCGTACGGCGTACGGTGGACGGCGGACGGACATTGCATTTTTGGAATCTACGCACCTTGAAACGTAAAACGAAAAAATTTTGAGGGGGGGTTATAAAAATTTTTTGCTGAGCGATTACATAGGTGTATTATTCACAGAATAATAAACCAAAACTCGAAAGCGACCAAGAACACTGTTTACCCGACAGAACAAGTAGGATCCCCCCTCACACCGTATCACGGCCCCCTGCGGGCTCTCCGGTGTTCATCTTTCGTACACATAATTCGCGAGGGACCCCTGAGGATGTACACCAAATGTCAACCCTCCAGACCATCAGGTGTTGGAGTTGTGGAAGTTTTAAAATCGCTATTTTTCAAGTTTTTCTAGTTGTCGTCGTTGTTCTTCTTTGACAGGGCTGGCCTTACAGACATTTAACGGATAGAGCTGAAATTTTGCACACACATTCGCTAGGCTCTTCATCCCCCTTCCCCCATCTTTCAACCACAAGGGGAGGGGGTGTTAGGCGTAGGTTAGAGAGGGTTTCAAGAGCTAAAATCTGGTACACATGTTCACTGGGGCTCCCTGAGGAAGTGTTCAAAATCTGAAGCCGAGTAATAACTGGTTAAAAACGCTGTAAATTATGGTCAAATCACGTTTGAAGCGCTGTATACAACAGGGTAATTTGGGGGTGGGGGGTGAGGATACATCACCGAACTGTATGAATCACAAAGTAACAACTTGAGGATGTACTATACATTATACTACACTTCTTGGTCGCTTCTTTTACATATTTACATGGTCCTCTAGGATTCGCACTTGCATTTTCATGATTCCTATGTTTTGGAATTTTACAAACTACCTATTTAGGATCGCGGGTGAATAAGTACTTTTACTCTGTATTTGTTCAATATTGCCCTACCGTATGTATAACAATGCAGTACGCCAAAAGACTAGGATTTGGCAACGGTATGGTTCCAGGATTTGCCATGTAAAATCAACAATTTAAACTGACTGTATTTCGACCGAGCCCCATCAAAACGGTCACGGTCGACGTCACCATATAGGGAGATGCTTGTTAGCGGATCGATAAACCTTTCAAGAAACAATTGCGTCTTAGTAACAATAATATTGACAGCCTCGACATTATTCTGATAGAGCCGTCAATACCAGGATGTTTTCCTGATGAAATTATGATAACTAACAGGAGATTCCTTGCTGCTCCCATCAGTTTTCCATGAAACCAGTAAAACTTGTAAGCTAGTTTCTTCACCCTACGCATTCATACGTTCAGTAAGACCACGCGGAATTGATTTTCCTCCAAGAACTTATGAAGCATGCAATGGAACCAGTCGTGGCGCCGGTAGGACCTCACGCACTGTTGGGTGTCGCGATGGCTCGTCAGGACGCCCGTCGCCACACGCAATGACGACGTGCTGTGCACTTCCGTATTAAAATCTATAGCTTTGTGAACCGTAGACCGCCATTACCCGACTGCTAGGAAAGGTTTTATCTTCTTTCTCAAGCGTGCATTCTTGCATTTAATTACTCGAAACTATGCGGACGAATATTATGACGCGAAAGAGAACATTAGAATGGCTTTAATAGTTTTGGTTTATTATTTTCAATAATGAATCATTGGAATCGAGCATGAAAAAAAAATTCTTACCCCCCCTCAAAATTTGATGGTTTACGTTTCAAGGTATGTAGAATCCAAAACTGCAATAAAAATATTTCTGTCTGTCCGCCGTACGCCGTACGGGCCACTTTTCTTAGTTACCATGAAAAAAAAATTGATGAAATTCGGGTTATAGGTTCCGTTCGGCGTCTAGTTGGTCCTCGAAGCTCGACGTTACTGTGAAATAGGGGTTGAAATTTTCAAAACGCCTATACCATTTTTTTACGTGAATATTTTTACGGTTTTAAATAGTTCTTGAACTTGCGAGTTTTTTAAGACCATCCGGAGCATCGTACGTCCAGCCGTTCGTTCACAGGCCCCGAAGTTTGCACCGACAGGCATTTTCGACTCTTTTGTTTTCGCTCTGTAGGTCCATCTGGTATCGAAGGTAGGTCGTACCGCATACAAGAGCTGAACTTTGTTTTGAAGGTGGTCGTAGCGCGATTAATTTCGAAAGATTGGCTCTTAATAAATTGGTCAATAAGATCACCAATGAGAACACTCTCATTGTCAATATTAAGTGTATTGGTCTATTCGTGTGTTACAATCGTGCTATCCGTATCCAGGTTGTTCTTGAAACACAATTTGAACTTGATACTGATGCGCCAGCAAATCTCTAATACCTAATTATTTTCAGGGCAAGCGGAAAGAATAACCAGCCTTACTGCCGGTAGATACACTTTATTTCCGGTAGACCGCGCATTCTGTAGCCCACCAAAAAGAACCAGAAAGGTCACCACTAATACAGGCGACGAAAGATTAGTTAATAAAACATATACTACTTGAAAAATTCAAAATTATTAAGAGTGATAGGGTGGGCAAATCTTTGAATGATGTAATTCCTCTAAGTTTTTCACCATTATTGCGTTCATTTCTGTAACAGTTTGCCCCCCCCCCCCCTCCCATCACAACTTGCTCACCCTACCAACCTTTCACTTTTTGGCATTCACTTCCATGGCCAATTAATCGACCTTATCGACCACCAATCAGAATCGACTTTTTTCACTTCTCCTTTCATCTTCACAACCAATCCAAATCGAGAACCTTTCACTTTTTGGGACTATGAGGTCACCTCTCTCTAATGCCTTCAGTTATTGTATGTTACTGACGATGGTTTGACCACCGAATCTATAACAGTGTATTTTTCGTGTATTAGTGGAAACAGACATCCTCTCAATAACTCCGTTTTTATTCGTTGAAATGGATTTCCAAGATTTCATCGCGATTGAAGTCCGGCCGGGATATCATCACTAGGGAGCACCTGATTATAATCAAGGATGGCTGTATGAAGTCGGATTGGTTGTTCTGCGATATTATTTCATTTGATAAGTGATGGACTATTGGATTTTGTTGGTAGGTACTTGTGAAACTTGAACAAACGTTGAAGTATTATTGATGGGTAAATTACTACACAATGGTAAATTATTACACAACGGCAAATTATTACACACCGGGAAATTATTACATAACGGTAAATTATTTCACAACGGTAAATTATTTCACAACGGTAAATTATTACACAACGGCTCATCTACCAAGAAGGGGCTGGATTTTGTTGATCGGTTTGCAACTTGAACAACCGTTGAATTATTATTGATGGGCAAGTTATTACACAACGGTTCATTATACTTGACCACGAAGGTAGGTGACCACAGAAAACAGTGATCTACGCAGAAGGGGCATCTATTTCACTCCTCATCAACAATAATTTCCCTTCATCACTTCATTATTTGCGTTTCTTTTTGCCGTTTTAGTTACTGTTTGTCATCGACAGAATTATTTTAGCAACATTTAACACGTGATTTAGATAGGTACCTAGTAACGAGATCGGTTAGGTACTAACCTACGGAGGGTCTGCGATCTTCATAATATGTATAGAATAGTACATATTATATTATATAGACGGGTTATCTATACAGAGAGCTGTGATATGTAACAGGGGTATTCTGTACAAAATAATAAACCGTTGTGCAGGGATTTGCTGCGTTTTCAAATGAAATGATATCATAGAACAACCAACTCGACTTCATACTCCGTGTATATCATCGCAGGTACTCCCTAGCAATGATTATCTCGGGCCAATTCCCGATTGTTGCCGCGTCCCTAGCGATGATATCTGGGCTGAATTTATATAATTTCATTCACCTTCCTGTTAAAAAAGGCTGTCGGTGCAAATGTCTGGACCTTACAGTGAACGAACGGCTGGACGTACAATGCTCCGGGTGTTCTTATAAAACTCCCATGTTCGAGAACTATTTATTTAAAACCGTAAAAAAATTAGAGATAACTCTTAGGGATGACTGACATTAACCCCGAGCTTCGAGGACCAACTAGACCCCAAATGGGACCTATAAACCGAATTTCGGTACATTGTAACTAAGAGAAGTGCGGAGTACAGCGTACGGCGGACGGACAGAAATTTTTTGGTTTATTATTTTCAATAATGAACCTTTGGAATCGGGCATGAAAAAAAAATTCACCCCCCCCCCCCCCAAAATTTGATAGTTTACGTTTCAAGTTATGTAGAATCCGAAAATGCAATAAAACGTGCAGCAAACTATTACACAAAGGTTTATTATTCACCTGCATAGATGCCCCTTCTGCGTAGATCACGGTTTTCTGTGGTCAATACCCTCGAGCTCCCCCCAGGAAAGCCCTAAATCGAGTATTGGAGCCGGCTCCGGAATTAAAGATTCCTGCAAATGCGCGGGATTCGATAATTCAATCATTAATCATTTGTAGTTATTCATGAAGCATAAACAATAAACCCTTGGGTAATAATTTACCTGTATAGGTGCTCCTTCTACGTAGTTAGTATAATGAACCGTTGTGTAATAATTTACCGTTGTATAATAATTTGCCCATCAGTAATACTTCAACGGTTGTTCAAGTTGCAAAAGTACCCATCAACAAAATCCAGACCCTTCTAGGTAGATGAACCGTTGCGTAATAATTCAGCGTTGTGTAATAATTTACCGTTGTGTAATAATTTGCCATTGTGTAATAATTTACCCATCAATAAAACTTCAACGTTTGTTGAAGTTTCAAAAGTACCTACAAAAAAATCCAATAGATCCATCATTTTTCAAATGAAATAATAGCGCAGAACATACAGCCTTCGGTGATTATAGTCAGGTGCTCCCTAGTGATGATATCTGGGCCGGATTTATACCGTTCGATTCACGATCGTGTTGACGAAGCTTTTTGGTGCAAACGAACCGCTGGTCGTACAATGCACCGGGTGGTCTCGAAAAATTCTTTAGTTCAAGATAAAATTAAAAACGTTTAAAAAACCGTACCCTTCTACTGAAAGTTTTTGAGCTACGGCGTACTGAAAATTTCATCCCCTTAGAGATGAGCTTCGAGGACCAACTAGACCCCGAACGGGACCTATAAACCGAATTTCGTCAATTTTGGCTCATGGTTACTAATCAAAGTGCCAACTACGGCGTACGGCGGACGGATAAATTTTTTTTTAAATTGCATTTTCCGATTTTACATACCTTGAAACGTAAACCATCAAATTTTGAGGAGGGGTTAAACTTTTTTTTTTCATGGTCGATTCCAAAGGTTCACTATTGAAAATAATAAACCAAAATTTATGTCCGTCCGCCGTACTTAGCACTTTTCTTAGTTACCATGAACCAAAATCGACGAAATTTGGTTTACGGGTCCCGATGGGGGCCAATTGGTCCTGGAAGCTACTGTCAGTCATCTCTAAGGGGTTAAAAATAGGGGGTGAAATTTTCAGAACTCCGTAGCTCGATAACTTTCAACAGAAGGGTATGGCTTTTTTAACGTTTTAAAATTGCTAAACAATTTTTTGAGAACACCCGGAGCATTGCTCGAGCAGCCGTTCGTTTGCACCGAAAAGCTTCGTCAACATGATAGTGAATCAAACGGTATAAATCCGGCCCAGATATCATCGCTAGGGAGCACCTGATTATAATCATGCATAGCTGTATGAAGTCGAGTTGGTTGTTCTGCGATATTATTTCGTTTAAAAAATGATGGATCTATTGAATTTTGTTGGTGGGTACTTTTGAAACTCGAACCACCGTTGAAGTATTATTGATGGGCATATTACTAAAAAACGGTAAATTATTACGTACGAGGGGCACCTATACGGGTAAATTATTACGCAACATTTTATTATTTGCCTTATGCTTCATGAATAAATACAAATAATTAATTATTGAACTATTGGAACCCGCATATTTCTAGGAAACTTTAATTCCGGTAGCGGGCTCCAGTACTCGATTCAGGGCTTTCCTGGGGGGAGCTCGAGGGTAATGACTACAGAAAACAGTGATCTACGCAGAAGGGGCCTCTATACAGATAAATAATAAACCTTTGGGTAATAATTTGCAGCGTTTTTATTGCATTTTCGGAATGTACATACCTACCTTTAAACGTAAACCACCAAATTTTGAGGAGGGGTTAAAAAATTTTTTCATGTTCGATTCCTAAGGTTCATTATTGAAAATAATAAACCAAAAATATATACATATATCTAACTACAGTTTGAACAAAAAATCCAAATGAGAGGGAGTTGTAAAAGATATTCATTATGACAAATAATAGAGATCTTATTTGGAAAACCCCAATAACGCTAGAGAAAAAGGAGTTCTATCCCTCCTATAAACTGCAGGTATTCACTGTTTAAATACTGTGGAACATCCGTTATAAAAATTCCAACAACATCGATTTTGAATTTATTTATTGAATTGATGATAATAGTTGGCTGAAATAATCCTATAAATAAGATCGTTGTTGATCTTATGACCATTAGTAAAGTATCGATCGTTCTTAATACAAAGAATATTACAGCCACGCAATAATAATATTGCTGTGGTGTAAATGCCAACGTTTCTATTCTGTATGTGCTTGCGTTGCGTGCAGGACATCAACTTCTTTTTCATCTTGATAAAAAAAATCTTCCTCGGCTGAACATGAGATTCCCCCTCAATTTTCCAAGGACGTTCCGAGTCGTTACTTCTTTCTTTTACTAACTCGACTGTTCACATTTTCTATGATACACCATATAAAAATATAAAAAAATCACGAGAAATAAACGTGAAATTATTTTTCAGTTTTACGGAAAGATATTAAAATACTTTCCTGAATAGATCAGGTGCATGTATAATGTAATTTGTACAAAGTGCTTTTATTTAAGATTGGATAGTTCATTTATATGTTGAATCGAAATGTTCAGATTACGTTATGCGTTTTAGAATTTTTTAGAACAAATTTTTTTCTTTGTCTTTCTGTCTGCAAATCCTTGTAATGCACAGAAACACGTGAAATAATCGATGTAATGAGCTGAAATCGGAGATCTAGGGACGGGTGAGCGTCCCGCTCACCAAGAAAATCGAAAACCTATGTAATTATGTACCTACCTACCTACAGCGACCAATACACTGTTTACAAAACAACACAAGCAGCGATCCCCCTCCCCCTCAACTCGGCCCCCTAGGGGTCTCCGATGTTGTTTTTCGTACGTCACCTATTCTCGAGCGGCCCCTGAAGATGTGTACCAAATTTCAACCCTCGGGACTATCAGGTGCCGGAGTTATAGAAGTTTGAAAATCGATATTTTTCACGTTTTTCTACTTCTTGTTGTTCTTGTCGCTCTTTGACAGGGCTACAGCCTCATAGACATAACGGATCGAGCTGAAATTTTGCACACACATTCGTTATGCTCCAAGGAGGTGCCTTTTGGGCATTTCCTCTCCCCCCCCCCCCCCCCCACAACCATTTTGACATGTATAGGCATAAGTTAGTAGGTGTATACTGAGAAATTTTTGTTACGGGTATACAGACTCACATACATAAAGGATTGAGCTGAAATTTCGCAAACACAATTGTTAGGCTCCATGGAAGTCTAAAATCCTTTTGTGCATTTTGTCCCATCCCCCCCAATTTTGAAAATTTTTAGATAAGTAGGTACCTATTGAGAAATAATGTTTAGGTAGAGTACTGGGAAAAAATATTTATACTTATTCAACCAACGCAAAACGATGTGATATCTCCCCCCCCCCCCCCCCCAACAACCCTGTTGTAAACATTTACCCGCCAAAAAAAGTAGTAAGTAAGTAGATAGTAATGAGTAGGTACTAAGTAAATAGTACTGAGTAGGTAGTGCTGAGTAGGTACTAAGTAGTTAGTACTGAGTAGGTAGTACTAAGCAGGTACTAAGTAAGTAGGTACTGAGTAAGCAGGTACTGGGGAAAAATGTTTACTTCATCAATGCAAAAAGATGTCCCCCCCCCCCCACAACAACCCTGTTGTCAAAATTTGCCCGCCAAAACAAAAACAGCCTCTAGCTCTTGCATGTGTGCGATAGAAACTGATAGAAACCTGTTCCTTCCCCCTCTGTTGGATATGTGTACAGAAACCTGTTCCTTCAACCCAAACCTTGAAATTTCTTTCAACGCTATTTGGCGGGGGCTTTTAGCCTGCCGGGACAAAAAGCTTCAGAACTAAGGAAACCTGTGCTAGCAAGCTCACCGAGTTGTCCATATATATTTTTTTCCTATCAGCCATTGATTTCTTATGGCGTACAGATTCTTTGCCACTATCAACTCTGCAAACGCCTTCTTTGATAACAATACTGTACCTATCCGTTCATTTCCATTTTTGCGATTGAAATCAATCGGAAAGTGGAATCTGGGACACGGAGGACATCACAAAGTTTTATTCTGAATTGACCGCGACTAGTTTTTGATACAAAGATCGCAACACCTATGCCAGTTATTCTACAGTACTGTTTGATGCGAGTTATCCAAATTTGGGATCGTCTATTTCTCTATACTCTACAAAGGTCATTTCTATGCGGTGAGCAATGACTACTGGCTCCGCTATCAATCAGCTACTCATAATCTCTCGGCATACATGCAACGCTCAAACAAGCTGCATTCATCGATCGTTCACTTCCTGGTCTGGTTCTTGCTGTCATTCTTTTGATCGTTCCTGAACTTGCTGTATCTGGCCACGTGGCCATCCTTATCACAAACGTAACACTTTCTTCTGCTGTCTCGTTCAAAAACGCTGCAAAGTCCTTGTCACATGGGTTTATTATTCCATTGGACATACCTACAGAAACGTTGGCTGTTTATTTATTGTTTCTTTCATATAAAATAATTTAAATAGCAATTTCTGGTGGTTTCCACCAATTTTGGCCCCCAAAACACGAATTAGGTAGGTACGCTCCTTTTTTTTTTTCAAATTATCTTTGATCATTGATAGTACCATTTAGTTGATGGTGATTTCAGACGATTTTCCAGGTTTTTGGTAATCGCTCAGCGAAAAATTTTTATAACACCCCCTCAAACTTTTTTTTTTTTCCGTTTCAAGGTGCGTAGATTCCAAAAATGCAATGTCCGTCCGCCGTCCGCCGTACGCCGTATCACGTGTACAGGCTTCATTTTCGGTCTAAAAAAGTCGTTCTTTCGCACACATGCTCCATTTGGGCCCTAGTTGTGTCCCGAAACTTTTCAGCCCGATCGGAATACACCCGGGGGTGTTATGAGTGAAAATGTGTGTAAAAATAGGTACTTTTAGCGTTGTAGCAACATGTTGGTAACATGAGCTTTTGAGGTATCGGTTTCCAAGTTTTTTTGGACGAGAAGACCGAATATGAAGTTGATTTTGACCAAGGAGTGGAAAATTGAGGTTGTACCAGATGTTCAGCTCCCAAAATTTATTTTTTACGAGTCAAAAACCTGGGAAATCGTCTGAAATCACCATCAATTTGTAGAATAACACTAGGAAAAGTGTCAACACGTGGATCAAGACGATTAAATGGTACTACCAATGATAAACGATAATTAAAAAAAAAAAAAAGCTGCAAAGTCCTTGTCACATGGGGTTTATTATTCTACAGAAATGTTGGCTGTACATTTATTGTTTGTTTCATGTGAAATAATTGAAATAGCTATTTCTGATGGTTTCCACCAATTTTGGCCCCCAAAACACAAATTAGGTAGGTACGATCTTTTTCTTTTTTTTTCAAATTAACTTTGATCATTGGTAGTGCCATTTAATCGTTCTAGTGTTATTCTACAAACTGATGGTGATTTCAGACGATTTCGCAGGTTTTTGACTCATACAAAATCAATTTTGGGAGCTGAACATCTGGTACAACCTCAATTTTCCACTCCTTGGCCAAAATCGACCTCATATTCGATCTTCTCGTCCCCAAAAACATGGAAAACGATACGTCAAAAGCTCATGTTGCTAAAACGCAAAAAGTACCTATTTTTACACACATTTTCACTCATAACACCCCTGGGTATATTCCGATCGGGCTGAAAAGTTTCGGGACACAACTAGGGCCCAAATAGAGCATGTGTGCGAAAGAAAGACTTTTTTAGACCGAAAATGAAGCCTGTACACGTGATACGGCGGACGGCGTACGGCGGACGGACATTGCATTTTTTGAATCTACGCACCTTGAAACGGAAAAGAAAAAAGTTTGAGGGGGGTTATAAAAATTTTTTGCTGTGCGATTACATAGGTGTATTATTCAGAGAATAATAAACCAAAACCTGCGCTAATAGTGCGTTAGGTTCTTATGGTTTCTCTGATCCAATTTCTTCGCGGCTGAGGAAGTTTTTTTGGCGGGTAAATTTTTACAACAGGTAGCACCTAATCACCGCACCGGGTTGGGCCTAGGTGATCCCAAATGAATTTCATGAAACTTCCATCTGCGCAAACGTTAATTAAAATCCTCACCACTGGAGCATAATTGGAATTGTATTCCGTAGCGCAAGCGCAAACAGGCGTGTGATCTTGTGATGGCTACGAGGAACCTATGTGCTACCTTGTGGCAGACCTTTTTCTTTAATTCTTTCCTAATGAATGTGAAAACAATAAAAATTAGGGAAACATGAATTTATACGCTACCTTTAATTTATGATTTACAAATCAGTTTCAAACTTAAGATCAAGTAAATCAAGATCCGTACGATGTATATGATAGGTTGTTAGTAAATGGTTTGCTCTAGTTATAGTTTGGTAGGTACGATTGCGATATACACTCACCCTTTCAACCCTTGAGTACCAATTCCATTAAGTAGATAGGTACTAGGCATAGTGTAAAACTGAATGTAATATTCTTGGGTATGAATTAAACGAAAACCGGAATTGAGATAACTATGTGCACGATCTTTTCAATTTGAGCGACTGTCTAGTCGTCGGAATTCAATAACGAATCGGCGATTGATAAGAAAACTATCACGCGGAGGAAGGGTAGGTATACCTAGAATGGTTTTGTTTGGCAGCAGAACTCGTTAAAAACTGAAATACAAGTAAGACATAGTTGCTGTTTTTTAAGCGTAGCCAAACAATAGAAGGTATCAACACTTCATGAATATGTGACGAAGGCGCTGCTCACCATAATACCGAAACTAAGTGGTTACCGGGTAGTGACGGCAAGCTGTGAAAATATCGTTCCATCGAGACCACAAGCACGTAGCACACGTGCTGAAAAAATAAATATAAACGTTTTGTTGACGAAACTGACATAACGATCGTGCGGATGCTAGGACAGAAGCTTCGAATCAACCGAAGGGTGCAATTATTGTGGTGGATAAACAAAAGTAATTTGAATTGTTCACATGCAAGAACTAGTAACAGTAATGAATATGAGTAGGTAGAGGTAAGCGGTTAGTATGCAGTCATTGATAGTTTTTCCTATTATACTCAGTACCTACTCCCCTCCACTAGTTGGCCAGGCTGGCACTTATTTCTTTTCATGATGATAAAACAGATGAATGATGATGCTGAGATTATAATAAAATGTAAAAGCCCCATTTTATCCGGTTCATAGTTATAAAGTAACAAACTCATAAAATGAGTCCCCTATAAGTTCTTACGTTCCGGTCATGGAAGTGGTGCGTGAAAGTTTTAAACAGAACGCAGAACTTCAGTCAGTGGTGCATCCTGTTGGGACAAGATTCACTATTGAAGGAATTCCCCCCCCTCCCCTCCTCATCACAGCATTAGCACGGAGTACTACGATAATGGTGGTGACTGGACACCTACCTATTCGTACATGATGGATTCTTTCGTAAAATTATCTAAATAAACGTATACTTATTTTAAGTAACCAAAATATATTCATATTCCTAAAGACGAGCAGACTCATACGCTTAGGTGAATGAGAGCTAGCATGAATTAAGCTGATACAAGGTATGGCACTACTGGTGACATGCACAACACGGAAAAAAGGGAAAAATTAAGCATGAAAGATGAAACCAAGGATATTTGGGTACCAAAGATAAACTTCACGCACGAGTAAACTCTTCTTGTTAAGTGTGATCCAATGTAAAGTAACGGAGACCTACGAGCCTAATGACTAATATCATCATTTCGACTAGCTATCACCGTTAACTTATTTACGGGCACAGACGGTACTTTATCACTGTGCGTAGTCTACCGGGGAGAGCCCGCCATAACTTCGAACAACAGGGTGATGTACAGTAGGCAGCGTTTTACATTTTTGGTTGGTCAGTACTAAGGAAGGAATAGACGGGTGGGGGAATGGCCATTATCCGACTGAAAGTTTGGAATTTTGCAATGAGCAGTGTGTCGTTCATATTAGTTTTGTTCGCTGTGGGGGGAAAGCCACACGCAAACAACTTGAAAGTTACTTGGGCGTTCGCAGTGGATTTCCTGGCTCTTCTCTGACTGTATAATATCCATGTCACCTTGTTCGCTGTGTTCTTCTGACTACTTGTAGACGGTTTTCTAATTCCCAGATAGGTCAGATGATTTAGTTTTCTGAAGAGATACCCCCACCATCTTCCGTCAGCGACAGCCAATAAAATCATTCGATTTCTAGCTTCGGATTCATGCGTGCGCTATGTTTGTGCGCTGTAAAGTTCCAGCCAAACCCGTTTGCGGTGCTCGAGACGTTCAAGTGGTTTCCAAGTCGGCGTTGGTCGCGCAAGCTCACTGGGCAATTCACAAATCGGTTAGCTAGTGGGCTGCAAGTCACCCGTGAAACCCACAGTGAACTGCTGCTATTATGTCGCTAATGTCGGAAAAGCGTGAACAAGCAATTTGTTTCCAGCTGGCATGAAGCTATCCCATCCCCATCTATTCTAATGGAATGGGCTCAAAAATTGGGAATCACGGGTGCCAGAATGGATAACAAAACCCATTTCTTTAAAAATCACTAAGCGTTCTACAAGTGGCATGATCAGAAGACAACGATGAGAGAGCCTGGGTCACTATCAATCAAAATTTTTTCTTCTGATCCTATCACTCGTGGAACGCCTGGACTTTTTCATGCAACTCGAAAGCCAAACCACTAGGAAGGTGTGGTGGCTCCCCCACCACTCCACGACTTTACCTAGCAAAGTATACTGTACACTCAAAAATGTAAAATGCTCCCCTGGGTCGCCCTATGTAAATGAAGTACAGTAGCAGTTTAGTAGCATCTATCTCTCGTTGCAAGGAACAGCAAATTTCACACTAATCTGGGATCCCTCATTACCCCATTCAGCTACTAAAGAGTATTGCCGGAATCAATACAGATAAATTTATTGATTCATGCATGTACAACCCTGGGATTCATATCTGAGTCAGTGCGGCAACCTTGAAAAAGGAGAATTTTTTGTGGGAGAAAGGGGGGGGGCTGTTAGCAGAATAGGGAGGAATCCCCTGACTAGATACCTCTTCTTCTTGAGAACTCCGAAGAAGCGGTCCTTCTTCTTCTTTCTGGGAGGCGGTGGTGGAGGTTTGATTCGGAGGGTTGTGTATCCTTGGACGAAACACATGATCTCCGGATGGACCATGGCGTCGCCACAGAGGACCGATCGAGCATCCTGCAACCACTAGCTCTCGCCCGCCCCCATCCAACCATGTTGCTCCATCCGTCTGCTCATATCGCTAACAGGTCTCTAAACCTTTGACGGGGAGGGTATCAAACTCGGCTCTGGTCCATTCTAAAAATCCAAAATATCCTATCAAACACAAAAACCACTATAGAAGTGAAAAACAGAATTAGTTCCTAATCTAAAAAAAATAAATAAAAAATGACGGAAATCTGCTTAGATTCATATGCCAAGACTATGTATGTGTTTTCTTAAGAAATTATCAGCAAAACTTCAAGTTTATATCATAAAACTACGTCTTATTATGTCTTACGAAAGTGAAGTCCAGAAACTCGTGAAGTCTTTTCCAAGGTATGAGGAGTCTATAGCCGTTTTATCGAAAGAAGTTGGGCATAGCAGAAAACTTAATAATATCTACCTGCCTGTCAACTTCTTCAAAAATTATAAGCTCCATGAATTCATGAATGAATTCCTGCCAACTTTTGTGTATCTTCAACAAACACGACTTCGCACCATAATTATCTATGTTCCCCTTATAATCCGTTCGGGACAAGACTAAAGTGGAAATGGGGTATCCCACTTAGTTTGATTTATTTGTTCAGTCGAGCGATTTCCGTAAAGTAGCAATGCGACGGGTTTCCTACGATTAGAAGGGGCGAAGATGTTTACTGAAAGTTAAGGGGGGGGGGGGGGGGGGAGGCGTCATCCTTCGCCCGTTGTCGGGCCATACGGTCACAATGTACGGGATTTTGTGCTACAAATTGGCACACTGGCATTTTCAAGTACAACGAAAAGAATGACGAAAATCAACTTGCCATTTGTACAGACTCACTAATAATAATATTGAAACAATGCTGAATTGAATTTTGGCTGTTCCTTTAATGTTTCTTTCGTGTGCAGTTATTGAAATGGCTATTTGTGATGATTTCCACCAGTTTTGGCCCCCAAAAACACGAATTAGGCTCGGCTTTTCCTTTCAACAGATTATTTTTGATCACTGATAGTACCATTTAATTGTCTTTATTCACCTGTTGATACAACTTAGTGTTATTATACAAATGCATGGTGATTTCAGACAATTTCCAATGTTTTTGACTCATAAGAAATGAATTTCGGGAGCTCAACCTTCGTTACAACCTCAATTCTTCACTCTTCGGTCAAAATCAACCAAATATTCGGTCTTCTCGCCCTAAAAAACATGGAAAACGATACCTCACAAGCTCATGTTCACTAAAACCTCAAAAATCCCTCGAAACCCCCTATTCTACACTCATTTTTCTTTCTCCCATACCACCCCTGGGTGTATGCCGATCGGGCTGCCGTGTTTCGGATGACAACTAGGAGCCAAATGTGTTCCCAAATGGGGACCCGAACTGTGTGCGGAAAAACGACGATTTTAGACCAAAATTTAACGTAAATTTAAGGCTGAAACTTCCTTAGAACCTCAATTTTCCACTCTTTGGTCAAAATCGACTTCATATTCGGTCTTCTCGTCCCAAAAACATGGAAAACGATACCTCAAAAGCTCATGTTAGTAACATGTTACTAAAACACAAAAAGTACCTATTTTGACATTTTCATGTCTTTCATATGGCACATAACTCAAAAACCGTTACGAAAATTGACTACGAAAATTGTCCCAAATGAGTTTCTGACGATTTCCGCGTACAACCGAGTCGTTGCTAGGGGAATAGTACTTCGTCATTTGTCATCAGACAAAAACCGTTCACCATTCGTTGGAAACCTCTCGATTTATAGAACTAGAATACATTCCTCTCACTCGGTTGTCGCCCTTCGAAAAGCTGAGATACGCGCATGACTTGATACGAAGTTTGTTTGCGCACAACATTATGGTCGTTATGTGTCCCAAATGAGCGGTGTGTCGCCTGGGTACATTATATATTATATTATACGCAATTGCGTTACGAGTGCTTTGTGGTCGTAAAGTTATAAGAGCTACATAATATGTAAACACACAAAAAGTAAATTGAAACACACAATAAGGTTTACATGTAACAATATGGGGATGACATGAAAATGTCTCAATGTGTTGCAGACTCGTACGCAAGCGTTTATTTTGTGCATTTCATAGCACCCACCACCCACCCATCTCCCCCCTACCCCCTCCATTTATTGGAGTTTTGGATTCTTTTTATACACATTTTCACTCATAACACCCCTGGGTATATTCCGATCGGGCTGAAAAGTTTCGGGACACAACTAGGGCCCAAATGGAGCATGTGTGCGAAAGAACGACTTTTTTAGACCGAAAATGAAGCACACGTGATACGGCGGACGGACATTGCATTTTTGGAATCTACGCACCTTGAAACGGAAAAGAAAAAATTTTGAGGGGGTGTTATAAAAATTTTTTGCTGAGCGATTACATAGGTGTATTATTCACAGAATAATAAACCGAAACAACATCACACAAACAAAATGTTTTCCAACAACTGGCTAAATAGTTTCATTTATTTAAGTTGCTTTGTTTTCACATTCAACTCAAACAAGATGAAATTCCTCCGCTACAAGAAAAAAAATTTGAATCATGGATAGGTAATATAGAATAGTATAGAGCAAAAAGCGAAAGAACGACTCAGTTTCACTAGGCACTTCACGAGACCTCATTTTACGACAGCCCTACACAAACGATAACTTGATAATTCCTACTGACTAGCCTCAACTCCTCACCTGACTCCTCCCCGCTTCCCCTAACCCAATGCACAATTGACCCCCCCCCAAATCAATAGGTAATACTGCTGCCGGTTCGTGTATCTACTAAAAATATTTGTATCATGGTCATACAAATCTAGATTTGATAATGAAATGATGAAATGAAAAATGATGATGATGAAATGATGTGCCTCGCCGGCACCATCTTCATACTGGTACAATTGGTACGTAGCGGTACATACCTATAGTACCTACCTTCATTACCTCCAAACCTGTACAAGGTTATGATTTGGTCTGAAATACCGAATTTCGTTTATCGGTATCGCGTAGTACGCAAAATCGTTCAACAAAAATGTGTTTAATGGAGTAGTAACAAGGGGAGGGAGGATTTTGGCAGCGTGAGATTTTACGATAAATGGAGAGCTTTCCAACGAGTTATTAACGATTTTTGTGATACGAAAGCTAACGGAGCTAAGATTATAGATACATATTGGATGTATGTAAAAACCATTAGTAATCTGCGTCACACAATTATTTCTGTTGTGACTCAAAATTTGGCCTGACCACCAGGAGAAAAACATAATTATTATATTGTCCATTTTATCCGTCTTTCAACTTATTACTGAAAACATCAAGTTTCAGTTAAGCTCCTCTGGTTCACAACATGAAATAAGGGGGCCAAGCGTAGGATATTTGCATGTTGTGGAGGAATGTCGCAATATTTTGGGTGATGGGGAAGACTACGGATCCCGCATTGCCATTAGACAAGGGGTAGCGGAGCAAGAAAGCAAACGATCCAAAGCTGGATTTCTGCCAATGCAATAGACCCTACAGTCGTCAGAACACTGGGATTCCAGCTCCACTGACCTAATAAATAGATGAACACGTAAGAAAGATAGGCAGGTTCAGCTCGAAGAAACAATGCCCTACTAATGAGCAATGTCCGAGCAATGAGCATTTCCCTAGGAAGCAATGTCCTAGCATTGTTATCATCATCGAAGGTAACAATGCTACGAAATATTTTAATTCCTCCAGAGTGAAAACTCACGCTTCATTCTGGTTTAGATGGGGAAAAACAGCAACGGCAAAACGACAGGAGGCTACTGACGTCACCCATGTGATTCAGGAAGATATTTTCTGGCTGTTTCTAAATAAAATACATAAGTTAAGACCGAAATTTTGAACGTTAAACGTCAAACGTCTTCCCAGCAAACCCACAACTTCGTGAGAAATGGAAAATTGCTCTCAACGTGGGAAAGCGGCCTTCGGGTTTCCAAAATGTCTTCCAGGAACATTTTGAATCACTCGATTACTTTCTTTTTATTTACATTATTTATTTTTTATTGATGGTTTATATTATTGAATTATTAGGTAGACAATTTATCTCGAACTCACCAAGGTGATTAACTACTACTTACTAAAATAATACAATTGATTACACTGATTATGGAAAGATAAAAGCAAGGTGAAGCTGAACTAATATAAGGACAGGACTCTCACTCATAAGTGATCTTGATCATCAACAAAGGATACCACCCACACAGAGGTGCCTACATAAATTCGTGTTATTGTGTAAGTAATAGGAACCTGCTTAAAATATCACCCAAGTAAGTACCTATATTTTAGAACAACTACCTATATATGCACTTGTCGTAAGTACATCATAATATTATATCTATATTCCGGGAATGGAAAAGCAATAGTTACCTACCTACTATCACACAGGCCAAACAACAATATTGATTTAAATGCAGCAATGTTCGAAATTTAAAGTACTCCAGTGATACAAAAATGTCTCTAGCAGACTACTTGGAAATCCGAAGGCCGCTTTCCCATGCAGACAGTAATTTTCCATTTCTCACGAAGTTGTGGGTCTACCGGGAAGAAATGATATGCCATTCCACTTTTTCTTGGTAATTTTCGCAATTTGGAACGCAGCAAATTTTGTTTGTCGCAGCCGACATTTCGCACTATTTTGGAAAAAACACTGATGGCGTTCGAAGGATCTGATGCACTTGACGGAGTAGGCCATTCGACTCGTGTTCCCGTGTCCATGAATTATTTTTGATTGTTGTAGAAGCGTGGGCATTTGATGATGAGAGATGACTGAGGGTTTCTTCCACCTCGGTGCAGCAGCATTGTGTCGAAGTACCAGGCGCATACAATTCAAATAAGATGCGCAGATGCCGTGTCCGCTGCGTCGACGGTTCATAATTTTGTAGAACATCTTTTCTTCTATCACTTTTTCGTGGTAGAACAATGGTTGTTTTATAATGTTTTGGATCGGGGAGCGGTGGTATTTTCCTTCATGGTACGTGTCATAGAATACTTAGAATTTATCGCTCAAAGTAGGTACTGTTCTGGAATGATCGACTGTAATTTTAATTTTCAGGTTTCTATTATTATAACGAATGTGCTGAATGAGAGGTAAAAAGACTACGGTATCGATTTAGAGGGAAGAAATGTGTAAAAACAGCAATGGTTAAGTACTTTCGTTGTTCCTACCAACTCGAAAGAGCTGTCAAAGTTTGGTGGGAGGAGGTTTGGTTTGGTTTAGGTGCTGAAATCGTTTGGTGACGGAAAAAGTGTTCTGCCATAATGAACTTGAGAAGATTCATTAAATAGGGACAATTGCCTCAATATGCCAATGACGTACAATAACATCACTTTTTGGGCTTCATGAAGTACCTACAACCCGATGAAAAGCGTGGATCATGTTTGAACAAACTTGGCGTTTCTCCTCGTGCTTTGAACCGACATTTAGGTACTTTATTGCCCATTCATTAATGTTCTGCTGAGTTTTGATGGGCAGTTAGTACTTCAGAGATTTCGAGGGGGAGAACGCTTTCTTTAGTGTTAAGTCTGTGAGAAGCGGCTGCCTGGTTTTACTCGCATGCTTTCACTTGGGCAATCGATAAACGATAAGTCGCGCCGGTACCACCGCGTGATATCACATTAGACAATACATTCGTCACTGTCACATCCACGAAATGTAATTTTATCGATATTGTGGTTTTCAGATCTACCTATACTGTGTTCTGACTCAAATCCCTTAATGCGAATGCTCATATATGAGCTATTGGTTTATTATTTTCAATAATGAACCATTGGAATCGAGCATGAAAAAAAAAATTCTTACCCCCCCCCCTCAAAATTTGATGGTTTACGTTTCAAGGTATGTAGAATCCAAAACTGCAATAAAAATATTACTGTCTGTCCGCCGTACGCCGTACGGGCCACTTTTCTTAGTTACCATGAAAAAAAATTGATGAAATTCGGGTTATAGGTTCCGTTCGGGGTCTAGTTGGTCCTCGAAGCTCGACGTTACTGTCAGTCATCTCTAAGGGGTTCAAAATAGGGGTTGAAATTTTCAAAACGCCTATACCTTTTTTTACGTGAATTTTTAAATGGCCTGCCCCACCGGCTATACTCGACCCTGAATGAGTTCCATCAATTAACCTTTCATGGTAGAAACGTAAGATGATCACTACCATTAGAAAAGTGTCGTCAGAACCTTTTTCCAGAAGGTTTTTGAGGAAAATAAAAAACTGCAATGAATAAACAGTTCTAAATAGATAGGTACAACAGGAATCGAAGCTGGCGTAAGACTTTCGTTATACTATGACAAATTTTACAAATAAATCAGTTTACAAAAGAAGGTAAAGGATGAGTTCGGAGACCAACAACTTCGGACCAACAAAAACTGGTCAAATTTGACCATTTAGGTGTGGATTACAAAAAATGGTTATCGTGCATTCTGCATAAGCGAGGATGCTTATAAAAATATTCACGCGCAGGAAGGGTCAAAACATTGACTACTTGAAAACTTGAGCAAATGTAAATATATTGTAAAACTGACCGAATCGGGGTCAAACGATAATGGTACATATTCGGGATAATAGCAATAGGGAATACAGAGTAGTGAAGTGTATACATCTTATCGGCCGGTCAGTTTCCGTTGTTGACAAACTCATAAGCCCATATAGTTCTATTCCCTTGTTGTTGTCATTGAAGGGCCCGCAAAAAAATATCTCGCCCCAGACCCGCGTAATGCTAGAATCGGCCATGGCTCAACCAAACCCCACAAAAATTTGATTGAGCGCTGTCCCCCCATCTCTGTGATTATTGCAGCTGAATTCAAAACTAATTTGTTAGGCAAACAAATCGCTTGTAATCTACTGTGACAAGAAAGATAATCCTTCGCTGACAGATGGTGTCCTTGACTCGGTCGAATTATTTCATTTTCCATCTCCGGATTCATTTTCTGCTGATACTTTTTCGGTCCTATCTTAATCCATTGAAATCGGAAATTTGCTGTTACCTAACTTGTAGGGGTCTGCCGTTTGGACATATTTCTAGGCTGTCATTCATTTTTATGGGTGATACTGAGGTGACGTCACGCAGGCATCAGTTGTGTGAGGCATCGAAGCCAACCACTACCATACCAAACGACCGCCACGGCAGGTCTCTAGAAACAGCCTTGTAACATACCAGTCAGTGGCATTAAACATTTGACCTGCTTTAGGTTTGGTTCCCCTCTACCATGAAATTTTTATAGTTTCGGCAAAGATAATAAAATTACGTATACCTACTCGCGTCGTTTTACCAGAGAACAATATCGGCTGAAAACTGAAAGCCAATGTTTTAGGACCTTCTTCCGAAGTTTTTAACCTTTTCGTCTACTAGGAACTTTCAATAATAAAACTTCGGATTCTAGCATGAAAAAAAAAAAAAAAAAAATTTAACGCCACTTCAAAATTTGATGGTTTCTATTTCATGGTAGGTAGAACCAGAAAATGGAATAAACACGGTGCAAATTATTACACAACGGTTTATTATTTTCCTGTATAGCTGCCCCTTCTGCGATGATCACTGTTTTCTGTGGTCAACACGTACCCTCGTGCTACCACCGGGAAGGCCCTAAATCGAGTACTGGAATGCAGCCAGCTGGCCAATTACAGTTTCATTTAGTTTCATTCAAGAATTCTGTCATTACCTAATTACTTGTAGTAATTCATGAAGCATAACGTTTGTTCGAGTTGCAGAAGGAACAACCAACTCGAGTTCATACAGCCATGCGTGATCAGGAGTTCCCTAGCAATGATATCTGGGCTGGATGGCTACCGTTTCATTCACGATCATGTTGACGGAGCTTTTCGGTGCAAATTTCAGGGCCGTACTGTGAACGAACGGCTGAACGATACTCCGGGTGGTCTCGAAAGTCAAGTCAATTTAAAAGATCAATTTAAAAACGTAAAAATTCACGATAACGGGGATTCTACGTACCTGCAACGGAAACCATAAAATTTGAGGAGGGGGGGGGGGGGGGTAAAAATTTGTTCATGCTCGATTCTAACGGTTAATTAATGAAAATAAAATTTCTGCCCGTCCTCCGTACACCGATTTTATTGAGTTTGACTTAAATAATTGTTATTTTTATTCTGGTTTCTCTCTCTTTCCTGGTGGGGATGAGCACTCCCTACGTAGATAGCAGCCCTGATGATGGGAACGTATTTTTTCTGAGTTACCATGAACCAAAATTAATAAAATTTGGTTTGTTTTAATTGGGTTCTAGTTGATCCTCCAAGCTCGGCGTTACTGTCAGACATCTTTAAGGGGCGAAAAATGGGGGGGTTGGAATTTCCAGGACGCCGTTATCTCGAATGCTTTTACTTTTTTAAATTGATCTCGAACACCCGGAGCATTAATATTACCATACCTTCCGAAGGAGTCCGTCGTCTAGTTGGTTGAGTACGGGAGGCGAGCGCTTTCGATGTACCCGGAGCATTGTACGACCAGCCATTCGTTCACAGTAAGATCATGAAGTGTGCACCGAAAAGCTTCATGATCAACATGATCGTGAATGAAACTGTATACAACCAGCCCCAGATAGCATTGCAAGGGAACGCCTGACAATGAACACGTATGGCTGCATGAAATCGAGTTGAGTGTACCGTGATAAAATTTTATTTGAAGAATGATGGTTATTTTGGAATTAGCTGATAGGTATACAGACTTTTTTAACTTTAAAAAACGTTATAATGAATAACAATAAATTAATAACTGATTATAGAATGATTATAGAATTCTTGAATCCACCGCATATTTATGAAACTGTAATTGCCCGGCTGGCTCCAGCACTCTATTTAGGGCTTTCCTGGGAGAAGGACGAGGGCATGTACTGACCCCACAGAAAACAGTGAGTGATCTACGCAGAAGGGGCATCTATACGGGTAAATAATAAACGTAATAATTTGCAGCGTTTTTTACTGAGTTTAACTCTCAGAGTAGTATTTGAAACAAAGGCATCTACAATCCGTTCGAGATTATTTTTGGACAAATCATAGATTGATGAAATACGAGTATAATCTTATTTACAGCGACAATACTGAGCAGCAGTTGAACAACTGCAAACTTTCAACATTGGATTACCCTTTTATGTATGCAATACAGTGCTGTTTGTGTGCTGATACATAATTTCACAGTTTCCTATTGTCCGGATTCATCAAAGTATATCTGATGAAGTTCCATAAATTACACAAGTACAACTCAGGAGGAGTAAAAACCAATAGAAAACCAAAACTCAGCCAAACAACCAAAACACAGCGACACATCAATCCAAGAATTTTCACCACACCTTTTTGAACGTAAAAGGCATTTTAACGCAGTGATTTTTTATTCCCAGAAAGGTCGAAAATAGGGATATCAAATCCATAAAATTCTGAAATGAAAATTGCTTATTTTCTTCAAAAATTCCATAGAATCATCCTTTCCGTAAATAATGAATTCAACGAAGTTTTGATTTATCTAAGAATGGCTCGCACGAACTATTCTTGATTTCAGCCCTAAATGATCGTTTTTAAAACATATATTAGGTTCTCACAGTGGAGCGAAATAAGAAGACTAATATATCAAACAGAACGGATATAGCACAGCACGCATGTGAAGAAGAAACCACTTTCGTCAAGAAAGAAGTATGGCGACTGCCATCTCATTTATCCTTTGTTGAAGACCCCACGACACAAAGAGCACTCAAGTACTCGTAGTTTACGATCAATGAAATAGTAGGCACAGAAAATAGACGAAGAAAGGCTTTCATAAAGAGGTCTTCGAACTGCTGTACCAAACATAACAAACATTGGAGTGTCGTTTGGCAAAAAACTTACCTAGGCACCTCTGCTGAAGAATGAATAAACAATAAAATCAAGATTATAACGATGGAAAGGTATTACAATAGGTAACGAGTTGAATGATCTTGCAGAAAAATGTAATTTTCATCAACTAAATAATGGCTGGCAAGATCCACAATTATTCACGGCTCGACTTTTAAAATCAAACACACGACGAAATCTCAAGAACAAGAACACACTCTGAGTCCCACAATAGTTACACTCCGAAAGCTACCAGGGCAATCCATAACTAAACATCACTAAGACCATGAACTTGGACATGAATGTTTGTATCTGATGATCGAGGGAAGATTAAAATTCTCACCATGAACATAGCCATAAAGAAATATTCATCCTGATTACCCGAATGAGGGTGTTCCTGTAACAGACGCCCTAGATAGGTAGGAACCACCATGCGCCCGGTGTGTGTACTCACCATCGGCTTGTGAACCGGCCGGGATTTCGATGATGGAACAATGAAAGGAAGCACCCGATTGTGTATTCCGATCGCTGCCAGATCAGCATCTCGAGTTTCCGGAGACGTCTGATGGGGTCCGCTCAATGCAGAGGGCGTTTACCATTATTAATATTCTGCTTTGTCTTCTCAAATACTTCATACAGAATGAAAATGTCTGTCCGTCCGCCGTACTTCGCACTTTTTTAAGTTACCATATGAACCAATGGATTTGGATTGTATGCCCCATTTGGGGTCTACTTGGTCTTCGAGCCTCAGCGTTACTGGATACCTATACGCCTATCCAAATATCCTCATCCCATTTTGCATGCAAACGCTCTCGGCATTCCTGTCATGAGTCTAATAAGGTACTTATGTAAATCAATATTTTCGCTCGCATTTTGTGTTTCAGATCCATCTAACCCGTTATGGACACGTGTGTATCGATCTCTCCCTCTGACTGTTAAAATCTTTGGTACGCGCGAAACTACACGAAAATTTGGTCGTAACGAGCTGAAATCTGCAGCCTATGTGCGGGTTGTTGCACGGACGTGAAATCCTTGTCACGTTAACTCCAGGCGGATGGCCGAAGTTGCCCAAAACCATCAGGGCATATGAAAAAAAAAAAAAAATTAATCCCTGCTAATTTTGTCATAATAAATAATTGGCCTTATGTCCTGATGGTTTTGGGCAACTTCGGCTATCCGCCTTCGAGGCAGTTTTGGTGTGCGCGCACTCTTCAGCAAGGGATTAGAAGTACGGATAGGTACCCATAACTTTATCGGCCTCAGTAGTAACGTGCATGCGTCATCGTTTATATATAACTATTGTGTACTGGATTTTCAGTGGCCCTTTGACTATAAATAAGATGGAAGGATTGGTTCATGCGTTCGACGACACGTCAGATGCTGTCGATATTATATATTTATACACACACATGTAGCTAGTCCCAGGCAAGCACAGATGTATATTCACAAAGTCATAGTCATAGTCATCTGGATGAACCCATGAGCGAATTTTAGAAGTTAGGCGGGTAGGTACTTGGACTATCGTTCAACCCAAAAATTTTTTAACAAAAAAATCCGAATTTGAAACAGTTTTATACGCACTAACGGTCTTGTTACGATCTGGTATCATCAAAATACCCATTAACTATTTTTCGTTAGTCTGCTACTACAAAACAAACGATGAATTAGTTTATTGAGAAACTCGTGCGTCAGTCACTCGTCAGAAACTCGTTGATAAGAAGTTTTTCAAACCAGGAACAACAAACCAGTACAACAGATAAATTTTTATCAATAAAATACAGATAACCCCATTGAGCAGCTCGACCGGTATTGCATTTTTACATAATCAGGGGCTGTTTTATGTAGATGTTGCTTTATTCAAGCCCAGAGGAAAACGGGAATAAAATAAAAATATGAACTGGAGCAAGTACAGCCTCTCAATGACATCGCATGATAAATGAGTCGACCCTACTTGGTCATGTAATTCTAAAGTTGGACGTTGAACCTGAAATGGTGACTTCATTTTTATCTGGAATGGAATAGGCAGGTGATATAACTGAAGTGAATCTAGGCGCTCTGACCGAGAAAATGGGAATTATTCCTGCAGACGAATGGGAATTTGGACAATACCTAATTTAAGCGTAAGTAGGGATGTATAGAAATATCGCTCACACAGGCATGACATCACAGGAACTTCTACCTAGTGTTACCTAAAAATGTAATAAGGGGTACCTACGGTGGGTGAGCTGCAGTATGTTAAAATTCAATCATTCAGGTCATGCAGCATGACAGAAACTTTTCATCAAAGAAAATGCTACCAGTGATGAATGCAACGATATTCCCTTCGTTACCTTGATAATGATGAAACCAACACCGAAAAACAAATGCCCGCTATTGGTTCAAAAACAGCATTTTCATATTCCTCTTTCGAATACAGTGAAACCCCTGTTAGTGGACAACTCTATATAGTGGACAACCCCTCTTATGGACAGTTTGGCCATGGTCCCGGCGTAGAGATAGGAAATTCAATGTATTTCAACCCCTGTATAGTGGACACCCTCTATAGTGGACGTGGACAGTCATTTGGTGATCCTGAACCCCTCGCAGTAGAGGTAGACCCGTCTAGACATGTAGGAAAGTTTAAATTTTTCTTATATGGCAGCTAGGTATGTTTGAGCTGAAAGAGTTCATTTTCTGTTTGTTTACGAGTACATCGTTCGAATTGATTTTTTGTTTGTTTACATTGGCCATCATTTGGATTAATTTGACCCTGATCCACTGACAATCTCCTGTTGTACGGAAAGTACCTACGTTCTTTCCGTCGCCAGTCGCACGTTTTCACTCGTGAGAAGTGTCAGTGCACCACGAACGGAAGTGGCAGAATAAAAAAATGAAAAAACAGTCTTCGGTTCTCAATTTTTTTCAGAATCACAATATAAAATTTTATGTTCATTCGTGAATTTATCCATCTATTATTGTATTTCTGACCTAACAATATCCTAGTTGTTGTGAATTTTTATACATGTACCTATTTTTGACAAATGTTACGAATTTTTTGCGTGTACACACTAAATAACAGAACAGTATTTTAACATGCTCGGTTCCAAAGGTTCATTACTGAAAATAATAAACCAAAAAATACGTTGACATTGTTTGACACCCCTTCGTAGTGGACCCTTTTCTTGGTCAGACGCGTGTGCACTATAGAGGGGCACCCCTCTACGGTGGACACTTATTTTGGTCCCGTGGGTGTCCACTAGAAAGGGATTTCACTGTATTCGCTAAGCAACTGAACGAACTTAACCGAGGTTTGATTGTGAGATCGCTTGTAGCGTTCAACAGCATGTTGAAACTGTTTTCATCCGCAATTCATTAGTACTTAGGTACTAGTTCTTTAGGTTTTTATGGAGTTTCTACTTATATTTTAATAGATGTTAAACACCGTTTTTCGGGACGACTCAAAAGTTTAGCTCCATAGAAAGAATTAGATTTTTAAAACAAAACAAAGAAAATACCTACGAATTTACGTATGCACATATATATGACGACACTGTTACCCAGATCCTATATAAATTCTTGTGGGGGCATTCGAGGATGAACTCTCATGGCGCTTCTTTCCTAAAAAAAGCTAACAGAAATTCACTTATAGCCATAGAAAATTCCATCAGAATCGGTTCAATAGATCCGAAGTTCAACAAACTGAATGGGCAACTTCCGTGGGTTACAAATGCTCATTTTTTTTTGGCCCAATGCTGTCCAACAACGGAAATTACACTTATTGACCACATAATGACGTGCTTATGTTCGAAAGTACATGACAGAAAAAAGTATGACATTTGAATACCACCTGAGTTCCCACGAGAAATGACCGAGTAGTTCGTCAAATCCCGCTTATAGCGCTAGTGCATCACTCGATGTTCATAACCACAATGGATGGATGGATGAATAGAACCGCAAATTTGTAAGTTAATTTTTAAAAAAAAGTCCTCAAAATTAAACTGAGGGGAGGTTCACGAAAAAAAACATCTAACTTTCTTGAAGGTTGCCAGGAAGGTTTGCGATTTCTAATGTTGGGTTGTTCGCAGCATTGAGAACCTTCGTCTTTGAAGCTTTGCTCCCACTCCTTTGGCCAACAGCCGGTCAGATGTCAATAGACCAGATACGTCATTTCTAGCCGCATTTTCACTTTTAATCACCTCATTAAAAAAATATCGCTTGTATTTTAAAACTGACTTCAAACTACCATTTTTCAAACTATTCTGAATATTTTTTCCACGAAAAAGCTGAAGAAAATTTCCCATTTAATGCCAAAATGGTAATTATTAATAATAATAATTAAAATTATATCAAACAATCTGACGACCAAATAACCCCATACAATTAATCAAGTTAGGATTGACAGAACAGGAATTATGCTCATAACAAGTACCTACTTCACTTTACGCAAGCGAAAGTGTAATTGGATTTTGATGAAATTCATACGGAGTACTAATCCGCTCAAAAGTTGAACATTTCAGCATACGTAATGGTATTTCATTTCATGTACCTACTAGGACATTAATTTTTGCTTCTAAGGACACCTATTCTTTCTAACAAGTGAAGCAAAATTAAACTATACCTACTAATGTGTGATGAACAACACCGACACAACCATAAATTATTGAATGTATTTTTTTCATCAATGGTCGTGGGAAGAATATTATGTATTATTGCACTGTTACATTTTCTTGATCAGACAGCAGACCTTGCAATTGCATACTTTCACAAGGAATCATGCGGCTAAACCGATTTGTTTATGCAATCTCATGAAAGGAGACAGGAATGTTGTTTACTGAGTGTTTACTGGAGCGAAACAATGGATTTTTCACTACTGGATTCCACTCCGGATCTTGAGTTACGATTCAATAAAGTAATCTGTCAAGTGGTAGTAGATCCAGGTACAAAAAAAGGTACCTACCATCAAACCTAATAAAATTGAGTTAGTAGATGTTTTTTACAGTTCGTGGTGAGGATATTTTTGCTAACATGGATATGCCTCCGGAGTTTCCGAATTTAGCGACATGATAGATTTTGTGTGTCTGATTTCTAATGATTTTCTCGTACAACCACTCCGTATTACTCGTAGCTGTTACGTTTTTAATCACTACCTTTGTAGGTTACGGCACATACAAAACATACATTTACGGGAAATACATTTACATAATGTAGGTACCTACCCGATCTAGGTAGGTAATAATAAATAATATGTATATATATATTATCTAAGATTCACCAATGAGGTATACTTCACGGTCATTGTGACATTTCTCAGCGCGAACTTGCCAAAACGTGGCAATAATAAGGTCCGGTATTCAATATTTATATGCTCAAGCTGTAATGTCACCGACCCCACTTAGGTATGGAAAACATTTTTCACGGGTGGTATGATGTTAATTACTGCGTTACGATTATCAACCTCTCAGGACTTCAAATGACTTCTAGACTGGACCTCTTGTCATCCGATTGCTCAACCGCAGTGCTCAACTAACCGTCTCGAAGACACCCTACCGTGGGGAGGAAATTCCGATTTCCCGGTTTTGCCACAGCTGAAAAGCGGGTCCTTCTTACTCAAATGGTTGTACTTAGGATTGCAAGAGACCGACACGGCCTTAGCAAGGTTGTCGTTTGGTGGGCACCCGACAGTTGACGTCCTTGGATGAATTTCTCCCGTTGCCGACTAGGTGCAACTGAAAGGTTGAGTTTGTTGAGCTTCGGAAGTTTGCTACTGACGCGTGAATGAAACTCGTAATCCATCTTATAGCATAAATCTAGGTCCTGTCTACAAACCAAATACGCATTTTTCAAGGTGTAGCACTTTGCTGCGAGTACCAACGTACTCAGCACAATGTTAAATAGACGACAAGTGAAATGGTCAATCATAAGCGCTCTTATAAACTCCCAAATAAAAAGAAAAACAGAGTTACTTATTGCAAAAATAGTCTATTTCCACTAATACACGAAAAACGCAAAAAACACTACACCGGTTTCGGTGATCAAACCATCGTCAGTAACACACAATAACTCAAAGAAAAACGGAGTTATTGAAAAAATAGTCTATTTCCACTAATACACAAAAAACGTAAAAAACACTGTTATACCGGTTTCGGTGATCAAACCATCGTCAGTAACACACAATAACTCTTAGTGAAAATAGACTATTTTTTCAATAACTCCGTTTTTCTTTGAAATGGGTTTCCACGATTTCTCCGCGAGTGATTTAGTTCGTATCCCTAATAAAATATATGTAAGCGCTTCTTATCGATGCATGTGTTGAGCATGGACAGTCCAGTAATATTTATTGGGTGAGGGAAGGGACATTTATTTCAACAAAACATATCAAAATTGTAGTAATAATTAAAATAACTAGCTAACAATAATAAGATAACACTTACAAATTATTTATTTATGCATAACTAGTTGACAATACAACAGATAGATGTATAATAAATTCAAATATGACATGAATATGAATAACTTATTAGGTGTATTATTATCCCTAAGGTCAAAGACTCGTCCAGGGACATGGTGTCATGTCCGTCGTTAAAAATGTTTTAACATGTTTGACAAACTATTGTTTCACATACTGAACTCTGCTTTCTTCTGTTCTAATGCATCGTGGATAGAGCAGGTACTCAATCTAGGTACATATTTAATCTCTCCATAATTGGTATTTAATTAAGCAATGAATTACTCAAGTCTTTGAACAAAATCCTGTTGATTCCCACGCACCATTTCGTATTATCAACCATTCCCCTTTTTATAAGCCGAATAATTACATACACGTACCATGTATGGGGCAATTTTGAATTCCATCCAAGTTTACCGCGAGTAAATTGTGCAATTCCTCTCACTGTGGTTATTCGCCGGGGTTTATTAACATTCTACTTTTAGAACACTTGTTGAACTGGGACCACCAGTGGCGCCGAGCGATCGTAGCAAAATTTCTCATGAGAATGAAACGGAATCGGAGTTTTTCCCAAAAAATTTTCTCTTTGCCCCAAAGTGCGGCGGATGTAACAGTAGTGCAGCCAAGTAAAAAATTAATTGTTTGATATTGTTTTTTACACCCAGCATCTTCGACCAGACGTTCAGAAGGTACACTATTATAACATTCACTTTTCTTAAAAACAAAGTTCATACCTTCTTCATCTTTTCTATATTGTCAGGATCTCAGATATGAATCATCAGTTCAACTGGTTTTCGGGTACCTAGACTTGTTTGATGGATTTTACCAATTTCATTACGATGTAACGACTTGGAAACAAAGGATTGCCTAACCGCAAATCCAACGACTTGCTTTCATCTGTGAAGGGAACTTCTTGATAAAGAACTATCTCATAAGTGGGAACCGATATCGATTCAGGCGCCAATGTACTAGGTACTAGGTTATTCTACTCATCGCAGCTCAGAAATGAGGAAGCGCATTACACGGCTTTCCATATGTTCACTCGAAATACCCAAAGCAAAAGTTCGCTATAGAGACAATACCGCCAAAATAGAAGGATAGCATCAACATCCCTCATTCTCATGGAAAATGTTTTCAGGTTGCTACAGCATTTCCTCTATAAAATCTCCCCTGAACTTACTTGAAGTGTGTTGAGGGTTGTCAATCATCCTACCCTTGCCGCGAGAGGTCGCCGTTAGAACTGTCCTGATTTCTTTATGAATCGGATTATTCGATTGTGAGTGGCCCGATGACCTATATCCATGTGAACCCCAGTCATCGGCAATGAATGGGTTGAATGCCATGCAGTCTCTGAAGGTCCATTGAGCTTAGGGAGGGCAGGCGGCTCAGCGGTGTGCCCCTACTACTTACTAAACTCATTTTCGGGCCAAATAAAAATTCCGAGTTAACAGTGGAATTTAATTTCTACGCTCATCTATTAGTTTTCTAATGGTTCTCTGCTAAATTTCCAAAGATTGAACCAAACTATAAGTTGATACATCAACCCCTAATGGGGACAGCACGATCATTTTTCAGTTGAAAGATCGTTGAAAGATATTTCTAAAAACGCAGCAAAGTCCTTGTCACATGGGTTTATTATTCTATTGGACATATACGTACGGAAATGTTGGCTGCTCATTTATTGTTTCATTCGTGTGAAATAATTGAAATAGCTATTTCTGATGGTTTCCACCGATTGTGGCCCCCAAAACACGAATTAGGTACGCTCCTTTTTTTTTTCAAATTATCCCTGATCATTGGTAGTGTCATTTAATCGTCTTGATTCACGTATTGACATTTTTTCTAGTGTTATTATATAAATTGATGGTGATTTCAGACGATTTCCCAGATTTTTGACTAATAAAAAATCAATTTTGGGAGCTGAACCTTCGTTACAACCTCAGTTCTTCACTCTTCGGTCAAAATCGACTTCATATTCGGTCTTCTCGTCCCAAAAACATGGAAAACGATACCTCAAAAGCTCATGTTCACTAAAACACAAAAAATACCTATTTTTATACACATTTCATTCATAACACCCCTGGGTATACCCCGATCGGGCTGCAAAGTTTCGGGACACAACTAGGGCCCAAATGGAGCCTGTGTGCGAAATAACGAATTTTTTAGACCGAAAATGAATCCGGTATGGATGATACGGCGGACGGACATTGCATTTTCTGAATCTACGCATCTTGAAACGTAAAAGAAAAAATTTTGAGAGGGTGTTATAAAAATTGTTTGCTGAGCGAGTACATAGCTGTATTATTCCCAGAATAATAAACCAAAAGGTGAGATATGAAGGTCATCCGACTAGCAAGAACATTCAAAAATTGGTCTTGAAATTCGGGAACTGTTCCTACATCACAGTCCGCACCGCGATTGAATTTAGAGCTGAAAATTATCCAATGAAGAATTTTCAAGGGTGCTAAATCCTATCATGAGGCCAAACATTCCGACCGATGCAAGTTCTAGTTAGAACTAGAAGCAGCTCATTTCCCTCGCCTGGTTCCTTTTTCCACACTATACCCAATCCACATTGCTGGTTCCAAACGAGATTCACCATCTCAAAGCCCTCCGACCAAATCCAAAAGCCTAAATAATTTTTTTATTTTTTCAGTTTTAGAAGCCATATTAAAATTTGCGTGGCGTCATTTTGCAGACTGCTTCTCACAATCATTTCATGGACTTAAATAATTAAACATCAATCCCAGGCGAACGGGCTAATTCATTAGTTTGTTGATATTCCGTACTCATTTAGTAAAAGGTAAGAGAGACATCGATTAGCCTAATAGCACGGACCGGATTTAATTATCTCTGAAACAATCATTTCGATTCAAAAGAGAAACGCTACTTGGCCATTAAACCGATGAAGATATGAGTTATAATGGGTTGTACTCACCAAGTTTCTCACAATGAAAACAAATAAACAACAATTCAGGAAGTTTCATGTATAAGAAAATCAGAGTTTCAAATAAGAAGGAAAAGGAAACCCAAAGTAACAGCGGACGGTTAGAGCAGAAGAATCTGTTATACAGCAACTGTCAGGATTTTTATGAATCCACTTTATTCCTTATCTCTCCCGCCAAGCAACTGCCATAGTCCCGGTTTCTTCCAGCGTGATTTAATTGGAGGATGCTATAAATTAGTGTGCAGATAAATCACCAGTTCAGTACTGTACAAACGAAACAGTTGTTGCGAGCGAAATTATTATTTTTTAAGGAAATGAACACAAAGAGATGTTTGGGGATGACTTTGGAGCAAGGCCTCTAAAAACAGCCGCCGTATCTCATAACAAATGAACAATAGGTACAGTAACACGATGAAGCTAAGAAGTTTGTTATGCTT
Source organism: Leptopterna dolabrata (assembly GCA_954871275.1). Lineage (NCBI taxonomy): Eukaryota > Metazoa > Arthropoda > Insecta > Hemiptera > Miridae > Leptopterna > Leptopterna dolabrata. The sequence goes on from OX940977.1 coordinate 21,661,683, forward strand.
TTCAACTCATCATTAGTTCTGTTATAAAAATATACAAACAAAATCTGCTGTAACTTGCTACAAACCCAAAATCTGGAACTCAACAAATGAATCATTAAAACTTCCAAAAAAGAATTATAAGAAATGCAAGTTACATGCATTATCATGTGAGCCAAACAGCTAATAAGCCGCCATTTTTCAGCATGCCTTTATAATTTACTTTAAAAATTAACGTGAAATGTAGAAGATAGGCACGCAAGCTCCTTACTGGTCAGCAAAAATCCTACAAACGTTTCCACAACCCGTCCACGTTGATCAACAGGGAGATATAAAAATTGAAGAGTCTAAAATTCGTTTCACCGAAACTTTCAACATCATCAAAAACGAGCTTTTCCGAGATGCTGTACAAAAGCAATTTTTTCACGGCGTAGGGTGTACGGTGTACGGCCAGAAATTTTTTAATTGCATTTTCTGATTCTACGTACCTTGAAACGTAAACCATCAAATTTTAAGGCGCGGGGGGTTATTATATTGAAAATAATAAACCAAAAAACGCTGCAAAGTACTCGTCACATCGGTTTATTATTCTATTGGACACACATACAGAAATTTTGGCTGTTCATTTATTGCTTCTTTCACGGGAAATAATTCGAATAGCTATTTCTGATGGTTTCCACCAATTTTGGCCCCCAAAACACGAATTAGGTAGGCTCTTTTTTTTCTAATTATCTTTGATCATTGGTAGTGCCATTCAATCGTCTTGATCCACGTGTTGAAACTTTTTCTAGTGTTATTACACAAACTGATTGTGATTTCAGACGATTTCCCAGGTTTTTGACTCACGAAAAATCAATTTTGGGAGCTGAACATTTGGTAGAACCTCAATTTTCCATTCTTCGATCAAAATCGACTTCATGTTCGGTCTTCTCGTCCCAAAAACATGGAGAACGATACCTCAAAAGCTTAAGCTTAAGCTATTAAGGAACAGCTGATTCAAACCACGCATGGTTTCTGAAATCGACCCTACTTCTTACCTACTACATCTTCTTACCTACTATCGCGAGAGTAGGTAAAATGGCATAGAAAAATAAACAAGTAAGAACGAATACAATAGTAGCTACTTAATCTAATAGTATAATCAAACTTGTGTTGTTCAGATGTCAGATTTCATCTTTCTTACAAACACTTTGAAATTAAATTTAAAAAGTTAATTTATAAAACATTTTCTGAAATGTGTGATAAGGTTAAACTGTGAAGCAAATAATGTTGAAGAAATAGGTAAATGTGTAAGTAGTAGAAAAATGTAATTTTCAAAAATATCAGCAACTACCTTTCCATTATCAAACATTTTCCACAGTTTTCAACCATGAAACATCACATGCGAAGCAACAAACAACTTTCCACAGGTATTCAGGCGATATGATCGCGAAGTAGGTACAGAAAGGGTCGTACCCCTACACTTTACGAGTTCGGTTAACAATTGACCACATGACTGTGTAGTTTTCAATTGCTATAAGTAGGTACCTACGCGAGATTAGTATGACTAGATAATGAAACACCGGGGAACTACCACGTTTAAATTCATATGAAAGGCTATAACACAATTAATTCCTAGACTTCATGAAGATTTTAAAATTTTGAAAAAAAGGTCGAAAATGGGCTAAATACGACTATTTTTAACGTATTTCGTAGTTGTTCACTTGATAATGAACCTTCTGAGTGATTTTTCTCCAGGAGCTTGTTGGTGATTCGTGGGATCAACTTTGCATTTCAAACTGTAAAAAAGTCCGCGAAAAGATCTAGCTAAATCGAGGCGAGTTCATAAGTCGAGAATTCCACCACCTCAACACTACCCGACTCGTTTCAAAACAAGTTGGGCCAGTTGGGATCCCCTAAGCTTCTCCTATCTGATATGCAGACAAGGTTCGATTTGTTTTTTCCACGAGATCAAAAAGAAATGATCGCGTTACTGAGGAGTCCACGTTACGTAAGAGAGAGTAGGTAGTATCTCAGATTATAGATTATGCTTTTAGGTTTAGAGTATTACGACCTGCCTGCACAGTATAAACAAATTGTTTCTATAGGTCATATTAATTCTATAGGTCACAGCGATTTAGGACAAATAACATAAACTTGATCAATTATCAAAGGCCAAAATGCTGGGATAGAACCCGCAGAAACTATATAGGATATTCCTGAATAAACTTCATTCTGCGAGGCAGTTTACACGTAAAATTACGTCGTCATCCGTTAGAAATAGATATCCTATGATACGAAAAAATGTCAATGTTAATTTATTCCACAAGAGGAGTTGTAAGAACGCCTACTATATTTTCTGAAAGATTAGTACATGTATTTAGCACACTTTTCCAACCCTACGAATGTGATTAGTTGGATTTATATTACCTATTATACGTACAGAAAAATGTGAACAACCAAGTACCTACCTAGATAATGATTCCAGTCAAGTAGGTACCAATAATATAATCCGAGTGGATGAAATACCCGTACCTACCTACATCACAGTCAACTTGGCCATCGGGCATCGATTACAGTAGGTACATGAGAAAATCCAATTCTTTCTGTATTTTTTTTGTTCTTTGGAATAAAATAACACGAATAAAACGAAGAGAGAAAAAAACCAATACGTCGGAGTGGAGAAGACCAGGACAATATCTCAGCCGTTTGAATAAAAGGCGGCATTCCGAAAACTCTGGAGAAACCCTTTAGGTAGCCATACACAGACGTTCTTTCATCTCCAAAATCGCGGCACTTGGAAACGTGAGATGAAACATGGCAGGAAAGAACGGGAAGGGAAAGCGCGGCGAAAAAAAGTTTTTCCCTTGCTAAATCGTGTCACGCGGAAACGGGAGAGGATTCGCGAGGGGAAAGAACGGGAAGGGAAAAATGGTTCTCAAATTGTGGCCATACACACACGTTCTTTATTTTGCGAGTGATTTGCGCGGTAGGTTATTTTATAAGGGAAAAAACGTTCGTGTGTGGGTTAAAACGCCCGAAAATCGTGTCGTGTGGAATTGCGCGCTGTCACTTTAGAAATTTCAAAGTGATAAGGGGAAAATCCAGATGATTCAGTGTGTCAGTGAGCGAGTTTCTGTCGGTGTTGCCTTAGGTTTTTTCTCATGATGGCTGATAGGCCTGAGGTCCTACTTGCTTGTGTTCTGCTAACTGTGCCTACAGCCTGCAGAGTAGATAGAGTAAGAAAAAAAAGAGTTTGGCAGAAAAATTGGCTGGCTGACCGAGCCAAATATGGTCATATGAAGTTATTGCGGGAACTTAGGGATAATAATCCCGACGATTTTAAAAACTATTTGAGATACGATTCGTCATCTTTCGACGAACTGCTGAGTATTCTTCGTCCTCACTTGACGAAGAAAGATACGCCAATGAGAGAGAGCATATCTGCTATGGAAAGATTCCTTGCTACAGGCCGTTCCTACGAGGACCTCAAATGCACGAACACCTACTGAAGCCATTTGCCCAACGGGAACTGAATCATGATCGCAGAATTTACAACTACAGGCTATCAAGAGGGCGTAATGTGGTAGAAAACGCCTTTGGCTTAATAGCAGCCAGGTTTCGGATCTTACAAACTCCCATCAACGTCGCAGTGGAAAACATTCTTTTGATTGTTATGGCAGTTTGCGTTTTGCATAATTTTTTGGTGAGGAAGGCGGCCGCATATCGTTCATTTGATTCTGAAGATCCGAAAACTTGTCAAATGAACAATAACGGTGAGTGGAGGGATGTCGGAGTTGCACTTGTTGGATTGCAGGCAGGGGGACGGAATCCACAGATGATCGCCAAACAAAACCGTGATGCTTATGTATCGTGGAACACTGAGCGGGGCGAACCAGAGAGTGGCGCGTGGTGATGTACGCCACCACAGACGTAGATGATTTCTCAGAAGGATCCCTCCGCGAATCGTCTCTTCAATCTTTCCCCGTATTATCATGGCGTGTCCTGAAGCCCACTGACACACGTGCTATTCGAAAAGATTCTTGAGACGCCGCGATTTTGGAAATGAAAGAACGTCCGTGTATGGCCAGCTTTTTTCTTGTCACAAGAAAAGAAACTGAACCGCAAGAGAGTTCGCTGTGATCGCGATGAAATTAAACAAAAAACGCTGCAAATCCCTGCACAACGGTTTATTATTTTGTACAGAACACCCTCCGTTATATATAACAGCTCTCTGTATAGATAACCCTTCTACATAATATATGCACTATTCTACACAAATTATGTAGATCGCAGACCTTAGTACCTCAGTACCATAGTACCTAACCCCTTACTCGTTAATAGGTACCTACCTAAATCACCTGTTAAAATGTTGCTAAAATAATTTTGTCGATGACAAGCTAAAATGGCAAAAAGAAACACAAATAATGAAGTTCTGAAGGGAAATTGCTGATGTCCAAGTGAGAAAATATTCACCAGTCCCGGTAGGTTTCGATCTCGGGAACTTTAGCGTATCAGTTCGTCAGTCAGACCCAGGGGCGGATCCAGAATTTTTTTCCGGAGGGGGTCACAGGGTAGAGCAATATAAAAAATAACAAAATAACCAAACGAACAATACAAACCGAATTTTCAACCTTATGCCTAAACTCGTCCGATTTGTCTACTTACAAAATTAATTGTATTTATAAAATTCATTGTTTATGTAAAAAATATTTTTCAATATCTATTAATTATTTAACTGATAAATGAATTTATTTTCAATTTTCTTCTAAAAAAGTGTCCTAATGTGTTTTCAAACAAATTGGCGCATTTTATGGCAACGTAGCTAACTTCAGAGTTTGCAAATCAAAACATTGAAACCACAACAATCTATTTGATCTCAGTGAATCCAGTATCGTTTTTACTGAATTTGGCTGGAAAAAAAACGAGAACGAAACAAAACAAGATAATAATTAACAAAAATAAGAAGAAATAAACAAGGTGCAATTTGACGGATACACCAAGGTAAATTTATTGACAGGAGATTCTGGTTTTTGACCGTTGATATTCAGACTAGGTGAAGGATGGGGATCTTGAGTTTCGCTCGACCGAAACTCAAGATCCCCATCCTTCACCTAGTCTAAATTTATTGACATAATTGTATATAAAGTAACATTGGTAGGACCAAGTGTACGATTATATTCGACTAATTTTGACATTTTTGATCGAATCTTTTTAGATTTTTTATAGTTCTTTTTGTTTTCAGTTTTTTTAACACTGTCTACCGTTTGTGTAATTAGAAATTACAGTAATTAGTGGCGAGGACATTGGAATTTCAATTTGACGGATGTTTTACGGTAAATATTTACACAGTTGTATATGAAGCAAAATTGAGAAGACCATGTGGCCAAGTTCCCAGTTGGAACTTATACAAATGTAAACAAATCACAAGTGTTGCTACAAACGAAATACAGAAAAAAATCAGTATTCTATAAAAAGTTTAATCGTAGTTATTGTTATATTTTGTTTCCAATGTGTTAAGTTAACATTATGGTAAGTTGACTTTGGTCGTTTGGTTTGTTTCTGGTTTTTGATTTCACAAAAACTGGGTTCGTTTTCGTTTGGTTTTTTTTGTTTTCGGGTTTGTGAACAATTCGTTCAGCTCTGCTTTTTGAAATGCAGGCTGATTCTGGGGGGGGGGGGTCATGACCCCTGTGACCCCCCCCCCCCCCCCCTTGAATCCGCGCCTGGTCAGACCAAAGCTATATCGTCCAGCTAGCAGGAGACCAGTGACGTGCGCCATCAACGCAGCTTGATGCCTGCATACACCCTGCTCTTTACGGCAAATTGTATAGCAAATTGTATGGCAACATCGTAGAATGCTCCGGATGGTCTCAAAAATTCAGGAAAAAATCAAAATATTTAAAAATACGAGAAACCCCACTCCTCAAAATAAAATTTTCCGAGATAGGGATACTTCGGACATTTCAACCCCTATTTTTTCATCCCTTAGAGTTGAGTGACAGTAACGCCGAGTTCGAGGACCAACTAGAGCCCAAACGGGACCCATATATCAAATTTCGTGATTTTGGTTCATGGGAACTAAGGAAAAAGCCGCGGACGGCGTACGGTGGACGGACGAAATGTTTTTATTCGATATTCGTACTGTACGTCCCTTGAAACGTAAACCATCAAATTTTGAGGGGGGGGGGGGGAGGGTTAAAACAATTTTCATGGTCGATTCCAAAGGTTTATTATTGAAAATAATAAACCAAAATGTGAAAAGACGAAATGTGAACCAAAACGCGTCGTGTTTGCAGACGATGGAGGATGGTCGGCGGACACGTAAATGCGAACGAGTAACAAACCCTAAACAGAAGATTATTACAACTCCGGCATTTTTTGGACTTCGCTTTGCGTGTTAGTACCTACCCATGGGCGTTGTTAAGAGAGGTAAAAGGAAGCAAGAGATTAAGCTAAAAAGAAGTACCAGTCCTTCCAAAAGATGACCATCTGGTCTCGGAACCACAACCCATCTTACAGCGTGCATATTAATTTCTTCCAAAGACATTTTCTCCTTTTTTTTTTTAAATTTATTTTAGTAGGTAGGTACCAAAGATGTGTATGAACGTAGTGAGCATCATCTCAACCAACGTTATATACGAGTAAGAATGAAGGATTTCTATGCCGCTTTGAGCTCAACATAATGTTAGTGGTATCGAGCAGGAAACAATTAATCAAAGTTCCATTGAACTGGTTACATAAAGACTACAATTTCAAATGAAAAGGGCGAGCGAAAAAATGACCATAATCCCGAAAAAACAACGGAAACTGATGGAAAAGTTGAAACGAAGCGTTAAACCAAAATGAACCAAAATTTGATGCAGATGCAATGGGATACATACCAATAAATTAAATGGACAAAACAGGATGAAATACACAGAAATTCAACATGAACATTCCAAATGAAAATACCCACTTCGTTCGGAAAACCTGTGTAAGTAGGACGATATTATGAGGGTTAAAATGACCTTCAAGGATTGTTTGTTTCTGTTTACAACACATAACTTACTTGTCCCATTCCATAGTACGTGGTCTTCGAAACTCGGGAGTGAAGCGTCGCTGGTTACTGACTAAATATAAAGAAAATTGAGAATTAATTCAAGGAATCTTTGCACGATATCGAATTTGTTATAAAACATATTAGGTATTGGTTCATTCTTTCCAGCTAGAGATAGTGTTAGTCAAATTTTGCAGGAGTTGAGTCAAAAGGGTCGAGTTACCTATCGAATTTTGGGTTCACTTGAATTTACCTATTTACCTACCTACGTAAAGATATTGAAGAGTGAGGTAATATAGTAACTGCACGTTTTACTGAACCTCATGATCGTTGCACTGAAATGTGACGGGTAGGTCTAACTAAAAACGTAGTCTATTGGATAAAAAAAAATTTTAAACCGGTTTGGTGATCAGGCCATTGTCAGCAACATGGAATAATCGAGAGTGCATAGGTGAGGCTATTGTTCCAAGTGCAAGGAAGTCGACAGTGATTAGCTGAAAGATGAGAGGGACAAAGACTAGTTCTTAGCAACCCGTCTGAGGGTAAAGAACTGAAGCCAACATGAATTTCAGTAAGATCGGATTGGTATTCCTATTCGTAACTACATGGACATGGACCTTTTACGTGTCTGTGTTGTTTCTGTGATTTCGCTGGATTAAAACGTGCTCACCCACTACGCGAAGCTGTTGATAGTACTTGTTTCTTCTACCTAATAATTATCAAGTAGGCTGTTTTTTCAACTCCGTGCTAGTTGAAGCATAAAGAATATGTTGAGTAGACCTGATGAGTGTGAAAAAGATGAGCATGAAAAGCTTCATATTGAAAAATAATAATGGGTTCTCGTTTCAAAAGGCTGGCGACCCGTAAGGCAGTTGACCCGGTTCTCAAAACCCAAAGGAAGCGCGATGGCCATACAAGCAGAAATTTCAGAGGGAAGGGAACTCGGGAGTTGGTGAGCGGTCAGACGATTCGCGAAGCAGAGAATACTGAGAAAACTGAGTACCATATTGGATAAAACCTTTGGTAGGCATTAATCGTAATGCGGAATAAGTAGTTATTACCCGACACCTAACGCCGATAGGTGTGAAAATTGTATGAGATGGGAAATACCTACTTTATTGTAAATTATTGCTTCCGAGTATGCCAAGATATCAGAAGCCTCTCTTATGAAAGGAAGACATTGTCCCCAAAAGTCGAACTTTCCTAGTTACCTAAGACCAGCGTTTCAGGCCTTTGTTTTCAAGTAACAAGAAATATCTCCACAACAGTACGCAAAAATTAATATGAGTTCAGTTACGATGAGAATTCAAAACACTGGCTCCGATCAAACTTGAGCAGGTTTGGGGGGTGGGTCCCCCAATGGTCACGTATCTAAATTTTATCAAGAAAAGAATGATTCTAGCGTGACTACTCTAGTGCAAATCCGTACTCCTCGACGCACACAACTTTTCTATCGGCGAATTGGGTTAAGAGTAATCTCTGAACTTCGCCATCAACTCTGAATGGTCAATAGTGAGTTTGCCGGTGTTTTTGCAACATAGTAAATAACACAGCTTTTAGCCTTTTCTGAACATAGGTTTTGAAAAATTAACTGCGCACGTGGAGTTGCAGTTTTATATGCAGTACATACTAGTTCTATACCTAATTTAATTTCCTCATGCGCTAAACAGCACTCCTTGTCACAAACATAACTGAATTTATATTCAACTGGAAGTACGAAAATATTGTCTGTCACGCCTCTGGGGTCATGAGACGACCATGTTAGTGTTGATCAAGTACCTACCTACCTATCTAACCTACCCATTTTATTCAAACCGAGATGGGGCTCATGGCGTCCTATGCGTACGTCTTCCGCCCACCAACTCTGATTCGTTACCCACCAATGTGGGTAACATTTTCATACTGTCAATCATTTTCGGCAATTTTTACTGTTAAGTAACTGCGATTTTTTCGCATTATATCAGGAAAATGGATTTAGCACGGAGTACGGACGATTTAAAAAAAAAATAATGAGTGGTAGTAAAGTAAAATAAGTGATCACGCATTGCAGTCCAGGGCTCAACGACTAACTGCCGTTAGTCAACGAGAACTGCCCTGCCGGCACATTTCTAAAATGTTGATAGTTCGGTATTGATCTGTTAGTTCCACTACTAGCAGAAGTACAATTCAACATACCATCCGGAAGAATCCGTTGTCTAGCAAGTCGGTACTCTTGACGCGACGGCCTGATAATGATGTCCTTACATGGAAAGCGCTCGTCTCCACTACCCTACTTGCTAGTGACGACGGATTCCTCCATAAATTAGCTATAATATGTTAACAATGATTAATAGTTCTATAAATATTACGAAATTAAAATGGGGAATTTATTGATCAAGCTTTTCAATTTTTGTCAACAAAAAAAGGCTTCAGTTGCGGTATCTGAAAATATGTAATGTTCATATTGCCCACCCAACTTTTTATAGGTTACTTCGTTAGTTACACTTCGAAATAAGCATTTCATGACTAATCTTTTGAAGTCGGACATGACCTTTCCCCATGTAGATTGGCCATTCGTTCCATTGATGGCTAAAGGAGTCTGAGTCTCCTGGAAACCTACTACTTAATGATAATAAGTGCGCTTAGAAGTACCCAAGTTGACGATAAGTAAGTTTAGAGGAAATTCACCTAGGGGAAAAGGCCCTTTCATCACCGAAATGACTAGCTTTGTTGGCCTGATCGGTTGACAAATTCGCCACATTGTTTGACATCCGAAGATCTAAATAATTCTTTTTGTCGGTAATTTGACCAGTAATATGAAGAAAAAAAAGAAGAAAATATAAGGGAATCCTGACATTGAAGGACGGACGAGGCCTTTGAGAGACCGTTTTCAGTAAAACAAAAGACCCTACTTTTAGAACTGGGAGTAAAATCAATGTACGTTAGTGATTTCGTACTTATGGGAAACCCAAAGGCACCTCTACGTGACTTGAATATCAGTGAGTAGTATATGAGTAGCTACATAGATATGAGTTCTCGTTCACTTGTTATGTAGATACAGATACCTATTTCTTTTCGGTCACTCGAAGACCTAAAGTTGAACGCGGAATAAAGAAAACGCTGTAAATTATTACACAAGGGTTTATTATTTTCAGTATAGATGCCCCTTCTGCGTAGATCACTGTTTTTTCTGTGGTCATTTCCTACCATCGTGCTTACCCCAGCAAAGCCCTAAAAATCGAGAACTGGAGCCTGCCAGGATTCAAGAATGGATTCAAGAATGCTAATTATCTATAACATTATATCATTTGTTGTTATGCATGTTATTTTTTTCAAGGAACAGAAGTACCATTCTATCAACAAATCCAAAATAACCACTTTTCTTCAAATGAAATAGTACCACGTAGGTAACAACAAACTCGATTTCATAAAGCCATGCAATGTGTCCCCTACAATGATATCTGGGCTGGATATATACCGTTTCATTCACTCTCATGTAGACGAAGCTTTTTTGGTGAAATCTTCAGGGCCTTACTGTGAACGAACGGCTGGACGTACAAACCCCGGGGACCGGGTGGTCTAAAAAAATCCACTAGCTCGAGATCAATTTAAGAACGTAAAAAACATTGGTACATGGGATGACTGAAAGTAACGCCGAGCTTCGCGGACCAACTACACCCCAAATGGGACCTACAAACGAATGTAATTAATTTCGGTTCATGGTACTAAACCAAGAAAACACGAATTATGGCGTACGGACAGATTTTTTTTTAATTCCATTTTCGGATTCTACGTAAGTTGAAACGAAATTTTGAAGATTTTTTTTTTCATGCTCGATTCCAAAGGTTCGTTATGGAAAATAATAAACCAAAAATGATTAAATCTAAACATTTCTACATACAACACTATGACTATCAACCTAATCTGTGATTTACTTCAGGAGTTAGGATGCGTATATTATCAAGTTGGGTAGGTACCTACCTACCTACTGAATAAAAGAAAACGAAAGAACATAAAATAAACAACAAGATAATGATGAATATAGTAAGACAAAATTAACGAATTTACTTGGCAAGTACCACCGTGAATTCCGTACATATTATTTAGAAAAATTACATGCCACTTTGTAGATAACAACCGCAGTCATGTATCCAGCAACGTTTTTCACCCGTGTTTTTATCGATTACAAAACAAGGAACAGCAACATGGCTGTAGATTTCCGAACTGAACCCCCAGGTAATTATTTTCTTTCTTTTTTCATGCTCGATTCCAAAGGTTCATTATTGAAAAGAAAAGATAAAAATTTAAACTTTTGTATATACGATACTATAGGTTTGTTCCCAGTGACCATCCAACGGTTATCTGACCATCAGAAAGGCGCTTGACCTTTTGCCTTGGTATCTTTTCAGATTGTATAGTATCCATGACAGCCTGTTCGAAGTGTTTTCCTGACTCTATCCAACGCCAGTTTTCTTATCGCCATTCCAGTAAACAGAAGATAAGCTAGGTTCAAATGTGGCGGAAATTCAGTAGGGCAATTCGGTATGGCAAATCGTTCTGCAATGCTACTGGCCAACACAAAATGGATTAAGGCAACGCAACACATGGATACTATATACAATTCCAGATATTTTCCACTGCTCGAACCTTGCCGGATCTGCCCAGAGGTTACTGCGCACACCTTTCCCGTTTGATTTTTCCCGCCATAATGGAATTCGGCATTTGACTGGTTATTATTCCACTCACGGATTCCGGCTCCGTACTGCCAAGTGAACGTCTCTGTGGAAAAATTCCGGCAAGTGTTGCCGTACCGGATTGCCCCTTCTCGATTCCCAACCTTTATCAAACTCAAACCCTTCTCAAGACGGTAGTGGAGCATGGATGGTTTCTTACAGTTTTCGAGGAGTCAGCTAACCTTCAAAACAAGCCAGTGCAAACAAAGCTTATGACCACCAGCCTAATCCATGATTTACTTCAGGCGGTAGTATGAATTTATTACAGCAGTGGTGCCTGGGGTCTGAAAACGGTGGGGCACCAGACCAGAACACACAATCAACAGATATGTCTACAAAATACCCCAAGGCCACAACATCTTTCCCTTATTTACTGATATTCCCTTATTTACTGATAGCAGTGATATTCAGCAAAGCCTATCTCTTTTAATCAACACTCTATCGTCGTACGAAAACGTCGGCAATTCTACTGCAAATGAGCCACCGAATTCATGTGTTAGAAAAATATAGTAAACTAAAATACACCAAAACAATTACCAGTCGGCTGGTACCTACCTGAATATTGAATGGAAAAGCTATTGACTAGAAGCTAGATAGGTATCTGTGTGTTGAAGCCGATCAATCACCAAACAGCAGACAGGACAAAATGCATGTACACAAATACAAATCTGTCATCGGAACCGGGCTGAACACAAAACGCGAAAAATTTGACGCAAAAAAACTGAAAGCTGACAGAGAAAGCGAATGTGATAACAAATCAGAAAACAGATAACTGACAGAGAAAAACAAATCAGAAGAAGCATCTCGTATCGAGATGACAAATTGAATCGAGGGGATCTAATTGATTGTGAAATGAACGATTTTGGGATTGAAATCAGATACTGGGGCAGTGGCCTAATGTAGGCATGGCAACTGGACTGAGCTTGCGTGGACGGGCCACTTTTCTCGGTTGCCATGGCGACACCAGGTCCCAGGACCTGCCTGTTTCAGGAGCCTAGGTTTGGATTTCGATTGCACGACATCCATTACTGTCATATTCTGATAACATAGCTGTGGAGCTACAGGGAGCAAACATGACGGAACCACATATTGAATATCCATAGCCAGAGAACTCTGTCGAGTCGCTGTTGAACTTTGTGAAAAATGCTGGGTGCAGTTTATGGAGAGAAATTCAAATGCCAACTGAACACATGGCAGAGTTTTTTTCACTCTTTAGTGTTTCTGGGTGCCGGGGCAGTGGCCCAAGTGGCCTTATGGACGCAACGCCCCTGATTTATTATATCGGAGTGGGTAGACTATTTACCTACCCACTAAATAAACGAAAAACGAAAATTAATGAGAAAAAATATAAAGAACATACAATAAACAATAAGACACATAAGACAAAATTATCAAATTAACTTGGCATATTATTGATGTAATAATATAGTATATAAAATATATTACGTACTATTAAATAATTTTATATAATATTATATATTACGGCTACCTATAATAAATAAATCATATTTATTATAAATAATAAATAAATAAATAATATTCATTATAAATAAATATGATTAAATAAATAAATAATCCATATAATTAATAAATAAAGTTTGATTTATTTATATTAATATTTATGATAATATGAATATTAATAAAATGCATCAATAATAAAGTAATAATAATCATATTATTAATAATAATATTCATATTATTCGTTCATAATATATATTATTATTTAGAAACATGGCATACTTTGCAGATAGCAACAAGTAGGTATTCATTAGAACAAGGAACAGCAACATGGTACCTATGGTAAAACAGGTGGGTGCAGTGAAGAGTGCAGTGAAACGTTAGTGGGAAGGTTCTGCAAGTTTGGGGGTTAGGTAGGTAGGTACCTATCCGATTATTATTAGTCTACCTAAGTACCTACCTGTAAACTATGCAGCAAACTCGTGAAATCGAGGAAGTGAACATTTGTTTATTTTACCTGCATACAAACTCTAGACCTTCACGACATGACATATATAATATTACTGTAACTGATCTGGCTTGCAAATCAAACAACAGAACGATAGAACTTGATCAAGCGCACGTACGGTGTATTCAAGATACATCTAGCGAAACGAAATACATAGATAGAAGATACTAAACGATGGAGATGGTACCTACTGATGAAAAGGCAGATTTCCGTCACTCTGTTGGACATGGTTGATAGGTAAGCAGGGTGAACGAGTTTGATTATTATTCAAGTTCAACCATTTTTCATACATACACGATTTTGGGGTTTAAAAATTACATTTAGGTCTGCAAAACCGACCGTACTGGAGTGGGTAAGGGAAAAGTAGCCAAACGGCTTTTTAGTTGAAAGGAAATTAGATTATTGTATACATATTATATACATTTACCTTGCTCCTCAATCACAGTGGGAACGAACCGGATAACCGTTCATGAGTGGATGGCAGATCGAACAGTACAAACCGGAATTGGTTTATTTATTGCGGGAGATGTAATGAAAACCTGGAACCAGATGATGCCAACACCATCAAACACGAACCAATTCCGAAGAACCCACTCGCCCACTCCACAGAACCGCACACTCCACTCAAGTTCACGAAATGAGAACAGCAGGCGGTCGCCGGACGAGCGTAGAGGGGAGCGGAGCTGGCGAGGAGGGACGCAAGTTGGCCAACCTCACCTCGCCGACATCGTCAATATTCCCTACAGTCGCAGGGTATTCTATGAATATCCCTTAACGATCGGGAAATTGATCAACGAGATGAATGAACGTCCTGAGCTGAAATCGTACGGAGCAGAGTCCGAGAGGTAGATCGAAATGGGAATGTCTGACGTGACAAGAGAGGAAGAGAGGCGACGAGAATGCTGGACGCGTGGCGTATGCTGGGTCATCCCATCTTCGTGGGATGACTGATAGCCCTAATAGGTGATCCAATATTAGGCGAGCAAGTCGTCTGGAGTACAGAAGCGTAGTGTACTAGGACTCTTTCCATGAAGTATTACAGCTTCCACGAAGTATTACGTTCATCGGGTTGTAGCCGCCACGTTGAGAAGGATTGCCATTTCCATTCAAACCATCCAAGTGCGCTTGGAAGGACCTCCCTGGCCCCCAAGACTCATTCGGCCCAAAAGTGGGACAGATTCCAGGACTTACCTATGTAAAAACTACTTTCAACTAAATTTCAAAAATTATGATCACAGGACAATACTAAAGAAATCGATATGTGTTTATATATAATGGGCAATTTCACCTATTTTCTTTTATTTGCGTAGAAGATATCGGCGAGTGCTTTCCGAAAAGGTTGTCTATGAGGGGTATCCGATGACTGAAAGTGAGCGAAAAAACGCTGCAAAGTCCTTGTCACATGGGTTTATTATTCTATTGGACATACCTACAGAAATGTTGGCTGTTCACTTGTTTCTTTCATGTGAAATAATTGAAATAGCTATTTCTGGTGGTTCCCACCATTTTTAGCCCCTAAACACGAATTAGGTAGGTACGTTTTTTTTGTTTTTTTTTCTCCAAAATTATCTTTGATCATTGGTAGTGCCATTTAATCGTCTTGATCCACGTGTTGATACTACTTCCAGTGTTAGGTATTATACAAATTGATGGTGATTTCAGACGATTTCCCACGTTTTTCACTCATAAAAAATCAATTTTGGGAGCTGAACATTTGTTAGAACCTCGATTTTCCACTCTTTGGTCAAAATTGACTTCATATACGGTCTTCTCGTCCCCCAAAACATGGAAAAAGATACCTCAAAAGCTCATGTTACCAACATGTTGCTAAAACGCAAAAAGTACCTATTTTTAAACACATTTTCACTCATAACACCCCTGGGTATATTCCGATCGGGCTGAAAAGTTTCGGGACACAACTAGGGCCCAAATGGAGCATGTGTGCGAAAGAACGATTTTTTTTTACCGAAAATGAAGCCTGTACACGTGATACGGCGGACGGCGGACGGACATTGCATTTTGGTTTATTATTCTGTGAATAATACACCTATGTAATCGCTCAGCAAAAAATTTTTATAACCCCCCCTCAAACTTTTTTCTTTTCCGTTTCAAGGTGCGTAGATTCAAAAAATGCAATGTCCGTCCGCCGTATCACGTGTACAGGCTTCATTTTCGGTCTAAAAAAGTTGTTCTTTCGCACACATGCTCTATTTGGGCCCTAGTTGTGTCCCGAAACTTTTCAGCCCGATCGGAATATTATACCCAGGGGTGTTGTGAGTGAAAATGTGTGTAAAAATAGGTACTTTTTGCGTTTTAGCAACATGTTGGTAACATGAGCTTTTGAGGTATCGTTTTCCATGTTTTTGGGGACGAGAAGATCGAATAGGAGGTCGATTTTGGCCAAGGAGTGGAAAATTGAGGTTGTACCAGATGTTCAGCTCCCAAAATTGATTTTTTATGAGGCAAAAACCTGCGAAATCGTCTGAAATCACCATCAATTTGTAGAATAGCACTAGGAAAAGTTTCAACACGTGGATCAAGACGATTAAGTGGCACTACCAATGATCATGGATAATTTGAAAAAAAAAAGATCGTACCTACCTAATTTGTGTTTTGGGGGCCAAAATTGGTGGAAACCATCAGAAATAGCTATTTCAATTATTTCACATGAAACAAACAATAAATGTAGGTACAGCCAACATTTCTGTAGAATAATAAACCCCATGTGACAAGGACTTTGCAGCGTTTTTGGAATCTACGCACCTTGAAACGGAAAAGAAAAAATTTTGAGGGGGTGTTATCAAAATTTTTTGCTGAGCGAATACATAGGTGTATTATTCACAGAATAATAAACCAAAACAGTGGAAAGAAAGCGAAATAACGTCATAGGTCACCCCTGCGTCCGCCTGGGGGGAACCCTCAGCACCATCATTTCATTTTCTTTCTGTCTGTTTGTTGTCCAAGCTACAAGGATTTTGGACATGAAAATTGGCAGTGGTGCTTTTCGAGTGTGCTAAATCCGATTCTGAAATCAAAAATTCCTAAACACAGAAATTGCCCATTATCCAAGATTAGTAATGCCGGGGCGGATCCAGATACGATTTCTGAATGGGCGGGGGTAGACCTCTTGGACCCTCCGTTTAGCTTCCAATAATAAATTGATGAACACCCCCTCCCATCGCGACGTGAATATCATTTTGCGTAAAATTCACACATTTAGAGAAATCGCCGTTGCTGTTATTTTAAATCCAAAGTGTTATTTCCTTAGAACTACCTAGCATACCTACCATCCGGAGGAATCCGTCGTCAGTCGTTTTTAGCTGGTCGAATAGGTACCTACCAACCTACTGCGGAGGTTTGAGTAGGTAGGTACTCGGCTTGCTTGTGACGGATTCCTCCAGACGTTTTGGTAATGCATCATTCCTGTGTCACAATCCCGGTGAACACGAACGTTATATAGTTAAAAACGCCAAATAAACCAATTACCTAGCTAACTATCAAAAACGCTGCAAAGTCCTAGTCACTTGGGTTTATTATTCTATTGGACATACCTACCGAAATGTTGGCTGTTCATTTATTGTTTCTTTCATGCGCAGTAATTGAAATAGCTACTTCTGATGGTTTCCACCAATTTTGGCCCCCCAAAACTTCTTTTTTTCCTTTTTTTGCGGATGATCTTTGAACAAATTTATGGTGATTTCAGACAATTTCCCATTTGACTCATAAAAAATGAATTTCGGGAGCTTAACCATTGTTACAACCTCAAGTCGGATTCTTTGGTCAGAATCAACTTCATATTCGGTCTTCTCGCCCTAGAAAACATGGAAAACGATACATTACAAGCTCATATTCACTAGAACCTCAAAAAAATCTCGAAAACAACTAATTTTACACCCATTTTTCTCCCATAACGCCCTTGGGTGTATTCCGATCGGGCTGCCGAGCTTTGGAACACAACCTGGACCCAAATGTGCTCCCAAATGGGGACCCAAACTGTCTGCGGAAGAACGACGATTTTAGACCAGAATTCAACGTAAATTTAAGGCTGAAACTTCGTTAGAACCTCAATTTTCCACTCACTGGTCAAAATATACTTCATATTCGGTCTTCTCGTCCTACAAAACGTGGAAAACGATACCTCAAAAGCTCATGTTACTAAAACACAAAAAATACCTTTTTATACCAATTTTTCACTCATAACAACCCTTGGTATATTACGATCGGGCTGCAAAGTTTCGGGACACAACTAGGGCCCAAATGGAGCATGTGTGCGAAAGAACGAATTTTTTAGGCCAAAAATGAAGCCGGTATGCATGGTTTCCACCAATTTTGGCCCCCAAAACACGAATTAGGTACGCTCCTTTTTTCAAATTATCTTTGATCATTGGTAGTGCCATTTAATCGTCTTGATCTACGTGTTGACACTTTTTCTAGTGTAATTATACAAATTTATGGTGATTTCACAGGATTTTCCAGGTTTTTGACTCATAACAAAATCAATTTTGGGAGGTGAACATTTGGTAGAACCTCAATTTTCCACTCTGGTCTTCTCGTCCCCAAAAACATGGAAAACGACACCTCAACAGCTCATGTTACTAAAACACAAAAAGTAGGTACCTATTTTTAACCACATTTTCACTCATAACACCCCTGGGTATATTCCGATCGGGCTGCAAAGTTTCGAGACACAACTAGGGCCCAAATAGAACATGTGTGCGAAAGAACGACTTTTTTAGACCGAAAATGAAGCCTGTACACGTGATACGGCGTACGGCGGACATTGAATTTTTGGAATCTACGCACCTTGAAACGGAAAAGAAAAAATTTTGAGGGGGTGTTATAACAATTTTTTGCTGAGCGAATACATAGGTGTATTATTCACAGAATAATAAACCAAAAGCAGCTGTAATATTATATAAACATAGTATGTCTGAGATTTTCATTCGAGTGTTTTGAGATAATGAGTGTTTTGTAATGGTAGGTAATAGATAAACATCGTTTTTGCTTTTTCCATGTCGGTAATGAAATTGATGTTTACTCGTTTATTTTAATTCATTTGCAAGAAAAATGTAATAATCAGTTTCTCCCATGAAATATATTTGAACAAATTTGTGCTCTTCGTCTTGAAGAGGTGCGATGATAAATTTGCCCTTGCACTTTGTATGTTGACATATAGTTGTCATAATTGTCATTTGCAAACAGGAGTTGTATTTACGAACATTTGTCTGAAAATGTTTAGATTCGGTTGTTGCAATGATCATAACGGTTCCGAAGGTACATTCAGCTCTGGCCAAACAACTTTTCCACGTTGCTCGTTGCTTCGTTCGCACGAGTTTAAGCATTCCGTGCACAATTTGCTTCGAGCATTTGATCTCGTTCCTCGTCTGTTTGTAGTCTTCGTAAAATCTTTGCTGAAAGTAAAACGTTTTATTTAAATTAGGTAAATAAATAAAATTGAAAATGTTAAACATTTCTGAAAGTAAAATGTTTCTCGTAAAATCTTACCTTTTCTTGCTTTGGATGTAGATTGACCAATATTGTTGTGACATTTTCATGCCTTTACTTTGGCACACAAACTCGAAAAGCGTTACCAAAAAGCGATAGGAAAATGCGTTATGCACCATTTCTGATGATTTTTGCTTACAACAGATTCGTTTCAACGGAACATCATGTATGCCATTTTTCGTCGTACCAAAATCGTTCACCACTCGTTGGAATCGGGTGATTTTATTGAATATTTTCTTGTTAAGCGTACCCCCGTAGCTTTCGCGGTAGCTGAGCTGAGCATGATGAAAAAACGCTGCAAATCCCTGCACAACGGTTTATTATTTTGTATAGAATACCCTTCTGTTACAGATCACAGCTCTATGTATAGATAACCCGTCTATATAATATAATATGTACTATTCTATGCATAATTATTTAGATCGCAGACCCTCCGTAGGTTAGTACCTAACCCCGTACTCGTTACTAGGTACCTACCTAAATCACGAGTTAAATGTTGCTAAAATAATTCTGCCGATGACAAACAGTACCTAACAAAAAGAAACACACATAATGAAGTTCTGAAAAGAAATTGTTGATGAGGAGTGAAAAAAGTTGCAAAAGTACCTACCAACAAACTCCAGCCCCTTCTACGTAGATGGTATAATGAACCGTTGTGTAATAATTTACCGTTGAGTAATGATTTACCGTAGTAATAATTTACCCATCAATAATACTTCAACGTTTGTTCAAGTTTCACTACCTACCAACAAACTCCAATAGAGCCATTATTTTTCAAATTAAATAATATCACAGAACATCCAACTCGACTTCATACTCCGCCAATATAATCAGGTGATCCCTACCAATGATTGGCCGTATTCACAAATTCCTATTGTGGGCGCGTCTCTGGTTACGAGATTTGGTTTGAATTGTATACAATTTCATTCACACTGGAGTCGAAAATGCCTGTCGGTGCAAACTTCGGGGCCTTACTGTGAACGAACGGCTGGACGTACGATGCTCCGGATGGTCTTAAAAAACTCGCAAGTTCAAGAACTATTTAAAACCGTAAAATATTTACGTAAAAAAATGGTATAGGCGTTTTGAAAATTTCAACCCCTATTTTGAACCCCTTAGAGATGACTCACAGTAACGTCGAGCTTCGAGGACCAACTAGACGCCGAACGGAACCTATAACCCGAATTTCATCAATTTTTTTTTCATGGTAACTAAGAAAAGTGGCCCGTACGGCGTACGGCGTACGGCGTACGGCGTACGGCGGACAGACAGAAATATTTTTATTGCAGTTTTGGATTCTACATACCTTGAAACGTAAACCATCAAATTTTGAGGGGGGGTAAGAATTTTTTTTTTCATGCTCGATTCCAATGGTTCATTATTGAAAATAATAAACCAAAAACGCTGCAAATCCCTGCACAACGGTTTATTATTTTGTATAGAATACCCTTCTGTTACAGATCACAGCTCTATGTATAGATAACCCGTCTATATAATATAATATGTACTATTCTATGCATATTATGTAGATCGCAGACCCTCCGTAGGTTAGTACCTAACCCCGTACTCGTTACTAGGTACCTACCTAAATCACGAGTTAAATGTTGCTAAAATAATTCTGCCGATGACAAACAGTACCTAACAAAAAGAAACACACATAATGAAGTTCTGAAAAGAAATTGTTGATGAGGAGTGAAAAAAGTTCGAAACGTACCTACCAACAAACTCCAGCCCCTTCTACGTAGATGGTATATTGAACCGTTGTGTAATAATTTACCGTTGAGTAATGATTTACCGTAGTAATACCTAATTTACCCATCAATAATACTTCAACGTTTGTTCAAGTTTCACTACCTACCAAAATCGCAGGCACTCCGTAGGTTAGTACCTAACCCCGTACACGTTACTAGGTACCTACCTAAATCACGAGTTAAATGTTGCTAAAATAATTCTGCCGATGACAAACAGTACCTAACAAAAAGAAACACACATAATGAAGTTCTGAAAAGAAATTGTTGATGAGGAGTGAAAAAAGTTGCGAAAGTACCTACCAACAAACTCCAGCCCCTTCTACGTAGATGGTATAATGAACCGTTGTGTAATAATTTACCGTTGAGTAATGATTTACCGTAGTAATAATTTACCAATCAATAATACTTCAACGTTTGTTCAAGTTTCACTACCTACCAACAAACTCCAAAAGAGCCATCATTTTTCAAATTAAATAATATCACAGAACAACCAACTCGACTTCATACTCCGCCAATATAATCAGGTGATCCCTACCAATGATTGGCCGTATTCACAAATTCCTATTGTGGGCGCGTCTCTGGTTACGAGATTTGGTTTGAATTGTATACAATTTCATTCACACTGGAGTCGAAAATGCCTGTCGGTGCAAACTTCGGGGCCTTACTGTGAACGAACGGCTGGACGTACGATGCTCCGGATGGTCTTAAAAAACTCGCAAGTTCAAGAACTATTTAAAACCGTAAAAATATTCACGTAAAAAAATGGTATAGGCGTTTTGAAAATTTCAACCCCTATTTTGAACCCCTTAGAGATGACTCACAGTAACGTCGAGCTTCGAGGACCAACTAGACAGCGAACGGAACCTATAACCCGAATTTCATCAATTTTCTTTCATGGTAACTAAGAAAAGTGGCCCGTACGGCGTACGGCGTACGGCGTACGGCGTACGGCGTACGGTGTACGGCGTACGGCGTACGGCGGACAGACAGAAATATTTTTATTGCAGTTTTGGATTCTACATACCTTGAAACGTAAACCATCAAATTTTGAGGGGGGGTAAGAATTTTTTTTTTCATGCTCGATTCCAATGGTTCATTATTGAAAATAATAAACCAAAAGGTGGGTAAACAAGGTAGCCAGCAACATAGATAATGAAGAAAGTCATTTTGGCTTATTATTTTCAATAACCATTGGAATCGAATATGAAAAAAAATTCTTACCCCCCTCAAAATTTGATGGTTTACGTTTCAAGGTATGTAGAATCCAAAACTGCAATAAAAATATTTCTGTCTGTCCGCCGTACGCCGTACGGGCCACTTTTCTTAGTTACCATGAAACAAAATTGTTGAAATTCGGGTTATAGGTTCCGTTCGGGGTCTAGTTGGTCCCCGAAGCTCGACGTTCCTGTTGGTCCTCGAAGCTCGTCGTCATCTCTAAGGGGTTCAAAATAGGGGTTGAAATTTTCAGAACGCCGTAGCTCGAAAACTTCCGATAGAAGGGTATGGTTTTTTTTTACGTTATTAAATTTGTCTTGAGCTAAACAATTTGTTGAGACCACCCGGAGCATCGTACGTCCAGCCGTTCGTGAGCACCAAAAAGCTTCGTCAACACGATCGTGAATCAAACGGTATAAATCCGGCCCGGATATCATAACTACGGTACTACGGAGCATCTGATTATAATCAAGGATGGCTGTATAAAGTCGAGTATTTGTTCTGCGATATTATTTCATTTGATAAGTGATGGACTATTGGATTTTGTTGTTAGGTACTTCTGAAACTTGAAAAAACGTTGAAGTATTATTTATGGGTAAATTATGACACAATGGCAAATTATTACACACCGGCAAATTATTACACAACGGTAAATTATTACACAACGGTAAATTATTACACCACGGTAAATAATTACACAACGGCTCATCTACCCAGAAGGGGCTGGATTTTGTTGATAGGTACTTTTGCAACTTGAACAACCGTTGAAGTATTATTGATGGGTAAATTATTACACAGTGGCAAATTATTACACAACGGAAAATTATTACACAACGGTAAATTATTACACAACGGTAAATTATTACACCACGGTAAATTATTACACAACGGCTCATCTACCCAGAAGGGGCTGGATTTTGTTGATAGGTACTTTTGCAACTTGAACAACCGTTGAAGTATTATTGATGGGTAAATTATTACACAATGGCAAATTATTAGGTACACAACGGAAAATTATTACACAACGGTAAATTATTACACCACGGTAAATTATTACACAACGGTAAATTATTACACAACTGCTCATCTACCAAGAAGGCTCTGGATTTTGTTGATAGGTACTTTTGCAACTTGAACAACCGTTGAAGTATTATTGATGGGCCAATTATTACACAACGGTTCATTATTCTATCTCCGTAGAAGGGGAACCTATACAGGTAAATTATTACACAACGGTTTAGGTAGGTACCTAGTATTTACGGTATCAAATAGTTCTTGTACTTACGAGTTTTTCAAGACCACCCATACGTCCAGCCATTCGTTCACAGTAAGGCCCCGAAGTTTGCACCGACAGGCATTTTCGACAGTAGGGTGAATGAAATTGTATACATATAGCCCAAATCTCGTCACCAGGGACGCGCTAACAATCGGGAATTGGCCCGAGATAAAATCATTGCTAGGGATCACCTGATTATATTCACGGAGTATGAAGTCGAGTAGGTTGTTCTGTGATATTATTTCATTTGACAAATGAAGGCTCTTTTGGAGTTTGTTGATAGGTAGTGAAACTTGAACAAACGTTGAAGTATTATTGATGGGTAAATTATTATTACACAATGGTAAATCATTACTCAACGGTAAATTATTACACAACGGTTCATTATACCAAATTTTTTTTCATTATACGGTAACAACAATTTCCCTTCAGAACTTCATTATTTGCGTTTCTTTTTGCCATTTTAGTTTAGTGAACATTTGGTAGAACCTCAATTTTCCACTCAGGTCTTCTCGTCTCCAAAAACATGGAAAACGATAGGTACCTCAAAAGCTCATTTTACTAATATGTTACTAAAACACAAATAGTACCTATTTTTATACACATTTTCACCCATAACATCCCTGGGTGTATTCCGATCAGGCTCGAAAGTTTCGGGACACAACTAGGGCCCAAATGGAGCATGTGTGCGAAAGAGCGAATTTTTTAGACCGAAAATGAAGCCTGTACACGTGATACGGCGGACGGACATTTAATTTTTGGAATCTACGCACCTTGAAACGGAAAAGAAAAAATTTTGAGAGGGTGTTATAAAAATTGTTTGCTGAGCGAATACATAGGTGTATTATTCACAGAATAATAAACCAAAACCCGTTCGTCCTCTCTTAACAGCCAAATTAGTAACAACTGGAGAACCGTTATAAGCTAAAATATGGATATCATTTCAGCCTCATAAAATAGTTTTCTAGGAGCTCCATTTTCGACTCGGGTTGCTCAGCTGATCGGCTCACTCAATCGAGACCCAACTAATTCTTACCCAACAGTCCCAGAGATGAGAGATCCCTTACACTTTGAATGTTGGCATAAAGTTGTCATAGATCACTTTGGTCGCACGGAATGATGTCAATTGGAAACAGGAGTTGTATTTACGAACATTTGTCAGAAATTGTTTAGATTCGTTTGTTGCTCCTGCTAGCAATGATGACAACGGTTCCGGAGGTACATTCAGCTCTGGCAAAACAACTTTCACTCAGCTGATCGGCTCACTTAATCGAGACCCAACTAATTCTTACCCAGCAGTCCCAGAGAGGCTCCATTTAAAATTTCAGCATCATAGGAACTAAATCACTCGCGAAGAAATCGTGGAAACCCATTTCAAAGAAAAAACGCTGCAAAGTCCTTGTCACATGGGTTTATTATTCCATTGGACATAGCTACAGAAATGTTGGCTGTTCATTAATTGCTTCTTTCATGCGTAATAATCGAAATAGCTATTTCTGATGGTTTCCATTAATTTTGGCCCCTAAAACACAAATCAGGTACGCTCATTTTGGTTTATTATTCTGTGAATAATACATCTATGTATTCGCTCAGCAAAAAATTTTTATAACACCCCCTCAAAATTTTTTCTTTTCCGTTTCAAGGTGCGTAGATTCAAAAAATGCAATGTCCGTACGCCGTCCGCCGTCCGCCGTATCACGTGTACAGGCTTCATTTTCGGTCTAAAAAAATCGTTCTTTCGCACAAATGCTCCATTTGGGCCCTAGTTGTGTCCCGAAACTTTTCAGTCCGATCGGAATATACCCAGGGGGTGTTATGAGTGAAAATGTGTGCAAAAATAGGTACTTTTTGCGTTTTAGCAACATGTTGGTAACATGAGCTTCTGAGATATCTTTTTCCATGTTTTTGGGGACGAGAAGACCGAATATATTATGAAGTCGATTTTGACCAAAGAGTAGAAAATTGAGGATCTACCAGATGTTCAGCACCCGAAATTGATTTTTTATGAGTCAAAAACCTGGGAAATCGTCTGAAATCACCATCAATTTGTAGAATAACACTGGGAAAAGTGTCAACAGGTTGATCAAGACGATTAAATGGTACTATCAATGATCAGAGATAATTTATTTAAAAAAAAAAAAAAAAAAGCGTAGGTACCTTATTCGTGTTTTGGGGGCCAAAATTGGTGGAAACCACCAGAATTAGCTATTTCAATTATTTTATATGAAAGAAACAATAAATAAACAGCCGACATCTCTGTAGGTATGTCCAATGGAATAATAAACCCATGTGACAAGGACTTCGCAGCGTTTTTGGTTTATTATTCTGTGAATAATACACCTACCATGTAATCGCTCAGCAAAAAATTTTTATAACACCCCCTAAAATTTTTTTCTCTTACGTTTCAAGGTGGGTAGATTCCAAAAATGCAAATGTCCATCCGCCGTAGGCCGTATCATCCATATCTAGTTTATTTTCGGTCTAAAAAATTCGTTCTTTCGCGCACATGCTCCATTTAGGTCCTAGCCCTAGTTGTGTCCCGAAACTTTTCAGCCCGATCGGAATATACCCAAGGGTATTATGGGTGAATAATGGGAGTAAAAACTGGGTTTTTGGTGTTGGTTTATTATTCTGTGAATAATACATCTATGTAATCGCTCAGCAAAAAATTTTTATAACACCCCCTCAAACTTTTTGGTTTATTATTCTGTGAATAATACACCTATGTATTCGCTCAGCAAAAAATTTTTATAACACCCCCTCAAAATTTTTTCTTTTCCGTTTCAAGGTGCGTAGATTCAAAAAATGCAATGTCCGTCCGCCGTACGCCGTCCGCCGTACGCCGTCCGCCGTCCGCCGTCCGCCGTCCGCCGTACGCCGTCCGCCGTATCACGTGTACAGGCTTCATTTTTGGTCTAAAAAATTCGTTCTTTCGCACACATGCTCCATTTGGGCCCTAGTTGTGTCCCGAAACTTTTCAGCCCGATCGGAATATACCCAGGGGTGTTATGAGTGAAAATGTGTGTAAAAATAGGTACTTTTTGCGTTTTAGCAACATGTTAGTAAAATGAGCTTTTGAGGTATCGTTTTTCATGTTTTTGGGGACGAGAAGACCGAATATGAAGTCGATTTTGACCAAAGACGGGGAAATTGAGGTTTTACCATTGGCTCAGCTCCCAAAATTGGTTTTTTTTAGTCAAAAACCTGGAAAACTGTCTGAAATCACCATCAATGTGTATACTAACATTAGAAAAAGTGTAAACAGCTGAATCAAGACCATTAAATCGCACTACCAATGATCAAATATGATCTGGGGGGGAAAAAAAAGTGTAGGTACCTATTTCATGTTTTGGGGGCCAAAATTGGTGGAAATCATCAGGAATAGCTAATTCAATCATTCCACATGAAAGAAACAATAAATTTAACTGCCAACAAGAATCTCTAGAACTCCAATAGAATAATAAACCCATGTGACAAGGACTTTGCAGCGTTTTTCTTTTCCGTTTCAAGGTGCGTAGATTCCAAAAATGCAATGTCCGTCCGCCGTACGCCGTCCGCCGTATCACGTGTACAGGCTTTATTTTCGGTCTAAAAAAGTCGTTCTTTCGCACACATGCTCCATTTGGGCCCTAGTTGTGTCCCGAAACTTTTCAGCCCGATCGGAATACACCCAGGGGTGTTATGAGTGAAAATGTGTGTAAAAATAGGTACTTTTGCGTTTTAGCAACATGTTGGTAACATGAGCTTTTGAAGTATCGGTTTTCATGTTTTTTTGGACCAGAAGACCGAATATGAAGTCGATTTTGACCAAGGAGTGGAAAATTGAGTTTGTACCAGATGTTCAGCTCCCAAAATCGATTTTTTATGAGTCAAAAACCTGCGAAATCGTCTGAAATCACCATCAATTTGTAGAATAACATTAGGAAAAGTGTCAACACGTGGATCAAGACAATTAAATGGCACTACCAACGATCAACGATAATAAAAAAAATAAAATAAAAAAAAGGTGCGTACCACCATTGGTGGAAACCATCAGAAATAGCTATTTCAATTATTTTACATGAAAGCAACAATAAATGAACAGCCAGCATTTCTGTAGGTATGTCCATAGAATAATAAACCCATGTGACAAGGACTTTGCAGCGTTTTGGTTTATTATTCTCTGAATAAATCACCTATGTAATCGCTCAGCAAAAATTTTTATAACCCCCCCTGAAACTTTTTTCTTTTCCGTTTCAAGGTGCGTAGATTCAAAAAATGCAATGTCCGTCCGCCGTCCGCCGTACGCCGTACGCCGTACGCCGTCCGCCGTCCGCCGTATCACGTGTACAGGCTTCATTTTCGGTCTAAAAAATTCGTTCTTTCGAACACATGCTCCATTTGGGCCCTAGTTGTGTCCCGAAACTTTTCAGCCCGATCGGAATATACCCAGGGGTGTTGTGAGTGAAAATGTGTGTAAAAATAGGTACTTTTTGCGTTTTAGCAACATGTTGGTAACATGAGCTTTTGAGGTATCGTTTTCCATGTTTTTGGGGACGAGAAGATCGAATATGAGGTCGATTTTGGCCAAGGAGTGGAAAATTGAGGTTGTACCAGATGTTCAGCTCCCAAAATTGATTTTGTATGAGTCAAAAACCTGCGAAATCGTCTCAAATCACCATCAGTTTGTAGAATAACACTAGAAAAAGTGTCAACACGTGGATCAAGACGATTAAATGGCACTACCAATGATCAAAGTTAATTTGAAAAAAAACGCTGCAAATCCCTGCACAACGGTTTATTATTTTGTATAGAATACCCTTCTGTTACAGATCACAGATCTCTGTATAGATAACCCGTCTGTATAATACAATATGTACTAGTCTATACATGTTATGAGAATCGCAGACAGCGTTGGGCCAATAGAATTGCAGAACCATTTCGGACCATGCCAATGCGCACCATGCCAATTAGACAATTCGAAATGAATTCCAATTCAAATTAATGAATTCCAATTCAAGTGAGCAGTGGCCAATTGCAATTGAAAACAACAGACACACAAACAAGCCTATGATTCCCCAATTGCAAACAATAAAGTAATCCAATAATTTACAAACTATTCCAATTTCAATTGAAAATTTTGATTGATTGATCGATCAATTGATTGAATAAATTGATTGATTGACTGAATCCAGCGCGTCCCTGGTGACAAGAGTATACAATTTCATTCACCCTGCTGTCGAAAATGCCTGTCGGTGCAAACTTCGGGGCCTTTGGCCTTACTGTGAACGAACGGCTGGACGTACGATGCTCCGGATGGTCTTAAAAAACTCGCAAGTTCAAGAACTATTTAAAACCGTGAAAAAATTCACGTAAAACAAAGGTATAGGCGTTCTGGAAATTTCAACCCCTATTTTGAACCCCTTAGAGGTGACTGACAGTAACGTCGAGCTTCGAGGACCAACTAGACCCCGAACGGGACCCACAACCCGAATTTCATCAATTTTGTTTCATGGTAACTAAGCAAAGTGGCCCGTACGGCGTACGGCGGACAGACAGAAATATTTTTATTGCAGTTTTGGATTCTGCATACCTTGAAACGTAAACCATCAAATTTTGAGGGGGGGTATGAATTTTTTTTTCATGCTCGATTCCAATGGTTCATTATTGAAAATAATAAACCAAAAAGATCGTACCTACCTAATTTGTGTTTTGGGGGCCAAAATTGGTGGAAACCATCAGAAACAGCTATTTCAATTATTTCACATGAAACAATCAATAAATGTACAGCCAACATTTCTGTAGAATAATAAACCCCATGTGACAAGGACTTTGCAGCGTTTTTTAGTAATGAAGTCGATTTTGACCAAAGAGTGAAAAACGCTGCAAATCCCTGCACAACGGTTTATTATTTTGTATAGAATACCCTTCTGTTACAGATCACAGCTCTATGTATAGATAACCCGTCTATATAATATAATATGTACTATTATATACATATTATGTAGATCGCAGACCCTCCGTAGGTTAGTACCTAACCCCGTACTCGTTACTAGGTACCTACCTAAATCACGAGTTAAATGTTGCTAAAATAATTCTGCCGATGACAAACAGTACCTAACAAAAAGGAACACACATAATGAAGTTCTGAAAAGAAATTGTTGATGAGGAGTGAAAAAAGTTGCAAAAGTACCTACCAACAAACTCCAGCCCCTTCTACGTAGATGGTATAATGAACCGTTGTGTAATAATTTACCGTTGAGTAATGATTTACCGTAGTAATAATTTACCCATCAATAATACTTCAACGTTTGTTCGTTTCACTACCTACCAACAAACTCCAAAAGAGCCATTATTTTTCAAATTAAATAATATCACAGAACAACCAACTCGACTTCATACTCCGCCAATATAATCAGGTGATCCCTAACAATGATTGGCCGTATTCACAAATTCCTATTGTGGGCGCGTCTCTGGTTACGAGATTTGGTTTGAATTGTATACAATTTCATTCACACTGGAGTCGAAAATGCCTGTCGGTGCAAACTTCGGGGCCTTACTGTGAACGAACGGCTGGACGTACGATGCTCCGGATGGGCTTAAAAAACTCGCAAGTTCAAGAACTATTTAAAACCGTAAAAATATTTACGTAAAAAAATGGTATAGGCGTTTTGAAAATTTCAACCCCTATTTTTAACCCCTTAGAGATGACTCACAGTAACGTCGAGCTTCGAGGACCAACTAGACGCCGAACGGAACCTATAACCCGAATTTCATCAATTTTTTTTCATGGTAACTAAGAAAAGTGGCCCGTACGGCGTACGGCGTACGGCGTACGGCGGACAGACAGAAATATTTTTATTGCAGTTTTGGATTCTACATACCTTGAAACGTAAACCATCAAATTTTGAGGGGGGGTAAGAATTTTTTTTTTCATGCTCGATTCCAATGGTTCATTATTGAAAATAATAAACCAAAATTGATGTCCTAACGAAGTTTCAGCCTTAAATTTACGTTAAATTTTGGTCTAAAATCGCCGTTCTTCTGTATAAAATTTGGGTCCCCATTTGGGAACACACTTGAGTCCTAGCTGTGCTACGAAGACCGGCAGCCCAATCGGACCCAGGGGTGTTATGGGGGGGAAAATGGATGTAAAAAAACCCTGCAAAGTCCTTGTCACGTGGGTCTATTGTTCTATTGGACATACCTACCGAAATGTTGGCTGTTCATTTATTGTTTCTTTCATGTGAAACAATTTAAATAGGTATTTCTGATTGTTTCCACCAATTTTGGCCCTTAAAACACGAATTAGGTTCGTCCTTTTTTCCCTCATTATCTTTGATCACTGTTAGTGCCATTTAATTGTCTTGATTCACCTGTTTACACTTTTTCTATTGTTATTATACAAATTGATGGTGATTTCAGACAACTTCCCAGGTTTTTGACTTACAAAAAATCGATTTTGAGAGCAGAACCATTGGTAGAACCTCAATTTTCCACTTTTTGGTCAGAGTTGACTTCATATTCGGTCTTCTTGTCCCAAAAACATGGAAAACGATACCTCAAAAGCTCATGTTACTGACTGTTACTAAACCACAAAAAGTACCTATTTTTATACCCATTTTCACTCATAACACCCCTGGGTATATTCCGATCGGGCTGCAAAGTTTCGGGACACAACTGGGGCCCAAATGGAGCATGTGTGCGAAAGAACGAATTTTTTAGACCGAGAATGAAGCCGGTACACGTGATACGGCGGACGGACATTGCATTTTTGGAATCTACGCACCTTGAAACGTAAAAGAACAAATTTTGAAGGGGTGTTACAAAAATGTTTTGCTGAGCGATTACATAGGTGTATTATTCACAGAATAATAAACCAATAGGGGTTTTCGAGGGTTTTTTCAGGTTTTAGTGAACATGAGCATATGAGGTCTCGTTCCATGTTTTTTAGGGCGAGAAGACCGAATATGAAGCCGATTTTGACGAAGAGTGAAGAATTGAGGTTGTAACGAAGGTTCAGTTCCTAAAATTCATTTTTTATTAATCAAAAACCTGGGAAATGTCTGAAATCACCATTAATTTGTATAGTATTACTAGAAGTAGTATCAACAGGTTAATCAAGACAATTAAATGGGCTACCTGTGATCAAAGTTAATTTGCAAAAAAAAAAAATAAAAAGAAACGGAACCTATTCGTTTTTTTGGAGGCCGAAATTGATGGAAACCATCAAAAATGGCTATTTCAATTATTGCACATGAAAGAAACAAAAAATGTCCAATAGATCAATAAACCCATGTGACAAGGACTTCGCAGCGTTTTTGGTTTATTATTCTGTGAATAATATACACCTATGTATTCGCTCAGCAAAAATTTTTTATAAAACCCCCTCAAAATTTTTTCTTTTCCGTTTCAAGGTGCGTAGATTCCAAAAATGCAATGCCGTCCGCCGTCCGCCGTCCGCCGTATCACGTGTACAGGCTTCATTTTCGGTCTAAAAAAATCGTTCTTTCGCACAAATGCTCCATTTGGGCCCTAGTTGTGTCCCGAAACTTTTCAGCCCGATCGGAATATACCCAGGGGTGTTATGACTGAAAATGTGTGTAAAACTAGGTACTTTTTGCGTTTTAGCAACATGTTAGTAACATGAGCTGTTAAGGTATCGTTTTTCATGTTTTTGGGGACGAGAAGACCGAATATGAAGTCGATTTTGACCAAAGAATAGAAAATTGGGGTTCTACCAGATGTTCAGCTTCCGAAATTGATTTTTTATGAGTCAAAAACCTGGGAAATCGTCTGAAATCACCATCAATTTGTAGAATAACACTGGAAAAGGTGTCAATAGGTGGATCAAGACGATTAAATGGTACTATCAATGATCAGAGATAATTTATTAAAAAAAAAAGAAAAAAGGGAGCGTACCTACATACTTTATTCGTGTTTTTGGGGCCAAAATTGGTGGAAACCACCAGAGATAGCTATTTCAGTTATTTTATATGAAAGAAACAATAAATAAACAGCCAATATCTCTGTAGGTAGGTATGTCCAATGGAATAATAAACCCATGTGACAAGGACTTTGCAGCGTTTTGGTTTATTATTATGTGAATAATACACCTATGTATTCGCTCAGCAAAAATTTTTTATAAAACCCCCTCAAAATTTGTTCTTTTCCGTTTCAAGGTGCGTAGATTCCAAAAATGCAATGCCGTCCGCCGTCCGCCGTCCGCCGTATCACGTGTACCGGCTTCATTTTCGGTCTAAAAAAATCGTTCTTTCGCACACATGCTCCATTTGGGCCCTAGTTGTGTCCCGAAACTTTTCAGCCCGATCGGAATATACCCAGGGGTGTTATGAGTGAAAATGTGTGCAAAAATAGGTACTTTTTACGTTTTAGCAACATATTGGTAACATGAGCTTCTGAGATATCGTTTTCTATGTTTTTGGGGACGAGAAGACCGAATATGAAGTCGATTTTGACCAAAGAGTGGAAAATTGAGTTCTACCAGATGTTCAGCTCCCAGAATTGATTTTTTATGAGTGAAAAACCTGGGAAATCGTCTGAAATCACCATCAGTTTGTATAATAACACTGGAAAAAGTGTCAAAACGTGGATCAAGACGATTAAATGGCACTACCAATGATCAAAGATAGTTTTAAAAAAAAAGAAAAAAAGAGCGTACCTAATTTGTGTTTTGGGGGCCAAAATTAATGGAAACCATCAGAAGTAGCTATTTCGATTATTACGCATGAAAGAAACAATTAATGAACAGCCAACCTTTCTGTAGGTATGTCCAATAGAATAATAAACCCATGTGACAAGGACTTTGCAGCGTTTTTATTTTCGTTTTACAGTTTAGGTACGTCTCCTATGCCATTAAAAGCAAAATTCCAAGCATCTTCCTACATTGAAGAGACCATATTATGTAGGTAGGTTGCTGATTGCGTAGAGCTGAAATGTGAATAACGAAATATCGACTACGAAGATATTTCGGCAGATAGTTAGCTACTTAATTTAGCAAATATTAAGAGCAGAAGCTATTACGAACAAGAGTTGGTCCCAACCATTTAGAATCGGTACGGCCGGAGGAAGTTGAGTTCCTTGCAATCTGGTCCCCTAATGTTCTTCAAATGTTAGTACCTATGTTTCCGGACAGTACCACAGAAAATTTTGAGGTTTTGGCAATGAAAAATAATGGTTTATCATAATTTTAGCAATGAATAAAAGTTCAAATAAGTTACAGATACGAAAATAAGGTTGATTCGAGAAGAGGAGGGTTGGTGTTGTGTGCGGCAATGTGTCTCGATTCTACTACAGTTAGTAGGTTGGTACCTAGCTGATGTTTGTTGACAGCATTGAAGCTCACTTCATTACAATTAGGTTATTAGGTGAAACGACTATCAATCGACATGCGACAAGCAGTTGGGATACATTTGTCGGGGGACGTTACTGGGTAAGATATTCTAGACAAACCTTAATGTAAGACTGAGGTGAGAAAAGTGACTCGGTGCGGAGGTGGAGACGCGAGATGGTACTAAACAGCACCCAGACCCCCTTTTCGAGCGCTCTCCAATATTGATCCAGCCAAACCCCTCCTACACCAAGTCTGATGGTAGGGGTAAAGCCGCGATTACAAATTGCCGTTTTGGTTCGTCATTTCAATACGTCCGAGAAAGAAAAAAAAAAACATATTGTGTATGTCGTGCATAATAATAATATAATTATATAAAGATCATTTCCAAGTCAAAATCAAAGTTTTTTGTTAAACCAGCTCAGTCTTGAACATGTGCTGTTTCACATTAATGAATTCCGGTTTATTTTGAAGTGCAAACCTTTCCATATTATGATAAGGAATGTTTAATTAGATTCAAAATGATCGAATTTGCTTTGGATAACCTTAGAAATGGGTGCCCTAGCTGCAGGTAGGTAGGGGCCGAGACCACGCAGGCCCCTGTCACGGGTACCTACGTACCTTCAGGTACGTGTTGCTCGGGACGACTGCAACGATGATCGTTCAGCGATTATCGTAGAACGATTATCGTTGCGTACTATCTCTTTGTTTTCCTTATGGAGCTGTTTTGCTCCGCACGACTGCCGCTTGGATCGTCAACGACGATCGTACAGCGGGAACAGTCGTACGAGTGTGGGGTGGATATAATCGTCAGTCGTGAACGATTATTTGGCCGGACCGGTTGTTTTTGTGAAAAATGGCTCCTTAGATATTATTACTGGCTACTTGGCCTTAGATATTATTATGGCTACTTAGATATTAGGCTTAGATATTATAATAAACTGTTGTATAATAATTTACCCAATAATACTTCAACGTTTGTTCAAGTTGCAGAAGTGCTTATCAACAAAATCCAAAAGAGCCATCAATCGGGCACGGGATTCAATAATTCAATCATTTTTTATCTGTAGTTATTCATGAAGAATAATGGCAAATAATAAATCGTTGTGTAATAATTAACCTTTAAGGTGCCCCTTCTACGTAGATAGTATAATGAACCGTTGTGTAATAATTTATCGTTGTTTATAATTTACCATTGTGCAATAATTTCCCCATCAACAATACTTCACCATTGGTTCAAATTTCAGAAGTACCTACCACAAAATCCAATAGATCCACCATTTTTCTTTGAAATAATATCGCAGAACAACCAACTCGACTTCATACAGCCACCCGTGATTATAATCATTTGCTCCCTAGTGATGATATCTGGGCCGGATTTATACCGTTTGATTCATGATCGTGTTGACGAAAGTGTTCGGTCCAAACGAACGTCTGGGCGGTGGTCTCAAAAAATTCTTTAGTTCAAGATCACTTGAAAAACGTTAAAAAAAAACAAAAAAATCAAAAAAAAGTTTTTGAGCTACGGCCTTCTAAAAATTTCAACCCCTTAGAGATGACTGACTCACTGCAACGACGAGGTTCGAGGACCAACTAGACCCCGATCGAGACCTATAAACCAAATTTCGTAAATTTCTCCATTTTGTATCTCCCTGGTCAAAAATTGGGTGAATTCCCGCCCGTTTCATTCCATATATATTCTTAAGCACTTCGACGTCCTCCATTTCTTCGATGAGAAGCCACCGAAGCATCAGTCTTCTTTGTAGACTCATTTTACTCAAACTCATTCTTGAATCGAACTTCACGTAAGCTTCCTCTTGAACGGTCAGGGAGCGAATGAGAAACGAGAGGTTTCGAGAGTACTCGAAAATCGTCGCTCTGAAAAACGCTCCGAGCAAAATGGTCACCAATGATTATCGTTCAACGATTATTCGTTCTACGATAATCGCTGAACGATCATCGTTGCAGTCGTCCCGAGCAATACGTACCTTTAGCTGGTTGATCCGTGATCACCGACAAAATCGCTATTCTAACCGATAGATCTTACCGGCTAAGTTTAACGCTGAATTAGGAAACATTGCATACAGTTTCAATTTTAACACTTCTTAGCGAATTTCCGGGGAAATTGAATTCACATCCAATCGCAGTAATTCTTGAAATTAGAACCTGAATATGGGGGCAGTAGGTACGACGAATTTCATAATTGCGCATGCCCATACAAAAGTGTACTTGTTTCGTGCCTAATAGTGGATAGTGACATCCTTTTGAACAACTCCCTGTTCATTTGACATGGATTTTATTTTCCTGGGTTTCTTCGCGAGTGATTTTAGTTCCTAGACTACCATCGCTAGTGTGGGAGCAAAATTCGACCCAGTTTGACGGGCTTACGTATCAACCTCAGTTCGACTAGAAAAATTCATGAGAAATTCGACTAGAGAAATGTATGAGCTATTCAATAAAGAAAACACCAAGTCGATAAACCTCGCAATGAGCTTTTTTGTGCCGACTGGATACCTACCTGCGTTAATACATATTAACTTCTCTGGTGTTCAGTTATTTGTGCTTCGTCGCACTACCAAAGGTTTCTAAGTTCTTTTATTCGTGCAAGAATCGAACAAAATTTATGTCCTCCAAAATAAAAATAAAAATTCCGTTCGTCCCTACTTAGTATTTCCGGCATCAAGGAGCGAAAATTTGTTAGGTTCCTGATTCGGTCTACCTGTCGGTCAGTCTGTACCAAAGCGATTCCTTGTAGATATTGGTACGTAACTACTAACGTAGGTACCACCTACCTTATATCGAAAGCAATCCAAACGAGCAGGCATGTCCAGCGTTTTGTGTGGGTTGGTCCACAGATGGTCCAATATGACTTTCATCATAATTTGACAGAAGAAGAAGGAGAAGAATTTTGATTTATTGAGGAATAGCTACGTGGTGGTTTAGGTTAGAGGCGAGGTGAGTGAGCGAGATAAGGCATCGGACCAGACTGGACCAGGTGCTAGCGCCCTGGTTAGCACCTTGAACTGAGGCCAGACTGAAGCGCTAGGGGGATGTGCCCAGTGGTTGTCACCAGTCTGGGATCTTTTAGAGTGAGGAGAGAGAGAGAGGAGGCGTGATCTAGGAGGACAGATAAGTCATCGACTTGAGGAGAGCGTAGAATGAAGCGGAAAGGGATGGAGGCGAGTTTTTATTGACCTGGGACTATTCTCCCTCCATCCTCCATATTAGCTGGAGGATGGTGGGGATCCCTTCCAGCTCTTACGAGCTATCTGTGCCTGGTCACATCCGCCACTCACTCCCTGGTTTATTTGTGAGATCAGACAAGATAATAACTTATAATAATATATCGCGACAAGATATAAGTACAATTTATACATAACAAAATCAAGTTACAGCATGGTCTATGGACCGTCTGCTGATATTGGCTGCATTATAGAAAGTAGTGTGATTGCTCCTGTTTATAATTTATATGCAAATGAATTGAATATAGTTATATATAATGATTCTCGAATTATTGTGTTAAAGAAAAACCACAATACACTATTGTGCTCAAGGCTGTGCGGAAAAAGAGGAAACAAACTAAGTGAAAGCTACTTTATCAAAAGAAAAAAATTACTTATTTTTAATCTTACTCTGATTTAGAAATTAAAATGGTTGATCAGTTCCCACCTGTACCTTCAGGCCTCTCTGCAGAAACCCACCAGCATCTTATATCTCGACCCCGTCAAGACTTCGATGGTTTCCTGATGGGACATCGACCACCTCCCCAACCACATTGCCCTCAGCTCCACCAATGAAGCCCCAATGAAGTGGAGAATGGTCTCCACTTCCCTCCTATAGCAGAGGAATCATAAACGAGCTGCCTCTGATCTCCACCGCTGAAAATTTAGGTAGATAAGGCCACCTCGAGCTTTCAGACACCATCTGACATGTTGGAGTCGTTCAGGTGCAGCCTCCCCTCCTCGCTATGTCTTAGGACTTCGACGTGTGGCTATGTAACAGCGATTCTTCAGCTCTTCTATTGTGGGTCACTCTTTCTTCCAGCACTAATTTTTCCTTTACCATGCCCACATTTGGTTCATCTCTTTCAAGGAGCCATCAAAACGAACCTCCACACCTGTCCTCCTCCCCAGATCCTTCCACACCTTAGCCCAGGACAAGTTTCCCTGAATCAGCAACTTGGCTACTTCCTAGGTGAACCTCCCAGTATGTCGCTGCAGAACCCTGAAGAGATACTTCGCGTGGAGCTCCATTTTGTAGAGGAAGAGAGAACTCCTTCCTGTTTCCAACAGCAAGATATAGCGGGGCGTAGACAAGGCCACTCCAAAGACTCTCTTTAGAAACGTGGTCTGGAATGACTCCACGAGCTCACTTTCCCAATAACCCCAAGCCTGGGGGGCATATGTTGTGATGGTTCGAGGGCTGCGTCAAAGACTCTCAATTTGGCTTGCAGAGAAATGTCATTTCTGCTGAGGAAGGATCTCCAGAGGGTGCTCATAGATAGGTTCGTTGATGCTCTTTTTTCTATGAAGTGATGAACCATTGAACCTCCATCCGACAGCAACTACACATCCATGTATTTATATTAGGAGGCGACTTCTACCTCCCTCCCATTTAAATTCCAGCATTCGTTGGCAGCCCGGCACCCACAGTTTCTGAAGAAAACGGCCTTAGACTTATTGAGGTTCATTTCCATACAACATTTAGCGCAGTATTCAGAGAGGTCCCTTATCATAAGCTGTAAACTGGCTGGGTCGGGCGCGATGAGACAATGTCGTCTGCGTAGGTTAACATTTTCAATTTTTGCCCACCTACCATTACCCCACCACACAACTCGTTCCAGAGGTCATTCAGAAAAATCGCACAGGCAGCCTTGTCTGAGACCTCTACTGTTTCCAAACCAGCGAAAAATTGCCCCATTTAGAAGAACTGCCATTTTTGGGTCTGTGAACAGGGCCTTCACAAAATTAATCTCGATCTACATAACATCTGTTCAGATGTTGCATCAGCAGTTCCAGGAATTCACCTGGTGCATTTGTGAAGAACTCGTAGGGGATCCGGTCCTCAGCAGGGGCCTTTCCTGGCTTTAAAGCTTTTAGAACAGATTTCAATTCACTTAGAGTGAAAGGCCCATCAAGCTCTTCCACCTCTACCAAAGTTCCACCCAACATGGTAGAGAGACCGTGTGATTCGTATAGAATGCACACTCAAAATGTTTGGCAACTTCTTTAATTTCTAGATTGATCCTCTGAGAACCCTTGAAGCCTCTGAGAACATTGAGTTTATCCCAAAAATCCTTGGAATCCCTTGCAGATATCAAACTTTGGGCTGTATTTTTATAAAAATTATTTTTCGCTAACGTTTTGTAAACTGATTTTTCTGTCAAGGACTCTATCCTTACTACGTCTGCTTCTGTGCCTCTAAGAAGCCTCAGCATACTGAACATCCTGTCTCTTGCTTGTTTACATTTGAAGTCGAACCAGAGCTTCTTAAATGCTGGTGCTAGTGAAAGAGCACCAGACTGAGCCTGGACCCCCCCCCCCCCCCACATATCCGCACATTTTTGAATCATGCCCTTCAGAAAAATCATATTTTACTCAATTTATTTATCCTTAGCGGGGTCGACCACTGGAAGCGTACTCGAGCGGCGCGGCGCTTTGTGCTACAGGCCAACGAGCGACACGCGCTACAGATCCAACCACATTGAGTAATATATGGTATCATCCACTGGAAGCGTGTTCGAGCGGGCGGTTATGGGCATACACGAGCGGCAACGCGCTGCAAGCGGCAGATCCAAAAAAGTTGGATCTGCCGCTCCTAGTTCGTTCAATACCATTGTTGTCAGTATCACCTTCCTACCGGTGTTGGTAGGAATTCCACGTAAATAAACATTGGAATCGCTAGCAGACGGTTCATCGGAACACCTACCTACCATTTCACTCGTATCCCTGATCATTTCGAGTCAGTTCACTCGCAGGCCCCGTTTTGAGTAGGTGAAAATTACCCTCTGCGCAGAAAATGGATCATAACACTAATAAAATGGATAATGATCGAACAATTTGTTAGGGTCAGCCTCAAGTTAATGGTGAAGGTGGTGAAACTCCCTGAAAGATTCCCTTTTGGAGAGGATCGGGTCCACTCAACATGCTCTTTGATACAACATCCTTTTTCGCAAATGGTTGCTAAATTCCTCTGGGGCCATGACGAATAAAAAGGAACAGTCCCCACATTTCTTGAATACACTTGAAAACAAACTGAAGGCCGACGCGCGAAGGCACTTGTAGTGGAAGACCCCTGTCGCTAGTAGCCACTTGTTAGGTTGCCGCTTGTGTCGCGTGTAGCGCCGAGCCGCGTAAATACTCTTCCAGTGGACGACCACCCTTAGACAAGTCCACTCCAACAGCGAGGGAGGCTAGCTTCTTCTTATAGCTCGCTCAGGACATCTTTAGAAGTCCATGCAAGCTTGGGAGGGCAGTGAGAATTTGGAGCTTTCGTGTTCATAGAGAGACGAGATTGTAGACCAACGTGGATGGGAAGATGATATGAAAAATGCTCGTTGCCAATGTTGAAGTGTAATACATCCTCCAGCCTAGAACCCGATATGCATGACCAGTGACCGATTTACCTTGTTTACTGCCATTGAGTATGACCAAGGAGTAGCCATCACAGAAACTGACCAGCTCTTTTCCTACTTGGTTGACAACTGAATCTTTAGAGCATCGCAGCAATGTACACCCCTCAACCAATTCTGGAGGCACCTACTGCAGCTGTCCCATCCTAGCATTAACATCCCCCAACACCATCACATCCAACTCCGAATAGTCCAGCTTCCCTCCTTGAGATGCAGAGGCACTAGTACTGTCAGCAGTAACTACCGTCAGCGCATGTGCAAACATAACATTTTTGAAACTCTTGTAACTCTGCTTTTCTTCTATTGCCGTTTTCGTGGAATTTGCAGGAAACATGCTGGTTTTGCCCGAGATGTTGGTACCGCTAGATATGAATTTTAGTGTGATCGAAAATATATCAATAAGAAACATTCAAAACCTTCTAACGCATACTCTGATTTTATAATAATTATATTCCATCCTATGAAAGTAGGCATCGGGTTATCAATACGCTGGATATCTGTTATCAAAAGAAATATTTTTTCCCCCAAATATCGATCGATTTATTTTTCAAAAATTTTCTTTCTTCATCATGCAAATATTTTGTGAACTCCTAAAAATAAGCAATACCTACATAATTTTTGATGATTTGTCTAAGTATTAGTAGGTAAGTATCCCGTATAATTTTTCATGCTGAGGTTTCAGAGAATTTATAACCTTATAGGTTTATGAGTTGTTTGTGCCCTTCATCTTGTAAAGGAAGCTATAATAAATCATTTAATGAAAAGAATTGCTTTTATTTAGGTAAGGAAAGGCTTTCATATATATGCAAGGTTCATTTTTTTAGATCGCAAGATTTGAACGTTCGTTTGCTGTGATTTTGCTATCGTGTTGAAAAATTTTGTTCCAAAATACCTATCTCTTTACCAGGACCAAACGAAAAAGCAGATGAACGAAAAAGTTGAAAAGAACCTACTACATATATCTTTCGTGTCTATACTTGATAATTAATTAATTTAGGTTTTTGTTATTAAATTTAATCATCCATCTATCGCACAAAAAATTAGGGTTACCTAGCTGTTATCCTTGTTACCAGTTTTGAGAAAGATTTCGAAAGAGTAGCGAAGTAAGTTATTCCACATCAAGCACCTGCTCCATAGAATTATAATACTGATACTAACGTACTTGTTCTAAAACCTATCCTGTACTGTTCTAAACGGACCTGCTCCAAACCGTTGCACAGAAAACCCTACTATACTATGCCACCGTTGTGTGGCATAGGTTTCATACGCCCCTACCGATCTTCCACCATTTCCTTTTACTCGCGAACGCGATAGAATTGTTCAAAATTCAAATAGCCCAAAGACACTGGAATTACTCGTCTCTAAAATAGCCACGGCGAGTCCATCACTGCGGAAAATTTAGTTTCCCTAGTCAGTAGTCACAGAGCACTATGTATGCACATCAGGACATGAATGATCCATGACTGAACGTGCCTTTTCACTTCGCCATGCACCGTGCTCCATGCAAGCGGAAGATGGGGCCTTTCCTTCTTGCGTCTTCGTCATTCCACAACGCAGTGCAACGTGGCTTCACGCTGGCACTAGAAATGCGACCACCACCACTATTATCCATTCGCGAGCTCGGTTTTTGATTTCCGCTGGCCGCGTTGCGATCGTATTCAACGTGGCGAGTGTAGGTGAATGTTGGTTCGGTACCACAGAACAGGAGACCATGGGTTTGGTACCATGGGTTATGTAGGTTGCTCAAGCCGGGCTTACACTAGTCAACGGCGGGGGTTGAACGATCTGAGTTGATCCACAGGTGTCGATCGTTCAACTCGAGTCGAACCAGGTAGGGGAAAAAATGGTTACACTGTTTCAATCTGAGTCAGTCGAGGGAGGGTGATCAACTGGTTTTCCAACAAGGTTGCAGCTAATTGAACAAGTAGAGAGAAAAAAGGGTTTAAACTCACTTTATTCTCTCTACTTGTTCTTCTGGCCATTGAAAGGAATGAATGGTTGATGCTGATTACCACACAAGCAGTACAGTTTGTGATGGCGTCAAAGAATTTGGTTTGTGGTGGTGTGCGTTGATGGAAGAGGAGCTGCAAAAGGTTGACACTCAAACGAGGAGGAAGAGAGAGTGGTGGACTAGGGAGTGGATTTTGAGAAAAGAGAAGTATGGGGATGGAGGCAATCTTCTAGTCCTGTAAACACCTTTGTGTTCCATAATACTTCTTCAGCCTCAAGCATCAAGGAATTTTGCACATGTCAGAATCACTCCACTTTTCCATTTTCACAGGATTAAGTTTTTTTAATGAGTCATTAGATTTTGTTTAATTTAAATAAAAATAATCACAAAATTAAAATAAAATAACCTGAGATGAACACGAACATAGAACTGAAGCAACTATTTTTCCATTTCCCATGATCAGCTGACACCAGTGATACCCGTCACACAGGCTCAATCGGATTCACCCACATCAAATCATATATTTAAACTACACTAGGTTTTATTCGGACAGCTGATCCACCACTGATCGTCTGCTGAATCGACCAAAATTAGAAAATCTTTTGACTTTGATTGAATCACTCTACCGAATCTCGCCGACCAAACGTTTACATGATCAATTTCCTTAACATTCAACAACTTCTGCAATGAATGAAACGCTGCTTTCGGTCAGGGGGCTTTTTCCAAGGACCTGAAGATGTTTTTCCCATTCAACTGCAGCTGCAAAGCTGGGAACACGAGTGCTGCAGGCATATAGTTGCTGTGTTGATGATCTGAAACAGGTAAGCTCTCTTTCCTTAGCTTCGTTCTTAGTGGGCGTTCTGACAGTTCTCGAATTCATAAGAACTGGGACGGAAAATCCCGGGGCGTTCCGGAACTTGAGGAACCGCGTTCTGCACTGCGAACGATTTCAGAACTGGAAGTGGAACGCATGCGTCACCTACGTTCTTGAGTTCCAGTTCTGACAGTTCCGAAAAAAATCGGGGACTGTCAGAACCGTTCGGAACTGGATTCGCAAAACACTGCGAACGCAGAACTCGGCGTTCTCGGCGTTCCGGAACTGGGCGTTCTGGCACTGCGAACGACAAAACTCGACTGCGCTTGCCCAGAACCGTTCGGAACTGGCAGAATGCACACTGAGAACGAAGCTCTTGTCTCTCCTTCAGTTGTTAAAATATGCGTTACCCACTCAAGTACCTACAATAATAAATAATAAGGAGATGACCTAGGCAGGTAGGTAGATAGGTAGGTAGGTAAGTAGGTGTAGTACCTAAATACGTAGCATTTTTTATTTAAGAAGTTTCGTTGAACATTTCAGACCAGTTCCTGAGGAGAAGATACTCCCTGGTAGTAGGTAGATCGCTACACATACCTACCCCAACTTTTGCCTTGATTTTCTATTAGGGAAACAAAGTAGTAATGCCTGTAACCATTTAACCGTAGTACCTATACCTATTACTCTATAACCGTGGTAACATAAGACCTATTAGAATTCACCAAGAATACGGATGAAGGTATATTCATCTAGATTTTGAAATGTGTACTGATAATCGCAAACCACCTGCTGGTCGACTCTCTCCCGTGCACTAAACTTACTTGTTAAGAACGTTTGCCTTCCACCTGCTTGCCTTCCACCTATTTTTAATAGATCAAAGCTGAAAGTTTTGTCATTATGATGAAGTGACATCCGAAAACAAAACAAAAGTGCAACACAAAGCAATGAAATATAAATAACAATTCAGCACAAACGTAAACTCACAGGAAAACAAACGAGGTAGGTAACGAATGTACCTCCGGAGGTGGAAACAGCCATGGAGTGCTTCATTTTGCTGCCGCTGTGCTGCGCCTCCTTATTTGATCGCGAATCGCGTGTGTCTCAATCACAGAACACGAATAGAATCCTACTCTATTTTATGTAGTATTGTGGTAGACTTCAAAGACAAGTCCTTGTCACAGACTCTGTTCTTGGCCCATATCTTAGTAAACACTTGATAGTCCACTTCATGGAAGAAGTAGAGTCTCTACTTCTTCCATGGTCCACATCCCTTCTTTCATGGCGTCAAATGTGGTGGAAGATACTAGAGATCTAGAAATCTACACTAGAGATTAACAAACTTCCTAAATCTCAGAGAAGGGTAGTAGAAGTCTTTTTGAAAAACTGCTGAGAAAGTTTTGATTTAAAAACCATTTTACTAACTATGTGTCGCAATGGACATATTTACCTACCTATAACTATATATAGTAACAACTACCCGGTATTAAAAAAAACCAATTACTTCAGCATGTTTACAAGAGGGTTCAATACTGCAGGTTAGTTTGTTTCTGCTTCTGTCTCCACCGTTTTTCTGTCTCTGTTCATCGTTTTTAGTTGAGGATTTTACGGTCTCATGCCAAATTTGTCGGTAACTTAAAACTTGAGAC
The DNA here is from genome assembly GCA_954871275.1 of Leptopterna dolabrata. Taxonomy (NCBI): domain Eukaryota; kingdom Metazoa; phylum Arthropoda; class Insecta; order Hemiptera; family Miridae; genus Leptopterna; species Leptopterna dolabrata. The sequence continues at coordinate 21,706,474 of OX940977.1, forward strand.
CTCTTTCACGTTTCTTCACCAAATACAATAGTTGATGGTTAACCGATTATTAACGTTGTGGGGTGAAATTTATATAATGTGAAGTAGGTAGTTGGTTTGGTCTTAGAAGGAATCCGTAGAAGTGCTGTCTTGTAGGTATAATAGTCTTCCTTTTCAAAATGGATGCAGCTGAGTTGTACAGGTATAAACAATCTTTCGTTCTGGACGTTTTGCAAAGAGCTTCCAGTCAGAATCCAGAACTGTTGAAACCTGCTGAACAGAAGTTGCAAGAGTTGGAAACGGAACAAGGATTCTATTCTATCTTGAAGGTAATTTTTTATTCGACCCAAGTTGTAGTCTACTCGTTTCTAGTTCGTCTAGGTACCTTGCATGTTGGCTTGAATATTTCCTTTATTAATCAGTTCGTATCTACCTTATTCCCGCTAGAAAGCCCTTACCCTCCTAATTGAGGAGACCCACGCCAGACCTTAAGAATTGACACCGGTTACTTTTTGCTCTACCCACTAGGTAGGTAAACATATTGATTCTTCCTTTAATAGTGTGATCCTTACAGCTTTATATTCTGTTCTGAATTTGGCAATTTTTCGTAAAAAAAAACAAATGTCTTGATGGCTCAAACATTGATGAACTCTCGAATAATAAATAACAGCATCTACATATTAACTAAAGGCGAAGGTTGATTGGTACATTAATGTCGGTAACTATCAACACACTCGTATAGGCGGCGAAGTAATACTTATAATACGTATGATCTTATATGGACGTCGATTAACATCATCTGCATTTTAAATTTTTTATAGAAGTTAAGAATAGAAATTTTGAAGTTAAGCGTTCGGTTATTCCGATTTTTCTGCTCTCTTTAGTTGTCTGTCCTCGTGTCTTGTTATTCCATGCCGACAGCGATGTAGTTTTAGTGGTTTTGTTCATATGAACATATTGGTTTGTATGGATTTAAGATAGGTACCTAATGTACGTAAATTTGCGTGGGCGGATTTAGCAGTATTAACTTACTACATCTATTTCTTAACTTACTAGGGTTGTCTTCTCACTTACAGTAATCCCAGGGCGCTCATATCCTAAAACCCAGGGCACTGGACGAGCTTAAGGACATACAGTCACCTTTTCAAATAAACTTCAAAATACATTTCAGGAACACATCACTTCATGTCTACACAGGCATAAAGCTTTGTCTACATATCTTAGCTACTGTTGTCTTCTTTTAGATAGGTAGTTAGAAGAAGAAATAGTAATGAAAGTTTCTGATATTAAGTAAATATAAGAATTTTACAAAACCTGTAGGTTTCTTAGGACGGGTCAAAAGGCAGGACGTAACCAAACCAGTCACCGCCAAAATCCAAACTTGTCTGGGAAACGGTATATTACCAGCAATCCAATGTAGGGTTTTGTCGATCAGTTCTTTTTAGAGTAATGGGTTATCTAAAGTCTTCAGGAAGGTGGAGTGATCACCATGTTGAGGGAATGATTCCTGTGGGGTCACTTTCCTCGAAGGCTGAACCAGGTCAAAAACGCTGCAGTCCTTGTCACATGGGTTTATTATTCTGTTGGACATACCTACAGAAATGTTGGTTGTTTATTTATTGTTTCTTTCAAGTGCAGTAATTGAAATAGCAATTTTTGATGGTTCCACCAATATTGGCCCCCCAAAACACGAATTAGGCTCCTATTTTTGACAAATTATCTTTGATAGTGCCATTTAATTGTCTTGATTCACCTGTTGATACTACTTCTGGTGTTAGTATACAAATTTGTGGTGATTTCAGACAACGCGTAATTTTCGTGCTTAGGAATTATTGTCAGAATCGGATTTAGCACCCTTAAACCTCCCACTCCCTGTTTATAGGTGCTTCTGTATATATTATCACAGCCCCTCTGCAGTACCTGTTCGCCACTGCAAATTAATATCATGCGTTGAATGTTCAAGTAGTAGCTAAAATGGCAAAAAGAAACACAAATGTAGTTCTGAAGGGAAATTGTTGATGTGAAGTGGAAAATATTCGGTCCTGGAACTGGGATTAGAACCTCTGATTTGTTGATGTGCCGAAGTCGGACACCTAGACCACTCCACTAGGAATAGAAGACAAGTGATGTGCGCTCTCTACCCAGCTTGATGCCTGCATGTACACGCTGCTCTTTATGGCAAATTTTAATAGCAAATGTTATGGTGACATGGTAGAGTGCTCCAGATGGTCTCAAAAATTCAGGAAAGAAAGAAAAAAATCAAACGTGTGACTTCTTTTGGGTAGGTAGGGTTGGGGTTGAGGTTGAGGTTGAGGAGAGAAAAGGAGTGGAGTGATTGGTTGGACGAAGGTGAGAAGGAAGGATGTGCCCCTTGGGAGTCGTTTTACTAACTCCCCGCGGTTTTCACCACAGCAGGCGCTATAGGTAGTGGCTTCCCGCGGTTTTCACCACAGCAGGCGCTATAGGTAGTGGCTCCCCGCGGTTTTCACCACAGCAGGCGCTATACGTAGTGGCTCTCCGCGGTTTTCACCACAGCAGGCGCCTAGGATGTGGATTTTTAGTACCCCACGGTTTTCACCACAGTAGGTACTAAATGAGAAGGGAATGTCCCACGATTTTCACCACAGCAGGGGCTAGAGGGGGAGAAGGTATCCCACGGTTTTCACCACACAGATACCGGGAAGAAGGTAGCTAGTACCCCGCGGTTTTTTAACCACAACAGGTACTAGAGGGTGAGGAGGTATCCCGCGGTTTCCACCACAACAGGTACGAGGAGAGGGAGAGAGTAAGTCGGGCGAGAGAGAGAAGTCGAGAGTAAAGGTGGGATTCGAATGACGCGGCTGGAACGACTGTAGCCGCGCGACCCAGAGACGCGTATATGACTTCCAATCTCGCGATTCTAGCCGCTATGAACGCTACACGTGACTTCCGATTGCTTGACTTTAGTACCTACGTTAACGCCATGGAGAGTACATCGCTGCAATTGGTGTCGTCGTTAGTCCAGGAAGAGGAAGAAGAAGAGCTACTGCTGCTGGACCTTATGAAAAACGCTGCAAAGTCCTTGTCACAAGGGTTTATTATTCTATTGGACATACCTACAGAAATTTTGGCTGTTCATTTATTGTTTATTTCAAGTGAAATAATTGAAATAGCTATTTCTGATGGTTTCCACGCATTTTTGGCCTATAAAACACGAATTAGGTACGCTCCTTTTTTTTTCAATTTATCTTTGATCATTGGTAGTGCCATTTAATCGTCCTGATCCACTTACTACTTACAGTGTTATTATACAAATTGATGGTGATTTCAGACGATTTCCCAGGTTTTTGACTCATAAAAAATCAATTTTGGGAGCTGAACATTTGGTAGAACCTCGATTTTCCACTCTTTGGTCAAAATCGCCTTCATATTCGGTCTTCTCGTCCCCAAAAACATGGAAAACGATACCTCAAAAGCTCATGTTACTAACACGTTACTAAAACACACAAAAAGTACCTATTTTTGTGCACATTTTCACTCATAACATCCCTGGGTATATTCCGATCGGGCTGAAAAGTTTCGGGACACAACTAGGGCCCAAATAGAGCATGTGTGCGAAAGAACGACTTTTTTAGACCAAAAATGAAGCCGGTACACGTGATACGGCGGACGGCAGACGGCGTACGGCGTACGGTGGACGGCGTACGGACATTGCATTTTTGGAATCCATGCATCTTGAAACGTAAAAGAACAAATTTTGAGGGGGTGTTATAAAAATTTTTTGCTGAGCGAATACATAGCTGTATTATTCACAGAATAATAAACCAAAACAGGCGTAATCCTCACCCAATATATACTTGGCGAGAGAAACCGAGGGGTTTCAGAACATTCTTATAAAGAAGCACCTTCTGAAGGATGAAACCGTGTTTAGGAAGTTTTTCCGGGTTATCACTTATTGAACCAAAAATAACAAGCGAGTCATGTGGCAACGTCAAGCAACCCATCAGCCCTGCTGAAAACATGGGAGTTACGCTCAGGTAAAGCAATTTAATCGCAATAATATTTATTATTTCAAATTTTCATTAAATTACAAAAAAAAGATAAACACAAAAAAAAAGATAAAAGGTAGGTATTCTAAATTCAACACTCAAGTGAAATAACGGCCAGACGCATTTGTGATTAACTGAAGTTCATTGTCGACGGCGGTGGAAGCAGGTACTGTTGTGAGGTGCAGGTCCGGTGCAGAATCTGTGGGAGGGCGGGAAGAGATTTCAGACAGCTCGAGTTGACCAAAAATCTCACAAATTTGCATTTTGGCACGGATTTGATTTGTACTGGACAATTTTTTAACCGACATAGCCATACTTTTGAAAAATGTGTCAATGGGGTCCTCTTCCGTGGGTTTAGCAAGTACGGTCAATAATAATTTGGCTCTGTCTTGAGAATTTTTCTTGTGAACTATTCTCTCGACTTTCCAGCCGCGTGGGGGGACGCGGCTAGACTGCTCCCCGAGCAGTTGAGCCGTGCGACTCCGAGCCGCCTCGTTCGAGTCGCTTCGGCCGCGCGGCTGCAAACGCGCCATTCGAATGGGTTCCATTGTATTACTGTCAAAGCAGTCCTATTTCACAGCCGCGCGGCTACAGTCGCTTCGGCCGCGTCATTCGAATCCCACCTTAAGAGCGAAATCGGTCGAATGACGAGCTGGGCTAGAATGGCTGATTATATAGGGACTTTTCCACCCTTTCCCCCGTCCTTAATCAGCCGTTACGACCGTTGGAGGCGGTGGCGGTTACTGGAAGGGCCCTTTCTTCCTGGCGTCACTGGACCCGTCGTTCCATCCATTTATTTGGTAAAAAAATCTTATAACATATAGGAGTGGTATAACACAGAGGTTTTGAGGGGAACCACGACAAAACAGTTTTAAAAATATTTAAAGATGTTTTTTAAAACCAGTATTTCTAATTGCTATCCTCTTTGTAACAACGCTGTGAGAGAGATTATCTTCGATAATTAACTTGAACGATTGTCAGTATTATCACAGGTATACAGTCAGTATGGATACCCGTCGATTCACTGTTAATCCGCAAAGTTCCAGTGGCAACAAGTGACGCCATCAAATCTCTACGAATTTTCAACAAAATAACTACACCCAAAATTAGGTACTAGCTCATCTCAATCTGTACTTTCAGACAAAATCAGAAAATATGTGGGTACTCCTTATTGACTGCTTTTAAAACAATCATATGCAGACTGACTACGAAAATCTATCTTTAAAATTAGACTTTCTGCCTCATACCTCATACCTCAATCCCCTCCAAAGAACTGTTTGATCTCTCCGGAGTCTTAATGATACGGCAGTTGTTCATAAAGAAGTACTAGGTGCCTATGGTGCTTCTATAAATTTCCAAACAATCAGTGATCAGTGCTCACATAGGAATCCCACCCGATATCAGATACTTAGAAGGGAACGTGGTGAACCCTAAACCCTATTCAGCTTTAATGATCAGAAGTCTCCTTTACATAATATACCCGATCCATAGATCTGTATCCATAAATTTGAGTTTTCCCAGGTAATTCACTAGGTCAGATTATAAAACGGAAGTTTTTACTTAGCTGATCGATTTAGGCTACGAAAAAACATAAATATAGTATCAGTATATATAGTATATATATATCAGTATATATATAGTATAAATATAGTATCAGTTAGTATGTAGTAGTAGTAACATTATTTTTTCTTTCTTTTAGAATAGGTACCTACAAATATTGTATGACTCATTTCATACAAAAGAGCTGTTTATGCTTTCATGTTTGTAATATTGACTGTTACCTGGTCCAATAAAATAATCTCTTTCTCTCTCTCTCTTTTTTCACGCGTTTTGTAGGTCAGTAGCATGTTTACTTCTAGTGACCAAGTAGGTGTTTTCTTTTCTAGGATGTATTTCAGGACCGAGCAATCGATCCCAACGTGAGACTCTTAGCCCTGCTTTACTTTAAGAATGGAACGGAGAAGTATTGGAGACCGACTGCACCCAAGTAAGTTATGGAGAGACGAAATATGCGAATTATCTGTATTGAGCTAACATTACTTGAGCTAAAATTAGGAGTAGATTATCCTATAATAAATTGTGTAATCGCAGTCAGGTTGGAATTTATGTATCGCATCTCAGTACAGTAAGCCCATAACTCGAAAATTTGTGATTTTCGGTTTATTCGCCCTCAAACATCGTACTTCGAGTACGAGTTCTTTCAGTACACTCGACCCAGTTACGTAGCCATATAAAAACAGGAAAACGTCCTCGTTGCACCGGTGTTTTTTCGAAATCTTTAAATGCAACATAGTTCCAAGTCGAGATGTGGCCATGTTGCACTAAAAATAAAAATTCAATTTCTCGGTCCCCGAGGCCGAGGTGTTTCCTTGTTGCACTGAATCGGTTGTCACTCTCGCAAGGCTTCCGGTTCTTTGCATTAGATAATATTAGATAACAATTGATGTAAAACCACTGAGTATAGAAGGTATAGAAGGGTGAGTAAAGACAGAAAATACCATTTCAGTGGTTTTACATACAGAATAGGGGTCCACTTTGGATTTTTGGGGTGTCAAAGTGTATTAAGGGCTAAAATCAATATTAATTCTCAGGTGAATTGTGTGGGATAGTGATTCAGGACTGTGAGAGGGACTACTTCGGCGATAAAAATATTTTTATCTAAAAAGGGTCTATCAAATTTGATTTTTTAAGGGTCAGAAATCGGTAAAATTGGCTAAAACTACGAAAAAATTATACAATTTTACGAAAAGTGTTCCTCACTATATAATCTTTTTACACAATAGTACGAAAATTTCTTCGACAATTTGCTGTTATGTAGCCATGCTGAATGACTGCAACTTTTAATTTTTTTGAACGTGACAATATAATGAACCCCCCCCCCCCCCCCACAAGCACACTCGGATGATCCTCATCCGATATCGCTTTCGGTGTTGATCAGGTCAGTGACCCGGAAGCGGGATACACACTGACCATCAAGCAATCAGTTTAATAATAAAGGATAGTTGGGGTGTGTAGATAGAGCTGTGATTTATAATATAATTTTAATTCATAATTACTATTATTTTGAAAGGGTAAAGTGCGAAAATCTGTATAAAGAATGAAACTACAGCTACAAAAATTTGAATATGTTCAGTGCAGTTAGACCATATCTCGTTTGGGGCCCAAGTTTTTTTAAACTAATATCTGTTATGGTCCAGGGTGTCCGATTGGATTAAGGTTCTTTATCTCGTGAGAGAAAGGTTCCTGGCGACCGGAAGTCAGACCTCGGGCCAGCTACCAATACAAGCTTAAGAAAAACTTGAATGTACCTTCATATCCTGGGCTGTTCACCACTGAAAGATCAAAAAGGTCAAGTGAAGCCTAAAACATTTGGGTCACATAAACAAACAGTCATGCAGCATGGCTATAAGAGCGAATTTTCGAAGAAATAACCACGTTCCTTAATCTTCAAAGTGCTCCAGTTTGAGAACGGAATGAGATATCGCAATTCTGATTTCACCATCGTGTTCAGCGTACAAAAACCTTTAAAATGAGGGGTCACTTGTTAGAAAATAACATTTTGGGGATTTTTGGGTAATTTTTGCGCACTTTAAATGCTCTAATTTGAGAACGGATCAAGATATCTAAAATCCGATTCCACCATCGTATTCAGCGTGCAAAAACCTTTAAAATGAGGGGTTACTTGTTGGAAAATAACATTTTGGGGATTTTTGGGTAATTTTTGCGCACTTTAAATGCGCCAAAACCCTCCTTAGAGTAGGCCAATTTCGCCCATCTTCGAACTTAGCCTTTCGATTGCCAAGATAGATTTTTTGTGCAAATTTGAGCTGTTTATCTCAATTCTATCGAGAGTTATTGTCTGGAGTGACACATATATATATAAATATATATATACATATAAAAAAGTGTTAAATTTCAGGAATCGTTTTAGAATGGTCTGAAACGGATTTCTATGAAGAAAATTTCCAAAAATTTATATTATTTAAATTTCGAAGCCATTGCAATAGCTTCATTTTCTTTGAAAATTCGCTAAAACAGAGTTGATGCCTTAGATTTAGTCACCCGCTGGCCAGTTGTGACACCCGAAATTGGGTTACCACAAATGAGGAAAGAAATTTAGGAGAACGACTGGACGTTTTCCAACCTAGATTGAAAAGTTTTGTGGAGCATTCCAGTTTTGAGACCATAGGCTGAATTTTCTTCAAGCGTTCTAAAACTAAGTGCTCCTCCTGAAAGATTCGCAAAGGCCGACATCTGGCCTATTACATTGGAGGTGCGATATGTGAACTCGCATCTTGTTCTTTTTGTAGTGCTATCCCCGAAGTGGAGAAACAGCAGATTCGCCCAGCTCTACTGGCAAGTATTCCGGAACCGCACAAGATCATTGCTACGCATATCGCTATGTTGTCGGCCAAAATTGCCAGGTAAACCTCAAATCCGTTTCCTTAGTTCTGCAGTATGGCTTGCGGTGCCCACCAGCCTCTTTTGTTATCCCGGTTCTCAGGTTCGATTTCCCGAATCACTGGCCTGAACTTGTTCCTTCACTCATGACTGCCATCAAAAGCAGCGATCTCCTGACTCAAAACCGTGGACTTATGATGCTCCATCAAATCGTCAAAGTCCTGTCAACCAAACGTTTGGGTGCAGATCGAAGGATGTTCCAGGAACTAAGTAATTGCCTGTACCCTGACATTTACCAGATATGGGACGCTCTTTGTCAGGTGTTTTCTTCCAAGGTACGTCATCCCGGAACGTTCCCAAAGTTCTCGAATTTATTGTCCTTTTCGATTTATATGTTTACGCCATTTGCCAAAGCGACAACGCCTGAAACAACTAAGGAAAGGAATGACATGGCTACTATTCATTTTAGGTTCAAGACTATACGAATTCTGGAGGAAACCTAGAAAACACAATAGTTGCTTTGCAAGTAAGGTCCTTAAATTATTAATTTTTTTTTAAAATATGAGATGCGTCGTTGTCTGCCCTCTTTGTTAGTTTGTAGAAACTCAAAATCTATTCGTGAAACAATTAATATTGGATGTTATTTCGAATTTTTCCTGCTGATCTCATTATTATTATTTATCCTAGCAAACTAATGGAATTGGATACCTGGAAAATGCCTTAATTGCCTCGAAAATGTTGGTGAAGTTAACGATTTTCGGCATCAAAAAACCTCAAGAAAACGAATTTGTCGACCGTTTCATTCGTGGAGTGTTTGTCCACACTAGGTTCATGCTGCAACTCCGTAAGTGATTGTGGACTTTTTGTTTTTAAACTGACTCCTGTCTATCTTTATCCATCTATCTATATCTTTAAGTAATCCCTGCTCAAGAATTGTCTGGTGACCGAGGGATTTCTGAAAAGGCTCATAGTATTTTTGTTTTAACTGCGTGAAACGAACAACGGAGCAGGATTAAATATTGTAAAAAATGTAGAAATCTTATATCTAGCCTTAAGAGGTTAGAAAACATGCAGCATGGCTATAAGAGCGAATTTTCGAAGAAATAACCACGTTCCTTAATCTTCAAAGTGCTCCAGTTTGAGAACGGAATGAGATATCGCAATTCTGATTTCACCATCGTGTTCAGCGTACAAAAACCTTTAAAATGAGGGGTCACTTGTTAGAAAATAACATTTTGGGGATTTTTGGGTAATTTTTGCGCACTTTAAATGCGCCAAAACCCTCCTTAGAGTAGGCCAATTTCGCCCATCTTCGAACTTAGCCTTTCGATTGCCAAGATAGATTTTTTGTGCAAATTTGAGCTGTTTATCTCAATTCTATCGAGAGTTATCGTCTGGAGTGACATATATATATATATATATATATATACATATAAAAAAGTGTTAAATTTCAGGAATCGTTTTAGAATGGTCTGAAACGGATTTCTATGAAGAAAATTTCCAAAAATTTATATTATTTAAATTTCGAAGCCATTGCAATAGCTTCATTTTCTTTGAAAATTCGCTAAAAGGAATTTTGGTGATAGAATATCTTACAAAAGGAAACGCCAAAATGATTGTCATAATGGTAATTCGATGTAGAATATCACAAACCAGAGGTGGCAGTTAGTACCCCTCTACTATACCTTGCCTCCCCTCCAAAACAGGCCAAAATTATGTTCTTTCTGGTCTCTGTTTTGCCATTGCCCTCTCTATTAACTTTCATAACCTTTGTAACTGGCCCTATTTATAATTATACTATACATGTTGTACTCAAAAGAGGCCTGTAAAAAGCTAATAGTCGATTTCTTGGCTTCTTCCCGTGTTTCCAAGGTGCAAAAAAGTTGGTACCGTTGAAAAGCTGATTACATTTCCTTTCAGGATATACTATTTAAAATTATTATCAAGTGGACCTCTGTAACATCTCATTTGCCGGAAACGGGAAAACTTCCTCTATTCGTTTCTACGTTTGAATTTGCCAAACCGAGCTTTTCAGGTGGTTTCTTTCCAGTTGACGTAAAGTGGACGTTGATGAAATCGGTTCAATGGGGTATGCGCGTGGATCACAAAAGCGGTTTATATATTTTTTTAAATGAAACTACATTCCATTCTGAGGACATTAACACCAGCTGCACTGTTCTGTGTCAATTAAATTTGTTCTATAATTTTTCAAAGTTCCCAGTAATTCTGACGTCACAGTTTTGGCAGGGGGATCACGGTCATGGGGGGGGGGGGGGTTGCGGTCAGAATGGAATCTCTGAAAACCATAGAAAAAGAACTAGGTACTTAATCGTAGGACAGTGCGGTGTCAAAATTCTCAGGATGGAATCGACTTTCATTTTAAAAAATCTGATAATTACGTGAGCATAGCCCATTGGTGCGGAATGGGTACTACCCTCAATGGAACTGTCGGAAAGAGCTTGAAAACCCCTTGGATAGGCCCTTCACCCTTAACAGCCTTTTCTTTCTTATAGGGAAAAATATGGAACCGTGGACATGTTTTTTTGAATTGGAGGGGGGTATTTTGGCTGCTTGATATTTTACGATAAATTAAGAGCTCACAACAGTACCAGTAGACGCCCTTGTTGAATCAGGTGAGGTTTTCCTTTTCTGATTATAACTGATCTCTACCTATTCACAGGAAAAGCCATTTGCTCAGAGAATGAGCTACTGGAAAAATTCATTGTGAGGTGTACCAACGTATTGCTCTCTCTTCTGGATACTCACCCCCTCGCCTTTGTCGAATACATACCTTCTTCCTTGGAGTTCGCTGCTGGATACGCCTTCACCTCCGATGGGGAAACATTCGTCTTCGAAAAATTTTTAATCCCTTGTTTCAACTTGTTAAAGAATATCATATTATGCGTTGAATACAGACTTCCTAAAGTCGCTGGCGGTAAGTTACTGTTCCGTGTCATCGAGCGTTTTGTTGCACTCGTTCTTGAAGAAAATATCCATGTTACATTGAAATAGATAAATGAATATGATGTTGGAGAGTTGCTAGTAATTTCAGATAGTTCACGGTTGACATGAGGCGTCGCAATTTGCAGCATTTTGCACTAAACTATGTTCTGTCTAGTCTGATCGATTTATTCACTGTTTTCCAGGTTCAGATTTTTCTAATACGCCTGAGCTGCAACGGGCGCGTCGGGCGCGTCAAATGAAAGGAGAGTTTTTCACCACCCCTACCCTTACAGCTATATTCAAGAAGTTGGTAAATTATTATTTGGTGTTGACGCCTCAAGAATTGGAATTGTGGAGAGCAGACCCGGAGTCTTTTGGTATGTTTATAGAATTTTTTTAAATCATTTTCTTCTTGACGTTTCTTCATCATCACTCAATCTGTGCCTCCTCCCAACTAATTTAGCCAAGCAAAATACATCTAATAAATATTCAAACACACAGTGTTTCATTAACTTCCTACTTCTAGGTATGTTCGAATCACTTTTTGATTCCAAAACTCGTGGGCGTTTTGTTATTTCTTAAATTCCTTAGGTTTTAGAACCAGTCGGTTAGAAAACCTGAAACTAATACACTAGACAGCGATATTCTTGTCTTGGCTAGCGGAAACTTACATACTTTCTGTCGGAAATTACATAAGCACAAAATATATCCCACTTTAGTATTTTATTATCATAATCTTTGATGATGATGGGATGACTTGGTAACTAACCGGTTACTCAGCGAGGAGTAACTAACCAAACCGTGATAATCTCGTTAGTGGTGGGTCAATCTCAAATAGGCACAAATATTGGTTTCCAGCGTTTTTTTTGCTTTCAAGAACAAAACCTCAAGTCAAATGAACTATTAAAGGGTTCAGAAGAAGTAACATTGAGATTTTGTGTTCCCAGTGATCGTAACAAGCGGTGATGCTCCAAAATATTCATTCAGGGTAAGTTGTTCATGTGATGCTCCAAAATATTCGTTTGAGGGTAAGTTCTGGGAGGAACTTGATCCAAGTACGAGCCTACTAGCGCTTGTAACATAGTTATACCTAACACTCATAAGTATCTTGCTTCCAACTTCATTTTCAGCCCAGCGTAGAAAGTCTGTACTCGGCTGTGTTCCGCGAGTACAACAAAACGTTGGCCCCCGTCCTGGTTGATCTTGTGAAAGAAACTTTTGTGATAGTTCCACCAGACAACAACCAAGCTATACTCAACAAGGACTCTATCTACAATGCTGTCGGTTTGGCTGCGTTTGATCTGTACAATGAGGTGAAAATTGTCCTCTTTACGTTAACATGAATGCAACTCTTGTTGTGATAATCTGAAGTCAGGTGTACTTGTTCTTCTCGGAGTTGGTTAGAGTTAAGTGCACAATATATACCTATGTATTATGTTAAACTTCGTTTCGAACTGTACCTCGTCCTGTTTCGGGTAAGTGTATGTTTATGTTTACCTATTTCGTGTTTCAGATTGACTTCGACAACTGGCTGGTCTCGACGCTTTTGGAGGAATTGAAAATCAAGCATAGCAATTATCGTGTGATCAGGCGGAGGGTCGCTTCCCTCATTGGCTGTTGGTCAGGCGTGAAAATGTCCGTTGACCACCAACCAGCAGTTTTTGCTGCTATGCTGGACCTGTTGAAAAACGACGAGGATATGGTCGTCAGAATAACAGCTGCCAACACAATCACTCTAGTCATGAATGATTTTGATTTCAATCTTGACATTTTTCTGGAATACTTGGGGCCGATTTTTGCTGCTTTGTTCGATCTTCTCAAAGAAGCTGAAAACTGTGACACAAAAGTAAGAATTCTCATTCAACATTTTCGAAATGGAATAAAAAAATATCCAAATAGAATTCAACATTTTGCCAGGTTTCGAACAGAGGGAAAAAATACTCAAAAAGGGTTAGTAAGTGAAAGAGGTAGTAGCTGTAACACCAAGAACAATATGCCTAACAGAATTTTGCAACGTTATTTTCCAAAATCATGAAAGCTCAAAAGAGTTGATTTTCTCTTCTTGATATCACAGGAAGATGGAAAAGAACGTTGGTGGAGCACCCAGTAGGGATTGGTTTATTTATTAGCCATATTAATACATTATTATATGCACAGCACTGAAACAAACAGTTTACAATTCCACATTGTTGGTTTTAACTAATTTTATTATATATTTGACTGTCTCTACATTAGCTAGTATGCACTGCATTCTTGTTGGGAATTCTACTTTTTCCAAAATCAAGTATTGTAGATGTCCCTCCTGTAATTATCTAATTGAGTACATTTTAGAGTTACGTGGTCTGAATTCGCTGTTTCCCTGTCTGGACAACTGCACATTGCATCGTCGATGATGCCGATTTTGTTCAAGTGGCTTGGAAGTCGATTATGATAGTGATGATTCAGGTTTTGGTGGAAATTTGAGAAGTCAAATTTGACTTGGAGGAAAAGGTGAATTTGAATAAGGAGGTGAGAGGTACTGCGTGGTTTTCACCTCGTTGGATATTGAGATAGGAAAATATCCGTGTGGTTCTCACCTCCTTGGATATTTGGAAGAGAAGCAGGGAGGATATTCGTCCGGTTTTCACCACGTTGAATATCCGGGAAAATACTTGTCCCGTTTTCACCACATCGAGTAGGTATTTGAAGGAAGTTCTCGTCCGGTTTTCTCCACGTTGAGAATGTAAAGGTAAGGAGAAGGTTTAGTTGGTGATGAGGAGGTAAGTTGTGTGAGAGAAGGCGCTTGTTAGAGGGAAATTGCAAGCCGGTTGCCTTATAAAGGCGCTTCTGCCCTCCCCCGGTCCCCATGGAATGGCCGTTGGGAGAGCTACCTGGGCCCTGTCCCTCGCTCTGTACAGCTCGGCTTCTCTGTAGTTTTATTGGTAACAATCTTAACTTATTCACAGGAGTGGTATAAGGGTACCTACCATGACAATGATCAAATCGCAGACCTTAAATTATTTTAATTCCCTTCATTAAACCATATGGTTTTGGGTAGTCTTCCTTGAATGGCTGTATAAAACTTCCCCTTTTCTCTTTGGCCTTGTTCATATTCTTTCTCCCTTGTCTTGCATAGTTCGTGTTTCGTTTTTCTTCTCATTTCTTCTATGGTATGAAAATACACTGGCTCACTCATTTGTACTGCTGTTTGCTTTGCTATGCGGTCTACCACTTCGTTTTTGTGTACTCTGCGGCTTTTAACACATACTAGTTTGGTACGACCCCCTTCTGTGCCAATCTTTGCAATATGTCCTTAATTTTCAGTGTTAGATAGTCCGAAGATTTTGGTGTTTTTGAGGTGAGACAGGGAGCTTAGACTGTCAGAAAAAACAGCTAGTGATGAGATTGGAAGAGGCAAGGCATACAGTACGGCTTTGTATGTGGCGAAACGTTCTGCCGTGTATGTGGACTCAAATATAGACAGTTCGTACATATAGTGTGAGTTTGTAGGTCATACAATCCACACCCTGTACCGTTAGCTGATTTCGAGTCGTCTACAAATAATAGTTTGTAGACATTCACAATTGAATGATTGAAAAATAACACTGAGTCATTTATATATTCTTCTTTTTGGGGTATGTTAATATTGTTTATTGGTTTGTTAGTGGCTTCAAATGAGAGCATTTAAATTTGCAGGGTGGTGTACTTTTCGCAGCCTGCAATATGATTGGCCAATCCACAGAAAGACGTGGTTAACAGAGGTTCCATCTTATTCTCCCAGTATCCATTGGTTAATACTATTTTATTCAACTGTGAGACACGGTTAATTACTGGGTGGTTCATCAGCTGTATTCTAGAGATGAAGAAATTATCCGCCAATTGTTTTCTTCTTAGATGCAAAGGAGGAATCTTTGTCTCTGCTTCAAGGTGTTGATAGCGTGGCTGCAACACATGTTCTTAGCGCTTTATTCTGAATAACTGTAAATTTTTTCAAATTCGTTTTTGATCTTATTAGTTGTTTATATAGACTTAAAGCTACCTTGGGATCGGCTCCAAATTTAGTATGAACCACTGTTCTTAAGTTAAGGCTCATTTCACAAGATGCCTCAACGTGTTTTATATGAGTTTTCCAAGACAAAGTAGTGTCAAGATTCATTCCTAATATTTTGTTGTTTTTGACGTTGGGTACCTATGTTCCATCCTGTTGGAGTCTTAAGGGGGAGGTATCTCCCCGATGCGAAAGTTGGTAAGGTAGTAGGGTAGTGGTCACTGCTGAAGGGCCCAAGGTGTGACCTTGGGGGTCCCTCCCCCCACCTAGTGGGTCCAGCCCTCACCCTCTTGCAACTCTGGCCAGGAGCTGAAAGGGAGGGTGGGCTGTTCATTGAGAAGCACAGATGGAAGTTGAACTTCAGTCATAAACAGGAAGAGCCAAGGTGACTCCTCTCTCATCTCACTCCTGCCTCAACAACCCTAGTTTCTGGTACAACTAGGTACCTGGGATACTATGTTGAACCAAATTCTTCTTTGTAACAACTTCTTTGCATCAACATTTTCGAAAACCGCGTTTTACTGGGAGTACCTAAATTCATTATTTTTATTTTTAATGTTCTTCCTAGAACAAGTACGTTTTTACAGTTTCAAACAGTGTTTTCCCTCTATAAAGAATAAGCTAAATCCTATTGAAATGAAAACAAAAAAATTAAAATAATACCTGCCAGTGTAAGTCTAAGTTTGTGGATGTTTTTCCGGTCTTCCTCGTCGATCTTCCGCTCCTCCACATTTCAGGTGAATTGCGTCGTACAAAATGATAAAATTTGATGTCTGACCTCAAAACATGGTTATTAACTCCGGGGTTGGAAATATGAATCGGTATGCATCTGCTAGGAAATTCAACTTACTTCCTAATGAAATTCTCTAATTGATGTGAATTTGTGGCTATTGCTGTGACACGATCGAACACGTGAATAAAACCTTGAGAGTGAATCCCAAAAACATGCCTTTTCGTTTATTATTTTCAATAATGAACCTTAGGAATCGTGCATGAAGAAAAAGTATACCCCCCTCTCAAAATTTGATGGTTTCCTTCTCAAGGTACGTACAATCCGAAAATCGAATTAAAATGCTGCAAATTATTTCTACAACAGCTTATTATTTACCTGTATAGATGCCCCTTCTGCGTAGATCACCGTGTTCTGTGGTCAATACCTACTCTCGCCCCCTCCTCCCCATTAAACCGAGTTACTGGAGCCGGCCCGGGAATTAAACTTTCATAAATTTTTGCGTAAATCTCTAATCAAACGCTTGCATACGAGTGCAACACATTGGGACATTTTATGTCCCAATGGGAATTTAGGGATAATTGACGGTATCATTTACGGGTTGCAAGATTACCACGATTCGGGTTACATGGTGGTGCAAGGTTACCACATTCGATTCTAGTTAGTAATGACTTTCTTCGCTAGTCTGTTGCTGACTACCTTGTTTACCAGCCTTTTTTTCATCATGCTCAGCTCAGCTACCGCGCCAGGTACGGGGGTACGGTTAACAAGAAAATGTTCAATAACATCACACGATTCCAACGAGTGGTGAACGGTTTTTGTACGATGAAAAATGGCAAACATGAAGTTCCGTAGAAACGAATCGGTTGTAAGCGAAAATCATCAGAATATCAACTGTAACGCTTGTTTACCGGTATCGCATAACGGTTTCGTATAACGCTTTTCGGGTCCATGTGCCAAAGTAAAGACATAAAATGCCAAAAATGCGCGAGACGCGGTTATTCAATTGTTGAAATTAATTGTTTGCTGTTATTCATGAAGCATAAAGTTTGTTCAAGGTACAAAAGTACGTCTATCTACAAAATCCAAAAGGGCCATCATTTTTCAAATGAAATAATATTACAAAACAACCATCTCCACTTCATACAGCCCATCCGTGATTATAATCAGGTGTTCCCTAGCAATGATTATGTGGGCCGGATTTATACCGTTTCATTCACGGTCATGTTGACGAAGCCATTCAGTGCCAACGAATGGCTGGAAGTACAATGCTCCTGGTGATCTCCAAAAATTCTCTAGTTCGATTTCAATTTAAAATCGTAAAAAAACCTCACGCTTCTATTGAAAGTCTTCAAGATATGGCGTTCGGGATTTAACCCCTGTTTTTCAGCCCTTGGAGATGCCGAGCTTCGAGGACCAACAGACCCGAAACGGGACATAAAAACCAAATTTTATTCATTTTGGTTTGTGGTAACTAAGTAAAGTGCAAATTACGGCTACGGCAGAGAACAAATTTTTTTTAAATTCCATTTTCGGATTCTACGTATCTTGAAATGGAAAAATCCGATTTTGAGGGGGGAGGGGTCAACATTGTTATTGTCAACATTGTTGTTTTAAATAGTTCTCGAACTTGGGAGTTGTTTAAGACCACCCGCAGCACCGTACGTCCAGCCGTTCGTTCACAGTAAAGCAGGGTTCACATCCATCCGGAAAGCTATCCGGAAAGTGCGTACGAGCAGCTGATTGGTTGGACATCAGGTGGGGAGGGGGGAATATTCTTTCCCGAGAAGCACTTTTGAAGCGAACTGTACGCATCAGATTTTTCAGATATTTTCCACTCCGCATCTGTGCAGTTCACTACTGCGCATACGGAATGGCGTCGGGAACCGAAACAGCTGTGGGAGGAAGCGCGGGAAACGAGTTGTCAGCCAAAATTCCGGATGGTTATGAACGCCTTCCCAACTTCCGCGAGTCCCCTCCATCCCCTCCACTGCTTTTCACTAGCTTCCCCTATCCGTATTTCCAGACGGCTCCGGATGGATGTGAACCCTGCTTAAGGCCCCGAAGTTTTCACCGACAGGCATTTTCGACACCAGGGTGAATGAAATTGTATACACTCTCGTCACCAGGGACGCGCTCGATTAAATCAATCAATCAATTTATTCAATCAATCGAGCAATCAATCAATCAATTTTTCAATTGCAATTGGAATTCACTTAGAATTGTAAAAATTGGTATACTGAATTGGACTTTAATTTGAATTTGAATTTTTTCGAGTTGCCTAATTGGCATTGTGCGCTCGTCACCAGGGAAGCGCTCGATTCCATCAATCAATCAATTTATTCAATCGATTCCGAATTGGAATTCATAAATTTGAATTGGAATTCATTAATTGAATTGGAATTCATTAATTTGAATTCAAATTAATTTGAATTGGAATTCATTTCGAATTGTGTAATTGGCATGGTGCGCATTGGCATGGTCCAAAATGGTTCTGCAATTCTATTGGCCAACGCTGTCTGCGATTCACATAACATGTTGTATAGACTAGTACATATTACATTATACAGACGGGTTATCTATACAGAGAGCTGTGATCTGTAACAGAAGGGTATTCTGTACAAAATAATAAACCGTTGTGCAGGGATTTGCAGCGTTTTTTTATTGTTTCCATTAGCCGCACATTGATTTAGACGGAATCGTGTTTATTTATTAACAAAATTTTACTAGGTTGGTAGGTACCTGGTTTGGAGCCAGACATAATCTGTACCAATATGAGAGTCAGAAACTTTCATGATGATGTAACCAAGAGGTCTGCTAATCCCCCACCACCTCCCTTTTGACATTTTATGTCTTTACTTTGCTACATAAACTCGAAAATGTAACGCGGGACATGTAACGGAGAAGCGTCACGAAAATATTTCTGATGATTTTCGCTTACAACCGATTCGTTGCTACGGAACTTTATCTTCGCCAGTTATCATCGTACAAAAATCGTTCACCACTCTTTGGATAGCTCTCGATTTACCTAACCATATTACGTTAACCACTGCGGAGTGCGTGGCCGACAAGCTGCGGTATGAGCGTGATTGTTTAAATGAATGCGTATGAACTTCTCCGGTTATCATCGTATACAAATCGTTCACCACTCGTTGGAAAGCTCTCGATTTACCATTACATCGCAACCATCAACGAGCACAATCAAACGTAGTTATCATTGGTCTTATAAGACGGCACTCGTTGTAATAACCTCAGTGACCGCGCGATGGAACTCGTGGAAGCACCTAGTAAACCGTCAAAGACATAAAATTTCCCTCGTGGTTGCGTACTTGTACGAAAGCTGTACCCAGCGTTTGTGTTTTTTTAAAACGTTTTTAAATCGATCTTAAATTTATGTTATGGTGATGACATATTTTGTGGGAAATGTCTTTTTTTCCGCGCAATACCTACGCTTGCACATGGTTAGGTACTTTCAAAAACATTTTTGACGCAGTTTTACAAGGTACCGTAACTTAACAAGTACTCAACTAATTTAAAATAACGAAAACGGTAGGTATTTTATTCCCGAAAAACAAACAGTAGGTACATAGGTACCTAACGAAAATCTGACGAGTGATTTCCAAATGTTTTTACGCTCAGTAAATTAATATATGTCACGCCTCTGGTATATCTTAGCATAATTAATAATTATGTACCTACTAACGTAGTGAACAGACTTAGCATGTGTATCCTGAATTCAGAGTACTATAAACTTCTTGAACTTATTATAATGATTTCCAATGATTCAAAGACGCAAAACAGGGAATAGGTACGTAGGTAAGTTTAAGGTACAGGTAGCTCAAACTTACTATGGTGATTGCTTCATTATTTCATTTCTCGTGTTGGCGTTTCCTGTTTGTTGTTCTTACTCAGCTCCCTGCTTGAACATTCCTATTGCTTTGCCATTTACTAGCACTTAGTCACTTGGTTTACTTATAAAGAAAGACATGAACTGAGGCATTGGTTGCAATAAAATGAATCTGAAGACGCGCCAATCTTCTGTGGTAGCAAGGTAGCTCATCCTCAGAGGCCCCCACGATGGTATCGGCATCTAGCAGATGGGTGAACTCTGTTCACCCAGAATCACATGGGCTGCACCTTTCCATGACAAGAAATTCCCCAGACAGAATTTCCAACTTTTCTCTGGCAATAATCAGTCGATTTTGGTGGTTCTTGCGGCGTTCTTCCTATTTGTATACTTCTCAGGGCAATGCACTATGGGCATTCGAACGTAAATTTCAATACTTTACCTAAATTTGAAAATGTTCGACATTTAAAATTTCAAGAGTTCATTGCCCGAGAGAATGGAAAAATTAGAAAAATGCCGCAAAAATCATCAAAATCGACCGATTATTGCCAGAGAAAAAAGCAGGGCATACACCGTCCTGCACCCCATTTTTTCTCTGGCAATAATCGGTCGATTTTGATGATTTTTGCGGCATTTTTCTAATTTTTTCAATTTTCTTGGGCAATGAACTCTTGGAATTTCGAAAATTTTCAAATTTAGGCAAAATATTGAAATGTACGTTCGAATGCCCATAGTGCATTGCCCTGAGAAGTATACAAATAGGAAGAATGCCACAAGAACCACCAATATCGACTGATTATTGCCAGAGAAAGGTTGGAAATTCTGCTGGGGAATTTCTTGTCATGGAAAGGGGCAGCCCATGTGATTCTGGGTGTACGGAGTTCACCCATCTGCTAGATGCCGATACCATCGCGCGGGCCTCTTGAGGATGAGCTACCTTGCTACCACAGAAGATTGGCACATCTTCACATTCAGTTTATTGCAACCAATGCCTCAGTTCATGTTTTTCTTGTTAACTAAACCAAGTGACTAAGTGCTAGTAAATGGCCAGGCAGTAGGAATGTTTCAACAGGAAACTGAGGAAAAACAACAAACAGGAAAAGCACGAGAAAAGAAATAATGAAGTTAAGTTTGAGCACCAAGGTAAGTTTGAGCTACCTATACTTACCTGCGTACCTATTCCCTGTTTTGCGTCTTTGAATCATTGGAAATCATTATAATAAGTTCAAGATATTTATAGGTAGGTACCAACCTACCCACTTTTTTTTTTTTAAAGTTTCGATATTATAATGAACTAGGTGCAATTGCCGAACATTCTCTACTTGGTCGACTCGATATGCATTCATTTTTGGTGTGTCCGTCTGAGTGAATGTAGCACGCTATTACAGGTATCTGTATGCTTCAGTGTAGGTACCTACCTATGTTAGAAATGAATTGAAAGGTACCTTTACAAGTAAGATTTGCTGTTGAGGTTTTGGCCCACTAACAACGGCTAATTTGGGCTTGGGATTCGGAGGATAACTATAATTTGTAAAAGCCTGCTTACCTCAGAAAATGTATATAGGTACCTAAAACTATGTTTGGTGATTGGTGCCACACTAGAGCAGGTGGTGACTTAGTTATGCTAGAAAATACGCGTTTGCTATTAGGTATATACCTAGTGTTCTTCATAGATTTAGGAATGCTGAATGAATTTGTGAACCTTTCAATAAACTATCAAGTTTATAGTACTCTGAATTCAGGATACATATTCAGGATACACATGCTGTCTGTTCACTACGTTAGTAGGTACATAATTATTAATTATGCTAAGATATACCAGAGGCGTGACATATATTAATTTACTGAGCGTAAAAACATTTGGAAATCACTCGTCAGATTTTCGTTAGGTACCTATGTACCTACTGTTTGTTTTTCGGGAATGAAATATACCTTCCGTTTTCGTTATTTTAAATTAGTTAAGCACTTGTTATTTTTATCTAAACAATTACGGTACCTTGTAAAACTGCGTCAAAAATGGTTTTGAAAGTACCTGTGTGCAAGCGTAGGTCGGAAAAAAAGACATTTCCCACAAAATATGTCATCACCATAACATAAAAAGGGAGGTGGTGGGGGATTAGCAGACCTCTTGGTTACATCATCATGAAAGTTTCTGACTCTCATATTGGTACAGATTATGTCTGGCTCCAAACCAGGTACCTACCAACCTAGTAAAATTTTGTTAATAAATAAACACGATTCCGTCTAAATCAATGTGCGGATAATGGAAACAATAAAAAAAATACATTAATTAAAAGTAAGTAACACAATATTATTCAATGATACAGCCTAAGTATATTCCTTTTTCAGGACCAACACCGCCAACCAGCAATGACAGAACTAATGATGGGGCGACCATTAAAAAAAAAAAAAAACGCTGCAAATCCCTGCACAACGGTTTATTATTTTGTACAGAATACCCTTCTGTTACAGATCACAGCTCTCTGTATAGATAACCCGTCTATATAATATAATATGTGCTATTCTATGCATATTATGTAGATCACAGACCCTCCGTAGGTTAGTAGTACCTAACCCCGTACTCGTTACTAGGTACCTACCCAAATCACGAGTTAAATGTTGCTAAAATAATTCTGTCGGTGACAAACAGTAACTAAATTGGCAAAAAGAAACGCAAATAATGAAGTTCTGAAGGAAAACTGTTGATGTGGAGTGAAATAGATGCCCCTGCTGCGTAGATCACTGTTTTCTGTGGTCAGTACCCACCCTCGTGCTCAAGTATAATGAACCGATGTGTAATAACTTGCCCATCAATAATACTTCAACGGTTGGTCAAGTTGCAAGAGTACCAGCCCCTTCTTGGTAGATGAACCGTTGTGCAATAATTTACCGTTGGGTAATAATTTACCGTTGTATAATAATTTGCTGTTGTGTAATAATTTCCCCATCAATAATACTTCAAAGTTTGTTCAAGTTTCAGAAGTACCTACCAACTAAATCCAATAGTCCATCACTTATCAAATGAAATAATATCACGGAACAACCAACTCTACTTCATACAGCAATCCTTGATTATAATCAGGTGCTCCCTAGCGATGATATCCAGGCCGGATTCATACCGTTTGATTCACGATCGTGTTGACGAAGCTTTTTGGTGCACACGAATGGCTGGTCGTACAATGCTCGGGGTGGTCTCAAAAAATTGTTAAGCTCAAGAAAAATTTAATAACGTAAAAAAAACCATACCCTTCTATCGAAAGTTTTCGAGCTACGGCGTTCTGAAAATTTCAACCCCTATTTTTAACCCCTTAGAGATGACTGACAGTAACACAGAGCTTCGAGGACCAACTAGACCCCGAACGGAACCTATAGCCCGAATTTCATCAATTTTTTTTCATGGTAACTAAGAAATGTGGCCCGTATGGCGGACAGACAGAAATATTTTTATTGCATTTTCGGATTCTGCATACCTTGAAACGTAAACCATCAAAATTTGATGGGGGTTAGCATTTTTTTTTCATGCTCGATTCCAATGGTTCATTATTGAAAATAATAAACCAAAATACGACCTAACAGCCCAACTACCTAGTTTATTTGTGCTTAATATTTAACAAATCTTATGATACTTCCGTTCTTTCACTTCGATGACTAAAGCGCAGTATGAATATGAGTTATGAATTGATTTTAATTTAAACCCCTTCTATAAAATTCACCTGAAATGTGAAGGAGCGGAAAATCGACGAGGAAGACCGGAAAAACATCCACAAATTTAGACTTGCACTGGCAGGTATTATTTTAATTTTTTTGTTTTTATTTCAATAGATTCAGCTTATTCTTTATAGAGATATTCCAGTTTCAAGGTTGGAACACACGGTTTGAAACTGTAAAAACGTACCTACATATTCTAGGAAGAACATTAAAAATAAAAATAATGAATTTAGGTACTCCCAATAAAACGTGGTTTTCGAAAAATGTTGTTACAAAGAAGAATTCTGTTCAACATAGTATCCCAGGTACCTAGTTGTACCAGAACTAGGGTTGTGGAGGCAGGAGTGACGTGAGAGAGGAGTCATGTTGGCTCCTCCTGTTTAGGACTGTTCAACTTCCATCTGTGCATCTCGATGAACAGCCGACCCTCCCTTTCAGCTCCTGGCCAGAGTTGCAAGAGCAGCACTCAACCCACTAGGTGGGGGGAGGGACCCCCAAGGTCACACCGTGGGTCTGTTAGCAGTGGCCACTACCCACTACCTTACCAACTTTCGCATCGGGGAGATACCTCAGGCACCCCCTTAACTGCTTATCGTCATCTTGTAAAGACGGTCGTGGCGCTTTTATTTCCTGATAGATGGAAGCCCAATTCATTCAACTAGGTTTTGAGGTCTTTAACTGACTAATCCAGTATACTGATCGTTTCTTCATCATGTCTGTCAGTGGTGTAGACCAGAAAATCATCAGCGAATTGAAGGGTTTTGATTCCTGGGCCGAATATACTCGTAGTTTGGGTGTTCTTGTGTAGATGTGTGAATTGGCAAAAGGACACCTCCTTGGGCGAAATCCCTGACTGGTACACCTTGTTCTTTCAATGCCTCCCTTAAATTTGATCAAAATTGTGCGGTTCATGAGAGGTTTTACTCATGCCGCTATCATTCTTTCTGGCATATTCAGTTCAGTCAGCAGGTGGTATAATATATATAGATGGTTCTACTGAGTTACATGAATCACAAATATCCAAGCTAATAACTCGCTAATATTCATTGTCTGCATAATTGACCTGAATGTCTGTTATTAAGGATGATAAAACGTCCATAGTTCCATGACCTACTCGAAACCCATGTTGACATTCTGCAAGAATGTTGTTATTTTAAATCCTCCAAGTTAGTAATTTCTTCACCAGTCATTCATAGGTTTTAAGCATGCTTGATGAAAGTGCAATTGTTCTGTTACCTGCACTTGAATTTGGGTCTTTGTTAGGTTTAGGGATGGGTACTATGATCGGAGTAAGTCATTCTTTTGGAATCTCTCCTGTTACCCAGATTTCATTAAAAAGATGTAGAAGACGTTGCCGAGTCACTGGTAGATTTTTTAGCATTGGATATGATATTCTAGCATATCCCGGGCTTGTGTTCCTTGTTGTTGAAATATCATCCTCTAGCTCTGCTATCGAGGACAGTACAGTCAGTAAATCTTGAGCTAGGATGTTTTCCGGAATGGCTATTTGTTGCGTCACACTTGCTGGGCGTATACGGTGAAGTCGTCAACCCAATCGTCTGATGTGGCAATCTTCTTTTTCAAAAAACCTGCTTTAGTGCTTTTATTTTATCCCATACTTCTCGAATCGGAGTTGTTCTATGGAAACTTTCAATATGATTCCCAAAGGCTGCGTTTTTTACATTTGTATGTTCTTCTACATTTAGCCTGAGATTTTTAGAGGTGCAAATTGTGCATAAGGTGCATGATTGTATCGATTTGTGATTGGAGGAATGTACCTCGTTAAGCTTTTGGACTGCATTAAATTCTCCATCCCACCATGGTCTATGAGGTTTTTTGTTTGAAGAACCTGTATATGTCTTTTTTAGTGGAATCGACGCATCAGCTGACTGAAACAATATCTATCAATATTCTCTATAAGAAAGATCAGTTCTTCGATTTTCCTTTGAGAAGACATACAGTTGATTTTCTCTTCTTGTTATCATTAGGAGGATGCAAAAGAACGTAGCGTAGATAGAGCATCCATGAATTGATGTTAAAATAGTTCTGTCTCAGTTAAAATAGTTTCCATTTCTGTTTCTTTTTTTTTCTCCTTCAGAATATTGTAATGTTGAATTCTATTTGAAAGTGTATATATTAAGCTGTAGTTGTTTTCATTTACGATGTATGTTATGATAGGTATTAATCATGTTATAGCTGAAAGTGCTTCAAGTCTTGTATTTCATCATCGAGAGGGTTGGAAATAATATCGAGCCTTACTATGAGGGGCTCATACAGTACCTCCCAATCATTTGGAACGAATCCGAAAGCCATAATTTACTCACTGTTGCCGTTGTTACAACTTTAGTAAAACTAGTCAAGGTATGTGTTTTGTAGGATTTTGTATTGGTTTCTAACGAACTGAGTGAAAAAGATTCACTGTTTATTTGTTGGGAGCAGTGAAAAGCTTTTATCTGGTTGCTTGTAGTATACTTGTCATAACTTGCTATTTTTCAGTCAATTGGTCACATGAATAAATCGGAAGACGTTTACAACTTCATACTGTCCGTTATCTCCCTAAGCACAGACATTGATAACGATAGCCACATCTACCTACTAGAAGACGGTCTCGACCTTTGGATTGCTGTCCTCGAAAACATCTCGTGCATGTCGGATGACTTGTTGCTTCTGTTCAAAAACGTTCTACGTTTAATGGGTAAATTCTCCTGCTATATTGTATTTTTATTAATATTACTTCTTGCACCCATTAATTTACACAGTTTATATATTTATATTGAATTTCCAGCTATAAGCACAGAAAACCTTGAAGTCTGCCTTGATATTATAGACGCTTATGTCATAATAGCTCCTGATCAAGTTTTGCAGGTACAGCTTATGGTTTATCAATATTTTTTAGTAAGTAAGTAGTTACTTAGTCTCATGTCGATTATTGTTTATGATAAATTTTCATATCATTAATCTTACTAACATCGCAGGTTTATGGTGAAGCAATCGTACAAAATTTCGCCGAACTTCTAACGGATTTGAAAAAAGAAGGTGAAATACGAGTAATGACGAACCTTGACACTTTTCTCTTGGTGAACTGTCCAGCGTCCGCCATGTTACTAAAACCTCTGTTTCCACAAATTTTCAAGTTAGTTTGAATATCTCTTATTTTGTAACTACTACCTAGCACATACACCTACAGTAGAACCTCGATTGTCCGGGTCATTAGGGATCTGACCTCGTCCAGACAATTGAAAATCCAGATAAGGGACAGTCACAAGAAATGGGCAGTTACCTAGTTGTGTACATTGTCAAACAACGAAGTTTTCTGTCGAATAACCACTGATGTCACTGCCTTTTATGGACTTCCATACATAACAGTGGGGGGTTTACAGCGTTGAATTCCTTAAAGAATTGATGTGGTAATGGGCACAAAAACACCTCAAAAAGGATTATCAAAACCATGGAAATGTTCAGGTAACTTAAGGTGCAAATAACAGATCCGGATATTCGAGCTTCTGCTGTAGTTGGTTTTACAAAGTTGATATCTGAAATTACCTCTACCAATATGTATCACAGGGCAGTGTACGCTGGTGAATCACTACCTACTCTTATGGGCCTGCACCTTTCAATCATTTCGAGGATAATGTTGGAGTCCCAAGAAACATTTGTCGAGGTGAGTTCTGTGTATATACCTATTATGTGAATCATGGTTTTGAATAATATCTTCTCTTCTTGTTATCCCATCTCTGTATGTAGAGGCGTTCCCATTGGCTGCTTACTTTCTTTGCAAAAATATCTGTGGATAAACATCCTAACCAGTAACTGGCCCATTCATGAATTTTCCCGTCTTCAGCTCTGTTTCCCTGAATCTTGCCCTGAATTATGAGAAGGAGCTCAAATTGCTTGCCTCTTGTGATGACCAACCCACCGAGTTTTTCTCTTCCCAATGTCAGTAGCATTCATCGGCCCTGTTCTGGTCAAGACTTGTTCATTACTTTTTGAACGCAGGATTTCAGCATTTATCGATAGAAATGCATTACTAGGGTATTTATTTCGTCTTCTGTGACTGTGTCAAGCTCAGGTTGGAAGGAACTGTTGAAACTGGATTTAAGGCTGAGATTGCAACTACTTTACTGGATAGATAAGAACACATTACAAAAATGTCGTTGCTAGAACTGATTTGTTTAATACAAACCGTCAATTTCTTCATCATTTCTGTATGGAAAAAAATCTCATTGCTGTATTAATTTGTTGTTCTCACTATAATGAATTATTAATTAAAACAGGTGATTCGCACTATTTCTCCTTCTATTGGCCGAAGTGAAGACGAAGTTTTTCGATCGATTGTGGACATTTGGTTGAAGAAAATGCCCGTAATTACCCAGCTTAGTCGGAAAAAGCTGTTGGCTCTAGCCCTTTGCACTCTCCTCTTGTCGGACCTCAAGTGAGTTTGGGGGGTAAAACCCTATGAATCGTTAATCATTCTTACCACTTGATATCTTGACTCAAACTTATTTTTGTTATCATTTTTCAGTTTCGTTTATGACAAATTTTGTGGCATCCTCCTTGCAGTAGTCGAAGTTTTAAATGACATCACCCGATACGATGAAAACGGAGCTCATATTGAGTAAGTTTTCTTGTATGGTCTCTTGTCGTCTAGGTTTGCTGCAACACATCAGTCTTGGGTTATGGGCCTATGCTGATCAGGGGGCCCATTCCTAAAGACTTTCATTCTTCACTCTACACTCTTCAAATCCACACTCTGCAAACGAATTTCCGTTCCTAAAGAACGCTCTTGATTTGAAGAGGACTGAAATGCAAAACGTAGAATTGCTGAGTTTCACCGTTTTGAACAGTTCCGTTCCAAAAGGTTATCTTTCACAAAGTGCAAAGTGAAGAATCTGCGTTTCAAATGAAGCGTTTACAGAATTTTTGCAGAGTCCCAAATGCTTCTCTGGTAGAATAACATACTTTTAAATCGGTAAGTATTTAGGTTTTATTTCTTCCCTAAATTCAGTGTTTGGTAGTGCCAATAAAAAGAAGAGAATTAAATCTTTCGGTTAGGTCTAAAGGTGGTCCAGTTAGCATCGAAGTTAGCTGCACTGAGGCCATCAAAATACTCAACACTTGGGAGGAAGGAAAGCTTAGGAAGTGACAGGTTGTTGTTAGTGGATAAAAAGTGACTACCTACCTAATTTTTTGTTTTAATAGTGGAAATTTTCTGGTACTTATCATCAGAGGATGATTGTGAGGATATTGAACATGCTCGTCCCTTTGTCGGCGCATTCCTAAAAGATGAACCAAAGCCAGTCGTTGCTCTATGTTTGTTTTCTACAATACATCTCTGTGGTATTCAACTACTTAATTCGGGGAAATCGAATACATATAAGTTACTTGTGATGGGAGACTTGAGAATGAAAGACGGTAAACGGCCGAAAACTTGATGAAATCGGAAACAACAATGATAAACTGTAACAATTATTGGAGGTTACTCCACAGAACAAAGGTTACTCTTCAGAACAATCTTGGTTTCGATTAGAACTGCAAAGTGGAGTGCAAAGTCTTTAGGAACAGAAAGTTCTCCTACTTTTCATAATTCACAAAATGAGGAATACAAACAAAGACTTGAAGAGTGAAAGTTGAAGAGTCTTTGAATGGGCCCCTGGAATCTCTTGCCAGAAAAAAGAATGATTCAACCTCCATATGTCCCTACCATACTGCTTCGTTTGGGAAGTCCCTCAAAATCTCTCTTAAACTTTCCTGCCGGGTGAAGAAGGTATGTATGGTAAAATCCAATTGGCTCGGACACCAAGCCATGTGTAGCCTCAGGCACCTCTTGGTTGCAGAAGTCCCTTGTTGCAGGGGTACCAACTGTGCAGATTCACCTGTAGATCTATGGCCTTTCTTGATAACACCTCTATTTTTATACTGAATCTACAGATTTCTTCAAGCGCCATCTTTGTAAAAATTCACGCACTTGGATGAGGGACTTCTGACATCGAAAGGCGACAGTGGCAGCAAGTGTGGCTGGGTGTTTATCCTAAGTTGGAAGGATAGGAAACAGCCCTCCATCTTAGAGCCGGTTTCACCAATGCGGACTATCCAGTGATTAATCTCAGCCGTGGTTCAAGCCATCGGTTCTGAGAAAAGAAGTTTCACAAACGCCTAATCTCGGAATAACTCCCGCTATCGGCGCATAAGTTAGGGCCGGTTTCACCAACGCGGATTATCCAGAGTTCAATCCCGGCTGAGGTTTAAGCCATCGATTCTGAGAAAAGACAGTTTCACGAACGCCTAATCTAGGAATAAGTCACGGCAACGGCGTATTAAGTGAATACCTCGTTTCAGGTGGTTTAAACCTCTGATCTACGGTTGATCTCCGATTCTCCTCCAGGCCATCGCCATTTTGAAATCTATTTTATCAGTGTTTTTCATATGTACTTCTCAACTTGCAATCTTGCATCAACATTTAGTGCGATGAATCGTTACATTGAAGTGTTTGAGTCATCCTTGGATGAATATTTCAATGAACTTCTGGAAGTGGCCGCGCCCAGACGGTGATAATGATAATACGCGAAAGGGTCGAGCATGTCCACAAGTGGGATGACGGCGATTTTTTCGCGAGTTTCCGCCTTCCGACTGAAGGGATGAGCTTAGTGCTCGATGCAAGAGAAAGCCTTCTAGTTCTCGAAACAGAAACGTGAGTGCAACCAAAAATGTGTAATAAATATAATTTTATACCAAACCAGGTAGGCAACAACGTCGGACCCATCATTAATTTAGTAGGTAAACAAACCTTCATTGTACGTGGTAGGTACTCGCAGACTGCGCTAATAAGTACATGTATAACTTCTTCTGCATACAGCGAATTATTGTAAAAAAGTAGATACCTTTTATAGAAGAGCCTAGGTAGGCTATCTATAATTTATTACAAGAGCTGTCTCGAAAGATGTAAGATGGTCTTTTGTAGTAATGACAGAGTGGAGTCGAACAGAAGTTCTCAGAATGAGAATGATAGAGGCTAGAGGCATAAGAAAAAATCGCGAAACTTCCGCAACTGGCTACTATTATGCAGTTTAATGTCTCCACAACAGAGGATGGCGGACAAAATTTAAGTATCCATAGAAGAAATATCACAGATCCACAACTCATGGATGAGCATCTCTCCTCCATGTCATCTGTAATACGGGATTTGTGTTTCTGGGGATAGCAATGCTGATGCAAACTGAACAATCTCGGCTTAAACCCAAGTTCGGCTAAACCGCGGATCAAAAACGTTGGTGAAACTGTCGAAGCTCTGAACCACAGATCAAATTTGAATCCAGGATTTATTGATACCAGGTTTAAGCTGCGTTGGTGAAACCGGCCCTTAATATCTCCTTTCAGGTAGTTGAAACCTTTGATCTACGGTTAATCTCAGATTCTCTGCGAAGCCGTCACCATTTTTAAAACTTTCTTTCCGTACTCATAATTGTCATCCAACATTTTGTGTGATGAATAGTTTCATTCAAGTGTTTTGAGTCATCCTCATCTTCATCCTCCGATGATGATTTCAACGAACTTATGGAAGTGGCACTGCCAAGACGGGATGAGCTTCGTGCTCGATATAATAGAAAACTTTATAGTTTTCCAAACAGAAGTAGAACCAAAAATATGTAATAAATGTAATTTTACACCAAACCAGGTAGGCAGCAACATCGGACCCATCATGACAATTTATTTCCTCGAGTACCTAATACACAAATCTTCGAGGAATGCGGCAGGTGCTTACACACTGCGTTAATAAGTTCTTCTGGGGCATTAGTAAAGGTTCACATTTCGAGAAAAAAATGGTCGGAATTCAAAAAAAGGTCGTAGTGTTTGTTGAATGGGTTGCTTTAGAAGACGGAGTCGTTTCTTGTTTGTATATTATTGTATTGTATTGCACAGTTTAATGTTCCACAATATCACAGATCCACCACTAATGGATGAGCATCCCTTCTCCATGCCATGTGCAGTACGGGTTAGTGCTGATGCAAACTAAACAATCTCTGCTTAAACCCAGGATTGGCTAAACTGGAGATCAAAAACGTTGGTGAAACTGTCGAGGCTCTGAACCATGGATCAAATCTGAATCCAGGATTTATTGATACGAGGTTCAAACTGCGTTAGTGAAGCTGGCCCTTAATTATTATCAGAGCACAACCACACAAATAAGCCTAGTCACGTCTTTTCAGTGTGGTTTAAATCCAATAAATAAAATAAATCAAGTTTTTTCAAGTTCCACAATTTGCCCACATTTGGGTTCGTATTTTTCACTTAAAAAAATATATAAATAAACATTGTTGTTTTTGCAGTCTCCTGTACTCGCAGAACGGCACTGAGCTTGAAGGCAGTGGCAGCTTTGAAACTGAACATGAAATAAGATTGAAGTCTTTCCACACGAAGGATCCTGTACATAGAATTATTCTCGAAGAGTTCTTCATTAATCACGTTAGTATTCCAACAAATTAACATTTTCCTTGCTCTAAAACTTTCTATAGAATTTCCCTTCATTATGCACCATTTCAATTTTTACCTTATTCCGCTCTTTACGCAACTATTTCTGTCTCGTCAGGTCGGAGAGCTTCAAAGACGCCTCGAACCATCAGTTTTCAACCAACTTGTTCAGACTGTCGACTCAGAGACGATGGACATGGCAAACGAATTTTTGAAACTTCAGTGGGCACCTGAACATTGATGGGTCCCCCTAACTGTAAATAGGTTACAATATTGTACATTCTTTACTAATATAATTGTTGTTAATTTTTATTATACCATTATTATACAATATAACGATATTGGTTTAAATTTTTATATTTCTCGTGTTTGTTTTGTTCGCCCAGGAATCCATGTTGCATTTACATGGTGGTTTCACAGGGTTAAGTACAAATTTCAGTTATTGATTCTACAACCAATTTGCAACAAAAAGTGTCTCATTAAATGTGTTTTAGTCCGCCCATTAGGTATCCCAGTTCTTTTTTTCCACTTGGGTATACGATTTTCTTCGTATTTTCGACCTTGTGTTACTAAAGTGACTGTAACTCCCTCAGTTTTCACCGTTAATTCAAAATTGAGAATACCGCTTGTAAGCGCCTCAAATTTCCTTCTCTCTCTGATGCCAAGCGGATTTAATATTCACAACATTTTTTGAGTGAATGATGGTCAAACTCAAATTTTTATAATTTTACAAAACTAAATTTCTTCGACCTTTTTCCCCGCTTAGTCGTTTGCAAGAACGCAAAAAGTCTCAGTTTCACCACCTTTCCAATGGTATAATCAAATTTAGTTTTTCTGTGCTAATTATTGGGGGAGAAAATGAAGTTCAACTGCATAAAAACGTGGAAATCTAGTGTTTTCTTGTTCACGATGAGGAATTATCAAGTTCTATTCAAAGGGTGCTGCAGCCATGGATCGGTCGGTGCATATGGCTCCAAAATGGCTGGCCAGAAGCCCCAATTTAACGCCCCAGCAGTGCGATTCTGCAACACGGTATGGCATCGTAACGACGATGAAATATCGTTAGCACAACAAAAAATATCGATGCCACTAAATACCGACGATTGGTATTCTGTAAGCGCTCAATAGCGTCAGCTATCGCTTAATCGTCGATAAATTGTCGTTGCGGGGTCGTTTGCATTTCGACGGCTCTAAGCCCCCCGTTATCCGTACCGAAAGCTTGTTACACCCAAAACACTTGGCTTGACTTGACCGAGTGAATTCAGGGGATTCAAAACACAATCATTGACTCCAGCGCACACACACACTTCATCACTGCTTATCACCATGGAAACGGTGTTAACAGAAAGAGTTCCAGTCGATTGCTCGCCCTAGACTCACATTTCGTGAGACAAGCTAACGACGTCGGTATCTCATTCTGCTACAACAATTTGTTATTCAAGTTCGGTATCATAAGTTCCTGAATACCAATTTCGCTATCTGGGTGTCGTTACACGAGAGGGATAGCTACACCCACTCCCTACTGACAATAAGGTAGCGAGTTGCAGAATCGCGCTACAGCAGTGTGATTCTGCAAGTTGTTACCTTTTTGTCGGTATGGAGTCGATGGCACTATCCCTCTTGTGTAATGACACCCGGATAGCGAAAACGGTACTCAGGAACTTGAGATAACGAAATGGTCGTTGCAGAATGACGTCGTTAGCTCGCTCACAAAATATCAGTCTAGGGCGACTGGAACTCCTTCTGTTATCACCGTTTCCATGGTGATGAAGTGAAGAGTTTGTCTGCGCGGGTGTTAATGGTCATGTGTTTTGAATCCCCCGAATTCACTCAGTGGCCAAAATAAATGCTCATACCTTGGGAAGTCAGAAATTGCAGTTTGGGATCAGGTGACACTTCGGACAGGTTTTCATTTCAATTTCTTGTATGGTCTTGTGGTATTTAAGTTTCTACCGTTTTTAGCTTACATGTATTATGTATTTTTTATAATGCCAAATTTATTTACGAAATATAATTTATGTATGATTTTGTTTGAATTTATTTTTTACAATGGGTATTATCCGGAAATTCTGAAAATATGTGCGTGAACCTACCTGCGTTTACATATTATTATAGATTGCCTTTGACAGTGGTGTTTTCTATATTTCCTAATTAATTAACACAATCTGTTTAGGCCAAGTGCATTTATTAAAGAAAACGTAGGGGATAGGTATCTACAGCAAAATTAGGTAGGCAGGTACCTGGATTTCAGGGGATAATCCATTCAATCTAGAGCGTATCTAGAACGAATTTCTTTCGTTGGGGTAATGGCCAAATATCGACTTATTCTAAAGGTTTTTCTAAATATGCACGGATCAAGGGAATAAGGATTTTGTCCATCTCGTAGCATTCCGCTCCCTTTCTTGCAAAATTTCCAGTTCCCAAGCAAGGAGTTCGAACGCCATAATGCCTGACATCCTAAATTCATAAGCGCACGAAAAAATACGGTAGGTAGGTAAGTCTATATTATGGTGAAATTAGATTTTAAAAAGTAGGTAACTACCCAAAGTGAAATAGAACAGACTATCACTTATACAGAAGTCTTCTAAACCACTTTGTGACTGTCAACATACTCGTAATTTTGAGGTTCAAGTTTTACTACGATGTTGTTATGACATCACTGCTTATTAAAGTCATTTATTTACCTAACTACCTACGGTAAGTACCTACATTGGGCTTATTACGTTAAATATTGAAAAAACATGGAAAAGAAGGTACACACTTACCCTTACGATAAACTTCTTATCACCTGAAAGCAACTTCACGCCAAGTTTCTTGGGTGTAACGAGCTGTCCGTACGGATAACGGGGGTCTAGAGCCGTCGGAATGATAATGACCGCGTATGTAACGACAAGTCATCGATGATTTAGCGACAAATTAAGCTATTGAGCGCTTATAGAATAGGTACCAATCGTCGGTATTTAGTGACATCGATATTTTTCATTATGCTAACGATATTTCATCGTCGTTATGCCATACCGAGTTGCAGAATGGCTCCAATGGGCTCCCACGTGTGGGGAAGACCGAAGACCCTGATTTATAGCCCCGTGGACAACAGCAGAATTGGTCAACCGAATCGAGAAATCCGCCGGGCTGACATCTACTCGTAGGTTCTGCCCCTACCACAGGCTCGGCTTTGTCTTCCATCCACGAGGAGGGAAGACTAGCTGGTCCCTCGGCATTTCCTTGAGTCATCCCTAAGGGGTGAAAAATATGGTTTGAAACTCGAAAAAGTACCTACCTATGTTTATTGGCCAATATTTCGAGAATTATGAAGTTTTTAGTCAAAATGTTTACAAAAAATCAGGGTATATAACATTCAGGTGGCTCAACTATTTGCTACATTGAGGGGGAGGGGGGGGGGGGGGGCTAAGAAAAAAGGTATTCTTTTTAGAACTTTTTTTTTATATTGATAGGATTCCTACCTACTTAAGGTAAAAGCACTCCTAATGGCCACAGATAATGCAATTTTCGACGTTCTTCATCAATTTCAGAGTTAGTACCTACCTACGCAGGTGCCTGAGGTTTCGAAAACCCAATCAATCCTTGGCCAACTCATCCTCCAATTATTTTTCTCTCCTACAAATCACCAATTAGACGCGGATAAGGTCATAACTGTCTAGAGTTGTTATTCTGGTTATCAGTTCTGAACTAGTTCAAACAGCTTTCAGACAGACAGAACTGAAAATTCTGATCGGTAATCAGCTCCCCTCTTTTCAGTTCTATAGAATAACTGGTTCGATTCCGAACAGTATCAGAACTGCTTGCCCAAAGTAATTATTTATTTCTTCTTTTTAAATTTTACATAATTTGTAATTATTATCATTCATTGGTTTTTTGTATGAAATAAATTATCAGCAATTAACACTAATTAGATATTTTCCTAGTATTATATATGCTATTTCACATTTCGTTCAAAGACCCTGCATTCCTGATGGTTACAAGGCGATAATCTAATCCCCACAATAAGGGGGAGTTCCACTCGGTTCAGCGTTTAAAAAATACGTAAAGCCTGAACTCATCATCTCTTGTGGGGGAGTTCCACGTTTTTCTGCATTCAAACTTCGTTTTCTGTCCCTACTAGCACAGCAAAATTAAACTTGATTATACCTTACAAATGTAGATGTTTTAGCCGTTCTTGCAAACGACTAAGTATGGTATTTGAAACGGGAAAACGCCGATCCAATTCTACAAATTTGTAGTTTCATCGGATTTTCAATTATTAAATCCGCTTGGTTTGGCATAAGAGGGATAGGAAATTTAATGTGCCTTCTAACGGCATTCTCATTTTGATTTTACAGTGAATATTGAGAGTTAGGGTCACTTCAGTGACACAAGGTCAAAAACAAGAAAAAATCTTGTCAAAAAACAAAGTGAAAATAAGTGGACTTGAAAATGTTAGGCGACATTTTTTGTTAAAAATTAGTTGTAGAATCAACCCTTGCGAAATTAATGATCCCTCTCGCTCTAAATGACCCCCATTTGCTACAAAGCTAATAAAAGTAATATTGCTCATTTATAAAGTCTTTTTTTAGATTGATTCCTACCTACAGTAAAGGTAAAAGCACTCCTAATGGCCACAGATAATGACATTTTCGACGTTCTTCATCCATTTCAGAGTTAGTAGGTACCTACGTAGATACCTGAGGTTTCGAAAACCCAATCAATCCTTGGCCCAACTCATCCTCCAATTATTTTTCTCTCCTGAAAATCACCAATTAGACGCAGATGAGGTTATAACAACTGTCTGGAGTTGTTATTCTGGTTATCAGTTCTGAACTAGTTTGAAAAGCTTTCAGACGGACAGAACTGAAAGTTCTGAACGGTTTTCAGCCCCCCCCCCCCCCCCACCCTTTTCAGTAAAACTGTTCAGAAAAAAACTGTTCCAGAAAAACTTTTCGGGAAAACACGCCGAAAAAAGTTTAGTCAAACTCTAAAAATGTGTAGTACTACGTCGGATTTTTCAATTATTAAATCCGCTTGGTTTGGCATCAGAGGGATAGGAAATTTAATGCGCTTTCCAGAGGTATTCTCATTTTGATTTTACAGTGAATATTGAGAGTTAGCCTTCTTTCACACGGGGAGCCGCACGGCTCGTAGTCAGGAGCCTTTTTCGCTCTTGACTCCCACCTTTCACACGGGCCTCATTTAAGAGCCTTTTTGGCTCTCGAGCGCTCAGTCGCTAGTTCCGCCCAGTATGGATTGCATGCGTGCTTTGACCATTTACATTCTTCATAGCCACCACCGTCTTCGACGCCAAAGTACCAGATGGTGATGGGTCCATCCTATAAACCAACAGCGGGATGAAGCAGGAGTTTTCGCCATGCTTTACCAGCAACGTCGACAGGATGGCAACAAATTTTTCAACTATTTTCGGATGTCAGAGGCTTTATTTCATGAGCTCCTCAGCAAGGTGAAGAGTCGTATTCAACTCGAAGGTACAGCTGATGCAAGCCAATCAAAAAGGTCCATTGTTTCGGCCTAAACGCGTCGCGGTATATTCAAATCTAAATTCGCCACAACAGGTAGCAATAAACTGAGGAGCGAGAGCCGTTTTCGGTCTTCGTGTGAATACCGGCACCCCTCCTTTGCATTTCGTGGAAGGCTCGAAGTGCAGAGCCGTGATCACTCGCGGCTCGCAAGCCCTAAAAGCTCTCGCTCCTCATGCGAAAGCTCCATTGCACTCAGTCTCACACGCCTTCCGACCGTTCGCGAGCAGGAGGAAGACGCGTGAGCCTGAAATGCATTGAGCGCAATGGAGCTTTCACATGGGGAGCGAGAGCTTTTAGGGCTCGCGAGCCACGAGTGATCACGGCTCTGCACTTCGAGCCACGCGCCTCCGGCTCTTCCATGAAATGCAAAGGGGAGGATGCGGGTATTCACACGAAGAGCGAAAACGGCTCTCGTTCCTCAGTTTATTGCTATCCATCGAAGGATTCTCGTCACGTCAAAATTCTTTCTTGCTTTCTCATTGATTTCAAATATGGATGTAGATGTGGAAATGTTAATTAATTCCGTGTGTAATCGAAATTTGTTGCCATCCTGTCGAAGTTGTTGATAAAGCGTGGCGAAAACTCCTGCTTCATCCCGCCGTTGGTTGATAGGATGGACCCAACACCGTCTGGTACTTCGGCGTTTTTGGCTTCAAAGACGGCGTCGACGATGAAGAAGGTAAATGACCAAAGTACGCATGCGATCCATGCTTCTTCAACGGCGGAACTAGCGACTGAGTGCTCGAGAGCTTTCAAATGTGAAAGGTGGGAGTCAAGAGCGGAAAACGCTCCTGACTGCGAGCCACGAGCCGAGCGGCTCCCCGTGTGAAAGAGGGCTAAGGGTCACTTCAGTGACACAAGATCAAAAACACGGAAAGATCTTTATTAAAAAAAAAAAAAAAAAACTTCGATTCGGAACCATTCAAGACTCGCTCATTTATTGCTATCAGCTCACAGTCTTTTACGGAGCAAGGATAACGTTGACGAGATGAAAAACAACTGTGTTCACTAGGTAGGCTAAGAATATATTTGCGTTAGGTACGGTACATACAATTCCATTTCACAGAATGAGTTTCGTTAGAACACAGGAGAAAACAAAATAACACTTAAGACATAGAACCATGGAATGTCACTCTACCGAATTTTATTAGCAACAACACCCAGGAAGTACAGCTAGACCAAACTCAAAAGGTGCAAGCCATTGAGAGGCAAGTAAAATTGAGAACGAAAACCATCACAGAATTCGGAAATACTTGATATAATAATGATTTGTTCAATATAATGAATTTAATTCAGTATAATGAGTTTCATTGTACAACTTTCTACAAGGTAGGACGGTAGTTCTTGTGCATTTCGGGTCTGATGTCATACACTAGTTCCAGAATCCTCTGAATAACCTGTAAATGTGGGGGAAATAATTAGGTATTTAAATACAATTCCATGTCAGGTGGCACCTAAAACTATAATGGGTACTCACCTGCTCCTTATTGACATTAACAGCTTTAGTCATTTCTTCAATCCTTTGACGAGTGTCAGCATCTATCCTGGCGGCAACGTCCTCCCTAGATCCCATGTGCTGAAAACAAAAAAGCATAAATATTTTCCGTATAGATGCCCCTTCTCCGTAGACCACAGTTAATTCTGTGGTCAATACCTCCCTCGCCCTTCCCACAGGGAAGCCCTGAATCGAGTACTGGAGCCAGTTTTTGACAAAATCCAAAATAACCATCATTCTTCAAATGAAATAATATCCAGAACTAACAACTCGATTTCATACAGCCGTGCGTGATTATAAACAGCTGTGTTCCCCAGCAATAATACATGGACTGGATTTATACAGTTTCATTCTCGATCATGTTGACGAAGCTTTTCGGTGCAAACGAACGGCTGGTAGTACAATGCTCCGGGTGGTTTCAAATAATTCTCAAGTTCGAGATCAATTTAAAACATGGAAAACGATGTCTCACAAGCTCATGTTCACCAAAACCTCAAAAAACCCCTACTTTTACACCCATTTTTCACCTATAAACCTGGAATCATGGAATACCCCACAAGCTCTTGTTACTAAAACACATGAAAAAAAAGACATAATTTTGCACTCCGATTGGGCTGCAAAGTTTCGGGACACAATTAGGGCTAAAATGGAGCCTGTGTGTGAAAGAACAAATTTTTTATAACGAAAATAAAGGTAGATATGGATGGCACGGCGGACGGAGTACGGACATTGCATTTTGGTTTATTATTCTGTGAATAATACACCTATGTATTAGCTCAGCAAACAAATTTATAACACCCCATCAAAATTTTTTCTTTTACGTTTTGAGGTGCGTTGATTCAAAAAATTCAATCTACTCTATTTTCCGTCTAAAAAGTTCGTTCTTTCGCACACAGGCTCCCTTTGGGCCCTAGTTGTGTCCAAAAACCTTGCAGCCCGATCGGAATATACCCAAGGATGTTATGTGAAAAATGGGTGTAAAAATAGGGGTTTTTTTTCGTGTTTTAGCAACACGAGCGAGCTTGTGAGGAATCGTTTTCCACATTTTTAAATTTTGGTATAAAATCATCGTTCCTCCGTACAAAGTTTTGGTCCCCACCTGGGAACACATGGATCCTAGTTGTGCACCAAAGCTCGACAGCTCGGAATACAGCCAGGGGTGTTACGAGGGGAAAATGGATGTGAAAATAAGGGGTTTCGAGTTTTTCTTTGAGATTTTAGTGAACACGAGTTTGTGAGGTATCGTTTTCCATGTTTTTTAGGGCGAGAAGGCCGAATATAAAGAAAGCCGATGATACCTCACGTTCTCTCCGAACTGATCAGGAGTGCATAGGAAGGGTGAGGGATTACAAGTACTGGGGTGCTACTTGAACGAGAACTGGGATTGCACCCAGGAAGTCCGCTGTCATGTTGAGTTAGCTAGGATTTCTTTCATAAAGATGAGAAAAGTATTGATGTGCCGCTCTCTGAATCTCCCACTCAGAATAAGAATGTTACGTTGTTACGTGTTCAGCATTCTGTATTATGGGATGGAGGCCTGGACGCTTAATGAAGTGCAATGTAAGAAGATAGAAGCGTTCGAGATGTGGACCAATCGTTGCATACTTAAGATACCGTGGACCGCAAAGTAAACGAACCTCTCAGTGCTCCACCAAC
This sequence comes from Leptopterna dolabrata, assembly GCA_954871275.1. Classification (NCBI taxonomy): domain Eukaryota; kingdom Metazoa; phylum Arthropoda; class Insecta; order Hemiptera; family Miridae; genus Leptopterna; species Leptopterna dolabrata. The sequence goes on from OX940977.1 coordinate 21,747,285, forward strand.
TAAATAAGGAAAGAGAAGTTATGATCACCGTGAAGCGCAGGAAGTTAGAGTATTTTGGGCATGTGATGCATAACGATAAGTACAAGCTATTGCAAGTAATTATGCAGGGGGTGATAGTTGGGAAGCGAGGACCTGGGAGGCGTATATGACTGTGGTTGTGCAATCTTCGGCAGTGGTTTGGTTTGAGTTCCACATCCTTATTGAGAGCAGCCGTCGATAAGCTTCATATCATGCAAATAGTTGCCAACGTTCTAGGAGGACAAGGCACGTGAAGAACAAGAAGAAGAGAAATAAGATTACTTGCATTTGTCGTATAGTATGACAACAATGACTCTGAGCTTACGCAGCGCTCGAGGCGGCAAAGGAAGAACTATCTTCTCTGTCATGTTCTCTGTTTTCTCCGGTTATGGGAAATTCTCTCCCCTGTGAATCGACTCACCTGCGTTTCCTTCACGGTTATTTGGCGCTACATTTAAATTCTAAATAGTGGGGCCACTTACCAGGTGCCTATGTATTTCATTGGTGAATAAGATTTTGACTGTTATCGTCAGTTTCTGCTGAATCTTCTGATGAACTGTGGTCAGATGAGGATCCAACGTGTATGATTAACTTGTCAACATGATTGTACAGAAGTCTGTCATCTTCCACCTACTTCAGTTCATTTTGTTTCACATGGTCACATCTTTTTTCCACTTTTCGGCGGCATATGCATCGAACAGTCGATGAAGGCGTCTTTCCTTTTCTCCGAAGGAGGACTCAACTGAGTCTCTGACTAGTGCTGTCCCTTGATGACGCCCCAAACCATTGCAATGGAGTTCAAGTCAGTGTGGTAAGGTGGAAGATGAAGAGCATCATGCCTAGCTGCAACGAACGTGTCGTCACACGGTATTTTTTAACAACATTAGCAGACGTAAATAATGAAAGAGGCTTCATCATCGATTCGTCAAAATCGATATTGATGGTTCATAGCCGACTTCATCACATCCTTTTTCAATGTCGACAGAGTTAGATTGTTTGTTCACCTGAACGTTGTCAAGAATGAACTCCTGAATTTTATTGCGCAGCATCGTCAAACTTGTCAAAATCCTGTTTTTTGGGTGCCCTCTTTGCTTTTGAGGCGTAGCAAACAACACTATCCCAGTTTCTTCAACTGATTTTCTTCCTTCCTGGATGATCTTCGACAAAGTTCCTGCTGAAACACCAGCAGCTTTCACAGCCATATCTCGGATGGTCATCACGGGACCCCCTTCAGCCTTTTCCCGTGGGAAATGCTCGAAAACGTTGAATACAACGCTTTTCCCTTGACGATGGAGGGACCTTTGCGAACCGGCAGTCTTCGAAGATTTCAGAGAGTTGACATCACTAATATCAGAAAAATCGGAAAACTGTAAGCTAGCAAAGTAAAATAACCATCACAAATCACAATCGCCATACTTACTGCCGAAAATCTGAACGGGTTACAAAGTCACTGCTACCAACATCATACAAACAAATGCCCTACCCTCACTGAACATCTGAAAACCAGCTTTAGTTCAAACTTCTGTCACCAAGCTCAGCGCTGCGTACTCTCAGAGTCATCGCTGTCAGACTACAGCAGTGAAGGAAACTCAGCAGACCTTGGAAGAAGAATCTCGGGCTTACTCTGGAGGCCTTCTTCAACGAACAAAATGTTCAACCTTGCACCTGATCTCACGCTACACCCCCTCCTCATCTGATCCCCTTACCTACTTTCATTGTCCCCACATTTAGGTTTCTGATGAGTAACTGGAAAGTTGAGTATCGGCTAATGTAAGAACAAGACTTGCGACCAACCTGGGTTTCAAACTCTTTGAACTGCTTCTCTCGGTCCTGCTTGTACCTCTCGATTTCATCTTGAGCTTCCTCCTTAGCCTGCTTCAAACGGCGAGCTTTCCCTGTAAAGAAAAACCGGAGGTTTAGGAGAATACCTGTCAAATGAGAACATCAGCATTAAGCGAGAATATCAGTGTCTTCCTTCAGGGGTTTCTCCGTCGATTCCATCCCAAATGCACTAAATTAGATTTTACTCAATTTGGGATCGTAAAATGCTTTTTGGATAATATTGTAATGAGAGGAATTTAAGGGGTAGGTTTCCACGCCACCAAGGGGGTGGGGGGGAGGGGGCTAGGATGGTAGAGTGCAACCTCTGTTGTAGGTATTGTGCCCGTCCTGGTGTGGACCAATAAACCAGATACCCACCTATTTCACCGATTCTCTATTCAACCGTGTCGATATTCACCCACTTTAAATATTTCGAGTAAAAAATGGCACAGAAGATCATGTTTGTGGTGACGAACTTGTTTCAAATAAAATCACACAATATTATCTTGTACAAAATTGATAGTTGCAATTTGTGCGTGTCATCTGTAAACCACCTGTACTAGTGTTGTACCAAGACGGTTCAAAACGCGCTTTACTCCCAAGGTTTCATTTCACAAGGCGATGAAAAAATATCCAGAACTATAACGAAGGGTAGGCACCAACCTACCTATCAAACAATGATCAAGTAAGTACAAACATAGGAATGCTGGTTCGTGGTGTTGCTGAGGTAGGTACACCTTCGTACCTACTTGTACTTCACTGTACGCCCCTTTTTCATGGATCTGCCAAACCCTAAGGCTCACTGATGTGTCAGTTCTACAACTGAAAACATTGTTATATCAATTTTTCCTCCCTAGGTTTAACAGAAAAACCTGAATGCAACAGGTAGGAAAGGTAATAGCAAACCCACCAAAATAATTTCAGTCGAGAACGAAAGCCAGCCATGGCCAAGTGGCCACGCCCACTTCTATGTTTTGGTCGATATCCCCCAGCTAAAGGGCGATAACATTACAGAAATACAATCACGCAAGAGTTCATAAACGAACAGATTCGAATATTATGTATAACACCACGTCAACTTCATCAACTTATTGATGAAACTCGAGAATTCAATGTAGCGAGCAACGCCCCAGAGTCCGTACTGACATTTTTGATAAAACGTAACTTACTTTTTTTGGCTTCCGCGACCTTTTCAGCGGCTCGTTTCTCAGCAGCAAGCAGCTGTTGGATTCCCTGAGTTTGACTCGCCATAACAAATAAGTAATCTGAAAAACCTGTCGAACTTCCTTCTTTCAATGAATCGGGAAAGCTGACGAGAGAGACTAAAAAGTCCTTCGACCAAGAGAAGTAGTGTGGAGCTCTCACAGAGGACAGGACAGAGCACACAGATTGTGACACACATATGGCCCAAGGTCTCGAAAATCGAAATCGACGATGCTGATCGATTAGTGATTCAAAATGAGAAATGGACGTGCTTTTTTTAAATTCTTTAAAAATTGTAGGCCTCTTTCAAAAAAGGTGCTATTATGATAGGGCGGAAATTAACGGAACTGGGTGAAAATGGGGAGGGAAAAATTGTGCGACGTCATCAAGTTATATTATTCTGTTGGTCATATCTACAGAAATGCTGGCTGTTCATTTATTATTTCTTTCACGTGCAATATTTGAACTAGCAATTTCTGATGGTTTCCACCAATTTTGGCCCCCAAAAATACAAAATTACTCCTTTTTCCCTACATTATCTTTGATCATTGATAGTGCCATTTAAATTGTCTTGATTCACCTGTTGAAACTTTTTCTAGTGTTACTATACAAATTGATGGTAATTTCAGACAATTTCCCATGATTTGACCGAGTGAGAGGGAAATACATACCAGATGATGTCACGTGTTGTTTCTTTAGCTCATAGCTTGTTCCCGCCAAAACTACTCGGATTTCGGAGCTGAAAATTGGGATACACGATAAAGCGGTTTTCGAGTGTACTGGATCCGATTTCGAGGTGAAAAGCAGCAAATTCCGACCCACGCCCATTACTCATTCACTTATCCTTAAGTAGGTGTCAATCTGTCGAAATCCTAGATTCAGAGAATTAAAATCGCGCTAAAAAAATTTAAGGTGATTAATTCCAGTTTTAAGTATAACTGCATCATCATGAATCATGATTGTATTGTAATCACGAACATCGATGTTGATCGAGCCATGTCGATGTCGATCGAACATCGAACATGGGTTCGATCTTCGATGTTTCGACCATCGATGGGTGAGAGTCATCATGAGGTGATGATCGTTACATCGTTACATCGATGTTTCTATCCCTATCCGCTGTCCCACTAACCCATGTTTTTGACCTGATGGCGAGTATAAATCAATTTTATCATTGATTTCTTAAACGACGAACTAACATAATTAGTGACGATAAGTGTTGCCAAATAATGATCTGCATTATGGAGGTAGGTCGTACCCACGGGGGAGAAGGAATTCGGGGACATTTAGGAATTCCTTTTCCTTCGTGATGCACCTTTGTATGTTAAGGCTAAATGTAACGACAAGTTAGTGAGATTCTCAGATAAGAGATGGCAGCACTATCGGGGGCAAATTTCCTTGACTCCTCACAGGAGAACGAATCAAGATATTTTGAATCTGAAAACGGATTTGATAAGATACCAACCCATAGTTTGGACGAAATCGGTTTAAAAAATTTGCACAATTTTTTTGCGCACTGTTCAAAAAATGTTTTGATTAAATTGAGACTTTTTCAAAAATGTCGCCTTATACAGCAGTGTGCCCATGCATACAGTGTACAAATCCGTTTTCAGAATTGAGATTGGTCAAAAATTACGATCGTAATCCTTAAGATTGGTGAAACAATAGTAGGGCTGACGGGGAGGAGGAGTGCGCTCGAGCGAGGGGGGCAGTTTGGTGAGGTGGTGCCGGCCGCCTGGACCCCTCGTATGAACGTTCTCCGAATTCTCCTACTCAAGGTCGGCATCAAAATCGAGTCTTCCTGATGTTGGTTGGAAAAGAAGTTTTGTCTGTGAACAGGATTGGGTCAAGCCTCGTCTCACGTTTGTGGACTACGAGAAAAGGGGGGCCTAAGTTGGGGGTAGTAGATTTCGTTTTGCTTCCGAGTCTGCGAAGCAGCGGAAGCCTTGTGTTCACTTTCGTGAGCCAAAAAATTTTTGTCTTCAGAAATCAAAATTTCCACTTGCATTTTGCGTTTCAAAGCCTACTGAACAAATTTGGTTCCGTGTCTGTCGGTCTGTGAGTCTGTGAGTCTGTCCGCATTTCCTTGTTACAGCCATAACTTCCACGATTTTGAATTGATTCAGCTCAAATTTTGAGGGATGGTGCGGATAAGGCCCCTTGAGGTCCCATACAAATTTCAACATGATTGATCCAGCGGTACGCCCTGCGCATGCGCTAACGTTAAATTCAACAAACACGCATAACTTTCACAATTTTGATTCAATTTCGCTCAAATTTTCAAGGATTGTTTGGACAAGGCCTAGTGAGTTCCAGTATGAATTTCAGCATGATGGGACCCTCGGTGCGCTCTGCGCATGCGCTGGCGTGAAATAGATTCAATTTCCTTGTTACAGCCGTAGTAACCAAAGATTTCACCCAATTTCAATGTAATTCTCAGGGATTAAGCGGGTAGGGCCCATTGAGGTCCCATATAAATTTCAACATGATAGAGCCAGCGGTTCGCCCTGCGCATGCGCTCTGTCTGTCTGTCTGTCCTTCTATGCACGGCCAAACGGCTCGACGGATATCGACCAAATTTGGCACGAATATCCAGTAGGCTCCCAAGTTGTGCAACGTCGCATTTTCAATTCCCTGACCATAGCGGAACTATGGTCGACCATGGTCAACTCCTGAATGGCTTGACGGATATCGACCAAATTTGGCACGAATATCCAGTAGGCTCCCAAGTTGTGCAACGTCGCATTTTTAATTCCCTGACCATAGCGGAACTATGGTCGACCATGGTCAACTTCGTTAATTGAAATGGTAACCCCTATTTTTTATCGCGTATTCGTAATCTACGTGAAATTCTAGCTACGATCGACCCTTCGGACTACCCCCGCGGTCGACCATAGCGCATCCATGGGCCCCTCCATGGTCGAATCCCGAATTGCTCAACGGATATCGACCAAATTTGGCACGAATATCCAGTAGGCTCCCAAGTTGTGCAACGTCGCATTTTCAATTCCCTGACCATAGCGGAACTATGGTCGACCATGGTCAACTCCTGAATGGCTTGACGGATATCGACCAAATTTGGCACGAATATCCAGTAGGCTCCCAAGTTGTGCAACGTCGCATTTTTAATTCCCTGACCATAGCGGAACTATGGTCGACCATGGTCAACTTCGTTAATTGAAATGGTAACCCCTATTTTTTATCGCGTATTCGTAATCTACGTGAAATTCTATCTACGATCGACCCTTCGGACTACTCCCGCGGTCGACCATAGCGCATCCATGGGCCCCTCCATGGTCGAATCCCGAATTACTCAACGGATATCGACCAAATTTGGCACCAATATCCGGTAGCCTCCCAAGTTGAACGTAGGCGCATTTTTAATTCCCTGACCATAGCGGAAATATGGTCAACCATGGTCAACTCCTGAATGGCTTGACGGATTTTGATAAAATTGGGCACAAATACCCGGTAGGCTATGGTATTTTTCCGTCGTTTGTTGGTTCCACGATACTGCGTACAGCGAATCTCGGATAGCGAGCGAGGCGAGCGGTCAGGCTAGTTATGTATAATGGACGTAATGTATTATGGAAGTCATGTTATGTATAATATGTATATTTCATGTAATGTTATGTTATGTAATGTAATGTTATGTAATATGTATATTTAACGTTATGTAATGTTATGTAATGTAATGTTATGTTATGTTATTTTGCTTCCGAGTCTGTTCTATTTTATAATGGGTCACTCTGATTGTGACGAGGAAGCTCCTGTGCCATCACCTTGGCAGTGTATTTTTCTTGTAGGGGATGTGACTGATACGCAAAATCCATGTTTTTGACAACGGTGGCCCCCAAAACTTTGGTCAAAATGCGAGAAACCTCAAAATTTTCGCACTTTTTTTGTTTTTCCCCCATTTTGGCCATGATAGAGCGCGTTTTTGACAAAAAGTGTACATTTTGAAACTGAATTAGATTTGCTAGAATACTAGAATAGGCTCGGTAGACTCAATAGTTTCCGAGATACAGCTAAAATACCATACCTACCACCACTCTCAAAACCGCGTTGTGAAATCCAATTTTTTTTCTCGTATTTTTCGCTATATCTCCAAAACGTATTGTCACATCCGGAATTTAGTAGTGAAGTATTTCAAAACTCAAATAATTTTAGATTGTATTGCAAGTTGTGTCCCCAAATACATACACACAGACTACATACACACTTTCAAAATAATTTTGTTACTTTTGCGCACTGCAACAATTTTGTATTGTTCACAAAGATTGGCAGGTACCTACAACAGCGTGCCTACATGCATATAGATGTTTCAAAAAATACAAGTCGATAATGAATCTAGTCTTGAAAAATTAAACTGGGTATTTCAAATCAGGGCAGTATCGAAATTAGGGGACATATAGGTACAGATCATCAAACACTTGAAACATTTCTGCTGTTGAATATACTATATTTGCTTTCAAAATAAAGTATTATACTTTGAGGAATTTTCATCCCAAGTCCTGGGTAGGCTCCCGTATTTCCAGCGAACGTGGTATCCTTGGATCAATAATTTCTGGGAGCAGAACATATTCATAACAATATTTCAACTTTGTTATCATTTTGTCCTCCCAGAATGAGCGATCCCTTTGTATTATCTCGTAATGTAGATCCCTAGGGGTCCACACTACGAAAAAACAACGCTCTCTCATCGTTATTTCCAATTGTCCTTGAATTTGGAAGAAGTAGTCGCTAGTTTTTTCAAGTTTTTTATCTTTACCCAAACAAAAATTTTTAAATTTGTGTCCAGAGTTTTCGCTCTGGAAACACTAAAGTTTCGCACCATAGTAATGCACCAAACAGACTCATGAAACCTACTAAACACTATGATCGCAACATTTTCCATGGAAATTGGGTAACGGAGTTACGAAATATGGACGCACGCGTTGTTGTAGAAGTCCATTTTTGTGAAGCCAATTTTCGTTGGAGCAGTGCAATAAAGTTTTGGCACATCAAAAACATCAGGTAGGTACATAGGTACTGTTGGCAAAGTAAATACCATTCAGGTTCATCGACTATAATAGTTATGTAAACACAGTTGCATAAACGTCACCTGATTTCGAAAAAATCAAATCCAAATCAAATCGAAGTGTCGGCTTCTTGGAATTTGGGCAACCTTTTTGGCGAGTTCATAAGAGGAACTATCTAGGTACTCTGTAAGCAGATACCTCGTGACATGGATATATGTGTAGGGGTTATTATTATCTCTATCTCTATCCTTATTATCCTTATTATATTATAAATTCGAATCTTTGTCTGTCTGTGAAACTGTGATTCTTTTCACGGCAAAAAGCATATATACCTATTTATGTTATCACGATATATGTACAAAAGTAAATAAAACGCTGCAAAGTACTTGTCACATGGGTTTATTATTCTTGCGGACATATAGAATATCAATATCAAGATGTCAAACAATTTTTTCACCATTTATAAACAATGTGCCATTAATTCGTTTTTCCCGTGTTTTTTTCCGATACTTTTAGGTAACAAACATCCCTAATATAGATACCATCTTTGGACCAACCCCCACCTACCCTCCAAATTTGAATCACATTCGACCATTTTTACGGTAGTTATGGGCGTTACTACCCGTTCAACGGTTTTCACTTCAAAACTCCTAAAAAACGCCTCATTTTTGCCAGTTTTTTGTCCATAAAATCCAAACCGTTGGTCCGATCGAGCTGAAAAGCTTGCGGGCACCATGTCTGCCCTAGATGAGTATTTGGTGCAAATTTCGACTCAATTGGACCAATTTTGAGGCAGTTATGCGTGACACGGCGGACGGCGACGGACATTGCATTTTTCGAATCTAGACACCTTGAAACGTGTAAGAAAAAATTTTGAGGGGGTGTTCCAAAAAATTTTTGCTGAACGACTACATAGGTGTATTATTCACAGAATAATAAACCAAAACGATTTATTCATCTTCTAATAGACAATCACACTCTAGGATGCACCGCCAGTTTCCGAAAATACCAATTTTGGGAAAAAGTGTCTAAAAATGTGAAATTTGAGCCTATTTTGAAAAATATGTGCTTTTAGGAATCACGTATCAAAATTTTAGGGACGTATCGGCAAATTTGGGAAAAATCGAAATAAGACTTATTTTTGGTGATTTTAGCTAAATGGCTGAAGCGATTTTGACGTACTAAACTCCAATCGACGCGCAATTTTATGCTCCTTATTCTAGCATAATTATAGTGAAAATAGTTTTCGAGAAGCGAAAAAGCTGAAAAAGGTCCGAAAATTTCGCAGTTTTTTGGCTCTCAAGAGTTTAGCACAAGCCAGAGTCGGTCGCAAACTCACATTACTCGTATTATGCCCAAATTCGATTAAAATAATTTCCAGCTAGTGCACATTTATTAGGCAGCAAGCGCAAGTCCAATTTGACTTGGCTATGCCTATGACCCAATCCTGCTCACAGACAAAACTTCTTTTCCAACCAACATCAGGAAGACTCGATTCCGAGAATGTTCATGCGAGGGGTCCAAGCGGCCGAGGGGTCGAGGCGGCGGGCCCCACCTCACTAAAAGGCCCCCCTCGCACGAGCGCACTCCTCCACCCCGTCAGCCCTACTATTGTTTCCAATCTATTGTTTCACCAATCTTAAGGATTACGATCGTAATTTTTGACCGATCGAAATTCTGAAAACGGATTTGTACACTGTATGCATGGGCACACTGCTGTATAAGGCCACATTTTTGGAAAAGTTTCAATTTAATCAAAAATTTTTTTGAACAGTGCGCAAAAAAATTGTGCAAATTTTTTAAACCAATTTCGTCCAAACTATGGGTTGATATCTTATCAAATCCGTTTTCAGATTCAAAATATCTTGATTCGTTCTCCTGTGAGGAGTCAAGGAAATTTCCTTCATTTTGGTGCTGCCACGTGGTGGCAGGTTTTGCAACTAAAAGCGTTACATTTAGCCTTAATGTAGTAGCAAAACAAAAATTCGTTTCCGAACATGAACCCTGTCAATTTAACAATATTCCTTGTGAATAACTTTTTCTTTTCCTTGTTATTCAAGGTTTATCATGATTTTGGGCGATTTCGAAAGTGCGATGTTCTGGAATTTGTTCTTATCCACATATTCTTATCGGTGGTGATTCCACAGGTAGGTAACGGGTAACCTCGTATATCCCGGTGCCTATAATTATGTCGATCATGAATAATCGAGCTAAATGTCGATCGTAATATCAGCTTTCCCGACCCAGCCCCCCTATCATTTGTCTGTCAGCTGTTCTCCATGGACAGAGACAAGAAATAAATGCTTCACCCCTAGAGCCTGGAAACATGTTGGGAAGACCGAAGACACCAGTGAAAAGAGGGAACAGACAAGAGAACTTATTTTCTTTAGCTTGGAGAAGCTCCAAGCGGAAGAATTGCTTCTCTCTTTGGTAGGTACTACCTACCTAACTTCCCAGTCTCTGAGCTGAAGCATTGTCCTTGGAAAAGTTATAGGTAGGTAGGTACGACCCTCCAAGGTCCCATGTTTGAAAAATGAGTTTTTCAATCTCTTTGCTTCAGCCAACCAACAGATTATTATTATGACTCCCACGAATTACAGCATTGGTTCCTCAAGTCAATTTCGGTTGAAGTAGGATTGCCATCTCCTTTTTCTTAAAACCTGGATACCAGTGTGATGTGAAAACGTGGACAGCCAGCCCTAAAAATACGGACAAAAACCTGGACGCTAAAATGAACTTGAAAAAGGTACCATAATACCGACCTATATTATTACTAAAGTTTATTATTTCACACTAAAATAAAATGTTGAGAAACATACATCGTAGCAATTTATTTCATTATTAACGATCATGCTAAAAATGTGTGGAGGTACCTATAAGTTGTGAAAAGACTTAGTAAAAGGAGCAGTACCTACATTTTCTCTAGGATACTTGACGCGTTATATTAAAATGATTAATTTTTTACATCCTAGCCACATGCATAGGTGCAGATACTAGAAAAACCTATCCACACAATTTTCTGTACAGGTAGGTATACCTTGAAAAGTAAAACACCACAATGTTGTCACTTGATTAACTCGAGTTACTTGAAAGGTTCATTATTGAAAATGATAGATAGGTAAACCAAAACCCCTACAAAAATTAAACTTTCTAAAAACCAGAAAGTACCTACTAAGTATATCAAAATGTACTTGGCCAGCACTATGTAAGAAATGTCTTCAACTTATTGACGATATCTAGAATCAAAACCCACCCACGTTGGTCCTCAGAGATTCTTTGATTGATTTGTGTTTTATCAAGAGGAAATCAACAATTATTAATTATGACCAGTATCCTGTACCAGGTGTTTCCCAGCATAAGATGCTTATTGGCTCGTTTTGTATTCCGATTCCTAAGCTTGTAGGTACCACATATTGTCGAATCCAGATGTTTAGGGAAGATTGATGATAAAACTCTGTTTGAAAGGGCGTCTATGAAAAACTGGCTTGAGGTGTACAGCTACACTGATGTAAATTCTATGGTTAATAACTTACAGTCTAATTTAACATCTCTCCTCGATGATGTTGCCCCCTTACGCTCAGTTAAAATTCGTCACCCAAATACTCCTTGGTTCAGTCCGGCTATTAAAGCTGCACTCCACAGGCGTGACCGAATGTATAATATCTGGATTCTTACGCGAGACCCCACTGCCAAGAGCCTCTACACATACTATCGTAATAAAGCTAAATTTATCTCTTGTTCGCTCTGCAAAAAAAGATTACTATTCTTCCCAACTTAATATCAATCTTCCATCAAAAATCCTCTGGCAGAACATCAACAAATTCGGGATGAAATCTAAAACCAAATCTCAGGGCAATGATTATGCTATAATTTTAACCCCAACGAGCTGAACCAGCATTTTGTGAGGGAACCTGGTCACTTTTCATCTCCTGATGAGCTTGCTGATCCTGGCAGTCATGGTTCTACAAACGAGTTTTCTTTTCGTAACGTCACCCAAATTGAGGTGTATGATGCTATCATGTCCATAAAAACTAATGCTGCAGGTTTTGACGAGATTCCACTTAGCTTTGTTAAAAAAATTTTACCAATCCTTCTATCCCTTACCCATGTTTATAATTACGCCATTACTTCCTCCACGTTTCCAGATTTGTGGAAACACGCAGTCGTCTCTGCTATACCTAAGAAGGAACATCCTTCGTCGGTTGAGGATTTGAGACCCATAAGTGTTGTGCCCATCTTGAGCAAGGGATTGGAAAACCTATTATACAACCAGATATCTTCTATTTTAAGTGAAAAAAACATCCTTGATCCATATCAGTCTGGTTTCAGACGTAATTATAGTTGTTCGACCGCCCTCTTGCGCCTCACAGAAGACATTAGAAATGGTTTTTCTAAATCTCTGGTCACAATCAATGTTTTATTGGATTTTGCTAATGCATTTGGATCAGTTGATCACTCACTATTAATTCACAAACTACGTACCTATTATAAATTTGGTAGCACTTCCTGCTCACTTCTTAAATCATTTTTATCAAATAGAACCCAGGCTGTTAGGGTTGGTTCTGTAATGTCAGATGGGCTTCCTCTCAGGTATGGTGTGCCGCAGGGATCAATTCTTGGGCCTGTGCTGTTTTCTTTATTTATTAATGACCTCCCTAAGTGCATTGGTCCATCTAGATACATTCTCTTTGCTGATGATTTGCAATTGTAAACCCAATGTTCCTATAACCAAGTTGCTCATGCAATTGATAGTCGCAACACCGACCTAAATAATATTAACCAGTGGGCTTACAGTAATGGTATGTTGTTGAACCCTGGGAAGAGCCAGGCCATTTTGTTCTCTAGGGGGGATTTTGACTTGGCTGGACTCCCGTCTCTCATAATTGATGGTGAGGCTATTACTTTTCGGGATCATGTTAGAAACCTTGGTGTGGTGTTTGACTCTCATTTGTCGTGGCAAAAACATGTGGCTATGATTTGCAACAGAGTTTATTACGCCTTATATTTAATGAAACCACTCAAGAATTTTATGAGCAGTGAGATTAAAAAATACCTCGTTCGGACACTTATCCTGCCATATTTTACTTACTCTGATGTAATTTTTAGTACAGGATTTCATTTTTTAGGAGCAGATGTCATGAGGCACCTGACAGTGGCATTTAACTCCTGTGTCAGATTTATCTGCAATGCCTCGAGAAGGGAGCACATAAGTCCCTACTATAACTCTTTTATTGGCTGTGGCATCAGTGATTTGATGAAAGTAAATCTACTGTGTTTTATTTTCAAATATATAAAGGGGGCTCATCCTGAGTGTGACGCAGGGTCACTACTTAAACGAAAATTAGGGAACACCTGGGAGCCAGATGAGAATTCACTCATGAACGTTTCATAAACTGGATTTATTTTGACAACAATTTGACTGAAAATAGGGGTATTTTAGTAATATTGCATCAGAAAATCCAACGTGTGTGCGACTAGGAGGTTACATACTTAAAAAAACTGTTATCCTAGTATAACCCTTGCAGGACTCTACAATGTTACCAACCAACAAATGTTTTCATTCCTACAGCCACAACATACTCCCACCTTGATTTGTATGTTATGCAAATCAATCAATCAACATTTAGGAGAACTTCGAATCAAAATGATTTTAGCTGCACAAGTACCTACTGAATTTAACTAGACCAAAATGTGATTGATAACAAAGCTGTAAAAAATAACTAGTCTCAGAATAAGTTTTAAATGGCAAAGTCTAGAAATACAATTTTGAATCAAATTTCCGAATAAATTGAACAGCCATTCAAAATCATCACATCTACCTAATACAATCTTAGCTAGCAAATACTAAAGAACAACAAAATTCACTAGCCTTCTGAAAATATATTCTAGGCCAGACTTTTCTGACATTTACGAGTTTTCAGACTTTAAATTCACAACAAAAGGAATAATACACACAAACAATACTTGAACTCCTTAAAAATAAACATTTCACAAACAAAATCAATAAAGACAAAGCTTCAAACAGCAGAATATTCTAAAATGAACTCAACGATCCACAATTTTTCTCCTTTTAAACAATTGCACAAGCTCTCTTCAAAATCATCTCTCGTAAGCGATGACAAAAAAAAAAAACACATTAAAACCGGTCTCACAACGAAAATTAAACTAAAATTACAATTTTAACGAAATCTGAAGGGTAATTTTACCTGTCTACCACATCTTGTCTGAGCATCGCAAATTTTGGGGGAGGAACAAGTCTTCTCAGATTTCTTGGACGAAGTCGTAGTCTTATCTCCAGGCTGAGACGGATTATCTGACACTACGGCTTCTTCGGATTGGTCGACCTCAGCGCTCCCAGCGACCGGACTGTCAGGGAAAATTTCGTTCATGAAGTCTTGTGCCTCAGCAATAGTTTCGTCTGTTGAGGTCTCTTCTTCTACGGTACAAGAGAGTTCCAGAGGGAAAATTCTTTGAATGGGGCGGAGTAGTCTACCTTCAGCAGTTCTTACGTAGACCACACGGATTTTACCATCATTTCCTCGTCGGATTTCCTCGATCACCCCAAGTGGCCAGTCAATACGTTTTGCGCCATCACTGCCAATCATCACTAGTTCACCAATTTTGGGCTCTCTAGTGTTTGCAAAAACAGACGATAAGGTCAACTGACCCAAGTATTCTGACCTAAAACGCTGTCGAAGTTTCTCCTGAATAACTTGGCGATGTTTCAACCGGCGACCGAAACCTTTGGTGTCGACCTGGTCACAATCTGGTACCCCAGTTTCCCTTATTTCCTGTAAAAACATTTGAGGCGTTATGGGAAGTGGTTCTGAGGGGTCCTCTGATACATAAGTAATTGGCCTGGAATTTATCAGTGACTCACAGTCGCACAGCACAGTGTTGAGTTCCTCATAATTCAATGAGGCTCGCCCGAGGTTCTTTCTGAGAAGTGTTTTTACTGTCCTGACCATCCTTTCCCAAAATCCACCCCACCAGGGAGCAGATGGAGGGTTGAAACGCCATTCAATTTTGTTCACATTTCCATGGTCAACCACTTGGTCCCAGTTGACAGTGTCTAGGGCATTTTTCAATCCTCGGAAATTGGTTCCATTGTCGCTGTAAATTACACTTGGACGACCTCGGCGAGCAATGAACCTCCGGAAGGCGAGCATAAAACACTCGGTAGTAAGTGACGACACCAGCTCCAGATGGATAGCCCTATAGATGGCACACGTGAATATGCACACCCAAGTTTTGCTACCATCAGTCAGGTAAAGTGGTCCCGCGTAATCTGTCCCAGTCACCTCAAAGACGTTAGCATCACGGACTCTGTCCTCTGGAAGAGTTGGAGATTCGGCCTGTAGGTTTTCAGCAGAGAACCGTTTGCACACCTTGCAAGTCGCTACTACCCTCTTTACTGTGCGACGTCCTTTCACAAGCCAGAAACGTTCCCTGATATAGTTGAGTAGGTGTTGTCCCACAATGTGACCGTTTTTGCAATGGATATGATAAATCAGCTTGTCAACAATAATGTGTGTTGAAGGAAGTATGATGGGTGACCGAAAGTCTTCAGAGTCCTTGCGAGCCCAAATTTTTGTTCTTACTCGCAACAGACCATCCTGTGTCTTTTGAGGTTTAAGCTTCTTGATTTCCACCAGGTTATCTCCTGTGAAAACCTCATTTTGTACCATGCGAATGACCCACTTTTCTGCAGTGTCCATTTCCTGAAAAGTCAGCCGACCTTTGGTTTTAGTACAGTTTGGGCGAGCATTATTTCTGAAGCGCACGATCCAGCCGACCACTTTCAAAATGTTCCAATATCGGCTCATCATTTCAGTCAAAACTCGTGACATAAAAGGTACATCAGTACAGGCCACAATTGCACCTTTCAGCCTCTCTTTCCTGATTTCTTCAATATCTGGTTCTTCAGAACTGTTAGGCCATTCAGTCTTGGGTGAGCGCAACCAATGAGGTCCCTCCCACCATCTTGATTCAACTAGAGTCCTCGGACAGCAACCTCTACTCGCCAGATCAGCTGGGTTGATGTTGCTTGGAACGTGATTCCATGCGTTCGGGTCAGACAGTTTTCGGATTTCCTGAACCCGGTTCCTCACGAACACTGCCCAAGGCTCTTCTTGTTTTATCCAGGCGATTGTGGTTGCTGAATCACTCCAATAATAGCAGGCATCAACTTGAGGGAGAATCTGAAGGATGTGGTGTGCCAGTCGAGCTCCCACCGTGGCTGCTAGGAGTTCCAAACGAGGTATTGTGACCTTCTGCACTGGAGCCACTCGAGTTTTTGCAGCCACCAGTTGGACGTTCACACCATCCTGCCACTCTGTACGTAGAAACACCACTGCTGCATACGCGACCTGGCTGGCATCACTGAAGGTGTGTAGCGTGTAGGCAGCAGCCTCTGGGTTGCACCCAGAGACCCACCTAGGTACCTTGATTTCTCCCAAGTCGTCGATATCTTTGCATTCTTGGAAAATCTTCATGGATTTTTCATCAATTTTTGTTTCCCAGTTTCCACCAGCAATCCACGCATCTTGAATCAGTTTCTTTGGGATCACTGAGGTCGGTGCTGTAAAACCAATAGGGTCAAAGAGACGGTGGTTTGCAGACATCAGGTCCTTCTTGGTTACCTTGTCTGGATTGATGTCCTTGAATTTTGGAACATTTATGCTCAATGTGTCATCCCTTTTGTCCCAAATCATGCCCAAAACTGGTGTGTTGCTATGATCCGACAATTTGTCACTGGTATGAACCCAACCTCTGAGTTCCATACAGGCCCGAGAAAACAAAGAAGTGGCCTGGTGTATGAAATCCTCTACTTCTCCGACGTTATTCAGACTTCCCACTAAGTTGTCTACATACATACATTTGCGTAGCTTTTCAATGACGTCAAATGTCAATGAATTCTTTCCTGTCTCAGCTAACAATTCTTTGCAGCGATTTAAATGGTAATCTATGACAGCGCCAAGCAAAAATGGACTACTACACACACCAAAAACAACCCGGGTGTGCCGGAAAATGCGCATTCTGCCGTCTTCTCCCCTCCAAATAAATCTTAAGAAATCTCTGTCACTTTGGTCTAAACTTATCTGTAGGAACGCACGCTTGATATCTGCAATTAGGCCAATCCGGCCTTCTCGAAAGCGTAATAGCACAGAGGGGAGAAGCTCAACCAAATTAGGCCCCACCTCAAGACACTGGTTCAGTGAAGGGCAACCCTTTTCCTTGGCAGAGGCGTCAAATACAGGATGAATTGGGGTTGTGCTGCCCTCTTTAAAGACTGGACGATGCGGTAAGTAATGTCCAACATCCCAATCGTCAGCGGGAACTTCCTCTATTATTCCCATATCTAGCCAGTCCTGAAAAACGTCAAAGTATTTTTCTACGTTCGAGGTGGCTTTCAACCGTCGATAGGTTGATTCGAAACGATTCAGAGCGAGCTTGTAGTTCCGGGGGAGTGGTAGGTGATCATCTGACCATGGTAAGTTCACCTCATATCGACCAGAATCCAAAATCTTCACAGTTTCCAGGAAATATTGTTTTGCAGCCTCAGCTTTCTGTTCCCTGGTCTTCACTTGTGTATAGTTCTCAATCCGGATCGTTTCAAGTCGCCATAGGTCTTGGACAGAAAGATCAGCTGTGAACAAGTTGATGTGGGCCATGGACTTTGGGTCTGCTCGTGGAATTTTTCCCATTAGAGTCCATCCCAGGTGGGTGTGTATGGCTACCAACCCATTATCAAACTCCTTTTTTCTGCCAGTCATGAGCTTACCCGACACGTCTGCGCCAATCAAAAGGTCTATGGGACCGTCAGTCAAGTCGGTTAACGTTATGCTCTCGTGTTCGAGGTCTGACAGAATACCAGACATGGGAATTGACGGTACTGCAACACAGATAGTGTCAGCGTCCAAGACGTCAAAATTGCAAGAATATTCTTGGTCCATATCCTGCAAACGAATTTTATAGCACCTGTGCGTTTTTGGCTGAGAAACAGTGCCTCCAAATAACGCATGCTCCAATTTCATCTCTCCGGTGGGAATAACACTCATTTTTGAGAGGAGTGATTTCGTGACATAAGAACGCTGAGAACCACTGTCAAACAGCACCCTGGCGGTGAGGTCAGGAACCCCCTTTATGCGTACTCGGAGGGTCTGCATCAGGACTGGGCTATGGCATGCGCTGTGTAGATTCTGTTCTACCTTTGAGTCTTTTGGTTCAGATTTTGACTCCTCCCTTTTAGGTTGAACCTTCCTTTCACCACACAGCAAGGCAAAATGCGCATAATTACATATTATGCACCTCACAAAGATCTTACATGACTTCACGCTATGTCCCCGTCTCAAACATTTGAAGCAGTGGCCTTTCTTCTGCACGATCGAAACCAGCTCCTCTTTAGTCTTCTCATGAGCTGAAATACAATCTTCTGAAGCATGCTTCTGGCTATTGCAGAAGAGACAGGTGAACGCCTTTTCATCACCCCTGACATTGACCAATCCAGCCGCCGTCTGAATTTTGGGTTTTACCCCCTTGACACCATCGTTGGCAAAGTCTTTGTTTTCACGTGACGTTATCTTGGGCTTTCCATTGTTTTCTGTGAATGTATTCCGAGCAAGAATCCTACGCTCTTCGCTCTCGACTTCCTCTCTAAGGAACGCCAGTAGTCGCTGTAGTTTGGCGTCAT
Organism: Leptopterna dolabrata; assembly: GCA_954871275.1. Taxonomy (NCBI): domain Eukaryota; kingdom Metazoa; phylum Arthropoda; class Insecta; order Hemiptera; family Miridae; genus Leptopterna; species Leptopterna dolabrata. Next base: position 21,766,041 of record OX940977.1, read on the forward strand.
GGACCGGCACTTTGGTCCCCTGAAGGGTTAACTTCCCTAGCATACGCTCAAGGTTGTTGTCATTAGCTACCTCATTGACGGTTCGCTGCTTCTTGTCTTCACGCTCCCACTCTCTTAGTACCTGATCAGGTAGAGCCGATTCGATGAGTGGAGTTAACAAATACGTATATCTATCACTAGCCACACCTAATGACTCCAGTGCTTTGATTTGTGTCTCTAACTAATCATACAAATTTCTGAGAGGGAGTTTTCCGTCATCCTTGGCTTGTATTAAGACCAACGACAGCAGCTCTCTAACATACATATCAATGAGGAGCTCGTCTCTCCCAAAACGGGCTTTTAACTGAGTAACCGCCTTGGGGTAATTCTTGTCTAGAGGTGGGAAACTTTCTACCAACTCCCTGGCCGGGCTACCTTGTTTTGTGTACATGAGCAGGTACTGAAATTTTTCACTGTCATCATACTCATCTGACTCATGAATACGTTTAAACACAGACCAGAAAGAAATCCAATTTTTGAGCTGGCCATCAAATTGGTAAGGGACTATTTTTGGTAGCTTCAGGGACGATTTTTGTTTCTTACTGCTTGAAGCACCAACTGAAAGTTCGTCAGCCTCCCTCCTATTGAAATGTTCCCACTTAGACACTATCTTCGAGTAAGTATCTCGGTATTCTTCAGAGGAATCGAATTCCTTATTGATTTCCGCTTCATCAGTTTCAACTGCAATGATTAAAGCACTTACCGAGTCCTCACATTTCAAAAGCCTACTCGCTTTGTCGGAAAATTGCGCGAACAATGCACTCAACTCATCCTGAGAAACCCCTTCTTCAAAAGCGTCTGCGAATTTCTTGACCGAGATCGTGAACACGCGGCGCAACTGCGTTCTTTCTTTCTTCAAAGTCGCGAGGTCGTTCTTCAATTCTTCGGCCTTCATTATTTTCGCGAAGCAAATACGAGTTAAATGCGGAAATTACCGAAAATTTATTCCCAGGTTCCCCACAAGGGATGCCACAATGTGACGCAGTGTCACTACTTAAACGAAAATTAGGGAACACCTGGGAGCCAGATGAGAATTCACTCATGAACGTTTCATAAACTGGATTTATTTTGACAACAATTTGACTGAAAATAGGGGTATTTTAGTAATATTGCATCAGAAAATCCAACGTGTGTGCGACTAGGAGGTTACATACTTAAAAAAACTGTTATCCTAGTATAACCCTTGCAGGACTCTACCATGTTACCAATCAACAAATGTTTTCATTCCTACAGCCACAACACTGACACATCCATCCGGAAAGCTATCCGGAACGTGCGTACGAGCAGCTGATTGGTTGGACATCAGCTGGGGAGGGGGGAATATTCTTTCCGGAGAAGCACTTTTGAAGCGAACTGTACGCATCTGATTTTTCAGATATTTTCCGCTCCGCATCTGCGCAGTTCAATGCTGCGCATACAGAATGGCGTCGGCAACCGAAACAGCTGTGGGAGTTGTCAGCCAAAATTCCGGATGGTTATGAACGCCTTCCCAACTTCCGCGATTCTCCTCCATCCCTTCCACTGCTTTTCACTAGCTTCCCCTATCCGTATTTCCAGACGGCTCCGGATGGATGTGAACCCTGCTTTAGTATCTCAAGGGTATGTTTGCCCAAACTAGATCGGTTAGATCCTTGGGTCTCTTGATGCCACAACACTCCTCGTCTCTGGAGGCTTCTATCGGGGTGAGTGGTGTACGGCTTTGGAATGCCCTCCGCAGGGCTATTAAGGAGTCACCCACCTGTTCGTCGTTCAGGAGGCGGTGTATGGCCCATTTTGCGGGGGTGTAGCAGCCATTCATATTATCTTTCTTCTCTCTTTCTCTTCTTCGTTCCTCTACCCTTCTCTTCTTCATTTTTTCTTCATTTTTCTTCTTCATTCCTCTACCCTTCTCTTCATTTTTTCTTCGTTCCTCTAACCTTTTCTTCTTCATTTTTTTTTTCCTTCATTCCTCTAACCTTTTCTTCATTTTCCTGCTCTCATTTTCGATTTAATTGTCTCTCAATAATTCAAATTTTTACTACTAATCTTGTACGCCAATTACCAATTAATTTTGCCATTGTGTACGCTAGGTGGGACCCAGGTCCTCTGTACACTTATCAATAAAGACTAAAGACTAAAGATATTTAACAATTTTTAATTCGGTTAAAAAATGCTGCAAATTATTATATAGCGGTTTTTTATTTACCCATAAATGCCCCTTCTAGGTAGATCTCTGTTTTCTGTGGTCAATACCTACCCTCGAGCTCCCCCCAGGGAAGGCCTAAGTCGAGTAGGTACTGGAGACAGCCGCGAAATGACAGTTACACAAATATTCGGCGGATTCAACTATCATTGATTATTTTGTTGTTATTCATGAAGCATAAAGTTTGTTCAAGTTACAAAACGCTGCAAACTATTACACAACGGTTTATTATTTACCTGTATTTACCTGTTTTCTGTGGTCAATACCCTTGAGCTCCCTCCAGGAAAGCCCTAAATGGAGTACTGAAGCCGGCCTGGGAATTGAAGTTTCATACAAACGCGTGGGATTCAATTATTAAATCATTAATTAGGTATTTGTGGTTAGTATTCATGAAGCAAAAGGTAAATAATAAACCGTTGTGTAATACTTTACCCAATAATACTTCAACGTTCGTTCAAAAGTAGGTACCTGTCAAGAAAATTCAAAAGGGCCATCATTTTTCAAATGGAATAATATCACGGAACAACCAACTCGACTCCGTGATTATTATCAGGTGCTCCCAAGCAATGCTATCTGGGCTGATTGTATAAAATTTGATTCACCCACCTGTTGAAGAAGCTTGTCGATGCAAACTTCTGGGCCTTACTGTTAACCATCGTCTGCTGGACGTACAATGCTCCGGGTGGTCTCAAAAAACCGCTAAAGTAAGTTCAAGAACTATTCAAAAACGTAAAAAAATCGAGGTAACGGCGTCCTGGAGATTTCAACCTCCATTTTTCACCCCTAAGAGATGGCTGACATTAACGCCGACCTTCGTGGACCAACTATAGGTCTCCCACTAGAATAAGACGCTCCGACCCTGCGCTCTTGAGGCCAAGAAAGGAAACGCAGAGCATGGCATCCTGCACTTACTTTGGCCGTTGGTAATTTCACGTTGTTCAGTTGGCAACATTGCCTCGATTTTCTAGTAGCTGACATTTTGTTTTGGTTACTATTACTACTGTTTTGACTGTTTCGATTCTCAACCAGTTTTTTCAATCTGTAGGTTTGTTCCATCCGAGCGAGTTCAGTAGAACGTATTATGCGCAGATCGATCCGCGCATAAAACTGTGTTCCTACCGTGTCGGTTCCATGAACCCAAACTTCTACTTTCTACATCGACTGTACCGAACCGTGTTCCTTCCGCGTCAAGTGCAGAACAGTCCCGTACCGAGTGCGACACTTTTCCGCACTCACGGCGATCGAGTTATTTGAAGTGAACCCAAGAGGTAACAGTCTGTAACCTCCCCAAAATTCATTTGTTCTGTTGGTGCCGTGTCGTGACCGCCGTTACCGTGACTTGTGCTCCAATTCAATTCTGAGAGCCAAAGAAGACTGAGAACCAAATTTGCGTTCCTACCGTCATATTTTCGAACTCGCACTCACTCGCACTCGTATCTGCACCTACCCCCACCCCATTCGGTTCCGTACTGGCGGGTGTCGCACTGATGAACTCGCACTGACGCGGATGGAACAAACCTTGTGAGTATCATATTTTCGAACCTCAGTTTTTAATCTGTGAGCATCATCACACATCCTCTTCATTTTTGTACTGCGATTGAAGATAGCATGATGGACAGTGTGCCTTCATCGTGTTCTGCTGAGAACTCGAAGAGCAGGATCGCTCGTGGGAAGCCATTATGAAGTCAGGCAAGAGAAATTGTCTACAACGTAGCGCAATTTTTCATCAGAAAGAAGAACGAAGAGAAAGCGAAGTATAACATCCGAGATTTGACAAGCGAAGCAACTGGAGTATCGCCGAAAGTAGTCTCCGTTATTTTGAAGGAAGGGCGTCAACTGTCAGCAGTATCCCCAAACCCTTTGTTTACTACGCCAAAAAAAGTAACAGAGCACAAGAAAAGGGTTGAGGCTGACGACTTCACTGATGCCGCGATTAGAAACAAAATAAGAGAATTCTACACCGTGCGAAAGAAGTGCCCATCAACGGGATCGATTCTTGGTGCGTTGAAAAGTGACGGAGTTCTTGATTGCGGTGCTGAATATTTAAGGAAAAGAATCCATTCGTGTGGTTTCAAGTGGAAAAAATGCCAATCCAATCGCAAGGTGTTGATCGAACGGCCCGAAACAGCTGCCTGGAGGGTTAGGTACCTACGTGCCATGACATCCTACCGCTCACAAGGTAAAAACATCGTATACCTCGATGAAACACACGTCCAGGCATCCCATGGTGTTTCTACGTGCTGGCAGTCTGAAAAACAGCTGGGAGCTGTGAAACAGATCGGTAAGGGCAATAGACTTATCATAGTACACGGCGGAGGCGAGATGGGATTTGTGAAAGAGTCCCTTCTTGTGTTCAAGTCATCATCGAGATCGGGGGACTACCACACCTCTATGAATTTCGGCAATTTTTCTAAGTGGCTCACGGAAATGTTCCTTCCGAATTTACCAGCAGGTTCCGTAGTGGTAATGGACAATGCGAAATATCATTGTGTGGAAGTAAACAAAAAGCCCAACACCGGAAGTTTGAAGAAGGACATTGTAGCCTGGTTGACGCAAAATAACGTGGATTTTGACGAAAAGTGCACAAAGGGAGAACTCCTCCTCTTAGTGAGAAACGTACCTTCGGAGAAAACGTATAGGGTTGACGAGATTATTAAAGCGAAGGGCCACCATCCCCTTCACCTCCCCCCAAACCATCCCGACCTGAATCCAATAGAACTGGTGTGGGGTGACATTAAAGGTCAGCTCGCAAGAGATTCTGTCGGAACACCTCTTGGCCAAAAAGAAGTGGTGTTGAAACAATTATTCTCGGAATATTCGACTGAGAAGTGGAAAAAAGTGTGCGAGCACGTGAAAACAGTGGAGAACAAGTATTGGACCAGCGACCACATAGTAGACACGGAAATTGACAATATTATTGGGAATTTAGGCGAGACTTCTGATACGAGTTCCGACGAAGAAGAAGACTGGTGGGACAATGATGACTCTGATTGAATGTTATCAATCATATTTTCTATTTTTAATAAAATGATGAAATTACTAATAAATTTTACTGCATTGTTTACCACTTGTCCATTTAATTAGTAACGGCTTCCCTATAGCTAGTGTTTTTGTCACAGTCCCAAGGTTAACGCAAGTAGTGTCACACTTTCCATGGAATAGTATTGTGTTCCTTCATCCTTACACAGGTAAGTTTATTATTTTTATAATAATTTAAAAAGTAGAGGAAAAATATAGTCATTCCCAATTACTTTTTCAAAACAGTGGGAACTGGGAAGAAAAGTACATCAGAGAAAAGTGCTACCACTCAGTAGGGAAAAAGAGGAAACAGCTGGGAAATTTTGGTTTAAGGAGTAGTACCTACTTCTCCGCTAGAGCTCAGCACTGGAGCGTCTTATTCTAGTGGGAGACCTATAGATCCCAAATGGGACCTACAAACCAAATTTCATCAATTTTGGCTCATGTGAACTAATGAAAGTGCGAAGTACAGCGTACAGACAGAATTTTTTATTGCATTTTCGGACTGCACTATCTTGAAACGGAAACCATCAAATTTTGAGGGGGGCTAAATTTTTTTTTTTTTCATGCTCGATTCCAAAGGTTCATTATTGAAAATAATAAACCAAAATACCTATCAACAAAATTCAAAATAACTATCATTCTTCAGTAAAATAATATCGCAGAACAACCAACTCGACTTCGCGTCACTTGCGTGATTATAATCAGGTGTTCCCTAGCAATTATCTGGACTGGATGTGTACCGCTTCATTCACGATCACGTTGACGAAGCTTGTCGGTACAAACGAACGGCTGGACGTACAAAGCTCCGGGTGGTCTCAAAAAATTCCCAAGTTCTAGATCAATTCAAAACAAGGAAAACGATACCTCACAAGCTCATGTTCACTAAAACCCAAAAAAAAACCCGATTTTACAACCATAACACCCCTGGGTGTATTGCGATCGGGCTGCCGATCTTCGGAGCACACCTAGGGCCCTAATGGAGCCTGTGTGCGGAAGAACTAATTTTTTTAGACCGGTGATATGGCGGACGGACATCGTATTCTGGTTTACTATTCTGTGAATAATACACAATGTATTCCGGTTCGGAAATTTTTTTTGGGGAACACCCCCCTCGAAATTTTTCTTTTTCCATTTTTTTTAGGGCGAGGAGACCGAATATGAAGTCGATTTTGACCAACGAGCGAAGAATTGAGGTTGGAACAAGTTTCAACCTTAAATTTTGGTCTCAAATCGACGTTCTTTCGCACACAGGCTCCATTTGGGCCCTAGGTGTGCTCCGAAGATCGGCAGCCCGATCGCAATACACCCAGGGTGTTATGGGTGAAACATTTGTGCAAAATTTTGTACTTTTAAAGTCACTGTAAACTTGTAAACGTCGGCTTGTGAGGTAGTTACCTATCTTTTTTCATGTTTTTTGGGTGAGAAGACCGACTATGAAGTTGATTTTGACTAACAAGCGGAAAATTGAGGTTCTAACGGATTCAGCTCCCAAAATTCATTTTTAATGAGTCAATAACCTGGGGAGCTGTCTGAAATCACCATAAATTTGTATAATAACACCAGAAGTAGTATCATCAGGTGAATCAAGACAATTAAATGGCACTATAAATGATCAATTATAATTTGTCAAAAATGGGAGCCTAATTCGAGTTTTTGTTGGGCCAAAATTGGTGGAAACCATCAAAAATTTTCTATTTCAATTATTGCACATGAAAGAAAAAATAAATGAACATCCAGAATTTCTGTAGGTATGTCTAACAGTATAATGAACCCATGTGACAAGGACTTTGTAGCGTTTTTCTTTCCATTATAAAAGGAAATTTTGCGATGATTCCGAATAGGTAGGATTTCCCATGTTTTGATATAAGTATGTACCTACTTATCTACAGCTTAGGTCTTACCAAATCGCAAAAAAGAGTATCAGGGCTCCCTCTATAGACCCTAGAATAGGCATTTAGGTCTCACCATAGCTGATTAGAGCTGCACCAAAACCCCCACTGTCGATCGTTCAAGCAAAAACTTCCATCACAAAGCGCAAACATGATTAATGTGTTCAAAAAGAGGCTACATCCAAGGAGATGAACCTGACAGTTGCGATCTAGCACATTGCAACTCCTCGGAGTTGTTCATATGTACCTACGTACTTAATGCATCAAATTTCGTTACGGTACTCGAGGGTATTTAAAACATGAATGCAGCAATCAAAAAACGATCGATTTATTGAAATTATAAAAGGAAATGATGCCATAAAAGTTAGATGCCTGTTTCAAATAAAGTGATATACACAATGATTTTAATTCAGTTTCCAACAATACACAGGTAGGTGGTACCTACCTACAACATCTGTAAACCATATGACGAGCTTCGTAAACGTCGGAATAACTTTACTTTCCTATAACAACTTTGAACAGTAGATACTCCTCAAGCTTAGAATAACAAAATGTACGTTCGTACGTACTTACAAGTTTCGATTGGGATTTTTCAATTTACTACCTGAGGTATGATAACGTACTAGATCATTTCAAATAAAATCTCCTTGGAGAAGTTGAAATAACACTACCTAATGAAAAAGAAATACCTATTGCAAATAAGCCATTTAGATCATAATTGTATAGCAGGTTCCAAAAATATTCTTGCAATACAGCTTGGATAGGTAGGTACAAGGTACACACAATTTTTCCATCTGATAGAATAGTTTAGAGCTTTTTAAACGCAAGAGTAAGACTCCTAATAACAACAGTGAGCCACAACAACGAATAGGTACTTACTGTGATAAATTACTATGAAAATAATAACACTAGAAAAATTATTCATCTTCCAACGAAAATAAATATGGTTATTACATAACACTTAGGCTTATGGTAAGGCAAATTTATCGATATTATTTCAGGTTGTTGCTCAACAACACGCAAGTTCCTTTGACAAAGTTCAACGAACTTCTGCAGCACTGATGTTTTCAAACTATCAAGTGTGAGGTAAGAGTGACGATGACAGAGCATAGGTAGTTGTATTAATATACCGAGTGAATAGACAAGAGGCAACAATACGGGAGAAAACACTCGAAACAATTAATTTACTATAAGTATTTTATAATTAATGGCAATTTGATCGAATCTACTCAATTTTCTTTTGAGGACTGAGTAAGTAGGTAATCTCTTGATGCTGGTCAGATATTGCGCTTTGTCAAACCAAGGTCTAAGCAGTCCTGAAACGGACAGAGTTCCACAGAACACAAACACTTTTCTGACCTTCCCCTTCCTTCAATTTGCCATCTTGTTAGGGTCACATTTGCTGTTTTCTCAGGAGAATGTCGCCCTGCTCCGAGTCATCCACGTAGACGAGTTATCTCACGTGGTACCTACACAGGTAAGCAGGTAGCTAGCAGATCCACACCCTCCACCCACTCTCAGCTTTGCTCAATCCTCAGGAATCAACTTCTAATACACTCATTTCAGCTTTGCTCAAGGCTGCAATTGAGGTTTGCACTGTTTACTGCACAAAAAGGCTCGCACTAGTGAAAATAAAGTTCCTAAATTTTCGTGATGAGTTGACTTGTATCCTTTCGTTATGAGGTCAGTAAAAATGTGCACGTGTGGAATTTAGATTTTTTCCCCTCCACTATCCACAGTAAGAAACTAGGTACCTCTCAGTAACGGACATCTCCGAATACCTAATGGGTAAAGGCTTCGCCTGAAGGTATAAAGATTATCATGTGATCAATGATGTAATACCACCCCTCAGCCCAGTTACCCAGGATAATGCCATATGAATTATGAAATAAAAATGTAACGTGTTGACAGTGAGGTGCAATACACCTGTTTAACGTTAATTTGGTAGATACATACTTTCGACACCTCCATTATGTAATGGGTAATCATCAGGAATTCTGTTAGCGTTTTTTCTCAATAGCTTATTATGTGAGATAGAAGATAATCGGGAAAATATGCCTCCTTTGTTTTTTGAGACTCAGAATTTGAGATTTCAAAAGAGGTGGGGAATGGTCGCCCTGCTGTTGTCTGTGACGCTGCACGGGTATGGGTTCTGATTGGCTGGCCAGTGGCAGAGATGGGAAGTGGTTTTTTCACCACCACATTCACCAAAGTAAGGTTTGCGGGTCCATTTTTGTTTCTTCATCACTGATTCATTCTCTGACATGAAATGGATTTGATGGATAACGAATTCGACGTGAAATTCCACGATCTCAGCGCCTCAAGTGGCCTGTCAATGAGTTATAGCTGTGTGACATAAGCAAGCAGCTACTTCAATTCAAATCGCTTTTGTCTTTTACTTGTTTTTCTTTGTCTATAAACAACTTTTCCTTCAACTTTTTCAAACGAGTAGAGGGGGATGATTATAAAATGAGTACCAAAAGTGCTCTTTGTGGATAGGTACCTACATGGTAATAGCCCGTACATAACTGAATATAGGCACAATTTAGTAATTAGACAAGTTATTGAAATACAAAAGCAAATCAGGGAGTTTTACAACGAAATATACTCCTCACCGTTTCTAGTAGGGATATAATTTAGGAGCCCATTTCAGACCCATCTTCAGTTCAGAAGGAGGACAGCCCGGACCAAAACGCTTTTTAGGGTGGCTGGTCATAGGGCCCCAGTCTACTGCAGTAACTACACAACCAATTCAATTAAACATCTTTCACCTTCGCGAGTCAAAATCTATGACATTTAAAAACTAAATGAGTTCGTCTATCCTTGCTTTGTTGCCACAAGATTGGGCAACTCCAGAAAGCTGTTTCCTCCAGTCAGCTCCTAGGCTACATAAGATGTTGCAGCTGATCATGATTATATGCTCCCAACTCGGCCGTATTCTAATAGGCCCCAAATGAGACCTACAACCAAATTTAATCAATTTTGGTTCTCGGTAAGGGGCCATACACGTAACTAATTTTTTCGTCATTTTCAGCCCCCCCCCCCCTCCCCTCCAATCACCACCACGTAAGGCTACCCACATTCAGGATACGGTCATAGTGCAAATCTGTGTAGGCTCTCCTTATTGCTCTGTGGCCAGACAGAAGCTGAGTGATCTGCCATGACGTCGTGGAAACAACTGTTAGGAAATATTGACGGGTATGAAACTCTTTCTGTGGATAGCCACTCTACTTCCCAAGTCCTCTACAGTTTTGGAGCTCATCCTCTCGATGTCCGAGTGGGGTCCAATGACCTCCAAACCCTCGTCCTGAGCTGATTCCTTAGCCAAGGCATCAGCAGCCTCATTCTCGAGTACTCCAGCATGTCCCTCCACCCACCTCACAGCGACTCTCTATGAGTTGCTCTTAAGATTCTCCAGTCATAAGCGAATATCCTGCTCTACGGTTCCATGTTTTTTTTACTTTTCTCGAGCTCAGTGAGGGAAACAGCACTGCCTGTCCACAGAACGACCCAACGATCTCCCAGCCGCACCTTCTGCACAAACAGCCACTTCAGAGACCGCAGTATGGCCAACACCTCCTCCTGATTATTCCTACACTAGTCTGTAAGCTTTACCTTCTTTGGGAAACTCGGCTCAGGGGCTTCAAATTCAAGGGAATTCCATCAGCGATACATGCAAGGTCCCATCGACGGTCCATAACAAGTTTCCTGAATATATTCCTACATATAAGAAAGAATATTAGGCTATTCTAATGTGAAAATCCCTGATTTTATTGCTCGATTTCAAAACAAATTTCTTAGGAAGGGACGAAATGATGAGAATTAAAACGTTCTTAACACTGGGACGTTTGATATCACGAATAATGTTTTTTCTACCCTCAATCCGTCCTGCAAGTAGTTAATCGTGTCACCTCTTTTCCCAGGACATTAAAATAACGACTGAGAAAAATATAATAAATTCCACATAAAACAACAGAGTGGTACCATTTAAGGGCATAATTTTATATTAATTCAACAGATTCTGGTAATAAAATTAATTTTCGATTCAACAGTCATCAATGCCATAAATTGGGTAGGTACGTATTTATACCGGAACAAAATCCGCGTCAACTCTGTAGAACTGACACATAAACATACTAATCAATGTTGGTGCAAAGATATAGGTACATGAAAATGGTTCACTATTGGATAATAAACCAAAAGGCACAAACAGTTAATTCATTCACAATCACACATCACATTCACAATCGTCGCTACAACCAGCGATAACAACACTTACCATAATGTGAAGGTAAGTAAAACTTGCATGAAAACCTCAAAGGGGATAAATGATTTTTGGGGACAAAGTAATAAAGGTAGGTAGGAATACAGGTAAACAGTCATTAGGTACAACAAGCCTTGATATTATAATCAAGTAGAATCTTTCAGGACACACGTTTCATAAGAACAGCTCTCTATTTTTAATAATAATAATAATAATAATAATAATATAAACAAATACAAACTCAACAAATCCATGAGAATGCAGGATGGAAACAGAAACCTCAACATTATTATAACTATTATAACGCTATCACATTCTTTTCAACACTTCAACATGACTATTAAAGCTAAAAGTTTTGTAGATTATAAAATACGAAACTGGTCCCAGTGGGAATTCCAATATTAACACGTATAACCAACAATGATACCCGTTAGTTTCGACAAGACTAAACTCGAAATGAAACTCAATTATGAAAATAATACGTTAAGCATTAGGGCAAGTAGGATGAAGTGGAAACTGAAAATATAGTAGGTACCTAGGTACTTAAATAATATCTTTGAATGCGTAAATACAAATTTGTAATTCACACGCATTCCCAACAGAGCACATCATAATCAAGCGTATTCAAGTCTCGTTTCATATTTTGAAATGTGATGAATTAAATAGGTCGGTCGCAATATGATGTCAACATACTAACTGTAAATGCCAGGAGTTGATTCTTAGTTTCTTTGTTAGTTATGATTTATTAGGCATACCTCAACCCTATAGACAACTTCCATTCAATTCTGGTGATGATCTGGAAGGCTGCTGAAATTACATCAACGAAATTCAATATAGGTACCCTTCAGATATGAAAAATAACACCTGTAGTTTTCAACAGTATTGCATTATATTGCAAAGCTTTTCGCCTTAACTGAAGGCATCATTAGACTCAATGCATACGCAATATAGACTAGACTGACACTGAGTATGAATCTGTCTCAGAAGCCGTAAGGCGAAAGGCTCAGCAACAAAGTGCAATACGGTGGAAAACTAAAAGGTGCTATTTTTCATATCAGAAGTTATGTTTTCCACATCAAGAAGAGGGAAACTCTAAGAGTGTAGTTGGATAATATCCTGCATTAATTTCCTCCTTTGATCGGTCAGGCACAGCTCAAAATGTTATTCACGAGATCTATCAAGAATACAATTTGATAACACAAGTGCGAACAGGATGTTGCGAAGACCTTCGCTTTTGTTATTAAATCTAAAGGGTTATTTCCGATAGTGTAAGAAGTCATATTACCACACCTTCCGGAGGAATCCGTCGTCACTTGCTGGTTGAGTACTGAAGGCCAGGACTTTCGACGTAAGGACATCATCATCAGGCCCTTGACAGAATAGACAGTTTCTGTACTTCCAGTCATCTTTACACGTTCAACCGTGAGACTGACACGCCAAGATGATACGGGAAGAGGGACCAATGAGCATCAAGCATTCTCTACCTGTATACGCTTCCGTGTACATTAAGAACTTTGCGGGAAGAGAATGCTTCAAGCTCATCGGTTCGTCTTCCTGTATCACAGTTGAACGTGTAAAGAGACGGGAAGTCTGTCTAATACTCGACGCCCTGTTGCTGATGATGATGATGATGTCCTTACATCGAAAGCACTCACCTTCAGTACTCAACCAGCTAATGACGATGGATTCCTCCAGAAGTAAAGTAAAGCAAAGTAAACAGCCATTCCAGGATGGGGCTTTTCGTCCGACTCCCTGCCAGCGTCACGGACGTTATCAGCTGTCCTCCAATGAGAGGATCAGAATTCGACCTAATCATTTCGCTCTTTACTTGGCTAATCATTGCCTCGCCCCCTTGAGTGGGAGGGGTTCACCCAACAGCTACATCGGTCATACTTGGGCGTGTCACCACGTGTCACGGCGGTCACCCATCCAAGTACTAACCACGCTCGAGATGTCTTAACTTCGGTGATCTCACGGGAACCGGTTTATTCCACCTGATAACGCCATTGGGCTGGATTCCTCCAGAGTGTATGGTCATATTAAATTTGCTGTTGTTCAGTAAATAAAATCCATTATGTGGTTCCTAATTCACAGGGAGATACTGCATAAAGTCCACTCTTGAAGTTGAAACTTGAACATTCATTTAATTTAATTCGGAAACAACCCTCATGTGAGAAGGATACACAAGTCCTTCCAGATGGAATACTGCTCTCTTACTAACCACTGGCAAGAATCTTTGCATTACCAACGCAGTAACTTCACACTGACAGCAAATTTGTTGACGGAAGCAATGGGCCTCAAATCTTTTACATTGGATGCCACTGCCTACGAATCCGTTTTAGGGTTGCATGGAAGAGTCTATTTTAACACGGTTTAACTGGATAAGTACCTATAAATAGAACTTTTCAATCAATAGCGAAAAGCAGCTGTACCTACTCTCAAAAATAACAAGAGAAGGTGGATAACGTTACCTATACCTACATGCAGAAGTACAGTGCAACTTCTGTTGTTTTCGCTAGTGTAGTTATGTGTTACAACAACATAACCTACCTTACAAACATTTTTCTTGTTTAGTAATAAATTACAACCTACAACAAAACCATGTAAAAACTTCTAAACATTATGACTGGTCAAATGCATCCTCTACTAGCACAAACAAGTCGGGCCGACGTCACGATTAGTACAAAAAAGCAACCCGTCAGCTGCCGACGCCGCAGCGACTTCTACGAATCGTCTGAGGTAACACAGTTTCGTACTACAATACAACAGGAATCCAGTATTACGAGTTAAAACATACTGTAATTTAAACCGAATGCATGTTCCCCGACCAGAATCCGAATTATTGTATAAATTTATGTAAAACAATAACCATTTAGCAATTAAAAACTGTAAATCAGACCACGGTGGACAAGATAACCAAATAGGAATTATTATGTGTGAATACGGACGTGTTTGAAGGTACTAATCACTGGTTCCACCTCTTGAACACAGGTTCCGTTCAACAGAACAGTTTTAGAGCATGATTTTTTTCAACTTGGTGGTGTCAGCGGAAACGTTTGGGTGACGAATTTGATGCTTTTTTTGCTACTGAAAGTTTACAATTCCTCGTTATCTATCACCAAATCATGTAGGTAACTATTTAACGTCTAAAAATGTTCATAAAATATTACCTACTATTTAACCTCAACATTATGCTATCACACACTATGAAAAACCAAAGTGGAGTAGATATAAACAACAACATACATACAACACTACTACCGACCAACCGATACTGTGTATTACCGACCAAATGTAGAAAAAGCATACAGGTTCTACAGAAATCTGTAGTTCAAACTCTGTAGTAAATGTCTTCCCCAAAAGGGTGCAGGGCTGAAAATTAAAGCCCCACTATCATTACCCGCGCCCCATCATAACTTCCTTTTGTGTTAGGTACCTATCACACCATTTTTCTTCGAATTATCGTGGTGTACCCATGTTCCCTCATACCAAAAAAAAAAACTCCCAGGGCCAGCCTTCCCAACAAACATACGTGGACATCATAAGTTTGCTCAGTAAAGGCTAAAAAACAGCATCGGGAATAGCTAGAACATTGGGTGAAGATGAAACAGAAGAAGAATTGGTTGAAGACATTAATAAGCATATAAACAGGCTCCAACGGAAGCGTCGCGAGAGGCCTTAGGAATCGTATTTGCAGTGGTGTTATACGATATCAAAAACTTGGCTACCACCGAGACCAATAGGAAAGGACAAGGCTGTCACACAGACACAAAAACTTCTCCTTATTCTACTCTGGAATACAACCACCTCTTCTCCTTATCTTGAAGATCCAGGATTGAAGATTTGTAAGCAACAGACTGATGACCATTACGTGGGGTTTAAACAGCCAAATACCATAGTGAAATAAGCACCAAATGACAGTGCCACAACCAGTGACAAGGAAGATTTCTACGAAGAGTTACAGATCCATGCTGATTGAGCAGAGGGAAGACGGGATCATGAGGGGTCTTAACGGAAGAGTAGGGTCTAGCCCAGTTTGTCCTGTTATAGGTAAACATGAGTAGAGCGAATTGAACAACATTGGAGAGAGAATCCTTCATTTTTGTGTTGCAAACGACCTTCTTATCATTAATACATGATTTCCAACAAGACATCCATAAGATTATGAGGGAGGAACTGGGTAGGAACAAAGCTCTGATCATTGCTTATATTCTCGTCCCTCGATCGCACTTCTGGGGGCCTATTCACTAAGCAAAAGAGACATCTCTTTTCGGTCCGACTCTGTCTTTTGGCAAAAGATATTTTTATAGTATCCATGACAGGGTTATTCAGTAACTTCTAAAAGAGCCCATCCAGCATCCATCCATGCATCCATTCCATCTTAGCATTTTCGATCACTTTCAGAGAGACTCCTAATTAAGTATCTTTTCTCGAAAGAGTGAGTCTCTTTCTCATTTCTCGTTCGTTTGACAGTGATATCGTGTATCACCCTTCGTTCATCCACTACCACATTGGTCACTTTGATCGCGTATGTTTTAGCATGGAACATGCTTTAGCCTTGGACTAACTAGCCGAAAAATGTCACGCGGGATGGGTAACGCGGAAGTGTCACGAAATTTTAACGATGATTTTCACGTACAACAGAGTAGTTGCTAGGGAAATGAAACTTCTTTCATTTTCATCCGACAAAAATCGTTTTCCATTCGTCGGAAAGCTCTTGGTTTATCACGAATTTATTTCGTATTTGTTCTTGGTATTTATTTCGTAGTTTCATAATATAACTATATAAATGGTCATGGTTTACTATAGTAAACAATGACGCTTGTTTGGTTGTCACTTGGTTGTATCCTGGTGACGAAGTGAAATCATAACAGTGTGGCTACAGAAGCATGCTTTTAAGACAAGTTTCGACAAACTTGTAAAGTTCGTGTTTTCCTCGTATTCATTGAAATGAGTAAATATTGGGATGGCTTCTTCGAAACCCGCACTTTATTGAAGTTATGAGAGGAACGCGGCGTTTTCCCTTTTTACGTCATCATCAGTCTACCTCCTGCTGTCCACCGGTGATGTTGTGTCCTGGACCAGATTGCCCTCCTTCGACGTCTTCGGGTGTATGTTCCCTTCATTCTACTAATAAATCTACGTCTAAATTCGGAAATGCGACCTCTGATATACCGAAGAAACAACCAAAAACTGCTGCCGAACGTCAAAAGGAATGTAGAGCGCGTAAAGCAGCCGAAAACAAAGCTCTCAACGAAAATGGTGAGTCTAAGCCGATTAAAACTGTTGCTGAACGTCAAAAAGAATACAAAAATAAACTACAAAGAGAATAAAAAGCGCGGCTAAAGCATGTTCCATGTTTCTTGAATTTAAGCCGTAGGCTCTAAGCAGTAAGCATCCTGGGGTCCAGGGGGCTTGCCCCCTGGCGAGGCGCGCAGCGCCGAGTTTTCATCTCACAAAGGTAAATCGATTGTTTATTAAAAATATATGCGTATTATCGATTCATGATAAAAACGTCTCATTATGGGTTGAGGTAGGTCAGCGGAGCTATTTAGTAAAATAGACGAACCCGGGAGACGTCGGAAGAGAGTCTCCCATGGGAGACTATCTCTCGCGGGAGATTTTCAAAATATATAATCTCTTTTCATTGTCTATTTTAGTGAACAGGCCCCCAGGTGGATACCTAAGAGATGCCAGGGTCTGAAAGAAGACGTCCCCGCAAGATAAGGCTGAACGATGTGTGGAGGAGACGATCTGACCCGAATGAAAAACCCTGCCAATTGGCAATAGGCCTGGAAATCATTCTGCAAATCCTCAACTCCATGCAAGTAGAACAGGACTCGACTAAGTAAGTAAGTTATACCCTAAATATTTATTTACGAAATGGTAATACGTTGGCAAAAATTTATAGGTACCTACGTTTCGAATTTATAATATGGTTGAGAACAGTTTTGCTACGACAGGCGGCTGGTGTACTATATATTATTATAATACATATAATCAGGCAACACGAAAAAGACGAGTCGCGAAGGCGTTGCATAATTATGTATTATAAATGTTCGACGTCAATACAACCACAGCAGCTGTCAATCACGTAAATTCTGAGGTCGACGGCAAGTTGGAATCCCGATGTTGATGCGTCAGTCAATGGAATTCATCACTAGACTTTTATTATAGAATTATGAGGTCGTCACAACGTCTGAATTACCAATGTAGTTTAAGTCGGGAACTTCGGTACGACGTGATCACAACGTCGGTGGTATGTACTTGTACATACAGATTTCTGATGTCGGATGTACCCCAGATTAGGTCGCAATACTCCGACCAATTGTGCTAGTTGGGGCACTTGCTTAATTTTGACATTTCAACTATTGATAAACATTCAACAAAATCAACTTGATGAGCAAAATTTATATCCCTCGTCTTCGTTCTAATATCTCCACTAGCACAGGGGCCAAGCAAGGGTTATGCAGTTTTCTATCACACTTGTTGAACCACTGTCCTCTACTTGAAGACAACACACACTCTAAAGGCCAAATCACAGGAGAGGTCACTGCGACCAAATGTGACACAGTTTGCAGGATGAAGGGTCATGACAACGGAAGAAGGGGAGCCCGGCGGCAAAATTGGATGCATAGCACTCAGGACATCATAAGAGTACACAGAGATAACCAGACCGCTGTCTGTAGCGTTGCTTGAATAGTTGAAGAGGACAATTCAAATCAAAATCTCCAAAAGCTAGCTAGTTATGTGTAACCTTGTTAAATATTATATCTGCAACCTGGAGGACGAGGTTTTCAGTCATATTTCAAGCTCTGTAACAACTGGACAACGATTTTTGTGTGATAAATGATAAGGGAGCTTCAGCTGAAAACATGATCTTAACATTCTTACTCGTGGTGCTTTAGTTCCACCCAGTTCACCTAATTTATAGTATGGCACCACCCAAGCGTTTTTGGTAGTACCCCAAGATTAACTAAGGTATTTTCGTCGGCTTTGAGGGACTACTTTCTTTGACAGCCACATCATACAAGCATGATTCAAAGTACCATTAAGTCCTGGTTGTATGAGGAGAGATGTTTTCATCAAGGTTAGCCCCCCGAACTCGCTGAACAAAGACGGTTGCAGCTAGGAGAACGTTGCGATGCTGTTGATATTCAACAACAAATACCTACCCCCTCGAATTCTTCTTCTGCAACTGCTATCCTGTGATTTGGCCTTAGGCAAATAATGCTACATATACGCTCAGACTGAATGGGAGTGCTGCAGATATAACAGTTCTATTGAACTGTTGAACAGCTGAATTGAACTGAATAACTGAACAGCTGAAAGCCTGTGTAACAACATAGATAAATGAGGCTAATCAGGAGCGTTCAAAATGGACTGTGAATCCAACATTATCTCAGTAGAATGGAAACTTGTGTTGAGGCTGAGAGAGCTGAGGAGGAGCGCAGATGGTGGGCTGGTGTTCGCGGATGTTGAGAAGCTGGGTGAGAAAGGGAAGAACGACCCGATCTTGGACAACGATTCGATAGGCATCACTTCGTTACCAAAGTGAGTAACGTTTTCACTTTGAGACAGAAGTATTCTGCTGAGAAGATCAATCTAGAAAGCATGTGCGAATCAACATACCAGAAGAAGTAGAAAACATAGTATTCTAAACATTTCTTCCACAGATTAGGTGGAGGTCGCCTCACTGTATATTATATCAATAAAACCGTTATGCATACCTGTGGATTACCACCTCCCTTGATCTCGAGTACGGGGATGTGTCTGAAGTAACACTGTTGCCAAATTGACAAACAGGAAATTTTGTGTTGAACGGGAAGGTACATCATCGTGTGAGCTTTTATAGGGGGTTGAGGATGGTAGTGAGGATTGTAGAATAAATAGGCATCTCTTCCGTAAGGTAATTCATCCCAGACGCTCCTCAGAACCAAAGGCGTATTAGGATCCTGAAACCGTACCGAAAAATTGCAATAATGAGTAGGAAAGAAGCAGCTATAGCTCTAGGATGAGGAACTTGCATGGTGCTAGAAACATAGGTAGGGATTTATGAAAACTCTAAGAACGTAACAGCAGCTATCAAAGTAACTCCTTAAAGTAGTTTGCAATTCCCTAATACAAATGCCTTGAACAGGGAAACCCTTGGAAACCTCGTTAGCCATGTCTCCAGTGCCCACTTAGCAATCTGGGCGAGGATTGCTGATTGTCTCCAGTCACATTTTATAAGAGATAACTTTCAAACTACTCAGCGTATTGTCACGTTGATCTCTTATTTTTACTTAACTTCATAGGACATCACATATAAGCTACAGCCGACTCTCAATGCTTTTCGTATTAAAAATGGTTATAAAAAGTAAAAAATGGTTAGTGTCCATGATTTCCAAGTTTCAAAGGTAACAATAGGGTTGGCTGATATAAAATTTTCTGGATCTCCCAATATTTGAGGCTACCACAGATTGAGGATAATAAATATATCTACATACATTATGATTATCCCTATATGTATAATCCTTAATTCTGGAACATGAGTGAAATGAAAGGGGGATCATGGGGTGGTTAATTAACTCGTGGGGGCTATTAATTCGTACAGGGTTATTTGAACTTGTCAGGAGAAGAAATGAAAGGTGAACTATTATTACAGAACTATATTATACTACCTATTAACATAGGTAGTATAAAATGGAGTGTGAAAAAACGGTTAACTGTATAGTTATCTAATGAGAATCCCCTTCATAATAATTTTATTAAATCATTACCTAAATAAGGTACTGCTGATAGTAAATTAGTACCTAACTAAAAGCTATTGCTTCACATAATGATATTTGACCTCAGCAAAACATACCCTAGGAATGCCGTTGCTATAATTAACAGTAATTAATAATATTGCTGCAAGGAATACCAGACAAAATTCAACGTAAGCAAACAGGTTTTATTAGCACGAAAAACATGCAAAACACTATAATTCCATCTAAACAGTGTGTCGCTATAGCAATCGGAATTTACCAACAAAAACTTTCCACCAGGCGTTCCAACCTCCTAACACCACTCCCCATCCTCTCTTCCCTGGTATGGTCTGCAGCCGTTCCACGTGCACTACTCACCTCTTCCTGCTGGGAAGCTGAATGTGAAACACGACATCTGTCACGCGCTTCCCCATGACGCATGGCCCAATCCAGGGTTTGTAGGCACCCCCGACAGTAGGTCTGCCCGCAAGGTCGGCGTTCTTCTGAAGGGTCAACATGGCTGGCGAGAACCCTCGTTGCCTGGTGGACAAACGTTCGACAGGTGAGGAGGGCCCAGGTCAGGTGTTCATCCGTCTTGCTGGTGGGCCCTAACCACCTTGCGGAGCATGTCCTGGAGGGTGCTGTTGAACCATTCAACAAGGCAGCCACTCTGCGGACAAAGGGGAGTCGTTTTCGTCTTCTGTACCCCAAGAATCTTCAGGGTTTCCTTGAACATGTCCGCCCAGAAATTCTGGTCCTGGTCCGTGTGTAACTCCCATGGGACCCAAAACCTTCACATAACATGCTCTACCAGGCCTACGGCTACGTCTCCGCCTGCTGATTAGGGACTGGGAACTCTGGCCACTTGTGAAATAGCCCAAGGTGACTACAATGTACTTGTTCCGCCTGATTGACTACGGTAGAGGTCCCATGACGTTGAGTGCCACACAATCGAAGGGTTCACCCACCAAGTACTGCTGCAAGGGAGCCTTCTTCCTCCAGCCTGAATTCATCAAGGCCCCCATTTCTGTGAATGAATGTTCTGGGCCCAAGTTGGTGACCACAGCAAGAGCCGTATTGAGCAGTGTAGCCATGAGTTGCACTGTCTTCTCCTCCTCCATCCAGCCATTTGCTCGAATAACCCTTTCAAACTTACCCAGGTAGTCTCCCCAGCCAGCTACCCCATTAAATTATCTGGGCTTTTTTAGCCCAATTTCCCTTGGTGCTGTTTTGGCTCCAAGCTATTCTACCTCTGGGTAGCTGCAGCGCATCGGGGTAGGCCCCTGGTCTGCCGCAGTCTCTTCTGGCCGGTTTTCTTCAGGCCCAGGCTGTCGGCTGTCCTCACGCCCTGCCCGCACTTCCCTGATGATGCCTTTCTGAAATCCCCAACAGTTGGACATTGATACCTTCCCGGCAACTCTCCTTCTCGAGCTGGAGCATCTGAAATGCATTTGTGAGCCCCTGCACTCGGTCGGTCTCGTCACTGGCATTCTTACTGAGTGTAGGTATAGGTACCACGTGGCCACTGTGCAGTTGCAGTCCTTCTGCATCCGGCCCCAGTTCTTCATTGTTGTTCATCATCTTCCACTCACGAATCACACTTCTGACACCACTGTTACAAGGAATACCAGAAAAAATGGAACGCAAACAAACAGTTTTATTAGAAAAAAAGAAACCATGCAAAACGCCCCAAATTCCAACTCCCTGTTTGTCCCTATAGCACTACAAATTTCCTGACAACTTTACACCAGGTAATCCAACATCCTTCATGTTATGCTTAATTTACATGATGAGTAGTAGATTCCCTGCCTGATATGGAGGTATAAACATATTATAAAGAACCACACCATGGGCCTCCTTTCCCACCATGGACGGGAAAGGAAAATTCCCCACCTCTTCCCATACTTATCTCAAAACTTCACAAACAAACAGTAGGTGACTAGTTTTCAAACTACTAAAAAATACTGTTCAAACTTGACAGGTGATGATCAAATGACAGGTAAGCATAAGACAAATAGATATTTAATTGCAAGCAAACTTGTCCACACGTTTCTCCTACCCTACGGCAACATCAGAGTCATTGGGTAGTACATAATCCGCTTACCCTCGAGGAGAAATGCCTGTCTCTCTCGCAGTCGAAAAGGAATGTATCGTAGATTGATGTCAATGCGCAATCCCACAAGACCGTGAGGTAAGTCTCGGTGAATTGGAAATAGGTCGGAAACTGATACATCAACTGCCAAACGCAGTCCAAGAAAATCAGGAAGACTGGAGACTGAAACTGAAGTTTTTGAATGAAAAAACACTGCACAACTTGAGTAAGTACAGATTCTCCCAGAGTTAAATACCTATATAATTCGATTCGTGTATGTGGTATTATTTATTCCTAAACAAGTAAATGACGGTACCTGTATGCTATCACTCGAGTAGACGTGGGCCAGTCTTGTGCAAAAAGGATGGCCCATTGCAACCCATTCACGTTGAATGAGAGACTGAAATCCTGTGATAGTGCGGTAATGAGGATCCAATAACATCTGGGTAATGCTAGCCACGACAGGGCACAAATCTCTCCCTTCAGACTCTGTAAAACCCATTTGGCCATTCAAGAAAGGTATTTTACGAATAATGAGGCTAACATCCTTCAATTTTCCACAGTAATTACTCGAGACTCGTAATGAAATATTCATCTAGAACATTAGTAAAACATTACCTTGCAGCACAACCGTTTCGTCACCATACAACCGTTTTGATGCTTTGAGGGACTCCCTCAACAAGCTGGAGACATACTGGAGCCACTTGGAGTTTTCTATGTGAGACCAGAAGTGTTGATCCTGGATCCAAAACTGTTTCAAATCCTCTGCAACAAGCGGTTGTGAATAACAATACCAGCATGAAGATTTAATTAAAGATAGAGTTATACGTGAGATTGGCGCGTATACTTGCCCGAGAACGGGATCACATGCACCCCCAAGGAAAACTTGTGGGAGATGATAGTAGGTAATAATTATAATAATAATAATTGTGCAAAAATTAATGAAGGTTGCTGTTCACATTCGATAGAATGTGAACTGCTCTCTACTAGAATGTTCAAATACGATACTACAATAAGAAAAATTGGAGTTGGACTCATTGGAGTCCCCTGATCCCAACTCCCTCGGCCTTGCATTCCTAAACTTTACAATCGAATATCAATCATCCTGGCACAGAGGTAGAGTGTCCAGCTGCCTACTACTTTGGAGACCTGGGTTCGAACCAATCGCACTAGTAAATGTTTTTTACCCCTTGCACAGCCAATATATTTGTCCAACACAAAATTTTACGAAGGTTCAGATGTGTGCGGAGAAACTGATCCACGATGTGACTGCGCAACCTCTCTAGTCTGATCTGCCCTAGCTATTTTTAATGTGCAGGAGGTACATGATTAAAGCAGGTACCCTCCCCCCCCCCCAACCAATAGGCTTTGGCCGTGCGCCTACCTTTTGATGATTACAAAAAGCTAATAGGCAACGATGAGGTTTGGACTCCAAGAGGAGTCTGTCGATGGTTTGGTTTGTACAATGATGACCAGTTGACATAATATAACAAGAGGTACTGAAATCTTGTGGTTAAAAAATACAGCTACGCAGCTTTGCAAAAATGTAAATTTTTGCATAGACCTTTTGGTGAGTCTAGGCTACGGATTACACAGAAAATCATTAATAAATCATTTACGTGTCATTACGGTGATATTGGTCTTAATGTTTACTTATACGAGATATAAAGGAACAGCAACATGAATAACTAATCTGTGTTCGAATGCAGAACTAGATTAGACAGTTCAGTTTATCGTTATTGTGTAGCCTACCAATGAATAATAGTCGTAAATAACCAACCAGCATCAGAGATATACCGTGAAACTAAATTTCAAGACGCAGCTTTGGTGAATAGGAACAAGTGGATGGGGATGTGTGGTAGTTTTGTTGATTATACCCAGCAACTACTCATCAAACGGACAGGCGTGGTGAATGCACTCTTCACAAACATTTCATTTTCATGCTCATCACGTTAAGATTCCTCCCAAACAACGCTTGAAGTGAGAAATAGATAATTTATCTTGTATTTCGACAGGTACCGTCTTGAAATAGTACAAATAATCATTCATATTCATTAGATGTGTACATCGGCAAAAATAAATAAGAAGGAGCGCACGAGTTACTCTGGTACAGTCGATTACGTGAAACATGGGACACTCTGCACTATTCACTTCGCTTTTATTGAGTTTGATGGTGAGTGACATTCTACTGTAGCTGGTATTGATACACGTTCTATTTAGTGGTAGATGAATCTATTACAAAAAAATAAGTGATAAATCAGTCAAACGAAAACATAGTGTGTTTTTGAAATTTATCAAAACGGGAAACTTATTGCAAAAGTTACCTAGGTACATAAGCCAAAGACGCCTAAGGTTCAAAATTGAAGAATGATATTAGTAGAAGTCTTACGTGATTTCATACTTTACAGTTTCTCAATAAATGCTGCAATAAAAGAGCAGAGACTTGGATAGAAGAATCAAATTTTATGGTTCTTTTGTAACTTTTATAAGGCGCGATTAAGCGTATAAATTAAGCAAACATTAATATCTTCTCTAGCACCAACAATGTCCAATTTAGCGAATTAAGCAAACATTAATATCTACTCTAGCACCAACAAATGTCCAATTTAGCGAATTTTCGAGGAAAATGAAGCTATTGCAATGGGTCCGAAATTTTTAGAACATGAATATAATAATTTATAATATAATTTAATTTTTTTATTTAAGCATTTTAATATAATAATCGCCTAATCATACGTATTTAAACCATATTTTTGAACAATTTTTTAATTTATTTGTTCCATATTTTTGAAATGCATTGTTGATCCATGTATTATGATATCATTATTGATTATTATTTAAGTCAGTACCCACAACAGAGCTAGGAAATTGAAAAAAGTTTCATTTTTGGCCTTGTCCAATAAGTTTACGTGTATACCGAGGTAGCGGAAGCCTTTTGACTTTTGTTTAGCTATGCTTTTAGAAATTGCGGCATTTTAATTGGATGATATAAATTAGAAATGGAGGGGCTATGTAAAATCCAATGGTATTCCTGGTACCGTTCCTTCATAAACCAATCCAAAAAAAGCACAACTTTCTCCAATATAATAGTTACATAAGGCTTTTTATGTGTTCATATTTTTCAATTAAAAATCTAACAGGGATGGAGAGTAGCTGGCGCCGCGACTGATGCAACAGAAGAAACTATAATGTTGAGGAATCACCCCTTACCAGGAGTGGACTACGAGCGGGACCCTGCACCAGCCCCACATCTGGTGCTAGTAACGAATTCTGGGAATGGAAGGCCACCCGTGTTCCAGCTTGACACCGTTCACATGAATATGGCGGAGCAGTTTGGAGTCTTAGGAGTTATTGCGCCCAGCCTCAATCAGGATAACCACAAGGCTGCTGAAGGACAGGGGAATGCGGAGAACCAAAGGGCTACAGGAGGACAGGGGAATACGGACAACCAAAGGAACCCGGGCAACAGGAGAAATCAAGAAGGGCAGAGGAACCAGGGCAACCGGAGAAATCCTGATGGACAAAGGAACCCAGGTAACAGGAGGAATCCAGACAGCAGAACGAGAACAGAGCAGACCGATGAACTGCACAGATTCAGCTGGTGGCGGACGTAGAAACGTAACCTCTATTCTACCATAATCGTGAGACAGCATACAAATTATACTGAATGGAACACGATCAAAGTAGCATATAAGCAAGTCAGTGGTCATTCAACATTTTTTCCTGAAAATACACGACTAACTCCACGGTAAATGTGGTTACCTCTTCTACCTTGTTTAACCCACTCACTGCAGAACACACGAAGCATCATGCAGTTTGAATAATAGAAATTATATTTTTTTGGTAGGCTGGAAAGATATGTTTACTGCTGGCGATCCACATTCCAGGTAACTAAGTGATTTTGAGATTTTAGGGTTCCAGCAACATTGTGGTCGTTCGTTCCACAAGAAAGTACAGGTTGACTGATTAGGGTGCTGGAGAGAATGAAATAAACAACAAACTAAAAAGTACAGCCAATCCACAGTTCCACAGAGGTAAGTACAGAAGTACCACATCAACATTCTCTATGCAGTATCAAAATGAAACTACGGATGATATTAAAGACTGAAAAACTGCTATATTAATGAAAAATAGCAGCTTTCAAGAAGTATTGTGAATTACAAAGGTAGATAGGTACGCAATTATGGAAAATAACAAATTTATTTGACTTTTTTGATCCTTCAAAAAGAGTTCCTTTCCTTTTTTTGATTTGTCCATTTGAGAAGGGTATTGGGAGGAGAATAATATTTTTTTTAACTGATGATGGACTGATCACCGAAACCGGTATAACAGGATATTTTTTGAGTATTAGAGGAAATAGACAACCTTCCAATAAACTCCATTTTGGTTTATTATTCTGTGAATAATACACCTATTTAATCGCTCAGCAAAATTTTTATAACACCCCCTCGTGGAAAACGATACCTCACACGCTCTGTCACTACGACAACAACAAAAAACCCGATTTCTACACCCAATTTTCACCTATAACACCCTTGGGTATATTCTGGTCGGGCTGCAAAGTTTCGGGACACAACTAGGGCCCAAATGTGCGAAAGAAAGATTTTTTTTAATACGGAAAATAAAGGTAGATATGGATGGTACGGCGGACGGATTGCACTCTGGTTTATTATTCTGCGAATAATACACCCATGTATTCGCTCAGCAAAAATTTTTTATAACACCCCCTCAAAATCTTGGTTTATTATTTTCAATAATGAACCTTTGGAATCGAGCATGAAAAAAAAACCTATTTTAACCCCCCCCCCCCCCCTCCCCAAGTTGATGGTTTACGTTTCAAGGTATGATGTAGAATCCGAAAATGCAATAAAAAAATTTCTCTCTGTACGCCTTACGCCGTACTTCGCACTTTCCTTAGTTACCATGAACCAAAATTAATGAGATTTGTTTTGTAGGTCATTTTCGGATTCTACATACCTTGAAACGGAAACCATCAAATTTTAATAGGGGGGGGGGGGGGGGGTTAAAATTGTTGGTTTATTATTTTCAATAAAGAACTATTATGATGTCGCTAACCTAATCTAATGAAGTTAAGACTCAGATCAAGACTTCTTTTTAAGAAAATCAAAAACTATTTTCTTCTTGATCATTTTATACGCGGAACTGATAATTTCCCGATGAGCTGGAGACTTGAAACCTCAAACATAGTTCAGAACTGGATGACAATGCAATACTGACTTGCTTTCTTATGTTATAGTGTTCTTGAGTCTATTAGGATATTAAAAATAATTATTATGAATAGATGTAGGGAAACTGGAGTAAACCTGGAATTTGCCACATGAGTCTGAATAATCTGCATAATTTCATCAAGATATTTAAAATCACTTACAAAATTTCACACACACAAGACTAGCACAAAATAATTATTTAAATAATTTTTTTAAACCACATTTTAAAACATGCTAAAATAATTTCTCGTAGCCATACAATTTCTCCTAGCCCAATACAGATTTATAACCACAGCCATTGTGGCGATAAAGTTTGATTATATGTATTAAAAAAAAAAAATAATAATATCATTGAACAACCAACTCGACTTCATACAGCCATCCTTGATTATAATCAGGTACTCCCTAGCGATGATATCTGGGCCAGATTTATACCATTTGATTCACGATCGTGTTGACGAAGCTTTTCGGTGCAAACGAACGGCTGGTCGTACAGTGCTCCGGGTGGTCTCAAAAAATTCTTTAGTTCAAGATAAGTTTAAAAACGTAATAAAAACCATTACCCTTATATTGAAAGTTTTCGAGCTACGGCGTTCTAAAAATTTCAACCCCTATTTTGAACCCCTAGAGATGACTGATAGTAACGCCGAGCTTCGAGGACCAACTAGACCCCGAACTATAAACCAAATTTCATCAATTTTGGTTCATGGTAACTAAGAAAAGTGCTAAGTACGACGTACGGCGGACAGACAGACATTTTTGGTTTATTATTTTTCAATAATGAAACTTTGGAATCGAGCATGAAAAAAAAGTTCTAACCTCCCTCAAAATTTTATGGTTTACGTTTGCACCAAAAAGCTTCGTCAACACGATCGTGAATCAAACGGTATATCATCACTAGGGAGCACCTGATTACAGTCACGGATGGCAGTATGAAGTCCAGTTGGTTGTTCTGCGATATTATTTCATTTGAAAAGTGATGGATCTATGGGATTTTGTTGGTAGGTACTTTTGAAACTTGAACAACCACTGAAGTATTTTTGATGGGTAAATTATTTTTACCCATTAACTCTTAATGGGTAAACTAAGGGCATTAACTCATAATTACACAACGGCTTATTATTTTCCTTGTGCTCCATGAATAACTACAAATAATTAATGATTGAATGCCGCGCATTTGTAGGAAACTTTAATTCCGGAGCCGGCTCCAGTACTCGATTTAGGGCTTTCCTGGGGGGAGGTCGAAGGTATTGACCACAGAAAACAGTGATCTACGCAGAAGGGGCATCTATACAGGTAAATAATAAACCTTTGTGTAATAATCTGCAACGTTTTTTATTGCATTTTCGGAATCTACATACCTTGAAACGTAATAAACCATCAGATTTTGAGGGGAGGCTAAACATTTTTTTTTTCATGCTCGATTCCAAAAGTTTGTTATTGAAAATAATAAACCAAAATGTGGAGGAATGTGCCCTCCACGTTTTTGGTTTCAAATATTAAAAGTATAAATAGTAAATTGAGTTATAAATGAGAAATTATTTTATACTTTCTAGTCCGGTTTAGATACGTGGTTAAAAAAAAAAATTATTTAAATAATCATTTATTTTGAAACCAGAGTTGTATAGAAACATAGAAATGATACTACGCCTAAACCTGACCCTAGCCTAAACCTTAAAAGCAATTTCAAACTATACTTCGTTTTGAAATGAATTGTCATAAAAAATAATATCAAGGCTACAGTTATATTGGCGCTGCGCACCGTATCTCCTAAAATAAGCGTGAGTCAGCGTTCACGATTAAAATATAGAGTAACAGCTTTGTCAACACAATATTTGTATACTTTGGAAATAGTGTCATGTTGATTTTGAACACAAT
The DNA here is from genome assembly GCA_954871275.1 of Leptopterna dolabrata. NCBI lineage: Eukaryota > Metazoa > Arthropoda > Insecta > Hemiptera > Miridae > Leptopterna > Leptopterna dolabrata. The sequence continues at coordinate 21,795,363 of OX940977.1, forward strand.
GAAATCAATGCGTCAAACTCACGGTCACACACTGAAACAAAGCAGCCTCCTATCTACCAGCAAAAACTACATAGTGCCCAGTGGATTTCAACAATCAATATATTTAGCATCTTCCTCTAGCCCCCCTCCCCTTCCCCCTTCTTAACATTTATTGACAATAAAACGACGATTGACGATAAAAACTTCACAAAGGTGAAAAAGTTGAGGATAGCTCAGTGAACAGTTCCATGAATCTATAAATAATGGGGATACATCAAACTGTAGAAAAATAATGCAGACAAGATTAGTTAAAAATCTCCAGCATTTAGACGAGAGTAGGGAATCTTCACTAGTATTTCAAAAGAACCTCATCTTTGTCCCGGGCATAGCCGACTCCATAACCTCAACGACGGAGCTGGAAAGGGGGGGAAACACTACGATCAGCGTGGGAGGGATGGAACAAGGTGAAACAAACTATTAGCAAACTAACCTGATTGGCTCCTGCGATATTATGTGGGGGAGACTAATGGCGCAGTTAAAATAATTTAGACGACAGATTTTGCGGTTTTCTCCACAACGTCACGATACAGTCGATCGACTTCAGAAGGCCACATCACGGTCCTATGTTTTTCACAAAACAAAATGAAGCAAATAAGAGCAGTTGTGATACTTTTGATGGTGAGTAACTGTTGAATGTACTTAATAAATTTACAGTCGAACGAATTACATCAATATTACCGTCATATCAGATTAAATTCGGTATGATTTATGACTTGTACAGAGTATATAATAGAACCTATCAATGGGAATGAAGGGGGTAAACGGCTAGTTTGTTAGTGACGCTTCAGCAGTACTCATGTAACAGGTTTAAGTATGCTAAAGGAGCTGCGGATCTCTGACAGCTTTAGCGATGTTATTTTGAAAGAAAAAAAAAATAGGTTTTACAAGTTGTGAAAACATGGGGTTAATAAGATAGTCAACGCTGTCTTCCAACACGCCAGAACAACTCTCCCTCGTCACCAAATTCAAATAAATTCAGGTCCATTACTCATGAAAATTTGAAATTAGAACCTTTCCTGCCCACAACGAAGGATGTCCAATGAGCACTTTGTTTGGAGTCTACCCGTCCTTCACTATTTTCGGACAGTTATTAAAATGGTTTTTCAAACACACAATTTGCAGTGGGAAATTCCAATGAATGAGAATTTTGACTCAGGATCGTATTTCAGGCCTTTGAAAAGCTCGAATGGCCAATTCCCATCCCGAAATCCCGAGCAGAATGGCCAAAAGCGGATAGAATGTTACCGCAATGACGTCAGAGGTTCAGGGTGCTGAGGACCACTTACTAGAATTAGAATTTAGAATTTATTTATTTCCACAGTTGAAGGCTCAGGGCCCCATATTACAACTGTACACATAAATAACATATAACAATTGCAGATGCCAGTATAATAGTAAAATAACTTCTTCTCTTTTTTCATTCACAAATACAATAAGGAAGAGTAAACATAACAATGCCTTGTTCAACCTATTATATTTTGAGAGGAACCACAAGAGAAGGACATAGAACATACAGAATGGGAAGAAGACAGAAAATGAATGGACATGGAAAGCGTGATAGGGAAAGCAGAAGAAAAAGAAAGAAGAAATTGTAGCTATACTGATCTCGAAGGAACCGGTGGACAGCAGTACTGAACAATCCCAGGGTGCGCAGCTCCCGAATCCGAGCCGGCAAGTCGTTCCAGGACCTCGCCCCCAACACCCTCAAAGAACTACCAAAAAATTTGTTAGAGGTGCGTATATGCTTTAAGCAAAGCGAGCGGCCCGATAGATCCCTCTCATAAAATTGGCGAAGATTGGTACCTAGGTGTGCAGAACCGTAATGTACCAGTTTGAAAATAAATTTCAGATATTGCACTTTTAAGTAACATACGATTCCACATCCGACTAACCTATTCACACGAGCAGAATTATGGGATCTAGGTTTTAAACGATAAGCGCATCAAATGCAGCAGTTGACCGCAACCTCAAGTTTTCTTCTGTTGGTGAAGATGAAGGAGTTAATGTAGAGTATAGAGCCGTAGGTAAAAAGAGGAATAAATAAAGCTTCATCTAAACAGGGTTTTAATTTCTCTGGTAAAATATGAAAATCTTTTCAGTATGTATAACGCACCGTAGACTTTTCTGCAGGTAGATGTTATTTCGCCCGTCCATCATCATATCTTTGTCAAAAATGATTCCAAAGTTTTTAACTCGTTTGCTGTAAGGTACTTCGCGTTTGTGCGGGTATAGTTCAGATAAATTATTGGTGTCTAAAGGAATATTATGGCTTGAGTTTTAGCTAGGTTTAAACAGAGGCTTGCTCTAGACCAGATACATTATTGAATGTGTTATTGACTTGATAGTTGCTGGGATGTCAGACAAAGAACATGACGTGTAAAACTGAATATCGTCAACATAATTGCGGATAGAGATGGCGATGCATGCGCAAGTATCCACGTCATTGGCGTAAATTGGGAAAAATAAGGGCCCCAGTATTGAACGTTGGAGTACTCCTCTTGCAATTGGTAAAGAACGTGTTGGTAAGGAACGTGAAAGAGATTTACCTACACGTACCCTTTGGAATACAACAAGCCTGCAGGTGGAAGATGAAGAATTAAGTAAATTTGCAAGTTTAAAAATTAGGATGTCATGGTCAATGAAGCCAAACGCGTCTGAGAAGTCTAAAAGAACCCCAACAGTAACTTTGTTATTGGCAAAACTTTCAAGGATGGATTCAGATACGTGAACAAGTGCTGTTATGCAGCTGTGCCCCTGGCGGGAATATGATAGGAAGGGACTCAGAGGCAACGATCGGTAATGTGAGACATCACAAACTCGAGAACCTTACAAGGAATACTTTGTGATATACGTTTGAATTCTTCCAAGGCATCAGGGTTATTAATTTTAGCTTTAGGGACAAAATTGGCTGACTTCCACTGATCTGGGAAACGAGAGAATTTAATGCAGCTATTGACTATGAAAGTTAAATATTTTTTAAAAACTGGAAATAATAATGTAACTACTATGACGTCATTTCGAGTTCTTTCCACCTGCTTATCGCCGACAAACCACTGGATACCCCATTGCACTGCACTGTTTCGGAACGCTCTCAAAGAGATCTTCCAGTTAAGAGAATACAAAAGGTGGAATTGCCGATTGAATTAATTAACTGCCGATTTGGAACTAACTGAATTATATTTTCAGCCATTGAATATATAATTACATACATGGATGTTCCTTCGCCGTCAAATTATGATATTGTTATAGTTTTTATTAGTAGTATAAAGTTGTACACGAATTCGAACACAGAACTGAACTTTTTATTAGTCACCTAAACAACTAGCAAATTCAACGGAATAACTCAAACAACTAATGCAGTAAACTCATAATATTTCATAATGGCTGTTACACGACTTCCTACAGGACGCCAAAACTTCCTAATTTCAACACAGCTCCATTCACCAAAGACCTGGATCTATTTTTGAGCCACGTCTAACTAATGTATTGGAAAATCCCTTACATAAGGAGGAAATTAAGCGGTTACTCAACCATGGGCCAATCCTAGACCCGGGGGGGGGGGGGGGGGTACATGTGATGAGATGGGGGTTCTATACAGACCAGCCTTTTTAGAACGATTCCCGACGAAAATTACGAAATAAGTGGGAGCTATGAGTTGACTGTTTCCTAAGATTATCAATCAACAAATTATTAAATAGTTTATCTGGTGGAATAAATCGGTTCCCATGAGAACACCGAAGATACCTCAAGCGTGGTTAGTACCTACTTGTATGGGTGACAGCCTTGATACGTCTAAGAGTCTATGTATGACCCAGGTGGTAACCGGACAACTTGTACGGTCGAGGGTCCGCCTATTGTTGAAAATGGAACTCCCGGACAACTTGTACTATAACAGGTAACTCCCAGTTAAAAGGAACAGTTCGCGGATGAGAAGGTCAACGAACAGTTACCTTGTCTTGACGTCACAAGGATAGTGGAAGAATGATGAGATTGGCCTTAAGGGCGAAAAGGGTGACGTCATAAGCGAAGTGGATGAAGGGTGATTTCCAGAAGGACCTGAGCCTTTTTTACAAATTAACATGCTTTATTGACTAGAATCAACTGTACAAGTAAGTATCGTCAACTTAAAGTAGATATCGTGCCACATAAGTGGCTGGCCGCCAACCTTACATGTCTAAATATAAAAAAAAGATCCTAACTGATGAATAAATTTAAAAAAAATAAAATAAAACAGAAAATGAAGGTTGGGAAAGGACTCGGTTTTTAATAAGAAATAATCTTTGCTATTTCGGTGACTAGTTCGTGGGAATTCATTTGGCTATTCAAGTACTTGGTGGCAATTGTATTATAAATTTCATTAAGTTTGAGGGTTTTCTTCTTCGTTATAACACAATTGTCTAGATCAAGATTGCACTGGTCCAACTGCACGTGCGAGATCTTAAGAGTAGCTGTGATGGGAACAGTACAAGTTGTCCGGGTATTTCCAACGTCCAGAGCCGCGAGTTGTGACAAAATAACAGTGACTAGGAGGAGCAGAGGAACAGTACAAGTTGTCCGGGAGTCCTCGTCGCAGGTATTGACAGTACAAGATGTCCGGGAATCGACCCAGGTATAGCTTTTGGGCGAACCCCTCTACAATCAAGGGGGCGAGGCTATGAGTAGCCAAGAGCGAAATGATCAGAACCAATTCTGGTCCTTTCTTAGAGATCAGCAGATTCGCGAGTCACAGTGCGACGCTGGCAGGGCAGTTGGATGTAAAGCCCACGCTTGAAATGGCGTTTCCTTACTTTACACAGCAGCCATTAGGTAGACTGTTTCACTACACGCATTCCATCATATAATGATCCCCAACGAAAATCTGGAGATGAGTGGGAGCTGACTGTTTCCTATTATTATTAATTTCATAGGTACCATTTTATAGACCGACCGAATACGTGAGGATTGAGCTTGCGGAGGACAGGTCATCCTAAAACCAAGTCGTTTTCCCAATCAGTTATTTTTATAGTTTCTAAAAAAATCTCTCTTCTACAGAGAGCGATGTTCTATGACCATTAAAGTGCCTTTAAAAACTGAACAATACAAATACAAATGAGGTGTAGGTATACAATCAACGTTCTGAACCACACTTTTTCCCCACCAACTCTAATCACCTACTTAAATACAGTCATTGCAAAACACAGGCAGTGACTCTCAACACAGTGCTGGAAGGAGGTATAAGTACTCAATAGGGCAGTTCACAATGAAACAGTGTAGCCATATTAATGTAATACGTGTTTCTATACAAATTATGTTGGTAGCTGTCAACATGGCCGAGTGCAGAACTTCCTCCCACAAAGTACATCATGGAGGAAGGTTCATGGACAACAATTATGGGGTAACACATTCTGTGTCTTCTTTTTTCTTGGTAAAATTATCCTTTTTCTATGGAAGTTAGAACACAGGATTTAGGTTACAAGATTCGATACGGTTCAGCACTCAAAAGAAACATAGTAAATTACAATATATTATGATGTTATAATAAATAAATAAAATAATAATGATTAAAGGAGGAATTATTACATCATATAGGTCCTACCTTACTAGACTCAAATCCTCTTGAATAAAATCGTTCCATCGTAATTTCTGCAGGAAAATATTCACCTCTGGCACCTTTGCAAACCTATCTAATCAACTCAGAAATGTACTTGGAACTAACATCCCTTCAAATCCACTATTTTACTGAACAAGCTCTTCTGTGTTCAATAATGAATTCTACGTTTGAACAGTTACTAGCACCCCAAATGGCTGTTTTTTAAATTGCTAACTGTATAAAATTATCACAATCCCCTATTGTCGGTTTTACATAATTTATTACAATTTTGGGCAATAAAAAAAAGTAAGTCATGAAGCATTTGAACCATATGAGCGGATCGTCGACCTGATACAGGTCGCTTCAGACACTACTGCAGATTAGCCTGTGCACTGTTCCCCCTCCTTTACACTCAACCAAAACATTATTTTCATGTTTGAAATTGGATATTCAGTCCGCGAATTTTCGCTTTTTATTAAGTTATTTAACGGTTTAACATTTTTTTCCGCACAAGATTTTTTCTTAGCCGGAAGAAGCTGAGAAGTTCTTTTCGCCGATAGGGGGTTTAAATACGGTAAGCAGCCCTATTTGACCATTTTTGGGGTGGAAACCCATTTGACTTTCATTTAGGACTGAAGGGAAAACCCTGAGTTAATTAACGAAAGCTGCCTAACAAACTTATCCTAGCAGCAACTTTTTTTACGATTTTTTTTCTTTTTTATTAAACACTTCGCATTTATTTAGATGATTACTAATTTTGATCTCGTGTTGTCAATTTGGTTGTTTTTTTCACTTATTCCTGAAGTAGGTAATCAAAGTTTGTTTCACTTCCAACTAAGATAACGTGTTTTTTCCCCTTAACATTGTCGACTTGACTGTGAAGAGACGTAATCCCGATATTTTTCTGTGGTTTATTACAACTTCTCAAAAGATTGGTTCCATGATCAGTTTTTGAGACAAATTTCAAAAATATAGGTCGTCAACTTGAGGGTATCATTGCCCAAAACGTGTTTTTGTAATCTAAGATAATTTTTTGGCTTCGGATTCAGAATCAAAATAAAAAATAAGATGTTTCATATTAAATCAAAATAAAAACAAAATAGGCCGCCAACTTGAGAGGATCATTGCTCAAATCGTGTTTTTGTTATCTAAGATAATTTTTGACTTCAGATTCAGAAGCAACATCAAAAATAAAATGTTTCATATAAAATGTTTAAAAAAATAAATAAAAAAATTAAAAAATCGAAAATAAGATATTTGCTTCATAAAGTAAGACGAAAAAACCCCTCTCCGAAAACCAACTTCTGCAAATTAAGGGTTGGGGGGAGGTCCTCTGAAGAAGAATGTAGACACGATGAGAGGATAGGTACACGCCCAGGGATTCTTATACTTTCACCGTCGGAAAGCGTGATCACTTCAACTCTGTGTTTTAATTTCTTGAACTTCCGGTAGCGTGAAGGTTATCTACTCAAACGGCCTCTATGGCATCAGTGTTATTACTAACATTTTATCACCCGTTCCTTAATATTACCAGTTCATATTGTTTAGGAGGATATGCCAGATAAATATTCTGACAACTTCCCATGTTCCAGTAACTTCACTGGTCAATCCACAAATTCATTTTCTTTGAAAATACACTAAAACACACCATCTTAAGAATAAAATCATGGATTCCTATATATGTGACCTGGAGGAAACATAGGGAAAAACGTGTTTCCATGTTCAAAATTTTGAATTTTGGCCAAATAATTGAACACTTAAGGCTTCTGGGGCTGTAATAGGTAGATAGGTTAGGATTTGTTTTATTCCGTGTTCACTGAATGTCATTTCTATCGGAGTCATAGTAACAACTGCAACACAGTAAAAACTGGCGTTTTTCATGAGCAAAAACGTGGAGAAAACGACTGTAAAAAGTCAATCATATTTATGATTGTCATGTTGTCACTCTTTTACGATGAACTACACGGTGATGCCAACCAAGATATAAGTATCTAACTAGTCATCCCGTCTTTATCAGCACAATGAGGGGATTAGTGGAAAATAAAGGTAAGGCATAATTACATCTGATAATGGTAGGTCAGGAGGGCCTGGAGTTATTATACACTATGACCAAAATTCAACCATTTTAAGGATTACACAAATCCAGAACTTAAGATTTCAATGATTACCTAGGGGTTTACTAAGTAGGTACATATTTATGATAACTAAAAGCTATTAGTCGCTGTAATTCTTATTCAACATCCCTGATTTCAGGCTCTGGCAGGCTGGGCAAATCCCAATTCATATTCGGTGAGTTGCTGCAGGAAAAATGCGTATCTAATAATTAGTTAATAGTCACAGCTTTGCTTCCCCAATACTGAAGGGAGAAAAGCCTTATACTTACTGATAAGAACAAGTTCCAGTTATGCGACAGTATGGCTATGTGAGCGAAGTCTGGTGGATTTTTAGCGGTTTTTGACCATCCAAAATTCATATTTGACCCACTTTTTTGAGGAAAATCTTTTCAACAGTAGGTATTCTTCTGTCTCGAGTCACAATTCAAGTCGTTTTTACATATTTTGTTTAAAGCGAGTTTTGACTCACTAAAACTAAATTATATAATCTGCTAGGTGATTTCTGAACCAGATTACATGCAAAACAGGCGAAAATGTCAATACTGACAGAACTAACCGTACCTGACCCGAACGAGCTCAAAGACTAGGCATTTTATAATATACCAAACCATTTGAAATGACGAGACAGCTGAATAAAACTCGCCATGTTGAATTCTTGAGTACAACCTTACTTTATTCAGGGTACAGAGGCAATAAAGTTTAACGAAGTACGTGAATGAGGCATTGAGATCGTAATATTCCTAATAACTCGAAGTAGCTCATAATAATTATTCATCGTCAGAGAACGTTACACTCCGTCTAAAATGAGAAAGTTCTGGAACCTGGTAAATCAAACTGTACACCGTTTTTAACAGGGATTCATGTTTTATCAACTGCAGGAATTAGTAACGCTACATAAACCTACATAAAAAAACGGAAAGCACTGGCGCGTGGGCTGAGGAAAGAATCGATCATCTGGACCCCAAAAACCCTTACACCATTTCAGCACTAGGATCGACATTTTTTTTCGTACAGCTATGAGAGTTTCAAGGTTTAACGCGCGCGCACACACACACGCGCGCAAGCACGCGCACAATGGTGACCCCCCTCCAATCTTTAGGACATTTTTTCTTTTATCTCGGGAAAATACTCTGTATGATTAATTTTTCCGTAGTTAACAGTTTCTTTGACTTCCTACATGATGATTTCTGAAATTAAAAAATTACCTACTTACTAAGTGAACCGCATAATATATTTTATTTTCCATGACATGATTTACAGAACAGTGAGAAATATCAGCTCTGAGTTTGCGTTTTTAATGAAAAGTCATATGGCCCGAACAGTCACAGTTTAGTCCAAAACTCCCTGCTATAATTTAATGTTGACCGCTCCGGAAAATGTTCGTACTATATTATCTAGATATATTATTCCGAACTAAAATCATGGGAACCCCCGCCTCCCACCACGTGTTGGTCTGTATCTGCCACTACACCTGCGCCTGCACCTGCACACACACGCGCGCGCACACACAGACACGGGTGTACGCAAACAAACAAACAAACACACACACACGCACGCACAGACACGGGTGCACGCATAGGCACAGACATGCGCGTACGCACGGACACTTGCGCACGCACAGACACAGGCACACGCACAGACACAAGCGCACACACAGACAGGCGCATGCACCGACACTGGCGCACGCACGTACAAACACAGACATACAACTGAGCTAGCCAAGATTATCAACAAAACAATTCAAAATCTTAGAAAAATTAAAGAAAAAGAAACCAAATCTCCACCCAAAAAATAACTCAATATCCCATATCAATCAAGTATCATATTTATATGAAATCCCAGATAAAACAAAACCATCAAACAAAAAATCGCATAGGGGTACTATGCGGGGAAAACTTGAAAAAAAAAAATCAATAATAATAATAATAACTCACAAAGACACGCGCGGACACACAGACACAGGCGCCAGCACAGACACAGGTTCACGCACAGACAAAGGTGTTTACAGAGTACATATTTATGATAACTAAAAGCTATTACTCGCTGTAATTCTTATTCAACACCCCTGATTTCAGGCTCTGGCAGGCTGGGCAAATCCCAATTCATATTCGGTGAGTTGCTGCAGGAAAAATTCATATCTAATAATTAGTTAATAGTCACAGCTTTGCTTCCCCAATACTGAAGGGAGAAAAGCCTTATACTTACTCATAAGAACAAGTTCCAGTCATGCGACAGTGTGGCTATATGAGCGAATTTTCCAAGTTTGGTGGATTTTTAGCAGTTTTTGACCATCAAAAATTCAAAATTCACCCACTTTGGGGGGGATTTTTTAACAGTAGGTATTCTTCTGTCTCGAGTCACAATTCAAGTCGTTTTTACATATTTTGTTTAAAGCGAGTTTTGACTCACTAAAACTAAATTATATAATCTGCTAGGTGATTTCTGAACCTTACATGGAAAACAGTCCAAAATGCAGGAATTAGTAATGCTACAAAAAACTACATAAAAACGCTACATAAAAGAGCGTTAAAAACTTTGGCGCATGGGCTGAGGAAGGAATCGACCATCTGGACCCCAAAAACCCGCACACACACAATAGGGACCTGAATAAGCTCAAAAACTAGGCATTTTATAATATACCAAACCAATTGAAATGACGAGACAGCTTAATAAAACTCGCCATGTTGAATTCATGAGTACGACCTTACTTTATTCAGGGTACAGAGGCAATAAAGTTTAATGAAGTATGTGAGAATGGGCCACTGAGATCGTAATTCCTCCTAATAATTATTCATCGTTAGAGATCGTTATACTCCGTCTAAAATGAGAAAGTTCTGGAACGGTAGATCAAAGTGTACACCGTTTTTAACCGAAGGATTCATGTTTTATCAACTGCAGGAATTAGTAACGCTACATAAACCTTTCACAATCGGTTGAATGGCAAATATTGACGGAGTAAACATCAAGATCGATACTTTCTACAATGTGTCCGGAACATTATTTAAGCTTTAAACTTTTGAGATCGTTAGTGTGAGGCTTTCCAGCATAATACTGATACACATATCTTCGGCAGTAAAATGGCAGAGATTCAACTTCTGAATACCGCATTTATTTTGATGGTAAGTCGTCCATTAGACTGATATCTCAATCAACCACCTACACTTAAATTTTTGTTTATTATTTTTCAATAATGAACCTTCGGAATCAAGCATGAAAAAAAATTATAAAAACTTTACCCCCACCCCATCACCCCTCAAAATTTGATGGTTTCCGTTTCAAGGTATGTACCTACGTAGAATCCGAAAATGTAATAAATTAAAAAAATTTCTGTCCGTCCGCCGTCCTTCGCACTTTCCTTAGTTACCATGAACTAAAATAAATGAAATTTGGTTTCCAGGTCCCATTTGGGGTCTAGTTGATCCGCGAAGCTCGGCGTTACTGTCAGTCATCTCTAAGGTGTGAAAAATAAGGGGTGACATTTCCCGAACGCCGTAGCTCGAAAACTTTTAGTAGAAGGGTATAGTTTTTAATGTTTATAAACTGATCTCGCACAAAAGAATTTTTTGAGGCCACCCGAAGCACTGTACTTCCAGCCGTTCGTTTGCACCGAAAATGATCGTGAATGAAACTGTATAAATCCCGCATAGATATCATTGCTAGCGAACACCTGATTATAATCACGCATGGCTGTATGAAATCTAGTTGGTTGTTCTGTGATATCATTTAATTTGAAGAATGATTGCTGTTTTGATTTTGTTGATAGGTCCTTCTGTAACTTGTACAAACGTAATGGTTAATGAATAACAACAAATGATTATTAATGAATGAATCCCGCGCATTTTCACGAAACTGTAATTTCCGAGCCGCCTCCAGTACTCGATTTAGGGCTCTCCTGGGAGGAGCACGAGGGTCGGTATTGACCACAGAAGACAGTGATCTACGCAGGAGGGGCATCTATACAGGTAAATAATAAACCGTTGTGTAATAATAGGTTCATTCGATTTCAAAAATTACGAAAAGCTTATTTCGCTCCAAACCCACATTAACAGCCTCTTTGGTGTCGGAGATCATCAATCCATCGGAAGTTGATAGTAGTGACATAGGGAACTGCCTAATTATCTTCGACAATGTGACCCCACAGTGGTTTACAACGGTAATTCGTGCTAAGAACCCTTACTTAACAAAGGCCCGGTTAAAGTGTCAATCAATTTCACTGGTACTAGTCGAGATACAATAAACTTCTACCGATTCCAATTTGTAATTTGAGTTGTTTTCGAGCTCTGATAGGCTTAGTGGATAGGAAGAACAATCATGGGATTATGATCCATCCCCAAATAAATTACCCCACCCGATACGAATTTGGACATTGCCAAAGTGTAGTAGCACAATTAGACCTAAAACTGAATCAAATGCGAAAACACCATGAAAATCGGATGTAAATCACAGCCTGTGTATCGTACCCAAATTTTGTCACACACTCCCTCGCACAAATAAACGCACACATGGATTTTTAATGATTATATTTAAGAATGGTCTGCAGCGGATTTGTTCGTTATTTTTTTCTCCATGCTTTAGGTTATTCCTCTCCCTCAAAAATTGAAAACAACAGGGGTAAACATAACAGTAGGGGGATTCAAAGGGGGTGCCCCTAACACCCAAAGAACTTAGTAATGCCTAACCACATGGAAGGTCGCAGCAACCAAAGTCGAAGCAGTTTGCAGAAAAGGAAGAAGGGAAGCCCAGTGGAAAACTGAACACGGACACAAGCACTCACATGGCAATCCCAACAGTACAGGCATTTTTGTGATGGCGTGGTAAATTGGGCTCCCTAACCAAGCATATTCTTCCTCTCTCACGACCAGCATAAACTGCATCGTCTGACCGTGTGATTAGGCAAGGATGAACTAAAAGTATAAAAATAACCTAATAACGCTAAAACACCTATACAGTAGCGGACTCACGACATTTTTTCCAAACATTTAAGAAGTAATACATAATGCATTCGAAAAACAAAAAAAATAAGTTTTTTCTGAAATCGATATCTGTAATACTTTTCACCAAGTTACTCCTGAAAGATAAAATCAAAGCAGTCACGAAAACCAGAGCGTGACAATAATATTACAATATCCAACTCTGTTCTATCTGAACCCGAAAGAAGGTAAAGGAAATTGATAGTTTCAACAGTTAATATCCAGTTTTTCAGCAGGCTAAAAAAGAAGTCTTAAAAACTCGTAAAACTATAAAACGAAATGGCTTGAATATTTTTTATATATTTTTTATATATTCTTTTTTCCACTTTCTTCAACTCAAGGAACGTCAGGTTTGGTTCAACCTCTAACCAAAATTAAATTACAAAGTCGGAACCTTTGTAAATTACAAAATTAAATTATAAAGTAAAAACAAAATTGAAGTAAAATTTAAATTAAAGTAAAAAAAAGTTAATTATAAAGTAAAAACTTTATGATTATTTTACTTTAATTTTTAAAGTAAAATTAAAATTAAAATAGTAAAACTAAGCAAAATAAATTACGAAGTCGGAACTTTTGTAAATGCCTACTTTCTTTCTAACCTGAAAATGGACTGCACTTTTAGGTACCAAACTAATTTGAAACGTGATTTACGGACGGACTGACCGAAAAAGGGAAACTAAAGGCAAACGTAAAGACTGAAGCGTTTGCTCCAATAATTAATTTGGTAGGAATAAAAAGATTGAAAGCTAGAATTTCGGTGGGTTTCTGAGAGAAACATAATCGCAGTAAGTTGGAATAGGTAGCGAAGCAATTACCCAAACCGCAAAGTTCGTCAAAATATCTTGTGCAGGCTTCTCTCTCCCCCCCCCCCCCCATTCCGTGCACACCCAACGTACATACGCCCCATACTCATTTACGTATCAAACAAATTTTCCTTGCTGAATGAACTTATATCTCAGAAGTGTGTTCGGTAAGAGCGGTTGTTCCTAAGGGTTCATCTAACTGGCCCCTGAAGGCAACTAAGAATGAAAAATTCCAGTAATTCAGATTGGCTTAAGGAGTGAATTTTCAAAGAAATAGTTTGGGAAATCGAGAATTTAAACAAAGGGTCTTTCGTTAATCTGAATGAACATGACCATATGGGCGGCTGCGGCCCAATACGACTGGGCATGCGTTGAGACCAGAGTGGACGTAGTGCGTAAAAATTACGTAAAAAAATCATTTCTGGGTGTTTTGAAGAATAATTGCTGTTTTGATCACTTGATGCAGCCTGGACGTGCTGAAACTACTCGCAATCGATTCAGCAACCAAAAAAAATAAAAAAATAAAATAAAATAAACAATAAAAAATAAAAACATGGGAAACGACACCTAACATGCCTACATAAAAAAAGTGCAATTTTTTTGGATTTCGGACTAAAATTTTGTAAATTTGGTAAGCTAGGTGCGCCTAATCGGAATGGTACTAGTTGCAATCGATTCAGCGCCCCAAAGAACATGTTTGGCAACACCTCACATGCCTATGTTGCTGAAATTCATTTTGTTTTGATTTTTTGGACCAAAAATGTGTAAATCTGGACCGCTGTGCACACTGCGACCGGGCCGAAAGAATTTTTTACCATGGAAATTCAGGAGCCTGTCGTGCGGATTACACACATTATATATATATAAAATAAATATACAAAAAAATGAAAACCTATAATTTCGACCTCTGATGCATAATTAAACGGATTTTGGAGGGGTTTTCAACGCAAAGGGAGTGTCGTGATTCCCTCACAGAAACCAATCCTGTAATTACGAGAAATTTAACCAAATAAACACGGATAACGTTGAGCTGGTCAACACTGAGGGTTTTCCCCAACCGTGTGACAGAGTGTAACAGAGGGGGTGGGCCCTCAAGAGTCCCCCCCCCCCCATACAAGAGAGATTATCACCGGTTAAGAAGGGATATCTATTAGGCTTCCCCAAGCGACCCCGTCTCCACCGGAAGAAAAAGTATATCGAGAACAGCCCACGCTGATACACTCCTCCCCACATGACATACTTCTGGGTAGCAGAAGTATGAGAGGGAAAAGGGGAAAATGAAAAGTAGTACGAAGTTCTGGAACAACTTCAAGATGACTAACCTCCATCGTAATGGTACTACCTCAATAATATTTTACTGGTGGAGAACAAAGCTCCTACATACGAGTATTGGCGGATTATGCCGTCAGAGGTTTTTGTCCAGTGAATAAATTGTGCTCATCTGGGCAACCTCTAGGTGATCAACCTCCATCATTGGGACAACTATTGGGACTTGTCAATTGGGACATGGCATCAATCGCCTTCTAATGAGCTCAGTATATTTTAATTATACTGACACTCTTAAGGGTGGAAAGGGGGTGGGGAAGCCAATAGATGTGTGTATTATCAAAGGGACAGGTTGTTAGTAAAGGAATCCTTCTGGGAAACCTTTGGGCTTATCCTTCTGGTAAGCCCACAGAAAGTGGATGGAGTATGGTGAAGTGCTCAGCGCATACTACCGAACCACGCTCTGC
Organism: Leptopterna dolabrata; assembly: GCA_954871275.1. NCBI lineage: Eukaryota > Metazoa > Arthropoda > Insecta > Hemiptera > Miridae > Leptopterna > Leptopterna dolabrata. The sequence continues at coordinate 21,810,591 of OX940977.1, forward strand.
TACCATGTGACAGAGTGTAACAGTGGGGGTGGACCCTTGAGAGTCCTCCCCCCCCCCCCCCCCCATACAAGCAAGATTATCACCGGTTAAGAAAGGATATCGATTAGGCTTCCCCAAGCGACCCCGTCACCACTGGAAGAAAAAATGTATTGAGAACAGCCCACACTGTTACAACCGCCAACTGCCTCAATGGTCGTAATGGCCGACTGTGGACAGGGGAGGGGTGGAAAAGTCCCTATAAAACCAGCCCTTCTGGCCCAGCTCTTCATTCGACGATCCGACCCCCGACTTACGAATTCTCTCTCGCCCTCTCTCTCTCCCTCTCTCCTTTGCTCGCACCTGCTGTGGTGAAAACCACGGGGTGCACTCCAAGTATCTGCTGTGGTGAAAACCGCGGGATACCTCCTTCTCCACTGACACCAGCTGCGGTGAAAACCGCAGCGTGTTAGCTTCCATCCACCCAGTGTCTGCTGTGGTGAAAACCGCAGGACGCCTTCCTCTTCACTAGTACCTGCAGTGGTGAAAACCGCAGGGTACTAGCTACCACATTCCAGGCGCCTGCTGTGGAGAAATCCGTGGGGAGCCTCACCCTATAGCACCTGCTGTGGTGAAAACCACAGGGAGCTAACCTTCCCTACAACTAACGCCTGCTGTGGTGAAAACAGCGGGGCGTTAGTGAAAAGACTTCGAAGGAGCACCTCCTTCCTCATCCGCCATGTTGTGAGCATCCAGCACACACCCGCTCACAACAGGGAGCATCTATGGAATTTTGGAGCCAAATAGCTCAATTTTCTTTCAAAATTCGCCAAAATAAATACTGAATTTGTCGAGTTAACCTTACGGTATCTCAATTCACAATGTTTACGACTTAGCTAGTAAATGCCTAACCTTCTCCATGAGAAAATCCTTTCTCAGCTGGGAGTCAGACCCGGGCCACTAAACGAGTGGCTTCAGGCACCAACGCCTTAAACCACTCGGCCACGTGTAATGGCCTCCGTGAAGGCAACTTTCAGTTTTAGACAGCGCAGGTGACCTATTAATATTTAATCATGTGTTTTACAGATGTTCGGATTAGGACAGTCAATCGGGCCAACCTCCATCGGTGTGATACAGGTGAATGGAAAGACAGAAATATCTTTGGATGGAGTGAACATCGATTTATCCAAAGCGAATATCGTGCAAGATGATGCCTACAACGTAGTATTGTCACCAATTGAAGCGCCGGGCGCATTGATAACAATAGGCAAGATGGAGGCGGGGAAAATTATAGTGGATTATAAAGGTCAACATTACGAGACCATACGGCCACAGGATGTTGAAAAGATGGTCCACTCGAATATGGCTCAAATGAATCTACAAATGCAAGAAATGAGGCAACAGATTCAAGACATGGAAAAGCAAATGTTTAGTCAGTTCAAGTTCCCTCAACCATTCATGGGAGGGATGCCAGGTTTTTTCCGATGAATAATGTTAACTATTAAGGATACTTTCCATAACCATCCACCAATAACATAATGTAAACCGCATGCTCAGGTAAGTGAAGAGAATATTCGAAACTGTGGAATGCCAAAGTAATAATGGGACAAACTTACAGTGTGAGAAAGAAATATTCAATAAATATTTGAAACCATGATTTTAATTACTCTATCAGATCAACTACAGAGAAAACAAAGTGAATTATTATTATTATTAATACATTAAACAATAAATAGCTGTATTGGTAAAGAAACAGTTTACTAACTCCCAGCATCACCCTTTCTGTTGCAAGTATTGGAACGGTGCTTAAGACTAAAGATATTCAACGGATGAGTTGTTTTTCGAAAATTTTTATTGAAATAATACCCGTCAGTGCCTTTCGAAACTTCATTGAGGAGTGAGGTCAAAACAAAGGATAGCAAGAGGAATGAGGATGATTCAGGAACACTTGACATATAACTAGGTTATGTAATAAACTTGGATATATTTGTTTAGTTGTGGTTATGGTTAAATAACACTCACGACACTCTATTTTACAATTTTATTATTGTAGCTACAAACGCTTGAAATCTAGGTTAGAGAACGGGAGCAGTGAAACTCGACTAATCAATACAAAAAAGGTCAGCCTCGCTTCATACCTACTTCAACAAAGGTTAAGCTCCCAAAATTCATCTTTTATGAGTCAAAAACCTGGAAAATTGTCTGAAATCACCATAAATTTGTATAACACTAGAATATTAGCAGGTGAATCAAGACAATTAAATGGCACTACCAATATTCAAAGATAATCTTTAAAAAAAAAGGGGGGGTGGAGCCGAGGTCGTGTTTTTGGGGGCCAAAATGGTGGAAACCATCTAAAATAACTATTTCAGTTACTGCGCATGAAAGAAACAATAAATGAACAGCAACATTTCTGTAGGTATGTCCGATAGAATAATAAACCCTAGTGACGAGGACTCAGCAGCGTTTACAACCATTTTTCACCCATAACACCCTGGGTGTATTTTGATCGGGCTGGCAAGCTTCGGTGCACAACTAAGAGACAAATGTGTTCCCAAATGGGGACCCAAACTGTGTGCGGAAGAACGACGATTTTAGACCAAATTTTAACATAAATTCAAGGTTGAAACTAAGTTAGAACCTCAATTTTCCACTCTGGTCAAAATCGACTTCATATCCGGTCCTCGTCCTAAAAAACATGGAAAACGGTACCTCACAAGCTCATGTTACTAACACACAAAAAAATTTTATCCTCATTTTTCTCCCATAACACATTTGGGTATATTCCGATCGGGCTGCAAAGTTTCGGGACATAACTAGGGCCCAAATGGAGCTTGTGTGCGAAAGAACAAATTTTTTAGACCGAAAATGAAGTAGATGTGGGTGATACGGCGGACGCACATTGCATTTTTTAGAATCTAGGCACCTTGAAACGTAAAAGAAAAACAATTTGAGGGAGTGCTATAAAACATTTTTGCTGAGCGAATACATAAGTGTATTATTCACTGAATAATAAACCGAAACACAGTACAACACATTAACTACTGGGCACGTTACGAACTAAATTACCGCAAAGAGTAGACCAAATTACCGTAACATCATCTACGATAAGTAGGTATTAATATTAGTGATACCCCAACACTCCCTAGGAGTGTTAATACTGAACACATCGTTTCACTCATGATGAGAGGGGGGGGGGGGGGGGGGGGGGGGGGGTATGAAATTACTCAATCAATTACTCAGTACCTATAGTCCAACTGTGGACCAACTGTGGATTATGCAGTTTACAGGTGACGTCTTCTACAAATTATTAACATCCTGAGCTGACATCTAATTTAACACAGGTAATGAAATGCGACGATTAAGAGTAAGAGGTCCTTATTTACTGTACCCAACCAAAACGCTGCAAGTCCTCGTGACATGGGTTTATTATTCTACTGAACACATCTACAGAAATGTTGGCTGCTCATTTATTGTTTCTTTAATGTGAAATAATTGAAACAGCCATCTCTGATTGTTTCCACCAATTTTGGCCCCAAAAACACGCGTTAGGTACGCTCCTTTTTTTTCAAATTATCTTTGATCACTGGTAGTGCCATTTAATTATCTTAATTCACCTGTTGACACTTTTTCTGGTGTTATTAAACAAATTGATGGTTATTTCAGACAATTTCCCAAGTTTTTGACTCATAAAACCGCTGCAAATTCCTTGTCACATGGATTTATTATTCTGTTGGACACACCTACAGAAATGTTAGCTGTTTTTCTTTCGTGTGAAATAATTTAAATCGATATTTCTGATTGCTTCCACCAATTTTGGACCTAAAACACGAATTAGGTACGCCTTTTGGTTTATTATTTTCAATAATGAACCATTGGAATCGAGCATGAAAAAAAAAAAATTCTTACCCCCCCTCAAAATTTGATGGTTTACGTTTCAAGGTATGTAGAATCCAAAACTGCAATAAAAATATTTCTGTCTGTCCGCCGTACGCCGTACGGGCCACTTTTCGTAGTTACCATGGAAAAAAATTGATGAAATTCGGGTTATAGGTTCCGTTCGGCGTCTAGTTGGTCCTCGAAGCTCGACGTTACTGTGAGTCATCTCTAAGGGGTTCAAAATAGGGGTTGAAATTTTCAAAACGCCTATACCAATTTTTACGTAAATATTTTTACGGTTTTAAATAGTTCTTGAACTTGCGAGTTTTTTAAGACCATCCGGAGCATCGTACGTCCAGCCGTTCGTTCACAGTAAGGCCCCGAAGTTTGCACCGACAGGCATTTTCGACTCCAGTGTGAATGAAATTGTATACAATTCAAACCAAATCTCGTAACCAGAGACGCGCCCACAATAGGAATTTGTGAATACGGCCAATCATTGGTAGGGATCACCTGATTATATTGGCGGAGTATGAAGTCGAGTTGGTTGTTTTGTGATATTATTTAATTTGAAAAATGATGGCTCTCTTGGAGTTTGTTGGTAGGTAGTGAAACTTGAACAAACGTTGAAGTATTATTGATGGGTAAATTATTACTACGGTAAATCATTACTCAACGGTAAATTATTACACAACGGTTCATTATACTATCTACGTAGAAGGGGCTGGAGTTTGTTGGTAGGTACTTTTGCAACTTTTTTCACTCCTCATCAACAATTTCTTTTCAGAACTTCATTATGTGTGTTTCTTTTTGTTAGGTACTGTTTGTCATCGGCAGAATTATTTTAGCAACTAACTCGTGATTTAGGTAGGTACCTAGTAACGAGTACGGGGTTAGGTACTAACCTACGGAGGGTCTGCGATCTGCATAATATGTATATAATAGAATAGTACATATCATATTATATAGACGGGTTATCTATACATAGAGCTGTGATCTGTAACAGAAGGGTATTCTATACAAAATAATAAACCGTTGTGCAGGGATTTGCAGCGTTTTTTAGCATGGAACATGCTTTAGCCTTGGACTAACTAGTCGAAAAACGTTACGCGGGATGGGTGACCCGGAAGTGGAACGAAATTTTAACGATGATTTTCACGTACAACCGAGTAGTTGCCAGGGAAATGAAACTTCTTTCATTTTCATCGGACAAAAATCGTTTTCCATTCGTTGGAAAGCTCTTGATTTATCACGAATTTATTTCGTATTTGTTCTTGGTATTTATTTCCTAGTTTCATACTATAACTATATAAATGAATGTTATAAATGGATAGTAAACAATGACGCTTGTTTGGTAGTCACTTGGTTATAGATACGTAGTGGTGAGTCCGTAGTGGTCATCCGTTCACAAGTTTCTATCTACTCTAAAGTTAACATTTTCAGCAAAATGAATATGTTTCAATCTTTTGTTTGAAAAAACTCGGAACGCGGCTAAAGCATGTTCCATGTTTCTTGAATTTTAGCCGTAGGCTCTAAGCAGTAAGCATCCGGGGGTCCAGGGGGCTTGCCCCCTGGCTAGGCGCGCAGCGCCGAGTTTTCTCAAATTATCTTTGATCACCGGCAGTGCCATTTAATTGTCTTGATTCACCTGTTGACACTTTTTCTAGTGTTATACAAATGATGGTGATTTCAGACAATTTCCCAGGTTTTTGATTAATAAAAAATCGATTTTGAGAGCAGAACCATTGGTAGAACCTCAATTTTCCACTCTTTGGTAAAAATTGACTTCATATTCGGTCTTCTTGTCCCAAAAAACACGGAAAACGATACCTCAAACGCTCATGTTACTAACATGTTACTAAAACACAAAAAATACCTATTTCTATACCCATTTTCACTCATATCACCCCTCGGTATATTCCGATCGGGCTTCAAAGTTTCGGGACACAACTAGGGCCCAAGTGGAGCTTGTGTGCGAAAGAACGAATTTTTTAGACCGTAAATAAAGCCGGCACACGTGATACGGCGGACGGCGTACAGCGGACGGACATTGCGTTTTTGGAATCTACTCACACTGAAACGTAAAAGAACCAATTTTGAAGGGGTGTTACAAAAATTTATTGCTGAGCGATTACATAGGTGTAGTATTCACAGAATGATAAACCCAAAATCAATTTTGGGAGCAGAAACTTTGGTAGAACCTCAATTTTCCACTCTGGTCCAAATCGTCTTCACATCCTGTCTTCTCGTCTCAAAAAACATGGAAACCGATATCTCAAAAGATGGTGTTACTAAAACACAAATATACACATTTTTATACCCATTCTCAATCATAACAACCCTGGGTATATTCCGATCGGGCTGCGAAGTTTCGGAACACAACTAGGGCCCAAATGGAGCCTTTGTGCGAAAGAACGAATTTTTTAGACCATAAATGAAGCCGGTACGTATTATATGGCGGACGCCGTACGGCGGACGGACATTGCAGTTTTTGGATCTACTCACCTTGAAACGTAGAAGAAAAAATTTTGAGGGGGTGTTATAAAAATGTTTTTCTGAGCGAATACATAGGTGTATTATTCACAGAATAATAAACCATAATAGTGAAACGGTGTAGGGGGCGAGAAATGCCATACTACGTGAACAATGAGCTACTCTTGAATAATAATTCACTGTATATTTCTGTTTAAATGTGACCAGAGACCAGAAATGATACCTGCACACAATGACCAATTTTCTTTCCTGAGAGAATCACTCAATGAACAATTTTAAACTGCCCAAATATATCTTATCAAATGAAAAATCACTCACCAGGGATGCAGAGTTCACGGAGTTTATTGTACGACCAGTTGATATCTTTGGGAGAAGGCATGTCTTTCGTTAGGTCAATTATGAAAGGCTGGGTGTGTTTTGGATGACTTTTCCTAACTGATTCCAACATGATGTTTTCCTGAACCCTGACCATAGAATAAATAACAACGATAGAATCATACATTGATGAACCAATTAACCAATTTTTTCAACATTGAGATGTGTAAGGCAATCTCTACATAGTACATAGATAATATTACATCAAGGTTCACTCAAACAGCTGAAACGGAAATACGTTTCTATCCTCGTCTCCAAGGGATGTACTCATAACTTTTTCGAATAATCTAGAGAATAAGTACCCACCTGTCAGTAATTGTTGGCATAATGTCAGCCATTCGAACGAGAGAAGAACCCGTGGGGGATGACCAACACCAAACAGGAGGGCGTCCTGAACAGAAGTGTCGCGATGCTTGCAGAAGTTGATAATCAAGCACCTTGTCCGGGACAACCAACCATTTGGGTAATCTATTTAAAAAATAAATAAAAATCATCAATCATTGGGTTTCTATAATGTATTTGTACTGTGTATTATGGTGTACTATACTGTGGCAGATATTTGTGTGTGTACGGGTCAAAGTGGGCTTCCGTCAGCTTCCTCTCCCTTAGCTGTGGGGACAGGACTGCCAAGTTTAGGGGGTAAGGTATGGTCCCTATCAAATTATTGTGAAAAAAGGGTGTAATAGGACGAGTCACCACCAACTTTAAAAAAAAAATTACGAAAAAAAAAAAAACGAAAAACGAAAATTACGATCGGCAACTCTTTGTTTAAAATTTTGAAAAGAGGTCTGTTGGGAAATTTAAGCAGCACCGCGCTCCATAGCTGCATCTACATGGATAGTGCTGCCACCTAGAAGGAAGAACGAAGTTGTCTACGATCCATGGGATTTTGAAGGATCCATGATTCCCCAACAGATAGAGCTCTCCATCTTTTCGATGTCGCTGAAACTTTTTTTTTTTGTCTATGAGCTGAAGTAGCAACATTCACATGGTCCAATGTAAAAAAAGGCGTAGTTTTTATGTAGCATAAACAAGTTAATTTTGCATGTACACAAGTAACGTTTCGTCTACCTTCTTCCTCGCATCTCATAACATATTTTGGTGACCCCGACGTGATTATAAGTGCAACCAAAATCACGAGTTCAGAGAAGAAGATCGCCATTCGCACAGTTACAAACACTGCCACCAGTGCAACATCAAAAGACTGTGAGTCATGATTCCACATTCATCCTTGAATTTCCTTATCCTTATCTCACTTACTGATTGAGTTGGTCACTGTTGTTCAGTTCAGCTAGCTTAGTTAATTCGTTACATAGTAAGCAAGCAAGCCAAGTTCTCGCAATCAGTAGGTACCTAACCTATTGATTCGTCACATTACATTATTTGATTCACTTAATCCTCAAGATCCTCAGTGCGCAACAAACGTGAAATTACGTTTGGAAAAATTAGAAAAGCTCTGGGTCGATTTTGATATTGTTCAATCACAAATTGAAACAACAGATTCTTCCGACAGTGAGGCACATGAATGGGAAAACTTCAAGAAATCGCATTTCGATATATCGGCCAAAACGAGCGATTGTATTTCCGCGCATCGCACATTTCTCAAGGGGAGCTCGTCGTCAAGTAAGATATCGCATCCCACTCTGCCTCTGAACCTTGTCAAGTATTGCAACCCCCTCAGCTAGTTAAGGCGCCACCCGCCAAATTCTTGCATGCAGGACCAACACACAACAGTCTTCTCTCAATGAAACTACCACGTATCAGTTTACCCACCTTTTCTGGTGTAGTTCATGAATGGCTTCCCTTTTATGACATGTGCAAGGCGCTAATTCACAATAGTAGCGATTTATGTGATATTCAGAAGTTGCACTATTTGAAATGTTGTTTGCAAGGAGATGCTGCAAGAATTCTTAGTTCAGTCGACTTAGTTTCATCAAATTACCCAATCGCTTTGAATTTATTACTTGAAAGATACCACAGCAAAAACATAATAGTTCAACGACACATGAACGAATTATTTGAACTGCGCAAGGCACAAGAAAAATCGCACATGTCTCCAGAACAACTACTGGATCACTCAGTCAAACACGTTCATGCTCTCAAGGCACTACATCAGCCTACACAATTCTGGGATACAATTTTGGTGTTTTTAACAACATCAAAACTGGACTCAGAAACCTTTCGCTTGTGGGAGGAAAAATGGTCTGGTAGGTTGGCGACTTACGAGGACATTGTCGACTTTTTAGAACATCGTTGCCGGGTCCTTTGGGTCGTTGACGAAAGTCATCTCATTTTCCACCCAAAACTGAGAAAAAGAGCAGTTGTGTTGAACAAAACGCTGCAAAGTCCTTGTCACATGGGTTTATCATTCTAGTGGACATACCTACAGAAACGAAAATATGGATTCGACCGCTTTTCAGGGGCTGTGCTTGAAGTGTAGCTGAAATATAGTGAATTGGACTCTTTAAAGTTTGAAGAAACCGAGAAAACTTCACAAAAACACGTTTGTTCCCTTTCCAATTGAAATGGCTCATGAAATAGTGTGGTCCGACTTCGCTACCAGCACCATATGTAGCGATTCTATTTTAGTCTTGGCCTATATGAAGGATACCAAATCACAATCAAATTAACGATTTTTGATTGTGCGAAAAGACTAGAAAGAGAGAAGGTCACCGTACTGGCGATATAGTTACCCTGTGCAACGCACGGGTCATTTTGAAAGTGCAATGTATTCGTACTTATTGTAATCACCGTCTCTCGTATCGCCGACCGTTCAAAATGATTAAAACAAACGCTTTGTTCTGAAACCGGGAAGAACAGAGAGCCTTTCGTGCTCGCAGTAATTTTCCCTTTCACGTTCGAGGGTCAGGTTCGACTTGGTTAAGAGAATTTCTGCATTATTTATATCACGAACTTTTACAGGGCGGACGAAGAATTGGTAATTGGAGGGAGAGGAAAACGCCAATTAGCGAAGGGCGAGCCAAGGGAGGGGAACCAATGAGATAAGTTTTACTGGCTCGTGACACCTGCTGAGCTAGGAGTAAGTAGGTCAGGACTGAGGCGAGTGAGCGCTGAAAGGATTGAGGGCTGTGGAATTTCGATATTTTCGTTACAGGGAGAGAGAGAGACCAATTTCGAGGTTGTCACTCCAACATCAAATATAACGTCATTTTGGCTAGTTTTCAGAGGAGCGAAAATTTACTGAAAAATGTTGAAAAATCTACGCACCTTGAAACGGAAAAGAAAATGGGAGAACATGAACCGCTGATGAAACAAACGGTGGGTACAGCTTCCGTACAAGTACGCAACCACGAGGGACATTTTATGTCTTAGCGCCCCCTCCCGCACCCACACCAAGTACTTCGTACTTAATTGTTTTGGTCAAGATTTCCAACGAATGGTAAACTCTGTCCTTGGGCGGTCACAAATGACAAAGAATCACGTTTCAATTTAAAAACAAGTACTTCGTACTTAATTGTCGCAGAACTATCACCTAGTCCGAACAGCCTTCAGTCCCAATTAGTTCGGATTAGCCGGACTCCACTGTATTATGTACGTAAACATTCATTTAAACAATCACGCTCATACCGCAGCTTGTTGGCCACGCAGTCCGCAGTGGTTAACGTAGTATGGTTAGGTAAATCGAGAGCTATCCAACGAGTGGTGAACAATTTTTGTACGATGATAACTGGCGAAGATAAAGTTCCGTAGCAACGAATCGGTTGTAAGCGAAAATCATCAGAAATATTTTCGTGACGTTGTTTCCGTTGCATGTCTCCGTTGCATGTCCCGCGTTTCATTTTCGAGTTTATGTAGCAAAGTAAAGACATAAAATGTCAATTATGTCTTTCATTTACAGTTACTTTCATGTGCAATAATTGGAATAGCTATTTTTTATGGTTTCCACCAATTTTGGCCCCCAGAAACATGAATTAGGCTCCTATTTTTGACAAATAATCTTTGATCACTGATCACTAATTTTCCAGGTTTTTGACTAATAAAAAATGAATTTTGGGAGCTGAAACTTCGTTAGAACCTTAATTCTTCATTCTTTGGTCAAAATAAACTTCATATTCGGTCTTCTCGCCCTAAAAAACATGAAAAACGATACCTCACAAGCTCATGTTCACTAAAACATCAAAAACCCTCAAAGAACCCTATTGCTACACTGCTTTTTCACCCGTAACATTCCTGGGTGTATTCCGATTGGGCTGCCGAGCTTCGGAGCACAACTAGGACCCTAGGAAATTTAACGTAAATTTCATACTGAAACTTCGTTAGACCTCAATTTTCCAGTGGAAACCATCAAAAACAGCTATTTCAATTATTGCACATGGACGAAACCATAAATGAACAGCCAACATTTCTGCACTTATGTCCAGTAAAATAATAAACCCATGTGACAAGGACTTTGCAGCGTTTTTGGAATATCCAAAAGGGGGTCGCATTTCCAACTCGTTTGTATCGACCCAAGGTCGTAGCTCATCCCATGGCACATACAAATGCCCCAAACTATTGAATTCGCCAACTGACGAGCGGATCACCCTCGTAAGGGCCGCCAAGATTTGCTTCAATTGTTTGCGTCCTCATCACATGGCAGCTCAGTGTCGATCCAGCCTTTGAAAGAAACCAAATTGTGGACGCCCGCATAATTCGTTGTTACATAAAGATTCAGAGTCATCCAAACCCCCAGCTCAGCTAACCTCCTCTCTGGGATAATTCGCCTGTTACATTGCTCAGTATTGAGACACATGAGCATGTGTCAACTCCACAAGTGGTTGCTTTCAACAGCAATTATTCACGTTTCCAATGCTTCAGGGTTCCCTGTACGTTGCCGAGCTCTCCTTGATTGCGGCTCTCAAAACCAGTTTTGTTACATAGCTCTAGCTACTCGTAATAGATTGAGGCTACCTCAACACAAAATTGTTCAGCCAATCAAGGGAATTGGGTCATCTCTCAGCATGCATAAGTTCATTGAACCAAAAATGTCATCAGTAGATGCGTCATTCAGAACTATAATTCGCTGTCTGGTCTTTCCGAAGATCAGAGAATATTTACCTTCATCAGTAGTTGATATCTCCAAAATCAAAGTTCCACCTCATGTGAAATTAGCGGACCCAGACTATTTCAAGCCCGATAAAACCGACCTACTCATAGGTGGGGTTATTCTGGGAGTTACTAGACAAGGGTCGCATGAAGATAGCTAATTGCAATCTACACCTGCATAACACACTATTAGGATGGATAGTGAGTGGAGCAGTCGCCATGAAATCGATTCAGTCAACTGTCTGCAACCTGACTACACTTGAGTTGAAACAATGTTCAAAAATTCTGGACTTAGAAGATCTACAAATTGCTTGAAACTTCACAGGATCGATCGAAAGTGTGAGGAGTTCTTCAAAGTCACAACTCGTTGCCGAGATGATGGCAGATATGTTGTTAACTTCCCGCTCAAGCCTGACCCAGACCTTTTAGGGGATAGTGAGAACACTGCAACTAAGAGATTTTACGCAATAGAGAGGAAGCTTAAGAATAATCCTCTACTCCGAAAACAATACACAGACTTCATTTTGGAATACTTAGAACAATCAAATGGAATCAATTCATGTAACAATCCCCTCAAGGCCCAAGGGCCTTATCAGGTGGAATAAACCGGTTCCCGTGAGATCACCCAAGTTGAGTTACCTCGAGCGTGGTTAGTACTTGGATGGGTGACCACCATGACACGTGGTGACACGTCCAAGTATGACCCATGCCCATGTAGCTGTTGGGCGGACCCCTCTCCACTCAAGGGGGCGACGCAATGAGTAGCCAAGTAAAGAGCGAAATGATCAAACCGAATTCTGATCCTCCCATTTTAGGACAGCTGATCACGTCCGTGACGCTGGCAGGGTAGTCGGACGAAAAGCCCCAGCCGGTAATGGCTGTTACTTTACTTTACAATCCCCTCAATTAAGTACAATTACCTACCTCACCATGCTGTCGTCTACCACTAAGGTTTATGTGGCTTTTGATGCGTCATGCAAGACTTCGTCAGGGTTGTCACTCAACGAATCGTTTTCAATTCTCACACGATTTCGAACTCGTGTACGCAATCACAGCCGACGTAGAAAAAATGCACAGACAAATTGAAGTTGACCCATCACAAACAAATCTCCAGTGTATTCTGCGGCGTGAATCCACCAACAAGCCCCTGAAGTCATACAAGTTCCTCATGTGCTGCAGGAATGCCATAATAGTGCCACAGGCGGTCACTTTGGCTTCATGAAGACCCTTGGGTAGGTTCGCCAATGTTACTTCTGGCCGGGTATGCATCAGACGTGAAGGCATGGTGCAAGACGTGTGTAGATTGTCAGAAGATTAAAGGGCCGCAACAAAGGAAACCTGCACCCCCACAACAGTTCATGGTTGGGGGACCCTTTGAAAGAATCTGGTTGGACGTACTAGGACCGTTCCCACAAACAAGAAGTGGTAATCGGTTTGTCCTAGTAGTTTCGGACTACTTCACTAAGTGGCCGGAAGCTGTCGCCATCTCCAACCAGGAAGCTGAAACGGTTGCTGCTGACCTTGTAGACCGGGTATTCAGCCATCACGGGGTCCCAAATGAAATCCACACGGACCAAGGGCGCAACTTCGAATCAAAATTAATAAAGGAAATGAGCGAAATACTTGGCACAAGACACACCCGGTCCACCCCACTCCATCCCCAGTCTGGAGGTCTTGTTGAGCGTCTAAACAGGACAATAACAAAGTACCTAACAGCGTTCATAAACTCCAAGCAGGATGACTGGGACAAGTTGTTGCCTTTATTTTTGTTGGCATATAGGAGTGCTCCTCGCGTCACTACTGTGTTTTCGCCAGCCCTCATGATGTACGGGCGGGAACTCCAACTTCCAGAAGAGTTGGTGCGGCCGGTGTTGGACGAACAGCGATGCTCTACCCCCTACGCACTCAAGTTGCGCGAGGACTTATTGGAGATAACGGAGTTCGCTCGTCGAAACATGGGTATTCAGATGAAACTACAGAAAACCCGATTTGACAGGCATGCAAAATTAACGAGCTTCCAGGCAGGCCGAGAAGAATTGTGGGGCGGTGCCCGATGTTACAACCTCAGTGGACTGGTCCTTGGACGGTGCTGAAGAAAGCAAACGATGTGTTGTACCAGGTCCAGTTGGGGAGGACTAAGAGGTTCATACACGTCAATCGGATGGCTCGTGCTGATGTCAAGAAGACGGGGGTAGTGTGATGGAAACCATCACATGTGTTTATTGTTGTTTTCTGGAAAATTGTTGTTGTCCTGTTTTGGTATTGATTGCGGTAGGTTCGAAAAAATATATGAGCTCTTCATAGCGCAATTCTGGAGTGAATCTGTACAGTATTATTCGCCAGAAATATTTGCCAATCAATGGCCTTGTGCAAGTAAAAAGGTTCTCAAAACCTGTATTACGTGCTACCGGTTGAGCTGACACATGACTCAGCAGATAATGGGGAATTTACCGAAGCAACACATTGAGCCTGCACGACCATTTTTAACAACTGGTGTTGACTATTGTGGCCCTTACCGTACCAGATAAAACAGAGCTTGTGGTGTACTGCAAATAAAATCGTACATTTAACTTCGGAATAATTTATTGCAGCCCTAAGGCGTTTTGTAGCTAGACGTGGCAAACCTCAGAAGGTATTCTCTGACAACGCTTCCAATTTCTCCAAGGCAAATTCGGACTTGAAAGACTTTCATCAATTAATCTCATCCTCAGATCATCAAACTTTGGTATCGCCAACAATGAGTCAGGAAGGAACTGACTGGCAGTTTATCCCACCAGTCTCCATATTTTGGGGGGCTATGGAGGCTGCCGTTAAAAGCATGAAGTACCATTTAAAACGTAGCGTAGGCTTTGCTAGGTTAACGTACAGTGAGCTTAATACTCTCTTAACTCAGGTTGAGGCATCCCTTGACTCCCGTCCTCCCACTCCATTACCTCAAGACCCAAATGACCTCCAACCCTTAACCCCAGCTCATTTCCTCATTGGAGACTCACTCGCAGCTGCTCCATACTGCGACCTCAAACACGAAAACATGAATCGTCTCAGACACTGGCAATATGTCCAGCAACCGTAACAGCACTTGGTCCAGATGGTCTCAGGAATATGTCAGCCGCCTTCCACAGTGAGTTAAATGGCGAACTGCAGGCAAGGACATCCAGCTGAACACACTGGTACTTCTTTGTGACGAGAGCGCACCACCACTAACCTGGTGCCTAGGACAAGTAATTGAGCTGTATCCAGGCAATGATGGGCACGTGCGTGTGGTTACTCTCAAGACTCCCTCAGATGTATTCAAGTGTGCCATCACCAAGAAGTGTCCTCTCCCCATTGACAGTGAAGACCTGTCTTAAGAATAAGACAATCTTTTGAAAGTACATACTTCCAAGGCGGGCGTGATGTTGGGAAATTTAAGCAGCACCACACTCAATAGCTGCCTCTACATGGATAGTACTGCTACCTAGATCGAATAACGAAGTTTTCTACTATCCATGGGATTTGGAAGGATCCATGATTCCCCAACGGATGGAGCTCTATCTTCTCGATGCCGCTGAAACTTTTTTTTTTGTCTTTGAGCTGAAGCAACAACACTCACATGGTCCAATGTAAAAAAGGCGTATTTTTTAATGTAGAATAAACAAGTTAATTTTGCATTCAGACAAGTAACGATTCGTCTATCTTCTTCCTCGCATCTCATAACACGGTCCAAAATCAAAAATTCTGTATGCATTATGTGTTTCATGTGTCGGAGGGTGTAAATATGAATCTATGCTAATCTATGATTAAACTGGTTCATAAATCTCATAGGAACAATTTGTATTCATAAATTATTTGGGTCCTTGTGCATTATTATGAGGGTATTATTAGGGGGAGAGGTTGAGACCGATCTCCTGTTCCTAAAGGCAGAGCGGCTCCATCCCCAAAACCTGATTGATTTATAAATTGATTATATTTAATTGGTCAAGTGAAAGTCATGTAAATTGTCGATAAAATTTACACATTTCTAATTCTTTCTGACTTTAACACACACTACATTTGTCCCTGTAAAGTCGATGAAATCAAATGGGGTCAAATGTCTATGAAATGTTGCGCAGAATTTGAATCCGAAATAAAAAAAGTATAGGGCCTAACTCAACAGAAAGTTGGTAACATTATTTTGTAGATTTTTATTACATAAATATTGTTTTGTTTACTCTTATAAAGCTAGCATTTGGGTAATTATGGTATGTAGCACACACGCACAGACCAACAGAGACAGCGAGTAACTTGATGGCATTCAGAGCAAAAGTGCGGAGGACCATAGGATTTTGGCACCGTTAGGTTGGGGTCATTGACGAACCTAAACGATTCGAACAGTAGTGTGCGGAGGGTGAACCCATGTACACAGTAATATATTCTTGCCTATAATTACATTTTTGCAACACAGGCCAAACAGGCAATGTTATAGTAAAGACACTTTTGGCAAAGAGTGATCCTTAGCCTCTCTGTGCCATAGAGAGAAAAAATTATTTCAACTCACGTGTCACTCATTTGGAAATCGATGTTAGCACTGGAAAGCCGCCACCCTCGACATCCAGTTCGAGCCATTTCGATGCCCCAATCACCAGCTTCCCTGAACATGCTGGTTTCGCTTTTCATTCCTATGATTTCTCCTCTGAAAACAAAAGGAATCACAGAGAATAATAATGTTTCAATTGAACTGACATGATTACCAAGTTAAGTCCATGCTGATCCCCAATCAATTTCATAGCATACAGAACAATAAACGTTTGTCCATGCGCAAACACTGAAATTTTCGCAGGGTAATGCTTAAATATCTGGATCTGGTTGACCGAATTCAATGAAATTTACAAAGATCATTCGATTAAAGAAATGTAATGAATAAAATATCTGAAGACGACGTGAAGGACCAACCGTAAATCGTATGCGAATATCAAGTGATGCCTTTTTGGAAATGCATGATGAAGTAATGTGTTGGTCAAGTTCTTTCCATGCCCTTTAGGGGAAAACTTGAAGCTAAACCAAAGCGTTCTCATATTCTGAAAATTACAAACCACGTATCAGATTGCGTTCATGTTGGCATCATCAGAGCAAAGGGGGATATCAGTCTGTGTAATCTGAACGTGCTATTCAATGTACGACGACGTCCCTGTGCCAGACCCCTCATTTGGGATTTGAGTACCAGACAGATAACGAGACCAAACTTTCAGAATATGTTTCGGGGGTCATATTAACCTATAATAGGGGGGTGTAATAACCTATGATAGCCATCACAGATTGGTAGCTTTCAAAAATGGCGGCGGTTGAAAGGAGTGGGGGAAGGCATTTTCTTTTACATATTCATAGTTTTCGAACCAGACAAGATAGAAAATTTCTTCTAATGATAAAATATTCCATAAAGACTCTAGTTTCGATTGGTATGGTCGAAATTCTTGCTACATGAACAAGTATGTGTGAAAAAAATACTTAAATAACAAAAAACGTGATTTTTTTTAAATCAATTTTTTAAATTGGCATAAGAAACGGCTATGTGAATAAAATAAAGCTCTGGTTCAGGAAAGGACATCTGAAACATCTCTCAATACTGCATTACTAGTTGTACCTAAGTCGTTTTATTAGGTTGATTTTCATTAAAAATTAAAACGCTTGCATACGAGTCTGCAACACATTGGGACATTTTATGTCCCAATGGGAATTTAGGGATAATTGACGGTATCATTTACGGGTTGCAAGATTACCACGATTCGGGTTACATGGTGGTGCAAGGTTACCACATTCGATTCTAGTAAGTAATGACTTTCTTCACTAGTCTGTTGCTGACTACCTCGTTTACCAGCCTTTTTTTCATCATGCTCAGCTCAGCTACCGGTTAACAAGAAAATGTTCAATAAAATCACACGATTCCAACGAGTGGTGAACGATTTTTGTACGATGAAAAATGGCAAACATGAAGTTCCGTAGAAACGAATCGGTTGTAAGCGAAAATCATCAGAATAATCAACTGTAACGCTTTTGTTTACCGGTATCGTATAACGCTTTTCGGGTCCATGTGCCAAAGTAAAGACATAAAATGTCAAAAATTAGTTCTCAATAAAAGTTGTAGAGCGAGAACACAGCTTCAATTAAATTCATAATTTGCGTGGAAAATGTTGAGTGGTATGGCGTGGAGGAGGCGGAACGACTGGGAAACCACAGGCAAGGTGCGCCTATTGAGACCGTGCTGTGCGGGTTGTCCATATCAGCGGACCCTGTTTATTGCGGATTCACGCATTTAAAAAAAAATGTATTCTCATGAAATGATGATTTACTGAGATAAAATGAGATTAAAATATCTATTGACGATTATATTTTGACCAATATTGAACAAATAAAAGACAGGGTTATCGCTATATTTCTATAAATACATACAGTATTGCTAGGGATAGAGGTAACTAAGTATAATTTATTTATAAAACGAACTTCATTTTGGAAGGAACATTCACAGAAAGGTATGGGCTATCATTTTCATTTTCGCGAATAGAAATCAAAGCCCGTGAATCATTTAAAATAATATCAAAATTCAAATAAGAATTGACAGAAATAAGGAATAGTTCATCATAGTTCTTCTTCAATGATGTCGCTATCACAGTCTTCGTCAGTACCACAGTGGTCGTTCTCGCTTTCATTGATCTGAGATCTTACCCCTTGCATTTGCAGGAAATGGTGCATTCCCTATTACTGGCCATGTAGGAGCACTTGTACTGATTACAGTCTTTGCTGTAGCCAAAAAAAAAAAGAAACGAGAATATGCTCGGGTGCAGGGAGACCAGGAAACCATTTTATGGATACATTCCCGGTTCTTCCTTTTCCCAACCATGATAAGAAGAGTCTGGGATAGATGGCGAACTCTGCATACTCCTTCACCATATTCCAGCCTGGCAGTTGTCGCGTTTCGTATGTAGATGTAAAGTTTCCTTACATGGAGGCATACGGCTGCGTTCAATTCGTCCTTCTTTACTTCTGAACATCTGATAACTCATTAACACAATGGATTTTTCTTTTTCGAGCATACATATATATGTTACACGTGAATTTCTCGATAAGCTCCAAGCGGTTTTTTGAGGTATATAAATCACGTCCCAATTTACTGAAGGTTGAGAGGAGCAGATTATCGTGCCCCTTAAGACCCTTAATCTTTCCTTGTCCAGAGAAAGAGAGTGGTGATTCAATGAATAAACTCGTCCAGTACTTGGTTGATAGTTGGAAGGAAGACAAGTTCAAATCGATGATTGGGGGATAAGGAAGTAGTAGTTACATCGGGAGAACTATTTGGCCTTCACAGTTGGTCTGGCTGTGATTCATTCAGCTCTTTCTCTGGACAAGGAAACATTAAGGGTCTTGAACTTTTGATACACGATAAACAGTTTCCCTCAGCCTTCAGTGAATTGGGACGTGATTGGGATACTCCATAAAGTCGCTTGTCGCTTATCGATAAATTCATGTGTAGTACATGTATGCTTGAAAAACAAAAATCCGTTGAGAGATCAGATGCTCAGGAGTAAAGAAGGTCGAACACAGCCAGATGCCTCCATGTAAGGAAACTTTACATCTACATACGAAACGTGCCAACTGCCAGGCTGAATATGGCGAAGGAGTATGCAGAGTTCGCCATCTATCCCAGACTCTTCTAATCACGGTTGGGAAAAGGAAGAACCTAGATAGATAATCTGCTCCTCTCAACCTTCAGTAAATTGGGACGTGATTGGGATACCTCAGAAAGTCGCTTGGAGCTTATCGAGAAATTCACGTGTAACATGTATGCTCAAAAAACAAAAATCCATTGTGTTAATGAGTTATCAGATGTTTAGAATAACGAAGGACGAATTGAACGCAGCCAGATGCCTCAATGTAAGGAAACTTTACATCTACATAAGAAACGTGACAACTGCCAGGCTGGAATATGGTGAAGGAGTATGCAGAGTTCGCCATCTATCCCAGACTCTTCTAATCATGGTTGGGAAAAGGAAGAACCGGGAATGTATCCATAAAATGGTTTCCTGGTCTCCCTGCACCCGAGCATATTCTCGTTTCTTTTTTTCTTTTTTTTTTTGGCCTGCAGTTACAGCAAAGACTGCAACCAGTACAGGTGCTCCTGCATTGCCAATAATAAGGACTGCACCGTTTCCTGCAACTGAGAGGGGTGTGAGATCTCAAAGACCAATGAAAACTAGAACGGCCGCTGTGATGCCGACGAAGACTGTGATAGCGACATCAATGAAGAAGAATTATGATGTCTCTTCCTTATTTCTTATCAATTGTTATTTTCATTTTGTTCTTTTTTTAAAATGATTCACGCTCTGATTTCTATTCGCAAAAATGAAAATGATAGCCCACCTCTATCCCTAGCAATACCATAGGTACTTATAGAAATATACTTATAACGATTACCCTGTCTTTTATTAGTTCAATATTGGTAAAAATATAGTCGTCAATAGATATTTTGTCGTGGTATCCTCCCAGAACCACTCCCTGTAAAATTAAGATCTCGCCAATAAACACAGAAGTGGGGACGGAAGACACAGGAGAACCGAGGAACCTAGTGGGGATCCCCACCACCCTCCACCAGTTGGAGGATGGAGGGAGATAGCCCTAAGAGCTATAAAACCTCGCCTCCATCGCCTTTCCAACCATTCTACACTCTCCTCTAGTCGCTGACTATTCTCTCTCTCCTCACTCCTCCTCTCGTTCTCCTTACCTAAAAGATCCTGGGCATGGTGGTTGTCTAGCTCTATAACCAAACCAGGCAACGCCTCCTAAAAGATCCTGGGCATGGTGGTAGTCTCGCGCTATAACCAAACCAGGCACACGCTTCCCAAAAGATCCTGGGCATGGTGGTAGTCTTGCAGTATAACCAAACCAGGCAACGCCTCCAAAACGATCCTGGGCATGGTGGTGGTAGTCTCGCGCTATAACCAAACCAGGCACATATCCAAAAAGATCCCAGGCATGGTGGTAGTCCTCGCGCTATTGCCAAACCGAGCACGACCTACCCTAACGCCTCTAGTGGTGAATGCACGTCACCAATGCATTCACTACATATTTTATCTCGTTTTATCTCATTAAATCATCAATTCATGCGAATATATTTTTAAAAAAATGCGCGAATCCGCAATAAACAGGGTCCGCTGATATAGTCAACCCGCACAGCACGGTCTCATTAGGCGCACCTTGCCTGTGGTTTCCCAGTCGTTCCGCCTCCTCCACGCCATACCGCTCAATATTTTCCTCACAAATTATGAATCAAATTGAAGCTCTTTTCTCGCTTTACAACTTTTATGGAGAACGAATTTTTTTATACCCATAGCCGTTTTTGAGATATATATGGCAAATAAGAAAACAATTGCTTTTAAAAAATCATGTTTTTTGTTATTCAGTATTTTTTCACACGTACTTGTTCATGTAGCAAGAATTTCAACCGTACCAATCAAAACTAGAGTCTTTGTGGAACATTTAGGCGTTAAAAGAAATGTCCTATCTTGCCTGGTTCGAAAACTATCAAAGAAAATGCCTTCCCCCCACTCTTTTCAACCACCGCCTTCTGAAAGCTACCAATTTGTGATTGCTATCATAGCATATTACAATTCATATGACCCCTCAAACATATTCTGAAAGTTTGGTCCGGTTATCTCTCTGGTACTCAAAAAACTGCTGGCCCATGAACTATTATAAGTGCTAGTCTGCATTTTCCTCTACTGTCTAGAGGAGACATCGGGGATATGCTCTCGAGGTTGGCCACACTTACTGGCCCTGGTACAAAAAGGTAAAGTCTGACTGACACCAATAAAATAAAAAATAATGAAATAGAAGTAATGCGACTTTGTGGCGGTTTCTATAGTTTGGAAGCAAAACAAAACGCGAAATTTTGGCACTTTTTGGCTTGTAACATTTAAATGGTGCATCTTTCACAAGTGCAAATTTCACTCCCACCAAAATTAAAGATCATTAAGTTCTGCATCGTACTCCTACCAAAACTAAAGATCATTAAGCATTAATAAAATAGAGGTAAAATAAGGGTGAACACAGAATCTGATGCTCTATAACTTAAGTTATAATATGACACTACAGAAGTTATAAATAGGCAGTGTCTTCTGTACTATTGTAGTACAGTATAAACATGTTAGAAAAATTTACAGCCACCCTACCTTGCAGACTACGTGAAGTCCCTTCACGTCTTTTTCACTGAAACTCTCAGGGACGAGCTTTTTCTTCCTGTCGCTCCCATGGAGGTAAAGACCATCAACATTTGCGAGACAGATGTCATTCTCCCCTAACTGCAGGATATCTTCAAAACTCACTTCCTGAAATGATACGCAAGTGTAATGAAAACCATTCGATGATATAATTAAGACTCTCAATGTATGAAAAGATGTAGAGTGATTTTTGACTCTACGTCATAACAATTTACATCAAGTTTTACCTGCAGACAGCCTCTTCATGGGGGTCGACAACGGGTAATACCCACGTGTTTTTTCATATGTAAGTAGACACTGAGATGGTACATATTTCTCCTTTGTAGGATACATAAGTAGGTAGTTAATTTTTAATTGAAATTGATGTTTTGATGACTTAATTGCCGCCTACAAATACATTTTGTTTTATATAATCCACGAAGTTGAGGTAAGCACATCCATGTTGGCCCAGCTTGAGTACTCCCCTAGAAGTCTGTTCTGCTATATTGTAGCGTGGAAGAAGTAGCAGCAATGGCGTTGGAAACTAAACTAATATAGGTTATGCTATTATGGCGAATCAATTAGATTTTTCTGGTCAACAAACAAAACTAAAAGCAAATTTGTAACCAATTATGCTCCTCTACACTTTCAGAGCCGTAATCAGCAAACTTTACTAATTTTGAAACCCCATAAATAGCCATCGCCGTCGACGCCTTGTGCTGCACACAGATCTCTCTGATGAACCATCAATGCCAGTGGGCCACCCCCATTTTTGGTTAATCCATATGGTAGCACTGTTGCAATTATCAAAATCTTTAAAAGCCCTGAGCCTATTCAACGACTTTCATTCCGTTTCTTCCAAATTTGCTACACACAAACAATGTTGAACGGTGACTGGTTGACTTCTGGATCAAACCTTCATTTTTTCCTATTGAAATACAGCCTAGGGTTCAGTGACTTCTAGATCAGACCCTAATTTTTTCCTATGAAATACAGCCTAGCATTCCCTACCTTTAATAATAATAAAAACCATTTATTTGTAGGGACAATATAGTTTATCTTAAACACACATCAATTACAATAATTACAAGCACGGTAGTAAGTAAAATAAAAAACAAAATTAAAAGACCATGAAAAAATACCAGTCATGCTCGTGACGGTTTGGGGAGGGCTACCCAACAGTAATTGAGGTGAGACAAGCATCACCCTCTTTAGAGAATTTTGAGGTTCGCGTGGAACCAAATTTGGCGTTAAACTGCACTTCTAGAGTGAAAACAACACCAACACAGAAGAAAACAAGGCTGCGCACGAGGTGGCGGCGCCTGAACTAAATGCTTTGGCTGCCTTCTTGACTGCCTAACACAGGCAGTTGAAGCACATGTATTTTATTACATGTATGGATTATGCCTTCATTTACTATCTACATAAAAGTTCGTTGTGCCCGAGGTTGTGTAGTAGGACGGAATTGCTTTTGGCCAAACACATTACAGGGGGCAATATATCCCTCTACAAACCCATCCTACACTAAGTCACTGAGCTTTATTACAAGTAGTGGTTTGACAGCTTTCTTGATTTAGTTGCTTACTTTTTCAACTATTTAAACAGAGGATTATAGAATACCATAATTTACAATAACACTGAAAATAACTGGGACCCCACTTACTTCTCGAGGTTTTTCATCGGCACTGATGAATGATAATTTGAAATTTGTAACGTAGAGTATTCCTGATTTTCCCTGTTTCCTTTCACTGATATTAGCAAACATAAGCACGTTCTGAGCCTCTGCTATGATGCTTTCACCTAAAAACAAAAACCAGCTGCAAATTCTTCCAAAACGGTATATTATTTGCTTTATACTTAACCGTTCTATACAGGTCACTGTTCTGTATGAAATACCTTTGAAATACCCCTAACAATACGAAAGAAAGTTGCATTGAGAAGAAGAGTTGAAGGCAGTTGAACCTACCACTTACACCGATAATTTTACAGGTACTTTTTTTACGCATGTACATACTAACAAACAGAAACGACCTTCTTTCCTTGGATCCGGAGAGTATCTCGGAACAATAAATTCGACTTCATAAAAACATGCGTGATGTGGATAGGCTCATCCTTAGTTATGATACAGGATATGACAGGATAATGTGCTGATTTGTATCAGACCACCACCAAACAGCGAAGGGTGGTCTGAAGCAAATTTTTAGGGATGGGGAGGGGGATAATTTTGTCTTTGTTTTCGTTTTCATGCTCGATTCCAAAGGTTTATTACTGAAAATAATAAACCAATACGCGCTTGAAATGACACCTATTATCTTTCTTAATGGAGAAAGAAACAACTTCATTAATAAAACTTTCAAAGCTTAAAACAAAGTAGCCTGCCCAGGCGCCCAGGTTCCCTATTGATGAAGACTATCACCACTGAAGTGATAATTCTCGTCAGTACAAGAGATTCAATTCAATGGCAAATAAAAAATTAAAAAAACTAAATTGTTCATGAATTAGGTACCTACCTATGTTACTTAACTATCTGTAATACAATCACCAAATTGGAAATTAAAATTTGAAAATGGGTTGGTTTGAAGCCTGGTGCGTTTGGCCAGGGTCTGGTGGTGCAAGTTATCACAAGAACTTGAGATCATGAATATGTAACATGGATCTGTATGTAACATGGATGTAACATAATAATGAAACATGGATCATGTATTTATGTAACCTAAGATCATGAATATGCAACCTCCATGAACCTGAGGTCATGGATATGTAACCTCCATGTACCTAAGATCATGGATACGTAACACCGTCAGCTGGTTGGGCATCTGGTGAAATCCAGTGTTAACAGTAACTTTTGCACCACAGGTGGGTTCAATAACTCTTGCTTCGGTTTTTTTTTTGTGGGTGCCTTTTCTGTGTTATAGTTTCCTCAACTCACTTTGGTTTGTAAGTTTTCACCGTATGGACAGTGTAAACCAATTAGAATGTTGATGGTTAGCATGTTTGCCACCTGGTGTGCTACGACCATTCAGAAGCTTCAGAAATTCATACACCTTAATGCATCTTTTTCTCAAACATCTCAAATTTAAGAAAATCAATGCTCATTTTTTCGTAGGAGCCCTTTGAAGAACAGGAGGGGGGGGGGGGGGGCTTTGAAGCTATTCTCTATCAATAAAAAAATATCACTCAAAATTATGCGCATAGTCCATTGTATAACAGTAAAATAAAGAACAAATAAAGAACTGAGGAAGAAGAAATAAAGAAGTGAACAGTCGAACCTTTGAGTAGTTTCGGGGTAAGTTGCTCAGAAAATGATTCTTCATAGCTCGAGTTGAGAGGCTGCAACAAATACGGAGATATATCAGAAATTCTCTCTTAACAATAAGGCTTGTTATTGTGCACGTGACATGTAGTTAAGGCAAAGCACCAAAATTCTAGTTTGCTCTGTGTGATGAATTTAAAATTGGTTCATCACGGTGGCGTGAGGAAATGCGCAGGCGGCGGATATCCACCGACATCTACGATCTTTTGGGGAGAGATGGAGGTGAGTGTTAGAATTTGCCCAGGCGGCGGTATTCCACCGACATCTAGGATCTTTTGAGAGAGGAGATGTTGTCTAGGCGGCGGATATCCACCGACATCTAGAATCTTTTAGAGGAGGAGGTTTTGCCCAGGCGGCGGATATCCACCGATCATCTGGGATCTTTTAAGAGAGGAGGAGCAAGGTAGAGGAGAGAAGAGAGAGCTGGTTAGAGGAAGTGTCGAATGAAGCTAAAGCCCCAGGATCCAGGGTTTTATAGGAACTGGAGGCCTCTCCCTCCAACTCCCTGTTGGGAGTTGGTGGTGGGGCCCCAGGTTGTGCACCCTGGGTTCTGTGGCTTGTCTCCCCACTCATTTGTTTATTGACGGAAACTAAGTTTGGCGTTAGAATGTTGGTGAGAACTTAAAGTTTACTAGTGGAGTGTTCCCGGGAGGGACTCACGACAGAGGTCCCCCCAGTTTGAACCAAGATTCGTGGAGCTGAAGGCGCAAGTTGACAGGGGCTGAGGGCCAAGGCAAACATATGTAGGGCTGAAGGCCAAGGTAACAAGTAAATCAAGGTTTGGGTGCTGAGGGCGCAAGATTACAAGAGCTGAGGGCTAGGGCAAACATAAGTGGGGCTGAAGGCCAAAGGTCACAGAGGCTGAGGGCCACGGCAAACATAAGTGGGGCTGAAGGCCTTGGACTTAAAGCTAGGGGATGGAAATGCTTAACACTAAGGGTATGTATTTACAAGGGACTTAACGCTAGGTGATTGAAGTATTTACAATGGTGGGGTCTGGAAGAGGTGTTATGTACAATGGATGGGTGTGGATGATGGGGTGGTATGTACAATGGGGGTTGGATGAGTCGTTGTTTACAATGCATGATGGGGTGTTTAACAATATTAACTATTTACTATGTACAATATTATCAATAGTAGCATTATTTACATTATTATTTTATACTAACATTAAAATTTGTACAATGATGGTTATGGGTCGGTGGTACAATATGGGGAGTGCGGAAGTCCGCCGTTCCCTGGGTATGGATAGGATGTGGTGTGTGGGTAGGATGGTGAGGTGATGGGATGAGGGAGGTGATTCCCTCTAACAGTTTTCACTTCGGTGAAGACTGATAGAGGGGCCCCTTCACTGCCAGGGCGGCGGTGAAGGGGGTGAGCTGGTGGGAGCCGGTACCCGGGACGTCGCGGAGGGAGGCGGCGACGTCGGGGTCCGGTGGGTGAGATAGAGGCGATGTGTGCTGTTTGTGGTGTGGCGGTGGGTGGGGGAGTGGTGTGGTGAGATTGGTCGGGGAGGACTGGGGCTGGCTTACATCGGGCGAGGGGCACAGTGTGGGGCTTCCCGTCAATTAACAGGGTAGCCGTGGTGTGTGTGGAGCGGATGACCTGGAAGGGCCCGGTGTAGAGAGGTTGAAAAGTTTTATGCATGCCGGGCTCCTTCAGGTACATGTGAGTGGCGGTGTAAAAACGTTTTGGATAGGTGGTGTCGTTGTGTGGTGTTGTTGTGTGCAGTGGTTCCCTGTTAATTGACGGTGTGTGATGTGGGGTGAAAATATCGGCTGGTAAACGGAGGGGATCTTTAAATGCATTTTGCGCGGGACTTGTGTTGTCTGAAGGACGGGCGGAAGTACGGAGGCTTAATAGGACGTAGGGAAGGGTTTTGGTCCAGGAGGGGGATGTGGCTGATGTGGAAATGGCTTGCTTAAGGACCGAGTGCCACCGCTCTATTTTCCCGTTGGATTGGGGGTGATAGGGAGTGGTGCGGATTTTTTGAATCCCGAGGGAACGGAGCAGGTCGGAAAAGTGGGCTGATTCAAACTGCCTCCCCTGATCGACCGTGAGTGTCCGCGGACAACCGTAGCGGCTGATCCATTGATTTAGGAAGGCCGCGGCGACGGCGTCCGCGGTAATGTGGGCGAGTGGAATACACTCAACCCAATTGGTTGCACGGTCGATCATGGTGAGGCAGTACCTCTTCCCCTCGGAGGGGGGAAGAGGGCCGACCAGATCTAGATGCACGTGTTCCCACGGGAGGGAGTCGGGAATGGGTTGAGGAGGTACATGGGGGTGAGCCGAGACCTTAAATTGCTGGCACTTCTGGCACCCAAGAACCCAGGTACGAATATCTGTATTCATGTGGGGCCAGAAGTACCGCGTCTTGATAAGATCTCGGCTCGCCCGGATGCCGGGATGGTGGAGGGAGTGGTAGTGGAGGAACAACTGCCGCCTCAGCTCCGGTGGGACGTAAGGGCGCGGTGTATCGGCCGTTACGTCGCACCAGAGATCGAGGGGCGGCAGCTGTTCCAATTTGGAGGCGGAAATGAGATTGGAGAGGGCGGGGTCGGAATGCGGATTTTGCTTTGATTTTAGGATTTGTGGGGAGGGGAAGGGCAGTAACTCCTCCACCGGCGCGGGAGTGGGTCGGGATAGCGTGTCCGCCACGCAGTTGTCGGCCCCCGGCAGGTAGCGAATATCGGACGTGAACTGTCCGATAAATTCGAGCTGCCGGAGGCGACGCGGGGAGGCGGATTTGCGGTTTTGGAGGAGGGCGTGTGTTAGGGGTTTGTGATCTGTTATGACAGAGAACTGCCTGCCCTCCACGAAGTCACGTAAGTGTTTAATGGCTTCGTGGATGGCGAGGAGTTCTCTGTCGAAGGTTGAGTAATTTTTTTGGGTTGGGGACAGAGTTTTAGAAAAAAATCCGAGGGGTTGGGGGGTGGCTCCGGTGTGCTGGTGGAGCACTGCCCCGATGGCCCAGTCGGACGCATCGGTTGTGATGGAGAGGGGAGCGTGGGGATCGGGATGGGCTAATAGAGCGGCGTCTACTAGGTCCTGCTTACAAATTTGGAAGGCGGTTGTAAGTTCGGGGGTCCAGGGTATGGGGCGGTTGTCGTTTTTTTTGGCGGGTTGGGGAATGGCGTGTATGAGTGGTTGTTGGTGTTGTGCTGCGTGTTTGATGTGTCTACGATAAAAGTTCAACATACCCAGGAAACGGCGGAGTTCCGTCACGGTGCGGGGCTGGGGAAAATCTGAGATAGCGTGGACTTTATCCGGTAGGGGCTTGATTCCGTCGGAGGAGACTTGGTGGCCGAGGCAGCGGACGGAGGGGTGGGGCGAGGACGCATTTTTCTGTGTTGATTTGCAGTCCTTCGGCAGAGAATATGTCCAGGATCTGTGTGAGGTGGTCTAGGTGTTCCTGGGGGTTTCGGGAGGCGATCAGGATGTCATCTAGAAAACAGAAGACAAACGGGAGGCCGCGTAGGATGTTATCCATATAACGTTGCCATGTCTGGGCAGCGTTCCTGAGGCCGAAACCCATCTTGACATACTCAAACAGGCCGAAGGGTGTGATAATTGCGGTTTTTGGTATATCCGGGGGGTGTATGTTTATATGGTGGAAGGCTCTAGATATGTCGAGGGTGGAAAATATGGTTGTGCCGTGTAGGTGGGAGGAAAAATCTCGGAGGTGGGGGACATTGTATAGGTCGGGTGTAGTTTTAGAATTTAAGCGGCGGTAGTCGCTGCAGGGGCGGATATCCCCATTGGGCTTTTGTACAATGTGAAGCGGGGAAGCCCAAGGGGATTTTGAGGGGCGGATAATTCCGTCCGCGATCAATGTGTCGAAGTGCCGACGGGCCTGGGAGAGTTGCAAGGGGTGGAGGCGTCGGGCTTTGGCGGAAATTGGGGGTCCAGTGGTTTCGATAAAGTGCTGTATCGTGGAAATATGTGCTGAGGGGCGGCGCTGGGGTTGATATTGGCGGAGGGCTTCAAATTTGGTTGGTGGGCGGTCTATTGTGTGTATGAATCCGGGGATTGGTTTGCTGGTGGAGGGGTCGATCAGGCGCGCGTTTTGTACGTCGACCTGGAGGCCGAAATATGCTAGAAAATCGGCCCCCAGGATCGCCTTCTCTACGTCCGCCACGGTAAAGTCCCACTCGTACGCGAGTCCGCTCATGTATATGGATGAGCGGTACGTCCCGTACGAGGGGATGGTGGTACCGTTGGCGGCGTAGAGGGTTTGGCGGTAACAGCGCGCCTGACGACGTAGAATTGAATTTGGAAAAATGGAGAGCGCCGCCCCTGTGTCTATTAGGAATGGGATGCTGGTCTTGCCGCATTTTAAGAATAGGCGTTGATGGGTGGGTGCGGAGTGAGGCAAAATTGCGGAGGCTGTGGGGGGGGGGGGGTGTCTGGCCGGGAGCAGGGGTGTCGGAGTTGAGAGGTGGTGGTGGCGGTGGGGGTTTGTCCCCTGCGAAAGAGACGCGGTTTGATATTTTCCCGTTCCGGGGTGGGGGAACGGTGGGGGGGTTTTCTCGAGGTGGGGTAGCGGCGTCGCGAGGTGCGGCCGGAAGGTTGGAGGACCTGGTGGCGGTTGTGGGGGGGTTGTTCCGGGGTGGGGGAACGGTAGTTGGTGGGGAGAGGGGTTTGGCGGCGCCGTGAGGCGCGGCCGGCAGGTTGGTGGCCCTGGTGGCGGATGTGGAGGGGCCGTTCCGGGGTGGGTGAACGGTAGGTGGTAGGGAGAGGGGTTTGGCGGCGCCGTGAGGCGCGGCCGGCAGGTTGGTGGCCCTGGTGGCGGATGTGGAGGGGCCGTTCCGGGGTGGGGGAACGGTTGGTGGTGGGGTGAGGGGCTTGGCTGCGCAGCTAGGCGCGGTTGGAGGGTTGGCGGCCGTGGCGGCGGCGTAGGAGGGGTAGTGTTTTTTGGTGGTGGTGGTGGTGTGAATTCGGGCCGGGGGGGGGGTTGGTGGGGGTCCCCCCCGTGTTGGCGAGGAGGGGGGCCCGCCGGATTTACCGGCGGGCGTCCGCGTTTCCCTGCCCGGAGGGGAAGGAGCAGGGGGGTTGGCATTTGCGGGCCTCCCCACCGAAGTTCACATGGTAGAAACACCGGTGGGGGGGGGGGGGGGGTCGGCGGGGAGGTACGCCGTCTTGGAGGGGCGAGGTGTGGTGGAGGGGGTCGCAGCGGCCGGCGATCTTCCCCTACGTTGTTCCCGAGGAGGGGTGGGGCGGTGCTCGGGTGAAAGCTGGCGTCGGCGGTCGGTGGAGGGGGTTCGGCGGCGCTCGTTGGAGAGGGGTTGGCGCCTGTCGAGGGAGGGGGGCCGGCTGCGTTCCCGTGACGTTGTGCGGTCTCGTCGAGGGGTTGAGGGGCGGGGTGTGCGGACCTCGCTGACGCTGGCGGCTGCGGCGAGGTCGTGGACCGTGTCGGCGAGGTGAAGCAGGGGTTCGTCCGGGCCGTCGAGGTGGCTGGCGAGCGCCATCTGGATGGGGTGGGGGAGAGCGCGCAGCCAGAAGGTCCGCGCGATGTCGGCCGTCATGATCCCCTGCAGTTGGTGTCGCAGACGGCGGTAGAGGTGGGAGGGCTTGAGGTAGCCGAGGTGCTGTGGCTGCGAGAGTGCGGCGACTCGTGCGATTTTCGACGGTTGGTAGAGGGTTATGAGGCGGCTGCGGAGGTCGTCGTACGCAGCGGCGGCGTCGGGGGAGATGTCCGACGTCTGGAGGAGGATGTCGTATGGTAGCAGGGAGATGATGCGGGAGTAGCGAGTTTTCTGGCTGCGGATGTTGGCGGCCGAAAACGCAGCGTCAACCTGAAAAAACCACAGAGCGGGGTCGTGTGAGTAGAATGGTGGTAGTGATAGAGGAAATGATGCAGAGGTCGTCATGACGTCGGCGGCGGCGGCGGCGGCGGCGGTGGCTGCGGCTGCAGCGGCGGCGGCGGCGGTGGGCGCAGGCGATGAGGCGGAGCCGGGTGGTGAAAGGGTGGAGAATGGGTTCTCGACAGCGGCCGTTGCGTCCGTTGTCGTGGCGGCGGGTGGCTGCAGCGTGGGTGGCCGGAGAAGCGGCGGCGGCGGCGAGTTCGGGTCCATGGTTGAGTCTGTAATTCGAAAAATTCAAATTTAAAGTTCAAATTCGAAATTCGCAAAAATCGGGAGCGGAGGTGTGTGTGGTTGAGCGGAGATGTGAGAGGTATGCGATCTCCGAGCGGTGGAGGGAGTGTGGGCGAAAATTGCGAAATTTAAACTGACTGACTGACCGAATTTGAAATTGAAATGGGGACACCGAACTGAACTTGAGACTGGGGTTGACACAGTAGGTAAGGAAGGTTGGGTGAACGTCGGGTTCACCACTGTGATGAATTTAAAATTGGTTCATCACGGTGGCGTGAGGAAATGCGCAGGCGGCGGATATCCACCGACATCTACGATCTTTTGGGGAGAGATGGAGGTGAGTGTTAGAATTTGCCCAGGCGGCGGTATTCCACCGACATCTAGGATCTTTTGAGAGAGGAGATGTTGTCTAGGCGGCGGATATCCACCGACATCTAGAATCTTTTAGAGGAGGAGGTTTTGCCCAGGCGGCGGATATCCACCGATCATCTGGGATCTTTTAAGAGAGGAGGAGCAAGGTAGAGGAGAGAAGAGAGAGCTGGTTAGAGGAAGTGTCGAATGAAGCTAAAGCCCCAGGATCCAGGGTTTTATAGGAACTGGAGGCCTCTCCCTCCAACTCCCTGTTGGGAGTTGGTGGTGGGGCCCCAGGTTGTGCACCCTGGGTTCTGTGGCTTGTCTCCCCACTCATTTGTTTATTGACGGAAACTAAGTTTGGCGTTAGAATGTTGGTGAGAACTTAAAGTTTACTAGTGGAGTGTTCCCGGGAGGGACTCACGACACTCTGTAAAAATTCTTGAATTTGAGTAAGAAAAAAGCATCAAACAAGGGCGATTATGGTGGAGATATTCAGGAAGAGGCCCTTTTCCAAAGAAAACCATCAGTTTGGAACACTGCCTTCGTTTTTGTTTACTAATGCCCTACACTTATTCCCTTGTTACCTTTCTGTTATCGCCTTTTCTTAAAATATAAAATCGCCTTCTCTTGTTGGTGGAAAAAGGCGTAGTGTTTTGAACAAATATCCGTTAAGCAGGTGCCCTCAGTAGTATTATGAATCATCATTTATAAAGAAACTAGCACAAAATCGTCATCATAGGTTCCATTTGTGAATCTAGAGAACATGAGGCTTCTTGTATGACGTATTTACAATTTATTACAGTTTTACATCATGACTTTCGTCATTTAGATCGAACAGAGAGAAACGCACAGTTGCAATGTCTCTGGGTGTAGGTAATCATAATTACATTTTGCTTCCTCACTACCGAAGCTAGGGAAGTTTTGTATTTTTGTGGTGACACACTAACTGAACATTCCATCGAAATCAGGTAAACTGAACCAGATACATGGGTACTAGAGGGATTTCATGGTACTTGGAGTTAGTAGGGGAAACGATGCCAATAAAATAGAGAGCTATTCTTACCCAAGTAGACAATCGACATACTCGGTGCAAATGTACAAACGGGATACTTGAAAAGCTCATGTTCATGTTTACACAAGATACTTAGAGGCATGGCATGCGTTTCCGAATAGCTTCACTAGCTCTTATAAAGAGTATTTAGTCAATCAGGAAATGGTGTTAGAGAAATGTAAAGGAAGTGATGGTGAAAAAACAATAATATCACGAGTAGATGTGCGATCTGTATCCTTATCTACAACATTTCCTTTCAGAGCAGTCATGATAAACAGGGATTTTTCGGTCCTAAGAACCGTAAACTCATGGAAGAGCACAAGAGAGCACCAATGATGTTGGTGAACGGTGGATGGAACTCACAGTGAACGACAGAGGACACATACTACGACAACTGAAGAGGAACAAGCCGTTCGACCACGACCAGCTCCAGTGGGTGAACGTGAACCATTTATGTACCTACTAGTGGCTTTAAGTGGACCTGTGGTCCACAAACGTTACCTATACAATTATGAATGTCATGCAGGAATGAAAAGATAAGTTACTAGATTTTTACAGTCGTAACTATAAATAAGTATACCTACGTATTTTAAGAACAAATTACATATATGAACGACCGATGTAGGAAAATATACCTCTGTGGCCTGAACTTACTTAACTAAACCAGTTACGTATGTTTCCCTGGAATAAACCCTAAGTTGGGTGAAATTTGAAAACCAAAGTAGAGTGGATGAGCTCCAGAAAAATTTCAAGTTAACACAACCACTCGATGGAACATATCTGAGTTACGTAGACTGCACGGAATCTAGAGATTTTTTCTCACCATTCAGCAAAACAACACAGAATTCAAAATACAGAATACAGAAGTGAAAATTCCTTTCACAAACTTCCCCTGCTAATTCATATGCATTCAAGAAAGATCTTGCTTATTCTAGTTTTGGATCCCTCCCTCACTAGATATATAAGTAGCTAACATCAATCTTTTGAAAACTCCATACTCATTCCCTTTCATTCGCCCCTTAAATTTTCTATATATATTTTTAGATTGTAGGGGTTCTTGAATACCTACCTAACTGCTACATTAAACATTTCTCAAAAATGTATTTTATACAAACTGGTGTACCTACCTACACCGTTCGGAAGCCAATGTCAATTTGTTATTGAAAATAAGTCGTTTCTGTAAGCATATTTTGAACACATAATTGTTTTATTATAATTATTATTGCCGAGTGGGGGGAGGTAGAAATTTGGTAGAAGATCGACACGGTGTTCTTACAGGTGTTGACGCACAACACTGGCCCACCGGCAGTCAGTGCGTGGACAATTTTTCCCTCATGCATTTGATGAATCGTTACTTAGCTTTTAGGAAAGGCCACCTATCGAACTGAAACTCTCAATTACAAAAATGAACTATAATAACAGACATAAGTTATAACAGCACTACTTATACTTACCTCATCATCAAACGCGATGTAGCTTTTGAAGCTCATCGTCATTCTTTTGTCAGCCATAACGATGATGGTGTCTGCACCGATGCTAACTATAAATTTAATTATTATAATTGTTAATTAACCAGCACTGACGACTATCATCAACTGCTCGTCTTTCAATGACCACAAACATCGTTCTAGTTTTATCAGAATCACAGAACAGATTACTTAATACACCAGCCGAAAACTTGGCTATTCATGACGAGACACTAACAACTCCATATAATACAACTATGAAGCAATAAAAAATTATTACAGTTCATTTTTATTAATTAATTATGATAAGACCCGTTCCCTTCCTCGAAAGTCGTCCACTTTAACGCATGGACACAAAAGTGTGATTCCTACTGGTGGTAGTGGTGGTGGTGGTACTCAGCTTGGTTGTCCTCCTTTGGATGTCGGACACAAGTAGTGTCCAGCACAAAACCAGACAACCACAACCACTATAGAATACTGATACCACCACTGAGCTCCACTCAAGTCGGACATCTACAGAGGACAACAAGCTGAGAACTTCACTCCCTTAGCTTATCAACAAGTCGTGATAAGTGATCGTGACTCTCTCCTGTTGACATTGTTCGTTCTATTTTAGACATTTGAAATTACCCCTCCTGGATATTAGTGTGCCTATTTTTCATGATTGGTACAGCCTGATTGGTAAAAAAGTAGGTCCGTCGTGAATATAATTTCCCGCTAGCAAAACTAAAGGGGATTCGCATCAAAATGTCAAGCGTTCTTCTGGGTGTACGGATGACTTCATTTGACTTTCAGAGGATCAAAATGGAAAATGTGGATTTCAATTCAAAGATTCATGAGTTCAAGAACGAAGTTTCGAAGAAAGCCAATATCGCTAGAGAGAGCTTGGGTAAGAAATTAATTTTTGCTAGTATATAAGCCTAGGTTGGAGAAATTGAGCCGAGCACTCGAACACCTCACATCTGAAGTACATTTATGTAAAAAGTATGTACGTATGTACAGACGTGAGGTGTCCGAGTGTGCTGGGTTTGATTTCTTCTACTTACATCGTGATTGTGAGTTATATCTATCAATAAACTCCCTCTGGTCGTTTTTTAGAGCTTGTCTACTGTGGCAATATATTGGATGATGACAGCACTGTGCGAGACAGCGGTATCAAAGCAGGGGTAATGATTCACGTATTGAAGAAGAAAGCTAAAGGTCATATTTTTTACCTCTCCGTCTACGTATTTTAATGTTAACTAATCCCTAAGTTCATGATAATCAGCGTAATGAAGTAAAGGGGTTATGGTATGACGGCTGAGTCAGATCGATAACCCGCAAACGCAGATTTTCTGTGTTCAGCTATGCTATTGGTCATAAAGGATCTTGTTAACTTCGTATTTATCTAGAACATGAGTATATCAATGCTGACTGCAGTAATCGACAGCATGAGCACAGCCAACAGAACACAGCAGAGTTGGTTGAAATCCTCAGTCCGTACATATCATGTCCATATCCTCATAAAATTGTGTGCTTTCTAGTCAATCTATAACGTTAGAGTGAACAACACAATTTCTTCACTCGAATGCATGTTGGTAATTTGTATTGTTACCTGAATTTATTGCAGACGTTCCACTTCCGACCCCTCAAATGTCTGAAGCAGATACCCTCAGCTTGGTTCGTGCCTTCAGAACTCTAACCCTCAACCCCTCTTACAAGACTTCATTGCAGGTAAATTCGATCATGTATAGGTACTTGGTAGGTATCACGTGAAAGAGCGGGCCTTATGTGACGCCAGCAAACATTTATAATCACGCCATTTATAATTTCTAGAAACTCAGTAAGCCAGAGGTTTTGGAGAACATTATTGCCATCACTCCCGGTTTGAATCAAGACCCAGTTGCCATTTCAATGATTCAGGATCCCGAACTCCTGTCTCGTCTTGGTGACGCGGAAACCGTGCGAAGGTGCGTATGAGCTGCAGTGCCATCTGTATTGTTGTACGTATATTTAAGTTTTCAATTACGTACGTGCGCTATAAACTTGTCGTTCGCCTAGGATCGTTGAACTTCACCCTGCATTAGCAGAGGCGGCTAATCACATAGTTGCTGCAGCTCACGAAGAAGCCGTCTCCAGTGCTAATGCCGGTCAGCCAAGCACTTCTACCGGATATTCCAATCTTTTGGAGAACTTCAGTGACGATGACGACATGGAGTCATCTCAGGTAAGAATCAGTCGAGTAGGTATCTTACCAAGAGGTGTAATACTGTGAGTTGCATCTTCCTGGCCAAGGTTTGTTATTGTCTTTGTTTGGATAATAGTCTTCAGATTCTGTCGCCCAGGGTGTCTCACGCCAGCCTTCCTTCTCTGCCATCACTCCTGCACAATTGGCTGCTGCGCTTGCTTCTGCTTCTCAGAATGCCAATAATGGTGAGGTTTTTGAGTTTACATAATTAATATACGTCGTCATATCATAACGTTTGCAGTCACCTTTCGTTCGTTGGTCAGTAAATGTTGTTTCATCTTGTAGGAAGTGGATCAAATAGTATTCCTGCTCCAGCAGATGGTGGTAATGCTATTACACCTGAGATGGTGAGTGAGGCAATGCAAAGAGCGATGGCATCAGTTACTCCAGCAATGGCAGGTGGCATCACGGAACGAATGGATACCGAGGTAGGTAACGAATTGTTGTTGATTCATAGAAAAAAAATTTCAGTCATGCAGCATGGTTTAAGGAGCGAATTTTCAAAGAAATAGTTTGGGAAATTGAGAATTTAATTAGTGCTCATCTGCAGTGTATTCGTTACGGCCTGACTGAGCATTTGTTGAAACCACAGTGGCATGACTTGCAGAAAAATTATCCCAAAAAATCATTTTTGGGTATTTTGAACAAACAAAAATTCAATTTTTTTTGGATTTTGTAAACTTGGTACGCTGGGTGCGCCTAATCAGGCTGGGACTACTTGCAGTCGATTCAGCGCCTCATAAGCCATGTTCGACAATACCCCATATGCCTATGTTGCTGAAAGTCTTTCTTTTTGATTTTTTGTTGATTTGTAAATTTGGACCTCTGCGCATAGTGCGATCGGCCTGGGTAACGAAATCGTCATTAATCTTGCGAAGCCGGATTTTTCTGCGCACGGAGGAACTTTTTTCAAGGGACTTACCGTGCGGATGACATACATGAAAAATTGAAAATCTATAATTTGGATCTCCGATGCATGAAACATACTTTGGAGGGGTTTTCCGGTTCACAGGGAGTATCTCTGAAATTGTGTTACGAGCCGAATAGCTACATTTTCTCTGAAAATTCGCTAATAAAATAGGATCTGGTAGCATGATTGCATTACTGCAGTCCAGTTTTGGTTCTTGTGATTTGTGACACACATGATACTCTTCCTCCTTTCTACCTCTGCGGTAGGTACCTACCAACGATAGTAACAATACACATCCTACTCAAACAGGGTACTGGAGCCTCCTCAAGCCCTGACTACGTAGACCAGATGCGGCAGATGCGGGAATTAGGGCTCACTGATGACGCTGTAAACTTGCAAGCCCTCCAGCTCGCTGGTGGCAACGTCCATGCAGCTGTAGACCTCGTGTTCAGTGGCGCAATACTTCGCCCATCCACTTCAGGGCACAGCTCTGCTTTTTGAATTAATCGGCTTCACAACCCACTTCTGAAGTAGTTACTCGTGCTCTTTTGTTGATATTGTTCCTAAGTTTTCTATAAATAAATTGATAGCTTTCAAAAACGAGATGTAGGTATGTTATTTTGAGTAAAATACCTATTTATTGGAGAACGATGCAAGTGAATGGTTAGTGATGCAATACAAATGGCACCACACTCCGAAAAGTTCCTACAAAAAGGATCCGTCAATAAAAACGTCTCAATCCAAGGGATGTTTCAAGTTCTATTAAATTTCATAAAATAAAATACCACCAATACATAAGTGTTCTCTTCGTTTATAAAGACAGGAATTTAGTTTGATAATAATAACTAGCAAGAAGTATTAAAAAAATCAGTTTTATTTGAAATGTACAGGAGTTGCTTACGTAGCTATACAATAAATACCTACCTAAACTTGGTCATCTTACTCATTTAAAAATCTTAATTTCTTATTAAAAGCATGTGGTGTAACTATATAGTTCAGTGTCCACCAAATTGACGCGTTTTTCAGATGTAAGAAAATATGAGTAGTAGGTACAGCGTTAGTTAGAACAATGTTCT
Organism: Leptopterna dolabrata; assembly: GCA_954871275.1. Classification (NCBI taxonomy): domain Eukaryota; kingdom Metazoa; phylum Arthropoda; class Insecta; order Hemiptera; family Miridae; genus Leptopterna; species Leptopterna dolabrata. The sequence continues at coordinate 21,849,060 of OX940977.1, forward strand.
ATTTTGTTCAGTCTGTTTCATCTTGAAATTTCCGTTCACCTACCTAGTTTGATGATTGTCATACTCGGACAAATACCCTTTGTTTGGAGGGCCCATATCCTTTGCGAGACAATAAATTAACATGGGTAATATCAACAGTGGTCACATATTTCTGAACTGATTGAATTTGACATTAACACACAGGATACCTACATGTCTAGAGGTGATATACATAAATATGTAGGTAACTTTATTACACAGAGTACCTACAGTTCCCATGTTTACATTTCGCAACAGTTTTCCACAGTTCACAGCGGGGATGACCCAACAGTTATTGATAAATTAGTTGAAAATGCATCTACAAAAGTACGAATCTGGGGTAGCACACAGAATTAAGTCGTCGAGTAAATAGTTCGTACGAGGTTAGGTATAAAGTACTCGATATATAATTCTCGACTAGAAGAAATGAAAATCTGTCTTTTTCTTTGTTAAGAGTTAGGTTAGGTTGAAGAAATTGTAACGACCTGAAGGGTCAGGTACGATCAAAAACCATTTTCACATGAGGCTGGAAATGGATGATGCCGAGTACCAAAATAACAGGTAAGTATCGATAAGGCTAGGTAAAGAAATGATTGTGATAAAGCCCTTTGCTATTAGGTGACCTTCCAAGAAACACTCCGACTAGTTCCAGGGTAATTCACTTCACACTGACTCTAACATTGCTTGGTTTATCGTTATTTCTAATGACACAGCTTACCTACGTAATCTTTATCTTAAAACTTCTCTCCTTCTTGGTCTCCATTTCGCAGACAGCTCATCATTAGGCCGTCTTGATTCCTTACCGGGGGCACGGTGCGACGGCTGCCAGTCCAAAGGGTTTGTCCTGCCCCAGAGGAATGTCTATTGAGGTGATGGGTGCTCCTCTACCTTTCGGTGCGGACATTATTTTTAGTCTGCGAAAAATAGTTTAATTTAGATCATCGATCTGGATACCTTACTTCCTAATGTAGGCAGTTTATCTCTTATAAGTCGGTGTAAATAGGAAGGTACTTTGGCAATAAAAAGGTAATGAATATGAATGAAATCCCTTTACTATTGAGTTGTGTTGAACTACGATCTACGTTATGACCGAACGTTAGAGAGGCTCCTCACCACAAAATACAATCATACGAGTGGGCCTTATGCAGCATTCGCCCCATAACGTACAGGCGATATTTTTGGGTTTAAAAATTTGAAATGCTGAGAGTCTACAAGCTGGGCTGGGCTGTGATAAATTAGCTTTGTTCCAGCGCCGTGAACAGAACATGTACTAGTTCAGTGCGAGAACCCAAGTGGTGGGGATGAGTCATGCATTTTTCGGATGTGAACTGCTGGAACGTCTGAACTAGTTCCTAATAAACGATTACAACAAAATGCAAGCAATAATAAATTTTATTGGTGTTAGAAGAACAGATACATGAAACTTTTGGGGAGGTTATACACATCAGCGAGGTTATCTTCGAGTTTCCAGTTCACAATCCTGCTCTCCATTTGGAGCAGGAAGTTCATGTACCAGCTCAAGAACTCGGGGCGGGTAAAACAGTACAGGAACCTAACCTCGCTGGAATCCTTCACTGACCGCCAAGGCCTGTGCAGATCGATTACGCTGAATTAGTTCATGACCTCAAGCATGCTGGAACGAACCTATTGTTTGCAGTCCCACTACGGCGCCGCAAACAATTATCCAGGTACAATTCTATAACGATGCAAGTTTAACTAAACCCGAATCTTAGTAGCTTAGTACTAACTAATGTACATTTCGAAAAACACAAATTTTACTAGCCACGTCATTTCTGCCATCATGCCACTGAAATCACATCAAAATGAAGGGCCATTTACACGAGCAGACTGGGCCGGGTAAATCCGATGCTCCTGGCCAGGTACCCCCTGACTCGCTGCCAGGGGGCGGGGCTTCCTCCCCCTCGGGCAGCCGTTTACACGACCGGACCGGGTACACAGGAATCCTTCCGATATTATCCTAATACCTATTGATAACTTTCATTCAATATTGAAAATACTGCATACGATACTTGTACTTCTTATTCCAATCCCAACCTATTATTATTATTTTCACAATGAAAATAAGTACACTTTATCTATAGCTTTTTGGCATAGGACCTCTTATGGCCAAAAAATGTAGTGAATAAAGTCTGCCAATTCCAGTAGGCACTATAGCTTGCTCAACTGATCACATGATCGTATAGAATAGGTAGGTTCATTCGTTGGACAGGTGGGAGTATCCATGCAAGGGTTACCCATCCATGCATGGGAGTATCCATGCACTAACAAAAATAGTTGGGTAGTTTCAGCTCTAAGACTATTTTTCGCGTAGTTACAAGGAAATTGTCAACATCTCATGGTCGCGCATGCGCAAAGGAGTTACAGTACGATTCCAATGAAATTCATATGGAACTATCGAATATGATTTCTGGTCGACATATTTAAGGTAGTTATGGGCATTCCACTATAAAATGTTTGCGCATGCGCAGACTAAAGTTACTGTACAATTTCAGTGATTTTGATGTGGGACTGTCTGGATCCAACCCCCGAGTACCCCCAAAATCTCAGCTCTCTACGACTATATTTCGCGTAGTTAGAAGCGTTACAAGAAAATGGCCAACATTTCATGTTTGCCAATGCGCAGACGAAAATTACAATACGATTCCAATGAAATTCATAAGACGTATTATTCCTGATGATCCCCCAAATTTGAACCCATTTCAACGATATTTAAGGTAGCTATGGGCGTTTCAAGTTTTTCACCTTGCACATGCGCAGCCGAAAGTAACAGTATTTTTTCAGTGATTATGGTATGGGACCAACCCGCGCCAACCCTCCTAATTTCAGCCCATTTCGACCATTATTCCGGGTAGTTATGGGCGTTACAAGGAATTGACCACAGACAGACAATCACGGAACCAAAAATGTTCTTTGGTGTCTGAAATGCAACATGTTAGTGGATTCCAAATTTTCATTTAGGAGGTCGTGAATTTTTTTTTAAAACTCAATCACGAATCCAAGGCTTCCCTGTCTTTGTTAGTGAGGAAGCAAAAGAAAAAAATGTCTGTGATGTCACCAAAAATTAAGGTAAATATTTTAAAAACATACCTCTTCTAGTATTAGTACCATTACGATTGGTATTTAGTTACCAAAATTAAAAAAAAAGAGTTGCCGTAGGGGGCGTCTAGCCACCAGTGGTTTGTGTTCATGACAGTACGTTTACTGTCGAATGAAATCTGGGGGACACCCCCAGACCCCCGGATTATAACAATTTAGATCAAGGATCAAAGCAAGGAAACATGGAACATGTTTTTCGAATAGGTACATGATAACAGAGGATATGGAGATATGTAGAAAAATGTCTTCCAATTCGAGTAGGCACTACAGCTTCCTCACTTGAATCACATGAATGTAGGTATAGACTAGTTGGGTAGGTTCCTTATGATACGGGACCATCTGCGATCCAACCCGCGTGTACCTTCAAAATTTCATCTCTACGACTATTTTTCGCGTAGTTAGAAGCGTTATAAGGAAACGGTCAACATTTCGTGTTAGCGCATGCGGAAATTACAGTAAGATTCCAATGAAGTTCATACGGAACCATCGAAGTATCATACTGATCGACCCTCCTAATGTGAACTCATTTCAACGACAATTAAGGTAGTTATGGGCACTCCTTCACGTTTGCGCATGCGCAGACAAAACGATTTTCATGATTTTGAAACGGGACCATCTGCGATCCAACCCGCGTATACCCTCAGAATTTAAGCTCTCTGCGACTATTTATCGCGTAGTTATAAACGTTACAAGGAAATGGTCAACATTTCATGTTCCCGCATGCGTAGATCAAACTTACATTACCATTCCAATGAAATTGATTTGGAACTACCAAAGTATTATTCCTGACCGACCCTCCAAGTTTGAATTGATTTCAACGACATTTAGGGTAGTTATGGGTGTTCCAATTATTTCACGTTTGCGCATGCGCAGACGAAAGTTACAGTACTTTATCAATGATTTTGGTATGGGACCATCTGTGACTCAACGCGCACTCGAAATGTCAGCCCACTTCGACTATTATTTCGGGTAGTTATGGGTGTTGCAAGGAATTACCACAGACAGACAGACACGGAACCAAATATGTTCCTGGATGTCTGAAACGGAAAATGGTATTTGGAAATTTTCATTTTGGAGGACATGAACATTTTTTGACTCAATCACTAATCCAAGGCTTCCCTGCCTTCGGTAGTGAGGAAGCAAAAAAACGTCGTGGGATTTCCAAGCCTCGGACCAACGACCTAACGCAATGTCATGTAATACACGTCCTCAGCTGCTTTCTGCGTTTTTCGGGTAGGTAGAACCCCCTTGGCAGTTTTTGGTGGAGTGGGGTCTCGCCATGCTCTCCTCGGAGTTGGGTGGCAGGAGAGGGGTAAAGGGAGAACTGTGCGGGTGGCGGGGAGGGTAATTGAGTTCCCCTGGACTGGACAGGACGTTTTCGAGCCTGGTTTACTCCCGTAAAAACACGTTCCACATTAAAATACAAGTACGTATTCGCTCACAACCACTCAAAATTTTTTTCTTTTGCTTTTCAAGGTGCGTAGATTCAGAAAATGCAATGTCTGTCCGCCGTTATCATGCATCCGGCTTCAATTTCTGTCTAAAAAAGTCGTTCTTTCGCAACATGCTCCATTTGTGTCCCGAAACTTTGCAGCCCGATCGGAATGTACCAAAGGGTGTTATGAGTGAAAATGGGCATAAAAATAGGTAGGTACCTACTTCTTGTGTTTTAGTAACATCAGCTTTTGAGATATCGTTTTCCATGTTTTTGGAACGAGAAGACCGAATATGAAGTCGATTTTTACCAAAGAGGCAAAAATTGAGGTTTTACCATAGGTTCGATTCCCAAAATTGATTTGTTATGAGTCAAAAACCTGGGAAATTGCCTGAAATCACCATCAGTTTGTATAATAACACTAGAAAAAGTGTGAACAGGTGAATCAAGACAATTAAATAGCACTACCAATGATCAAAGATAATAAAAAAAGGAGCATACCTAATTTGTGTTTTGGGGGCCAAAATCGGTGGAAAACATCAGAAATGGCTATTTCAATTATTTCGCATGAAATAAACAATAAATGAACAGCCAACATTTCTGTAGGTTGTCATTAGGACTTCGCAGCGTTTTTCAAACTATATGCATGGTTATAGGTAGGTAGGTACCTATTCCTGGAGAAGATTCTGAGTGGATCACGCGTTTATACATCACAGGGTGAAGGGGCGAACGGCTGGGGTGAGTAGGATCGTCGGGTGGGGGGACCCTAGATCCGAAGGAATTTCAATCGGGCCTCCCTAGCAAGCGAGAATGCCCATAACCGTCCTGGAGGAGCGTTTACACGGCACGGCGGATGGACACACTTGCTGCACTCCCTGGATTTATCCGACCCGGTCCGCTCGTGTAAACGGGGCTTAAGTGGGAACGCCCACAACTGGCCCGGCAGGGAGTTTACACGACAGGACAGAGGGACACACTTGGTGCGGTGGCCGGATTTATCCGGCCCGCTCTGCTAGTGTAAATGGGCTTTTATCTAGGGTTAGAACCAACCTATATAATTTAAGACACTATTTAAATACTCCATCAAGGTATTCAAAACTTCTCACCAAATGGATGAGTTTTTTTTAAACTTCTGGTTGGTATTTTCCCAACTAAAATTAATTGCATTGTAATTACTGAAAGTTTGAAAACAAAAGTTTTGACATTTTCAATCTTAGCAACGTGTTTTGTATTCTTATGTATAAGAATGTTATCTACTACCTACTATGCAGCTACTCTACTCTTCTAAATTCATTGATTCACTCTCATTTTCATTTTTTAGTAGTTACAAGGTAGTAGAATCAGTAAAATTTAAATATTCTCAAGACAAACGAACTATTGTGAGGTAAGGCTAGAATCCATACGAATCAATGTAATTTCACAAATAGATATAGTCGAAATAAATAATAATAAAAATTCCCAAATCGTGTTGAGGAATCAGCAAGTTTTTAGCCCTCTGAAAATTCTGGTTCCACGCTGACAATAAATTAAACCAACGAATTTGAACTTACGTTTGCCAATCCGTCCAGTAATATCTATCAGCGCTGACAGCCACGCCGAACGGATAGTTTGCGTTGTTCACCACGGTGTTGGGCAATCGTCTGTGCAGGTACATGCAGTCTGCAATCCATTACAACAAGTTAACTGGACGTCAAAATACCAAATACCTACTATTAGTGCAGGTGAATTGAAATTTGCCAACCTCAAATCTTGCATGTACATTCTAGGTAAGGAAATACTTGATGAACAGGGGCGTTGCGTCCATAAGGCCACTGCCCCAGCACCCAAAAACACTAGGAGTAAAGAAAAACTCCAACCACTGTTCAGTTGGCATTTTTCAGAAAGTTCAACAGCGACTCCCCAGATTTCTCTGGCTATGGATATTCTATATTCTGGTAGAGCATCCATGGTGGTTCCTTCATGTTAGCTCCATAGACCGAGCACATTATCGGAATAAAGCGACAGTAATCGATTTCCTGCAATCCAAATTGAAACCTAGGCTCCTGAAATGGTAGGTAGGTGCTGGGACCTAGTGTTCCCAAGGCAACTGAGAAAAGTGGCCCTTAGGCCCACAGTCGAGTAAAAATGTTGTTCGCCACGCCCACTTTTGGACCTGTCCCCAGAATCTGATTTCCATCCCAAAATCGTTCCTTTTCACACTCGATTCGATCCCTTCCATTGTTGTCTTGTGAATCACATTCACTTTCTCTGGTGAGTCTGTTGTCTGTTGTCAATTTTTTGTGTCAAATTTTGTGCGTTTTGTGTTCGGTCCAGTTCTGATGACAGATTTGTATTTGTGGTACCTAGGTACGTGCATTTTGTCCTGGTTGCTTTTTGTGGATTGATTGGCGTCCTAACACACAGATAACTAACTACCTATCTTCTAGTCAATAGCTTCTCCATTCAAGTAGGTACAGGCGGACGGGTCATTGTTTTGTTGTATTTTAGTTCACCATATTTTTGTAACATATGAATTCGGTGGCTAATTAGTAGTAGAATTTGTCAGCGTTTTCGTACGATGATAGAGTGTTGATTAAAAGAGATACTTAAGCTTTAGTAAGTAAGGGAAGGGTGTTGTTGCCTTGGGGTACCTATTTATTTTGTAGACAAATCTGTTGGTTTTGTGTTCTGGTTTGGTGCCCCACCATTTTAAGACCTCACACACTGCTACTGTTGATGAATATACGAATTGGACAAACATAGCTGTATAGTGAGCATGAACGATTTTGGCACTGTATTGTACAGAGGTTTCTCAATTACAGATAGTTACCTACTATATTTATAATTAAATAGGTAATATAAATTATATTCTAGAAGTATGATGGACAGCCCATATCTACTCTACCTTAGGCAAGTCTTACATTCTTATATCCTAAAACGAAAATTATATTCTACACACCGATTGTCTTAGTGCCTGCATTCGACCAGCAGAGTTCATCTCTGTCCCAGTCAATGGTAAGAGCATTAGGGAGCTTGACGTTGTTACCGCTGACTATGATTCCACGTCGTTCACCATCCAAATCAGACTCCTCGATTTTCGGGCCATTCCTGTTCCAATCTGACCAATACAGTTTCCTGCAGCAATCAGACCAGTACGACACATAATGTTGGTAACATGAACGATGCTTAGTAAAGTCGAGGTCTCCTCATGGAAGTGATGTCTACTGGAGGGAAACTGAGGAAATTGCTCAGAACAATATTATCAATCTGAATCAAGCCGAACGTTGGAAAGAATCTTAGAGGCGAGCGGCATTTGTCTGTTTTGCAGAAAATGTCCCTCTGAATGTGTCATTGAAATCGACCTGAATGTTTGAGGGTCAACTCGATGGACCACGGAATGAACTTACCTTCTGTATGGGTGCACTGCGATTCCACGAGGGTTAGTGAGGTTCTTATCGATGATGACTTTCATTTCCCTGCTATCCAAGTTCGCGGTTGATATTGTACGAGTGGCTGAATCAGTCCAGTAAATTTGGCGCTGGATCCAGTCTAAGGCCAGACCTTCAGCCTGTCCACCTGATAATAGATTGAAGAGACTGTATAGCTATATTTGAGAAGGAGCTGTAAGCATCGGTGCTAGAGCATTAAATCTTTATTTCAAAGCCATCGTAAAGAGCAATATTGCTTGCAGAACATACTCGTTTTCAAGAATTCTTCTACCTCGCTACCATCGTACTTGGCCCGTTTGATGGCATTAGTACCCAAATCGCTCCAGTAGACTTTCCCTTCGACGCAGTCAGTGGTTATACCTAGGAACACGTTAAAACTTCATTATGATCTCAATTTTGTAAGGCTTAAATTTGAGACCCCGATGATCCAAATTTAGCGCTGATATTATTTTCATACTGTACTTGCAGTGATATCCTTCAACTCCATGGACATGTTCAACGCCATTGACGTTTTTGCTGGAAGAAAACGTTACTAAAAACAATTAGGTAGGTGTTGTATGTTGTAAAGGGCATACCTACGGCAACTTGTGAGGCCTCTATGTTAATAGGAAAACCTGGAGAGTCTGGCGAGAAAGGTATCCTCATTACCGCTCCTCCTTTAGTCAACAACAAAAATTCTTCCTTCTGATCAGCTGACTCTGAAATCAAAATATGTAATAGCATTATTATACATATTATGTGTACAAGGAGAGTGAGAAAGGAGAAATTAACGTTTCAACTGGTCAGTAGTCAAATAAATACATCCATACAATAAAAATTATGTCCAAAAAGTGGTTGATAGAAGACAAACAATAACAGAGAAAAAACGTTTGATTAGATTCTTGCAAGTCTGATTTTGTTTTGTTTTCATTTTAATGAACTTTTACAGCAAACTTGTTTAAAAAAGGTCCCTGCTGCTCAAACATAGGCTATTGTGTATTGAATCGCTCACGCTTCTTAGGAGGAATTTGACAAGTAAAGAAAATCTTATTCCAAAAAGTAACATTTTTGAGGAAATGTCCTCAAAACGATCGCAGTTTGAGGGTGCGGAGCTGTAACGAGAAGGAATGATAGGAAATATTCTTTCTATTCCCTCATATTTTCCAGGTCTTCCAGTCTAAACAGCTCTTACAGTTATAACATTCCTCTTCTAATTTTACTCTGTTCATATTCTTCAAATGCTCTTTTCATGTCAATGATGGAATAGGCAATTAACCTTTGCAGTAAGTTCCATTGCCGAAGAAGTTTTCTGCACACTTGCAGGTAAATTTGTTTTCGATTCTCAAGCACCTGGCATTCGGATCGCAAAGAGAAGGATCTTGGTAGCACGTTATGATCTCTACACAGTTGAGCCCATCTCCTTCAAACCCCTGAAAGATAATGAGGTTTAAATACAGGAGCGCCTATTCGAATTAATTAACTCAGAATTAATTCACACTGAAATCGATATTCTAATAATCTGGGTAGAGGGTAATGAAAGAAACCAGCAAGAACATGAAAAGATAACCGAAAAAGTTGACATGAAGAATTAGTTTATGCAAACTTACTTGACTGCATCTACATTTGTACCCATCGGCATCTGGAGTGTAAAGGCACTGGGCATTAGGATCGCAGTTGCGCAAGGTGTCGCAGCCAAGGATGATTTGCATGCAGGACATGCCATCCCCACGGTAGCCATCGTTGCATTGGCAGACGCTGATGCCTTCTCTCTGAACGCATGAAGCATTAGGATCGCACTCACTGCATGTCACTGATTCTGAGGGGGAAAATGTGCTGCAGTATTAAAACATGCACTGTTTGCATACGGCTGTTTAGAGTCTGTTCAACCAGAGGATCATACTCCAGTACGAAATTCGGTTTATTTATGGGTTTTCATCATGGTATCGATACGGGTCATCATGTGAAGATGTATTATGAATTTGAGTCTAAAGGTTTGTTCGCAGTGACCATCTGACAGTTATCTGACCGATCTGGCATTGGGCCGTTCTCAGACTCTTTTCTGATAGTATCCACGACCATCTGGTAGCAGTGTTTTCCTGACTATCCAAAGCCAGTTTTCCGATAGTGATTCCATTCCACAGAAAATCGGTCGTGAGAACTGGCCTTGCACTGCCTTCTCGATTTCCCGACCGTTATCGAACCCTACTCAAATGCTTACTAAGATGGCATTAGATCACGGATGGTTTCTTAAGGTTCCTAGGAGGCAGCTATCCATCAGAAAAAGCCAGTACAAACAAACCTTAAGACACCATCGAGTAGGTACCCCAGCAATGTGCTTAATGACCTGGCATTAAAAAAAAAAAAATTGTGAAAAAAGTGAAACAAAAAACTACAGGATAAAAATAGAAATAGTCTATTTCCACGTAAAATAGCAAATTGTAGGCCGGTTTCGGTTGTTACACCATCATCAGTACACGATGGTGTAACAACCAAAACCGGTCTACAATTTGCTATTTTACGTGGAAATAGACTATTTATATTTTTAACCTGTAGTTTTTTGCTATGGATTTCCGCCGCAAGTGATTTAAGTTACAAAAGTGAAACAAATTTAAAAAATGCAAGTGACATAAATAAAGACGCCACACAAGGTGTAATCTTATCATACCTTCTGGAAGAGTCCTTCGTCACTAGTTGGTTGAGTACTGGGGGCGAGCACTTTTGATGTAAAGACATCATCATCGGGCCGTCGACAGTATTCACTGATGGCCGAGTACTCTCTCGACGGCCTGATGATGATGTCTTTTCATCGAAAGCGCTCGCCCCCGGCATTCAACCAGCTAGTGACGAAGGACTCTTCCAGAAGGTATGGTAAGATTACTTTATACACTAGCGGAAATAACCCTTTAGATTTGATACAAGCTGTATTTTGTCCATCCCATGGCAGAGTATGTGACTGTATAATTACTGCTAAATTACTGTATAGATGAACGTCTTACGTTTCTCTGGAACGCACACTCCTCCTTCCATGGTATACCATTTCCTGCAACCGCATTCATGAGCTTCTTTGTCTTCATTGTATTCGCATACACCGTAGTCCCCACAGTCAGTATCCTCACTGCACTGGCCTTAACAACACAGCAAGGAATAACTATATTGTGGACGAAAACCTAAAACACAAACTACTTGTAGGTACCGACACGTGATCCACCAATCCAGAAATCAGATCACAATCACACATTACCCACATAATCGCAATCTCTGCTAAATGCTGCAGTGTCTCAGCAACCGTTCTGTGGTTAAAAATACATCTGAAAACTAAACTGTTGGGATCACTGATTTTCAAAGTACAAAAACCAACTTGAGGAAATATTGGACACAGTTGAGGTGAAAAAATGTGACTCCAGCAAGACTTGAGCCTGCAGTATTCTGCTTTAGCCGCAGAAGCTCTACCCAAATGAGCCATGAAATCAATTGGTTTGATAAGCTGCAGTCAGTTCCATAGTCTAATTCTTTTCATACATCTTTATAATTTTGTTACTTGCTTGAACAGTGCTTCAACTGGTTCTGGGTCTGACTGCAAATGCTAATCAGATGAATGAGGCATACATTGATATTCCGATTCTGGTTTATTATTTTCAGTAACGAATCTTTGGAACTGAGCACGAAATTTGTTTAAACCTCCTATACCCCCCCCCCCCCCCCCTCAAAATTTTTTTGGTTTCTCTTTTCAGGTACGTAGCAACATTTCTGTCCGTCCGCCGTATTTGGCACTTTCCTTAGTTACCATGAACTAACATTAATTTAATTTGGTTTGCAGGTCCGATTTGGGGTGTAGTTAGTGTAGAAGTCGGCATTATTGCCAGTCATCTCTAAGGGGGTGAAGAAAATGGGGCTTGAAAAGTTCAAAATTTGAAAAGGGTATGGTTTTTCATGGCGTTTTTAAATTGATTCCGAACTTCAGGATTCTTTGAGATCCAGCCGTTGGTTCACAGTTAAAACCTAGTTCATACAGGCTTGTAGAAAGGATTATTACAGGGTGCAGTAGTGGTGGAGTATGGGGTGGGTACTATTAGACGGCATGCCGGTACTCACCTAGTCTGAACATTTCTACTAGTGCACTCTCCTGGTAAATGAACTTACCTGGGAAGTAGAGGCCTTGCTAGCAGATATAGTGGATAGTATATATAATTTTTTTACCTACTAACCCACTAGCTTACAATTCGATTGCTCAGTTTCAATGTCATCAATTTCCTACGAGCTTATCTAACTAGCCTCGACTGAACGGGCTAGTGGACTAGCATGCCAGTTCTAGTCCAAAGTTCCTTCCAGGTTTGTTTGTTCAGGCGTAGACACAACTTATACTGATTTTCATCTTCAACTGAATGCTCCTTCAGCAAACAGGCTGCTGTGTTCAAATTGGATCGCCTTCAAATTTTCTCACCCATATTTTCTTTAGCGCAGCATCTTCCTTCTCAAGGACATCAGCTAGTTCATATTGCAACAGATTTGCCACTTTTATCAAAACTTTTTTTGAGTTTACGAATAAAATTAAAAATTAAAATGAAATGTCTTTTATAACCCTGTTGGGTATACCCTGGGGAAACGTTTTACTCGAACGTTACCGATCTTTTAGCCTCTGTAGGCTTCACATGATTACTATCAGAGGTGAAGAGCTAATCGCTGGTCGGGTAAGCACATACATGCAACGAGCGAGAACCAGAGAAGCCACGATCTTCTATCTTAAACGGGGATATAAAGATCACATGCTCCAGCCCGCTTGGACTCCCGAGTTTACAAATAAAAACAGTGGATTTTCCACCAGTCAAACCAAAAAAAGGGAAAAAACCTATTTCATTTGAAGAATGATGGTTGTTTTGGATTTTATTGATAGGTACAAGTTAGTTGTTCATGGCCAAGCGTAAAAAATAAACCGGTGTGTACGTAATAATTCGCAGTGTTCTTTCACCTCAACTGTTTTCTCAAATGATTTACTGATTGCTTTTCTGATCACCCCTTTGGGGACCAGATCTTTTGTAAGGAATTTGTTTAAGAATCAACTGACCAGATGGATAGCAAATGTAACCATCACCAACGTAGCCTTCAGAGCAAATGCAGACGTATTTGGTTGATTGATCACTATCAGGCATGCAAACCGCATTTTTGTGGCATATGTCAGCCTCGGCGCAGGATAAATCTGTAAACAGTTTACAATAGAGAGATGAAGCTGTTTCAAACATCACGCCTACGGGATACTGATACTAGCGAGGAAATTGAAGGTAATTATTGACCTGATTCCGTGCAGTTGTAACCGTCTCCCTCATAGCCAGGATTGCACATACAGCGGAAGCCGTCATCAACGCTCATTGCAGCTATGCAGGAAGCATGGGAGTGACAGTTTTTCATCACGTGACAGGATGTTGGGTCTTCTGTGAATCATTATTGACCATATTGTCCATATTATTTATTGACCATATTAGCCTAAAAATTAAGGGACAAATGGGATGAAAGGAATACTCCTAAATGTTTACGTGTCTAACGCTCTGCTAAAAAGAACTCTGCCTAGTTTAATAGCATCCTCTTATCGATAATGTGATCGTATAGTCATGAACTTATGATACATAATCGATTCAGTACAGTTTAGTGTGGATTCAAGAATTCTACCTGTGCATTTGATCTGTTGTCATGCATGAAACATAATGTAACGTGCAGTTTGAAAAAGTAGAACGAAAATCCCTCAACATAGTTTGAATAAATGTTCCTGAAAATCTCGGCAAAATCGGGTCATATGTTCGTGAGAAAATGAGTACCTCAGATTTCGCGTTTGCGCATGCGCAGTGGCCATGCCAATGAGCTAATCGATCTGAAATTTGTGCAGGACCATCTGCGGCTCAACCTGCATAATCCCTGAAAATATCAGCGAAATCGGAGTTGAATTGAGGAAGTTATGCGTGTGGCAAGGGTTTGCGGAAAAGTTGTTGTGGGCAGACGTGAAGAATGGCTCGTAAGGAGATGACGATCCGGAAGGCGACGTCACCCAGCTGATAAGCAACGTGGAAGGAAAGGAAGATGAGGGGGACGGACCCGTGTTGTGGTACTGTTGGCTGTGTGTGTGGAGCTATCACTGTGGAAGTGTGACCTGTCGAATATACAACCCCTAAACTGAGACCCCTATTTTTTATTATCCCTAATTTTTCAAGTGAAACAGTAGTTCTCGTAGATAATACCTACTACAGTTGGCACAGCCAGCAGGACCCGAACCTACGCTCCCAGGGGGAATATGATTTCCAATGTTAATACTGCACAAGCCTTAGGGACCAACTTCGGCCAAATGTGGCGCAAAATTCTTAAACTTTTCTGTTCCAGGGTACCCGTTCAGCCGTCCCTCCTAAACTTGTCCACATAGAGCTGGGTGAGCAGAACCGAATGGGACAGATTCTCCTTAGGAGTGCCACCCCGCACATGATTATATACCCACAAGAAGGGGAGCCCTGGCCAGCCATTATGCCTGTACGACTGAGCCCATCATCCCCAGTAGCAACCCTAGATGCCTCCCCCATGGCGTGTGATGTCCGCAAGGGGCAAGGACTGTTGGGCAAGGACAACCTGGGTGTGGCCAGCACGAGGCCATACTTGGCATTCAAGCCGGAGATGTTGTGGGCACACAACACTGTGGCTTGTAAGGAGATGACGATCTGGAATGCGATGTCACCCAGCTGATAAGCGACTTGGAAGGAAAGGAAGAGGAAGGGGACGAACCGATGTTGTGGTACTGTAGGCTGTCTGTGTGGAGCTATTGTTGTGGAAGTGTGAACTGTTGAATATATCACCGCTAAACTGAGACCCTTATTTTTTATTATCCCTAATTTCTTTAGTGAAACAGTAGTTCTTGTAGAGAATACTACAGAGTGACAACAGCTTCCCCTGCCTTGACAGGAAGCAAACACATTCTGCCAGCCCAACAAACACAACACAATCTATGATCGACCATCCAGGTAGGTAAGCTGTATGAAGGCTATATCTCTAGTTTTCACACTGGCAAAATACTGCATCACTGGACAAAAGGAACTTGTTGTCCAAAGTTAGTTTCGGGGTCCATACAGTGAACTCGGAATTTTGTTTAAATTATTGCTCAGTACCTAATGGTAACTGGTTCAGTGCCTAAATGTCTGCCTTGTGTTGCCAAATAATGAAGCAATGCTGTAGTGTTCTGTGCTGCAAAAGACTACTTCATATTTCTAATGGTAACCGTTTCAAACTGGAACCTGGATTTACAATCACAGAATTCGCCTATCTTTCTATCATTGTTCTTGAATTGTAATTCCTAAATGAGGAAACACTGGTGAAAGACGCACTGTGAAGTATATAAGGTGTGTTCGCAGTGACTATCTGACAGTTACCTGACTGTCAGAGAGGCGTTGGGCCATTCGCAGTAATTCTCGGACTCTTTTCTGTCTGTACAGTATCCACGACCAGCTGTTCGCAGTGTTTTCCTGACCACAAAAAGCCAGTTTTCTGATTGTCATTCCAGTCTACAGAAAATCGGGAAAATTGGGACCTTCCTTTTGCTCCCGTGGCCGATCAAATTATTTAAAATTTTGCTACCTTCGCGGTCTTGTGCATTCTCTTTCTTGTTCTTTGTTTCGCTCTTACCGCATTCTCACTGTTGTGCCGTAACTGCTTCAGGATATTAAATTTCATTATTGTACCTTTCATTCTTCAGAATTTTACCTGTTAGGTAACTTTATTTTAGTTTGATTAGCCTTTCTAGCTTAATGACAGATTACGACAATTATCAAGATTCGGTTCTTTTGGTGAGTAAGCAAAGGTGACAAAAAATGAACAATACCTACTTGTTCTACGCCTTTTATACGACCAAGATACGTTTTTGCCACACTTTAGCCAGGCATTCAAAATAAAGTAATATGAGTGTGCTGTGGGTGTTAAAAACCCTGGAAGAGTTAACTAGGGAAACCAAAGCAGTCAAAGCATCCATCTCCCACTGACCATGCATTCATTGCCTTATCGAGTCCCAACGTTTATTAAGCCCTTCTCAAACACTTATGAAGATGGCACTAGATCATGTAAGGTAAACGCACCAATAGTGGACACAGTAAGCAATTTTTTACAATAAATCCTCAACAATTTTTTTTCAGTTGCTCCTAAAATGTTAAGTCCTTCATTTTATCATTTCCCAACTCTTCCTTATTGGAATCGTATGTGACTAATCTCAATTCGAGCATGTTAATTTATTTTAATTATTTTTTTCCCAATGTTCTAAAATGAGTCTAAAGTGGACACCAAAAATCCTTGATGTTTTCAAAGTGGACACAATTTCGTCCAATAGTGGACATCCGTCTGATACACTAGTTTGAATATATGTAAACGTATTATTCTATTTAAGGAGGTTGTATGAGGGTACAATAAGGATTGTTAAACATTAAAACACAATAAATTTAATTGTTGAAAAGGAATTGAAAGTAAACAAACAAGGTAAGTCAGTACCACATCACTTCTTATTAAGTAATATCACAATGTTTCAATATCAGTTCCTTATACATAAAATAGGTAAGCCTTACAAATCTTAAAACTGAACTTCAAACAGAAAACAAATGGTTACTAGGACAGCGGTTATCACAGTTCAATTGAAAATGGGAATTGATACCGTTCGTTTCCCTTACTTCCAAAAACCAAGGGTTTGTTGAGTTTATACAGTACGTCGGACTTCGGAACTGAACATACTTCACGATCTGAAATAGCAAAAACATTTTTCATGCGGTTGCACGGAGTTAACATTTGGATTGACAACATTGAATATTCGCCTTGAACCTCTTTAATTGTGCAAACCCTTCGACTTGATTTATTTTTGCCCTCAAATGAAACCACAGCGAAATCTCCAATGAAGAACTGGTTTTCAGTGGGAACTAGATTTGTGATTAGTTCTTCCTGTCTTTCGTCAATGAGATTGATTTCAGAGTTTGAAGGTAAAGTCAATCGGTTCCCTTCTTGGTTTTTGTTGTCTTCAAACATTCCATCGATTTCCGATCCCACAAGACACAGGTTTGCGCCCCATTTTCTTGAAATGTGCTCGGCCCTTTTCTATAAACTTCCTCAATGTTGTCCTAGGAACATGATTGTTTCGAGCGGCTGTTGCCAAAGGAGTGCCTGAAGAAACTTCTTGGGCAGCTCTTTCCATCCCTTCCTCATCGTAATTCCAGAAACTATTCTTGCTCATGGTACCCTAGAAAATAAAAAAGAGTTGAAACAAAATCAACGCAGTAAGATAGTTAAGTAATGTTTCTTAAATTAAACATTCAGGACAAAGTAGTTTAATAATGATTCTATTGTTTTGTATTTGTATACCAATACGTAGTTAAAATTAATATAGGTACCTATTTATGATAGTACCTTCATTATGATAATATCTACTAAAGTGTTTTGAGGAAGACGATGTAATTCTATTTCATTTTAAGCAGTGGAACTAACTAAGAAGTACTCACAAAACCCTACATTTATTTACATTGAAATTGATTGTTCCAAAAGTGGACAGTGTATGTACCAATAGATGACACCCCCTGTCCACCATTGGTTCCCGTTGATATAATAAAACCAAATTAACACAGCACTCATTTCAAATGATAGAGAACAACTGAAGATGCTAACTTGACGAGATAGAATAAAACATGTTGTATCAAAAGTGGACAGTGAGTGTCCACCTTATAAAAATTGAGAATTTTGTGTTTGTTAAGTGGACACTCGGTAGAAGCACGATTGTATTACATTTAGTTTCTACCAGCTGCTCAAATACAATCTACACATTCAACTTGAAGGGAAAAATACAAGATTATGCCAATCAATTAGCTAGAAATACAAAAAAAGAAGTTCAAACATACCTGTGTCCTAACGACTGGTGGCAACTAACACGCGTTCAAAGGCAGATCGTTGACTACGCCATGTTGACTTCGTCGTCAACCTTCCCCATGATGCACTGCGAGTTGAATAGTTAATGTACTGTTGTCCAGGTAGCGTTAGCGTTAACACCTACGAATGTCAACAGAGAGCGCCTCCGCCAGCTCTTATTATGTGCGTTTCTATGAACAAGTGTCCACTATTGGGGTGGTGTCCACTTTACCCCCCTTTACCTTATGGTTTTTTTTTAAATGGTTTTCTAGGGGTCAGTTAACCGTCAGAAAAAGCCAATGTGAACGAACCTATTTTATTCTTACAGAGGCGTTAGTTTTGGAGCAAGAGAGACCTACTGGGAAAAATAAGGTCCTTATAACCTTACCTAAATAAGGACAATTCAGATTACCTTCGTGAATCATTGGGGGTATAGTTGATGGTTGCTCTGGAGGCTCTGGGGGTATAGTTGACGGTTGCTCTGGAGGCTCAATCATTCCTGTCGGTGGGTCAAAGTGTTCTTTGGACAGATCTGGTTCAGGTCCTGATGAAGGGCCGTTGCCCCCATCCCTGACACAGTGCTGTCCATTATCTTCATAGCCTGGCGGACACCAGCACTTCCCTTCGAAACACGTTCTGAATATCCTTCCTCCTGACGATGGACTCTCATTTCTGATGGTAGACTTACGAATTGAGCAGCGACCGGAGTAGGATGGGGGGGACCCGTCCTCGCACAAGCACGTGTAGGCACCCAATGAAACGCTTGCGACGCATCGTGCAAACTGCGGACAATCGCTATCTGACGTGCAGCGATCTATAAAGCCACGATTTGCCCTTTTACTTAGTTATCACGGCAATCTACCACATTATGAACTGATGATATTTAACTTATTTCATGCTGGCACGTAACAGTAACATAAAGCCTGCCCCACACAAATACACTATCGATAGAGGACAGGTATAATTTACACACAAGGTATTCTTCAAAGGATTCGGTGAATATGAATGAAGCTGGTGTATAACTGATTTGTGTGATGAGCTTGAGTTGGTTACCTAATGGCTGGTAATTCAGAGCGCAGGATACAAAATAGCCGTAACTATGTTTTTCTCTATTTAGAGAATTTTTCAAGTGATCGCACTGGATTTCAAGTGATTGCTGTTGTTTTACATTTACTACATTTCTACATCATGATGATAAAGGCCGATGAACTGAAGGCAGTAGAATGAGTGCTTCAAGAGACTTGTTCCTGATTTATTTAAAATTTCACCCACAAACTGTCATTAAAATTACATTAAATAGTGGGAAAGACTAGGGACAAAAACATCACAAAGCAACGAAATAGGCACGGCAAAACCGCCAATGGACTATACCTGGACGATTCTACAGAGGGTGGTCGTCTTATGTAACCGGGACCTGTAGTAATAACCATTCACTGTACTCACGTTTTTTTTTTAAATATTGGTAATAAACGGTTATTATAGTGAAATGAAAAAATTGAATTTTTATCACATCTTCTACATGAAATGCCGTAAAAAGTAGGATGGTTAATGTCAAGACCACCAGGGTGTAACTGAATACCAGGGTCCTACTTAAAGGAATAATTACAACACAACAGTTCTTGAGAGATATGTGACTTAAGACCGTCCCATTACTTCAATAAGTACTCGCCAAATAAAATAAATACTCTGAGCTACAGACTACTCAAACCAGCGTTTGATCCTCATTCTGACATATGTAGTCAAGTTGTGAGTGTCTTAACATTCGCCCTGCTGCTACAGCCTTGGATAAAAATCTTTTTTATTTTTTTAAGTATGCTATGCATGGTTACATACTTCATTTCAAGACGCTTTTGCTTACAATTTCTAAATAAATTATTTATCAATGTTTTTCTGCTACTGCCGTCCACATGCTATTTGATGATGAACTAAAGTGTTTAAATACTCTCTCTGAGCATGTGAGTTGTTTGATATCTACGTAAGTGAAAAAAGTCAAGAACGTCACAGTCCACCGTTTTGAAAATGGGAAACCAAAAAAAATTAAATGGCTGCAGATTTCGATGGGTTTAACATAAAATATTAAAATTAAATATCACGTTAAAGGTAATTAAATGCTCTACAACTCCTACTTCGGGACTTTTACTTACAGTAAAACCAAAGGCTTGAGGAGTTAAAGACAAAAATTTGAGAAAAAACGGTAGGCAAAAATTTTTTTTCAACAATTTTTCATTTTTGGGGGTGGATACCTCGGAAACTGTTGGAGGTAGCCCTAACATACAGAAAATGTAATTCTCTTTGATTTGATATGGCTAATTTGATTACGACCAACCGTAGCCAAGCTATGAGCGAAAAAACTAAAATCGCAAAATTCTCTGTCCCCTCCTGCACCCGCACGTTACCTCATAGGCCCGAGGTCTTCTTTGTAGTCTGCTTACCCTCCAACCACTCCAAACAAATTCCTCAAGTCAATTTTTTTTTGGTTTTCACTCACTCACACAACACCCCCTTCGTTGCCTGGACTAAAGTTGTCAGGACCGTCACACTGTTTTCACATTACTAAACAGAAACCAAAAGATGTAAATTCGAGCACACAGAAGGTTTGAATATTGAAGGACAAGCGTCCTGCCCGCCAAGAAACCGGAAGTATAATAGCTACACTGCCGTAAAAGGGAAGAACACCTCATCTCTTAAAATCAAAATTTTCAGGACAGCACTTCAAAGATTTGATCAGTTATCCTCGTCCTAACTTCTCTCCAGTTTGTCATAAAAACTAAATTTCTTCACATCATGATAAATCGATGTTTAGTGATTATATCGATACCAAATTATAGTCAAAATAATCAATATTTCTGCTTTCAGCTTTCTGTGAAACGTATAAATACCACTGGACCTTTTAAATATTCTTTTTTTCTCTTGATTCCTTCAAATATATATTATTTATATTTTCTTCAAACAGATATTACACTAAACAAAATAACTGTGAAACAAAATATGAAAAAAAAAACTGTAACAAAATTTATTGAATAGGTACTACTTAATTGATGTTTGTGTACATTATAATTTTATTAATAGAAATATAAGTTATTTTATTTTGTTAACATTTAAATCATATCCTTCAACTACTAAATCTTTTGCTTAATCGTCAACTGGAACCGATTCCCTAAAAATTTTCCTGCTTTCTGGCATGAGACGAAGAAGCTGTTCGATTATTTCCGTCTTCTTATTATAAGTGGAATACCGCGTGAAGAACACTTAATGTGGGCTCAGCTGCTATGATAATCAAAGGAAGAACGCCTCGCTCATCTGAAGATAAATGACTCGACCCAGTAATGAAGCCAATGATTCCAAGGTGAAACGCCTCATCTCGATTTTCACAGACTTGAGGTGTTTCTCCTCAGAGTCCAGGATTAGAGTAAATGATCTGAGGCGTTTATGGTGCCGTACTTGAGTATTTTACCTTTGACTTGAATGAGACGAGGCTTTTTCCTTTTAACACCACAATTTTCCAGTTTTTCGGGTGAAAATGTCGATGTTTTCCAATTTTTGACTTCACCAATGGAAAGAGCATGTCAAAATTAGGGGGATACGTGAAAACCCCATTTTTGGAAATTTCTGAGATGAGGCGTTCTTCCTTCTGACGGCAGTACAGCGACCAAGTTTTTACACGACAGAACAAGTAGGGGTCCCCCCCCCAAACCAGTAACGCGGCCCCCTGGGGGTCGGTCACTGGTGTTGATTTTTCGTACCTAGGACCCCTAGGGGCCCCTGAAAACGTGTACAGAATTTCAACCCTCGAGACCATCAGCTGCCGGAGTTATAGAAGTTGGAAAATCGCAATTTTTCAAGTTTCGTTCTTCTTGTTGTTCTTTGACAGGGTTTCAGCCTCACAGACATAACGGATTGAGCTGAAATTTGGCATAAACATTTGCTATGCTCCAAGGAAGTGCGTTTTTGGCACCCCCTCCCCCGCCATTTAGAATTTCTTTTTAGGGACTGAGTAGGTAGGTGGTAGGTACCTACCTACTCGGAAAAAATTTTTACTTCATCAATGCAAAAAGATGTGATAACCCCCCCCCCCCCCACACACACACACAAATCAACCCTGTTGTACAAATGTAGGTACCAAACAAAAAAACTTCCTCAGCCACAAAAAGGATTGATCAATGCAAAAACATGTGATCCCCCCCTTCCGAACCAAACAACCCTGTTGTAAAAATTTACCCGCCAACAAACCCTCCTCAGCCGCAAAAGGACTGTTATCCATTTTGCCTGCCATAGTAGCTCGCCCGGTGCTTCGCCCCTCACTCTTGGATGTGCATGTAGAAACCTGTACCTTCCCCCTCTGTTGGATATGAGTATAGAAATCTGTTCCTTCCCTCTCTCTGTTGGATGTGTGAGTATAAAACATGCCCCCCCCCCCCTTCTTGAAATTTCTTTCAACGCTGTTTGGCGGGCGAAATGGATATCAATCCTTTTTGCGGCTGAGGAGGTTTTTTGGTGGGTAAATTTTTACAACAGAGGTTTTAAAAAAAGAAATACTTATGCCAAAAATTTCTGCTCATTTTATCAACAAAATACCAAAAGCATTAAGGAGCATAATGGTGAAACCAAGGTAAAACCGATTTATTGGTCCTGAAAAAATGAGTTACAGTGACCCTTTCATTTTTTTAAAAAGTTGCCATCACATTAATGAACATTATAAATTTGAAATAACTCAAAATAACAATTTATTGTAAAAGATGTTTTTGACAGTCATACGCGTGACGGTCTTGACAAACATCAGTGACCTAGCAGAAGAAAATTGAAAATATACACAATACGCGTGGTTAAATAAGTGCCCTTTTATGTTTCCTTAAACTAGACCTTTTCTGCCATCGCTACTTGTCTGCTTTGACAAGTAGCCATCGACCACCCTCTGTAGAATCGCCCACCTACAAACCCCTATACAAAGTTATTATAGGGACACAACACGTTATGTTTGGTTAGGCTGCCAAATACACCATCAATTCATGGATAACCATTCAGTATTCCCTGATAGGTAGGTACTTAAAACCGGGAGGTACGTTAACCACGTGGTTTGCAGTAAAAGAGCTGGTTTCTCACAAAACTAAATTAATCAAATAGCAATGAATGTACCTACTCCTTCGTGGCTTACTGTCTCTGACTGAACTGACTAACTACAACACTACGACGATGTATGTTTCAAGCTTTTAACCATGCTATCTCAGTTTTTCGGACAATGTCTCTGTTAGTGGGGAATGATGTTGAGATGAATGAATTTGACATTCTAAATTCTCACCTGCAGCTGCTGGTGGTGGCGTGGTCTGGAACTGATAAGGTGGCGGGTAAGGATGACACGACGGTGGCGAGCCGATGAAGCCGGGTGGACAAACGCACTGAGGGGAGCCACTGCGATCATCGCAGACGCTTCCTGCAGGGCACTGGATCGTGTCGCAGCCAGCTGGCTCTGCCGATGACATTAAAAAAGGAAGTGCAACGATAAACAAATTACGTAGGCTGTACCGCTGTACCTAACAGCTGTACCTGCCACATGAAAATAAACTATTTTCGACCTGCTCTTCGCAATGGTGGTCAAAATTTAAAATTAGATTCCAACCATCGAAATTGAAAAACTGGTTGATGTTAAGGTAAAACACCTCAACTCTTGAATTCAAACGATTCAAACCAATGTTTATTTGTGTGTAATGTGAAGGAGAAGCGCCCCAACGCGCCAAAAACTGAGATGAGGTGTTTTACCTTCAAAACGTTGGCCTACACTGGCTTTGGATTTAGGTTGAGGCATTTAATCGAAATTCTAGAGAAGTTTCTCATCCTCATGTATAGGTACACCGCTGATTGAGCGTGTGGTCATTTTTAACACAAAACGGGCATAGTAGGACATGAAAAAACTTGAGAGCAAATTTCTGAAAAGTTAGGTTTTTGGATTTAAGGCACTTTATCTTCACATGTCAGGGTAAATCTTGTAAGCCTGCCTCTAATGACAATCTCAACATTCTAAGCTGATCTCGAATGTAAATCTCAATATTCCATGCTCTCACTTTTGAAATACAAGTAAGCATCTTTTCACAACAGAGAGTTAAGCGGAAGTAAGACATAAAAAAAAATACATCTGCTTCCAAGAGTCATGTGTACTTCGACTCGAGCGACATTTGCGGGCGACCATACTTTTATGTGTAGGTACCTCTGGATGGGTGCCCGCCGTGATAAGTGGGGACACGTCCAAGTATGACCCATGTAGCTTTTGGGTCACACAACAGCTACAAGAAAGCTCATGGGTGCCCTCTCCACTCAAGGGGGTGAGGCAGTGAGTAGCCAAGTAAAGAGCGAAATGACCAGATTGAATTCTTATCCTCTCATTGGTGGACAGCTGATCACGCCCGCGACGCTGGCAGGGCAGTCAAACGAAAAGCCCCAGCCTGGAGTGGTTATTTACTTTACTTTATACATAATTATGTACCCATTTGTGTCTGTACAGTGCTACAAGCCGCAATTTTGGGTATTTCGGCTTGAATTTTGTGGTATACTCTTTAGGCCTCCAGAATTTGCTGTATGGGTTTTGGTGCCCGGGAACGGCGCCACGCTGGCACCAGTGGTACCATCTGTCAGCAACACTTTTTTTTAGGTTTTTCCAGCACCTGAATCGAATGGAATAACTTTCAAAGCTCTATCCATCACTCTGACAGCGAACGATAAATATTTAGCCTTAAAACGTTACAAAAAATTGCTATTATTGAGCGTGGTACATGGGCAGAATTTGAGCCTATTTTCAAAACAGCGCGAGGCACCTGGTCAGCGGACCCACTAGTAGGTACTAACTGTGCTTGGTCGTACACAGACTATGTCCTCGTACACAGAGAACATCACTTTTAGGTATAGTTTATATGCCAGCCTACCACAGTCTTGTCCATTTCCTCGGAATCCGTCGTGACACCTGCATTCGAATCCTCCTTCGAAATTGATGCAGTCAGCGTAGGTGCTGCAAACCTGAGAAAGACGGCTGCACTCGTCTACATCCACGCATACTATCCCCAGCTCGTTGTTCTCATTTTGGATCTCAAAGCTGTTGAAAACGATACAAAACAATGAATACTGCACTTGAGCATTTACTTTTTACTGAATGGTAGAACTTCCTCTTTGAAGGGAAGTTTTACTTCCCCACGCAGAATGCACATATTCACCCAGGCACTTTTATGAAACCCTGAGAGGGGCTAATCATATAATTTCAAGACTATTCCTCTCGACTCGTTATTTCAAGATCAGATCCCTTTACAACAGGTTTCGTTTTCGAGATGTACAAAATCTGTCACTGTTAATCTTAAACAGGTAACAACCGGTGTTACCTTCGTCCGGTAACAAACAATGGGAACATTTAGATGGTCCTGTAGTTTGGGACGGTGAGAATACGTGTTAGTACTGAAATTATACTGATGAATGAATGATTTAGCGGTACGGAGAGGGAGTGTGAGAACGAAACGAACCTTCAGGAAAACTGTACAATAGAAAATGAATCACGAAAGATGACTTTTTCGATAGCTCACGACACTATGCCTTAAAACCACTTCTCATCTCCTTCCATGTAGCAGGCACATCACAATATTAAACAACGGGTAATAACTGCACACCACGAGAGTACAAAAAATATGTTCATCTCTAACATAAGTATATTATTACTGACAATATCTCTAAACAAAAAAAGGGCATAACCTATACTGTTTATTTATTCGTTGATTGAGGTGCTGAGTTGCATATTGCAATAATACACGAATTACGATTTTATTTTAATAGGTACTTGTAATCAACATGTCATCAGTAAGCATTATAATTCCGAGTGGAATATTTACCCCTGATCGCAGGTACAGGTTCGGGCGTCTGAAGGATCCTGGCAGTCCATATTCATTGGTATAGCGCTTGGAATGCGATGCTGACCTGTTTCTTCTGACCTTACCGCTGGTCATAAAATGATCAATTGCATGATTAAGAATTGTATGAATTTGCGTCAAATACATTTCACGTATGGGTACACGAGCCAGTACGAGCAGGATTCTATTCCAAACCAATGCCATATTCGAATTTCCGGGGTTCCCACGATGGAGATTTATGAAAGTGACACCATACTAAATGAAGGTCTGTCAGTTTGTAAGTAGGTGCATTGCCGTAGGATTGCTAGTTCAAGCAAGTGCATGTAGAGGTACTGGCTCGAATGAAGGGATCAGTCGATTGTTATACACTGCTCAATACTTACACTCACAGTGGATGCCATCACCACTAAACCCACTGTTACAGTTGCAGCTATAGGAACCGATTTCGTTGATGCAAATCGCGTCTTCATGGCAGTTGTCTGTACTCTCTTGGCACTCGTTGATGTCTGTACAGCCCAGTTCCTGGCCGTAGTACTCAGACTGGAAACTACAGAAAACGTTTTGAGGTTACACAAATGTAATAGGCACTACAAAACATCAATTGTTTTGGACGTTTGAAGGAAATTTGATTGTAACGCAATCATACCACTCTTTCTCAAAATGGAACTCTGAGCTTTGTCAACAGATTCCAAAATTTTGACGATCAAATTTAAAAAATATTGTTGGATTGAGTTGTTTGTGGACATCTTGTTATGTGAACGGCTACTGTTGTTTTCAGGTAGGTACCTAATATTAACAGACGAGAAAATATTGCCTCATCAAATGTAATGTGCAATTTTACCAATCCGTTGCGTACCCTGTGTTACAGACGCATTTGAATGAATCCCCATCAACCAAACAAGAACTATTGGCGACGCACTGGGCCCTTCCTTTTATGCAGGGGTCTTCAAAAACTGAAACAGAGAATCGGTGGGTACAGGAACATTATAATTATTGGAAAATGAAACAAATTCAACAGACGGCATTCCAAAAGGTGATAACGGTCCTTGGGAAGAGATGAAAAAAAGCTGCAAATTATTTTCCTGTAAGTATAGAACCTGGTGTATAATGATAATGAACAGGTCTTTAGGTATAAAAAACAAATAAGACTGACTGCAAACTTATGTCTTATGATGAACTTGTTTAATCTCCTCTTGTTTTTACTCAGCCTCTCTCCCTCCTTTGGACCCCTTTGTAACTGGGTTGGTCTTTTGGATCAAGGCTCATGGTGCCCTATGTTCTTACATCAGAACCCCTTCTGTGTAGATCACTGAATTCCTATTATATTCTGAATTCCTGTTAGTACAAGTCCCTGATTCAATTGTGTCGATTTTTGTGGCTACCTTCACACACACACACACGCACGCACGCACGCACGCACGCACGCACGCACGCACGCACGCACGCACGCACGCACGCACGCACGCACGCACGCACGCACGCACGCACGCACGCACGCACGCGCGCGCGCGCGCGCACGCACACACACACACACACACACACACACACACACACACACACACACACACACACACACACACACACACACACACACACACACACACACACACACACACACACACACACACACACACACACACACACACACACACACACACACACACACACACACACACACACACACACACACACACAGAGGATTAAAATGCCACCAGAGTTGAAATAACTAACGTTCTCTTTAAGGTTCGGCATCCCAGTACATAAATAATACGCATTTTTCTACTGCCCCTATCTTCTGTATTTTTGAAATTCTGATGATCGCAGTACTTAAGCAGGGTCCACAACATATATCCAAATTGTCATCTAATTTGGACGATTTGTTTGGCTGTGAAAAACTAACTTGTACCTGTCAACTAATAGGTAAAAAAGAACCTATAAAAAAAATCTAGATTAACCATCTTTCTTCGAGCAACGGTGTTTTGAAAATTTCAAGCCCTATTTTTCACCCCTAGGGATGACTGACAGTAACGCCGAGCCTCGCGGACCAACTAGACCCCGAATTGGACCTAAGTATACCCTATTTATTGCATTAATTTTGCTTAATGGCCACTAAGGAAGTACCAAATATGGCGGATGGACAGAAATTGTTGTATTCCATTTTTGGATCTAGGGACGTGGAAGCGTCCTGCCCGCCATTAAAACCAAAATGTCGAAAGCGACCAAGAACACTCTTTTACGTGACAGAACAAGTAGGGTTTCCCCCCCCCCCCCCTCCACGTACCACGGCCCTCCTCCAGGACCCCCCGGGACCATCAGGTGCCGGAGTTTCAAGTTCTTCTAGTTCTTCGTTCTCATCTTTCTTTGACAGCCTCACAGACATAACGGATCGAGCTGAAATTTTGCACACACATTCGATGTTATGCTCCAAGAAAGTGCCTTTCGTGCACCCCCCCCCCCCCCCCCCCAGCATAACCCATTGTGAGTGGGTGGGAGGGTGGGGAGTTAAGAGTTGGCTAGAGAGGGTTTTAAGAGCTGAAATTTGACAAACACGTTCATTGGGCTCCCAGAGGAAGTGTTCAAACTCTGAAACTGGTCGGTTCAGTAGGAGCCGAGTTATACTTAGCTGTTTAAAAACGCTGCAAATTGTGGTCACATAACCCAATTGACGACATCACGTTTGGAAAGCTTTAACTTTCGTGTATTTTACTTTTCTGCAGCGCTTTTTTAAGAGTTGAGAACAAATTAACAAAAAGAAAAATTTCAAACTTTTTTTAAAAAGTGAAGAAAAAAACAAACTTTTAATCAATTTTTTAATAGACTATAAAAACATTTAAACGAACAACTT
Source organism: Leptopterna dolabrata (assembly GCA_954871275.1). NCBI lineage: Eukaryota > Metazoa > Arthropoda > Insecta > Hemiptera > Miridae > Leptopterna > Leptopterna dolabrata. The sequence goes on from OX940977.1 coordinate 21,877,656, forward strand.
GAACAATTTAAAAAGTAACTAATGAACAATTATTACTGGTAAAAAATTGTATTGAGAAAAAATTGTTACTGGGAAAAAGTTTTACTGAGAACAAATTTTTTACGGAAAAAATTCAGACTGGTAACAACATTTTTACTGGGAAAATTTTTTAATTCATCAGTGCAAAAGTTTTGATATCCCCATCCAAAAATGTCCCTGTTGTAAAAATGTACACGCCAACAAAAGCTCCTCACCCACAAAAAGGACTGATATCCATTTTGCCCACCATGCTCGCTCTTGGATGTACATTATAAAAACCTGTTCCTTCCCCCTCTCTATTGGATGTGTGCATGTGCATAGGAACCTGTTCCTCCCCCCAAACCTTGAATTTCTTTCAACACTGTTTGGCTGTCAGCTATTTGCCCTCCAGGCGAAAATTTTTACAACAGGGTTGTTTTGGGGGTTTTTACTTACCTTGAAACGCAAACCATCAAATTTGGGAGGAGTTAACTTTTTTTTTTCATGCTCGATTCCAAAGTTCATCATTGATGAAAATAATGAATCAAAAATGATATTAGAAAGAAAATTTCATGACGATGATGATATTTATTTCTATCTTGGTAGGTGGTTCGATCTCACGTTGGTTTATATATATACACAGAAGATTTACACACACATATATCCTGCGTCTATTTTCTACATATTTCACTAGAAATAACATATTTTATTCATATACATTTGTGTAAGTGGGGTGGGGGGGGGGGGGGGGGGGTGTGGTTTTGAGTGTTAATATATGTATGCATTTATACGCAAATATCCGGATATAGGTATATAGTCAAGTTTCCCGAGGTGAAAGTGGGGAAACACGCATATTATCCAGTATGCTGAATAACGCCCTCTGGGGGCTGTAAGTCGAAATCTTGAGGGTTTCACGTTTCGGGCCCATTGACACTTTTAATCAGGAGGTCTAAATACATAACATATGTCAATTCCAGCCAATTTAACCGAAGCCACTTTTACATAAGAAGTGTGCGGGGTCCTTTATTAATTTATAAATTCAAATAATATAGTGGTTTGAGGTACTTTTATATTCGGTAAGATGTTCCTAACAGAAAATGGAATATTATGTTTTTGGACTGATCATGGATCGAGTATGATTGTATATCTTCATTTATTTCATTTAAGTTGTACTAAATAAGTTTCATGATTGAATGGCTGACTGTTATGAAAAACAATGCCAATTAAAAAAAAATCTTGGTAGGTAGTAGGTACTAATGAAGTGGTCCCTTGCTACTAATTTTGACGCGTTTCGGAAACGACACTCATATGAAATGAGTGTCATTTTGAGTAGGTGCTTGGTTCTCGAATACAAATTTCAACCGTTGAGATGATGCATCACGGAACGCATAGCTTTTTCAATTTTTAAATACGTATTCTGTGTGTGCTCCTACCAATACACTCTTCTTGCTTTTTGCATCAAGTATTACATTATCATCTATTATAGTATTAATCCTTGTAGATTGCTTTTTGGATCATCGAACAAAATAGATAGGTAAGTAATCACAGTTACTGACCTGGCGCTCCCCCAAGCCTGTGGAAGGCTGCTAATCGAAGAACGTTTTCTTTGTACGTCATGTGGTTCCTGTTAGAGACTAGCCTCTGTGGTGCGGATTCCTGCTCTGAATGACAATTTTCTTTGAAGTGGATGGTCTGCTCCACTTGAACTTCCTTTATTTCCCCGCTATTCAGATGGTATTTGTGGGTGCCGGTAGCTCTATATTCACCTGAAACGTTGAGAAATCAAACAAATAAACCCCAACGCCTATGGTTTTCAAGAGTAAATGTAAGCAAGTTGTGTCTGTCCTTGACTTAAAACACCGGAATAGGTCCAGGGGCCAACCTGCTACTCATTTTAAAAACCTTTAACGTTGGCATGAGACGTATCCTCACCCAATATTTCAGGCGTTTTTTCGAACAATGCCACAGCGCCGGTTCACTGACTGAACCAAACTTCACTTTAAATCCCAAAATGCAATGTCATATCATTCAAAAACCAGGAATAAGAGTTTTGGTCTCAATGATGTTAATTTTTGTGTCCAGGACCTATAAAAACTAACTGTTATAGAGCCTCTACATGCAACGCCTGCAGCTGAGGAGAGACATTAGAGAACAGCATTTGTTTGCATCTAAAAGGACAACAAACAGGTATCCCTACATCATGTTGAAGCACAACATGGTGGCAGCTGTTGGCTTTAAGGTATCGCCATTACTCTTCTACTTAGCAGGACTTGTATAACTGTGCCTAACTACTGTCATTCTACCGCGTAGAGACGTGTTGCAGTCCTCCCCGCTCACGTTTATATTGGATTGTAAACAAAGGAGTCTATCATCACTACGTAGGTACCTACTTGACTACCTAACTAATAAATTATAAACGATTTCTTCTTGGTTCGATTGTGAATAACATTCGGGAGGTAGGTGATTGCCATGAATTCCGCCATATGCAAGGGCTTTAAGGTACCTAGTACCTACGTCGATAACAGTAAAATACAGCACCATTATTCAGCACTGACATAGTACATGAGATCAATACCTGGGCCCGTTTTAGTGTAGATTTCCTCATAATCTGGGTGTTTCATGCTAAGATCAGAAGAAAACTCAGGTAATCTGCCGGTAATTTCGATTGCGACTTTTATTTGGTCAAAAGCGTCAGGCCCTTTATAGGTTTGCTGGATTCGAACTATGTGTTGCGATGAAAACGTTACAGTCGCAGTCTGGTTGAGAACGGCACCTTAAAGATGAAATAGAAATGATTTATTATAATCAAAACGTGAAAATGTTATCAGCACTCGCATCAGTTGTGAAAATAACGTCGAATTTTAGATCTTCTTTGAAGATCAGGTATTTTTGTACTAGTTCGGATCAATGATGCAGAGTGTGACCAAAATTTCCATCTTATGATAACGTGGCCTTGGTGGATCCTGTAGACCTGTAGAGTTTAGTATTACCAGTGAATTGAAACCCGTTCTTCATTGAGTCATCAGGAGCAATGGCGAAAAGCCATCCAGCAACGCTCTCGACAGGTTTCAGAAACTGCATCGCAGGGCCGAGGGTCGAAGGGAGGCCATCGACAGCCGTGTACACCCGACCGTCTTTAAGAACGATGTAGCCCTCGAACAGGAGGTTCTCCAGTCGTATTCCATTCAAATTCAAGCTTAGTGGCCCTGCCACTCTGATCGACATATCTGCAAGAATTCAAACAGCCATTCTATTACAGTATTAAATTTTTTAAATTTAAAGCAATAAAGATGACAAACGCATGCAAGAAAACAAATTTGTCTCGTTTCAGTTAATATACATCATGCCCTTTGACATTCTTCGCCGAATTTCCAGATTAGTGGTTCACAACCAAATTTTCATCCCCCCCCCCCCCCCAGCAATAAAGTAAGTAAATGTACAAACTACTGCTGTAACACCCTGCAAATCTCTTCGTGGTTTTATTAGCGGTAGGTATCTACTTTGAATTAGTGGCAGGTAGGTGGTGGTAGGTACTTATAATATTTTCAATTACCCTATATTGTTGGGTTATTTTGATCAATATTTTGAATTTTATCTCGTGCCCGCCAACTACATAGTGTAGGAATAGTTGTTCCATGTACACATAATGATCCATACAACCTTCCACCATTTTCTTGTCATTGTCTCCTCCTTGCTTGCCTAAGTAACTGCGAATTAGATTCTTTATCCACTGCAATCCGCTTAATTATTTAATAAACCCATCAGGTTATCGGCTCCAGTGTACGCTTACTACGTTTTCTATCGAAACAAAGTATAGATTCGTGTAAACATCGCGAGTGTGTTCCGTTTTTTTGTTGTTTGTTTTCGTGAGGTTAGGTAGTAATTGGTCGAATTTTTCGCCGCATTTTATCGTTAACTATGACGTCTCTAAACCCTCCTCCGATCGAGAAACTTCTCGGCAGACAAAACTACGCGTCATGGAAGTTCGCAGCAAAGGCATATTTGAGTCTGGACGATTTGTGGTGCGTCGTCGACGGATCTGTCAACGTGCCTGTCAAGGCAGAAAACGTTGAGCCAACACAGGCAGAACAAGTTATTCAGGCCAAAAATCGCAAGGCACTTTCGAAAATAGTGCTTATTGTTGATCCTATCGTGTTTCCTCACATAGAGAACGCATCTACAGCCAAGGAGGCATGGGATAATTTGAAGATTGCCTTCGAAGATAATGGTCTTACCAGAAGGGTAGGTCTATTGAGATCGTTAATCACCACCAGACTCGAAAACTGTAGTTCTGTGGAAGGTTATGTCAATGAGATTATATCAACGTCACAGAGGCTCAATGATATTGGTTTCAAAGTCAGTGACGAGTGGCTTGGGACTATTCTATTAGCTGGTTTGTCAGATGAGTATAAGCCAATGATTATGGGCTTGGAAAGCTCTGGTATCCCAATCACAGGAGATTCGATTAAGGTGAAAATACTTCAAGATGTGAAGACTCCCACGCATCATAAGCCCAGTGGTGAAACTGCATTGTACTCCCAGGGGAAGGGTCTCAAAGGCAAAGGGAAGCAGACCGTTGAGTGTTACTCCTGTCATAAAAAGGGACACTTCGCTTCACAGTGCCGTAACAAGAAGAAGGAAACCCAAGGAAACAGTAAACCGGATGCCACAGACAACACAAATCAAATTAAATCTAAGGGTAAAGCTTTTTATGCTTATATGTCCAATACTGCTAGTTGCACCAGTAACAGTACAGATTTTTTTCTTGACTCAGGTTGTAGTTCTCACCTAGTCAATGACATAGGGACACTAGATTTTGTATCTGGAGATTCAGATTTGAAAATCTCAACTATAGACAACACAAATTTGTCTGCTCAGGCGGTTGGTACAACCAACATACCCTTGATTGTCAATGGTCTACCAGATAGTGTCGTAGCTCATGAAGTACACTACGTGCCAGGTATTGGTGCAAATTTGTTATCAGTTAGTAAGATTACTGATAAGGGACATTCTGTTGTATTTACTAAGGATATGGGGAAGGTCATTGACCCCAGTGGTGAAGTATTGGCTACAGCTAGTAGGACTAATGGAATCTATAAACTTGATACCATGATTAAGGATAGTATAGTACCTACTTATTTTGCTAAAGATGACAACTTCTTGATGCATCGGCGTTTAGGTCATCTATCCCGGAAGGGGATGAATCTACTTGAAACTATGTGTACTGGTATTGACAAAATTACTACCAATGAGGACCCATGTGAAATTTGCTTATTGGGTAAGCATGCTCGTCTACCCTTTAGAGCCAGTAAAAACCGAGCTAATGAGATAATGGAACTCTGGCATATGGACTTATGTGGACCTATGGAGAATCCATCTATTGGCGGAAGTAAATATTTTTTTACACTGATTGACGATTATTCACGTTACACATTCACATATTTTCTTTCAGAAAAGAGTCAAGTGTGTGATACGTTTGCTGAATTTCGAGCTTTAGTGGAGACACAGACTGAAAAAAGAATCAAGTGCGTGAGATCGGACAATGGGAAGGAATTTGTCAACTCCAAGTTCAAGGCATTGCTGACTTCAGCAGGTATCGTACATCAAGTTACTGTCAGGTATTCCCCTCAACAGAACGGTGTGGCCGAACGAGCCAACCGGTCCATCGTCGAAAAGGCCCGTAGCATGCTGCAGGATGCTGGATTACCCAAAAGCTATTGGGCAGAAGCTGTGTCTACGGCAGTATACCTCAACAATCGTGCGCCAACAAAGGCTGTTGTTGGGAAAACCCCATATGAGGCTTGGTACGGTGAGAAACCTGATTTGTCTCATTTGAGAATATTTGGCTGTCGCGCCATGGCACATATTCCCAAGGAACTTCGAAAAAAGTGGGATCCGAAATCGGCCAAGTATATTTTTGTTGGATATTCAGAAAAGGTTAAAGGATACCGACTGATTGACCCTGAAACAAAAAGGGTTACTATGAGTCGAGATGTAGTTTTTCTTGAAACAGTAAACCAAGAAAGATTTGAGCCTCGCAAAGAAGGCCCTCGATCTCCAACAGTGCCTCCAACGTCTGAAATTTCAGATGTGGATGAGCAGCCAGTTCTCCAGGATGCAACGATCATAATGGAGGACTCTGATGATGGTTCAGAATCAGATTCTGGCAGTAATTCAGAATCTGGATCCAACAGTCAGAGTGATTCTGATGATGGAAGCTCTGTACAGGATTTCAACTCTTGCGAGTCAAATCTTGACTGCAGCATGACTCAGGAAAGGACACATGAGCCACAGGTTCGGCGATCAAATCGTGTACCGAAACCAGTAGATATGAAGGACTATGTCACTTACTTAGCAGCGTTAAAACCCATTGAAGAACCGTTGACTGCAGAAGAAGCTATTGCAAGTCCTTATTCCAAGGAGTGGAAATTAGCAATGGAGGACGAACTGAATTCGTTCAAAAAGAATGATACTTATGAGTGGGTTAAGTTGCCTGCTGATAAGAAACCTTTACGAGCAAAATGGGTGTTTAAGGTAAAAAACCCTGAAAGTACTAATCCTCGCTTCAAAGCCCGATTAGTGGTAAAAGGATGTGCTCAGCGTCCTGGCATCGATTATGATGAAACTTTCTCCCCCGTCATCAAGTACACATCACTCAGATATTTGTTCGCACTTGGTGTGAAGGAAAATCTCAAGGTCTACCACATGGACGTAAAAACCGCGTATCTACACGGCAATTTGGAGGAAGAGATTTATGTGACACCTCCAGAAGCAGCAGAGCAGCGAAAAAAACATGTATGGCGACTGAAGAAAGCCATGTATGGGTTAAAACAGAGTGGAAGGTGTTGGAACCAAACTCTCCACCAGTCCTTGACAGAACAATCACTCACTCAGTCAGAAGCCGACCCATGTATATACTACAAGTGCAATGATGATGACTTTATCGTTGTAGCAGTATATGTCGATGATTTATTGATTTTGACTAATAAGGATTCATTAAAGACGAAGCTGAAGAGTGAACTTCAAATGAAATTTGACATGACCGACCTGGGCGAAGCCAAGAACTGTCTCGGCATGAATATCACCCGTGACGAAGCGGCTGGGAAGCTGTGGATCGACCAATCTGCTTACACTGAGAAAATTTTACAACGCTTCAACATGGCAGAAGCAAAGCCTGTATCGACCCCTATGGAACATGGACAGAAAGAACCCGAAGATGACGAGGACTGCCCACCTTCAATACCCTACCAGGAGGCGGTAGGAAGTTTGCTTTACCTTTGTCAGATTTCTAGGCCTGATATATGTTTTTCAGTAAATTATGCCAGCAAATTTTGCAAAAATCCAAGAAGGAGTCATTGGGTTAAAATCAAAAGGATTTTTAGATATCTGAAGGGGACTTTAAATTTTAAATTAGAATTTTCCAAGGATGGAAATAGTGAGCTGGAATGCTATAGTGACGCCGATTGGGCAAATCAAGTAAACGATAGACATTCAATAACTGGAAGTTGTTTCAAATTTATGAATGGTTTAATTTCTTGGAGTACTAAGAAACAGAGTACGGTCGCACTATCAACTGTTGAAAGTGAATATATTGCGTTGTCATACACAGTACAAGAAGCTTTATGGTTAAAGTTATTAATGAGTGAAATAGAGCCAATTTGTTACAAATGTCCAATCAAAATTTTTTGTGACAATATGGGCGCGATATATCTTGCAAAAAATTCTGTCACGAGTCAAAGGTCCAAACATATTGACGTTAGACATCACTTTATTAGGGCACATGTAAACAATAAGAATATTGTTCTTGAGTATCTGCCTACTGACAAAATGCTCTCCGATGTATTGACAAAACCTCTTAGTAGGGAAAAACATGAGTATTTTTCAAAGTGTTTTGGTCTAGTGATCAAATAAATGGGTAAATTTTTTGTCTTTGAATCGAAATGTTTTTTTTGAGTATTTTGAATTTCAAGTTCAAATTGTAACAATGTTGTTGTATTCGAATCTTTGACCATTGCAAACCTGAGAAAATGTAGGCATGATACGTTAAGTTTTTTTTGGTCTGAACTTCGTGAGTGTAGTTCATAATGTATTTGATTTGTTCAAAATATCGTTCATGGGGAAGTGTTGGGTTATTTTGATCAATATTTTGAATTTTATCTCGTGCCCGCCAACTACATAGTGTAGGAATAGTTGTTCCATGTACACATAATGATCCATACAACCTTCCACCATTTTCTTGTCATTGTCTCCTCCTTGCTTGCCTAAGTAACTGCGAATTAGATTCTTTATCCACTGCAATCCGCTTAATTATTTAATAAACCCATCATATATCAAATGTCGATAATAGCTGATACCCATGTATTTCCAGCTCCGAGCTTCAGTAGACAAGAGACGGGAGTTAACAACTTGAAAATAATGAGAAAGAACGTCTCTAGAAGTTGGAAATAGGTATGTTGAATAAGTGTTCTGGGATTGACCCCCTCTTATAATTGACAACAAATGAGCGCTTATAATCAGTATGAACAGCAAGTATCTTCCAGTCATTGTTCAGTCTGAAGGGAACTCAAAATGTATAAATGTCGCTGAATTATAGAAGAGTATATCCCCTCGTGTCAATATTGCCATTCAATTTTTTTTCTCTATAAGATGTGACGGTATGGCTGTTCTCAAGCTGTTTTTCTTCTGGTGGAGACGGGGTCGCTTGGAGAAGCCTAATCGATAGCCCTTCTTCTTAACCGGTGATAACCTCACTGGTATAGAGGAGGGGACTCTCGAGGATCCACCGTCACTATTCTCTCTCTATGTCACATGGTAGCAGAGCGTGGTTTGGTAGTATGTTCTGAGCAATTCACCATACGCCATCCACTTTTTGTGGGCTTACCAGAAGGATAGGATAAGCCCAAAGGTTTACAGAAGGATTCCTTTACAGTTATCCTGTCCCTTTGATAAATAATACATAAATCTATTGGCTTCCCCACCCCCTTTCCCCCCTTTAGAGTGTCAGTATAATTAAAATATACCGAGCTCATTTGAAGGCAACTAATGCCATGTCCCAATTACAAGTCCCAATAGTTGTCCTCCCCACACGACATACTTCTGGGTAGCAGAAGTATGAGAGGAAAAAGGGGGAATGAAAAGAAGTATGAAGCTCTAGTTCAGGAAAGGACATCTGAACAACTTCAAGGTGACTAACCTCCATCGTTGTCCTAACGATGGAGGGTGATCACCTAGGGGTTGCCCAGATGAGCACAATTCACTGGACAACAACCTCGGACAACATTTTTTCTCTGTCAATACTTGTCGTATGTAGGAGCTTTGTTCTCCACCAGTATATTATTGAGGCAGTACCAATACGATTGAGGTTAGTCACCTTGAAGTTGTTCAGATGTTCTTTTCTAAACCTGAGCTTCATACTACTTTTCATTCCCCCTTTTCCCTCTCATACTTCTGCTACCCAGAAGTATGTCATGTGGGGAGGAGTGTGACGATGTGGCTGTTCTCAAGTTGGTTTTTCTTCTGGTGGAAAAACCAGATATCCCTTCTTAACCAGTGATAACCTCGCTGGTATAGAGAGAGAGAGGGGGGGGGGGACTCTCGAGAGTCCACCGTCACTCTCCTTACTCTTTCACAAACAGATCGATGTAGTGAAACCTAAAGTATTTTAGAATTATGTCACACCTCATAATTTCTAATGACATTCATTAGGTAGGTACCTACTTATTCTTGTATAATAGGTACCTACAACGACTCTGGAACACATGCACCCTCAGGTCAGAGGGAAATGATTAAGAATTTCCGTGATTTGAAAAATTGTCCCCATTTACCTGTCTTCAAGCAGGAGAGTCCATTACCAGTGTATGTAGGGCGGCAGGAGCAGCAGACTCCGCTTGGTGTGTCGGAGCAATCGGCGTCGCTGTGACACACAACATAGCCTTCAGAGCAGGTTTTCGCCAGTGAATCCCCTAAAATGAGTAAATCAAAATCGAGGCATAATAATTTGACCATTATTGCACTGAAACACACTGCCCCCCCCCCCCCCCCCCCCCCGCAATTTACATCAATGTACTTACTAGTGTATTGTGTACCAGTTTGATAATATGTAGAGCTTTGCTACCAGTGCGCAAAGGCTAACAATCGAATTCACAAGCATCATCACTGTATAAATGGTGCAAATGAGAAAAACGCTGGTAACTGTATTAATCAAAGATTTACCATTTTCGTGAAACAGCCCTTCTGCGCAGATCACTTTTTTGCGGTGGATACCAACCTACTCACGCGCACGCACACACACACACACACACACGCGTGCACACACACAACCCCACAAGACTGGAAGTATAAGCTCTTTACCGTTGGGCAACTGTAGTTACATAAAAAATAGATATGCATTTTTCCACCGCCCTTATCTCTTGAAACACGTCACTAAGGCCCCACAGACACCCCATCCGGCCATTTTGGTTTACTATTTTCAATAATGAACCATTGGAATCGAGCATGAAAAAAAAAAAAAAATTATTACCCCCCCTCAAAATATGATGGTTTACGTTTCAAGGTACGTAGAATGCAATAAAAATATTTCTGTCTGTCCGCCGTACGGGCCACTTTTCTTAGTTACCATGAAACAAAATTGATGAAATTCCGGTTATAGGTTCCGTTCGGGGTCTAGTTGAACCTCGAAGCTCGGCGTTACTGTCAGTCATCTCTAAGACATTGACATTTTCAGAACGCCGTAGTGATTATTACAATAGTCCACACAGAGAAATAGTCCAGTAACTTTGTACTCAGAAAGGGGGGGTACCTTACATCCATTTTGGTAGTTCTGATTTTTTGATATGTTGTTCGGGATGGTATAGGGATAATGTACCTAAGTTTTCGACCTCGAGAACCCTCGGCAACATGATTGAAATCTCAAAAAACCACGAAATTTTCGGACTTTTTTCAGTTTTTGGCATTTTTGACCCTGAAGGAACCGTTGTTTCATATTAGATATCCAGACACTTTTTAAACTACATTAAATTTCCTATCGAATGAGCTCAAACGGAGCTCTGTAGCTCCAATAGTTTCTGAGCTACAGCTCATCAAAGATTGGGCAAATTTTCAGAATTGGAAAATTTTACTCTTTTTTCGTAATTTTTGCCAGTTTTGACCAAGTTAACAGCCTAAAACGTCCATAATGACTTATATCTTCTTAAACTAGACTCAATTTGGAACAAAATGAGACCAGAATGACATTCATAGCCCTAAAAGATTTCAAAATAAAAATGTCTAAAAATGAAGTTATTGATGTATAACTATACGGTTGTGAGTGAGGGTGTGAAAAAGTCTTTTCGCGTACTGTTTACAGATTAAAAATAGTGTAATTAATAAAAAAATATAGAAATAATGCAGGTACATATAATACAATAATACATTCTTATATTAGTGTTAAAAAAAAATGTCCTCCATCCTTCTCTTCTTTGAAGGACCAGGCTGTGTGAATGAACTGGCTGAGTAGAGGATATTGGGGTGTTTCCCTCTCCCAGTTTAAAAAAAAAATGTCCAGCCCTGGTACTCCGCATGCCAAACCACAGAGGAGGACCAGCAAGTCAATGTCCTCACCAACAATCTTGACTGACTGGTATGATGGGGCCATTGACATTGCTGTTGTCACAATCAGTCTGTCAGCATCCTCTTCTGCCTGCTGCACATTTATGCCATTGGTGGTCATTTCACGTATTAACAAGCGTATGAGCCGCACTTTGTTTGTTTCATTGGAGAGGAACTTCTCCTGGGCTACTGCTGCAATTGTTGAGTCATCAAAAATAATCTCCGTGCATGACATCAACTTGGCTCGACGTTTGTGCTCCAAACTTTTGGTACTTTTCTCTGCTGCATCCAGAGGGTAGCCATCAAAAACAACATTGATATTCGACCCATAGTGGGATTTCAAGTACTGGATGTATTCCTTGCAATCGCACCAAAGGAGGAGTTCCGGGGCCACACAACTTTAGGTAGGTGCCCACCGTCAACAACCACCATTGTGTTCCCTTCTACAGTCTCAGTTGTGGGTCTAAAAGCAGCATAAAAAGAGGACTTGACCCCTTTCCTCATTCCCTCTTCTGTAAACAGCGACATAGGGAATGGTGACAATTCATAAGAGAAGAACTCTCTCAACTGTTCATCAGATTGTTTCAGGATACACATCCTATGAAACAAGGTGAGTGGATCAACCTTCACCTTCCTTTCTCCCACAGAAATGGTGTTCTCGTTGGAGGCAAGAGTGACCACTGTATCTTTCCGTCTGTACTTAACTACTTCAAAGTTTCCTCCAATCATCATCCTCATCATTTCCTTTCCAATCTGCATAGCGTTATGGCAGTTCACACGATCACTTCCAACAACCCCACTAGCTATTGACATAATCACACTGACTTTGGGGAATGGAGGGTGATCAGAGAGCCAGTTTGATAGTTTGTTTGTATCTTCGTCATCCCTTGTGACACGTGAAGGTTGCATATCCACGTGTTGCTCAGTAGTGGCGGGAATTTTGAAATGATGGACCGCTGGACACCCTGCTCCAGGTTAAGCTTCTCATGTAGGCCTATGACTACAAAACCTTGAAGATGCCATGGAAGTGGGTGAGCCGCTTGGACTACAATTGTCATTCTGGTCTCATTTTGTTCCAAATTGAGTCTAGTTTAAGAAGATATAAGTCATTATGGACGTTTTAGGCTGTTAACTTGGTCAAAACTGGCAAAAATTACGAAACAAGAGTAAAATTTTCCAATTCTGAACATTTGCCCGATCTTTGATGAGCTATAGCTCAGAAACTATTGGAGCTACAGAGCTCCGTCTGAGCTCATTCGATAGGAAATTTAATGTAGTTTAAAAAGTGTCTGGATATCTAATATGAAAAAACGGTTCCTTCAGGGTCAAAAATGCCAAAAACTGAAAAAAGTCCGAAAATTTCGTGGTTTTTCGAGATTTCAATCATGTTGCCGAGGGTTCTCGAGGTCGAAAACTTAGGTACATTATCCCTATACCATCCCGAACAACATATCAAAAAATCAGAACTACCAAAATGGATGTAAGAGCTGATGTACTAAGTTACTAGCCTAAAACTGATTGAGCAAAAAAGGTATAATGAAATTAGGTAGGTGCCTACTTCCGTTTTTGCTCAATAAGTTTCTCTGTATGGACTATGGACTATTATAAAATGGCTACATCCAGCCCACCTCCAAAAATCGGATAAAGTACGTTTGTACTGTATTAGGTACATGTCATGTAGAATAATAGCCAATATTCATCAAATTTCTGATTAAGGAATTTACTATGCATTAATACTATCATCTCAACAACTACAGTCTTTCATTGTCACATATCTTCCAACATTCACACAAATTGATGGTTAATTTCAGATTTAGCAGGTATAATAGGGATTGGGCTGGTACCTACTGAAGGCTACCCTGGGGGCCTATTCACTAAGCGAAAGAGACATCTCTTTTCGGTCCGATTCTCTCTTTTGGTAGAAGAGATTTTTATAGTAGGATCCATGATAGGGTTATTCAGTAACTTCTAAAGAGAGAGTTAGCGGCCATCTTGGAATTTTCGATCTCTTTCAGAGAGACAGCTAATTTGGTGTCTCCTCGAAAGAGAGAGTCTATTTCTCGTTTGTTTGACAGTGATAAATCGTGTAATATCCTCATTCATCGCAATCACATCGGTAATTTTGATCGTGTGTTTTTTTTTTCATTTCATAAAGGTAAGTCAATTTTCATTAAAAATAATTATTGATTAATGAGTAACAACGTCCAATACGGGTTGAGGTAGGTACCTTCCTACCTAAGAGTGGCCGTTCATTAGGTGGCTATATAGTACAAGCATTAAGCTCCCTAATTCGACTTTTTCTGTTTATAATTGAGACTTTTTTTTCAATTTCATTTAAACTTTTATCTAATTTATGATTAATAACGTCCAAGTATGGATTGAGGTAGGTAGGTACCCACTGAATAGGTATTACTATGAAATGCGTTCATTATTAAGGAATTGAACTCCCGGGGGCACAAACATCTCGCACTTCATGGATACTATGGGATTTTCATGCATTAGGATCCATATCTCTTTCTCAAGCTCACTGGAGCTATTCTGTAAAATTGACGAACCCAGGAGACATTGGAAGAGACTGTCTCCCGGGGGAGACTATCTCTCTCGGGAGATTTTCAAAATAGATACCTAATCTCTTTCCACTATCTATTTTAGTGAATAGGCCCCCTGTACTGGCCCACCTAGGTACCGTTTTTCACCACATTGGCACTTGATAGATACACGATTTTGATTTATCATTCCATGGATACAGAACACGTACTATTAATATATTTCTACCAAAGATGATCATGGATTTGAACAAGGATTTGGTTAACATGCCAGAAGACTGGTAAATTCGAATATGAATAATGAAACCTTAAGTTTCCACGCAACTGCAATTGGTTGAGTAAATAACTAGAGGTTTAATTTATTCATATCCGATCATGATTTTTTTCCCACATGTAAAACGGGAAAACCCCGTGATGACACGTAAATCCTAAGTTGCCCAAGAGTTAACATAGCTATAATAAAACTAGGACACTTCAGTCATAATTGTACAGGGCAAACATCACGAGTTCTGCTGAACCGGAAAAACAGTTATGTGCTACATTTAGCATGAAACCTTTCAATTCGTACCATAGTCATATTGACCAACTTGGGGCTGTTCCACTATCCCAGATCCATCTTCTTCAACGCTCCCAATCTTGAAGACGTACTGCCCAGGTTGGTCACCATTGGTCCACCTATTCAAACAATAATCAATCTCCAAATAAGTAAGTACTACACACTACATAATCAAAGATAGATTCTAACATCCCTCTTCTTAAAAGATTAATAAATAAAAAATACTTTTTCTAGGTAACGTTACTATCAATAATACCATGACATACCCTCTCTGAATTTGGATAAAGATTTATGTCAAAACAGGAAGGAAAGATTAGGTATTGCGGGAGGTAAGTAGTTGTATCTATACAACTCTATTTTAGAGGACACCTAAATACATATGGGTAGTAATATTTTCCACTGTTTACCCACTTGTCAAGATAAATAACTTGATCGGATCCTGATCCCTTGAGAGTGAAGAGCTTCCCACTTGGTGATACAATACCAGCCTGGGCTCGGACTGATGGAAGGCTCTCGTCTTCGTTTGTCGCCTGAATCCACCTTATTCCTCCATCCAGGTACAAGAACTCAACAAAAGTTGACTGGCCATCTGTAGTTATTGCTAGCTGGAACGTATTGCCCTGAAGGGAAAGAATGAAAAACTCGAATGAATATTTATGAATACACAAACAGCACCAATGCTAAGGTAGGTCTTTACTACCCTAGGACTTATACGACGATAGGTTATTCAGCATTATTAATTCATGAAGTATTCCAAAACAGTATCATTTGTAGTTCCATGTGGCCCTTGCTATAACATAATAATCATGGACGTCTATCAAGCCTTCAAACAACTGTGAACGTTGAAATATGACGCCAGTCAAGATCTATGACAGTGGGGAAGGTTCACGTTTATTCCTAAGAGTGTAGCTCTACTTTCTCAGACCTCAAAAGACGCCATATTTCATCCGCCATTTCAAAGCCAATTTTGGACCTTCTTCATACTGGTGTTCTGGTGTTTTGGAATCCTTGGGACTTCTACAACTCGACAACAAAACCTACCTACCTAATTACCATCAGAATTAACGTTGATGATGATTTTCAGTTAAGAAAAATGGAGGTGTTTGTGGGAATCTTTCGGAGAAAACTTCCCTAGACACCTCCATCCAGAAGGCTCAAACTCCAACCAAGCATCAGGTGAAAGTAGATAGATAGCCTTACTTTCTCACACATTTATAGTCAACATGGAATGGAAACAGAGCTGTCTGTTGAAAAGGTTCGGGATGGGTGTCCGTCCAGGACAGCACAGCAGGATTCCACAACTGACACCGACCGAACCATTCGCTTGGGTTTTACAGAATTTCCCTTGCTTATCCTTTATTCATTTTTCTAATCAATTTGCTGATCAGTATAAAAATCCTGATGCCGAATTGAGGTTTTACAACACTTTCTCAGACGCATTTTTTGTTAATTTCACAGAAAACATAAAATACCAACTTGTATCAATTCACTAGTAGTATCACTATGATAACGAGACCCCAAGGTTTCCAAAGCACATTATGAAAGAAATTCGGCCATTGACCATCACTACAAGAATAACTACCTATTTATATTCAAACTTAAGGTCCTTTTCAGACACCTAAGATGTAACAGAGTAAATTCCCTTTTCAAAACCTTTTATATTCGCCCAAGCTATGAAAACATTGGTTCTCTTACCTTTCCGTTAGTGTCATCACCGTACATCCCGATGTCGTACCATGTGGCGATGAAAATGCCGACAGGCTGGTAGTCTATGCCAAGGTCTGGGAAAAGCTTGCGAAGCGTGTGGTGAGATCGCATGAGATCAGTTTCTGAACCGGATTCTCTGAATAAAAGAGTCACATGAGTCTACCTCATCCAAAATAATGAAAATAAATACTAAATTAATCAAAACGTGTGCTCGTACAGCCCTTGAATAGGCAACAAGGTGACCAGCATTTTGTCCACACTGTTGTCTGTGTGAACAGTCATAAGTAGCCCTTCAATCCACTCGCTGCCAGTATTGTGCCGGTACAACCCGTGAACGACCTGCTCTCCCCAGTGAACCCCACGGAAGGCGACACTAAGGGCTAAGGGGCCGTTTGTTACTTGTCTTCGCAGTTCTGAGGAAAACTTTTTGCAAGGTAGAAGCTGCATGAAACGTAAATTACAAAAAATCAGGAGGTACATGACAATATTTATTAGTTAACAATTTTTCACTAGGCATCTACTACACATTTCAAACAAGGCGCTTCTCATTTCGAACAACCTGGGATGCATGACGGAAAAGTTGGTTGTCAGGCAGACTGAGTTGGGTATGGTGTATGAAAGTTGATTGGTTTAGTGTTTGGAAAATAAAGCAGTTTTGAAGAGACATGCTTGCTTAATAATTGGTGTCAGAATGAGCCATGATACGCCACGCCGTTTGAGGAAGGAGTGAGGAAGACATGGTGGAAATTGTTAGGGGAATGGACCAAGTTTCCTGCGTCAAGACTAGCGGGCAGGAGAAGCCCACAACATTTTGGAAGTGGGTGCGTTAGTGTTGCCTAAAACTACTGCAGAAGGGTGTATGCAGAAGGGAAATGGTGTACACCAACATCTACCAGAAGTGAAGAACCCTGATGGGATAAACTCAAATCCATTTTTGACGACCTTGGATCATGGCTCTCTCTCAGCCTCGCAGTTCGAGTTGGGCTAGGTAGGACGATGAACCTGTGGCAGAAGGAACCACACCAAATTCCCAAAAGACGCTGGTGGTGGCATGAGTGAAATATTACTGAACCTATGGAGTGTTGAAAGTATTGGGGCATATGATGAGAAGATGTCATACTTGAACTACAGCTAGGGGCACCCTAAGAGTGCCTGTTGGGGTTGTGACCAAACAGACCACCAGCTCAGAAATTGCTTGTCGTCAGCAGCAAACCACCCACAGAACAGAAGGCTATCGAGAAGCTTCACAATAGAAGTTTAGAAGAAAGAGTCCAGGAAGAGACGAAGAAACCCAATAGTCCAGTGGAAGTGTCAAGTGGGACTGATAAAGCTGTTGCCAAAGCTCACTGTGTACCTGTAGAGCCTACAGGCGATTGCGGGAAGTTTGGTCACAATCAGTCCATATTGAAACGGACTGAATTGGACCAGGGGGAACTTATTAGGCAAGAAAAGAAGAGGGGGGATAAAAAAACTGACAGTGGAAAAGTACAGTGGACTTGAAAGGATTTCTAACAAGAAATGAAAGGTGATGTAAAAGGAGGTTTCAGGGTGGAAAAAAGGAAGTGTGGGCGGGCCGATGTGAAGAGCATAGATGCTGGAAAACCTGGTGGTCCAGTATGACCAGTGGGTGATTGAGGAAAAGTTCCCATGGCAGAAAAGAAGACCAACCCCTCCCACGGCTCGAGGAAGAGATTTGCAGTGGAAGTTCCTTGTGGTCTCAATCAAGAGGGGAAGGCCGCCGATGGTGGTTTGGAAGATAATATATAGGAGTTTGAAGAAGAAGAGTGGAATGGCATATGCCAAAGGTATGACCGGAACTCTTGGATGGGATTCTTTGCTCAAAATCTCGAAATAGAGACCATCTTTGGCGGAAAGAGGGAATGGCGCTGGCCGGAGCCCAACATGTGTGTTTTCAACATTACGTACCTGGGAAGCACGATGGACAAAAAGCTGGTTGTCAGGCAGATTGAGTTGGGTTTGGTATAGCGTTCGGAAAATAAAGTAGGTACTTTTGAATGGACCCACTCGCTTAACAATAATAATAATAATAACGTCACACACACACTACACCAACTTAATATAACTTATTTCATCAGTACAGGCCTTATTGACGTTTGGTGCGCTCAAAACTTAATTCAATTGTTTTTCCCAAAATCTACTTTTCAAGGTTTTAGGTTTTCTACCTGTGCGATTTTTGAGAACCACTGGACCTACAGTAGGCCCAATAGTCACTAACAGATACCCGTCCGAACTCAAATGAATGCTACCTTAGTAAATATACTTGAAATTGATTACCAATGACTTTTTTCGTGGGATGAGTATTTTTGGCAACAGAGAATTTCAGGGGCCGATGATAGCCAAGCAGCGCCGAAGATTTCCGAATACTGATTCGAGACGATTTTGGATCCGCTATATTGCTGTCGAACCAGATTCTGTGACCGTGGCTTTGTTTTTATAGTGATTTCTTCGTTTTTCCCCCAATAACGTTTCATTAATTGCTCATACGATGGCTGGTGCTGTGAAACATTGTACGTATGGAACGCGTAATAGTGACAGCGGGCCTCAAAGGCCTGGATTCGAGCCGGGAACAAGGTTTTTTCGATTTCGGAGGCCTTGCCTTGAGTTTCAAAAGTGTGGTTTGTCGAAGTACAGAGGCTGTCCAACTGCCAGTGCATCGGCTTACCTAAGAACTTTGTGGAAACCCACATCAGGAACTGCAAAGAATGCTCTCTTTTTGAAGCGTGGGTGTTGAAATGAACGAAAGCAAGTTTTCGCAAAGCTGCAAGACGTAACGAAGGACTCTTACATCTTTTCCAAACACCTTGACCCGGGCGTTAATATCTTTTTGGACACAATTTTGAAAGTTAGATCTTTTATGTACGGGCTCAGTAAGTAATATACCTACCCAAGTACCTACTCACTTGCTACGTGGACTTTGTCCGTCTGTCCAAACGTGCATAGCCTGTAAACAATGTTGTAAAGGCAACACTATGGATCTTTTGATTCGACATTTTGACAGTAACTACCTAGGTATACTCCTCAGACTCCCTGAATGTGATGTATAGGTAGTTGCCAAACGTAGTGAGGCCCCTTCTCTCACTCAACCTGCATTTTTGCTTCCGAGTCTGCGAAGCAGCGGAAGCCTTGTGTTCACTTTCGTGAGCCAAAAAATTTTGTCTTCAGAAATCAAAATTTCCACTTGCATTTTGCGTTTCAAAGCCTACTGAACAAATTTGGTTCCGTGTCTGTCGGTCTGTGGGTCTGTGAGTCTGTCTGTCCGCATTTCCTTGTTACAGCCATAACTTCCACGATTTTAAATTGATTCAGCTCAAATTTTGAGGGATGGTGCGGATAAGGCCCCTTGAGGTCCCATGCAAATTTCAACATGATTGATCCAGCGGTACGCCCTGCGCATGCGCTAACGTTAAATTCAACAAACACGCATAACTTTCACAATTTTGATTCAATTTCGCTCAAATGTTCAAGGGTTGTTTGGACAAGGCCTAGTGAGTTCCAGTATGAATTTCAGCATGATCGGACCCTCGGTGCGCTCTGCGCATGCGCTGGCGTGAAATAGATTCAATTTCCTTGTTACAGCAGTAGTAACCAAAGATTTCACCCAATTTCAATGTAATTCTCAGGATTAAGCGGGTAGGGCCCATTGAGGTCCCATATAAATTTCAACATGATAGAGCCAGCGGTTCGCCCTGCGCATGCGCTAACGTGAAATTCTTCAAGCACGCATAACTTTCGCAATTATGTATAATGGACGTAATGTATTATGGACGTAATGTTATGTAATATGTATATTTCATGTAATGTTATGTAATGTAATGTTATGTAATATGTATATTTCACGTTATGTAATGTTATGTAATGTAATGTTATGTAATATGTATATTTCACGTTATGTAATGTTATGTATTGTAATGTTATGTAATGTTATGTAATGTTATGTTATTTTGCTTCCGAGTCTGTTCTATTTTATAATGGGTCACTCTGATTGTGACGAGGAAGCTCCTGTGCCATCACCTTGGCAGTGTATTTTGTCTGCGTGTATTTTGTTCAGCGCTGCAGGCCACATTTTAGGGACTCAAGCAGGGTTCACATCCATCCGGAAAGCTATCCGGAAAGTGCGTACGAGCAGCTGATTGGTTGGACATCAGCTGGGGAGGGGGGAATATTCTTTCCGGAGAAGCACTTTTGAAGCGAACTGTACGCATCTGATTTTTCAGATATTTTCCGCTCCGCATCTGCGCAGTTCACTACTGCGCATACAGAATGGCGTCGGCAACCGAAACAGCTGTGGGAGGAAGCGCGGGAAACGAGTTGTCAGCCAAAATTCCGGATGGTTATGAACGCCTTCCCAACTTCCGCGATTCCCCTCCATCCCTTCCACTGCTTTTCACTACCTTCCCCTATCCGTATTTCCGGACGGCTCCGGATGGATGTGAACCCTGCTTAACGGCTTGCCATTCGGAGGCTAGACTCCTCAGCCTCATGGAATGTAGTTTCTGAACGGTTTTTGGCGGCGACAGGATGCGGCGCCGGTGTCGCAAATATTCCAAAAATCATGAGTTTTGGGTAGAATCTTGCGTGAGCCACCTGGTCGGCGGACCTACTAATTTATTTCAGGTGTCACTGAGGTGAGACCCTACAATAGGAAATATCTACTTTTATGAGAGGTACTCTTGCCGCTATATGCCGATTAAGAAATACTTATGCACGAGTGATTGAATACATACAAATGATAAAACAGAAACAAGAAACACTTAAAAACGTCACAAAATCCTATTCTTGTATGGCGTTTGTGGGTCGACAGGCGATATCACTCGCGTTATCAGTTGAACAGCTTATTGAATCAGATCGGCCATGGCCTTCTCTGATCAGATTGACGGATGCGTAATGAGGACCGTGAAATTATCTATAGTTGACAAAAAATTTCTTTTTTTTGGAACTCCTAATTATTATTTTGGGAACTAATGAAGTACAGAGGTCGGTATGGTCTCTGCACTGTAGCAAATTTAATTTAATATGAAAAAGGATCGTATTTAGGTAGGTATACAGGTCCAACTTTTGGTTTATTATTCTGTGAATAATACACCTATGTATTCGCTCAGCAAAAAAATTTTATAACACCCCCTCAAAATTTTTTCTTTTCCGTTTCAAGGTGCGTAGATTCCAAAAATGTGTCCGTCCGCCGTACGCCGTATCACGTGTACAGGCTTCATTTTCGGTCTAAAAAATCGTTCTTTCGCACACATTCTCCATTTGGGCCCTAGTTTTGTCCCGAAACTTTCCAGCCCGATCGGAATATATCCAGCGGAGTTATGAGTGAAAATGTGTATAAAAATAGGTACTTTTTGTGTTTTAGTAACATAGT
Source organism: Leptopterna dolabrata (assembly GCA_954871275.1). Lineage (NCBI taxonomy): Eukaryota > Metazoa > Arthropoda > Insecta > Hemiptera > Miridae > Leptopterna > Leptopterna dolabrata. The sequence continues at coordinate 21,899,431 of OX940977.1, forward strand.
AGTAAAATGAGATTTTGAGGTATCGTATTCCATGTTTTTGGGGACGAGAAGACCGAATATTAAGTCGATTTTGACCAAGGAGTGGAAAATTGAGGTTGTACCAGATGTTCAGCTCCCAAAATTGATTTTTCGTGAGTCAAAAACCTGGAAAATCGTCTGAAATCACCATCAGTTTGTATAATAACACTAGAAAAAGTGTCAACACGTGGATCAAGACGATTAAATGGCACTATCAATGATCAAAAATAGGTAGTTAAAAAAAAAAGAAAAAAAATACCTAATTTGTGTTTTAGGGGCCAAAATTAATGGAAACCATCAGAAATAGCTATTTCGATTATTACGCATAAAATAAACAATAAATGAACAGCCAGCATTTCTGTAGACCAATAAAATAATAGAATAATAAACCCATGTGACAAGGACTTTGCAGCGTTTTTCTATAATTATAGAATGATGGTGATAATGATTCTATGATTCTTCACATAATTTTGGAAGATATTGAGCAAAAACTGATAAGACATTTCGCGTTTTTTAGCTACATACTACGAGGTCTTCGGAGCCCGTCTCGAAGTAGCACTTTTTTTAAACTGTTGGCTGAGGTAAAACAACAAACTAAAAAATTAGAAACGTTCTCATGCGAGCTATGGCTCTTTTTCATGTCTATATTGACTGGATTAGTTAGGAATTCCCTGTTTTTCGAATTCAATAGATAAGCTATTATTTTATGGCTCACCCCTTTCAATGGCTAAAGTCATAGGTACCTACCTGGCGTCTTTCAAAATGAAAATGCAGATGAGCAAAAAAAATGCAGATGAGTTTCTTTGACGGTGGTATGCGGTCATCGTGACAAATATTAAATAACTAAGCAACCAACTTACCTGTAGTACACGGTTCCCTGCCGAGAGGTGTCCGCGTTTGCGTATAGCGGGGCGATGGCTGGTATGTTAAGAGGGAACTGGACATTGACGAAGCTCTCCAAAGGTGTTAAAAACGTCACCAGCCCATTCGTGGATACCTATAAAATATTGTTTCAGGTTGTAGGAGGATCGGTGAGGCATGCTTTCTAGATGTCTCTACAGGATGTTTCAATGAGGTGCGGGCACAATCATTTTAGCGAATTTTCGAAGAAAAGGAAGCTATTGTTCTCGGTCCAAAATTTTTAAAACTCGAATTTCCGAAAGATTTTTATACCAAAATCCGTTTCAGACCATCCTGAATTCACTGCCGAAAGACACCAAAAATTATATGTATATATATATATTTATATATATATATATTTATATATTTATATATTTATATATGTATGTGTCATTCCAGACGATAACTCTCGACAGAATTGAGATAAAAAGTTCAAATTTGCACGAAAAATCTGTCTTGGCAATCGACAGGCTAAGTTCGTAGATGGGCAGAATCGGGTCACTCTAAGGGGGAGTTTTGGGGAGTTTTAGGGGGGAAAAATTACCCATAAATTCCCAAAATGAAACAGTCTGACAAGTGACACCTCATTTTAAAGGTTTTTCTACGCTGAACACGATGGTGAAATCAGAATTGCGATATCTCATTCCGTTCTCAAACTGGAGCACTTTGAAGATGAAGGAACGTGGTTATTTCTTGAGATAAAACAGTTTTACATAAAATCAGTTATATCTTCGAAAATTCGCTCTTATAGCCATGTTGCATGACTATGGTTTTTTTAGTTTTCAATCTGAGAAATGGATTTAAGGGAATGTATTAAAAATGCACGTCGTTTTTGGTTAAAAAAAAAGGAAAAAGTTTTTGGTTTGATTTTGAAATTTATCCTGAACCGATTGCAATAAGAATTTTGAAAATTCTATGATTATCAGTGCTCCAAAATGAAATCTAAACTTGAGCCCTCCCATAGCCTAGTCCAAGTGCCTCTATGCAACATTCCCTACAAGCTTGTCCGTAATACGCTTGTAATATACCTATTTCGTACTCTTTATTAAATGAAATAGCGCTAAGAAATATATTAATATTAAGAAACAAACCAACAACAATAACAATAAAATTGGAGCAGAATCTGTTGTCACGTCGACTGAACTTGTCGCAGGTCAGAATGTCCACAAAACAGGAACTGCCCTTTGCGTACCTTTTACGTCTACCCGTGAAAACTTTTCTCCGTTTTTTGAAAACACATTTCACGCACCAAACACTGGGTCCCGACATTGGACCCGATTAGGTGCCCCAGTTGAGTGACCTTGGGGAGTCCAACTTCATTCGTCCCAAACACGAAACGAAAACAATTTGAAAGGTTATCATTTGTTTACTCATTCAAAGATTACGAAGTTATTGAAATCGATCGCTAGTTGTTATCGAACTACTATTCGAAGTCAATAACAAGAGCGCTGCAAATTATTACACAACGGCTTATTATTTACCTGTATAGATGCCCCTTCTGCGTAGATCACTGTCACTATCAACAAATTCCAAAAGATCCATCATTTTTCAAATGAAATAATGGTATCACAGAACAACCAACTCGACTTCAGACCAAAACTGAACATGTCCGCTTTTGACCATATTGCTTTTTGTGTCGGATTCTGGTTGGTCGGATTTTATTCCCCAGAACTACATAATCATTCCAAGCTACTTTTTTACCAAAAAATGTGATCATGTCCAGTTCACCAACAGGTAGCATTGCAATTTCTATACCGACGTCTTTCCATGCTTTCTAGTGCCCCAAATTTCCTCTTAGGGTCACTCGTTGTCACGCTGGAGCCGCAGGGTAGCTCCACTTGGGCCCTAGTTGTGTCCCGAAACTTTGCAGCCCGATCGGAATACACTCAGGGGTGTTATGAGTGAAAACGTGTATAAAAATAGGTACTTTTTGTGCTTTAGTAACATGAGCTTTTGAGGTATCGTTTTCCATGTTTTGGGGGACGAGAAGACCGAATATGAAATCGATTTTGACCAACGAGAGGAAAATTGAGGTTCTACCAAATGTTCAGCTCCCAAAATTGATTTTTTATGAGTCAAAAACCTGGGAAATCTTCTGAAATCACCATCAATTTTTATAATAATACTTGAAAAAGTGTTAACACGTGGATCAAACGATTAATTGGCACTATCAATGATCAAAGATAATTTGAAAAAAAAGCGAGCGTACCTATTTCGTGTTTTAAGGGCCAAAATTGGTGGAAAACATCAAAAATAGCTATTTCAATTATTTTACATGAAAGAAACAATAAATGAACAGCCAAAATTTCTGTAGGTATGTCCAATAGAATAATAAACCCATGTGACAAGGACTTTGCAGCGTTTTTGGAGTCTACGCACCTTAAACGGAAAAGAAAAAAATTTTAATGGGGTGTTATAAAAATTTTTTGCTGAGCGAATACATAGGTGTATTATTCACAGAATAATAAACCAAAACGAAGTACTTACGGCGGACGGAACTGAACATTTTTTATTCCATTTTCGCACTATACGTAGGTACCTACCTTGAAACGGAAACCAACACATTTTGGGGGGAGGGGTTAACATTTTTTCTCATGCTCGATTCAAAAGGTTCATTACTGAAAATAAACCAGAAGAATGTGTACAGTGTTCAAGTCGCTCAAGATTTGGTCCTTTGAAATACCCGCATCTGAATTCCATTTATAATATAAGACCCTGATTTAGTAGGGCCGTTATTTGCGGTGGATACCTACCTACCTACCCACGCACGCACACAACACGTACATACGCAGAGAGAGAGAGAGAGAGCTGAACCTATGTAAAACCCTCGACATTTTACTAAATTTTCAACCAGTCTGGATTCTTGTAGCCATGAACAGCAAACTTGTACTAATCAAGAAATAGGTGACAAAAGTAGATACAGCCCATCAACAAAATCTAAAATAACAATTCTTCTTCAAATTAAATAAACACGGAACAACAAACTCGATGTCACCAAGACATGCGTGACTATAATCAGCTGTTCCCTACCAATGATATTATCTGTGCTCGAGTTATGTATACCTTATGATTCACACTCATGACAAAGCTATTTACTCAGGGCCTTACTGTGAACGATCGGCTGGACGTGCAACGCTCCGGGTGGTCTAAAAAAAAATAAAGAAGTTCGGAATCCATTTAAAAGTGCCATAAAAACCCTGCTCTTCTACAAAAAACTCTTCGAGCTACGGCGTTCTGAAAATTTCAACTCCTATTTTCCACCCCTTGAGAAGACTGACAGTTAACGCCGAGCTTCGCGGACCAACTAGACCCCGACTGGGACCTACTCGGACAAACCGAATTGCATGAATTTTTGGTTCATGATAGTACGAAGGATAGTATGAAGTAAGGCGGACGGATAGAAATTTTTATAGGTATTTCGGATTCTACGTACCTACCTACGTTGAAACGCAAACCATCAAATTTCGAGGTGGATGAAGGGATTAATTTGATGCTCGATTCCAAAGGTTCATTGGTATTGAAAATCATAAAAGAGCATCTAATTTTTTAATAAAAATACATATATAGCAATTTGAATTCCGAAAGAATTTTTTTCCTCTTTTAAAAGTCATTCATGAGGTTCCTTACCAATACTTACATTGAATGTGAGGGTCTGGTTGTAGGAGGTTGCAAAATACGTAAATTCTGGAGATTTGTAAGCTGCATTGTGTTAGCGGATTTGGTTTACTTTGATTTTTTGGTACAGTGAGACAAGTTGGATATAGGTAACTTACAAAGAGCGTGTTGTACGATTCTCCAAAGAGGTTGATGGGCGTTCCCAGGGTGACATTGGCGTAGGAGTTGTCGCCTTTGGGAAGCTCCGCGTCTCCCGCTTCTTTTCCGAAGTCGTAGAGGTCGTTCTGTCGCACGCCACGAACTTCCGGTACGGATACAAGGAAAAGGGCCAAAGCCCAGAACTGGAGGACGTGGCAGCGGAGCGTCATCGCGCCGAACTGAGAGATACGGAGTTCGGAAGGGGCCAAAGGTTATCGGAGCCGCTCCGGCGGTCCCCTCTCGTTTCTCGGGAAACACGTTTCAGCTTCTCGTTTTGAGACGAAATCAAGATTATGGGCTCATACAGGGCTATACTGTTCGTCCCAGACATTAAAGCTGAGATGGCAGTCCATTAAAACATCATGGTCGCTTCCCCTCAGAGTTCATCGAGAGTTTCAAAATAAAACTAAGAACATCAACCATACCTATTTCATGACCTAGGTGGGTACCTAGGTCATTTAACCTTGATTGCTGACTATCCTTCCAAAATCCAAAATGCCTACACGGAAAATGTATCAGGTGGGCAAATAGGTAGGTACCTAACCCGTAATACTTACCTACCTCCTTCCTGAATACCTGACATTCAGTCTTGTTACGAAATTAATATCCTTCAAAGAAAAATTGTACCAACATAGTCGTTAATACGTTTGTCTTCATAATAGGTATTTGTCTTGCTCATAACAAATAGTTGTCACTGTCATATCACCAATTTTTCAAAGTTGGCACTACACTTACTTTCATATCCCAATCAACCTATAAGTCAATAGGAAATGGGTAAGCTTGAGAGTTAAACAGATAAGGAGCTGAAGGAAAAATAAAAAATGAAAGACTGAGGTCATTTCAAAATAATCTTGTTGCGTAAATGTTTTTAAGGAGGCGCAGATAAAAATCGCGATACTATGCATCGAAAACTCGCCAAGGAAACGAGAGATGATTTTCGTGTACCGGTTAGCTAAAGACCCTCAAACTCTGCTCGATGCCTGGGCATACACATGCGGATATAACTAAAATCACTCGCGGCGGAATAGTGGAAATCCATAGCAAAAAACTACAGGATAAAAATAAAATAGTCTATTTCCACGTACACTAGCAAACTGTAGACCGGTTTCGGGTGTTACACCTTCGCCAGTACACTATAGTACTGATTCTGGTTCAGTTTCTAGCACTCTTTTATTTTTATCCTGTAGTTTTGCTTCCGAGTCTGCGAAGCAGCGGAAGCCTTGTGTTCACTTTCGTGAGCCAAAAAATTTTTGTCTTCAGAAATCAAAATTTCCACTTGCATTTTGCGTTTCAAAGCCTACTGAACAAATTTGGTTCCGTGTCTGTCGGTCTGTGGGTCTGTGAGTCTGTGAGTCTGTCCGCATTTCCTTGTTACAGCCATAACTTCCACGATTTTGAATTGATTCAGCTCAAATTTTGAGGGATGGTGCGGATAAGGCCCCTTGAGGTCCCATGCAAATTTCAACATGATTGATCCAGCGGTACGCCCTGCGCATGCGCTAACGTTAAATTCAACAAACACGCATAACTTTCACAATTTTGATTCAATTTCGCTCAAATTTTCAAGGGTTGTTTGGACAAGGCCTAGTGAGTTCCAGTATGAATTTCAGCATGATCGGACCCTCGGTGCGCTCTGCGCATGCGCTGGCGTGAAATAGATTCAATTTCCTTGTTACAGCCGTAGTAACCAAAGATTTCACCCAATTTCAATGTAATTCTCAGGGATTAAGCGGGTAGGGCCCATTGAGGTCCCATATAAATTTCAACATGATAGAGCCAGCGGTTCGCCCTGCGCATGCGCTCTGTCTGTCTGTCTGTCCTTCTATGCACGGCCAAACGGCTCGACGGATATCGACCAAATTTGGCACGAATATCCAGTAGGCTCCCAAGTTGTGCAACGTCGCATTTTTAATTCCCTGACCATAGCGGAACTATGGTCGACCATGGTCAACTCCTGAATGGCTCGATGGATATCGACCAAATTTGGCACGAATATCCAGTAGGCTCCCAAGTTGTGCAACGTCGCATTTTTAATTCCCTGACCATAGCGGAACTATGGTCGACCATGGTCAACTTCGTTAATTGGAATGGTAACCCCTATTTTTTATCACGTATTCGTAATCTACGTGAAATTCTATCTACGATCGACCCGCGGTCGACCATAGCGCATCCATGGGCCCCTCCATGGTCGAATCCCGAATTGCTCAACGGATATCGACCAAATTTGGCACGAATATCCAGTAGGCTCCCAAGTTGTGCAACGTCGCATTTTTAATTCCCTGACCATAGCGGAACTATGGTCGACCATGGTCAACTCCTGAATGGCTTGACGGATATCGACCAAATTTGGCACGAATATCCAGTAGGCTCCCAAGTTGTGCAACGTCGCATTTTTAATTCCCTGACCATAGCGGAACTATGGTCGACCATGGTCAACTTCGTTAATTGAAATGGTAACCCCTATTTTTTATCGCGTATTCGTAATCTACGTGAAATTCTATCTATGATCGACCCTTCGGACTACCCCCGCGGTCGACCTTAGCGCATCCATGGGCCCCTCCATGGTCGAATCCCGAATTGCTCAACGGATATCGACCAAATTTGGCACCAATATCCGGTAGCCTCCCAAGTTGAACGTAGGCGCATTTTTAATTCCCTGACCATAGCGGAAATATGGTCGACCATGGTCAACTCCTGAATGGCTTGACGGATTTTGATAAAATTGGGCACAAATACCCGGTAGGGTATGGGATTTTTCCGTCGTTTGTTGGTTCCACGATACTGCGTACAGCGAATCTCGGATAGCGAGTGAAGCGAGCGGTCAGGCTAGTTATGTATAATGGACGTAATGTATTATGGAAGTCATGTTATGTATAATATGTATATTTCATGTAATGTTATGTAATGTTATGTTATGTAATGTAATGTTATGTAATATGTATATTTAACGTTATGTAATGTTATGTAACGTTATGTAATGTTATGTAATGTAATGTAATGTAAGGTAATGTAATGTAATGTAATGTAATGTTATTTTGCTTCCGAGTCTGTTCCATTTTATAATGGGTCACTCTGATTGTGACGAGGAAGCTCCTGTGCCATCACCTTGGCAGTGTATTTTTTTTTTTTTTTTTAATACACTTGTAGTATTCACCTAGTACCGATTATTCGTCAAATCCCGAGCTGCTCGACTCGGTACTTGCCAAGTGGCGAGCATGGACACACATGTGGTGTTCGCTGTGGTGTCGCACGTGAGCGCCCAATATGGGGCAAGAAGTCGTAGCGGCTGCTGCTGCTTTCACAGTTCTCAGCGCAGGGTACCTGCTACGGAAGACCAAGAAAAAGCGAAGGAGACGGTGGTGGATTGTCTCCCACCTCAAAAGCACATCGAAGTAGCTATAGGGATCGAAATATTAAACACACACGAATCACTGAGCACTCGAAATAATAAATTTGTCAAGTACAGACAAGTTCACCAGCACGTGTAAACCACACTTGAAAAACAAGCCGTGCCTTGGTACTCGGGGTGGAGGGGGATTCCACGAATGTTTGACTCTGGCAGATGCTCCGTATTCGGCCAATATTCGTCTCCTTTGACTCGGGCAGTTTACCGATAGCGGTCGGGATTCCCGAGCAACCCCTACTCGACGAATACCGAGTAGACGAGCGGCCAGTCACACATTCGCGAACATTCCGCGAGCATATTCGGCGAACATTTCGCCGAGTACCGCGTGTGTATGGCTGTTTTAGGAGGCCAAACAATGTCACACTGGTTCTAGCGATTCTCAAGGTAATGTACTTCCCGAAGGTATTATGTTCTCAAGCTCCACCCCGAAGGTATGAAATATGGCTTTTTCAGATTGAATAAACACTTTTCAAAATGAAATAAACACTTTCCAAAATGAAATAAACAATTTTCAAAATGATTTAAACGGTTACCAAATAAACCAAATAACACTGACTTTCCAATATTAATGAAGGGACTGCATTGCAGCTACCGCTGGCAGGAGCAAGAAAGTGTGTGTCGTGAGTCCCTCCCGGGAACACTCCTCTAGTAAACTTAAGTCTTCACCAATATTCTAACGCAAAACTTAGTTCCGTAAATAAACGAAACGAGTGGGGAGACAAGCCACAGAACCCAGGGTACACAACCTGGGGCCCCACCACCAACCCCTAACAGGGGGTTGGAGGGAGAGGCCTCACTTCTGTATAAAACCCTGGATCCTGCAGCTTTAGCTTCATTCGACACTTCCTCTAACCAGCTCTCTCTTCTCTCCTCTACCTTGCTCTCTCTCCTCCTCTCTTAAAAGATCCTAGATGTCGGTGGTGGTCAGCCCATAACCGCCTAGGCAAAACCTCCTCTTCCAAAAGATTCCAGATGTCGGTGGTGATTCGCTCATAACCGCCTGGACACCTCTCCTCCAAAAGATCCTAGATGTCGGTGGTGATTCGCTCATAACCGCCTAGGCAAACTCTACCACTCACCTCTCATCTCTCTCCAAAAGATCCTAGATGTCGGTGGTGATTCGCTCATAACCGCCTAGGCAAACTCTATCACTCACCTCCACTTTTCACTCTCCCAAAAGATCGTAGATGTCGGTGGTGATCCGCTCATAACCGCCTGCGCACTTCCTCACGCCACCGTGATGAACCAATTTTAAATTCATCACAGTGTGCATAACATAATATTGGCACAGTCGACGGACGTGATTGCAGCCACCCCTTGTCGAATCGCCGCTTGAAGAAGGTGGTCTTGAGGTCTGGATAATACGTTTCTCACAACTGATATTATTTTGGAGAAGGCGTATTCCACTGGGCTCAGCATTCCAGACGATAACTCTCGAAAGAATTGAGATAAAATATATAAACCTGAAATTTATCTATGTTTAAGAACCAAAAATTGCAACCATGTATCATGTTATTAACTCGCAAAGTTAAGGCTAGGTAGAAATCTACTACTTGAAACGTATGTGCTCGTTTCTTCTGACGATGTCTTGTCTACATTTCTTGAGCACCATAGATGTAGAGCAACCAAACAAGCGTCATTGTTTACTATCCATTTATAACATTCATTTATACAGTTATAGTATGAAACTAGGAAATAAATACCAAGAACAAATACGAAATAAATTCGTGATAAATCAAGAGCTTTCCAACGAATGGAAAACGATTTTTGTCCAATGAAAATGAAAGAAGTTTCATTTCCCTAGCAACTTCTCGGTTGTACGTGAAAACCACTATGCATTGTGCGCGAAAAAATTTGACATTATTGACGCTCAAATTTGACGCTCAAAATTGACGCGCAAAATCGACTCGCAAAAAATGCTAGTACCCCAGGGCTAAAACATGATACATGTTAAAAGTTCAAATTTTCACGAAAAATCTGTCTTGGCAATCGACAGGCTAAGTTCGTAGATGGGCAGAATCGGGTCACTCTAAGGGGGAGTTTTAGGGAGTTTTAGGGGGGGGGGGGAAATTACCCATAAATTCCCAAAATGAAACAGTCTGACAAGTGACACCTCATTTTAAAGGTTTTTGTACGCTGAACACGATGGTGAAATCAGAATTGCGATATCTCATTCCGTTCTCAAACTGGAGCACTTTGACGATGAAGGAACGTGGTTATTTCTTCGAAAATTCGCTCTTATAGCCATGCTGCATGACTGTGGTTTTTTAAAAGTGATCCTAAGCTCACGAAGTCCGTTGTCGATAGTCGTCACACTTACTATTATGTTGTTCTCAGCTAACTTCTCCTGAATCGCCTTGAGGGTTATGTCGGGAGCACTCTCTACCGTATTTTCTATTGCACGTAGGACCTCGGGTGTGAGTTTTTTTGCACGGTGTCCACGTCTTCCAGTGGTGGGTGTCTGAGAAAATGTTTTTTTAGATTTGGCTACAATAATTTTCGCCGTGTTGTAATTGATCAAACATTTACTGGCGGCTTCATTTATAGAGAATCCCTCTTGATACAGTTTTAACAATAAATTTATTTTAAATCTAGGGAAATGTGCTCATTCCTTCCTCGTCTCCTCTTGTCATCTTCGCTGGAGGACGCAGTAACATTTACTCGCCGCCGGTTTCTTCGCACATTAACCGTTTCAACTGAAAAAACGCATCAACGGAACATAATTCGGAGAAACAATAAAATCATTGATACACATTGACGACGACGATAAGAGATTGCCGAGTTCACAGAGATTACTTGGAAGACTGACAACACACTCACGGGAGATTATTAGCAGAGTAGGTCTTCTTTCCCTTATTCTCCTCAATTATTCAACTCGTTTAAGATATTGTTTAAATAATTTTGAAAATTGTTTAATTCATTTTGAATAGGGTTTAATTCATTTTGGAAAGTGTTCATTTCATTTTGGAAAGTTTTTATTTCATTTTGAAAAGTGTTTAATTCAATCTGAAAAAGCTATACATAGTTATGGGTCAATCAATGTTTATCGAAAGTTCTCGTCCACGTTTGTGTCAATAACGTATGACTTCCTCTTATCTTAAGCGTTAAAAGTAATGGAATGTAGGGTCTAGGATTGGCTCGAGTGGAGTCATTTACTGGCGGTTATCAGGCTGTCAATTGATTTTTTCTTGTTTAAACCACTAAATATATCAAAAAGTAAGCGGTGCCCCCCACCCCCCACGAAAAATTAAGGTCAACCACTGGCATCTCCCTACATTCACTTATTTTCAGGGAGTATTTCCATCATGAATGTAAAACTGAACGGAATGTAAATAAGTTTTTCTCTATCTTCGTAATAATTTTTATCTGCAACCTACTTTATCTGTGGGGTGGCGACAGCGGGGAATAGGGCTCTTGCCGTAGATCAGACGCCGTTTATTTTATTTCCGCCCGGAAGATTAGATCAGGTCACACGCTCTGAAAAAAGAATTCAACTTACCCAAAGGGCTTTAAACGGTTTCGTTTAAAACTCGGAGAATAATTAGGATGGGTTATCAAGATTATCTCAAAGCATGCACGGATTCCACGGACTGTCTTGCCTCACAGGAAGATGATAATGCTATCGCCTTTCATTCATGAAGGAGGATATATCATGTCAATATTCTTTCATAAGGGGTCAACGAACCGTAAGTCTTTTATCCGGTGGAATATTATTTCAAGAATAATGACGCGAACGATCGTGGTGGCATTGAAATATAGGTGGCTCATTTTCAAAATTAGGTGCCTTCTGGCCTGGAAACCAAAGTCAAGGGTTGCCATGCCCCTTTAGAACCTCCTGAAGAGTGCACACAATTTCACAGTTTCTGAGATAGGTACCTACTTGTTTTCAGTGGGACGTATTATGGCCTATATACCTGTCGTGCTAGAAAGGCAAAAATTACTCATTTTTCTTCAGTGATGGCAAGACGAAATAAAGAAAAAACCACAGTCATGCAGCATGGCTATAAGAGCGAATTTTCGAAGTTTTCGGCATCTTACTCCTCCGCCTAAAATTTTCTGAAAATTAATTTTCGGCCAATGTTTTCCCAACTTGATACCATACAAAATAAAAACAGGAGTAGTTTTACGCAAAGTAAAATTTGGGGTGGAAGGAGGGGGAGGGGGAAATCAAAAATGTTTTGAATACCAGAAGAGTACCTAGGTATTGTACGTAACAAATTTTTTGTTCCATTTTTTGCCGAGTAACACCTCGGTTTGTAGATTTTCCAACGCTGAACACGATGGTGAAGTCAGAATTGCTATATCCCATTCCGTTATCAGATTAGAGCAGACGAACCAGGAAGAACATCTCAAGAAATAACCACGTTCCTTCATCTTCAAAGTGCTCCAGTTTGAGAATGGAATGAGATATCGCAATTCTGATTTCACCATCGTGTTCAGCGTACAAAAACCTTTAAAATGAGGTGTCACTTGTCAGACTTTTTCATTTTGGGAATTTATGGGTAATTTCCCCCCCCTAAAACTCCCCCTTAGGGTGACCCGATTCTGCCCATCTTCGAACTTAGCCTGTCGATTGCCAAGACAGATTTTTCGTGCAAATTTGAACTTTTTATCTCAATTCTTTCGAGAGTTATCGTCTGGAATGACACATACATATATAAATATATATATAAATATATAAATATATAAATATATAAATATATAAATATATAAATATATAAATATATAAATATATGTATATATACATATAATTTTTGGTGTCTTTCGGCAGGGAATTCAGGATGGTCTGAAACGGATTTTGGTATAAAAATCTTTCGGAAATTCGAGTTTTAAAAATTTTGGACCGAGAACAATAGCTTCCTTTTCTTCGAAAATTCGCTAAAACCATGACGGCAGATATTGAATTGAGGTTTTGAAATAATTAATTTCATACCAGTAATGAAAAGAAAGCATTCCAATTTTGATGGGATATATCTATGGGGTTTTGATTGTAAATAAAAAAAAAGTCTGCCAAGTAATAATGCCACATTATAGCTTCTTCTCATCGATAACGTGATCGTATAGACCTAATAAACGTATGATAAATAATCAGTTCAGTAGGTACCTACCTACAGATCAGGATGGCGCATTGTTAAAATGCGCGGTGGCCATACCAGTCATCCAATCGCGATGAAATTCAAGGTACTATGTAGGTGTAGGAGCTACACTCCCCATCAGGTACCTATGAACAAAATCGGGCCAGTGATTCGTGAGAAATTTAGTACCTACCTTGGATTTTGCGTTTGCGCATACGCAGTAGCCATACTAATGATTGTTCTGGGATTCATAGGGCCCAACCCGCATGATCTCGGAAAATTTCGGCAAAATCGGATTTGAATTGAGGATGTTATTATGCGTGTGGCAAGGATTTGCGGGCACAGACAAACACTGAACCAAATTTGTTCAGAAAGCTCTAAAACGTAAATAAAAACGCGAGCGGAAATTTTGATTTTGAGAAAAAAAAAATTGTTTTCTCTCAAAAGTGAAAACAATTCTTCCGATAGGTACCATGGTAGTGTGGCGGATTGTTGACTTCTTCCCGTTTAAGCGGTGTGAATATCTTGGAGAACATAGCTCCAAGGATCTAGCAGAGCTTTTCACGGGGTCTGAACAATCCCACATCACTCGCCCATCACTTCCCAGATTAGACTCGGAAGCAGTATGCATACGTTTCGCTGAAGATCCCCCCCCCCCCCCCCCCCCCGGAAGCAACTGTAGTTATGTGGAATGAGGCCCATGTTTGCCAGTTACGACCAAAGTCCATAGCACTAAACTGTTGGCGAAATATTCATACTGTCGCTCATGACAACGCTGGGGTGATTCTTTTTACACATATCAATAGAATATTGATGTCGTTGTATCCTCCCAGAACCACTTCTTGTAAAATTAAGATCTCGCCTTAAACACAGAAGTGGGGACGGAAGACGCAGGAGAACCGAGGAACCTAGTGGGGATTCCCACCATCCTCCACCAGTATGGAGGATGGAGGGAGATAGCCCTAAGGGCTATATAAACTCGCCTCCTTCGCCTTTCAAACCATTCTACGTTCTCCTCTACTCGCTGACTACTCTCTCACCTCCTCCTCCTAAAGGCTAGCGTCCACTGGAGACGGGTCGCATCGGGGCGGGCCTCATCGCAAAAAGCGGGCATTTCGATCGTGAGTGTTTGCATGGAGATGCGTCCACTGCAGGCGGGTCGCGTCGGAGCGGGCCTCATCGCATATTTCAATCGCCCCCCAGGCGGATTTTTGCGGCTGTGCGAGGGGTCCCGGCCCGCCCCGATGCGGCCCGTCTCCAGTGGACGATAGGCAGACGGATTTCAGATTTGACATCGAGGAGGGAATCTAATAAACAGGGGTGATTGTTTTATTTCATTAATTTTATTCTCGGTTTAATTATTTTCTTTCATTGTTTTCATGGGTGACGTCGGTACACGCAAATAGTAGCAACAACCATGTGGTAACTTGGAATTAAATGTTCACTGAATGACTTGAAATAAGGTATATATTTTGAGAGTATCCGGAGGTGTAAAACATAGGTAAATACTGAAAATAGAATAGAATAGTTTGGTGGTGGTTGTAGTATTGGTTACAGTATGGATACTACAAACCACAACAACTTTGTGTTTTGATTTGAATTTTCGTCAAGTTTGCGAATCTGCCATCAGTGAGACAGTGATAAATTGCTGTTGACGCCCGACCATTCTCTAATAATTATTAGGTAAGGTACCTATTTGTAATTATATATTTTCATTAGCGAGCATTGTAGGTAGTAGAATGGAATGAAATGATAGTGTGCTTTTGCATGGCAATTGGTTGTAGAAATGCACGGTGTTTCCGCTTTTTAGATAAATCCGCAAATAAAGAATGGTACTCCCCGTACACTCTTCTCTTCAAACAGATGTCGTGGACCCAATAGCGGTGCTTCCTTTTCCGCTGTTTTCTTTTCGCATTATCTTCATTTAATGCCAGCATTAATAGAAGTTCTTCGTCAGAAGAATCCATGGTGGAACGACGCAAACAAACAAAACACGGAACAGCAGAATGAGCACGAAACCGACCGCCTTTTTTCTCGTTCCCGCTCAATTTTTCCGATGCGATGCGCCCCGCCCCGTCACCACCAGTGGACGCACTATCTATTTTGCGATAAGGCCCGCCCCGGCCCGCCCCGATGCGGCCCGTCTCCAGTGGACGCTAGCCTTAAAAGATCCCGGGCATGGTGGTAGCCTCCCAGCTATAACCAAACCGGGCAACGCATCCTAAAAGATCCTGGGCATGGTGTTAGCCTCGCGCTATAACCAAACCAGGCAAATACTTCCCAAAAGATCCTGGGCATGGTGGTAGACCCTGTGCTATAACCAAACCAGGCAACGCCTCCTAAAAGATCCTGGGCATGGTGGTAGTCTCGCGCTATAACCAAACCGGGCATGACCTATCCTAAAGCCTCCAGTAGTGAACCTTCACAACAATTGATAATGCATTATTATAGCGGTTGACAAGTATGATAGGTATTTACTTCGTTTGTAATAAATTGTTATGTAAAAAAATTGTTTGAAATAGAAAACAACTCGCTGCATTACCGACAGATTATTGCACCAGCTTCCTTATTTAACCTGTTGAGATGATTATTAGAAAATGCTCGGCAAAACTTTTGATCGTATGGCAATAACAAAAAGATAGGTATCATTCCCAACAATATTATAATTTTAGAAATTAATGCGTTTATTCATGAGTATTTTCTGTTTGGCGATTTTATTTAAAATATTCTCAGCTGGAGTTCACTTTCATCTCAGTGCTATCTAATCTGTCCTTACGTCCATATTAGGTGATGGTTTATTTTCTTCATCCAACCCGAAGGGTACCTACAAGAATTGAAATTCTCTTCTAATTTGGGAAGCTATGAGGGTAAATCGATACCCATCATTCAAGGTTATTCGATTTACCTACCCATCATTGAGTACGAGTGATGGGCAAATCACTCGTACTCAAATTTCAATGAGTTTATTTTGACTTATCTATATTTCTACAACGAAGAACTAAACTTACTTAGCTTAGTAACTTGTACTGTCATTCCTCTTCCTTTTTATGCCCACAGTTTATTAGTTGAAAGTGATATACCTGCGTCTTTTCACCGGACATTCCGACTCTGCCGCCATGATTGATTTCATTAGGTACTAAACCAATTTACACGTTCGCCTAGTCAAATGGCTGCTATTAGGTATGTGAATTTTTATTAAATAAAATTAGCTGTGATTTCAATTTTGCGAAAATCAGAGAGACGGTTTGATGGTGAATAGTTTGAGAGATGGGCTGATTCATGAATCAGTATACCTCAAGATTGCTCATGCAAGCATATGACATGGTGGGCTATCATTGCTACAAATCCGTAAAGTGCTGTCACAGTATCATGAGTGTATATAACGAATAAGAGAGGACCCATTGAATTTGAAAGGAAAAAGTAAATTATACTTTACAGTTTTTAGCCGGCTTTTATACACCTGATGGAAATCTCGCTGGACCCCACCAACCTTATTATTGATAATTTGAAACTGATTGGGAAAATAATCAATATTGATTGGAAAACACAAATTCCACGTGTAGAATATCATGCACATACATAGTATAAACCCGCTACTATACCATTTTTTCTTCCTTTTATTTGGCGCAAATCAAAACCCATATGCCAGCTAATCACGTTAATGTATGCCAATTCGACAATAAAATATGACAACTATAATACTGTACCATTACAGAAGGTAGAGAATTCGTTCTGCATTGATTAGTGGCATCTTTTCACCGTTAGAGACTTCTCACAATGATTTTTCTAGTTTTGAAAATCGTTGACAAATGACGCAGTGAAACAGTAAACTAGAGGCTGTTTCATGCACGAGGAATAAAAGGGTATGTATACATACCATATTCATAATTGACATTGAAATACCATCAATCACTGCACCCGGAAGTGAGGGCATAGTAATGAGGTCATGGAAGTTCAATGTGTGCCGTTCAACCCACTTGACCCGATGTTTACGAGCTACATCGCCTATCACAATGGAGTTTGGGTATTGTATGCGTCCTTTTCACCTCAAAATCCATAGAGCTGCTACACTAGTACCCGGCAAAGTAATTCGACTTCAGCACTTGCACGGGATGGATCGCTGGAACGGCAGAACGGCCGTCGTGACGGGGGCCAGCTCAGGGATGGGTTCCAAAATGACGTCCGATCTCGTCAAAGCTGGGATGAAGGTTATTGGAGTTGCAAGAAGAGTCGAAGTTGTTCAGGTACTACGAAAATACTACCAATATCGTAAAATACCTAGTAATTATGTACATGTCAGAACTTTAATGAGGAGTACCGACGGCTTCTTCTGTTTATATTTTTAAATGGAGATTTGCTCCATTAGAATTTTGAGACCAACCGCACTCCTACGATGAATACCTACTTACTTCTTTTTCTATGAGCTCTCAAAGTTTCGGCAACAAGTGACGTCACACTGAGCAAGGGGGGTCCCGTCCTGGGGGGGGGGGGGGGGGCTTAGAATGGAACCTACTTTCATTTAAAAACGCTGCAAAGTCCTTGTCACATGGGTGTACAGAAATTTTGGCTGTTCATTTATTGTTTCTTTCATGTGCAATTACTAAAATGGCTATTTTTGATGGTTTCCACCAGTTTTGGCCCCCAAAAACACGAATTAGGCTCGGCTTTTCCTTTCAACAGATTATTTTTGATCACTGATAGTACCATTTAATTGTCTTGATTCACCTGTTGATACTACTTCTAGTGTTATTATACAAATGAATGGTGATTTCAGACAATTTCCCATGTTTTTGACTCATAAAAAATGAATTTCGGGAGCTTAACCTTCGTTACAACCCCAATTCTTCACTTTTCGGTCAAAATCAACCAAATATTCGGTCTTCTCGCCCTAAAAACCATGGAAAACGATACCTCACAAGCATAAGGTTCACTGAAACCTCAAAAATCCCTCGAAAACCCCTATTGGTTTATTATTCTGTGAATAATAATATATACACCTATGTATTCGCTCAGCAAAAAATTTGTATAACACCCCCTAAAAATTTTTTCTTTTCCGTTTCAAGGTGCGTAGATTCCAAAAATGCAATGTCCGTCCGCCGTCCGCCGTATCACGTGTACCGGCTTCACTTTCGGTCCAAAAAAGTCGTTCTTTCCCACACATGCTCCAGTTGGGCCCTAGTTGTGTCCCGAAACTTTGCAGCCAGATCGGAATATACCCAGGGGTTTTATGAGTGAAAATGTGTATAAAAATAGGTACTTTTTTTGTTTTAGTAACATGTTAGTCACATGAGCTTTTGAGGTATCGTTTTCCATGCTTTTGGGGACTAGAAGACCGATTATGAAGTCGATTTTGACCAAAGAGTGGAAAATTGAGTTCTACCAAATGTTCAGCTCCCAAAATTGATTTTTTATGAGCGAAAAACCTGGGAAATCGTCTGAAATCACCATCAATTTGTATAATGACACTGGAAGAAGTGCCAACACGTGGATCAAGACGATTAAATGGCACTACCAATGATCAAAGATGATTTTGGGGAAAAAAGAAGCCTACTTTATTCGTGATTTGGGGGCCAAAATTGGTGGAAACCATCAGAAATAGCTATTCGAATTATTTCACGTGAAAGAAAAAAATTAATGAACAGCCAACATTTCTGTAGGTATGTCCAGTAGAATAATAAACCCATGTGACAAGGACATTGAAGCGTTTTTTTACACTCATTTTTCTACCATATCACCCCTGGGTGTATGCCGGTTGGGCTGCCGTGTTTCGGATCACAACTAGGACCCAAATGTGTTCCCAAATGGGGACCCGAACTGTGTGCGGAAAAACGACGGTTTTAGACCAAATTTTGACGTAAATTTAAGGCTGAAACTAAGTTAGTACCTCAATTTTCCACTCTTTGGTCAAAATCGACTTCATGCTCGGTCTTCTGGTCCCCAAAACATGGAAAACAATACCTCAAAAGCTCATGTTAATGAAACACAAAAGTACCTATTTTTATACCCATTTTCACTCATAACACCCTTGGGTATATTCCAATCTGGCTGCAGGGTTTTGGGACATAACTAGGGCCCAAATGGAGCCTGTGTGCGAAAGGACGAATTTTTAAGACCGAAAATGAAGCCGGTACACGTGATACGGCGGACGGACATTACATTTTTGGAATCTACGCACCTTGAAACGTAAATGAAAAAATGTTGACGGGGTGCTATAAAATTTTTTTGCTGAGCGATTACATAGGTGTATTATTCAATGAATAGTAAACCAAAATTGGAAAATTGTATAACAGAAGTCATGGGTACTCCTCATTAGAATCAATGAATAGCGCAGTGTAGAAAATAGGTACAAACCATCGATAAAGAACAACTATATCGATTTTAGAAACATCCTACTTCCTAAATATTCTGTTTTGAATGAGTTCAGGTTGAACTGGTTGGATTTGAAATCCGAGATCAAGAGTCGTAAATTCCGGGTAAGATGGCATGCGGGGAGGGGGCTACCCCTTGTTGGCGATGGGTATGTAAGTAGTGAAGTATGGCATCCGAGTTCAACTCGAGTACTGTCGACTGGAATTTTACGAAAACTACTCTACAATGTTTCAATTTAAGTAGGTACCTTATGCCTAAATATTGATTGTCCAATTTGAATGAAAGTTGGGAAACATAGATACCTACTCATTTCCCAAGAATTGTATTTGTTCCATTTTCAGTTGTTGACTTTTTCATTTACTCACTTGATTTACTGTAAAGCAATAAACCTAAACCCGAACTTTACTATATTTGACTAGTTTTTATTCCGGTGTCAACGCCCCATGAGGATGTACCCAAACTTCATTGATGTACCAGAACTACATTAGGTCCTTGGATGATTCAAATCGATAATATCCTGAACAAAGAATCCAGTTAGTTTAGAGCACTGATATGTATACTTTCTAATATTATCCAGTCGTCCTTCAAGGTTTCAAAATTAAATGTGATGGATTTCGTTGAGACAGTCACTGATACCAAACCGAGAAATCCATCTCATTTTGTATGCTTGCATTAGATGATAATATTTTCATCTATGAAATTGGAAGAAAATGCGTTCAGCTTGTCAAGAAGCTGGTTTCGTGAATACTGACAACCAACAACTCATTGTACCTCGTCTATGCCTGTAGGCAGTCCATAGGTTCATATATTATCCACGTTTTTTAGGTACTTCATGTACTTTGAAATGTAAGTCCAATCAAATAACAAAATTCTGGGAAAAAACAATGGTTTCAGAAATTGGCGGAAAGCCTGAAAGGAAGCAAAGGACAATTAAAACCAATGAAATGCGACCTAACGGATCTAAAGCAGATCGAAGCCGTTTTTCACTGGGCAGAGAAAAACTGGGGCGCCGTTCATCTGCTCGTAAACAACGCTGGAGTACTCACAATGCAGCCTCTGGAAGGTTGGACTGGAAGGAAACAACTTTTCTGAAATTAGTAAATTATTATCTTCATCACAGCGAAACAGTAGTCACCCTTTTTGATGTCAGGCAGCACTTTCTTCATGTATTCTTCTGGCCATACGTGCAACTTAAATGTCGTATTTTTCTTTCATCGCTTCCTATTTTTGTGATGCTGTTTCGTAGTCGTCTCAAGGAAAGTAACTTCAAATAATTCATGATTTAGTTTCCTGTAAAATATCAAACAAGAGTCAAAGATCTCAGTCATACATAGGTCCACGTAAATACGAGTAGGTAAATACTACGTATTCATTAATTCATTTAGGTCCTTTCAGTCCGCAGGGAACCATAGCGCCTCAATGAACGTGGGGGGGGGGGGGGGGGGCTGCGTATAATAATAATACGAAATAAATCACTCGGGATGATTTCATGGAAACCCATTTCAAATAAAATCGGAGTTATTCAAACGTTATCTACTTCCATTAAAAACACAATACACCGTTGTGCCAGTTTCGGTGATCCATCCATCGACAGGAACAAAACAATAACTGAAACTAAATTTCGATTGTGACTGGCTGTTGAAAGGAATCAATCCATGAAGTCCATCTGGGGAGAAAGGACGAAAGGAACCAAGGTATAACAATGACGCAGTAATGGAGAAATTCTTTGAGGAATTACATCATTCAAACATTTGCCGAACTTATCATTCTTAATTATTTCCAATTTTTCTAGTGCTTCCAAAACTGCTTCTCTTTGGGCAAATGGTGAAACGTAATAACTCGTCGATCCGGTTAAGTCAAAATTAAAGCCATGACTAGATCCTTTCCCATGACTTTCGAAGGTAGAATCATCCTTATAGGTGTAATTATTAATTATGTATAATAATTACCTAATGATTATACTAACTTATTCATCCATGGTAACGTAACTATAGCTAGTACTTAACTAGTTACTTCTTATGATATTGATTTTTTTGTTACTATTGTTAAGTTTAGGGTTTTACTATCGTCTCAATAGTGACTATATTGAGTAGGTAACTGTAATTTATGATAGTTATTAATTTCTGCATAGATTGCGACCCAGTGGCTGTGAAGACAATGTTTGACACTAATGTTGTGGCTTTGAGTCACTTCGCTAAGCTAGCGGTCCATTCCATGAAGAAGCATAATGTTGAGGAAGGTCACATAGTCAATATTAACAGGTATGAATGAAAATCAACATGTAAGTATATAATCTAAATCAGCAGGTAAGATATATATTTTGAAAATTGTCAAAAAATAGATGTTTGGCATGTTATTAAGAGAAATAATGGAATCTAAAAAATAGAGAGGTGTTCCCGGAAGAATGTACACAATTCCTAGTCAAGGGGAAATTATTTAATTATTTAGGTACCGCTTGGACTTCTGCGTGGTTATGGTCTGAATGCTCGTCGGTTTTGTATCTCAATTATTGTATCTCAGTAACATCAAAACATCAGTTCTTCATTTAGAGCCTGTTTATCTATTTCCGATTTAGACAGGCGATGTAAATGTTAAATGCGTTCATCAATGCCAATCT
Organism: Leptopterna dolabrata; assembly: GCA_954871275.1. Lineage (NCBI taxonomy): Eukaryota > Metazoa > Arthropoda > Insecta > Hemiptera > Miridae > Leptopterna > Leptopterna dolabrata. Next base: position 21,921,629 of record OX940977.1, read on the forward strand.
ACTCGTAACAGGGATAACCTCCTATCTGGCTGGATACCTACTGAAAAACCCCGAATATTTAACGAACAGATGAGCAAAATAGTGTGTAACCCAGAGAACCTTTCAGTTTTTGTTATTTTGTTCGTTGAAAATTTTGAAGGGTTTTCGAGAAAGATTAGGTGTTATAATAATAAAAACCACAGTCATGCAGCATGGCTATAAGAGCGAATTTTCGAAGAAATAACTGATTTTATGTAAAACTGTTTTATCTCAAGAAATAACCACGTTCCTTCATCTTCAAAGTGCTCCAGTTTGAGAACGGAATGAGATATCGCAATTCTGATTTCACCATCGTGTTCAGCGTACAAAAACCTTTAAAATGAGGTGTCACTTGTCAGACTGTTTCATTTTGGGAATTTTTGGGTAATTTTTCCCCCCTAAAACTCCCCAAAACTCCCCCTTAGAGTGACCCGATTCTGCCCATCTACGAACTTAGCCTGTCGATTGCCAAGACAGATTTTTCGTGCAAATTTGAACTTTTTATCTCAATTCTTTCGAGAGTTATCGTCTGGAATGACACATACATATATAAATATATAAATATATAAATATATATATAAATATATATATATACATATAATTTTTGGTGTCTTTCGGTAATGAATTCAGGATGGTCTGAAACGGATTTTGGTATAAAAATCTTTCGGAAATTCGAGTTTTAAAAATTTTGGACCGAGAACAATAGCTTCCTTTTCTTCGAAAATTCGCTAAAATATTTTTATTGATCAAATACAAGGAATTTTGACGGCAGTTAGAACTGGATAACGGCTTAATTGTTGGTTCCCACGAAATCCAGACGGAATAAGAAGAAAAAAAATCGAAATAAACGAAGGACCGGACAGATGTCCAAAACGTAAAATTTAGAACAACCTTACTTACCTTGTCATTCGGGGATCTCCAGTTGACTGGTGGTTGCAGCGCGGTTGAAGTTTTGGGTTTAGAAACAAGAAAGTCGGCTGAGGATGTAAAGGATGAGAGACCCTACCAATTCTGTTGGATGAAAACTAGGCAAAAACCAGCCCCGAAAATTCTCACATACTCTATACAGGCTAAATACCTACTCGGATAGCGACCTGATCTAGCTTGAAAATAGGACCTAATAGGAGCGAAAAACTTGAACTGACGCAATCAGTACGCATATTGACACATGCTCGACCATAAACAGGCGGGCAAAACCCAAATAATAACTTTCCTAACATGGGAAGAAGGTTCATAAGCCATCTAGTAGCATTTCCCTCAGTTACCAGGGCATTGCAGAGTGCACTAACGGGAATACTTGTAAAACGTTATTCAATACCCACCTATTCATTCAGATGGAAAATAAATCTGAGTAAGGTATCTGCTTTAATCAAGCGAATTGATGAGTGATCCCGAAAGTTTTAGTTCTGAGATTCTTTTCAGTTTAAGTGTACAATCTGATCTTGAATAAAATACATTGAGGACCATTTCATTATTCACTCAGTGATAAAAAAAAATCAGTCATGCAGCATGACTTAATGAGCGAATTTTCAAAGAAATATTCGAATTAATGGCTATGGTTTTGAATAAAGGAAAACTTCGGTCTAAAATTTGGTTTTCTATGTATATTCTCTTCGTATTTATTTTAATTTGTACGTTTTGTCCATCCTGATTCTACCGTTTGTTTATTACGTAATTGTACTAAGTGCTTATTTATTTGATCGCTGTGGGTAAATTCAAGGAGTTGTACTAATCGTTTGCCTCCCCCTTTTTTGCTTCGAACTCTCGTCTTCAATTAATACTTCTCACATTTTTCAATCTGACCACTCTAAGGGGGTGGGGGTAAGAGTTTAAAGATTATCCTAGTTTTGGGTAATTTTTGCGCACTTTAAATGCTCTAATTTAAGAACGGATTTAGATATCTAAAATCCGATTTCACTATCGTGTTCAGCGTGCAAAAACCTTTAAAATGAGGGGTCACTTGTTAGAAAATAACATTTTGGGGATTTTTGGGTAATTTTTGCGCACTTTAAATGCTCTAATTTGAGAACGGATCAAGATATCTAAAATCCGATTCCACCATCGTGTTCAGCGTGCAAAAACCTTTAAAATGAGGGGTCACTTGTTGGAAAATAACATTTTGGGGATTTTTGGGTAATTTTTGCGCACTTTAAATGCTCTAATTTGAGAACGGATCAAGATATCTAAAATCCGATTCCACCATCGTGTTCAGCGTGCAAAAACCTTTAAAATGAGGGGTCACTTGTTAGAAAATAACATTTTGGGGATTTTTAGGTAATTTTTGCGCACTTTAAATGCTCTAATTTGAGAACGGATCAAGATATCTAAAATCCGATTCCACCATCGTGTTCAGCGTGCAAAAACCTTTAAAATGAGGGGTCACTTGTTGGAAAATAACATTTTGGGGATTTTTGGGTAATTTTTGCGCACTTTAAATGCGCCAAAACCCTCCTTAGAGTAGGCCAATTTCGCCCATCTTCGAACTTAGCCTTTCGATTGCCAAGATAGATTTTTTGTGCAAATTTGAGCTGTTTATCTCAATTCTATCGAGAGTTATCGTCTGGAGTGACACATATATAAATAAATATATAAATATATATATATATATATACATATAAAAAAGTGTTAAATTTCAGGAATCGTTTTAGAATGGTCTGAAACGGATTTCTATGAAGAAAATTTCCAAAAATTTATATTATTTAAATTTCGAAGCCATTGCAATAGCTTCATTTTCTTTGAAAATTCGCTAAAATGATCTTCAGTCGTTACTCTCGATGCATTTCTTCAAAAAATAAGCGTATTACCGTAAGTTTGTCTAATAACGACACTGCAACTATTTCAGTATAACTATTTCATTTCTGACAAAAATGAGTCGCACGCATTACAAGTAGGTACCCCAACCGAAGTAACAAGACAGTAATGTTACCCACGCCTGGTACGTTGTAAGGGACTGAAGCTTGAATTTGTTTGCTCTCAACTTGGTTTCTACCATGAGAGGTAATGTTTAGCCCATAACATGAGTGTGAGTCGCCATCCGTACCATCAAGTATGAATTCAATAGCATTTTTCTGCTATTTGGCGACAAAAAAATGAATGCATTATAATTGTATACGTTTACTCATACGATACCTACTAAGATTAAAACATGTCATGAATAGGTTCATGAATTTCAATTATATTCGTTTACTCATACAACATCTACCAAGATTCAAACATTATGTCATACACAGGTTCATGTTAGTATTTGGTAAGTAGACTAGAGTACGTACCTACTAAATACGTGTAATACGAACAAAATCACTCGCGACTTAAGTATTCATTGAAATCCATTTCAAATGAAATCGGAGTTATTGTCTATTTCTTTTAAGAACAAAACACACAGTTAATACTAGTGTCGGTGATCGGTCATATTTATTTAACTAACAGTAATTTAATTGGGTATAATTTGTAGCATTTATACTACATTTTATTAACTTTACTAGTTACTAGTTAATTAGGAAGACTTGTTAGTTTCATTTACTGTGTTATTGTCATCGAAACAGGCATAACAGCGAATTTATTTGTCCATAGTGGAAATAGATAACGTTCAATAACTCAATTTTTATTTTACTTATGCGTAGCTAATGGATTAATCGAGATGGGGCATTCCAAAAATATGGAACTGGTATTGCGTAACTTCATCTGCGAAGTTGCGTGGGCAGTATAGCTTCCTCACTTATACATGTACGTATAGAATCAGTTGGTAAAAAAAGATGAGTCAAAATGATTGAATAGCAATAAATAGAGTAGTAATAAATTACCTAATATGCTTAATAAGACTATAGGAATTAAATTAGTGTCTTAAATATTTGTGGTATAAACTGCTGAAAGAACCGAACGAAAAGTGAGTATTTATAAATTACAAATAAAGTTAAATGTGAATGAGTTACATGATTGTATATCTACGTAGGTAGGCACTGAAACAATTGAGTAAAGCTAGTTATAATAAAACTAATTAATTAGGTACCGAAATTCATGGCGCAAAAATAGATTACATCATTCGTAGGAGTAATATGTAAGCATTATGCAATGAGTTGTCGAATGACGTTGGCTGAATTATCATGTTACAGAGGAGCCAACTGCCGTCATGGCGCCAGGGGCGTGTTTCAAAAGCAACAAGTGACAAGTTACAAGTCGATTATTGTACAAGTTTTAGAAAACATGACGAATTTTGTTTTACAGTGCTACAAGTGTAGAGTGACAGTGAATTATTCTTGCAATAATGGTACAGGCAGATTTTGACAAGTTACAGGTGTTTCTTCATAATTTTCTACAACTTCCATTTCTACAATAATTGTAAATGTTGGCCGATATCTAACCTACCTTCGTTTGCCTGTGAACTTGTAAAATTCGTAAATGGTTAAGTTTGGATTCAGTTTACATTTCTCACTCAGTCGTTTTTCCCTGTCAACTTTATGTTTACTGCTTACATGCCTACTTCATGTGTAAAAAAACATCTGAAGATGAAGAATGTGAGTTTGCTCAACGTCTAAGGCGAGCGAGGTCTTTTTAATCAAGGATGAACTGCAACTTCAAAGAATGTATGAATTCAAAGAAATTTTTCGAATGTCCGCTGAGGCCCAGGAGCAGTTCTGATCGGTCGACGGATCAAATGTCCTTTACCTAAGGATAATAATCTGTCACTTCCTCCGATATTTAGCTTGTGCATTGCCCGTTACTGGCTATTAAGTAAGTCAAATTGTATCTACCTCCTAGTAGGTAGAACGATAGAAGTTTTACTTTTTTTTTGTTACAATCGATACTACCCGACTACAAGTGAAACGCCAAAGTTGAATGAAACTATGAACGGTAGCCGGTAGCGATAACAAGAAACTCAAAAACGTAAACATCTTATCAACTTGACTGGTAAAATACGTCGTCGAAGACAATAAAACTGAAAGTGCAAACACGCTAGTAACTTTCGCTCTACAGTTTACCTTTTTTGAACTTGCACCTTTTCTTTTGGGGAAACACTTGTACACTGTGCATTACAAGTACCTGTAGTAGTTGTAGACTTGTACATTTGTTGCTGGTTGTTTTATGAAACGTGCCTCTGACGGTGGCCGTGTAATGTCCACTTTTGAACCGGTCGGACCCTCATGTGCTACAACGGCAGTGCAGGCGTAATATGTCGCTCCAAAGATGTTCGTAGAATCCGGGCTGAAGCTTTCGATGGCACAATTCATAGGCAAAATAACAAAAAATTATCGCGACGAAGTTCATAAATTATGCAATTTTCTTGAAGCCTCCCCCAACTACCCCCAGAAGTTGAGCATGCACAGTGGTTATAACTGATCCAATCGCGACGAAATTCATAGGCAATCATCTTGGAGCCAGCCCCCAACTACCCACCGAATTTAAGCATAATCGGTCCATTAGGAACTGAGAAATCGTTGTTTCATGAAATTCACTTTTACGCATGCGCACTTGCTACCATTCGTCCGACGGCCATGAAATTCATAGGGGACCGTCTAGGGGCCAACCCGCACAATCCCTGAAAATTTCTTCAAAATTGGGCCATAATTACGTTTAGTTTTGGCCGGGAAAAGGAAGTGACCACAGACAGACACGGAATCAAAATTATTGTTCCGTTGATTTAGGAGGTAAATTTTTTGACTTCTTGCACGAGTATAAGGCTCCCATACCTTCGGTAGTGAGGAAGCAAAATAAAGTAGAAAATATTTGACGCCATGAGAGTTTCTCCCTCTGCTGTTCTCAGGGGGGAAAAAAATTCGTTGTGTGCGGAAATGGACTCTTGACATCAGTTTTCTTCTCAAAATTAATCGGAACTCTGCGCTGAAAATTCGCGCCTCGCTTTCATTTTTGTTAGTACGAGAGGGTAAGGTGGGAAGTGATCGTCGCAAGTCATAACTAATATAAATATAAATAGTAGATTCTGATAGATTTTAAAAAAAGACATCGTTTAATATTAATTCTACATATCGGAATTTCTTTTCAGTTACGTAGGTCACAGGATATTCGGAGTACCTGGGATGGCTCCTTACTGTGCTTCTAAGAACGCCGTGACTGTTCTCACTGAATCACTCAGGAGAGAACTAGGAGCAGGGAACAGCAAAATTAAAGTGACAGTAAGTCATTGATATTAATTTATTTCCTATGTCTGTCTATCTTTCATCAAGTCTTTGTTAAAGTGGGTGTGCTGCATAATGACTGCAGCTGTTCTCGAGCCATAACTGTTCGTTCATGTCATATACTTTAGTACAATAATTAAATGACATGATTTGTCACGATCCTCATGGTCTGTACCTTTAGAGCTTGAGTCCAGGTTTAGTTGGGACCGAGTTGAGCGACGTCATCCACGCGCCTGATTCAGCACCTCGTCTGAGCGCTCAGGAAGTCTCCGACACCCTCATATACGTCATATCCACGCCTCCCGGTGTCAACGTGAGTTCTAGGTTTAATAATTTTTTAACTTGCTGTAGTATTGAAGGGTGCATTATTGCCACTGGAAAACACACAGCCAATATCTTCAAAATACAGATCAATAGTGTACTATCTTCCCATACCATTCACGCATTTTATGGTATAACGAGGAGTAGCGCGATACCTATTCAGCTAAATCAGGAAGCAGTGTTTTAAATACTCATCATGCAGTATTCTGTTCCTCAGTCACGATTTTGTCTCTTTTTCAGGTTATCGAATTGACAGTGATGAAAACCGGTGACGTTATCTACTAATTTGTGACTTTTCTAATTTTATATTTGGCAATACATTGTATAATACATCCAATAAATGTTTTATTGGAGCAAGTGCATCATGTGGTGTGTGTGTGTGTGGAGATCAAATCAAATGTGGAATTCAAGGACTTGTGGTAGGTACCTACTGAATATATCTGAACATTTTCTTCACACACTGGAAAATCGAAAAGTCTGACGAACAATTATTGCTTCTGAGGCTACAAATAACGCATTTTGGAAGTCCATGAGTTTGAAAGACGAAGGTTAAGCGACGCCGTCTCGATAAAACAATGAACTTCCCCAATTTTGGTTTATCATTTTCAACTTTTGGAATCGAGCATGGGAAACGAAAATTTACCCCCCCCCCCTCTCAAAATTTGGTGGTTTCCGTTTCAAGGTACCTACAAAGAATCACTACGAAGATCACTGTTTTCTGTTTTCAATACCTACCCTCGTGCTCCTCCCAGGAAAGCCCTAAATCGAGTACTGGAGCCGGCCCGGGAATTGCAGTTTCATAAAAATGAGCAGGATTCAATAATTCAATCATTAATTTTATTTGTTGTTATTCATGGAGCATAACGTTTGTTCAAGTTACAAAAGTACCTATCAACAAAATCCAAAAGAGCCGTCATTCTTCAAATGAAATAATATCACAGAACATCCAGCTCGAATTCATACAGCCATCCGTGATTATAATGTGTTCCCTAGCAACGATATCTGGGGCGGATTTATACCGTTCAATTCACGATCACGTTGACGAAGTTTTTCAGTGCAAACGAACGTGTGGTCGACATTACTCTGGGTGTTCTCAAAAATTCTATAGTTTGAGATCAATTTAAAAACGTTAAAAAAAACCATACCATTATATCGAAAGTTTTCGAGCTACGGCGTTCGGGAAATTTCACCCCGTATTTTTCACTCCTTGGGGATGACTGACAGTAACACCGAGCTTCACGCGGACCAACTAGACCCCAAATGGGACTTACAAACCCATCTGCATTGATTTTGGTTCATGGTAACTAAGAAAAGTGCGAAGACAGCATGTTCCCGATTCCACCGATTGCCTATTCCACCGGGAGATGTGGAAGCAAGACCTTTTCCACCGGTCTCATTACAAGTAGTGTGACGGACTTACCTACTACAATTCCACCATTTTATGAGGAGTGAACTTTGAGTTTGTACTGCTCAAAAATCGCTAAAAATAATTAAATTTTTTCATGACTAGACCTTTTTTCATCCACAGCTCTATCACATTTTCGGTCTTTCAGATCTACTGTATGTCAAATAAATATGAATGTAAGTAGGTACCAGAAAAGCCGATTAAATTTAAAAAAAACCACAGTCATGCAGCATGGCTATAAGAGCGAATTTTCGAAGTTTTCGGCATCTTCCTCCTCCGCCTAAAATTTTCTGAAAATTTATTTTCGGCCAATGTTTTCCCAACTTGATACCATACAAAATTAAAACAGGAGTAGTTTTACGCAAAGTAAAATTTGGGGTGGAAGGAGGGGGAGGGGGAAATCAAAAATGTTTTGAATACCAGAAGAGTAGGTATTGGATACGTAACAAATTTTTTGTTCCATTTTTTGCCGAGTAACACCTCGGTTTGTAGATTTTCCAACGCTGAACACGATGGTGAAGTCAGAATTGCGATATCCCATTCCGTTATCAGATTAGAGCAGACGAACCAGGAAGAACATCTCAAGAAATAACCACGTTCCTTCTTCTTCAAAGTGCTCCAGCTTGAGAATGGAATGAGATATCGCAATTCTGATTTCACCATCGTGTTCAGCGTACAAAAACCTTTGAAATGAGGTGTCACTTGTCAGACTTCTTCATTTTGGGAATTTATGGGTAATTTTCCCCCCCTAAAACTCCCCAAAACTCCCCCTTAGAGTGACCCGATTCTGCCCATCTTCGAACTTAACCTGTCGATTGCCAAGACAGATTTTTCGTGCAAATTTGAACTTTTTATCTCAATTCTTTCGAGAGTTATCGTCTGGAATGACACATACATATATAAATATATATATAAATATATAAATATATATATATAAATATATAAATATATATATAAATATATATATATATATATACATATAATTTTTGGTGTCTTTCGGCAGTGAATTCAGGATGGTCTGAAACGGATTTTGGTATAAAAATCTTTCGGAAATTCGAGTTTTAAAAATTTTGGACCGAGAACAATAGCTTCCTTTTCTTCGAAAATTCGCTAAAACCACAGTCATGCAGCATGGCTATAAGAGCGAATTTTCGAAGTTTTCAGCATCTTCCTCCTCCGCCTAAAATTTTCTGCCAATGTTTTCCCAACTTGATACCATACAAAATTAAAACAGGAGTAGTTTTACGCAAAGTAAAATTTGGGGTGGAAGGAGGGGGAGGGGGAAATCAAAAATGTTTCGAATACCAGAAGAGTAGGTATTGGATACGTAACAAATTTTTTGTTCCATTTTTTGCCGAGTAACACCTCGGTTTGTAGATTTTCCAACGCTGAACACGATGGTGAAGTCAGAATTGCGATATCCCATTCCGTTATCAGATTAGAGCAGACGAACGAGGAAGAACATCTCAAGAAATAACCACGTTCCTTCATCTTCAAAGTGCTCCAGTTTGAGAATGGAATGAGATATCGCAATTCTGATTTCACCATCGTGTTCAGCGTACAAAAACCTTTAAAATGAGGTGTCACTTGTCAGACTTTTTCATTTTGGGAATTTATGGGTAATTCCCCCCCCCCCCCCCCCCCCCCAAAACTCCCCCTTAGAGTGACCCGATTCTGCCCATCTTCGAACTTAGCCTGTCGATTGCCAAGACAGATTTTTCGTCCAATTTGAACTTTTTATCTCAATTCTTTCGAGAGTTATCGTCTGGAATGACACATACATATATAAATATATATATATACATATAATTTTTGGTGTCTTTCGGCAGTGAATTCAGGATGGTCTGAAACGGATTTTGGTATAAAAATCTTTCGGAAATTCGAGTTTTAAAAATTTTGGACCGAGAACAATAGCTTCCTTTTCTTCGAAAATTCGCTAAAATGGTAGAAAATCAGATAGGATTAATCAATGAAAAGATAACTGCGAAAGGTAGTAATAGGTCAATGAATCATTTTTTCTTAGTTTTTCATAGCATAACAAAAATAAATGTAGTAATACCTAAGTCAATAAATCATTTTAGCACCAGTTTTTCATCTTTGAGCATGGTAGTGCCCAAAGTTACTTGGTGAGTAACTACCCATTTCAACAATATAATAACATAACAGATAATCTTCCTCAATATCCTTTGACTCATCCTGTTTATAATCCCATACCTGTAACGTATAAAGTAATTATGGCTGGATTTTTAAATATTTCCCAATTTAGGTAAAACTATGATCAGCAATGAATTAGGTTCATGGGATCAAGTTCAAGGCCTTCGACATCCAGGAGGATACCCTAAAACAGAAACCAAATTTTCTAATTAGTCCATTGAGTTTTTAATTAAAGACCCATCCCATCTGTTCCTCAAATGATTTTTAACTAGACACTTTTTAGCATCTATCGACGTTTGAACAGTCATCTGTAAGAATATCAACATTCTTTGAGCACGGTAGTGCTCAAATTTACTTGGTGAGTAACTAACAATTTCAACAATATAATAATAGGAAATCTTCCACAATATCCTTTGACTCATCCTGTTTACAGTCCGATACCTGTAACGTACAAAATAATTATGGCTGGATTTTTAAATATTTCCCAATTTAGGTAAAACTATGATCAGCAATGAATTAGGTTCATGGGATAGGAAAGTTCAAGGCCTTCGACATCCAGGAGGATACCCCAAAACAGAAACCAAATTTTCTAATTAGTCCCTTGAGTTTTTAATTATCGACCCATCCCATCTGTTCCTCAAATGATTTTTAACTAGATACTTTTTTGCATCTATCGACGTTTGGACAGTCAGTAAGAATATCAACATTCTTTGAGCATGGTAGTGCTCAAATTTACTCGGTGAGTGACTACCCATTTCAACAATATAATAATAGGAAATCTCCCACAATATCCTTTGACTCATCCTGTTTACAGTCCGATACCTGTAACGTATAAAATAATTATGGCTGGATTTTTAAATATTTCCCAATTTAGGTAAAACTATGATCAGCAATGAATTAGGTTCATGAGATAGGAAAGTTCAAGACCTTCGACATCCAGGAGGATACCCCAAAACAGAAACCAAATTTTCTAATTATTAGTCCCTTGAGTTTTTAATTATCGACCCATCCCATCTGTTCCTCAAATGATTTTTAACTAGACACTTTTTTGCATCTATCGACGTTTGAACAGTCACCTGTAAGAATATCAACATTCTTACCCCAATAGCTCCCTAAAAATACTTCTGAAACTATTCTCGTGAAGATCAGGACTTTCTAAACGGGATTGTAGCAGGGAGTTTGAGGAACGAAGGCGGTCTGTCAAGTGGTTGAGGGGGGTCTGACGAGTGGCAGTGCTTTCTTTTTATTTGTCTTCAAGCTGGTCATTCCGAGCTGATGAAAGGAAGATCAATGACGACTTAGTTGGTCGAGTTTGAGAGGTTGAAATAATGTGGGCGAACTTTCAAGATGTGCTTGAGCGCTTTCGCCTTCTCTGACCAGTCGTTTCATTTATACAACTAGTGGCAATACGATTGGAGCAATATGGGCAAGTTGCACTAATCTTACCCAAAAGTAGTTAATGTACTATAAATGAATGAGTGAAGTAAGCATGTGATCCAGGTTGGCGGTTTACGTCCAACCATGATTCGAGGACATGGTCGGCAGTACCTCAGGAGGATCAGAATTTCATTCGATCATTTTCAAGGCTACAAATCGGCTCACCGCTCTGGATATGTACGAGCTAAGAGTTTAGAATATACCTACTAATATTTTTCTGTCCGAAGGGTTACTGAGATTTGAACGGCCGACCTCAACCGTCTTCTCAATCCCAGCCATGATGACTGTGACCGAGTGCTAATCCCGAAGTTACCTTGGCCTCTGGCAGGTACCTATAACTTATAGGTACATTCGTCGATATCCCGACTGCCTGTATATTATGGATTCTGTCTCTTCTCATTGGCGTGGCATGTACATCTTGTTTATAAATGGACATTCACACGGACAGGATTGTTCGCCTGTCTCTTTAGCTTTTCACCCTAAACTGATGATTATGCTATCTACACATAATGGTGGGGAAAAAATTGTACTACAGGACATTAAAGGTAAAAATTGAGCTGAGGTGACAATTATTATCAACTTCATAATAATTTATGGTTCAATTTCATTTATGATTTGTTGAAACATCCAACTTCAGTGGAAACTTATTGGGTTCATAATATTATCAAACAAGATGCAGACAAAATGCCATGGAAACTTGAAATCAAATCGACGTCAAAAATGTCGATTCTAGATTGTTTCGGTATCGTTGAATGTTCTTCCAATCCGGTACCTACCTAAGTTGGGTGTTTCATGAATTCACAAATGAGTTAGTTCCCACTTACCCTCTACATTTGGTCACGAACTACACGTTTTTCGCAAAGATCCGATTTTATCCTAGGTAATTGTACCGTTTGATGAATTAGAAAGTTCGTGAGCGTATGAATTACAGTAGCCTTTATAGTGGTAGGGAACCGTGCGTGGAACTCGCATTTTCCAACTAGGAACTAGGTACTCTCTGCATTTGGGTCTCTCTTTGGTTTAGGAACCAAACATCGCATACCTTCAATATCATCATTAGGATGTTGGAGCAATGGTCTAGTAGACAGTTTTATTTTTTCTTAATTTTTTTTTAATACCACGAATTTTAATCCCATTCCAGTCATTACTGGTCCAGTAATTTATCTAATGATCTCCTGTGCAACGCACAGGTGAAACAAATTACTACTCAGCCCAGAAGAATTCAAAGAATGCTATTAAATTACTGAGCACGCCTCTCACTCGTAAAATGAACGGAATGACTAAAATCTGGAACATGTAAACTTATCTTCACCTAGCAAACCACTCACCTAATATTCTAGATCTCGATCTTTTCAAGGACCAGTGTGGCGATCTGCGGCATACAGCTATCCACCGATTGCCGCTGACCCACTCTGTACGCTGCCACTGATGAGCTCCGACACATTTTCAAAATATATGTTCTACTATGGCCGATCTATAATGCAAATGGGATTGAGTGCTTTCGTTCTTTGGATAGGTATATAAACTAATACGGACCTCACTTCGAGAGTTTTCACTGGCCACATCCAACTCGGAACACCATCCTCCAAATCTGTAAGTTTGTATGAGTTAGGTAGGTACCTACTTCGTGAGTTGTTTGTTGGGTTGACCTACCTTCAGGTTGGCCTATAATATTCTTTCTAAAGTTCGGAAACTGTTTGGATCCAAAAATGTGAATAATTTATATGTTAAATACAGTCTCTTAAGCACCTACTGCATTGAAGTTGCTTATGAAATTAGAACTAAAATTACCATACATTCCGGAGGAGTGCCTCCAATACTCAACCAGCTAGTGACGACTGATTCCTCTGAAAGGTATGGTAATTTTGGCCATTTGATGTTAGCAAACATTGGTTTTTATGTCCACCTGCCCTGCCGGCGTCGTTGACGGGATCGGCTGCCCTCTCAGAAGGATCATAATTTGATCCGACCACTTCGTTTGCTGCTTCGCTATTGCCTCACCGACCTGTGTTGGGATGAGCGGAGTTGAGATATGAATCTACGGATCACAGTCGCGGTCCCAATCCAACCACTTAACTGACACAACGAACGCGGTCGGCCTCCGGCAATTTTGTAAGGCTTACGGTGGTGTTGTACTAGCATCGCTTTTGGCGCTATCCTTTGCCACTAGTTGGCGTAAGTAAATTGTTTACAAACCTGAGATCAACATCATTGAAGATGATGGTTATGAGGATCACTGAGAATTGATGAGGGTGAAATTCCTTTCAGCATTGACACGACGCACCAGCAGTGATCCAAACGCTAACGACTGCATGTTAAAAGCCGCACGGTTCTCACTTTCCAAAGTGATGAACGGTAAGTAGGTACCTAACCCTATCAACTTCATTTTTATTAGTTTTTGGATTCAGCCAATCAGAAAACTTGACTTTCCCTCACCCAGATCTTAGAACTTCCAATACAGAGCAGAACATGACAATTATACAATATTTAAGTACATGGACAGTAGCTAAGCAGGGCGTGTGAAAGTTAAATATGTTTTAGGATTATCGTTGGTCATTACACGATATTATCTTTTCATGATTCAAGTATTCAGGTGTATTTAGGTACCAACTACCTTCCCTCGAACCAGGGAAGATGAACAACCAATTGTTATCAACAGGTGCTGGACAGATATCCCTCGAAGTGAACATGAAGAACGCCATCCTAACTGGAGTGTCACAAGTTCGCTTAGATCCGTGTTCATGAAAATAATATAAGTTTGTTGTTGTTGTTGTTGAGCTATTACTGTTGGATGAAAACTATTGATGAAATGTTCAGTATAAGATTATGAAATGATTATGAATCGAGCATGAAAAAAAAATTCTTACCCCCCCTCAAAATTTGATGGCTTACGTTTCAAGGTATGTAGAATCCAAAACTGCAATAAAAATATTTCTGTCTGTCCGCCGTACGCCGTACGGGCCACTTTTCTTAGTTATCATGAAAAAAAATTGATGAAATTCGGGTTATAGGTTCCGTTCGGGGTCTAGTTGGTCCTCGAAGCTCGACGTTACTGTCAGTCATCTCTAAGGGGTTCAAAATAGGGGTTGAACTATTCAAAACGCCAATACATTTTTTTTAGGTGAATCTTTTTACGGTTTTAAATAGTTCTTGAACTTACGAGTTTTTTAAGACCACCTGGAGCACCGTACGTCCAGCCGTTCGTTCACAGTAAAGCAGGGTTCACATCCATCCGGAAAGCTATCCGGAAAGTGCGTACGAGCAGCTGATTGGTTGGTCATCAGCTGGGGAGGGGGGAATATTCTTTCCGGAGAAGCACTTTTGAAGCGAACTGTACGCATCTGATTTTTCAGATATTTTCCGCTCCGCATCTGCGCAGTTCACTACTGCGCATACAGAATGGCGTCGGCAACCGAAACAGCTGTGGGAGGAAGCGCGGGAAACGAGTTGTCAGCCAAAATTCCGGATGGTTATGAACGCCTTCCCAACTTCCGCGATTCCCCTCCATCCCTTCCTCTGCTTTTCACTAGCTTCCCCTATCCGTATTTCCAGACGGCTCCGGATGGATGTGAACCCTGCTTCAGGCCCCGAAGTTTGCACCGACAGGCATTTTCGACTCCAGTGTGAATGAAATGTATACAACAGACGAAATCTCGTTACCAGGGACGCGCCGATTTTATTGGTGGGGTACCTAAGAGGTCGAGTTGGTTGTTCTGTGATATTATTTCATTTGAAAAATGATGTGCGTTTCTTTTTGTTAGGTAATGTTTGCAATCGACAGAATTATTTTAGCAACATTTACCTCGTGATTTAGGTAGGTACCTAGTAACGAGTACGGGGTTAGGTACGGAGGGTGTGCGATCCGGCTGGATTTTGTTGATAGGTACTTTTGCAACTTGAACAACCGATGAAGTTAGTATTATTGATGGGCAAATTATTACACAACGGCTCATCTACCCAGAAGGGGCTGGATTTTGTTGATAGGTACTTTTGCAACTTGAACAACCGATGAAGTATTATTGATGGGTAAATTATTACACAATGGCAAATTATTACACAGTGGCAAATTATTACACAACGGCTCATCTACCCAGAAGGGGCTGGATTTTGTTGATAGGTACTTTTGCAACTTGAACAACCGTAAAAGTATTATTGATGGGCAAATTATTACACAACGGTTCATTATTCTATCTCCGTAGAAGTGGAACCTATACAGGTAAATTATTACACAACGGTTTAGGGAGGTACCTAGTAACGAGTACGGGGTTAGGTACTAACCTACGGAGGTCCGCGATCTACATAATATGTGTAGAATAGTAAGTACATATGTTATATAGAAGGGTTATCTATACGGAGACCTGTGATCTGTAACAGAAGGGTATTCTGTACAAAATAATAAACCGTTGTGCAGGGATTGGCAGCGTTTTATGTTTGTTATCATAGTTGTTTCTTTATCTAATTGTATACAGGCAACGTGCATTGTGACCATTCCTTTGTATCCCACCTTGGAGTGGACTCGGCTTTGACATCAAACCGAATGAGAAAACATTCGTAATGGCCCGACAAGAAAAGCCAAAATACTGCTCTCCCATGAAACTCACCTTCTGATAGACTTGTGGCGCCCCTTGAAAAGGCTGACTAATTTAGAGTATCAATACATCTGTGTCAATACACTTTTAAATTACCAATCTCTTCCGAGATTTAAATTACAATACCTTAGTTAGGTATGCATAGTTAGTTGTAACTGAAGAGTGCCCACATAACAGGCTCCAAATTCACGCCCGCACACTGAACAATTTGATGCATTCAAACTGGCAACACCTCTACACGGCATTAAAGCCCTCTATAGAAACCTGGTTGCAAGATGTGTACTAACAATAACACGACCTAACACCCAGCAATAATACGACTAGGCATCAGAAGTGTTTCGTCGCGATAATTTACAGATGGCAAAAACTACATTGAAATAGAAGTTGATTTTATTTAAACGAACGAAATGTATTCTTTGCACGATCTTCTGAAGTAGGTATACTGAGTCCAAAAACTCAAAAAGTTGACCAAAGTTCAAGATTTCGAAGTTCACTGGTTTTGTTTCAAAAGATTTACCGACCTTTACCCGGTAAACGCCATTTTGTACTTGTATTTGTGCGCTCCCATAGCTACTGGAGCTGGGTATTGGCCGATAATGATCGAGAACATTAAGTATTGTAGCCAGTTCGACTGCTATTTATGGAACCTCTTGACTTCAGTACGCTGTGCGACCAGTGAAGAACGGCGTATTGAAATTTATTTTACTAGAAGTTAGGTACATAATTTATTGTTGTTTTGTGGGTATTTAAATGTATAGTTAATTATTAGAGGATTTCATTAATTTAAAATCGAGGAAGCCATTAAGCACAAGGGAGCCAGGCTTTTGTACATTAAAAAAACTACTCATTGCCCCACTGTTAGGGATATGTGGGTTTATTTACTAGGGAACGATGATAACATCATGAAAGACTAAAATGCATAGGAGTGAGTTTAGAAAAAACCAGGTTAGCCAAAAATGTTGTCTACGAGCCCTTTACGTAGGAGCCCAAGTAAAGGTTTCTTGACTCTGTCGCACATTACCTAGTAGTTGTATTAAGCCAAGTTTTACAACTTCGGATATCTTGTCGAGAGCTTACCTGGTGATTCCATAACACTATGCAGCTTTGTTGTGTTTATAACAAAACAACGCACGACAAGTTGATGAAATACAGGTATTGTAGGACATGGAATGTAAATTAGAAATTAAACTCCAGCGACGACCGGGGTGAAAACATAAAACAAACCCATCCAGTTCCTCTCTCGGCAGCTGACTAATGATTTACATAATATAAAATTAATGAGCCCTACCGACTTGCTCTCATTGTCATTATATCGCCGATCTAAAACCTGTTTCTAAATCACACACTGACAACCATAAAATTTACTTTCTATTAACACTTTCTTTCCGCTTTTACTTGTGCTCAGTTTTTTTAATGTTGTCAACACTTCATCTCATCAACTGTTAAGTACAGGACAGTGGCGTTTGAGATGATGTCTTGTTGCAAAAAACCCAACCAGAAACTTGTTTAATTATTTTTATTGAACCAAAAATTCTAGTAGTCTACTATTTTGTTTCTTGAAATTTCCCATCCACTATTTTCAGATCCGTGATCTTTGTTTCTGATGGAACTTTTTTTAATATTAATTTTAAATCGTTATTATTTTAACGGTTTTTACACATCTTTCTATAGAGCACCGGAATGGTTTGAGCTCATTGGATTGCTTGTCTTGATAACGGTGACATGACTTTTTTGACCAGAGGCGTGAAACGTGGCCGATTTTTCCGAGTCAGTTTCTGGACAGTTTTCCTCGGTTAGGAAAGTAGCAATGGAGTATGGAGGTTTAGCGTTTTATCGTCATTGTAACTACTTTCCCAGGTTCTTATAAAAATACCACATTCAGGGGAAGACGTGATTTTTAGCTGTAGCTATGATCATGATATCATTAATTTATTAAAGGTATTGATAATTACCAGAGACCTTCAAAACGTCGCACTTTTTTTAAACAAAATGTGGTAGATACTTAGTTTGGCCGAATGTGGCATTTTTCAGCCAATGTGGCATTTATTTTTTCAACTTTCCACCCCTCCCAACCGTAAAAAGGGATGTTAAACCATTAAATCATGCAATTTAAAGCTTATAAACGACTGTATCATGTAGGTAAACTAATTAAAATATATTTACATGTATTTACACAGTTTAAATTTAATTATAAAACAGCTTTAAGTGGGCGCCTAAGTTTTCTATTCACCAATGTCCTTGCGAATATACTCCAAGTTCTAGAAAAAAATTAGAATAATTATTAGTTAAATTTTTTATAAATTCAAATAGGTACCAATAATTAGAAAATATCAAAATTAAACGTTGGTTACCTATTCACAAAGCTGAGGTACGATTCGTCGTAGAGTGCTCACGCTTGGCAATTTGACACTACAATATTTGTCGAAAACGTCACGCAGGTTCTCCAGTTTGTGTAAGGGAATTCCTTCTTTAAGAAAAGCCAGGATGACATATTTCGAAAATTCCTGGACCTCAGGCTTTTCCATTGACACCACTTCTTTGAGGAGCTGCTGCTGTTTCCGATCAGTGCCTACTCGGAGCCCTCGCTCTTGCCTGGTGCACCTCGCTTTTCTCGTGAACGTCGAATTTGCACTTCTTCTTAAAATCATACAGTAAAATAAATACAAGAAAAATGTTCAATCGGTACCATCCACTTCGGAATGGAGAGGAAAGAAAATTACGAAATTATGTCGGTTTACAGTGGGGGATTTATGGCTTGTAATCAACGTGAAGAAATGACTTTGAAACAAAAATCTTGCTTTAGGTTCAATGCAATGAATTTGTGAAAAGTTAACTGTATACAGTTACCTAATAGGTAAACTACATAGAAGAAGAGTTTCTAAAGGGAAACTTGATAGAAAACTTACCATTTTCGTGCACAGCTTGCAGAATATCTTCCCATCTTCAACGAGAAAATTGCTGTTACCAAGAATCCACTTCCTATACAGGGTCACGTTTGAACTGGAATCTCTAGGCATATTGAAGATTGAAGAAAATCGAAAATGAGCGCGATGTTTACAGTAACAAACTTTGGCTTGGTATGAAGGACGTGGGGAAGGGAAATGGTATATATACGAGGTAGAGAATGATGAGTACACATGCACTCCCGAATACAATCCTGCACTGGACTTTCTAATCCGGATCATCAGGCAATGGGCGAAGACCTGTGGCGAGCTCGAGCTAAGTGCTCTTCGCTCTCCTGTCCCACTAATCCTAATCCCTTACCTGGTTTCAGTTAACAACCGTACGTCATATTTTTCTTGGCATTCTCGGGCGTTGCAAAAAAAATCTCAAAATTCCTTAAAACTTGGCTCAAAAGAGGCAAAATGTGGCATTTTCCCAGAAATAAACAAAATGTGGCATTTTACCGAAAAAAATTGCCCAAATGTGGCATTTCAGTGTGGTGCCGTGGCAATGTGGCATTTGAAGTCTCTGATAATTACCCTCCATTTGATGATTAACCACCCTCCTTGATATCATTAATCACCCTCCATCATTCCCCCATCTGATGAGGATAGCAATGATGGGCCTGACCCCAGCAAAAGGAGGAGAACAAGTACTGGACCTATTGTAAGTAATATAATCTCTCTATTCTGGATACTCTCTCTATTAATTAAAAGCCTTATCTTTAAGTCTTGGTAAAGTAAAAAGACCTTCATTACAAGTCATTCAAAACCCACTTTTACATTTGTCTGTGAATTAGAAACCATCACTGACCTGGGAACTATTCGAAGAATTGATGCTAAAAAGGCAAGGTTCTCGACCTTGCTGATATTTATTGCCATGCCACAAGAACGATGGAATTTATGAGAAAAAACTTCCGCAAGGGTATTTTTGTTTTAGTTCGGAATCCCTTTTAAAGATAGGTAGGTACCTATACACAGTTTTGTAAGATGTAAGAATACGCAGGCTGATAAGCAGTGTACTATCTACGCTACTTGCAATACATTGCAATGCACGGGCATCCACATATATAGCTTCTCCATTGTATGGTTTCACAACATCAGGTCTTTGACTTGAAAAGAGCCCGGATTTCAAATTTCCAAAGGGAAAACCCTTCAACGTCGGCTAGCTTGTAGGACTCGAGCGACCGATGTACTTTTTAGGGGAAGAACAAATTAAGAATGATTTAGCTCATACTTACCACTCTTATCAGATAACAGACATACTGGTATCTGTGAGAACTTTTTCGTCGAATTCCACAATTCGAACCCAGGGGTCCTCGTCGTTTAGTAAATCTTGTAATCATACAGGTATCTCTATCGCAGTGTTTTCCCCATCCGCTTAACAAGTGTGTAAAACCTCGAAGACTTGTTATGGTGAGGAATTTATATCATTACCTACTTACCCACTATCTTATCGTAGGTAGTTTTACGTATAAATTCTTTTCAACATGTATCATGTTTTAGCTCTGGTATACTAGCATTTTTTGCGAGTCGATTTTGCGCGTCAATTTTTTTCGCGCAATGGTTTTCACGTACAACCGAGTAGTTGCTAGGGAAATGAAACTTCTTTCATTTTCATCGGACAAAAATCGTTTTCCATTCGTTGGAAAGCTCTTGATTTTTCACGAATTTATTTCGTATTTGTTCTTGGTATTTATTTCCTAGTTTCATACTATAACTATATAAATGAATGTTATAAATGGATAGTAAACAATGACGCTTGTTTTCGCGCACAATGCATAGTGGAGAGTCGCGTGGAAACGAGCCCTGGGATACTCGCATTTTTTGCGAGTCGATTTTGCGAGTCAATTTTGAGCGTCAATTCTTTTCGCGCACAATGCATAGTGGAGAGTCGCGTGGAAACATGATACATGGTTGCAATTTTTGGTTCATAACCATAAATCTTCGTCGTTTCTCCATAAAATCTATAATGGCGCATGAATTTAGGTTTCAAATGAAATAATATCACAGAACAACCAACTCGACTTCATACTCCGCCAATATAATCAGGTGATTTTCTTTTTTTAAACCTCGCTTCTAAGGGAAATGTAAATGTTAGCATTAACATTTACATTTCCCTTAGAAGCGAGGTTTAAAAAAAGAAAATCACCTGATTATATTGGCGGAGTATGAAGTCGAGTTGGTTGTTCTGTGATATTATTTCATTTGAAACCTAAATTCATGCGCCATTATAGATTTTATGGAGAAACGACGAAGATTTATGGTTATGAACCAAAAATTGCAACCATGTATCATGTTTCCACGCGACTCTCCACTATGCATTGTGCGCGAAAAGAATTGACGCTCAAAATTGACTCGCAAAATCGACTCGCAAAAAATGCGAGTATCCCAGGGCTCGTTTCCACGCGACTCTCCACTATGCATTGTGCGCGAAAACAAGCGTCATTGTTTACTATCCATTTATAACATTCATTTATATAGTTATAGTATGAAACTAGGAAATAAATACCAAGAACAAATACGAAATAAATTCGTGAAAAATCAAGAGCTTTCCAACGAATGGAAAACGATTTTTGTCCGATGAAAATGAAAGAAGTTTCATTTCCCTAGCAACTACTCGGTTGTACGTGAAAACCATTGCGCGAAAAAAATTGACGCGCAAAATCGACTCGCAAAAAATGCTAGTATACCAGAGCTAAAACATGATACAATCATGTTAATTATAATTTCTAAATTAGATGCGGAATTTGGGCTGGGGATAAGCAGTTCATCAACTGGTGCAGAGTGGGAGGAGGAAAGCAGAACCCGGTAGGTAGCTATAAAACCGGCAACGTGTTGGCGGAACAGATCTAAAGGTGTCGCGAATCTAGAGTGGTCCAGTTGAACGTCCTGTTCGGAAATGAAAACTTCGTACAAAGTAATATTAAGTTTAACGGTGATGGTGGCTGCTATCATAGCAGCAAAAGGACCCCCTCAGTGGCGTAAGTTTCCGAGTAAATATAAAATTAGTAGAATTGAGTTTTTTGGACATTTCTTCTGACAGGCTGCCGGAATCCGTGAAACATCTTGAACTTAAATTTGTTGAATAATACTTATCCTATAATCATGTGTATTTCATCGGGAGCACACCATTAGCGCCTCAGACCGAAAAAGCTACTTAACCCAATATAACAGTTGCGCCCCGTTTGGTCCATGTGGATTTACCAGTTGCGCCTGTGTTCACAGGCCAATTGCGTTCCAGGCTTGATCTTGACATGGCCTCCTTTTCAAACGGAAGATTCGATGAGTCGTTACGACAAATAGGTACCTATTAAGTTACCACAACATCGTGCCCCCCCCCCCCCCCCCCAAAGTACTTCGCGAAGAAAACTTATGTCGAAATCAATCTGGTCAAGTTAGCACAGGTGTGGGCAAATCACCCGTTACGAGCTACTGAAAACACTCAAGCACCGCAACCTACGCAAAATGAATAAAATTCACGTCCGACTGACGGTATTATTATGTAATTATACTACATTTTATGACATAATTATATTCTCGGAATGTATGCACCTATGTGCTACAGCTATTTCTTGCATTTTTTCCTGGGCGCAACTGGTAGGTTGTAGATGTATCTATAGGGGCTATATTAGTACATGGTTTTTTCCCCTGGAGTGAGATAATCCTAGACGCAACTGGTAGGTTGTAAATTCATCTTCGGGGCGCAACTGGTATATGCATCGATGGATATAATATTTATATAGATATGCAAATGGGGTCTAGGGCGCAACTGGTAAACAGCCTGTCTAATCACTAAAACTTGGATTATTTGAATGTACAATGAATTATAATGAGCATCATAATTATTAGGTAACTACTACTAGACACCTTATAATAACCATGAAGAAGTTGAATAATATTCAAAATCTAGTAGGCAAATACATAAACTTCGAATAATATTCACAAATGCTAGTAGGTAAGTACATAAACGTGGACGGTAATATTTTTATCTCCTTTTACATCATACTTCAACTGTGCTCTCTGCGATTTTTGTATCTGATAATTTTGTCTGATTGGAAGGGGCTTCAAAGGTTTTAACGAATTTTCAAAGAAAATGAAGCAATGGGTCCAAAATGTTCAGAACAAGAATTTTTTAATTAAAAAAAAAAAAAAAAATGTAAATCCGTTTCAGAGCATCCTGAATTCATTCTGGGTCAAATCCTTCATCTTGGGTCAAATTTTAT
The DNA here is from genome assembly GCA_954871275.1 of Leptopterna dolabrata. Lineage (NCBI taxonomy): Eukaryota > Metazoa > Arthropoda > Insecta > Hemiptera > Miridae > Leptopterna > Leptopterna dolabrata. Next base: position 21,944,852 of record OX940977.1, read on the forward strand.
AAGGTTAAAAAGTCGGTAAAAATGGCTAAAATCACGAAAAAGATATATAATTTTACGAAAAGCGGTATCTTTTATCACAATAGTGCATCTTTTTACACAATAGCACAAATATTTCTTTGAAAGTTTGCTCTTATAGCCATGCTGCATGGCTGGAACTTTAAAAATGGTGTCCATAGTGTATATTCATGGGGTTTCCTCATTACACCCCTACACGACTCTCTTACTGACTTACCATTCGACCACTCCACCCTAAACCTTTAGGTATAAATAATATTTATGGCCCCTGATTCATACTAAACGCACAACACTTTCTCATGTCTTGTGTATACCTACATAATTCGCCAACAGCCAGTAAAGATATAAATGATCCGAACACAATCAATTTTGACAGGTACTTTATTAACCTAATAATATACTGTATGAAGTCTGAACATGACGGAAACTATGATGCGATTGTTTGGTTGCCTTGTTCCAGCCGCCGTCCTCGCGAGGTGTTCGATGGATGATCCACAATTCGACAAATGTTTGAAAAAGGTGACGGGTCAGGCTCTGCAACGAATGGCAAAAGGTACGGATGATATCAGTGGATCACATCAGGATCTGACATTTTTATGTACAAGAGCATTTTTGTAGAACTTACAGCTTTAAAATCCATCGTCGTGTAAATAAAATCGACATCTGTAACACTCAACAGAATTCAGTTAATGATGAATTTGAAATGGTAAAGGTAGGTATTTTTTCGAATATTGTGAGCAATTTTTTTTCCAAGACGCTGAGAGTAATAACTTGTTGGAAAAGTTAGGTAGTTAGATAAATAAGAAATTCAAATGTGGACAACACAATCATGTTTATTAATACTTTTTGAATGGTTCCTAATAGCGCTGCACTAGTACATCATCACAGAATTGAGCTAAAGTGATTCAATGAAACCTAGTTAATTAAAAAAATAATAACCCTAGTAACTTATTCTTCGGTTCCATTTCTGCGATTGATTTATACGTAAGTACAGTATAATTGATTTATTATGGTTCACCTGCATCATTTTGTTGACATTTCCTTCGTTCATACACAGGGATGCCGGTGGTCGGAATACGGCCATTAGACCCACTGCGTAATGTCAGTTTCAGCATTGTAACAGGAAATGGTCCAATCTCTGTGACAGTTCATACAAGCAATGTGATGATCTCTGGCCCATCCAAAGTGCAGCTGAAAAAATTAGGGTGAGTTGGATCTCCTTGTCCCTTATCCATTCTGTCTCTACACTCTCATTTTCTCCATTTACTTCTGTTTATTATATCCATGCTATTTACCACTGACCCGCGATCTTTACGGTTTCAGCTATGATAAAAAAACGTCAAAGTACTGGTTTGAAGGGCTGCACAATAATTTGAAAATGGTAGGGAACTACCGTGTGAATGGGAACATATTAGTTTTCCCTATAGATAGTACTGGAACTTTCGAGTTTGAAGTCAGTAAGTGATTTGACTCGTAATATTATTGTAATGTTTTATAATATTAATTATATAATATTTTATAATAATATTTTATTCATTATAGTATTTTTATTTGCACGCGAAGGAATTTGAAGCGGCTCCTCGTGAAGGGATAGTGATGGGATCCATATTCTTTATTCTGATGAAGAGTTACATCGTTAGCGAATTGTCGAAGCAAATTAAGCTATTAAAATATGGGTGCAAATTTTTGAAAAAATTTCGATTAATTTGTGGAGCATTCTGTATCAGTCACTAGTCTTCAACTTCTACATAATTACGAGTAGGTATATTACTAAACGTACTTTCGATATTCGTTCATATGGCCATGCTACTTGAATGGAACGTGAACGTTCCATTCACGTTCATGTCCCATTTTGTGAAGAATATTTTTGTTAACATTAAAATAGTATTTTTCCGAGTCGGACCACATCCCTGAAACATTTTGAATAAATTGCAGTATTTTGTGGGTGACTTTTAATTGAAGCTTTATTTTTGACCCGCAAAACTTTTGACCCTTTTTTGAATTTATTCTGAAAATACTAATCCTTGAACTCATCCTTACTTCGCCATTATGCAAGCAAGTGTGTCATGAAAACCCTTGAGCTTTTTGGCGTCAAAAATAACTTAACTCATGTAAGAGGAATGTTAACAGGAATCCGGTAGGTACCAAAAATGCGTGTGATGCGTGTGATTGATATACGCCAATTGTAGTAAATTAATACATACCTAAATGTTCTGATTTGAATGAAACCATGGTGAAATATGTGTTTTTAATGGCAAAATAGTTTGAGTTCGATGATGAGCAATTTCCAAAAACAAAAAATGGGTCAGATTCAAGTTTTTGGCGGCAAATACCACTAAAATTTGATTGAATGTAGCTGAAATAACTAAAAATGTATCTAAATTCACCAAATGTAGTATAGAATGGCGAATCGAGGCATGGAAAGATTTTTCAATAGGTAGGTAGTCAAAATATTTTTTCCAAAAATAAAGTCGGCCAAATTCGCGTTCTGGAGTCGAAATTGTCAAGCGGCTTAAACTCACCAGCTGTGAACATTGCTCATAATGGGCATGGTGCATAACTGGAACTTTTGTTGTATTCTATGGGCTTTTATAATTTTAGAACCTTTTACAACCTACTTCTAATACCTACATTCGATTTTGGTAACGAACGACCAGTCAATTATGACTATAATAAATAATATGTTCCTTTATTTTACAGGAGGCGGATACGCAAATCATTCACTCAAGTTCGGGAGCACCACCAGAGACGTCGGTCATGGAGAGGTCGGTTTCACAATGAAGACCGTAAAAGGGCAGAAGATACACTTGAGGGACACCACGTTGGGCGCTGAAGGAAGTAAGTGAATGCTCTCGCTAAATAGAAGTGTCATACCTACTACACCAGGCATGTCAAACGTGCGGCCCACAAGACGTTAATGTGCGGCCCACGAGTCGGTGCTAGCAATCAGTGCAATGCGGCCCACCGTACAATGTCATGAAAAAGTAAAAGAAGTTGGGAAGGCGAAGGGAGAAGGGAGTTCACTCCTGTTCTTCTCAAAAAATATTCTATATCTATTGAATCGTTGAAAAAAGAATTTGACAGAAGGTTTGAAGGTGTGAAAGGTGTTGAAGATGACCTAGCCCTTTTTTCTGCTCCCTTTTCCGCTGACGTGGAAAAAGTGCCCTCTCATTTACAAATGGAGGTGATTGAAATGCAGTGTGATTCAACCCTGAAACACAAGTTTTTTGAAATAGGCACACCCGCATTTTATACATTTTTGCCTCATCATCGGTTCCCGAAAATTCGGCATTTCGCGGCTGAAATAATTTCTATGTTTGGGAGTACCTACCTATGTGAACAACTCTTTTCCATTATGAAACGAAATAAGTCTCCAGAAAGGTCCAGGCTTACAGACCACCATCTAAGCTCGACTCTCAGAGTGACCGCAGCAAACCAATATTGTTCCCAACGTGAAAAATTTGGTTGAACGGAAAAGATGTCAACTGTCAGGGAAAAAATATTAGGTAAGATCCTATTTTCTTCTTGCATTTTGCTGTTAAACTTTGTGTAAACTTCTAATATAGAAACTTGATATAATTCCGTTTAGTGATTTTCTTGCGGCCCACACAACCTTTAAGAAGCAGCCATTTGGCCCTTGAGGAACTTTGAGTTTGACATGCCTGTACTACACGGACGCAGTACTTACCTGCAGTACTTACCTGTGTTAGGAACCTGGTCATCTGATGAGCTATTCCGATTCAAGTGTGTCCCTTAAAGCTCACAAATGATGGAAGTTTGTAAAAAATCTATATTTTATTAGGTATATTAGATAGATATAATTTTCGGAATACGTAATGTAGTATCCTGAAAGCCTTCAAGTTAGAAAAACGATTATTTTCAAGCATAAAATGTCTTAGGTCGTCAAACTCCGCACTTCCATAGGAAAAGTTATTGTCAATATTAACTATATTCTCACATTTTCGTCACTTGAAATAACGTATTATTATTATTACGACATCAATGCCGCAAGGTTGTTAAACAATTGCCTACATTATGTAAACTGAAAGTGCGGGAATTCAGTTGGTAGCTTTTATTCACGTTTATCTCAGGGGTTTGGGTGGAGCTTAGGAATACTGATGAATTTACTTCCGAATATAAACGAAAATTCGATCCCACCAGCTATTTCACCAGTGGTGCACCGTGATCCCAAGATATGAGTAACCATTTTCAACCCTCCTCCTCAAACTTCTGCTTACGTAACAGTTAGAAATAAGGAAATAAAACACCCTCGAATCCAAGAAAATACGAGTTCACTGGCCTGCCATTTTGTGGCATGAAATCCAGGGACGCGGAAGCGTCCCGCCCGCCAAGAAAACCGAAAACCCCCACAATACCTAGGTACCTACAGCGACCAAGACACTGTTTACCTACACCACAACACAAGCGGGAGTTTTTACTCCCCGTACACTCCCCCCTGGTGTTGATTTTTCGTAGACCCATTCTCGAGGGGCCCCTGAGGATGCGTACCAAATTTCAACCCTCGGGACCATCTTACCATTTGCCGGAGTTATGGAAGTGTGAAAATAGCTATTTTCAAGTTTTTCTACTTCTTCTTCTTCATCTCCTCGTTCTTTGACAGGGCTACAGCCTCACAGACATAACAGATCGAGCTGAACTTTTGCGCACACATTCGTTATGCTCAAAGCGAGGTGACTTTTGTGCACCCCCCACCCCCCAACCCACCATCTTGTAAATTTTTAGGTTAGGTACTGAAAAACAAATGTTTAGATAGGTTTAAAATCTTTACTTCATCAATCAATACAAAAAGATGTGATATCCCTCCCCCCCCACCCACCACAAAAACAACCCTGTTGTCAGGTCAACGGCATCAACCAAATGTCCGTTGAACCTGCCATGGAATTTGAACAGTACACCTGTGGGAAAATGAACAATCGGACGTTTCCACAGGATGTACCAAAACTGTTAATTCAGGAGTGCTGACGACAGATTTCCCAAGAACTCGCGGCTACAGTCAACGACCGTGCTTTGGCCATTGCAATCGTGACGTAGCGGTAGGCGGAACTGTACCCCTTCCCGCATGTGCCAAAATTGGTACAGGATGCTGTCTCACGGCTACACCCAATGAGCCGAAATAATCATCCCTCTCCTCCTGAATCAAAAATTTCGATTGGGCTTCGAAAACAGAACGCCCCATCACGCCTCCGACCCGAACTGGCAACTGATCGGGAACACGAAATTAATGCTATCTCTCCTCAGACGTCGAAGAAGAAACAAGTCAATAGGCTTCAATTGGGCCCGACCTTCTCACTCTTTGGACTGATCGTTTGGAGGAAACCTGACAGATTCCCTCCATCCTAGCCACAGAAGCCTGCTCCCGTCGAGTCGCCTGGACCAGCCATCAGGCAACCACTGGACTGATACCACCAAACAGGTCAGAGTCATTTGACTATTATTACCCGTTCGCTCCCGCGTGAAATTCGCGAAAGCCGCAATCACCAAAATCGCGCAACCGCGATAAGGTTGCGGCTTTCGCGAATCTCACGCGGGAGCGAACGGGTAATAATAGTCAAATGACTCTGACCTGTTTGGTGGTATCAGTCCAGTGGTTGGATGGAGGGAATCTGTCAGGTTTCCTCCAAACGATCAGTCCAAAGAGTGAGAAGGTCGGGCACAATTGAAGCCTATTGACTTGTTTGTTCTTCGACGTCTGAGGAGAGATAGCATTAATTTCGTGTTCCCGATCAGTTGCCAGTTCGGGTCGGAGGCGTGATGGGGCGTTCTGTTTTCGAAGCCCAATCGAAATTTTTGATTCAGGAGGAGAGAGATGATTATTTCGGCTCATTGGGTGTAGCCGTGAGACAGCATTCTGTACCAATTTTGGCACATGCGGGAAGGGGTACAGTTCCGCCTACCGCTCCTTTACGATTGGCCAAAGGCAATGGTGTCACGATTGGCAATGGCCAAAGCACGGTCGTTGACTGTGGCCGCGAGTTCTTGGGAAATCGGTCGTCAGCACTCCTGAATTAACAGTTTTGGTACATCCTGTGGAAACGTCCGATTGTTCATTTTCCCACAGGTGTGCTGTTCAAATTCCATGGCAGGTTCAACGGATATTTGATTGATGCCGTTGACCTGACACCTGTTGTTAAAATTCACCGCCAAAAAAAAGGAAGCAGGTTCTGAGGTTCTGGTAGGTACTGAGTATGAATACTGAGTAGGTACTAAGAATGTAGTACTGACTAGATACTAAGTAGGTAGTACTGACTATGTACTAAGTAGGTACTGATTAAGTAGGGACCTACTGAGAAATTTTTTAGGCACTGCCTGCTGGGAAAAAATATTTACGTCAGCAATGCAAAAAAATACCTCCTCAGCCGCACAAAGGATTGATACCCATTTTGCCCGCCGAAGTAGCATGCTCGGATGTGCGTATAGAAACCTTTTCTTTCCTCTTCTGTTTAGAAATCTGTCCCCCCCCCCCCCAAAAAAAAACCTTGAAATTTCTTTCATCGCTGTCTGGCGGGTAGCTTTTTGCCCCCAAGGCAAAGCTTCTAGATGGACCCCTATGAATTTCAACGTACTCAATTTCACATAAACCTACAACCCTACTACAACGAAATTTTCAAGAACTCTCCTTCAAACTACGCGGAGGATTTTTCGTTCTACTTTTTTCAAACTACACGTTCTTGTTGCACTTCATGCATAATAAGAGATCAAATTTATGTATAGAATTGTTGAATTCACCCTAATCTGTACTGAACTGGTTATTCTATTCATAAGTTTATGTCCATACGATCATGTTATCGATACGAGGAAGCTATGTGCCATTAAACTTGGCGGACTTTTTTCTCTACACTAAGTATAAAGAACCTTTAGCATCTGACCTGTTACATGGAGAGCCGGAATTGGTCTCATTCGAGACAGAAAAAAAAAAAAAAAATCTTTTGGAAAGCCAAGTGCAGAAAATTAAATTCTATTTTCTGCACATTTGCTTTCCAAAGGATTTTTATTTTTTAATTTAATTTTATTATTATTTTTTTAAGCGGTACTTCAGGGCTGTGTTTTGCTAAATATGTTAAAAAACGTGTTTTTGGCCGATGAAGAGTAGCTCATAATATTGCCTTGTCGCGGCGGTACCGTTGGCACCTACTTGCCTCTACAAATCCATCACTTATGTGTACCTAGGTGTAGTCTATTGGACCAAGGTGCTAATGATAGCAAGGAAACGGCTGGCTATCTGCAGAAGTCCGGTTATCAACAGATATCGATGGTTCAGATAATTTTTTTTTTTTAATATCATCTTTATTGTTACAACTGTGTGTACACATCTAGTAACTTCCTCTGTTAATTTATTTAACGTATTGTGGTTCATAGATCACTACCTACTACCACTCATCACATCACTTCAGTGAGATGTAACTAGGTCCAGAGGTTTGGTCTTTTTCAGTCTTCGTAAATCGCCGCTGTTGTCCAGGAGGTTCAGTACTTCGACATTCCTGTGCTTGTGGAGACGGTTCTCATGATCCGTTGCTCGATTTTTTACAACTTCGCTCACCATCTTAATTTTAAGGTCGCGATGGAGGTCATCCGTTCGGACTATGCTCCTGAGGATTTTGTTTTGTGTTGTTTGGATAATTTTCAAGTTAGTTCTCTTGGTGCAGCCCCATAACTGGCAGCCGTAAGCCCAAATCGGTTTGATCACTCGCTCGTACAGTAGCATTTTGTTATGTGTAGGCAGTTGGGATTTTCTTCCGATGAGCCAGTACATCTTCTTGAATTTTAGGTTTATTTCTTCCTTCTTCTTCTTCACGTGCTCCTTCCAACGGAGCTTCGCGTCCAGAGTCATTCCGAGGTACTTAGCTGTATTTGCATATGGAACAATCTGGGAGTTTATTTCAATTGGTATAGGGCTCACTTTCCTGTATGTAAAGTTAATGTGCGTTGACTTAGCTTCGTTGAGTTTTATTCTCCATTTTTTGGTCCATTGATGGATGCTATTCACGGATTCCTGTAGTTTTCCCGAGGCTTCCTCGACTGTAGAACCTACTGCCAGGATTGCTGTGTCGTCTGCGAACGTCGCTGTCACAGCTTCTGCTGATTTTGGGAGATCCCTTGTGTATAGTAGATAGAGTACTGGCCCAAGGACGCTACCTTGAGGTACTCCTGCTTTTATTACACGTAATTGGGAGTATTCATCTTCGTGTTTTACCCTGAAATGCCTTTCTGTTAGATAGGACACCAAAATCCTATAATACTGGGTAGGGAGATCCCCTAGGTGCTAATGATAGCAAGGAAACAGCTGGCTGTCTGCAGAAGTCCGGTTATCAACAGATATCGATGGTTCAGATAATAAATTTTTTTCTGGGGTGAGAGTACAACATTCCATACAGACACACGCACCACTTCTTTGTGATATTCATTAATTAAAATGCTGCAGTTACCATAGCGTTTTGTGCATAACACTGTGATTTTGCAGGCGATGCTGTCAACAGATTGGTGAATGAACACTGGGAAACCATTTCAGATGTGCTGTGGAACCCTATGGAGCGAGTGGTGCACGACTTGTACAGCGCAGCGCTGAAGCCCCTCACAAAGAAATTCGCAGTGAAAGATTTCTTCCCGCCAACACTTACGAGCAGGTCGGCGGAAGTGATACCCGCGAAAAGTGAAGAGCCCGTGTCTTATTCTTACAGTGTACATTATTGAGGCAGTTTTAACGCGGCACTGCAGCTAAACATTTGCCTGATTTTTTTGCTTAGACGTTGAATTTTCGAGACTTAGCTGTGCACGATGGCTTATAACGTAAGTGTTTGAATGTTATTTACCTAGGACCTGTCATGTTGAGAACATGAATTTTGAAGAATAGTTTCAGGACGGTTGACTCGCACGCATTATATAGGTGCTTGATGGTATGGGTCCCTTGCCAGATGAACAATACAGGGTATTATACTTGTCCGCGAAATTGCATTCAAGTATTATGTGCAATTATGATATTAATTTACGAGGTTCATTCACCCTAATAGTTATGTATAGCTACTTTAGCCTCTGTGATCGCAAATATATTTATTTATTGTTATTTATTTCTCAAAGTTTTTTTATTGATTGTTTCCTGGTCCCGTTTTTCGGTTCGTACTCCTCTTCGGATTTAATCTAAAACATCAATTCCGTTATTTGATTTATTGAGGAAATAAATTCTTTTCAATTCAAAAGCTTAATTTTAATTTTATCAGCTTCTTTACTAATAGCTTTATCATCCATTTTGGTTTATTATTTTCAATACCTAATGAACCATTGGAATCGAGCAAGAAAAAAATTCTAACCCCCCTCAAAATTTGATTGTTTACGTTTCAAGGTATGGAGAATCCGAAAATGCAATAAAAATATTTCTCTCTGTCCGCCGTACTGGCCACTTTTCTTAGTTACCATGAAACAAAATTGATGAAATTCGGGTTCGGGGTCTAGTTGATCCTCGAAGCTCGGCGTTACTGTCAGTCATCTTTAAGGGGTTCAAAATAGGGGTTGAAATTTTCAGAACGCCGTAGCTCGAAAACTTTCTATGGAAGGGTATGGTTTTTTTTACGTTATTAAATTTGTCTTGAGCTAAACAATTTTTTGAGACCACCCCGAGCATTGTACGTCCAGCCGTTCGTGTGCACCAAAAAGCTTCGTCAACACGATCGTGAATCAAACGGTATAAATCCGGCCCGGATATCATAACTGCGGAGCATCTGATTATAATCAAGGATGGGTGTTGTTCTGCGATATAATTTCATTTGATAAGTGATGGACTACTGGATTTTGTTGGTAGGTACCTACTTCTGAAACTTGAACAAACGTTGAAGTATTATTGATGGGTAAATTATTACACAATGGTAAATTATTACACAACGGCAAATTATTACACAACGGCAAATTATTACACAACGGTAAATTATTACACAACGGTTCATTATACGTATGCATTATCTACGTAGAAGGGGCTGGAGTTTGTACTTGTGTTGTACTTTTTTCACTCCGCATCAACAATTTCACTTCAGAACTTCATTATTTGCGTTTCTTTTCGCCATTTTATGTACTGTTTGTCATCGACAGAATTATATTCGCAACATTTAATTCGTCATTTAGGTAGACAACTAGTAACGAGTACGGGGTTAGGTACTAACCTACGGAGGTTCTGTGATCTACATAATATGTATAGAATAGTAGACGGGTTATCTATACAGAGAGCTGTGATCTGTAACAGAAGGGTATTCTGTACAAAATAATAAACCGTTGTGCAGGGATTTGCAGCGTTGTTAATAGGTTTCATGTTATTGTACCAATTGTTTTACTGGATAGAATGAAATGTATAATTGTTCACTGATTATTAATTTAATAACTATGTACCTAGGGGGTCTGCTCGCTGAACCATGAGCTCCTGTGTGCCCAGAAAACATGATATCCAAATGTTATCCATAACAAAAAAAAAATAAATAATTGAGATCATGTTATCAACAGGTATACTTACTATATACTGATGACTCCGAGCATTGTCAGGGTATATAACCGTAGAGTACTGGAGTCGAGCGCTTTCGATGTAAGGACATCATCATCATCAGGCCGTCGAGAGAATAATTCACTCAGTTCGTTATTTGGTTCCTATATTATGAGTTATGAGGTATGTGAAGGGGGAAGTGAGAGGTGGCCCCCCTTGCCGTTGCACGAAGAAATTTCCGACGGATCAGTCCGAGTCGTAAGACCCGAAATTAGATGTTTTCTGGATTCAGTGGAGCTATATTGTGATACTATAAAAACTGTACAGCACAATTTTTTTTCGAAAATATCTGAGGTGGATCACGAGGATCCTTGGGGGGGCCTTGAGTAACTAGTGAGATTGAGTGACATTTGTGGAAAAAATTGTTAATGCTGTTATGTATACGAGTATATACGATAAAGTCGATCGAAACACGATAGTGAAACATCAATTATTCTGGGTGAAAATGAATTGAACCCGGGATAAGTGATATAACGCCCAACGGCCTTATCAGGTGGAATAAATCGGTTCCCATGAGACCACCGAAGTTAAGACATCTCGAGTGGTTAGTGCTTGGATGGATGTCCAATTGTGACCCATGTAGCTGATGGGCAAACCCCTCTCCACTCAAGGCGAAATAATCAGATCGAATTCTGATCCTCTCACTGGAAGACAGCTGATCACGTCCGCGACGCTGGAAAGGCAGTAGGACGAAAGGCCCCATCCTGGACTGGCTGTTTACTAACTGACATAATACAATGTAAACAATACAATTTTATACTGACCCACCCTGTTAGTTGATATCTAAGGGCACTTTAGATTACCTGATTTACTTGAATTAGTTAGTAGATACCCCGCCTTTTTCCATATTGAATGCGTGAGAATTAAATTTCCGTCTTTGTGTGTTTTCCGGATAAATACCCACACCTCAAAATTCGCAGGAAAAATGTTATAGGTACCTACTGCATTTTCGCCGATACTGATTTCCGAACTTTTGCCAACTGGGCAATCATTATTCAAGCCACACAGAAATTTCCATTCTGAACACCATAGACATTGTCGAGGAGAGAGGAAAACTTGTCAGTTTTATCTGGACACAAGGACACAGAAACATCTAAGAAAACACACTAGCCCCCCCCCCCCCCCCCCCAAAGCACTAATCCCGGTTACGCTCAGGCCACTGTCACCAGAGAAATATACAAAGATACGGGATAATGGACAGCAATCTGTGCTCAATCGAACTAAAACAATCGAGCACGTAATCCAGGGATGCACAGCAATCCATCAACAAAGAGAACAACCCCTCAAGGACATTGCTGAACAAGCTCCAAACCCCTTCAACTTGGATATACCCTTCTTGCAACTGAAAATGACATCGTAAATTGCGCTGTTTCCAAATTCCTTCCCACCATAAACTTTAAAGTGAGGATTAGCTAAGCATAATTTATTGATTTCATTGTTAGCAAGTTATGGCTGTATATATGTACTTAATTATTTTCAAAAACATTAAAAAAATAAATTAAAAAAACCCGAATACATATATCAGTTTGCCAGCCCTTCATGTTAAATATCGACCATGCAGTTGTTGAAATGCGAAATATGAAGAAAATGAAAGTGATATAAATGAAAGTTACGCCAATGAACTTGACAAATGGATACGGTCGATTTCTACGCTTGCCATAGATTTTTACTCAATCGATAACCGTTCCATCTTCTTTCTACCCAGGCCAGCATCATGACTAGTTGTTTTCACTATACATCACCGATAGATGAATGTAGTCATTGTTCAAGCTTAAAACGCATTGGGCCGCGATAAAATCTACGCCCATTGTTGATCATATAAGACCAATCGATCATAGTAGTTCTCCAACTCGCTCGTTATCACCTTCTCCCAACTCAATTTTCGGGACTCTAATAGTTCCTTAGAGTCCTTAAGGGGAATAGGAAAGCAGGAACTCGAATATAAAACTTCGGTAGTGACAGTGAACCGCAGTTTAACTATTGTCGCTGCCCTAGCGCAGTCTTTTTGAAGTGCCAGTGATCGACTCCTGCGGGCAATCTAGCAATGAAAACGTCGTCCAAGATTCTTCTGGGATTCACATCGATGGTTGTTACAATAATTGCCATTACTCCGCAGTACTTCCTTTGGCGTGAGTAATCACATCAACTCGAGATCATTTTTCAAACTCATTTTTCTGTACCTGGGTACCTGAACATAAGATTTTGCATACCCCTAATAACAATAATAATAATACAAAAGTGAAATAGTTAAATTCAAGCAAAATGTCTGCAAACTTTATCTAGAATGACCATGGCATAGGTACGTGTTTAATGGACCAAGCTGCGATACGTTATTTTTTCATGATATGAATAATTTATTTTTCATGTGATTTGTTCGTTTTTAATGTGCTGTTAATTATGTCTTCATCTCTATTATATCTACAGATTAGACCTAAAAGTAGCACTCATCAGTGACAGTCTGGCAAACGAGTGAATCACACAAATAGGGGAACACCCAACTATTTTCATTAATTTGGTTTACAAGGCTCAGGAGTAACCCTGATTGATTAGAAACTTAATTATCCGCTCCCGAATTAGATAGCTTCATTCTGGAGTTTTCATTTAAAGATCGTCACTGCTGAACTTTCACTTGTTCAGCCTTGTAACATCAGCAGTTGAACACTTTCTATACTCTCTAAGTTAAATGCAAATACCCAGTAGTGAGCGAGAAATAGAATCCCAATATGTGAAACTACCAGTCGCGTGCAACATGCTACTTTTTTGAAATAGGATTTACGTATCCCGAGAGTTTCAAACAGGTATTCCACAGCTGTTTCGTGAGCGAAGACTTGTCTAAATGCTTTGAAATTACTTCCTAAAGTAGCTGTGGTTCTGGAGGAGTGTACCTTTAATTTATTTTCTCCACTGAAAGTTGTCTGAAAAGTATCTTTATAAAGATTATTATGTTGCACGATTCATTCACTTTTGAATGTATAATGCCGTTTATGATTAAACATCCAAACTTCGTACCTGCAGAAGGATAATGGTTGGAATCAGGCAATAACCAAATTAATTTTTCTTTTCTTACGCATAATACTGAGAACTCTCGTAAGTATAGTTAGCTTGCAATAATTAGCTTCATTCGTAGTGTTAACAGGCGGGCGCTATTCATCAAATCCGAAGATCATGGCATCTACAATTGAATCGGTGAATGTTAAAGGGGCAGTAGTCCAAGAAAGCTGACTTTCGGAAAAACGAAAAAAACTGTCCTGTTCCGAATATATTGGCAACTTGTTTAATTGGACCTTACCCTTTAGTTGAACCAGTGATCAGAGAAATATTTGAAGAGGAAAAGAAATTTTAATAGCATTTCCCTATTTAACAGAATTTTTTGAAGGTGGTGGACTACTGCCCTTTCAACTTGCTATAACGAAATTGAGAATTTTGTGTTAGTGTTTTTGTTAAATTGAGGAAAAGCCAAGGTTCTAATGACAAACAATAATTTTTTAAGTGAATCTGAATGTTTATTTATAATTGAACAAAACAAAATTTGGTTGTCATCAGCTGATGCCGCACAGCGACCGTGCAGGTCGACGCACGTTAAAAGGGCCATAGTCCCGGACTACTGCCCCTTTAACATGCTAACCTCAGAAATTCGTAGTTTCCAACCGTCTCTACGCCTCCAAAATGTGGTCGACAACGGTCCTTGTAGCATAAAACAATGCGGCTGCCCATATAGAACCCGAAAATGCAAAATAAAAAACCACAGTCATGCAGCATGGCTATAAGAGCGAATTTTCGAGGTTTTCGGCATCTTCCTCCTCCGCCTAAAATTTTCTGAAAATTAATTTTCGGCCAATGTTTTCCCAACTTGATACCATACAAAATTAAAACAGGAGTAGTTTTACGCAAAGTAAAATTTGGGGTGGAAGGAGGGGGAGGGAGAAATAAAAAATGTTTGGATTCCCAGAAGAGTAGGTACCTATTGGATGCGTAACAAATTTTTTGTTCCATTTTTTGCCGAGTAACACCTCGGTTTGTAGATTTTCCAACGCTGAACACGATGGTGAAGTCAGAATTGCGATATCCCATTCCGTTATCAGATTAGAGCAGACGAACCAGGAAGAACATCTCAAGAAATAACCACGTTCCTTCATCTTCAAAGTGCTCCAGTTTGAGAATGGAATGAGATATCGCAATTCTGATTTCACCATCGTGTTCAGCGTACAAAAACCTTTAAAATGAGGTGTCACTTGTCAGACTTTTTCATTTTGGGAATTTATGGGTAATTTTCCCCCCCTAAAACTCCCCAAAACTCCCCCTTAGGGTGACCCGATTCTGCCCATCTTCGAACTTAGCCTGTCGATTGCCAAGACAGATTTTTCGTGCAAATTTGAACTTTTTATCTCAATTCTTTCGAGAGTTATCGTCTGGAATGACACATACATATATAAATATATAAATATATAAATATATAAATATATAAATATATATATAAATATATATACTCGGCGCTCCGCGCCTCGCCAGGGGGCAAGCCCCCTGGACCCCCAATCTCTTATCTTCTATACTTTGTATAGAACGAGGAATTTGCAACGCAATTCGAGTCCGAAATACCAAATTACAGCTTCATAGCGTGAATACACTCTTTTTTTGCTATTGCGGACTCGAATTGGATACCATTGACAAACACTCTTTTTTTTGCTATTCCGAAATCCCTAACAACGGTATCGCGGGACAAAAAAGTGTGACAAAACAACTAGTTGGGGGTCGGGCTAAGAATTGCGTTGCAATTAATATACATATAATTTTTAGTGTCTTTCGGCAGTGAATTCAGGATGGTCTGAAACGGATTTTGGTATAAAAATCTTTCGGAAATTCGAGTTTTAGAAATTTTGGACCGAGAACAATAGCTTCCTTTTCTTCGAAAATTCGCTAAAAACGAATATTGACAAAACATGGACAACTGCCCTTTTAACATTCACCGATTCAATTGCATCAGTGCAGCTGATTTTTGAAGCTTTTAATTTGGATGAAAACGAGAATTATAAACAGTCTTATTGACAATTTACTTAGCATCCAGAGTAAATGGGGCAGTAACGTCCTTCTGATTGTACAGTGATCCGAAGAACGAAACATTTCTAGACAATCCTTATAGACCTTACAGCTTGACAGCACTGAGACACCAGTGGGTCTGAAGCTTTTGAGGTTTACCATTTTGTCATCGTGTTCGGCCTCCATAGGAATGCCAGTGTTAATCCTCATCTCCAAATTCTGTATAAGTGTGGTCACAAATCGGGCGGAATTGCAGTCCGTAACTTCGGGAGCAGCGAGAACCTTCCAGGCACCCGCGGTTGACGTCACGGAATCTAAATCAGCTTGAATATTCACTTTTGCTGCTTTTGTAAAGGTCTGTTCGGCATTCTCGTATTTAACAATAAAACGTTCTAGAAGCATTATCTACTCGTTCTATTGCGGTACCTCAATTGGAGCGCTACAACTGCATATTATTTGGCTGCACTAGAATCGCCTTCTATTACTGGAAGCAAATCGCTTATAATTTGATTGAAAAAAAAAAAACAAAAAAAACTGTAGCTGCTTTAGGTAGATGGAAATCTCAAATTATCAGGTTATGGCAGTAACATTCCTTCATCTTTCTTGTTTAATAACTAGTTATGTATCTACCTACCTAAATCGTTTACACTTCACGTCGTACCTCGATTTATTGTAAGGTATCAAGAGACTGGTTCAAAACATGTAACTACTTAGGTACTATCTAACTTGAGCTGTCTGGTTGTACTTATCAAGTAGGTACCAGGTATATTATACAGGATCTAGAGTTACGAAACGTGATCCTATGATATGGTATATTTAT
The DNA here is from genome assembly GCA_954871275.1 of Leptopterna dolabrata. Lineage (NCBI taxonomy): Eukaryota > Metazoa > Arthropoda > Insecta > Hemiptera > Miridae > Leptopterna > Leptopterna dolabrata. The sequence goes on from OX940977.1 coordinate 21,961,258, forward strand.
GTGTGTGTGTGCAGTGTATTTTTAGGTTTTGCAAATTGACTGAAAGAACATTGGATCGTACAGAACTCATTATTTATAAACAATTGAATTAATTTCCTGTCAATATCATTTTAGCACCAACCCTGAAGAGATGTTCTTTGAGGGAACCAGAATTGGACAAGTGTTTACTCAAAGCCACGGAATATGCGATAGCAAAACTTTCAAAAGGTAAATAATGTTACTTAACAATAATGTGGCATTACTTGACTATCTACAATTTGTACCGTATGCCGAATCTAAATCATTGATTCTACGATTTAATCGAGTTGATTTCCGTTATACTATATTAAATAAAATAGAGTAGGTACCTACTTACCTTGGGAATTGCGGACAGCAACCGAAAATTGATTGTTATGATTACACCTAATAGTATGTCCAACGATTGTTTGAGTTTCGTTGTAGGGTTTTCGATGATTGGATTGAATTCACTGGATCCTCTACGCAATGCAAAGTTTACCCTTTCAAATGACAGGTGGCCAGTATCATTGACGTTGGAAGCCGATCACATATCGATCATTGGGCCTTCAAATGTGCATATCCGGAGTGTTTCGTGAGTTGAATATTTCATGATTGTGTAAACTATAATAATGGAGAATTAATGGAAAATCCAGCGGTTTATTGATCTAACTTGTGAAGTGTCTGCCATTTGAAACTTATTCTGCAGGTTCGACGAACGGACATCGATATATACGATGCAAGGATTCCATCAGTCATTGAGGATGGTTGGCAATTACCGTGTAAGAGGTTCCATCCTTCTTTTCCCCCTCAACAGTGCTGGGACCTTCGATGTGGAATTCTGTGAGTCAATTCAATTCAATTAGCGTTCATTAGTACCGTGGAAAATAACACATTACAATGGGTTGTGTCGAACAGCCGTCACCAAGGTACCGCAATCTTCGATTTGCAATAGGTTTTGGGCCTCAGTTCTCAGTATAATATAGCTTTATAAAGTTAATGTGAGAAAGAAAAGTAGGTATAGTTACAGTAGGTGACTATGACATTTTTCATTCGTTGCAGTGGGCACCTTGGCCAATCACACGTTGAAGCTCACTGGTAACGTCAGAGATGCAACACATGGGCAAGTTGGCCTAAAATTGATTTCGTTGAATAATATCATTGCTTCGCTGAGAGATCCTTCATTGGGAACGCCTGCCAGTAAGCATTCTGTTCTTACTTCCGTACTTAATTGTAACCCTTCGGTTTTAAGTGAACGGGTTGAGTAATTGAATGAATATTTTTCTATTTCTTAGATCGAGCCATAAACCGATTGGTGAATGACAACTGGAAAATTCTGTCCAGAGCTCTAATAAGCTCGATGGAAAAGGCGATTCATGATATCTACACGGCCGCATTTTCACCTCTCACTTCGAAATACACGATTTACGATTTTTTCCCAGAATACGACGATCGAGTGAACGAAGACTATGACCATGAAAATGAACAGGATGAAGAAGCGGTCGATTCGGTTCAGCCTGTCGTAGCCTATTCCTATTATCAAAAGTGGAAATGATTTGCTGGATAACTTAAATCGGATTAAAAGATTAAAAGAGTCAGTATATTAATACTATTTTATATGACCATAAATCGCGAATGTTTGATAATATACCTTAAACGGCGTTTAAACAAGTCGGATAGAACGGTAGATTCTCCATACATCCGTATTTTGAGATGGACACCGGCTTCCATCCACGTTGTTTTAAATTAGCTGAAATTGTCTAGTCAGACTTGCCAGAAAATATAGGTAATATCTCGACTACTGAGATACTACAGATGGTGGATTGGCTGGAACGCAACTTTGAATTAATTTAAATCGATAATAAATTTCAAGTACTTTTGGTACAGTCTGTAGGATCCCATGTGAAATAGAAAATACCAGGTTAGTAATCTGACATTAACACCTCTATTGGATATTGTAGGAAGCTCATACTTTTAAAACTAAAAAACCAAGATGCAAGCATAGCCATTAGGTACTACGGTGTTGGAAAATTTGCGGGATCACTGTAGGAATGTAGGTAGGTAGGCAGACGTAATAAAGAGTAGGTAGTAAGGTACTCTTACATGTTCTTATTTATAAATAATGGTAGTTACCTTAATTCCAATAAATAGGATGGATAAATAAGTAGTATAATAGGTATATTCATCAATTTTGCTAATGATGTATACCTACTTACGAAATTATTTTTTAGTTTCAAGCTCAGGAGTATTGTCAGTATAATAGTAGGTATGTTGCTCACCTGGATCTTCAAAGAGTAGGATTATGATTACGAGTATATTCGGTAAGACAGTTAAATGGGCATGGATGCATACCCACGTATGTTCTCAGCTATTCCTGGCAGGTACCTCATTTCGTGTAGATCCACCGACCACATTTTTTTGTAGGTAGGTACACCTATAGAAGTAAGATGATTGATTATTTAAGTCTTTGTAAATATTACAAAATCAGTATGATCCCAATGACTGTGATTTGTCACCATTATTATTGAAGAAGCCTTACCTAGTTCAGTTTTTCTTATTCTCACTACTTACACTCACGTTCACATACTTCGAAACGTATTTCGAGGTTAATGACAGCGAAGTCACGGAAGAAGTGAAACTTCAAACTTCGAAGTCATTGATGGAGGATGGAATTTAGAGCGATCTCGTGCGAGGTAGTTGAAGCTTGTTGTTCCTTCTTTTCCCGCGAGATGCCCCAAGAATGATCTGGAAACAGGACCAGGAAGAACGAGGCGCGGTTCTAGCTCTTGGCTCTAGGAATGGGGTTCAGTTTTATTTTCTGGATGTAATGATGCAAACAAGATGCAACAACGAGAAATCGATGAGCTAACACAACCCGGTGAACCTCAAGCAATATTTTTGCTTCCGAGTCTGCGAAGCAGCGGAAGCCTTGTGTTCACTTTCGTGAGCCAAAAAATTTTTGTCTTCAGAAATCAAAATTTCCACTTGCATTTTGCGTTTCAAAGCCTACTGAACAAATTTGGTTCCGTGCCTGTGGGTCTGTGGGTCTGTGAGTCTGTGAGTCTGTGAGTCTGTCCGCATTTCCTTGTTACAGCCATAACTTCCACGATTTTGAATTGATTCAGCTCAAATTTTGAGGGATGGTGCGGATGCGGATAAGGCCCCTTGAGGTCCCATACAAATGTCAACATGATTGATCCAGCGGTACGCCCTGCGCATGCGCTAACGTTAAATTCAACAAACACGCATAACTTTCACAATTTTGATTCAATTTCGCTCAACTTTTCAAGGGTTGTTTGGACAAGGCCTAGTGAGTTCCAGTATGAATTCCGCATGATCGGACCCTCGGTGCGCTCTGCGCATGCGCTGGCGTGAAATAGATTCAATTTCCTTGTTACAGCCGTAGTAACCAAAGATTTCACCCAATTCCAATGTAATTCTCAGGGATTAAGCGGGTAGGGCCCATTGAGGTCCCATATAAATTTCAACATGATAGAGCCAGCGGTTCGCCCTGCGCATGCGCTAACGTGAAATTCTTCAAACACGCATAACTTTCGCAATTATGTATAATGGACGTAATGTATTATGGACGTCATGTTATGTAATATGTATGTTTCATGTAATGTTATGCAATGTTATGTAATGTAATGTAATGTTATGTAATATGTATATTTCACGTTATGTAATGTAATGTAATGTTATGTAATATGTATATTTCACGTTATGTAATGTAATGTAATGTAATGTAATGTAATGTAATGTAATGTAATGTAATGTAATGTAATGTAATGTAATGTAATGTAATGTAATGTAATGTAATGTAATGTAATGTAATGTAATGTAATGTAATGTAATGTAATGTAATGTTATTTTGCTTCCGAGTCTGTTCTATTTTATAATGGGTCACTCTGATTGTGACGAGGAAGCTCCTGTGCCATCACCTTGGCAGTGTATTTGCCACAGTTATTCGTTTCCTCTGAACGTCCCCAAAAAGTGGTCGCTAGTAGACACATCTACTTACTTGTACTGCTTATTTATTGACAGTCTCCTGAAATAACATCTCTCAGTAATACCTATTTAATCTTGAACCATTCTACCAGCTAACTAGTCCCTAAATAGTTGTAAAATTATTCATGTCGGCGCAACATTATGCATACCAAACGACGAGATTGCCTTTAAGGAAAATATTATACGTACTCAGTGATAATTAGCAGAGTTCTTTGAAGCCGAGCAAATACCTACGGTGCTGATGGGGCAAAGGAAAGCGTAATCGGTAGGATGAAAGGAGGGATGAACCGATTCCTATTCGCCAGACGTTTTGACTTCCCTTCCACTTGAGCCCTTTGCTCCCTTTATGCACTTGAACAGAATATTCTCTCAACATCTCGCCAGACCTTCTGTCAGGAGGCAGCGACTGCCTCACTATAGCGCACTCAGCAAATTTACTATAGACGTATCTACTGTACCGTCTCTGAGGACGACCAAGAGCTTAATATTGTGAGTTTCTCCGGCGATTCATCACTACCACAGAGAAGACGTCGTCTTCTTAGTTCATGTTGTCATTGACATTGCCAGTTAGTTTCATTAATATCATTAATACGATCATAAATGTTCACTTGAGGTGACTAAACGAACGATGGTTATTGAGGACACCAGGCAATTGTAGCATCATGCTACTACCTACTTATAATACGTAGGTACCGACTATATAAAAATCCGGTACTAACACTAAATTAATGCGTATCATTCATCAGGAACCCTTTGGGTTTATTATTTTCATGATAAACCTTGGAATCGAGCATGAACATTTTTTAACCCCGCCAACCCCTTCAAAACTGGATGGTTTACGTTTCAAGGTTTTTGACATTTGAAGAAATTCTGTTATTTTGGATTTTTTGTTGATAGGTACCCATAGGTAGCTTTTGGTTTACCATTTTCAATAATAAACGTTTGGAATCGAGCATGAAAAAACTTTTAACCCCCCTGGAAATTAGATGGTTTCCATTTCAAGTAAATAAAATCCGAGAAATGAAATAAAATCCCTGACAATTATTACGTTATTCCCTTGTATAGATACCCTTCTGGGTAGATCATTGTTTGAACATTGGTAATCGAGCCATTTATTCGTGAGAAATTGAGTACCTCGGATTTGCTTTTGCGCATGCATACGCACAGTGGCCGACCAATGATCCGATCCATATCCATCAGGTACCATCTGGGGCACGCATGTTCCTTGGAAATTTCAGCAAAATCGGATTCGAATGGAGGAAGTTATGCGTGTGGCAAGGGATTGGGGTACACAGACAGGCAGACACCGAACCAAAGTTGTTCAAGTTGCATAAGTATCTATAAATAAAATCCAAAATAACAATCTTTCTTGAAATTAAATAATATTACGGAACAACCAACTCGATTTCATCAGATCATGCGTGACTACAATCAGAGGTGTTCCCAAGGAATGATAATTTCTGGGCTGGAGTTATGTAGGTATATATACCGTATGATATACACTCATGTTGACGAAAAGAAAATCGAGCCATCACTCAAGGCATACATCCTCAGGTTGACTACGGTGATGTGGAGGGAGAGGCCAAAGCACAAACGTCAAGGAGCTCCTCTGAGGACAGATTAACAGCTCGACCGAAGAACCTGCCACGCGTAGCTCGGAACATAGCACAGTAGAGTCGTAATAGTTGCAGACCAGGCATATGAACGACCAGTTTCCATTCATATCACCGGATCTTTGCCATCGTTTCGCAACGAAACCGCATGAGGGCATTGCGAGCCTGAAAAAAACCACACACCCAAACACAAAGAAACACTTGGCTATTATAGGTACCTATAGTAAGTAAGTATGAATATTTAATGCTTCTTAGAGATGAAGATTCCTACTCTATCACGACTTCTGAGAACTCGTAGACATCAACAGTTTGTTTCTCACAAATAGGAAGATCTCATCCCGTTTTACACGTTAATTACGGATATGAGACGGTGCTGTTGACATGAATGAGTCGATAGGTCTCTTTTATGCATAAGGCGATATTTCCAACTCTATGAAAGCCTTGAGCCCTTCGACCCACTGCCGCTGATTGGGTTAGGCGTACATGTCCGGGAAGTTGATGTGCTATTAGCAGTAAGGAAAGAGGGGTTTGAAGCGACGGTGGTGGTGAGAGACTGCAAAGTGCGACCGTGGGGGTTCAGCGAACAGGGTTGGAGGGGAGGGGTCCTCGGAAGCTGAGTCAATAAATCAAGGCCCCAGGAAGGGGAAGGGGGTCTCATTCCTTTCGTCTTGACGTCACTTCTAATAACCTAATTAGAAAACCTACTTTCCAAGCCTCTAGAACAGAAGGGAGTCGGATTCCTGGGGCTGAAGACTGTAAACGAATGATGACAGGAAACAAGTGAAAAGAGCTTGGAAATCAGGCTGAAGCCCATTTTGCGATACTTGACTTTTGAGAGTTCCTTTGAAATGGCGCGTCTGAAAATGGCCATCGTTTCTCAAAGGCAGCGAACGTATTGCATATTGTTATGTTTAAAACTTGATGCAGCTAACACTGCTCTGAGTAGGTAAACATACTGTGATGAATTTGAAATTGCGAGTTTCATCACGAGCGGTGTGAGGATATACCCAGGCGGGTTATGAGCGAATCACCACCCTTATCCCTGGGATCTTTTAGGTTGTTTGGCTGGGGGTTATGGGCGAACCACCACCACACACAGCATCTTTTAGGAGAGGAGAGAGAGTTGAGGTAAGGAGGAGAGAGAGTAGTCAGTGACTAGAGGAAGCGTAGAATGAGGAAAAAGAGGCAGGCGCCGGGGTTTTATAGACCCTGGTGGCTGTCTCCCTCCATCCCCTAGTTTGTAGGGGATGGTGGGGAACCAGGCTGGGTTTCTACCTCCTGCGTCTTCCGTCCCCACTTCTGCGTGTTTATTTGCGAGATCTAAAGTTGGCGAATACAATGGTTGTGGGTCTGGGAGGAACCACGACACATACCTTAGTCCGTGAGCTCATGACGGCTACGGTTGAGGATTACTGCAAAGTGCCCAGTGACCGTCAGAGTTCTCAGCAAAGACCCCATGTTTCTGAAAAAAGGAGTTCTGGATTTTTCGATAAGCTGCCGAAAATGGAATCATACTATTGTAGGCGGACTCGAATAAGGTCTACTTGGAATCCACATGGCAGAATAAGAGCCATTTTCAGTGAGTACAAACGCCAGCGTAGTTCTCCTCGAAAAGCATCCAACGCTCTTTTTGATGCAGTTCCGTGATCTCAGTCTCTCCCAATACCGCCCTAAAAAAGATCAGGACGACATCTGTTGCGGTCTGAAAACGGGGAATATATCAAAATTGCAGTACAAAATACACGTGGATGACAAGACCTTGTTCGACTTAAAAAGCAAAGAGACAAAGATCTTTCTGGATGATACGGCAGTTTTTTTATTGACCTGAGGGCGTCTGCGTTTTACTATAGAACAAAATTAAAAGTTCACAACTTTCGACTCGAAAACGCGCGATGGGTACTGTTATTTTTGGGAGCAGACACAAGGAGGAGTCGCCACTGACGAATTTGCTACGACTGTTTTTAAACTGACCACTTCAACATTTCCAGAGAAGCAACAAAAAAGTCATATTTTTTAGTGATGAGATCAGTGAGATCTGTCAAAATGGCAACAGCATCATGGCCAATGCTCTGTTGATGGCAAGCGAAGTCACTGGTTTAGAAATTTTCAAAAAGTATCTTACAAAGGGCCACACCCAGATGGAGGTAGATTCAATGCACGACAAAATCAGGGCTAAAAACAAGAAAGCGGGAATCTACCTCCCACTGGGGTATGTTGCAGCAGCAAAACGAGTTCGGCAGCACCCTAAGCCTTATGAGGTTGAAGTTTCCGATTTCTCTTATTTCTTGGCATTCAGCAAATATGAACATCTTCAGCAACTGAAGATGGTTTTGCCTCAAGATACTCATTCCTTTTAACGTAAAGGTAATGGTAGTCGCCTCCCACCTACAGAAATAGTTCTTTCGTGTTACAAACCTCCTTGGTGTGTGCACAAGATACCTCCCAACGTGTCACAAGTTGTTATTTTTCAAAACATGGGTTTGAATGGCAAAAAATTGAGTTTTTCTAACTTACCAGTTTGCTCTAGTAGTCGACAGTTGAAAATGAGATTTCTTCAGAAGCCGACAGTGGTTTTGAATTAGTATAGCCGACATGTATGTTAAAAGTCAACAGGTGCTTAGAGTCAATAGTCGGCAGGTGTAATGAACTCTCTGTATTTTGTTAATAAAAAACATTTAACTCTAATAATCAATTAGTTTAGTTATAAAGAAGGTATGATAATCACAGGTAAGTATAAGGACGTATATTGTCAGTCTTGACTCCTAGAAATATTGTTTGAAATCACAAGATCCCTTGCGAAAAGCTAAGTAGTATCAACTAGTATCAAATATTTAGGGTAAAATCACAAAAAAGTATTAAATAAATAAGTATAAATATGTTTTTGAATAAAGAATTGAATTGAAAAAAAAATCTCGCAAGTTGAATATTGTCTGTAAATCTATTGGTTCCAGCTAAAAGTACACGATCAATCCTAGTTCAGTAACAACCAGCCCCTGGACGGATCGCCATGACCTTAGGGGCCCATTCATGAACTCGGTTTCCCATATTTCTGTACTTATATTCTTCATTATGTACTAAATATGTTTTTGAATAAAGAATTGAATTGAATTGAATTAACTCATGTAAAAATAAGAACAGAAGATTGAGAGATCAATTAACTGAAAGTTAAATGTAGGTGCCTACCTACTGGTCATGGAACTTGAAAACGACCTACATCCTTTCTTAATCTCAGTCTCCCATGAATGAATTGCTCAACTTTTCACTAACATCTCTCAAAAAAATTAACTGAGCCCCTTCAATTTTGATCTTAAACGTGTTGATTTTCTTGATTGGTACAAATGTAGCACCATTGAAGCTGACCTCATGCAACTATGTGACTTCGAATAAGTGGTTTTCCGAGTTCTCGCTTCTTACTACTACAATGCCGTTGTCTACAACTCCAAGTGGATTGTCGGCAGAATTCTGAAGCTGAAATGAATTGACAGTATCCAGCAGTGACAGACACGCATGTTGACGCATGTTGCATTCGAGATTCGATGTACCTTCTGTGCTCATGCTCAATATGCCGACTTCATCAGCAATGGGAAGTATGTTTGTTGAACTGATTTTGAGCTTCTTCGGAATTTGTAAATGGAAGAGCAGCAGGTACGTCATTTGCGAAAGCCCATACCTACATCGATTGAAAAATAGAGAGAAAAGTAGGAGTGAGCAAAAACTCGCAAAACACGAATAGATAAGTCACTGCTTACAAAATTTGTGTCATTTCGGGCCATAATTATACGGGAGTATATTTATAAGGTAAGCCCTGGGAGTTTATTGGTTCAATCCTCACAACGTCGCTCGTAAATAAGTTTTGCCCTCTGAAGAAATTATAAATTATTTGCAACGGTAAGACTGAACTGGTGAGAATTATCGTTTACACCCCAGTTGAGCGAAAGAGGAAGAAGTGGGAGAAAATTCCGTGAATCATGAAAACAACATTTGATGAAGTTATACCTAGGTAGATAAGAAATTAAAGAACCTCATTTTTCACCGCCACAAAACACTGTTGGAGTTTAACGCGGTTCAAAAAAATACGAGGGTTTGAAAAAATAAGAAATACCTAATAATGAATAAGTCCGAAAGTAGAGAACTCACCGTTTGGATGCAGTTTCAACCTACTGTTGTGACTTCTTTCAAGAAAAAGTTTCTGAAAGTTGTGCAGCGTCAGATTAAAAAAAGTCTGCCAAGTCAGGTAGTCAGTATCACGCGTCTACCCTCCAAATTTCAACTCACTACGACTATTTTTTCGGGTAGTTATGGGCGTTACAAGGAATTGGCAAACATCTCGTGGTCTTCGCATGCACATCCCAATGTTACAGTCCGAATTCGATGAATTCTAAATGGAACCGTCAGGCTGAATCTGCATCTACCCTCCAACTTTCAACTCTTTTCGACGATTTCTAGGGTAGTTATGAGATTTACAAGGATTTCACGTTAGCGCTTGTTCAGATGAAAGTTACAGTACTTTTTTATATGAATTTGATATGGGACCATCTGTGGCCGAATCCGCACCTGCCCTCCGAATTTCAACTCATTACGACCATTATTTCATATAGCTTTGCCCGGGACAAGTAGTTGACCAGAGGCAGACAGACAGACACGGAACCAAATATGTACTATGTTCCTTAATATCTGAAACGTAAAATGCGAGTGGAAATGTTCATTTTGGAGGACATGCATTTTTTCGCCTTATGCACAAATACAAAAAGCTTCCCTACCTTTGGTAGTGAGGAAGCAAAAGAAACGTTTCAGTCAGCATGACCATGTGGGCGAATATTTGAAGTATGTACCTACCTAAGGTACACACTTCAGCCGGATGGACCGAGGTGCTTAGGAGACAGACTGGGTACTCGCGACACCTCTCCACTATTATCAATTTGATACCCTTCTTCGGTTAAAAATTTTGTAATAATTGAACCCCGTCTTTTTCTGCCTCGATTAACCATTTTATATAACTTTTGGTGTAATTATATACATTTCTGGAATCATCAGCCATTGTTGGTTTATTATTCTGTGAATAACACACTTACTTATTTGCTCAGCAAAAAGAAGTGTATAACACACTCTCAATTTTTTGGTTTATTATTTTTTCTTTTAAGTTTCAAGGAGTGTAGATTCCAAAAATGCCGTACGCAAAAAAAACCACAGTCATGCAGCATGGCTATAAGAGCGAATTTTCGAAGTTTTCGGCATCTTCCTCCTCCGCCTAAAATTTTCTGAAAATTAATTTTCGGCCAATGTTTTCCCAACTTGATACAAAATTAAAACAGGAGTAGTTTTACGCAAAGTAAAATTTGGGGTGGAAGGAGGGGAGGGGGAAATCAAAAATGTTTTGAATACCAGAAGAGTACAAATTTTTTGTTCCATTTTTTGCCGAGTAACACCTCGGTTTGTAGATTTTCCAACGCTGAACACGATGGTGAAGTCAGAATTGCGATATCCCATTCCGTTATCAGATTAGAGCAGACGAACCAGGAAGAACATCTCAAGAAATAACCACGTTCCTTCATCTTCAAAGTGCTCCAGTTTGAGAATGGAATGAGATATCGCAATTCTGATTTCACCATCGTGTTCAGCGTACAAACACCTTTAAAATGAGGTGTCACTTGTCAGACTTTTTCATTTTGGGAATTTATGGGTAATTTTCCCCCCCTAAAACTCCCCAAAACTCCCCCTTACGGTGACCCAATTCTGCCCATCTTCGAACTTAGCCTGTCGATTGCCAAGACAGATTTTTCGTGCAAATTTGAACTTTTTATCTCAATTCTTTCGAGAGTTAAGCTAGGTTCACATGAGACGCAATTCCGGACGGTAGCCCGGCACGGCTATGCGTTCTGCAATGCTATTGGCCAACGCAAAATGGATTATTTCAACGCAGTGCCTTGGATACTATATCAAAATCTCCAGATATTTTCCGCTGTCGGATGCGTTGCCGGATCTGCGCGGAGGTTACTGCGCACACCTCTCTTGTTTGGTTGTTCAGCCATATTGAAATTCGACATTTATGTGGTTGATATTGCGGTTTCGAGTTCGAGCAATTGTTTGTTTTTTGCGATTGCATTTTGTTATGACTGCGCTGCCATGTGAACGCCTCTGCGGCAAAAATTCCGGCAAATGCGTTGCCGTGCCGGATTGCCGTCCTGAATTGCATCTCCATGTGAACCTAGCTTTATCGTCTGGAATGACACACATATATATATATATATATATATATATATATATATATATATATATATATATATATATATATATATATATATATATATATATATATATATATGTCACCATATATATATATATGGCCTGAGTCACATATATAGTTATATATATATATATTGTAGTAAAGCCCTGCTAGAGGCGCCTTTTAAAAACGTATTGACGGGCCACTGGCGCCCGCTGCGGGCGCCTCTACCGGTTGCGTGCACACTACATTTAGATGTATCCTCGCTGCAGAGGCTCCCGAGCTGGGAGCCTCTGGAGGGTGCTCCCACTGGTTTGAAGGGGCACAACTTCAGTCATTTTGCAGCGCCTTGAAGTATGCAATCACCTCAACTCACCAGTGTGCTGAAAGTTAGCATAACTTTAGCATAACCACAACTTACGCTCCAATGATCGTTGTGCCAGAATCACGCGGTTTTCAATTTACATAATCTAATTGAGTTTCAGTTTGTGGTTGGACTAGGGTGGGGGTAATTATACCGAAAATCGAATTCTAACAGTATAAAATCGGAAAAAAGGGTGAAATCGACGAAAAATCATGCTGTTTTCAATTTTCATAGTCTAATATTGAGTTACAGGTGGTGGTTGGACGAGGGTGGGGGTAATTATACCAATAATCGAATTCTAACAGTATAAAATCTGAAAAAAGGTGAAATTGTCGAAAAATCATGCCGTTTTCAATTTTCATAGTCTAATTGAGTTACAGGTGGTGGTTGGACGAGGGTGGGGGTAATTATACCAATAATCGAATTCTAACAGTATAAAATCTGAAAAAAAGGTGAAATTTTCGAAAATCATGCGGTTTTCAATTTTCATAGTCTAATTGAGTTACAGGTGGTGGTTGGACGAGGGTGGGGGTAATTATACCAATAATCGAATTCTAACAGTATAAAATCTGAAAAAAGGTGAAATTGTCGAAAAATCATGCGGTTTTCAATTTTCATAGTCTAATTGAGTTACAGGTGGTGGTTGACGAGGGTGGGGGTAATTATACCAATAATCGAATTTTAACAGTATAAAATCTGAAAAAAAGGTGAAATTTTCGAAAATCATGCGGTTTTCAATTTTCATAATCTAATAGAGTTTCAGGGTGGTGGTTGGACTAGGGTGGGGGTAATTATACCAATAATCGAATTCTAACAGTATAAAATCGGAAAAAAAGGTCAAATTGTGTAAAAATCACGTGGTTTTCAATTTTCATAATCTAATAGAGTTTCAGGGTGGTGGTTGGACTAGGGTGGGGGTAATTATACCAATAATCGAATTCTAACAGTATAAAATCTGAAAAAAGGTGAAATTTTCGAAAATCATGCGCTTTTCAATTTTCATAGTCTAATTGAGTTACAGGTGGGGTGGTTGGACGAGGGTGGGGGTAATTATACCAATAATCGAATTCTAACAGTATAAAATCTGAAAAAAGGTGAAATTGTCGAAAAATCATCCGGTTTTCAATTTTCATAATCTAATAGAGTTTCAGGGTGGTGGTTGGACTAGGGTGGGGGTAATTATACCAATAATCGAATTCTAACAGTATAAAATCGGAAAAAAAGGTCAAATTGTGTAAAAATCACGTGGTTTTCAATTTTCATAATCTAATAGAGTTTCAGGGTGGTGGTTGGACTAGGGTGGGGGTAATTATACCAATAATCGAATTCTAACAGTATAAAATCTGAAAAAAGGTGAAATTTTCGAAAATCATGCGCTTTTCAATTTTCATAGTCTAATTGAGTTACAGGTGGGGTGGTTGGACGAGGGTGGGGGTAATTATACCAATAATCGAATTCTAACAGTATAAAATCTGAAAAAAGGTGAAATTGTCGAAAAATCATCCGGTTTTCAATTTTCATAATCTAATAGAGTTTCAGGGTGGTGGTTGGACTAGGGTGGGGGTAATTATACCAATAATCGAATTCTAACAGTATAAAATCGGAAAAAAAGGTCAAATTGTGTAAAAATCACGTGGTTTTCAATTTTCATAATCTAATAGAGTTTCAGGGTGGTGGTTGGACTAGGGTGGGGGTAATTATACCAATAATCGAATTCTAACAGTATAAAATCTGAAAAAAAGCTGAAATTGTCGAAAAATCATGCGGTTTTCAATTTTCATAGTCGAATTGAGTTACAGGTGGTGGTTGGACGAGGGTGGGGGTAATTATACGAACTATCGAATTGCAACCGTATAAAATCTGAAAAACGCTGCAAAGTCCTTGTCACATGGGTTTATTATTCTACTGGACATACCTACAGAAATGTTGGCTTTTCATTAATTGTTTCTTTCATGCGTAATAATCGAAATAGCTATTTCTGATGGTTTCCATTAATTTTGGCCCCTAAAACACAAATTAGGCACCTACGCTCGTGTTATTTTATTTTTTTATTTTTTTTAAAACTATCTTTGATCATTGGTATTGCCATTTAATCCTCTTGATCCACGTGTTGACACTTTTTCCAGTGCTATTATCTAAACTGATGGTGATTTCAGACGATTTTCCAGGTTTTTGACTCATAAAAAATCAATTTTGGGAGCTGAACATTTGGTAGAACTGAATTTTCCACTCTTTGGTCAAAATCGACTTCATATTCGGTCTTCTCGTCCCAAAAAACATGGAAAAAGATATCTCAGAAGCTCATCTTACCAACATGTTGCTAAAACGCAAAAAGTACCTATTTTTACACACATTTTCACTCATAACACCCGTGGGTATATTCCGATCGGGCTGAAAAGTTTCGGGACACAACTAGGGCCCAAATGGAGCATGTGTGCGAAAGAACGACTTTTTTAGACCAAAAATGAAGCCTGTACACGTGATACGGCGGACGGCGGACGGCGTACGGCGGACGGACATTGCATTTTGGTTTATTATTCTGTGAATAATACACCTATGTATCCGCTCAGCAAAAAATTTTTATAACACCCCCTCAAACTTTTTTCTTTTACGTTTCAAGGTGCATAGATTCCAGAAATGCAATGTCCGTCCGCCGTAGGCCGTACGTCATATCACGTGTACAGGCTTCATTTTCGGTCTAAAAAAATCGTTCTTTCGCACACATGCTCCATTTGGGCCCTAGTTGTGTCCCGAAACTTTTCAGCCCGATCGGAATATACCCAGGGGTGTTATGAGTGAAAATGTGTGTAAAAATAGGTACTTTTTACGTTTTAGCAACATATTGGTAACATGAGCTTCTGAGATATCGTTTTCTATGTTTTTTGGGACGAGAAGACCGAATATGAAGTCGATTTTGACCAAAGAGTGGAAAATTGAGTTCTACCAAATGTTCAGCTCCCAGAATTGATTTTTTATGAGTGAAAAACCTGGGAAATCGTCTGAAATCACCATCAGTTTGTATAATAACAATGGAAAAAGTGTCAAGACGTGGTTCAGGACGATTAAATGGCACAACCAATGATCAAAGATAGTTTAAAAAGAAAATAAAAAAGAGCGTACCTAATTTGTGTTTTGGGGGCCAAAATTAATGGAAACGATCAGAAGTAGCTATTTCGATTATTACGCATGAAAGAAACAATTAATGAACAGCCAACGTTTCTGTAGGTATGTCCAATAGAATAATAAACCCATGTGACAAGGACTTTTCAGCGTTTTTGTAATCTACGCACCTTGAAACGAAAAAGAAAAAAGTTTGAGGGGTTGTTATAAAAAATTTTTGCTGAGCGAATACATAGGTGTATTATTCACAGAATAATAAACCAAAAAACGCTGAAAAGTCCTTGTCACATGGGTTTATTATTCTATTGGACATACCTACAGAAACGTTGGCTGTTCATTAATTGTTTCTTTCATGCGTAATAATCGAAATAGCTACTTCTGATCGTTTCCATTAATTTTGGCCCCCAAAACACAAATTAGGTACGCTCTTTTTTCTTTTCTTTTTAAACTATCTTTGATCATTGGTAGTGCCATTTAATCGTCCTGAACCACGTCTTGACTCTTTTTCCAGTGTTATTATACAAACTGATGGTGATTTCAGACGATTTCCCAGGTTTTTCACTCATAAAAAATCAATTCTGGGAGCTGAACATTTGGTAGAACTCAATTTTCCACTCTTTGGTCAAAATCGACTTCATATTCGGTCTTCTCGTCCCCAAAAACATAGAAACGAGACCTCAGAAGCTCATGTTACCAATATGTTGCTAAAACGTAAAAAGTACCTATTTTTACACACATTTTCACTCATAACACCCCTGGGTATATTCCTTTTAGACTTTTAGACTTTTAGACTTTTTTAGACCGAAAATGAAGCCTGTACACGTGATACGGCGTACGGCGGACGGCGGACGGACATTGCATTTTTGGAATCTACGCACCTTGAAACGGAAAAGAAAAAAATTTTAAGTGGGTGTTATAAAAATTTTTTGCTGAGCGAATACATAGGTGTATTATTCACAGAATAATAAACCAAAAACTCCGAAAATTTCGTAGTTTCTGGGCTGCCCAGATTTGCCCCATCAAATATTTTGGTGGGAAACCATAGATTACTCTTATTAGGACCCCAATGGACCATTTAAAACAATAAAATAAAATAGCATATTTAGTGTTTGGTCGGGGCCGATTTTAGTGACAATTTGATTGGGCTATAATTCAAATGATTTTTTTTCAATTTTATTTAACCCAGTTTACCGGATTATTGCCCTATTCATTGTAACCCACAAGTTTTAACGTGTGTGAATGGTAATTTGAATAATGAGGTACACCATGCAACCAAGAGGTATTGTACCTACTCTACATTAAACCACCAGATCCAGAGGATATTAGGAGAAGTTATATTACACAACCGAGGAAATGCAGGGTTCAAAACATATATTTCAACTCCTAGTTTCAATTACAAAACCGATTACCTATACTAATTATACGAGGCAGAAGAAAAATTGAAAACTGTGGCAAATTCGTCGTCACTCCACTGGCTGAAATGTTCGTATCGGGGAACCAACCGGCGTTCCCACTGAAGCCCCTGAGCTATAAAACCAAGGAATCAAGGAAGGAGCAGCAGAAGAGTCGTGTCCGATATTAATGTAGATAAAATCAGTAGACAACACAGTTGATAGGTAAGTAATCAAATAAATAATTATGATCAGGTAAGTAAATATGATTAAATAAAGGTAGGGAAGTATGATAAATAAATAAAGACAGTTGAATGATGAAGGTAGGTAGGTAAATATGCATGGAAGAAGGGAAATCCCTTGTGTCATGTGTTGAATGATAATTTCGACTTTCATGTCCTGTTTGTCCACCGAAGACAGTGGTTGACAGTTGACGGCGTAGTTAACCTTACTTCGTCGCGCGGTTGTGGTTACGTCAAACTGACGGAGCGTCAACTCGTACCCATGGTTTGAAAAACGACATTTCGCGGCGTTAACGATCGTCAAAGTTAACTGAGGTTTGAAAAACCGGGCCATTGAGTTTCAGTTTGTGGTTGGACTAGGGTGGGGGTAATTATACCAATAATCGAATTCTAACAGTATAAAATCTGAAAAAAAGGTGAAATTGTCGAAAAATCATGCGGTTTTCAATTTTCATAGTCTAATTGAGTTACAGGTGGCGGTTGGACGAGGGTGGGGGTAATTATACGAACTATCCAATTGCAACAGTATAAAATCGGAAAAAAAGGTAAAATTGTGTAAAAATCACGTGGTTTTCAATTTTCATAATCTAATTGAGTTTCAGTTTGTGGTTGGACGAGGGTGGGGGTAATTATACCAATAATCGAATTCCAACAGTATAAAATCGGAAAAAAGGGTGAAATCGACGAAAAATCATGCTGTTTTCCATTTTCAAAGTCTAATTGAGTTACAGGCGGTGGTTGTACGAGGGTGGGGGTAATTGTACCAATAATCGAATTCTAACAGTATAAAATCTAAAAAAAGGTACCTCTGTGCCAAAATCACGCAGTTTTCAATTTTCATAGTCTAATTGAGTTTCAGGGTGGTGGTTGGACTAGGGTGGGGGTAATTATACCAATAATCGAATTGTACAGTATAAAACCGGAAATAAGGTAAAATTGTGTCAAAATCACGTGGTTTTCAATTTTCATAGTCTAATTGAGTTACAGGTGGCGGTTGGACGAGGGTGGGGGTAATTATACCAATAATCGAATTCCAACAGTATAAAATCGGAAAAAAAGGTAAAATTGTGTAAAAATCACGTGGTTTTCAATTTTCATAATCTAATTGAGTTTCAGGTGGTGGTTGGACTAGGGTGGGGGTAATTATACCAATAATCGAATTCCAACAGTATAAAATCGGAAAAAAGGGTGAAATCGACGAAAAATCATGCTGTTTTCCATTTTCAAAGTCTAATTGAGTTACAGGCGGCGGTTGGACTAGGGTGGGGGTAATTATACCAATAATCGAATTGTACAGTATAAAACCGGAAATAAGGTAAAATTGTGTCAAAATCACGTGGTTTTCAATTTTCATAGTCTAATTGAGTTACAGGTGGCGGTTGGACGAGGGTGGGGGTAATTATACGAACTATCCAATTGCAACAGTATAAAATCGGAAAAAAAGGTAAAATTGTGTAAAAATCACGTGGTTTTCAATTTTCATAATCTAATTGAGTTTCAGTTTGTGGTTGGACTAGGGTGGGGGTAATTATACCAATAATCGAATTCTAACAGTATAAAATCTGAAAAAAAGGTGAAATTGTCGAAAAATCATGCGGTTTTCAATTTTCATAGTCTAATTGAGTTACAGGTGGCGGTTGGACGAGGGTGGGGGTAATTATACGAACTATCCAATTGCAACAGTATAAAATCGGAAAAAAAGGTAAAATTGTGTAAAAATCACGTGGTTTTCAATTTTCATAATCTAATTGAGTTTCAGTTTGTGGTTGGACGAGGGTGGGGGTAATTATACCAATAATCGAATTCCAACAGTATAAAATCGGAAAAAAGGGTGAAATCGACGAAAAATCATGCTGTTTTCCATTTTCAAAGTCTAATTGAGTTACAGGCGGTGGTTGTACGAGGGTGGGGGTAATTGTACCAATAATCGAATTCTAACAGTATAAAATCTAAAAAAAGGTACCTCTGTGCCAAAATCACGCAGTTTTCAATTTTCATAGTCTAATTGAGTTTCAGGGTGGTGGTTGGACTAGGGTGGGGGTAATTATACCAATAATCGAATTGTACAGTATAAAACCGGAAATAAGGTAAAATTGTGTCAAAATCACGTGGTTTTCAATTTTCATAGTCTAATTGAGTTACAGGTGGCGGTTGGACGAGGGTGGGGGTAATTATACGAACTATCCAATTGCAACAGTATAAAATCGGAAAAAAAGGTAAAATTGTGTAAAAATCACGTGGTTTTCAATTTTCATAATCTAATTGAGTTTCAGGTGGTGGTTGGACTAGGGTGGGGGTAATTATACCAATAATCGAATTCCAACAGTATAAAATCGGAAAAAAGGGTGAAATCGACGAAAAATCATGCTGTTTTCCATTTTCAAAGTCTAATTGAGTTACAGGCGGCGGTTGGACTAGGGTGGGGGTAATTATACCAATAATCGAATTGTACAGTATAAAACCGGAAATAAGGTAAAATTGTGTCAAAATCACGTGGTTTTCAATTTTCATAGTCTAATTGAGTTACAGGTGGCGGTTGGACGAGGGTGGGGGTAATTATACGAACTATCCAATTGCAACAGTATAAAATCGGAAAAAAAGGTAAAATTGTGTAAAAATCACGTGGTTTTCAATTTTCATAATCTAATTGAGTTTCAGTTTGTGGTTGGACTAGGGTGGGGGTAATTATACCAATAATCGAATTCTAACAGTATAAAATCTGAAAAAAAGGTGAAATTGTCGAAAAATCATGCGGTTTTCAATTTTCATAGTCTAATTGAGTTACAGGTGGTGGTTGGACTGGGGAGGGGGTAATTATACCAATAATCGAATTCCAACAGTATAAAATCGGAAAAAAGGGTGAAATCGACGAAAAATCATGCTGTTTTCCATTTTCAAAGTCTAATTGAGTTTCAGGTGGTGGTTGGACTAGGGTGGGGGTAATTATACCAATAATCGAATTCTAACAGTATAAAATCTGAAAAAAGGTACCTCTGTGCCAAAATCACGTAGTTTTCAATTTTCACAATCTAATTGAGTTTCAGGTGGTGGTGGGACTAGGGTGGGGGCAATTATACCAGTAATCGAATTCGAACAGTATAAAATCTGGAAAAAAGGTATCATCGAGGAAAAATCACGCGGTTTTCAACTTTCGTAGTCTAAATGAGTTACAGGTGGTTTTTGGACAAGTGTGGGGGTAAAAAGGAATCTAATTAAAACAGTAGAAAATTTTGGAAAAATAAGATTTTGTTGTGCAAACGTTACATCATGTAAATGAGTTACTGGTGGTAGTTGGAACACAGCCATACGAATTACCGATATGTTACTTTATAAAAACCGACAAAATGACTTTACAAGAGTTCGGGTAATTGCACCTATTACCCCATTCCAACAGTATAAATTCAACGGTAATAAAGATGTGATGCGGATTTCTATGCAGATGGGGGGAGAAATTAGTTTTCTCTATTACTAATTTAATTTCATGTCAAGTCATAATGGCCTTAAAAAATCGAATTCTGACTCTATTTCTCGATGTGGTCGTGTGTAGGATTTTCCTCTTTGCTCCGGGCGCTCAACATAAACCCTCGTCGAGCACCCGCCACTGAGAGAACAAGATAGGTATATATCCGTGGAGCGATCTGGACCTGAGATACCAAGGTATATCCGTCTAACAACTATTTAAATACTTCTAAACTAAATAAGATGTAATACGGGTTTACTACAATATTGTTTTGTGGAGGAGAAAGAAAATTTACTTGTAATTTCAAGTGAAAAGGGCCTTGAAAAAGGACATTCTGACTCATTTTCATGTTTTCGTCGTTTTTCATTGTACGTATTAATTATCTGATTCCAACTGTATAAAATCTGGGAAAATGGTACCTACCTACCTAGTTAGGTACAAGTGCCAATGTATGGCGTCTTAACTGGCCGTAATGGCACCTGTAGGTACAACAAATAGGTACATGTCTGTATAATTTTCACGTATGTTCTGATTCTGTATTTTTTCAACGAACATGTCAACCTGATTATTATGTTGCTACTACTGTCGTCGTTTGGGCCAAATAGGTGCATATTTGTATGTAACTGTACAAATTGGTATGGTCTTCGCTTTCCTATCTCTCGAAATGACAAAAAATGACTAGGTACCTACCTATTTCCAAAGTTGGTGAAAATCACTAGGTACCTACCTATTTCCAAATTTGTTAAAAATCACTAGGTATGTACCTATTTCAAAATTTGGTTTCGGTCGAGTCACACAGGGAAAACTATCATAAAAGAATTGATCGTTTGAAGCCACAAGTTAATAATAGAATTGTCAATTACCTAACCAATTCACACCTTATACAAACCTCGAGACACTTTCTGTGTCACCACTTTGAAATGAATCACGTGAGGGGTAACAACATTACCAACTTTTCAAGTGTAGAACGTTGTAATTAAACAGTAAAATCTCATCAAATAATGTAGATAAAACTAGTGACTAATTATTGTAATAATTACACTTTATGAATGAAACACAAAACTAGATGAATGGATAAAACAGGACGGTACCTACTTACCTAACACATTACAATACGGAATAAGATGCAACGATAACTTGAAACGCAAGTTCTCCTACAAGAGTACATCAGGTTTGCTTCCAAAAATTATTTTCCAAAATTCTCGACTAGGTAGGTAGCGAATCTTGAAATCCTGAATATGGGGCTATGGTTGAGCCGAAACGTGTTCAAAAAGGGATGGCCTGACTAACTGCGAGAGCCCCGGTCACATTCTAAATAGGTTTGCTTCAAAAATTATTTTCCAAAATTCACGACTAGGTAGGTAGCGAATCTTGAAATCCTGAATATGGGGCTATGGTTGAGCCGAAACGTGTTCAAAAAGGGATGGCCTGACTAACTGCGAGAGCACCGGTCACATTCTAAATAGGTTTGCTTCCAAAAATTATTTTCCAAAATTCTCGACTAGGTAGGGTACCTAGCGAATCTTGAAATCCTGAATATGGGGCATTGGTTGACCCGAAACGTGTTCAAAAAGGGATGGCCTGACTAACTGCGAGAGCACCGGTCACATTCTAAATAGGTTTGATTCCAAAAATTATTTTCCAAAATTCTCGACTAGGTAGGTACCGAATCTTGAAATCCTGAATATGGGGCTATGGTTGAGCCGAAATGTGTTCAAAAAGGGATGGCCTGACTAACTACGAGAGCCCCGGTCACATTCTAAATAGGTTTGCTTCCAAAAATTATTTTCCAAAATTCTCGACTAGGTAGGTAGCGAATCTTGAAATCCTGAATATGGGGCTATGGTTGAGCCGAAACGTGTTCAAAAAGGGATGGCCTGACTAACTACGAGAGCCCCGGTCACTTTCTGAATAGGTTTGCTTCCAAAAATTATTTTCCAAAATTCTCGACTAGGTAGGTAGCGAATCTTGAAATCCTGAATATAAGGCTATGGTTGACCCGAAACGTGTTCAAAAAGGGATGGCCTGACTAACTGCGAGAGCACCGGTCACATTCTAAATAGGTTTGATTCCAAAAATTATTTTCCAAAATTCTCGACTAGGTAGGTACCGAATCTTGAAATCCTGAATATGGGGCTATGGTTGAGCCGAAATGTGTTCAAAAAGGGATGGCCTGACTAACTACGAGAGCCCCGGTCACATTCTAAATAGGTTTGCTTCCAAAAATTATTTTCCAAAATTCTCGACTAGGTAGGTAGCGAATCTTGAAATCCTGAATATGGGGCTATGGTTGAGCCGAAACGTGTTCAAAAAGGGATGGCCTGACTAACTACGAGAGCCCCGGTCACTTTCTGAATAGGTTTGCTTCCAAAAATTATTTTCCAAAATTCTCGACTAGGTAGGTAGCGAATCTTGAAATCCTGAATATAAGGCTATGGTTGAGCCGAAACGTGTTCAAAAAGGGATGGCCTGACTAACTACGAGAGCCCCGGTCACTTTCTGAATAGGTTTGCTTCCAAAAATTATTTTCCAAAATTCCCGACTAGGTAGGTAGCGAATCTTGAAATCCTGAATATGGGGCTATGGTTGAGCCGAAATGTGTTCAAAAAGGGATGGCCTGACTAACTACGAGAGCCCCGGTCACTTTGTGAATAGGTTTGCTTCCAAAAATTATTTTCCAAAATTCTCGACTAGGTAGGTAGCGAATCTTGAAATCCTGAATATGGGGCTATGGTTGAGCCGAAACGTGTTCAAAAAGGGATGGCCTGACTAACTACGAGAGCCTCGGTCACATTCTAAATAGGTTTGCTTCCAAAAATTATTTTTCAAAATTCTCGACTAGGTAGGTACCGAATCTTGAAATCCTGAATATGGGGCTATGGTTGACCCGAAACGTGTTCAAAAAGGGATGGCCTGACTAACTACGAGAGCCCCGGTCACATTCTAAATAGGTTTGCTTCCAAAAATCATTTTCCAAAATTCTCGACTAGGTAGGTACCGAATCTTGAAATCCTGAATATGGGGCTATGGTTGAGCCGAAATGTGTTCAAAAACGGATGGCCTGACTAACTGCGAGAGCACCGGTCAAATTCTAAATAGGTTTGCTTCCAAAAATTATTTTCCAAAATTCTCGACTAGGTAGGTAGCGAATCTTGAAATCCTGAATATGGGGCTATGATTGAGTCGAAATGTGTTCAAAAAGGGATGGCCTGACTAACTACGAGAGCCCCGGTCACATTCTAAATAGGTTTGCTTCCAAAAATTATTTTCCAAAATTCTCGACTAGGTAGGTACCGAATCTTGAAATCCTGAATATGGGGCTATGGTTGAGCCGAAACGTGTTCAAAAAGGGATGGCCTGACTAACTGCGAGAGCCCCGGTCACATTCTGAATAGGTTTGCTTCCAAAAATTATTTTCCAAAATTCTCGACTAGGTAGGTAGCGAATCTTGAAACCCCGGAATATGGGGCTATGGTTGAGCCGAAACGGGATCAAAAACGCTGCAAAGTCCTTGTCACAGCATTACAAGACTAATTCGGACTCCATCAGTCATCTCCAGGCTAAAAGCGATTGATCAGACCCTCAAAACATGAGTAATAACATAGAAACTCTAGGCCACTAGTCCGCAGAGCTGGGAACCACTCCCAGCTATATAAGACTAACTTAGAGCTCTTTTTGATTATGAGAGCAGGAGAACATTTTAATATGATTTCTAAGATTTTTTGAAATTTTTTCCACCACGCCGGGAGCTCAAATAGCCATATTAAAATTGTACATTCCCCACCACTCTGACCGCCCTTCTCAAGGGCACAAGTGGTTATGAGAGCTAGAGAGCATTTTAATATGATTTTTGGCATTTTTGGAATTTTTTCCATTCAAGGTCCGTAGATTCCAAAAATGCAATGTCCGTCCGCCATCCGCCGTATCACGTGTACAGGCTTTATTTTCGGTCTAAAAAAGTCGTTCTTTCGCACACATGCTCCATTTGGGTTCTAGTTGTGTCGCGAAACGTTTCAGCCCGATCGTAATATACCCAGGGATAATATGAGTGAAAATGTGTATAAAAATAGGTACTTTTAATAGTTCATGTTAATAGCATTAACATGAGCTTTTGAGGTATCGTTTTGCATGTTTTTTGGGACGAGAAGACCGAATGTGGAGTCGGTTTTGACCAAAAAGGTGAAAATTGAGGTTTTACCAAAAGTTCAGCTCACAAAATTGATGGTTTATGAGTCACAAACCTAGAAATTGTCTGAAATCACCATCAATTTGTATAATAACACTGGAAAAAATGTGAACAGGTGAATCAAGATAATTAAATGGTACCACTAATGATCAGAGATAATATTTGAAAAAAAAAAAAATGGAGCGTAGTACCTACCTAATTCGTGTTGGCGGAGGGGGGGGGGGGGGGGGGGAATTGGTTGAAACCATCGCAGATAGCTATTTCAATTATTTTACATGAAAGAAACAATAAATGAACAGCTAACATTTCTGTAGGTAAGTCCAGTAGAATAAAAAAACCCATGTGACAAGGACTTAGCAGCGTTTTTACTTACTAATATTGTTTTACAACAAAATTTGTGAGTAATTAGGTAATATGCGAATTGATAATAAAATAAATAATCCCCAGGGCCAGAGGCTTCCAAGCACCATACTAACCTGTAAGACAGGAACGAGTAGCTGAATAGTCTACACCTTGCCCATCTAAAAAACTGCTGGTAGCCTCTAGCAGCCGGGTGCCTGTGGCCAGGCAATACGTATATATATATATATATATATATATATATATATATATATATATAATTTTTGGTGTCTTTCGGCAGGGAATTCAGGATGGTCTGAAACGGATTTTGGTATAAAAATCTTTCGGAAATTCGAGTTTTAAAAATTTTGGACCGAGAACAATAGCTTCCTTTTCTTCGAAAATTCGCTAAAACCCCTGGGAAATTAGGGGGAGACTTGTGACAGTGGTGAATCTCCTTATATTTCTTCTGAGTCTTCATATTTCTATCCCATTCCGCTGAAATTTGAAGAAGAGATCTGAAAGACTTGAAATTCAGGGGGGAAAATGTTTCGTTCACCACCTTTTTACATTTTTATAACTTTTCTAACAACCCGAAGGGTCAAAGGAAAGTCATGCAGTCTGTCTGAAATTTTTTTCTGGAACTGCTGGGTCGACCCAATCTGAACACATATCACACAAACGAATCAGGGAAATATAAGGAAGTATGTATGTGTGTGTGTGTGTGTTTCAATTTACAATTTCATTTCGAACAGCCGTTTTCACGATTTTCTTTGGGAAAAATGTAAATTCAACAATCCTGATAAAATTCATAAATTAGTGTTACTCCTCATGTCGGGGAGAAATAAATCTGATTAAAATAACTACTCTAAAACCCTAAAACCATCCTTAAACCACTCTGGGAGGCCCCAAAAGCCTTCATAATGTCGTTAACAATTTTTATGGTTTTTAGACAGGAAAAAACCAATAGCACCTATGCAAATTGAGCATAAGAATCATGTTGGGAAAGGGTTTCTTCCCCTCTTCTCAGCGTTGCAACGGTTCTTTATCGAAAATAATAACTAAACCGAAAATTGAATTCTGGAGCAATTGGGATAGGATTTCACAATATTATTGAACGCCGACCGTAAACTCAAGTGTCGAGTTTATGTAAGTTAGTGGGTACCTGTTGCTTGTTTCAGTCATCAACAATAAATTGATCAATACATCAACAATGCGTTGTCACTCAGCTATACCAACATTAATTTAGCGACGTTCATCACATCCGAACGCAATCCCGACTAAGAACCTTCTAACAACACCGGATCAGCTTAGTAACACAACAAAACAATACCTCCCTCCTTGGTGTATAGGTAGCGAATAACCAAAACGAGGAGGCATTGGGAATGTACGAGTATATAATAAATTATAGAGTGATAATAATATACTGAGAAGCATTGTGGTGGGGGGGGGGGGGGTTCTACCTGATTCCAGGAGTCAGGAATATCATTATGATCCTATTCGCAAACAGAAATATTTCACGAACAAGCTGTTGCAACCGGATATTTCCCCAACCCTCAATTTCGAAGCACCACCGCATTTTGTAGCTTCGCATTATCCCTAAGCACTATTCCTAATAAAGGCTATATATGAGAACTGCCGTCGCCTGGCGCGTATATGTGCTGGCGGTTTCCCACAGCCGGATTCAAAATCCCTTGACGATTGCTCAGGCCTTCATTTCGAGAAAGTACAAACTCATCTACTGGGATGTGCCTACTCTCTGATCATCATAATAACCTTCAGCGCTCTAATTAACCTCGTAGCTAACTATTAGATCCTTCAGGGCTATGAGTTCCGTTTATGGTTTTTAAACCCCTATGCTTGATTAAAAAGTACTTTTTAAACAAACTTCAAAATTGTAACGATTGAAACACGTATTCCCCCATATTAGACTATCTTTGACATAAATAGGACGACTAAATCTCGAAATTTTGATGGTCAAGGATGTGATATTTTTTCAGTTCCTGCACAAAATCATACCCTTCCTTCGGTACTGGGGAGGTTAAATTGATACTACCGGGGGTACAGAACGTTACTGGAGATTCAGCCAAATAAACTTACCCTTCCCTCCCAAAGCCGAGAAAAAATCCAAAAGAAGGCAAGAGGAGAATTTATTCTAGTGAAAGTAGGAGGATTTTTGGTAGGTAGTTGGAACGCAAGGATCCGATGCTGTTTACCTGCTCTAGCACTAGTGGGTTACCATACTGCCGCAATGTCTGAGAAACCCGCATTCGAATAAAAGTTGAAACTCCCCTTGAAACAAATACATCTGAAAACGTCCCCGGCGGAGGGCGTTCACATTAAAACTCTTTAACTACCTGCCAAAGGAGGATGCTGGAAGTGATATGTAATTAAATGCCCCCCTGAATCACACTTCTTAGTAGCTTTCTTCTCGGTCTTCTCCCTTTCCGCTGTTTCGAGCGAGTAGATTTATTTCTATGAAGAAAACGCTATCCTTTTCTTATTAGGGGGAACGAACCAATTAACGTGGGTAGACTCATTACTTCCCTGCCGGAGCTGCTCTCTTGATGGGAACCGTGATTAAATTTCACGGATTTGAACTCGAAGGCGTTGCCCCACCGTTTCTCGTTATTGGGACAGCACTCATTGTTCTCCGCGGCACTTACGGAGGCGAGACTGCTTTAGTTTAGCCAATTGTCGCTTTTAATAGTGTTCTCCAAGCAGTGAAGGGGCGGGGTGCAGTTTCAGTGCAGTAAAAGTACTGAAATTCAAAAACTACTCAGAGTTTGATAGGTAACTTAATTAGTTCTAAGATCGATTATAAAACCCGTACTTAGATATAAAATCTAAAGGGTTATTTCCGCTAGTGTAAGAACTCAACCAGCTAGTGACGACGGATTCTACCGGAAGGTGTCGTACTTTGATAGTTCTTGATCACATACCTACAACAACGACATGTCATCAATTTTGTAAGGTTCGTGTCGTAAGTCTTAAGGTAGGGTAGGTTTGGGTAGCTTGAAGGACAGGAAGGATGTGCCCCTTAGGAGTCTTTTCGGATCGCTAATGCCCCACGGTTATCGCCACAGCAGGCGTTAGTGGAAGAGGAGGCTAGCACCCCGCGGTTATCACCACAGCGAGTGCTAGAGGAGAGAGAGAGAGAGGGAGAGGGAGAGAGAGAGAGAGAGAGAGAGAGAGAGAGAGAGAGAGAGAGAGAGAGAGAGAGAGAGATGCGTCCCGCGGTTATCACCACAGTAGACACCAGGAAGAAGGAGGCTAATACCCCGCGGTTATCACCACAGCGAGTATTAGAGGAAGGAACGTCCCACGGTTATCACCACAGCAGACGCAGGAAGATAATGCTAACACCCCGCGGTTATCACCACAGCGAGTATTAGAGGACAGGGAGCATCCCACGGTTACCACCACAGCAGATGCTAGGAAGGGTAAGGCCGTTGAGCGTTGGGAGTTTGATGGAGGAGAACTCCTTCTGGGTTTCAACCGCAGCGTTGCGCAGCTCGTCTTTCTCCTCGTTTATTTGGTTAAATCTTGTACTTTACAGAGGAGCGGTAAATGTAGAATTTGAGGGGTACCACGACCAAGTACTTCGTACTTAATTGTTTTGGTCAAGATTTCCAACGAATGGTAAACTCTGTCCTTGGGCGGTCACAAATGACAAAGAATCACGTTTCAATTTAAAAACAAGTACTTCGTACTTAATTGTCGCAGAACTATCACCTAGTCCGAACAGCCTTCAGTCCCAATTACTTCGGATTAGCCGGACTCCACTGTATTATGTACGTAAACATTCATTTAAACAATCACGCTCATACAGCAGCTTGTTGGCCACGCAGTCCGCAGTGGTTAACGTAGTATGGCTATCCAACGAGTGGTGAACGATTTTTGTACGATGATAACTGGCGAAGATAAAGTTCCGTAGCAACGAATCGGTTGTAAGCGAAAATCATCAGAAATATTTTCGTGACGTTGTTTCCGTTGCATGTCTCCGTTGCATGTCCCGCGTTTCATTTTCGAGTTTATGTAGCAAAGTGTGGATGAGCCCGTTCCATTTATTAAATTTGTATGAGAATTCACCCCTATCAAGGGCTCAAGCACACATTTTGGTGCAGTCATTTCTGCATCCAATTATATAGATTTTATTATTCACATTTCATATTTTTAAAAACCAATTGAATGGTGGGTCTCCGGTGTTGATTTTTCGTACACCCATTCTCCAGGGTCCCCTGAGGACGTGTACCAAATTTCAGCTCTCAGGACCGTCCGTTCCTGGAGTTATGGCAGTTTGAAAATCGATATTTTCAAGTTTTCTACTTCTTGTTCTCGTTCTTTGACAGAGCTACAGCCTCACAGACAACAGATCGAGTTGAAATTTTGCACAAAAATTCGTTATGCTCCAAGGAAGTGCCTTTGCCCCCCCCCCCCCTCTCCAATTTTTTTTGGGTAGGTTAGTAGGTACTGAGCAATTTTTTTAGGTAGTGGGAAAAATTGTTTACTTCATCAGTACAAAAAGATGTGATATCCCCTGGGGGGGGGGGTGGTCCCGTCTCACCTCGCTCTTGGATGTGTATATTGAAACCTGTTCCTTCCCCTTCTGTTGGATACGTGAATAGAATACAAACCCTGTTCCTTCCCCCCCAACCTTGAATTTTCTTTCAACGATGTTTGGCAGGCAGCTTTTGCCCCCTAGGCGACGGGCGCACTCACGTTAGTTATTAGGGAGCTCAACAGTCGTCTTCCTGTGGGTCAAAGTAATATAATAGAAATACTTTGCTCGGGATAAATTAATAATTAAGGGCCATACGGGCTACCTTCTCCTTGAGAGGAGGCAATAAAGCTGATATTCGATAAATGGGGTTCAACAAGAAGAGGGTCATTCATCTTTAGCTCTCATCATAGTAACCATGCAAATTACAAAACAGACAGTTTTGAGCCTTCAGGCACCTCCTAATCTCAATTCGAGGCTGTTCCCCAACACTACTTGCTGCACCCTACTCGGGGATCAGTTCAGATGTAACAAGGTGAGAGGAAACATATGGTAGTGAACGCTATCGTGTTTGATCCTTAGACAGAGCACACAGTTCTCTCGCAATATAACAAACGCCCTCTCCCAC
The DNA here is from genome assembly GCA_954871275.1 of Leptopterna dolabrata. Taxonomy (NCBI): domain Eukaryota; kingdom Metazoa; phylum Arthropoda; class Insecta; order Hemiptera; family Miridae; genus Leptopterna; species Leptopterna dolabrata. Next base: position 21,991,327 of record OX940977.1, read on the forward strand.
TCTCTCTCTCTATACTTTAACTCAGTTAGGTCCTTCTTCACGCTGCCGTCTCGCAATTTAGTTCAAGACGCCGACTCGGCGCTCTACATCGCTGCAGTACACACTCGAGAGAAAATTAACGAACCTTTAATCAAGAGGAAGTTCTCACTAAATAGTGGCAGGTGCTTCCAGCGCTGGATACGTCTTTAATGGTATTAACTCTCGAGAGTATCCGGGGGTGCCTATGTAGCGCTTTGGAGAGCCAGCTACCGAAAGCTTATTCCCGCTCTTGCTTGCCCAAACACTGTCGGTTCTCTGGTTGAGGAACGCACATTTCGAGGTGTGTGTAGAGGAAACATTAATTATATTGAACAACCTCTCACCAATTTTCGGGGCTTCGGGTGGCTCTCGATTTTAATATAGTACGCTTCGTTTGTCGTGCAAAGGTGGGAATTGAATTGACATGTTGAGCTTTGAGAGTGTAACGTGGAGGTAGGTACCTAAAAGAACCCATAACACAGGAGCTCACAGGGAATCAGGAAACAAGGCTTGTCCAGCTTGATGAAATTCGCGTCGCGGAAGCCATTCATATTCTAAAAGCAAAATGTACCTCTCACTTGTAATTAATGTGGGTGGATTTATTGATATAATTATATCAAACGTGATAATCTCGAGAGAGATGATGAACTCCGGGAATACCTAATATGAGCGGAAAACCAACCTCTAATACTAAGGTGAACGACACTTGAGGGTCATAGAAGGTCATAGAATAGCAGGGATTGTCGTTCTTTCAACATCAACAATGGAGAAGATTCTCGCCCTCTGATTGCAACCTGCAGCTGCCAAATGACCGTACACCACTCAAACGGGATTTTACGCTGTATCATTTTTGATGTAGCCTACATCCAAAGTGAATCAGAGTGAATCATCCAGAATGAATCATCCTTGATACATATTTTCATTCAGTTCTGTGGAACTTCGCATACTGTCACTGTTCCTTATGTTCGTGACTAAATCCTGGTGCCAGGACAAACAGCTGTGGTACCAGGTGGCAGGATGCCTCGTTCGGCAAGGAATGCAAGGATTATAAGCGGAGGCGTAGACTTAATTTCACGTGGACTGATATATGAAGTGGAATCAATTATATCGACAACTGGCCGAGTCAAAGACGTTGGTAGATTCAAGAAACACTAGCACTGTGGTATCTGTTCTGTACTGCGGAATGACCTAAGTTTTTTGTCTCCATTCATCCACCGATCAAGAAGAACAGCTTTTTCGATTCCCTGTGCAGAGTATCGAAGCCATTCAACTATCGGTGTATTTGTTTTTATTTTTCGACCAGCGCTTCCCATTCTGTCTGCCAGGGGTACCTTCTACCCTACGTTTCTGTATCTAACATATACCTCCTGAAGATTTCTTCATCACTTACACATGTTTGATTTAAACTCACGTTTAAATGTTGATTTGTTCTTTCCATGACTTTTGAAGACAAAAAAAAAAAAATCGTCCAGGTGTTTCCGAAAGAAAAAGAAAATGTCCGAATTTGAGAAAGTGTCCAATATTTCAAGCAGCTGGGTTCCAATAAGAAGGTAATAATTAATAATTAATGATTAATAATTTTGAAGACGAGCTATTAATCAGTTTTTGAATCGCTAATAATGAGTGTGAATAGCTAGAAATAGCAATATATGGCATAATATATTTTATAATTGTAGTGAATGTAAATTTGACGCACATCCACTATGAGCGGCGTCGAGGGGGGATGTGCCCGGTTTGGTTATGGGCAGGCCACCACCATGCCCGGGATCTTTTTGGGTTCATTGCCTGGTTTGGTTATGGGCGGACCACTACCATGCCCAGGATCTTTTTGGAAGGTTTGCTCGGTTTGGTTATGAGCGGGTCGCCACCATGCCCGACATCTTTTAGGGTGAATTTGCTTGGTTTGGTTATGAGCGAATTACCACCATGCCCAAGATCTATTAGGTAAGGAGAGAGATGAGGTAAGGAGGAGAGAGAGTAGTCAACGACTAGAGGAGAGCGTAGAATGGTTAGAAAGGCGTAGGATGCGAGTATTTATAGGCCTGGAAGCCATCTCCCTCCATCCTCCAGCTAGTGGAGGATGGTGGGGATCCCCAGGTTGTCCCTCAGCTCTCCTGTGATCTTAATTTTCACATGGTAGAGTTGTGGTTCTGGGAGGATACCACGACAATAATATATAGGTAGTGTTTATGAATACTAGTGTAACATGTCGAGACATATTTTTGTTAGCGCTGCCTTCTCACCAGCTTTGGTTGTTCTTATGACATTATTTATATTAAGAATTAGTTTCAAATCGAAAAATCTTGTAGGTAAATTAATACTATAGGTAGGTAACCTAACTATCGAAAATGTGTGTTTACCATACATTGTATCAAAACTAAATTACTACAAATCGATGCTCTGAATCCGAAAAGCCCACACTTGATGTTATTATCATGGTTCAAAATCGGATACCCAAATTTGTATTCCAAAACTGTCTCAAAACCTTGGGAACCTGCTCCTACTTGATACCCTGAGCCCGAAAAGTATGTACCCCCATTTGGAATTGTCAAACAATGGAAAATTTCTCCTGTTTTATTTTATTTTCTTAAGTAAAAGATCTTGGCGAGTGCTTTCTGAAAAGGTGCTATATGAGAGTTATCCGATGATCGAAAGCGGGCGATAAACCAGTGGAAAGAAAACGAAATGACGTCAATGGTAAAGGCCCTCACCCCCGCTTCCGCTTGGGGGGAACCCTCAGTACCATCCACTTATGACGTCATTTCGCTTTCTTACTATCCGTTTGCTGCGCAAGCTACAAGGAGTTTTGAGATGAAAATTGGCAATGGAGGGTTTTCAAGGGTGATAAATCCGATTCTGAGATAGAAAATAAAAAATTACTAAACACGGAAATTGTCCATTTTTGAAATCGGGCACCTACCACTTATTCAAATTTGGTGCGCTCCTACGGGACACTGTCCGAGGTGTGGTATAGTGGAGTTGATGGGGGGGGGGGGGGGTAAGAGCCCAGTAGTTGTACTTTGATGAGGGTGGAGGGAGGGGAAGTTGGGGGACTAGCCCAGGGTTGATACGAGTGGTGGGTAAAATAGTTGAGGCTCAAGGTGGTTATCAAGATGATATTCATCACATGAAAGTCACTCCTCCGCTGGTGACGTTTCAGCGAGGAGACGAGCTTGACAAACATCCCAGGACATTCATTCTTACCCTACTGTCAACTCTCTCAGTTTTCGTTCGTTCATCTCGTCCATTGCTGTTGAATCTTGTTGCTGCTGGCTTAACGTCGCGTCACCCCAGTTAATTTCCAGAAAAAAACTAAAAGAGAGAGAAACTATCGCTGATCGTCGCCGAACTGAGGAGTCGCGACTTTTGACCAAGACCCAGGCCTCTGTTCATTGAAATGTTTACCTACTCAGTTTACTTACATAACTCCCACTTACACTCACACTGTCATTGTTCCTGGGGTTTATCGTTTAGTATTCATCCTCCGCTCAGTGCGTTTGCGCTGATACTTTTGATATTTCAAATTTCTTTCAACATATAACAACTTTATATTTGATAGGGTAAAAACATGACAAAAAAACCACAGTCATGCAGCATGGCTATAAGAGCGAATTTTCGAAGAAATAACTGATTTTATGTAAAATGTGATGTTTGGTCCATGATATCCCATTGAAATATGGGCAATCTTAAACTCATTGGGTAATTATAGGTATGCAAGTATGTACGCATATTGTAGTATTGGTACTACAATATACGTACAATTACGTATCCAACATACGTACAGTACAGTAGGTATTGGATACGTAACAAATTTTTTGTTCCATTTTTTGCCGAGTAACACCTCGGTTTGTAGATTTTCCAACGCTGAACACGATGGTGAAGTCAGAATTGGGATATCCCCTTCCGTTATCAGATTAGAGCAGACGAACCAGGAAGAACATCTCAAGAAATAACCACGTTCCTTCATCTTCAAGTGCTCCAGTTTGAGAACGGAATGAGATATCGCAATTCTGATTTCACCATCGTGTTCAGCGTACAAAAACCTTTAAAATGAGGTGTCACTTGTCAGACTGTTTCATTTTGGGAATTTATGGGTAATTCCCCCCCCCCCCCCCCAAAACTCCCCAAAACTCCCCCTTAGTGTGACCCGATTCTGCCCATCTACGAACTTAGCCTGTCGATTGCCAAGACAGATTTTTCGTGCAAATTTGAACTTTTTATCTCAATTCTTTCGAGAGTTATCGTCTGGAATGACACATACATATATAAATATATAAATATATAAATATATATATATATATGTATGTGTCAAGGATTCAATTTGGAAGCGATGCTTTCATACATCACAAAAAATTTTTTTCCTTCTACCGTTTGACAAAGATTTCTTCGAAATATCAATCTATCACTCTTTCTCTTCTATCTGTGAAATTTTCTTAAAACCAAGTCTATATATATATATATATATATATATATATATATATATATATATATATATATATATATATATATATATATATATATATATATATACATATAATTTTTGGTGTCTTTCGGCAGTGAATTCAGGATGGTCTGAAACGGATTTTGGTATAAAAATCTTTCGGAAATTCGAGTTTTAAAAATTTTGAACCGAGAACAATAGCTTCCTTTTCTTCGAAAATTCGCTAAAATGAAACACAAACGGTGGGTACAGCTTCCGTACAAGTACGCAACCACGAGGGACATTTTATGTCTTAGCGCCCCCTCCCGCACCCACACCAAGTACTTCGTACTTAATTGTTTTGGTCAAGATTTCCAACGAATGGTAAACTCTGTCCTTGGGCGGTCACAAATGACAAAGAATCACGTTTCAATTTAAAAACAAGTACTTCGTACTTAATTGTCGCAGAACTATCACCTAGTCCGAACAGCCTTCAGTCCCAATTACTTCGGATTAGCCGGACTCCACTGTATTATGTACGTAAACATTCATTTAAACAATCACGCTCATACAGCAGCTTGTTGGCCACGCAGTCCGCAGTGGTTAACGTAGTATGGCTATCCAACGAGTGGTGAACGATTTTTGTACGATGATAACTGGCGAAGATAAAGTTCCGTAGCAACGAATCGGTTGTAAGCGAAAATCATCAGAAATATTTTCGTGACGTTGTTTCCGTTGCATGTCTCCGTTGCATATCCCGCGTTTCATTTTCGAGTTTATGTAGCAAAGTAAAGACATAAAATGTCAAAAATTCTGTTCCATGGGATAGGCCTGTTTCCGAGTCCTGAAATTTCAGGAGTTCACGAGGTACTCGACTTAACCCTCCTACCAAAATCGCGATTTGAGGCCAGTATCCGTTAGACTACATGATTTCCACAGTAGAAAGTACTTCGGTACGTCCTCTTTCTTTCTTCGTTGCTTCCAACCCGTTCGATAGCTCATCAATTTATTATTGTTGCGCGGAACGCATCAGGGATCCCGTTGCTGCGGATAATATTATTATCTTGATCCCGTAAATTAACTAAACGGGAGCACCCTCCAGGGCTAGAACAACATTGTCCCTCTCTTGCCTAATTGTCGACTATCGCAATCCTTCATTTACATACATATTACAAACCTAAACAACCAATCTAACCCCTTCCCCACACCGTCCAAAGTGGCCCATCCCTCCGAATCCTGCCACTTCATCCGCATCCATAGCTTGGGACCCGCTTCTGAGTTTATGAACCGCATTCCAATCAGCGGTTCTCGTAAACCCTCGCTCGTGATGGAAAGGGGTTCGGTGATTGCGGTATCACATACCCTTGTCCGTTATTGTCCTTGCCGTCCATTTCTCAACTCGGCACAATACATGGACGCGAGCTTTGGACGCTTCCCGCATCTCATTTGTCGAAGGATGTGGTATCCAACAAGAATCCCTTTTCGAATAACTTTCGTCACCGCGACGAGTCGTCTTGCATATCACGAGTAGGCACTTTCATGATCCAAAACACCCCCCACGCACAATCCCACTCGCACCACATCCTTGAGATCACCACATTCTTGATTGTGAAAAATCTTCTGTTCCGTAATCATAAACCGCTGCAAATTCATACGCCCATAGTTGGTTATTATTTGCTAGCTATTAACCTCTCTCTGGGTCTTCTGTTCCGTGTACAGCAGCATTAAAATGCCTGTGTAGCTTTACGGAAGGTAATGAAGGTATCAATATCAATAAAGTCTCAATTCTGCCAGTCTGTGCATTGATCGAATAATGGCATTTTATGTTTCTATTCCTTTCTATGGTACCTATCTATTTGAATATGATTAACCGGCATCCCAATTTTGGCTTATTGTTTTCAATAATGAACCTTTGAAATCAAGCATGAAAAAAGTAGGTATAACCCTCCTCAAAATTTTATGGCTTGCGTTTCAAAATACGTTGGGTTATAAAATCGGCGTACCTTGAAACGGTCCCCCGTACGCGGCACTTTCCTTAGTCACCATGAACCAAATTTGATGAAATTTGGTTTGTATGCCCCATTTGGGGTTTAGTTGGTCCTCGCAGGTCAGCGTTGCCGTTGGGCCTTGAAGGGGTAACAAATAGGGGTAACACGAAAACTTTCAATAGAAGGGCATGGTTTCTGGGATGTTGCTTCTAGGTGGACCCCCATGAACTACAAAACGCTGGGATCAGTGGTATGACCATTGGGCCTACTCAATGTCTCATGGACCTGTGGCCAGATTTTTATGAAACTTTCAGGAACATTCTTCAAAATACGCGGAGGAATTGCTATCAACTTTTTTAAACTACATGTTCTGCTTCATACATAACAACAAATAATTGAGTATAGATAGAATTCTTGAATCCACCCCATATTTATGAAACTTTAATTACCCGCCCATCTCCTATACTCGATTTAGGGCTTTGCTGGACAAGCGCAAGGTAGGTATTGACCACAGACAACTGGGTTCTACGCAGGAGGGGTAGGTACCTACCTATATACGAAAATAATAAAGCGTTGAGTAATAATTTTCAGCATTTTGCGTACCTATGTCTATATCTAGGCTAATGCAGCTCAGTCCTCAGTCAGGGTCCTGCTAACCCAAATCATGCGAGTGTTTTTCTGTGATAGTATTTCAGTCAAAGGGAAAAAGGGAATTTCCTTTGTAGAAGAATTTGTTTGAAGAAGTAAGAGGTTCACGATGAATCGTACCTTATACTTGGCTACTTATATTAACAAGAAAATTTATTTCTTGCGTACATTACCTTATACTAGGCGTACGTACATCACCAGGAAAAATATTTTTCCACTGCAATTAACGAAACACTTTGTTGGGGTACACATTCATGAACCCATCAGAAAGCCAGTCTTGTGGACACAAAGCCCAGTTGTTTCAGAGCAAATCCTTCAAAAAATCTTACATTCGGATTTTTAATTAATAGGTATTAGAGGGATGAACCCGTACCCTCACTCGAAATGTATTCTCATTTTCGTAACTTGTGTGGAGTATAGCTATGGACTTTTCAAGGGTTTAATCTGTGATCGTTGTTTCCCAGAGAATCGACACAACATGTTAAACTGGGTTTCAAGTCAGACGTGTACCTACGTGTTATACTACACAGTCTTACTTTGTTATAGTAGGTTGGTGCCTGAAGCAATCAATGGCTGTTCTATCAGTCTATAAACCCCTTGCGATGTTCGCCGTTCGACTGAGCAGTCCTTCAGACTAGGACATAATTATCATGCCGGGAGCGTGAGGGCTTAGCTTGAGCCGCCCGGGGGCCCATTGCGGTGGATTATGGGAACCATATCGGTCCCAGCTGCAGCGCCCGCATCTCATCCATCACCTGATAAACTGAGAGTATTATTCCTCGAGATCGTCCTTCACTTCAGTTCTACATAAGTGAGTTATATGCTGGACCGCTTGGGATTATATAAAATTTACGCGAAACTCATTGGAAAACGGGTTGAATTATGATAAATTCGGAGTCCTACGGTGGTTTCGGACTAAAACCGCGTTGGTCTCTATCAAAATTAACTGAAATATCCAAAGGAGTGATTTTCCAAAATGGAGGATAAATGGAAAAATATTTGAAAAAAAAGAAAATGTTTTTTCTGTTTTCTGTATCTCTATGGATGAGCCTAATGGAACCCCCTGCCTCTAGCATTCCAAACGGGACAAAATCTAGTTTATACTACTAGTGAAGGTGTGCTTTTAATTGAAAGTTAAGAAATCCATCCCCTACCATTTTTCCAGACCATTTTGATCTAAAAGGAACATAAGAAATATGTATCTATCCTAAACCAAATTGATTAAAGACACTTTTTCAGAAGGGTACAATAAACATCCGAACTGCAACCTGGTAATGGATTTCCAGATTCAGAGATTGACATCAGGTCCTATAGAATGTAGGTAGGTGATTTACCTTTCGTTTCGTGGAGAAGATATGTTTTGCTGTCCACGGAGCGTACGCACTGCTTATGTTATCAGGCTGATATAAAAACTTAAGCACGCGTGTCACGTTTTAGTAATATTATTACCATTGTTCCATCTTACTAAATAAATGGGACGATATGGGCTCACACGTTTTCTTTTATTTTCTTAAGAAAAGATCTCGGCGGGTGCATTTCGAAAAGGTGCTATATGAGAGGTATCCGATGATCGAAAATGGGCGATAAAACAGTGAAAAAAAGCGAAATGACGTCAAAGGTAAAGGCCCTCACTCCCGCGCGTGGGGGGAACCCTCAGTGCCATCCTGTTATGGCGTCATTTAGTTATCTTTCTATCCTTTTGTTGCCCAAGCTACACAGAGTTATGAGATGAAAACTGTCAGTTGGGGGGTTTTCAAGGGCCAAATCCGATTCTTAGATCAAAAATAAAAAACGCTGCAAATCCCTGCACAACGGTTTATTATTTTGTACAGAATACCCTCCTGTTACAGATCACAGCTCTCTGTATAGATAACCCTTCTATATAACATATGTACTATTCTACACCCTCCGTAGGTTAGTACCTACCTAACCCCGTACACGTTACTACGTACCTACCTAACCCGTTGTGTAATAATTTACCTGTATAGGTTCTCCTTCTACGGAGATAGAATAATGAACCGTTGTGTAATAATTTGCCCATAAATAATACTTCAACGGTTGTTCAAGTTGGAAAAGGTACCTATCAACAAAATCCAGCACCTTCTTGGTAGATGAACCGTTGTGTAATAATTTACTGTTGTTTAATAATTTACCGTGGTGTAATAATTTACCGCTCTGTAATGATTTACCGTTGTGTAATAATTTGCCGTTGTGTAATAATTTACCATTGTGTAATAATTTACCCATCAATAATACTTTAACTTTTGTTCAAGTTTCAGAAGTACCTACCAACAAAATCCAATAGTCCATCACTTGACAAATGAAATAATATCGCAGAACAAACAACTCGACTTCATACAGCCATCCTTGATTATAATCAGATGCTCCGTAGTTATGATATCCGGGCCGGATTTATACCGTTTGATTCACGACTGTGTTGACGAAGCTTTTTGGTGCACACGAACGGCTGGACGTACGATGCTCCGGGTGGTCTCAAAAAATTGTTTAGCTCAAGACAAATTTAATAACGTAAAAAAAACCATCGGGAAAACTATCGGAAGTTTTCGAGCTACGGCGTTCTGAAAATTTCAGCCCCTATTTTGAACCCCTTAGAGATGACTGACAGTAACGTCGAGCTTCGAGGACCAACTAGACCCCGAACGGAACCTATAACCCGAATTTCATCAATTTTGTTTCATGGTAACTAAGAAACCATCAAATTTTGAGTGGTTGGGGGGGGGGGGGGGGAGCTCTTTTTTTCATGCTCGATTCCAATGGTTCATTATTGAAAATAATAAACCAAAACATACTTGGACACCTACCTATCATGATCCTATCAATGATTAAATTCCCTCAGCATAAAGTTAGTATAACCTACGTTTCAACTTGATGGATACATCGCTAGCCCTTATTTCCTTACTACTACTGCAAAAAATTGTTGTAATGGAATTTCCTCTTTGAATAACCTCTCCATTAACAGAGAATGACAATGTATGTTCATGCTTAGCACTATGCAGAACATTGGAGTGATTGTACATGAATGGCTCGGCCCTGAATTGAGTCGGGGAATATTGATAATTTAGCCCTATGTTGCCATTGTGTAATAGGTAGGTACGAATTGGTGGTTCTATAACAGGAGTGAGGCTGGAGTCGAGGATAAGGTAGTGACATATCACGAGGCGCGACAGATTTGACGTGCGTGAATGGATTAGCGCTACCACATTGTAATCCAACAAGGCCTCGTGTTACAAGTGAGTAATTCCCACGCTACCCTCCTAATTTGCTTCGGAGGATACGCTTTTGATGAAGTGGAAAAGCGGAGATTCCGGGATCTCCGTGTGCGGGAAGGAGGTTGGTACGAGACTGAGGGGGTCGATCGGTATGGGAGAGCACGGATAGGGGCGAATGAAAATTACTTGAGGGATGGAAGGGCGTGAAATCCAGCGTCAGCGGCAGAGCTGTTCGCGTCCGGTTTCAATTCATCGACCGGACGGGCAGGGCGATGCTGGGGAAGTTGTGGAGTTCTCGCAAGTGATCATCCGCCTTGGGATCGTGTGTCAACTCGTCGACGCTTTAGCTCACAAGACACCGCTTTCATTGGCGCTCCCAAGGAGCCGAGTTCTGTCGGCACCGAAGACAACGGCGCATTGAACATAAAACAGAGTTGGCGACGCCACAAATGAAGGCCAACACCAAGAACATAAACATAACTGCTAGGTATTTTAACCATCGAAATGTAAGTTATTCCGTAATCAGCTGTTCCCTGTCAATGATTTCAGGACTGGAGTTATGTATACCTACCGTATGATTCACACTCATGTTGAAGAAGCTTTTCGGAAAACTTCACGGCTTTCCTGTGAACGAAAGGCTGGCCCAAAAACGCCATAAGTTCAACCCCCTCCTCAAAATTGGGTGGCATTGTACGTAAAGGAAAACGTGGACGGTAGATTTCGGTAAAAAATAATACAAACATTTCATGTAATGCTCCCCTTTCCATTACAATGTAATAGGAATCAAAAGTTCAAAATAACGTCAAAATATCGAATAAATAATAGACGTATCTCCGTGCAAGTGAAAGTACTTATGAAAAAAACAGAAAACTTTGCCAGTAATCACACAACGGTTTCAACGCGGGACATGCAACGGAAACAACGTCACGAAAATATTTCTGATGATTTTCGCTTACAACCGATTCGTTGCTACGGAACTTTATCTTCGCCAGTTATCATCGTACAAAACTCGTTCACCACTCGTTGGATAGCTCTCGATTTACCTTAACCATACTACGTTAACCACTGCGGACTGCGTGGCCAACAAGCTGCAGTATGAGCGTGATTGTTTAAATGAATGTTTACGTACATAATACAGTGGAGTCCGGCTAATCCGAACTAATTGGGACTGAAGGCTGTTCGGACTAGGTGATAGTTCTGCGACAATTAAGTACGAAGTACTTGTTTTTAAATTGAAACGTGATTCTTTGTCATTTGTGACCGCCCAAGGACAGAGTTTACCATTCGTTGGAAATCTTGACCAAAACAATTAAGTACGAAGTACTTGGTGTGGGTGCGGGAGGGGGCGCTAAGACATAAAATGTCCCTCGTGGTTGCATACTTGTACGGAAGCTGTACCCACCGTTTGTGTTTCATCAGCGTTTTCAATAAAGAACCTCTAGGATTCGTGCATGAGGAAAAAACCTCAAAATTTTTTTAATTGCCACAGATACTATCTCATCCAAAAATAATGTCGGAAATTGTGTTTTTTAACATTTACCATTGCTCGGCAATTGAATAAATCCAGTGAAGTTTACTAAGATAGGGAAAGGTGGTTTATGACGCAGTAGCAATTTTGAATAGAACAATGTTTGAGAGTTTACACCCGTTTTTCACCCATAACACCGTTGGGTATATTACGATCGGGCTGCAAAGTTTTGGGATACTACTAGGGCCCAAATGGAGCTTGTGTGCTGAAGAAAAAATTTGTTCAATTTCAATCCTACCTATTTTTTTAGCCTAGGTAACGTTCAAAAATAGAAACCGACTTCATCACGTGATTCAGCGTTCGAAAATGTTCAGCGTCAATGTTCAGTGCTCAATGTTCAATGCTCAATGTTCGGTGTTCGATTTTTCTGTGTAGATACCTCTTCTGCATAGATCACTAAATTCCTATTTTAGCTTAAATCCCTGATTTAGTAGTCCAACTAGTCTCCATATGGTAGGTACTTAACAATCAAATATCATTAAATTTGATTCATGTTAGCTAAGGAAAATACCACGTAGCGGACGGACACAACTTTAAGAAAAATTCAGATGGTTTAATTTCGGATTCTATTCAACTACTTACTTACCTTAAACCGCAAATCATCAAATAATAAATTATGAGGGGATTTAATTTTTTTTCCCCTTATTTTCTCCCGTCGAGCTCGATTCTCAAGGTTCATTATTCAAAATAATTAAACCAAAATGATCGGGTGAGGGGTCTGTGGGGCCGAAATGACGCGTTAGAGGATTTATGAGGGGGTGGCAAAATTCGCATTTATGTAACACTGCGATTTCCGAAATTTAGAGGGCTTATACCTACTTCGACTCTTGTAGCATTTTTGGTTTGTTATTTTTCCAGTAATGAAATGCTGGAATCGAGCATGAATAACAAATATGACCCCCCTCCTCCCCCCCCCCCCCCCAGATTTGATGGTTTCCGTTTCAAGGTAGGTACGTAGAATCTGAAAATGGAAGAAGAAAATTTCTGTCCGTCCCTGTGCTTAGTTTTTTTTAGTTACCATGAACCAAAATTAATTTAATTCAGTGTGAACGTCCCATTTGGGGTCTAGTTCAAGGTGGTCCGCGAAAGTCTTCTCTAAGGGGTGAAAAATGGGGGTGGAAATTCCCAGGACGCCGTTATCTCGAAAATTTTCGGTGGAAGGGACGTCTTTTGTATGTTTTCAAGTAGATATCAAACTTGTGGATTTTTCGAGACCACCCGGATCATCGTACGTCCGTCCATTCACAGTAAGGCCTTGAAGATTGCTCCAAAAAAGCTTCGTCAACATGATCGTGAATGAAACGATTTACATCCAGTCCAGATATTATCATTATAACTTAAATCACTCGCGGCGGAATAGTGGAAATACATAGCAAAAAACTACAGGATAAAAATATAATAGTCTATTTCCACGTACAATAGCAAAAACTGTAGACCGGGTTCGGTTGTTACACCATCGTCAGTACACTATAGAATGAAACTACTGGAACTTGAGCGCCTATTTATACAAATGGTAGTGCAATCTCATTGGCTGTTGAGGCCAGATATCATTGCTAGGGAACAGCTAATTATAAGGGCTTTATGAAATCAAGCAGGTTGTTCCGTGATATTCTATTTGAAGAATGATGGTTATTTTGGATTTTGTTGATAGGTTTACTTTAGTAAAGTGACCAAATAACATGCATAACAAAAAATAATATTATTATAGAAATCCCGAATATTTATGAAACCATAATTGCCTGGTCGGCTCCAGTGCTCGATTTAGGGTTTTCCTGGGGGAAGAACGAGGGTATCTGGGTATTGACCACAGAAAATAGTAAACTAAGCAGAAGGGGCATCTATACTGAAAATAATATAAACACTTGTGTAATAATTTGCAGCGTTTTTCGTGTGTGGTTGTGTGCGTGCGTGGGTAGGTAGGAACAGGCATCGATCGCAAAAAATCCTGTTGGCTCAGGGTTTTACACCAATAGGAATTCTTTCAGTGATCTTCCCATATGGGTTGCCAGGTATATAGGTAAATAGTAAACCGGTTTGTAACAATTTGATGCTATTCAATTCCATTTTCGGATCCTGCGCATCAAACGCATTCTTCCCATCAAATTTTTAGGGGGTTAATTTTTTTTATGCTTGATTCTAAAGGTTTATAATTGAAAAAATAAATAAATGAACCAATATCATTGTAAGGATATTTCAGGAATCAAAATCTGAAACAAATCTGGTGGGCCGATGGCTTTCCTACAATTTTGAATCGTTGCCTTGTTCATACTCCGGTAGTTGACCGATCAAAAACCTGTAAAAGTCAATTCACAACTTCTTAATACCATTTTAGCGAATTTTCGAAGGAGATCCTGGATTTTTTCGACATAAATTCATTTTTTAAGTACGTTGCACATATTTCTTTCACAACATCCAATACCGCGGGGTCAGCAACCAAGCACTAATTAAGTATACTACTGCCTAGTAGTAATGTACTAATTAACTAGGTGTGCAATTGAATCTAACATTTGTAGCAATTTATTCTGAAGGAACGTGTGAATTTGCTGGAAAAATTAAAGGGAGATAATGAAGTGACCTCGCAACACTCATGAAGATGATAATATAATATATTTATCAAGATATTGGGTTAAATGAAATGAATAACATAAACTTTATACCTACTAGTTATCATTACTCACCAGGTAAGAATTCTTCTGTAGATAATAATAAAATTATTAAACTGTATTCACAAACTTTTAGTTATAATATTATATTTTGTTGATTAGTATAATACGGGAACCAGAACACAGATGAGAAGTTGAGAAGTGAAAAGGCCAGCAGAGTCAGGAGCACGCGCCAAGACGAACGATTTTCCTCTCCACCTCTGGTTAGCTTTTATAATACTACCTGTAGATCACCTTCCTCGCCTATCTTTCAAACCATGGCTTGGACTATGAATTTGATGAACAGTATTATTTCACCGTTCTTTTACATATCCATGATGTGAAAACAGTTTTTGAGTTGAATTTTTTATGCAGCGACCATCCGTACGTGTATGTAAACCTCTTACCATAACTGCAACATGTGTGACCGACATCTCTGCCCCTTAAGATTTTGTAAGTTATGTTTGTACTTTTTCCAACGTTCGTTTGCCTTTGCATTAAAAATAACGGATCTACCTAGATATCCAATTCAGAACTTAGGGAAAGAAAAGTAAGTGAATAAAATTCAATAATTTCATTTTACAGTGATTGTTGATAATGATAAGTGCCAGCATCGCGGGGCATGGTGATTATTGCTGATCTTCGGGTAGTATTATTAAAAGCTAACCAGAAACGGTGAGGAAAATCTTCCGTCTTGGCGCATGCGCACTCGTTAGGAAGCGGCATCATCAATCCTCCAGACTCTCCTGAAAAAACTAAGTCAGCAGAAAAAGTAGCGGTCTTGAACAGATGATTTTCAATATGAGAATGAAGTGGAATGAAGCATTAAATTTAACTGAAGTAACAGCATGAGTGATTCCAAGGAAACTAATCCAGGGTTTTCTTCACAATATTATATCTTCATCTCAAAAGTGAAGAGTTATTGGAGCAAATGATGGAGCCGTTCTGATGGCCCGGTACCAGAGTTAAAGTTTATTAGCAACCTCCAGAGGTAAATAATTAAATTGACCATCAAAAGTTGTTTTCGGTCGACTGAAGGGATAGCTGATAGAGAGTTTGAAAATGGCGAGAGGACGCTCGTATGTACAGTGAAGTGCAGAACCAATTACAGTGGATACGGGGATGGGGGAGTCGAATGAAGAGGACTGGATCGGATGGAAGAGGAGGAGGGGAGATCGTAGGTAGCACGTGCTACTCGTCAGATTTATGAGGTTGAAGCCTCGGTCTCATTAGAGGTACCTACTACCCCTTCCAACGCCAACTACCTTCCAATCGAGGGACTAATATCCGCTAACGAGTGCTACTCCACTATTCCATTATTATACGATGTTTTGCCCTTCCTTATTACCGTTTGAACATAATTTCGAACTTCGGTTTCCATGGCTCATCGCACATAAGTGCAACCCCCGCCCAAATAGAAATCTACAGTAACACTTGTGTAGTTGCGTATAGTTGGGGTGCATTGTAAAGGGCCAATCAAAATGCTGTACATACACATATAGCAATGTCCATTCCACCTTAAAACTCAGTGATCCCACTGGCAAACACTGTTTTAAACAAAACAAAAAACGCTGCAAAGTCCTTGTCACATGGGTTTATTATTCTATTGGACATACCTACAGAAATGTTGGCTGTTCATTTATTGTTTCTTTCATGCGTAATAATCGAAATAGGTATTTCTGATGGTTTCCATTAATTTTGGCCCCTAAAACACAAATTAGGTACGCTCCCTCTTTTTTTTAAAACTATCTTTGATCATTGTTAGTGCCATTTAATCGTCTTGATCCACGTGTTGACACTTTTTCCAGTGTTATTATACAAACTGATGGTGATTTCAGACGATTTCCCAGGATTTTCACTCATAAAAATCAATTTTGGGAGCTGAACATTTAGTAGAACTCAATTTTCCACTCTTTGGTCAAAATCGACTTCATATTCGGTCTTCCCGTCCCCAAAAACATGGAAAACGATATCTCAGAAGCTCATATTACCAACACGTTGCTAAACCGCAAAAAGTACCTATTTTTACACAAATTTTCACTCATACACCCCTGGGGATATTCCGATCGGGCTGAAAAATTTCGGGACACAACTAGGGCCTAAATGAAACATGTGTGCGAAAGAACGACTTTTTTAGACCGAAAATGAAGCCTGTACACGTGATACGGCGTACGGCGGACGGACATTGCATTTTTTGAATCTACGCACCTTGAAACGGAAAAGAAAAAATTTTGAGGGGGTTTTTATAAAAATAGGTGTATTATTCACAAAATAATAAACCAAAAGACGGATGAGAATTATGCACCTTCTTGGAAAATTCATTAATTTTTATTGTATTTACTAATAACTAGAATGTCAGACTCCTACCTGCTATCGTGCCTTACTGGTCTGGTGTAATCTAAATGGCGTGGCTACCCTTCTAAATTTAAGTTGAAACTTAATGCTACCATTGATCCTTTTTCCGAACTTGAATGAAGGATAGGTTCAAAAATCATAAATCCACCTCACTAAGATAACTTAAGAGATCCTTTTTCCGAACTTGATCCTTTTAACATGGAACATGTTTTTACGGGAGTAAACCGGGCTGGAGAGCGTCCCGTGCTTGTCTGCGCAAACACTCGGCCCCTCCCCGTCGCTAGGGATGTGGCGTTCAGCACTGAACGGATCCGAACTGAACGGATCTTTCAGTTGAACGTATCCCAACTGAACGGGTTCCCAAAGAGTTGCCGTTCACCAGTTCATGAACTCCCTCTTGTGACGTCCTTACTCCTCCTCCTCGTACCTTCCTCCGATCCCACTCCTTCTCCTTGTCACCACCCGTTCTCAACTCCTTTACCGTTCCCCTCGCCACTCCTCTCTTTCTGCCCTTCCCTTCAACCCTTACCGTTCTTTCACCCTCCCCTTATCCCTTGAGCTGAGAGTTGACTGACCAGTTCATCAACTCCACGGAATAACAGAATCAACTTCAACTCCTTCCGTTCCCTTCTTCGCTCTTCACGTTCTCTTCACCCCTCCCTACACCCCTTACCGTTCACATCACCCACCCTTCACCGCTCACCGTTCACATCTCCCCTTCTTCTGAACGGGGATTCTACCTGAACAGGCTTTGGAGGGTCAAACTTGAGAGTGAAGAACTGAAGAACGGTGAACGGATCCCAAAGAACTGATCCCAGAAAAGAGTGAACTGGTGGGAGTTAACTCCCGGAATTGAACGGATCTTACACATCCCTACCCGTCGCCCGCATAGTTCTCCCTCTACCCCTCTCCTGCCACCAAACTCCGAGGAGAGCATGGCGAGACCACGAGACGTTCGGGATCACGTGTGAGCACTCCCGTTTTCCTTCTCCAATACCCATACCCACCATCTAGGCATACCCGTTCACAGCTAACTCCGCTTTTTGCTTGCCCGCACCCCTCATCTTTTACCGCCGCACTTCAACTTTTCACCCCTTCCCAACAAAGCTATCTACCTATTGTCTCTTAGTTCACTGCCAACAATTATAGTCCGATCTAAGGGTGCTCAAAGTCGAACTCAATGCTAAGTTCTGCAACTACTATTGAATGTCGAAAATTAGACTCGCGATGATTTGAAGATCCTGAAGATTTGAACATTTTTTAAGCTCATAACGAAGGGTAGATGCGGTGAGTTAGTGGAAATCCATTTTCAAAAACGACATGTATCAGAAGAAATAGTCTTTATTTCCACGAGAATTACTTACACTTGTAGACCGGTTTCGGATGTTAAACCATTATTAATACAACATACATCATTTTGTGTCAGTATGTTGTATTGATTGTATTGTTTAACATCCGAAACCGGTCTACAAGTGTAAGTAATTCTCGTGGAAATAAAGACTAGTTCTTCTGATACATCTCGTTTTTTTAAGCTCCCTTCAAATATCACGGTAATTTACAAAAAAAAATCCTTCTAAAATCTAACTCATGCTCTACAGATCTTGCATGAACCCTTTTCCAAATCAAATGAATCGTTTTCCAAAGCAAATGAATCCTTTTGCCAAATTAAGCCAAATGCGAGGAAACTAAAAAAATTATCAGTTCTAGTCTTGAGAAACAGTGCAACAGTTAGAGGAAAACTCACTAGGTATACTATAATATACAAAATAAATACAAAATAGAATCGATGTTTTGAAAGATAAACTGTCACAACAACAATATTGACACATAAATCCAGTATTGGTATTTGACTCGAAAATATTGTAAAAACTATATTTCGCCTACCTTCCAAAAAACTTTTCAGTGTAAACAACGCTATGAATGATTAACAGAGCCCTTCACAATATGGCACTTATTTTTGTGAAATAGGGCCCTAAAAATATGGCAATATGGCACTTATTTTTGCCCAAATATGGCACTTATTTATCTCAATATGGCACTTATTTTTCAACCCTCTCCGACCACCCAGCTATTCTGAGACGATAATATCACAACATACAAGTTATTTATGATAAATAATTTATTTTATTTACAAAGCTTTATACAAATAATTTATTATTATTATTATTATTAAATAACAACATCAGGTGTGCTGCAACGCTTTCCATTGAAAATCCCAGCCGTCGATCACTCAGAAGGTATTTCATTTTGAGAAAGTCCTCTCCACATCAGGTGATGTTGCCGGGGCGTATTTCATAGAGAGGACATCAGCAGGTTCCCAGCCTTCCTTCAGAGTGGCTTCCTCACCAGACAGAGTGGCGATCCTTGGAAGTACCCCATTCCAAAAGGGTTAGAGGCATTAGTAATAATCCCTCTACACTAATGGCCTCAGGGTTCGAGAAACCTCATGTCATTCAGAAATTTTCACTTCAAATTTTTTTAAAATTTTTTTGAAGGAGTTTGGCGAAAAAAGGCAAAACATGGCACAAACATGGCATTTCCCCAAAAATCGGCCGAATATGGCATTTTACGGAGAAATCGGCAGAATATGGCATTTTTGTATGGCGCCATGGCAATATGGCATTTGAAGGGCTCTGATGATTAACAAACTGGAGTGCGGGTGGGAAAACGGGAGTGCTCACACGTGATCCCGAACGTCTCGTTGGCGAGACCCCACTCCGCCGAAAACTGCCAAGGGGGTTCTACCTACCCGAAAAACGCCGAAAGCAGCTGACGACGTGTATTACATTACATTGTGTTAGCTCGCTCGCCCAAGGCTTGGAAATCCCACGAAGTTTTTTTGCTTCCTCACTGCCGAAGGCAGGGAAGCCGTGGATTCGTGATTGAGTAAAAAAAAGTTCATGCCCTCCAAAATGAAAATTTCCACTACCATTTTCAATTTCAGACATCGAGGAACATATTTGGTTCCGTGTCTGTCTGTCTGTCTGTGGTAATTCCTTGCAACACCCATAACTACCCGAAATAAAGGTCGAAGTGGGCTGCAACTTTGGGGGTAGGTACGGGTTGACTCACAGATGGTCCCGTACCAAAATCATTGAAAAAGTACTTTAACTTTCGTCTGTGCATGCGTAAACGTGAAATAATTGGAACACCCATAAGTACCCTAAATATCGTTGAAACTTGGAGGGTCGGTCAGGAATAATACTTTGGTAGTTCCAAATCGATTTCATTGGAATCCTAACTTTGATCTACGCATGCGCGACGTGGAATGTTGACCATTTCCTTGTAACGCTTCTAACTACGCGATAAATAGTCGCAGAGAGCTGAAATTCTGAGAAATACGCGGGTTGGATCGCAGATGGTCCCGTTTCAAAATCATGAAAATCGTTTAGTCTGCGCATGCGCATACGTGAAATTCTTGGAGTGCCCATAAACTACCTTAATTATCGTTGAAATGAGTTCACATTTGGAGGGTCGATCAGTATAGTACTTTGATGGTTCCATTATGAACTTCATTGGAATGTTACTGTAATTTCCCTCTGCGCATGCGCAAACATGAAATGTTGACCGTTTCCTTATAACGCTTCTAACTACGCGAAAAATAGTCGTAGAGAAATGAAATTTTGAGGGTACACGCGGGTTGGATCGCAGATGGTCCCGTATCATAACGAACCTACCCAGCTAGTCTATACGTTCATGTGATTCAAGTGAGGAAGGCAGTGCCTACTCGAATTGGCAGACGTTTTTCTACATATCTCCATATTATCCACTGTTATCATGTACCTGTTCGAAAAGCATGTTCCATGTTTCCTTGCTTTGATCCTTGATCTAAACTGTTATAATCCGGGGGTCTGGGGGTTTCCCCCAGATTTCATTCGACAATAAACGTACCGTCATGAACACAAACCACTGGCGGCTAGACGCCCCCTACCGCGACGATTTTTTTCAGAACTTGATCCTTTTTTCTGAACTTCACTCTTTTTCCGAACTTGAGTGAAGCTTACATAGGTTCAAAAATCATAAATCCACCTCAGCACGATAAACTTAGGAGGCAGAGGGATTTTGGATGGTGATGTTTATTGAGAGTACCTAGTGCCATATTTTCACCAAATTTCTGTAGGTCTGAGACTCGAGCGTGTCATGAAAAAATACCAGAGTCATATGTATAGTAGTGAAGAATTTATGAAGAGTCAAATTTAGAAAATAAGGTCGTGAGACACGTGGGGGAGACAGAGGTTTCACCTTTAACATTTAAAATTTAGGCACGAACAAGCATGTATCGTCCTGAATTACTGAACATCAACCAGACTCTTCCTAGTTGCGATTCGTAACGATTTTCATACGAAAAATTCATCCCATGGAGACATGATTGTGCCAAGTTTGGGAGAATGACCCATTAAACAACATTCCCATGTAGTTCCTCAATCATACATCAACCGACGACATCAACTCACGTCGTTAGTTGAACTTTATAAGAACTACCAAGGAGGGACTTGAAGGGATGGGCTTGGTACATAGAATCAGTTTTTGGGACGAGATAAATGATACGTCCACACTGATATACCATCCTCGACCAGAGCAGCTCGGTTCAAGCTCGACGAAATCAGTCGGGCCAAATTGGAAGACCCCTCGCGTCAAATCAAGTCCCCTTGGTAGAAATTGCGTGTGAAGAGAGCCGCCCGGGAGGGCGAGGCTCTGGTGCGTTGTGAGATAGAGACGTGACGGTGGTAGGCGGGGGAAACTAAAGGTTCTTAGTGTGGTGCTGGTGTGTGTGTGTTTAGGGGGGGGGGGGGGGTGTAAAGCCTCTTAGAGCATCGGCGTGAGCTGGTAGAGATGACGAGGGTTCTGACGGAGATGGAAAGAACTGGCAGAGGGCCCTAGAGAAGGTTTTCGAATGCTCCGCATCCAGAAGAGATGCCAAGGGGTTGAGGGGTATTGACACCCCTCTGCCTCAACTTCCTTTTCAAAACTGCTAATCCCTCCTTTATTTTTGCCTCATCACTCTCTCCACTCAGCCCCAATCGACGAATCCCTCTATTTCGCTCTCACGGTGAAATATACACAGGTAACTACTATTTGAACACTTCTATACAGTATCTCCTGAAAGGACACATCATTTTTATTCAGGTTAATATTCTAGGTTCGAGTAAAGCAGATACCAACAAAGATCTTATCATAGAGCTGTCCACATTCCATTTCGAACCACACTGTTCGAACCCCTAACCTAGTTATTTTTTGGTTTATTATTTTCAATAATGAACCATTGGTATCGAGCAAGAAAAAAAAATTCTTCCCCCCCTCAAAATTTGATGGTTCACGTTTCAAGATACGTAGAATCCAAAACTGGAATAAAAATATTTCTGTCTGTCCGCCGTACGCCGTACGGGCCACTTTTCTTAGGTTACCATGAAAGAAAATTGATGAAATTCGGGTTATAGGTTCCGTTCGGGGTCTAGTTGGTCCTCGAAGCTCGACGTTACTGTCAGTCAGCTCTAAGGGGTTCAAAATAGGGGTTGAAATCTTCAGAACGCCGTATCTCGAAAACTTTCGATTGAAGGGTAAGGTTTTTTTACGATATTAAATTTGTCTTGAGCTAAACAATTTTTTGAGGCCACCCGGAGCACTGTACGTCCAGCCGTTCGTGTGCACCAAAAAGCTTCGTCAACACGATCGTGAATCAAACGGTATAACTCCGGCCCCGATATCACGGAGCATCTGATTATAATCAAGGATGGCTGTATGAAGTCGAGTTGTTTGTTCTGCGATATTATTTCATTTGACAAGTGATGGACTATTGGATTTTGTTGGTAGGTACTTCTGAAACTTGAACAAACGTTGAAGTATTATTGATGGGTAAATTATTAAACAATGGCAAGTTATTACACAACGGTGAATTATTACACAACGGCTCATCTACCCAGAAGGGGCTGGATTTTGTTGATAGGGACTTTTGCAACTTGAACAACCGTTGAAGTATTATTGATGGGTAAATTATTACACAATGGCAAATTATTACACAACGGTAAATTATTACACAACGGCTCATCTACCCAGAAGGGGCTGGATTTTGTTGATAGGTACTTTTGCAACTTGAACAACCGTTGAAGTATTATTGATGGGTAAATTATTACACAATGGCAAATTATTACACAACGGCAAATTATTACACAACGCTAAATTATTACAAAACGGTAAATTATTACACCACGGTAAATAATTACACAACGTTAAATTATTGCACAACGGCTCATCTACCAAGAAGGGCCCGGATTTTGTTGATAGATACTTTTGCAACTTGAACAACCGTTGAAGTATTATGATGGGCAAATTATTACACAACGGTTTCCCAATGTAATTCCTTATTTCGTAAAGGAATTGCATTTACTAAAAAAACACAAAAAAACTAGGTTAGGTGTAAAGAAACCCGAGTATTATTGTGGGACAGTTCCTTGCGAAAATAGTACCTACCTGCATTGCATACTTCTTGACTGATGAGCGGTCCTTTCAGCTCCAATCGGATTATCTGAGAGCCTCTCGTATTCATCATGGGGCCATTTCCTTACTCTCGCACTCGGGTTTTCCATAACGAAATGAATAGGTATCATGATTCAGAGTTCGTGGATTAATAAAAACTTGATATAGTTATTTTATTCTTGAAAATCAAAACAAGCAATTCAGTCAAAATTCGAGTCAGCCTAGATTATTTCAGCAACCCGTTCCAGTTTCAAAAGTTAAGTATCACGGTTAGGTTCAGTATCTCTTCAGTTGGCTAGCGGCGGTCGGTTTATCACATAACCTCACACCCAGGAGCTTTTAAATTATCTGTAAAATCAAAGTGGTTAGTATGTATCATTATACATAATTATTACATTAGGAATTTATTCGTCGTTTGTTTCTTACTCGCTTCAATTGTAACGGTAATGGCATTGTTAAAATTGGGTTTCTCGGTAAGTAATCGAGGTAGGTAATTAAAGCATTGGTTGCGCTGGCCTGAACGTTAATCAAGACACAGTCGTTTATGAATTCAAAATAAATTGTCATTGTTCGCCTTATGGATATTGCCATTAATTTATCAATCATTTCGCTATTTCATATCCGATTATAATACCGTTACAATTTTTATTTAGCATTATGGTTAACTTACTAATGTTACGTGGAAATTCAGTTAGGGACAACTTACTTGTCCCTTTCCGTTTCGATTCATCAGATTTAGATGAACCTTCATTCAGTATCCAGTCTCTATATAGGGCTAGTTCCTTATTCCAGAAACCTAAACGAAAACATTTTGTTGAATGAAACTCAATGAAAACATTTTGTTGAATGAAATTGGAATGAAACGGCCATTGCTCAATTGTATCAGTTAAACAAGGTAGTTAGTAAAGTTGTGTGCGCTGTCCCTACACTTCCGTGTTTAGGCTAGTCACCAAGAGAATACGTCATCGAGGGAAGAGTAGGGTAGCTTCTGTACTTCTATTTCGGTGGAATACTTCAGAAGGTAGACGGTTCGTACTTATTTGTCTAATTCGACCGACAGAACTGGAAGTCCATAGAACCATAACTGTTGGATCGACCCTGGTTGAGGAGAACCAATGGCAATGGGAGGAAAATCACCTGATACAAATTTGACAGATTTTGCTGAATTTGAAGAAACTCAGTAAACGCACTAACGAATCCAATGGCAACAGACCTATAAGCCTGGTTCCTCTATTTTCGAAAATCATTGAGTGGCTCTTCCTCCCAACTTTGCTCACTCAAATCAACCCACTACCTAATAATGTTATAATATTTCGACGGGTTTTTGGGAACTTCGCTCGAGTCCACAGCAACTCAACTGAGTGGTAGACAACGAGTGACTAGAAGAAATTCTGTCTGGGCATGCTGTATTGACACCCTCTTGCCTTTTCACACGAGAAAACATAATATACAAATTACAGATAAGCTAACATTACCTTACGTTCAACTAAGTTGTTTTCTAGTGGTGAAAGGAGGATGTGAATGGGGATCCGAAAGTTACGAGCAGTGATGGCGTATTAGTAAGAGCAATAGAGTAGGTGCCTGTAATATAATATTGCGTGTTCTGTTGTGCCATTTCAATTTTTTGTAAACACAATTTTTCATGTGTTTTAATTAGAAATGTCAGAGCCTGAAGAAGGAAGCAAAGTTCCTCCCAAAAGTGCTCGTGCAGAAATATGACTACCTTATAAACTTCTTTCCTCAACAAAACAACCACAGGTGTCGAACGCAGGAAATCCCGACAACATTATTTATTAGGTATTCAATTCAAACTCTGTGTGAATTTAAATGAAAGACGTATCATCAACGTAATGGGTACTTACTTGAAACCCAGATAATTGTCAAAATATTTTTAACCATCCCAATCCGACTTACAAATCTAAGATTAAGGTGCCTATTTTTGTGGTTAGAAAAATCATAGTTAATGAAAACCAATAAAAATCATACCATTTATTTCCTCAGTTGATGGCCCAGTACCACCCAAATCAGATGGCAGTATTTCCAGTGGCATTAACTTTTCGATTTTTGTTGAGTCAGCGAGAAAGTGTGCCTGAAAATGTGATGTTCTCGTAAGCTATCATCTTCTACAGTTTTGAGTACGACTTTGACAGAGGGAAAGCATTGCCACTTCTACAATGAATTAAGTTCATTCACTGAAGCGAATACAGATTGTTTGTCATGACCATGACCAAAATTATTTGAGCTATACCTTAGCTATACACTACTATTCCATTCAATTTATATAAGAGTATCAAAAGTTACGGCTGTTTTTCATTCACCTGGTAGGTACTAACCAAATTTTTACAAAACAAGTAATACCGCACAACAAGTAATAATAGGAGAAATCGTAGTACAGTGGTACAAATAAATAATATGAGTTTCAAAGTGGTGACTTGTGCCATCCTCTTGGTTTGGTGGCCAGAGATCCTTTCAGGGATTTCACTCGCTTTCTGATGCGTACTGGAACAGTGTGGGCTGCTCTCGATACATTTTTTCTTCCGATGGATACGGAATCGCTTGGGGAAGCCTAATCGATATCCCTTCTTAACCGGTGATAATCTCGCTGGTCTAGGAGGGGGACTCTCGAGGGTCCACCCCCACTGTTACACTCTGTCACTCTTCACCATACTCCATCCACTTTTTGTGGACTGACCAGAAGGACAAGCCCAAAGGTTTCCCAGAAGGATTCCTTTACTAACAACCTGTCCCTTTGATAATACATACATCTATTGGCTTCCCCACCCTTTTTCCACCCTTTAGAGTGTCAGTATTATTAAAATATACTGCGCTCATTAGAAGGCGATTGATGCCATGTCCCAGTTGACAAGTCCCTACAGTTGTTCCATCCCAACGATGGAGGCTGATCAGCCAGATGAGTACAATTCACTGGACAACAACCTCTGACAACATTTTTTCTCCGCCAGTACTCGTAGGTAGGAGCTTTGTTCTCCACCAGTAAAATATTATTGAGGTAGTACCTACCATTACGATGGAGGTTACTCACTTTGAAGTTGTTCAGATGTCTTTTCCTGAACCAGAACTTCATACTATTTTTCATTCCCCCTTTTCCCTCTCATACTTCTGCTACCCAGAAGTATGTCATGTGGGGAGGAGTGTAACAGTGTGGGCTGTTCTCGATACATTTTTTCTTCCGGTGGAGATGGGATCGCTTGGGGAAGCCTAATCGATATCCGTTCTTAACCGGTGATAATCTCGCTGGTATAGGAGGGGGACTCTCGAGGGTCCACCCCCACTGTTACACTCTGTCACAGTACTTACCCTATTAGCGATTTTTCTCTTGAGTAGCGGCATGACCATTGTTTCCAGTAATGTTTTGCAAAATGGCTTCACGTTGATGAATATTAGCTTTTTGACCCGCAACGGATAGACATTCTGAAACACAAATATTATTGCCCACGCTTGCTACCATAGCTTATGATAATAATACCAATATTATAGATAATAATACCAGTATTATAATTAACAGAGGCCTACGGAGGCTGAAAGGCTGGAGATTCCGAAAGAGCGTGATTGCTACTGAAAAATTCCATCCGAAAATTTCCCTGATTCTCCTAAATTCGTCCCTCTGAGTTGATGTTCGGTTAATCATTAGGAGTAACTATCACTAACATCACTAATATCACTAACATTCACATTCTTTTCGTAAAGTACTGTTATTTATAAGAATTCAGGTTCAAATTTTTTCTGTAAAATGACGTTTTCTTTTTCTATGCTCTGCATTACGTCTGGTCTGCCTACAGATTATCTGTTCCATTCCGTGTTCTTTGGATCTACCTATCTGTCCAACGGATTTCTGTGAAAGAATTGATATATCTCTTCTCGTACTTCTGTCAAGGTAAGAAAGTTTCCGTTCCTCCGTGGACAGTCTCGAAAATGCTGTTTTGAAGCGCGAGTTTTACACTAAGTCACTGGAGCTATTGTAGCCATGTACATAAAATTCATGGAACATTCTTCCTTCGAACATGTAAACAACTATGGTGATAGTGTCATCACTCGAACCTTATCTCACTTATTAAACATGTCGAAGCCTACTTTTAGGGTTAGCGATAAGATCCAACTCTTTAATACAGGAGTTAATCTGTCTGAATAGATATAGAACGTTCTACCGAAAATAGGACCCGTCAGGCACAAATGATTCTGGTGTAGATGTCCAAATGATAAGACGGTACGTTAAAACTTCCTCTTCTGAATCACCCTCTTAACAGATAGTTCCCTGGGGTTTTTGTTGAGGTAATAAGCAGTTCATTTTTTTCCCAGCAAGCACTTTCGAGCGAAGCTGACGCCCTTCTTCAAGCTCTGTATATTTATAGAAAAAATAAGACAGGAACATGTAGTGCAGAACAGAAAAAGGTCACCATGAGACTATCATGTTCGTCAGGTTGTTATTTTTTTCTTTTCTTAGTTTAAGCTATCAATTCTATTCGTTGAGACATTGAGCATACCTATTTAACACTTACATAACAACTATAGGGTCCACTCCAGTTCATCTCCGATGAATCACTTGCACATCTCATTCCATAACCTGTACTTTTGGTGCCAGGTCTAGTATGAGTGCAGCCTGTACAATCAACGAACACGTTAGTTAGGTACTAGTTTAAATGATATCGCAATTCTTTCCTTTTCGATTCCCTTGTTTGCATACTTTATCTGTCATGACAGCATGTGATGCTCCACCTTGACTACCCCGTTAGGGTGGGCTTAGTGCATCCAATTGGTTCAGGACTTCACTGACTAGATTGTTGACTAATTTCATAAAGTGCGCAATTCGCTGACTATCACAGTTTCAACACCTAGCAAAATATCAAGAAATTGAAAAATCCCTTCACAACATACCATGAACAGGAAAAACAATACTGATATTACATCCAACTCTTCTGAACTGCTCTTATGAACAACAACAAAAAAAAAAATGAACTGCTGTCTACCTCAACAAAAAACCCAACTACCTAAGCAGGAAACAATGAACACACAAAAAGTTCAGACAAGAGTGGTTATCGACCTTCAAATATCCTACTGAAACATTCCCCGTTATTTCCCATCTAGTTTGAATAATTTGAAGGGTGAAAGTTGTCACCTGGATGCAAAACATCAAGTCTCTCGCTTGAGAGATGGATAGCTTGAGGAAGTGATGAACAGTCACTCCGGCGAAGTCTGCCACGAGGTAGATCCCGCTTTTGAGATCTCGCATCATCGTCAGGTCGTGCAGGATGAGCATCCGACGGATGAGTGCGTTGAAATTGAAAGCTCCAACGTCTGTATTGAGCAGCTTTACAACGTAAACTCGGCACTGGTCAGGGGTGTAGCCATCGCACATGCCGTGTGCTCTGAGGGAGATATCAATTCGGTGAGCGATATATAAAATTAGACAGAATTCCCCATTGTCATGGAAATCTCTTCATTTTGGTGAATCATACTGTAATAAATTCTATTGTCAAACACCCGCTATAGATGCTGTTTAGCTGTAACGCAGCTTCCAATGTATTTTGGTTTATTATTTTCAATAATGAACCATTGGAATCGAGCATGAAAAAAAAAAACGCTGCAAATCCCTGCACAACGGTTTATTATTTTGTATAGAATACCCTTCCGTTACAGATCACAGCTCTATGTATAGATAACCCGTCTATATAATATGATATGTACTATTCTATACATATTATGTAGATCGCAGACCCTCCTTAGGTTAGTACCAAACCACGTACTCGTTACTAGGTACCTACCTAAATCACGAGTTAAATGTTGCTAAAATAATTCTGCCGATGACAAACAGTACCTAACAAAAAGAAACACACATAATGAAGTTCTGAAAAGAAATTGTTGATGAGGAGTGAAAAAAGTTGCGAAAGTACCTACCAACAAACTCCAGCCCCTTCTACGTAGATGGTATAATGAACCGTTGTGCAGTAATTTACCGTTGAGTAATGATTTACCGTAGTAATAATTTACCCATCAATAATACTTCAACGTTTGTTCAAGTTTCACTACCTACCAACAAACTCCAAAAGAGCCATCATTTTTCAAATGAAATAATATCACAGAACAACCAACTCGACTTCATACTCCGCCTATATAATCAGGTGATCCCTAGCAATGATTTCATCTCCGCCAAACTTCCTATTGTGGGCGCGTCTCTGGTTACGAGATTTGGTTTGAATTGTATACAATTTTGGTTTATTATTTTCAATAATGAACCATTGGAATCGAGCATGAAAAAAAAAATTCTTACCCCCCCTCAAAATTTGATGGTTTACGTTTCAAGGTATGTAGAATCCAAAACTGCAATAAAAATATTTCTGTCTGTCCGCCGTACGCCGTACGCCGTACGGGCCACTTTTCTTAGTTACCATGAAAAAAAATTGATGAAATTCGGGTTATAGGTTCCGTTCGGCGTCTAGTTGGTCCTCGAAGCTCGACGTTACTGTGAGTCATCTCTAAGGGGTTCAAAATAGGGGTTGAAATTTTCAAAACGCCTATACCATTTTTTTACGTAAATATTTTTACGGTTTTAAATAGTTCTTGAACTTGCGAGTTTTTTAAGACCATCCGGAGCATCGTACGTCCAGCCGTTCGTTCACAGTAAGGCCCCGAAGTTTGCACCGAAAGGCATTTTCGACTCCAGTGTGAATGAAATTGTATACAATTCAAACAATCTCGTAACCAGAGACGCGCCCACAATAGGAATTTGTGAATACGGCCAATCATTGGTAGGGATCACCTGATTATATTGGCGGAGTATGAAGTCGAGTTGGTTGTTCTGTGATATTATTTCGCTTGAAAAATGATGGCTCTTTTGGAGTTTGTTGGTAGGTAGTGAAACTTGAACAAACGTTGAAGTATTATTGATGGGTAAATTATTACTACGGTAAATCATTACTCAACGGTAAATTATTACACAACGGTTCATTATACCATCTACGTAGAAGGGGCTGGAGTTTGTTGGTAGGTACTTTTGCAACTTTTTTCACTCCTCATCAACAATTTCTTTTCAGAACTTCATTATGTGTGTTTCTTTTTGTTAGGTGCTGTTTTTCATCGGCAGAATTATTTTAGCAACATTTAACTCGTGATTTAGGTAGGTACCTAGTAACGAGTACGGGGTTAGGTACTAACCTACGGAGGGTCTGCGATCTACATAATATGTATAGAATAGTACATATCATATTATATAGACGGGTTATCTATACATAGAGCTGCGATCTGTAACAGAAGGGTATTCTATACAAAATAATAAACCGTTGTGCAGGGATTTGCAGCGTTTTTGACCTTGAAATTGGATTTTGCTTCATCAAAGCCCCCAAGCCAATTTTCAGTACCGAATTCCTTCAAGTCATGGCATATCATGATTATGTGGAAATGATCCAAAAGCACTTTTAGGATTTTCCTTTTTACTTCCTCACTATTTTTTGAATGTGGAGAACACTCATAACTTCGGATATGAAAAATGACACCCTTAATTTTCCACCCTATTGCACGTTATTGCTAAGCTTGTCTATGTATTAAGGCGAAAAGCTAGCAATAAATTGCTATACGGTGGACAACTAAAGTTGTAATTTTTCGGACCCGAAGTTTTAGAAAGGATAGCGTAACGTCAGAAATACAATGAGTCCACCTTAGCCAGCCGGGAATCGGCGGGCAGTGGTTAGGAGGACGACCAAGGATGTTGCGATACTATACCTACTGATACAATACAGATTAAGTACCTACTGATTCGGTACCGAGAGAGTGTGATTGATGAAAAACAATGTTTACTTTTGCCTTATTTCCCACTTTTGTTCGTAAATACTCTGTGCCTTATTTGTGACAAAAATAACGGTTGATTTTTTTTTTCAACTCAAGTTTTTCAATGTTTCGCTGATTGAGTACTCATAACTTTTATCATAGTTTTCCTAAATGAATTAATAAATACGCTGTCGATCTTTACCTAAAATGAGCTCCCGCTGAAAAATAGAGTAGGTAGCTAGGTTGTAATACATATTTTTTTCTCAGTGGCCCAGGTAGGAACAAAGAAAACTGCAAATTATCCCACAAGGGTTTATCATTTATCTTTATAGATGCCCCTTCTGCATAGATCACTGTTTTCTGCGGTCAATACCTACCCATGTACTTGTTGCTAATTTAATGTTAATTCTCGGATTCGAAAGAAAATATCATATCGGTAGGTATTGCACGTCGCTAGGGCACGCGAAAATCGACTTCCATGATTAGTAGGTAGGTATTGATATGACAGGTACTGGTATACTTGCATTCGATATTGGTATTGAAAGATATATTGCTACCGTATGCCTTAGTACTCTTTTGATACTGGTATCGATAGTAGGTGGTCTAGCAACATCGCTAGTGATATTATTATCCATTTCAACACCATTTTCGCTCATCGCAGGCCCGCAGAGGAACGTAGGAAAGATCCTACAAAAAAATTTCATTTGGAATACGTAACAAAAATTTACCAGCAATCATTACATTAAAACAAGAAACTCTGCTGTGCAATTTCTTTTCTAAAATGGGGTTCAGGTCTGTTGGAAACCTCTCTCAGCAATTTTTAAGTTTTGTGCTCCTTATACATTTAATGTTATCAAGTTATGATCAAGAATCAGACTCATTCCAAATTTCATAGCGCTTGGTAATTGCAGTTCCAGCACAGGTTCTGATGATGTATCCTCATGGGTGTGAGATCGACTCGTGTGATCGACTCTGGCTATCGAGGTAGATAATAATATTATAACGCTTCTGCTTGCCTTTGGTTTGCGAAAAGAGAAAAACCAGGGAATGAAATTGGTACCCAAGTTTATGAAAGATTAATGTTTTCGCTTGATGCATAAACATGATTTTTTCATGAAACACAACTTCCCCCTCACCACCTACGCTAGAGTATTTTTGAAAGATACTTACATAACAGCGCTGGCCTGCACCAAATCGTCTGATAGTGGGTCTCTCTCTTCAAAGAGGATAGGGAACATCGATCGAACGGAAAAATATGCATCTAGGCGTTTCTTACTTTCTTCTATTCCTTTCTTACAGTAAACTGCGAATGCCGTCAGAACGTTGTCGTCTAGAAATGTGAAAGAATAGTTGCAATGAGCTGAAATTTGTATTGATGGTGAGAACTGGGCCCTGGAGCTCAGTATGAATTTCGAGGAAATCGGACTGTAGGTAACAATTTTGCTTAGGTCAGGCATCTTGTTCAACTTTTGTTTGTAGGTAAGTGACGAACAAATTCATTGATCACACAGGCGCATAGGTAGGTGAATCGCTCAAATTAAAGATTTCGAGTCGCGCATTTTGACTGAGCCTGGGCTACTTATAATAATTTTCCGTAACGTTTGTAGAGGAGTGAATGCGGAATATTTCCAAGGGGGGATAACAAAATTTGACATGAACTAAATGAAGATGAAGTCTCAGTAAACTAATTTCGATTGTTACGGCAGGTTCTGATTCCAAGATCTGTATGACCCCATAAATGTTTCCAAATCGGTCAAATAGATCCAGGGATTGTTTGGAACTCACCTATGTGATCTGGAAGGTGAGGCTGCTCTGACATCCATTCCATTAATTCCAATTCAGCCGCTTTTACTTTGTCAACTGTTAGTTTCACTTCATCGAATATCGCCCTCCGTTGTGCCTCGTTAGGCGGTGTGAAATCCATTTTGTGAGTCACAAGAGCTATACAAATAAATTAATGCACGCTTTGACAGATAGATATACCTTAAAAAGTTGGTTGATCTGATGTCTTGACCATCAAGCTAAATAATGCTCATCCTAGTTGAACCAAGCAACCAGAGTTTACAAGGAGTAGATAATTAGGACCCATTAGGCAACCACCGTCTGATTCGAAACACTGAAACCATCAAAACACTGTAATGAACTACTTCTGATTGTTAACAGTCATAATACGCTCGCTTGGAGTCGAGCAAACGTGATTACAAGGGGAATGATACAGTGATGAAAAGGTTGCCTTTTCATGAGATAAGATAACGAACCTTTTCTAACCAATTTATCTCAATTCTTTTTTTTTTTGTTCTCGTCTTTCAATATTCCAATAATAGATAATTTGCATCAACTTGAGCTGCAATGACCTTCAGGGTGCACACCATTGGAATCTATGGTCCAGTATGCCAAAGAGTATATAAGTATAAAAGTATAAAAGAGTATAAAAGTAAATAATTCACCTTCTTCTCTCAAACTTCGATTTTTATCTTAAATTATTTCTCTTTTTTCCCTTTCTATATACTAGCTAAACTCCATCAAAATTAGTTGATTAGGACCAGGAGTTATAAGCGTTAAAAGGATACCACGTTCACGCATGCACAACTGAAAGTACCTATTTATAAGGACCAACCTTTCGAACTGGGTTGAATATAAATATTTTTACTGTACCATTAAAATTTCAGCCCGTTACAGCCATTCTTTCGTACAGCACGTTGCACGTTCGCAGATCCACAGACACAGAACAAATTTGTTCAAAAA
Organism: Leptopterna dolabrata; assembly: GCA_954871275.1. NCBI lineage: Eukaryota > Metazoa > Arthropoda > Insecta > Hemiptera > Miridae > Leptopterna > Leptopterna dolabrata. The sequence goes on from OX940977.1 coordinate 22,025,154, forward strand.
GCTCTGAAACTCAGACCACGAGGAAATTCCGGTTTTGGTGAGCAAAAATCTTTTCCTTCGCTAAAAAGAGAACATAAGCACCTATACCTAGGTACTTCCGTTACAATATTCGACCCATGAGTGCGATCCTAGTGCGACTCACAAGATCAGGCTATTTTAGGTGCCCGAAAATGTGCTATTTTGGAGCAACTCGCACCATCTGTTCAGTATCACTAGTATTTTACAATAGTATTATAAGCCATTTCCATCAGCAGTCTCCTTTGTTATTATGCTCTAACGTATTATGCATCTACTGCGTACTTGCATCAAGTGCGATGATTTATTACTCACGTACGATTAACTCATGAAAGCGCACGTTTTGGTTTATTATTTTCAATAATGAACCTTTGGAATCGAGCATGAAAAAAAAAAAAAAAAAAATTCTACCCTCCCCCCTCCCATCAATATTTGATGGTTTCCGTTTCAAGGTATGTAGAATCCGAAAATGCAATAAAAAACGCTGCAAATTATTACGCAAAGGTTTATTATTTACCTGTATAGATGCCCCTTCTGCGTAGGTCACTGTTTTCTGTGGTCAATACCCTCGAGCTCCCCCCAGGAAAGCGCTAAATCGAGTACCTACTGGAGCCGGCCCCGGAATTAAAGTTTCCTACAAATGCGCGGGATTCAATAATTAGACACCGCTCACTTTGATCAGAAACGTGCCTACGACGGATTTGGTTTTTCCTTTTCAGCATGCACCAGATGGGCGAATTAACCAAAATGAATTAACATAGGGCCAAGAAAAACTGGCAGGTGAAGAAAAAAGGGAGTGGCGGTGGTTGGTGTTAAAGGGCTATGTGTTCTCTCAAAGGAAGGAAGGGGCCAATGCATTATACTTTACAATGAAGCACAGCTGGTCTGGATGTAGATGTGGCGGGCAGTGAGTAGGAGGGGAGGCAATATGTATCAGTTAAACCCAGAAAGGGTAAAAAAAAGGATCTAGATAACTTCAGGGGCATTTCCTTTCAGCTGAAGAGACCGTGTTTCTTCCGCCAACAGCAATATCCTTCCTACCACTGCGGATAAAAGAAATTGCTTTTTAACTTGAGGTCTCATGCTCTTGTAACGAGAACTGAGACATTCTTGTATCACATCATAGTTCGTCTACGTAGACCAACAATCTTGTATTCTCCTGCAACAGATTTCAATACATAATTCAAAAATTACATTTTCGTGCACGGAGCACTGTTTATTTATCAAAACAAGGAGTTTATTATTATTTATTCAGCGGTTTTAGGACAGTCTGTTGACAATGAAAGGATATTTTCTCTACCGACACCGTCCAAGTTTCATCACCGTACACCCAGAATTGATAACATGAAAAAGCTGGAAGTATCTCTCGTCCGATTATTATGGGATTCATAAGAAAATATCAAAAATTATGTGAAATAGAATATCAAGTTCGTGACAATCAAATTCGACTTTGGATATGACATGTAATTTGAAAACAACTACAATACCTAGCATAAAATATCCTAGACCATGTAAACTGACCAAATTTGAAAAATTTGTTCCATGAAATTCGTGCCTAAATTTGAGCCAAGAAGAGAATCCTAGTCAAAAATGTAAATGAAACGCTCATCGTTATGCTTGCTCCATTGGGATTGACTTCATATCAGCCAACGTGCTTGTTCATCCATCGGCTTGGTTGCTTGGCTTGACCTTGAACTTGAGCCAAGTTGTTCGTTATCTCCGGACATTTGGTTGGTTATATCATTTGTGGTTACGGGAATAGAATCTAGCCGAAGCATTCTGACCATTGTTTTTGCGAGACGATGATGAGGGGCATATGCACTGGGGTACCATGCGCATGGGTCACAAAAGCGGTTTATATTATTATTTAAAAAAAAACTAGATTCCCTTCTGAGAACTTTGAATGGTCTACGATAAGCATTCAATACTACTACTACTACTACTACTACTACTACTACTACTACTACTACTACTACTACTACTACCTACTACTAGAACTACTACTTTCATTAAAAAAATAAAATAAATACATGCACATAACTACCCTATTGAAATGTCATATATATCCTGATTTTGCTGCAGTACCTATTAATGCGTACAGTGACTCAGCTGATGATGGTGTTTGATAAATGTGTGACTTAGTACTTGCTCGTGCTGGGGAACTGAGATCAAAAATTGATTCTCATGCTGTTTGAGACGAAGCAGGATCCTGCAGATTGTACTCATATGGTGTGTGAGGTCTGTAGGGCTCTCCATAAACTCGCGGTTTTCACACAAATTCGTGCCGCAAAGAAACAAAATCCACGGGATTTTGATTAACAAGATGCCTGCCGCGCGATCCCACTTCTGATGTCAAAAATAAGGTTGATCGATCCTAATCTCTCCTTCTTCAGCTTCAGGATAATCACCCATCGTGATTTAGGGCTTTGGAAACACCGAAAGTCTTTAAACACACTGCGGGGTGTATTGATACGTCATTCATCAGGAAAATAACAGTATTAAGAGTCTTTGATTATGCAGAGATTAGAATTCTATAAAAATCAGCCCATCAGACCCGGAACACTCCCCCCCCCCCCCCCTTTAAAGACCTACGGGTTACTTGGTCGAACAGAGGTAGGTATTTAAACATCAAGTATGTACCAACTAAGGACAGAACACAGAACTCCACACCACTTGGATTCAAAATACGTACACATTCATATCAGGTCGGTACTAATATTACTTTCTGGGGTTTTCACGAGCGTCCATCGACGACATCTGCGACTGTTACGTACTCCTACGTCTGTATGACCAAGTGGTGGGCTCAACTTGTTCCAGCATGTTTATCTCTGACTATAAATTTATTTGGTTTTGTTCCTCACTATGAAATTCGAGCTGAAATGTTGACAGTTTGAAAATTTTGACAATCAGCGAACAGCTGATCGTAAAGGAAGTGAAAAGTGAGTGAAGGGCAAATAAAGAAAAGTGACCGGAAAAACTTGGCGCTGCTGGTGGGTGGGTTTGTTTGAACGTCCTGTCTGTTGATGAGAGACGTAAGACTGACTCTATTATGGAAACCCTGAAAGGTAGGAAAACAATATAACACTGTAGAATAAATAGTGGATGACGTAGGCTCCAGGCTCTCAAGCTTCATCATCGCTCAAATATTAATAGCTCTTCTTTATTTCCTATACTTCTCTATTTACGACAATGGATACATCTAAAAATGTTGTGTATTCATCAGAAAGATTTTGAATTACTACTAATCGCGTCACTAACCACCTGCAGTTGAATGACGGAAACATGGTCCGTAATAATGTTCCATGTTTTGTGAAAACCTAATAATTTTATTTTATTCAACATTTGCAGGCTCCACTCTCCTTGAAATGATGGGTTACAGAAATAACGTGCAGGGCCCATTCCGTAGTTACGCTAGCCCGAAATTGAAAACGGTTATCGGCGTCCACGCACAGGAAGCAGTATTCGTAGGTACGATGCCTTCAAGTAGATCAGATTGTGGGATAAAATAGAGGTTGGCGCTGGGCGAGGCTCTATGGTCCAGTGGCATGCTGTTACACAGCTCAACTCTTATCAGTGACAAATGTCTGGGTTCTGCGTGACAAGTAAATTTTTTCCTGCGGGATCCTCTTCCCGTATCGCCTCTTTTGAATACACCCACATCCCTTGACGTGGGATATTTTTCTTCTGAGCCATTGTGCGAGATTGTATGATTCAGATGGTGGCATCCTTTCACTGCTCGAGCCCTTGCTTATCCACATGGCTCAAGGAATAGTCAGTCACCGCCGATAATTGAAAAAAAAAAAAAAAAAAATTGTTGGAATTCCATTTGAAGAATAGTGCCAAAAACTATGTATTCGAGTTAAAAGAAAGAGTGAAATTTTGAACACTATTTGGCATGCAAGGGTCCTATAATTTCCACTCGTCCGAAACATTTACTGCCATAATATCAACCTACTGCTCCCACCATTCTCCGTTTATCATTACGGTCCCTTCAACCGTCATATTGCTGATCAGGTTTCAGAATCTTCCATCAACCATTCAGATTAATACCTTTGTAAATATCTGAAGCGAAGCTTATAATCGGTCCTAATCAAAAATTCCAGTTGGACGCATAAGGTGCTACGTGTGATGATTTATAATAAAATTGGTAACTATAACAGTTTCAGTGAGGAGTTGGATGAAGAGGGAGCACTAAGACAGTTTGGAATTAATTCGTTCGAAAGAAACAGGGACTAGACGAATGTAAAGAAGATTGTGCTAAACGAATGGCTCGAAGGATGAATTTAGAAGATTAATTACCTAAGCGCCGACGAACTGATGTTCGCTTAGATAGAATATCATGAAGCAAAGTTAGAATAGCATGAAGAGAGGAATCACGATCACCCATGAAGCTATCGCCATCACATGCACAGGAGCACAGCATGTTTGTAAATAAAACATCCCTGATAAGAAGTGACTAACGATTTATGATGACTGGTGTCATATACTTTTTAGGGCAACTACACTGTTCTGTAAAATATCCCACAGTAACAACGTCCTGAAACCATTATTAGTATCTATAGGGATTGATTAAAATGAACGGTGAAACCGAGAGAAATTCAGGTGTTTAATGAACAAATAATACTCTCGGCTAACACTTAATATGGGCATGAACAACTTCACGGAGTACTGCGTAGAACTGCCCTCAGAGGGTCAAAAAGGCAGACAGAGAATTGGCAGAGAGAAGGGGAAATTTCAGCGGTAACGCTTGACAGGTTCGGAGGCCGTGTGGGACGCTTTCATCACTAGACACTGCTCCGCGTGCAAGGGAAGAGCACTTCGAAAGGCTCAGGTACATATTAGGTACATACATGGCACGAATAAAATAATAATGCAGCTCAAAAAAGAGGACGAATAGGAAAATTGTTTGGAATCGCTTTTCCTCATTACTATTTCACTTATTTCTAATTTAGATGTCAGCTGAATTGATTCCTCCAATCTTTTTCCATGAAAATAAATTGACCTAGATCTATTGAATTCTTAATATTTACCTATATTATAGAATTTTATTAAATACCAAATCGTTTGTTTCGAAGAATCATTTGGCTCAGCGTATTTTAGACTCGTACATTGCGTATTTTTGCTGTCGTCGTGGCCTGGTATGGGCGTGTAAGAGGTTGGAAAACGGAGGGATGGGGAGGCCTCGAGATGATATGCATTATGCCGGCATTAGGTGACATCTGGGTTGTCTTCTTCATCGCTCAACACCTCCTTCGGTGGCTCTCCATCGACGACTCACACCAACAAAACAGGGCATTAACATAATCCAAATGGTTTTGTTCCCTTCTCTGGAGCTCCTCTAGCTAGTTAATACCCGACATACCTCAGCCACTGTTTTCCATCGCTTTTTTGTTCTATTAATAAACATTTTGCCTTCTCTCCGACCACAGAAACGGAAGCTAAAAGAGAAGGGCTGTGGAGGGAGATTCAACGAAATTATTCAAGCATTCGCATTTTTTTAGTCATACCTCTTTTTTGTTGTTGCCACCCCCAGATCCCTCGTTTCTCCTTCAATGTTGTATCAAGACATCAATCACGTTTTATGAGCGGCTTTCTAAGATTTTACCGATTTTTGAAATAGCATTCCAATATTTTCATACATTTAAGTAGATACCACACCTCATAATAAGACGAGAACATGAGAATATCCAGTGGAAGTGATCAGTGAAAGCTGTAAACAGTTTTACCGATATAGAGGGTAGTTGAGAACAGGCTCAGTGATTGGTTCATACAAGTCCAATCTACAGTTCATCTAAACTAAAATTATTCATGTTATTAATGACAAGTTGAAAAATAAATGGAATATGAATTTGAAACAATCCAAGCTCTGAGGAGAATATTGAAGTAGGTAGGTAGTTAGTCGGAAACAGCTTCTTATTCGTGCTTTCTTTGATATCACAACTTTAAATTCAATTCAAAACCACGCTAATTAAAAAAAGCGCTGCAAATTATTACACAAAGCTTTATTATTTACCTTTTGGATGCCCCTTCTGCGAAGAATCACTGTTTTCTGTGGTCAATAAACTACCCTCGAGCTCCACCCAGGAAAGCCTTAATCGAGTACCGGAGCTGGCCGGAGAATTGCAAGTTTCATAAATGCGGTAGATTCAAGATTTCTACCATTAATCTTCATGAATAACATCAGATAACTTTCTGTTGTTATTCATGAAGCATAACGTTTGTTCAAATTACAAAAGCACCTACCAACAAAATCCAAAATAACGTTATTCTTCAAATGAAATAATATTTATTTATTTATTGAATTAAAGCGAGGAAAAACAAAGAAACAAGAAAATAATATTATTTAACACCATTGGAGGAAATAAATGTAAAAGAAATTACAGTACATCTATTTCACAAACTTGGTGATGAAGCTATGCTCTATTTCAATTTCGTTGCAGAGTCGTTGAAGAAGTCGAGGTCTGGGTGTAGATTTAGAAGCAGGTTGGCGGGTCGGGGAAGGTGATGACGAGGACGATTGAGGTGATACCTAGTTGGTTGCGGAGAATGGCTGCACGTGAAAGAGAAGAGGCGAGTGCGACGAGATTCTGGGGATCGAAATGTTTATCCTGGCCAGAAGTGCAGGGCAGGAGATTTTGTCGTTGAGGAGTTTGTGGAGAGACGTTTTTCAAGAGGCTCTGCAACTGGCAAGCCTCCAGCAGGTAGGTGTAATCAACGTCAACCCAGGGGACCCCGAGCTTGAAGGCGACGTAGCGAAGAAACTTGTTCTGCACTCTCTTCATCGAATATTTATGCACGGCGTAGCAGGGTGACCATACTGGGGAGGCATAGTCAAGCAACGGGAGTACCAAAGCCTTGTAAATAATTACGACGGTCTGGACATTATTAAAGCTCCTGGTGTTTCTTCTAACAAAACCCAACGCTCTCAAAGCTGGCCGTGCAATGTTTTCAATGTGCCTGGGGAATTCAAGGCACACCAATCCTCGAGACAATGGATAGCACCCCGCAGACTATCGCAGTCAGTTCTGAGTTTATGACTTGAAAACCGTTTCAAGTCATCCGCAAACAGCAAACAACGTATTTTCGGGTTGAAACTACTCACCACACTGTTTACCAGAAGCAGGAAGCACAGAGGGCCAATATGGCTTCCCTGCGGAATCCCTGAGGATGAAGAGAAAGGATTATGACAACACGCCCGTACACACGAACCGTAAGTTGACGCCCGACAAGGTAGATTTCTACCATTAATTAGGGGTGATTAATCAGGCTCAGGAATGATCCGAAGACGCCCAAAAGGACCCACGCAGGGATAGAATGTGCCGGTGGGACAGTTTGTCTAAAGCCTTGGCGTGGTCTGTCGACACAACAATATCACGGAACAACCATCTCGATTTCATGCGCAGCCATGCGTGACTATAATCAGCTGTTCCATAGCAATGATATCTGGGCTGTATGTATATTGTTTAATTAAAGATCGTCTTGTCGATTCCAATGGTTCATTATTTGAACAAAAAAAAAAAACAAACAAAATCAATCAATTTTATTAACACAGCTTTGTGAGGGAATGTGAGTGGGGATGTTGGGTAGCGTGGTGAGTATTGGTGGTGGTGGTGGTGGTTCATTATTGAAAATAATAAACCAAAAGGAATGAAACCGGAAGGATAGCTTCCTCACATTGTTGTTATGTTTATTGTAATATAGCTGGTGTATCAAAAATTGTTATTTCAGCCACAGCAGGGCCCAGGATGATGTAGGTAAAGCACTCCAGGACAAGTTTTTTGCCTATCAAATTTGGGCGAAACAGGACGAGGTATCTTATCAATACGTTGAGTTGTGAAATATGACGGATTTCGGATTGTTTTGCACACGCACCATTGCTCCAATCATTGCGGAATTGATGGAGAAGTTCTGAGGTACCTATAGCTTTGAAATACATTGGAGGTAATTTGTTCTTACGTCAATTTATAATCTTGCCGAAATCGGAAATTGGCCCATCAGGGACCAACTCTGTTTTGATTGCTAACAATTTCATCAACATCGGTCGAATGCAGCCGGAGATTTACGAAATTCATGTTTGCTCAAGCGCATACGAAAGGTACGGTCGGTTTTTTATGAAAATCACGTGTGCGTTTGTGAACTACCCGCACATAATCTAGAAATTCCAGCTCGTGTAGATTATTCCTACAATAAGATATTATAACATTATAAATAATAGTAGATATAGGAACGTTTGCTACTTGTAACTGCGTACATCAGACAAATATGGAACCTCATTTGTTCTTTGATTTCCGGAATGCAAAATTCAAGGGGGGCATTTATGTAGAAGGATTTATTTTTCGACTCTGGCATGAAGAAGCACAATTAGGCTTTAGGCAAATAAATACAATGAGTTCCCTCATCGATGCGTGGCTGTTCGAAACCATCTTGTGCTCTCCCGATCATCTCCAGTCAAAGTCCGTTCTCCTCTGTTTAAAATGTATATAACATAGCTCGGGCATGTAGGTCAGCAATGTCAAAGGTCTGCGGCCAACCCCCTGATGCGGATATCAAAATTGTTACTCATCCAACGATCTCGGGGAACGATAAATATTTCGCGTTTCATTTGTATAATAGGGAGAAGGGGCGGCATTCCGTTGCGGGCAAATGACATAGTGGCGGCTATTAGGTGACAAATATCGCGTGGCCGTCGGGTTTGGGAGTAGCAAGGAAAAGACCGGATGGTCCAGCGGGCTGCATTCAGCGCTCTCGATACTGCAATGGGCTGCGGTTTAGTAGGAGCTGACCCACACATCACCGAGGGAACAAAGCCACATTCCACTCTCGGCTCCCGACTCGCTCTCGAAATTATACTCCTGTGCGGGAGCAAACTGGGTTATCCGTCAAGAGTTTTTCGCCACACGAGAATGGACCTTCACTTCAGTCCAGCCTGTGGCCACGAGTAACCCGAAGTTAGTGAGGTTCGAGAAAGCATTGGTGTGATATCGAGACGTCCGTCCGATACAGAATCTTATGGATATTCGAATAGAATAATCGTGAGTAAGTACCTAGTAGATAGTAGTAGCGTAGTAGTAGAGTAGTAGAATAGTTGCTTATTCAGCAACCATAACGAGTAGAAGATACAAGTGGGAAGACTCCCCCCCCCCCCCCCTGCGAAAACCGTTCGCGCTGAAATCTCTAGGGAATGCGCCACCTCCGCTAGAGGCTATGATTTAACACAGGCGCCTATGGCGAACCAATAATTTTCAGGTTGATCCTAGGAATAACTAAATTCTGTTCCATCCATCAAAAATTCTGCAAAGTCCTTGTCACATGGGTTTTTCTATTGGACATAACTACAGAATTTCATTTATTGTAACTTTCATTTGCACTAACTGAAATAGCTATTTTTGATGGTTTCCACCAATTTTGGTCTATCCAAAAACTCAAATTAGGCTCTTAATTTTGACATGTCAAAACTTGTTTTGTCTTAATGTTGACTTTGTCTTGATTCACCTGTTATTACTACTTATAGCGTTATTCTACACATTTATGGTGATTTCAGACAACTTCCCAGGTTTTCCACTCATAAAAATGAATTTTGGGAGTTGAAACTTCGTTAGAACCTCAATTTTCCACTCTTTGGTCAAAATCAACATCATATTCGGTCTCTTCCCCTCAGTAGCGGTGCGTGGGCTCTGAAAATGGTGGGCCACCAAACCGGAACACAAATCAACAGCTTTTTCTACAAAATACCTGTAAATGTTTTCCAACAGTGGAGTCTTCTTATGAGAAATGGGTGGATTTTAATCAACCGCAGCTCTTAGCAAGTCAGAATGTAAGCACTGTGTTCGCAGTAGTTCTGACCAGCACCCGGGATTACCAGAAGCTAAAAGTTCTATAGCTTCATACTGAGTAATACTCAGCAAAGGCCTATCTCTTCCTAAACTTTTAATCATCACTCTATCTATCCTCGTAGGAAAACGTCGAAAATTTCGACTGCATGTAAGCCACCGAATTCATGTGGTACAAAAATACAGAAGCAAATAAACTAAACAACAACTAAAAACAACGAACTAGACTAAAATACAACGAAGTAATGACCCGCCAGCCAGTACCTACTTGGATGGAGAATCAGACTAGAAGCCAGGTACTTATCAGTGTATGTTGACGTCGATCAATCCACAAGACCACAGACAGGACACAACGCACTTAATTAACACAAACCCAAATCTGTCACGGGAACTCGAATGGGAACATACAAAATTCGAAACGTAAGCAGAAAATTGAAAAATCAGCATAGGAACAGAATGGCGGGTGATAACAATTTTTAGGGGAGGAAAGATCGAAGGACAAGCAGCTCGTATCGAGATGACAAGATGAATTGAAACAATCCAATCGATTGTGAACACAAACGATTTTTGGATGGAAATGTTGGGACGGGGCCGAAAAGAGGCGTGGCTAACCAGATTTTTACTCAACTGAGCTTGCACGGACAGGCCACGTTTCTCGGTTACCATGGCGACACCAGGTCCCAGGACCTGCTGCCATTTTCAGAAGCGTAGGTTTCGATTTCGATTGCAAGACATCGATTACTGTAGCTATATTCCGATAAAATGCTCCTTGGAGCTACAGGGAGCCAACATGACAGAAACACATATTGAACGCATATTTTGGCATAGCCAGAGAACTCTGTCGAGTCGCTGTTGAACTTTGTGAAAAATGCTAGGTACAGTATACGGAGGGAAATTTGAATGCCAACTGAACAAATGGGCAGTGGCCCAAGTGGCCTTATGGACGCAACGCCCCTGCTTCCCCTAAAAACGAAACATGGAAAATGGTGGTACCTCACAAGCCAAACTAACTAGCACAAACAGGTCGGTGCGACGTCAGGAAGTGCGACCAGACATCGAGTAATGACGGTTTCCCAGAGGGATTCCTTTACTAACAACCTGTCCCTTTGATAATACGTATACATTTATTGGCATCCCCACTCCCTTTCCCCCCTTTAAAGCGTCAATATAATTAAAATATACTGAGCTTATTTGAAGGCGATCGATGCCATGTCCCAATTTACAAGTCCTAATAGTTGTTCCATCCTAACGATGGAGGTTGATCACCTAGTACTCGTAGGTAGGAGCTTTGTTCTCCACCAGTAATATATTAATGAGGTAGTATCATTAGGATGGACGTTAGTCACCTTGAAGTTGTTCAGATGTCGTTTACTGAACCAGAACTTCATACTACTTTTCATTCTCCCTTTTCTCTCTCACACTTCGGCTACCCAGAAGTAAGTATGTCACGAAGGGAGGAGTGTAACAGTGCGGCTGTCTCGAATAGTTTTTTGGTCCGGTGGAGACGGGGTCGCTGGGTGGAAGCCTAATCAATATCCCTTCTTAACCGGTGATAATCTCGCTGGCCTAGGAGGGGGACTCTAGAGGGTCCACCACCACTGTCACACTCAGTCACATACTTCACTCCGACTTGTTGTACTTATTTCTGTCATTAGAACCCCTTTTTTGTATTGATAAATAGGAAGCCGTTGCCATTCATTGCCTTCGTCAAAATGGAATCCACTCGGGCGAAATCGCTAAGACCCATAGGTATCATTGAGAGAATCCGTAGATCAACCTCCCCATGTCATAAAATCGATGCGGAGAACATTTCTAAGTAACATCTTCGATTCTACCTCTCAAAATTAAGTGCTCTCCGGTTATGAGACTGTCGTGAGTTCCTCCCAGAACTACAACACTAGCAAACTTAAGTTCTCGCAAACCTTGTAAAACCAACTTTAGTTCTCACCAATAAACAGTCCGAGTGGGGACGAGAGACGCAGGAGGTAGAGGCCCAGCCTGATTCCCCACCATCCCCTAGAAACTAGGGGATGGAGGGAGACAGCCACTGGGGTCTATAAAACCCCGGCGCCTGCCTCTTTCTAGCCATTCTACGCTTCCTCTAGCCGCTGGCTACTCTCTCTCCCTCTCCTTACCTCTCTCTCTCTCCTCTCCTCAAAGATGCTGTGTTGAGGTGGTGATTCGCTCATAACCCCCAGCCAACCAATCCAAAAAGATCCCAGGTGCTGAGCTCACTCGTGATGAAGCTCACGCCAAATTTAAATTCATCACAGAGACGTTTTAAATTAAGTTTATATTTTCACTTGGCAACTAAAACGAAAACGGTATGACGACTTATTTTTTGGATGGCTTTACTTTGAAATATTGTATTTCTTTGTAACCCATTATGGTTATTACTAATTATGCATTTAAATCGTAAATAAGTTGTAATATTATTCATATATACATCAGAACCTCAACATTACTCAAGTGGAACAAGAAAAACCAAAGAGGATTCTATTTTAAAATGGCGAACTACAGATATGATTTACAACAGTTATATTACAGATATCTGACGTCTTCGCGACCTCGTCATTCCGCACTACAGATATCCGACTTCGTGGCGACCTACAACAGTTGTAGAACGGCAACCTGACATAAAGATTTCTGACGTCGGTTGTACTACAGATTGGGTCGTAAAGTATGTCCAAATCCGACAGACTGTACTAGCTGGGAAAGTTTTCAAAGACACTAAAAATACCTAATTTTGCATAAATCCTTCACCCATAATACCCCTCGGTGTATTGGCTGCCGACCTCCGGAGCACAACTAGGGCCCAAATGGAGCCTGTGTGCTGAAGAACGACGATTTTAGACAAATGTTAAGGTAAATTCAAGGCTGAAACTTTGCTAGAACCACAATTCTCAAAATCAACTTCATATTCGATCTCCTAGCCCTAAAAAACATAGAAAACGGAACCTCACTAGCTCATGTTACTAAAAAAACCAAAAAACCCTATTTTTACACCCATTTTACACGCACCTTTCACTCGTAACACCCTAGGGTATATTCCGATCGGGCCCAAATGGAGCCTGTGCACGAAAGAACGAATTTTTTAGACAGAAAATAAAGGTGGATATGGATGATACGGGGTATGGCGGACGGACATCGCATTTTTGGAATCTACGCACCTTGAAACGTAAGAGAAAAAATTTTGAGGGGATGCTATAAAAAATGTTTTCTGAGCGAATACATGGTGCACTATTTACAGAATAACAAACCAAAAATGCCTCGAAATAAAAGTTCATCACACCTTATTTCTCTATAATATATTAGGTATAAGAAAATAACGGGGCCCCAAAATTAATGAACGGTCATTTCACAGTGTGCCATAATAACTGAAGTCGATGTTCATCACAACAGACTCGCAACACCCCGTCGTTCCAATGATATCTGGGCTGAAAGTATAAAATGTAATTCACCCTTCTGTTGGCGAAATCTGCCGGTGCGAACTTCCAGGGACTTACTGTGAACGAACGGCTGGGCGTGGCTCCGGGCGGTTTCAAAAAACTCCCAAGTTCAAGAACTATTTAAAAATGCAAAAAAATCGAGATAATGTCGTCCTGGATATTTCAACCCCTATTTTTACCCCTTAGAGATGGATGACATTAACGCCGAGCTTCGAGGACCAACTGGACCCCAAATGGGACCTACAAACCAAATTTCATCCATTTTGGTTCATAGTAACTAAGGAAAGTGCAAAATACGGCGTACGGTGGACAGACAGAATTTTTTTTATTGCATTTTCGGATTCTACATAGGTACCTTAAAATAGAAATCAGCAAATTTCGAGGGGAAGGTTACATTTTTTTTTTCAAGCTCGATTCCAAAGGTTCATTATTGAAAATCATAAACCAAAATTTCTGTCTGTCCGCCTACGCTGTACTTAGCACTTTTCTTAGTTACCATGAACCAAAACTAATGAAATTTGATTTGTAGGTACCGTTTGGGGTCTAGTTGGCCCTCGAAGCTCGGCGTTACTGTCAGTCATCACTGAAGGGTTGAAATTTACAGAACGCCGTGGCTCGAAAACTTTCGATAGAAGGGTATGGTTTTTTAAAGTTTATAAATTGATCTTGAACTAAAGAATTGTTTGAGATCACCCGGAGCATCGTACGTACGTCCAGCCGTTTGCTTGCACCGAAAAGCATCGTCAACATGATCGTGAATCAAACGGTATGAATCCGGCCTAGGGAGCACCTGATTATAAACACGGATGGCTGTATGAAGTCGAGTTTTTGTTCTGTGACATTATTTCATTTGATAAGTGAGGGACTATTGGATTTTGTTGGTAGGTACTTCTGAAACATGAACAAACGTTGAACTATTATTGATGGGTAAATTATTAACAATGGTAAATTATTACACAACGACAAATTATTACACAACGCAAATTATTACGGAACGGTAAATTATTACAAAACGGTTCATCTACCAGGAAGGGGCTAGATTTTGTTGATCGGTACTTTTGCAACTTGAACAACCGTTGAAGTATTTGATGGGCAAGTTATTACACAACGGTTCATTATACTCGACCACGAGGGTTGGTACTGACCACAGAAAACCGTGATCTACGCAGAAGGGGCATCTATTTCACTCCATATCAACAATTTTCCTTCGGAACTTCATTATTTGCGTTTCTTTTTGCCATTTTAGTTGGTGTTTGTCATCGACAGAATTATTTTAGCAACATTTACCTCGTGATTTAGGTAGGTACCTAGTAACGAGTACGGGGTTAGGTACTAACCTACGGAGGGTCTGCGATCTACATAATATGTATAGAATAGTACATATTATATTATATAGGCGGGTTATCTATACAGAGAGCTGTGATCTGTAACAGAAGGGTGTTCTGTACAAAATAATAAACCGTTGTGCAGAGATTTGCAGCGTTTTTCTTTTAATGAACAAAGCAGGTACCCGGTATTCAGTTCCGTGAAAAATGGAAGGGGATGCTACACTTCTTGAACTATCTACAAGCTTAATCGAGGTATTCAAGAATCTATCAGTCAATTGGTTCTTAACCATCCTACACATTTGGACACCACTTATACTGTCAAGTATATTTAAGATGGGATGACACTTTCATTTGGATTTTGATTAAGCTTACGTAGATGTATGGGACCAACCCACTCATATCTTCATATTTCATCTCACCATTCTCTCGTTGAAATAATTATGGCCGTTTCAACGGTATTGTATGCGAAATAACTGTCTCGACGTGAGCATCATGTATGTGTATGTAGAGATGATGAATCCGTTGTGGAAGAGTTAGCAACGTTTTTATTCGAACCGGATTTAACGCCGGATGAACCAACAAGCTAATAGTTCCAATAAATTATTAATTCAAAATGGGTCACCAGGTACTTAACACAGTAAGACAGCTAAGCAAACAATTGATCGGTGTACACCGCATTTAATCAACGAGGGGTTTCACATTCAATTTCGGTGTCCCCTTATGCCCTTTCTCTCGTGGCTGACACGTCTCAACTTTCAACTCTCTCTTATTTGAATGTCTTTTGAATTAAATTCCTTTTGTGTGTGGAACTTCAGCAGTGGAGTGAAAAAGAAACGATGGCATGCTTCTCGTACGACATAGTAGGCATATATATGGTAATACAAGTAATATAACCCCTGCATGAGGGAAGCATTTCATACCCTTGACACCTGAGCTGAGGAGCCCGGCTGAGGGGGAAGTCGTTGAAAAAAGGGGTTAACCAAAAGTTCTCACTCTCAAAAAACACCCTTCGCTTATTGCCCAGGTACAGTATAATTTATTCTTCAGTTGGTTCATGTTTTACATAGGCACTCGTGATGGAGGAGGCGGTGCAGGCGATTGGCTGACTTTTGTTCATAACTAGGCGAATTTCCGGAGAACCATCCTATAATTTTTTTGGTGATTTGATAGCAGCAACTGTTGGTGATTTTCAGCAAATTTATACCTTGGAAATGAGCATGGAAAAAAATTGAAAAAATTATCCCCCCCCCCCCTCATAAAAATGTGATGGTTGTTTGCATGTCTGTTTGTCCACCAAGTACGGCGTACGGCATACGGACAGTTTTTTTTCTTTTTTCCAAAATCCCATTTTCAGATCCTACGTACCTTCAAGGACAAACCATCAAATTTTGAGGGGGGAAATGGTTAAAATTGTGTTTTCATGCTCGATTTGAAAGGTTCAGTATTGAAAATATTAAACCAAAGTGAAATAAAACAATTTCTGCCCGTACGCCGTACGTAATATATTCAGCAACTCAAAAAACGCAATGTACCTACACTACTCACTGAGTTATTGAGTGGTTGTCCATAAACAAGTTCCCAAACAGATCTCTGAAGTTTTACATAATATAAGTACCTACCGAATATAATAATACGTACCTAACGAGCAGATGAAAAGTATTTAGAGAATTGCCCAGTTTGATTTCCGATGCGTTCATCCCTTTCCGTAAACGGTGATTTGTGCCAGCTGAGAGAGAGAGACATCGTCCCGATGTTCGCCTAATGTCGTACTTATTATTCACGACCTCCAAGTCAATAGAAGAAAACGGAGTCGCTTGACGAAATTGATTCAATAATTTTTATTCAATTGGTATTCCGTGCGCACAGGAGATTGGATCCCGACCCTCCCCTGTTCCTGTCCCGCTCAGTTGGTATTGAAGATATTCGCTGGGTAAAAGGAGTTCTGCTTTCATCCTGTTAGTTCTGGTCAAATTTAATAACTTTCGTGGGATGAAAATCAGCTCTTGCACGTCACCATCTTATTTCTGCTTCTTGGTTCCTTAAAAAGCTAGAATTACAGTGAAACTGGACGGAAAAAATTACTTCTGAAAGTGAATGACCATTGGAACTGAAAACTTTTTTTCGTTTATGAAGAAAACCCCAATCCACAGGAATGTTCCCAAAAATAATGATTATTAATCTTTGAAAAATGTATTTTCGTTCAAAGTGATGACTAACTTGATCGTTGGTTTGAAAACCAGAAGGAGACCTCACAAGTAAGACGATGGGAATAAACAATGAAACCACTAACTAAGCGGAAAAAGAACAGTTTTAAGGTAGAAAGGTACCTAGATCGAAAGAGTAATGTTTTTGGTTTATTATTTTCTATAATGAGCCGTTGGACTCAAGCATGGAAGAAAAAAATGAAAATAATCAAACCCTCCCTCCCACAAAATTTGGTGGTTTCCATTTCAAGGTACGTAGAATCCGAAAATGGAATAAAAACGCAGCAAATCATCAAGTAACGGTTTATTATTAACCTGCACATATCCCCCTTCACTGTTTTCAGTGGTAAATACCCACCCTGGACCCCCCCCCACCAGGAAAACCCTAAGTCGAGTACTCCAGCCGGCCCGGGAATTACCGTTTCGTAAAAATGCGTGGGATTCAATCATTCAATCATTAATTAATATAGACTAGGATTCTAAAGGATTTTACCTGGTTCATTCGGATGGCGGCGCGTGGGCTAAGGATGTAGGTGGGACTGACAATTACAGAAATAATTTCCAGTTCAAGACTAGGACCAAGGCCCTCGATGTCACAGTTCGCACAGTGTCCCGAGGTCTCGAGGTTCAGGGTGACGAACTTGATGCCCTTCCAAATAATATTAAGGGAAAAGGGCTTGCCTGCTGGCTGACGCTCAGTTCTACGAGGATTCAAAATACTACACGTGTTAAGGTAAGTTTCAAAATATTTGTATTCACATACAAATCTTATGGACAGTATGGCTTCGGTGGCCCTACTTTACTGATTCTACAATTGAGGATTAAATGCAATAAGAAATGAAGCCAGGGGTCGGCAATGTAACGCGAGTGTGTGTGTGTTCGGTATTCAGAGTCAACGGGGAAGGTGTCGTTGGAGGCGCAGGGCCAATAAGGGGCTGCGGGCTGGCTACGAAGGAATGTCTGCAACAGAACAGATATGCTGCATTAACTCCGGCAAATATCTGGCAGATCTGAATTGGCTTGAAGAGCAAGGAGGCTACAGGGTACGCTACACTGGGATTGGAATGACTAAGGAAAAGGAGGCTCTTCTACCTTACCTGGTACTATGATGGCTCCGTCTCTTGGGGTTGTCGGGGCTGGCCTCAGCCTCTGGTAGGCCACTGGGGGCGGCCTCGGGCAGCTCGGGGTCCACCTGGCAACAAGCATAAAACTCCGGCAGTACCAGTTCGAGTTTTGAGTTAACCGATCGACTGCGTCTTCTTGCTCTAAGTCTATTCCCACTCCTCCTCCGAATACTACTCGCACAAGTTATAGTTAAAGGTGATTCACAATACTGTCCAGGTTATGTACAATTATCAGCTTATTCACAGGCACAAGTCTTCATCACTGGGGTGTCTCGGGGATTTGTACTACTGCCGGGACTGTCGTGGCTTCGGTTCTCCAGGGGCTCTGGGGGCTTCACTTATGCTCAAGTCTCGATCACTGGTTCTCAATGTCTTCGGGGCTTCGATTATCTCCAGGGGCTCAGGGGGCTTTACATCTCTCGGAACAACGGAACTATGGCACTTTACCAAACTGAACTCAGGCTGCTAGACCACACCGTCACTGGTCACATCTCAAAGGAAGACTCAGAGAAAGTCTCAGGGGGAAGTGGCGTCATGGCGGCAGCCACTGAGAGGAGAGTCTAGTGGGAGAAATGGAGCCGAATGCAAAATGAACCCGAACTAGTTATCAGTCTCCCGTGAGATAAGGAGAGGCTGGCCCCCTCTATCGAGTCACAAAAAAGAAGGGTAGAAAAAAATATTAACCACCTGTGATTTCTAAACTTGTGCCAAAGAGAGGGAAAGAGAGTGAGAAAGGTTACCATGCTACCTGAAACATGCCTCATGTCTTGGGCTGTCTTAGGGAGTGTGGAGTGAACGGGGACGTGTGGAGGGTAATGTGTGATTATTTAAGGAGTAGGACCGCAGAGATGGATGTAGGTGGGAAAAGGGTTTGGAAGATGTGTGATAGGGGGTGTCCCCAGGGCTCTGTCCTGGGGCCCCAGTTATGGAAAATGATAATGGAAGGTTTGATTGAATGTTTAACTGGTATGAATGTGGATGGGGATGAATGGGTAGATATAGTAGCTTTTGCAGATGATGGGGTTATTTTAGTTAATGGTAGGTCAAGAGTGCAGTTAGAGGAGCGGGGTATGAGTGTGATGAGAGTGGTGAGTGAATGGTGTAAAAGGAGTAAGATGAAACTATCGGCAACAAAGACACTAGGCATGATGTTAAAGGGTAGGTTTGATAGGGAAATGCGGCCCAGGGTTCTCCATGAAGGCCAGGTCCTCAGATTCGTTGATAGCCTGAGATATCTAGGGATAATCTGGGAAGAAGGGTGGAAAATTAACCGGCACGTGGACCACGTGGTAGCAAAGGGTAGGAAAGCGATGGAGGGGTTGGTTAGAATGGCAGCTAGGGATTGGGGGATTAAAAGAAGGGAGATAATGATTGTTTACCACGGTATGTACGTGCCCATAGTGGTCTACGGTGCCGGGGCATGGGGGAATATGCTGACGGCCCACACCCGTAGAAGGTTGATCAGCGGTGCTGGTCTCAATGGTTAGGGCCTATCGGACCATCTCAACGGACGCGGTATGTGTGATAGCAGGGGCCTGCCCAATAGATATTGAGTTAGGTAGACGTTGGGCAGGTTACTGGCTGAGAGTGAATGGGAGAGTTGAGTGGCTGGGGAGGGTAATTGTAGGTTCTAAAAGGAAAAGTATGCTTGGGAAGGAACTGATGCATGAATGGCAGAATAGATGGGATGTTAGTACGAAGGGTAGGTGGACGTATGAATGGTTACGTAGTGTGTTTGAGAGAGTGAAAGCTGAATGGATGGTCTTCGATTTCCACACGACTCAGATGATCTCTGGTCATGGGGATTTCGAGGATAAGCTGCATGGGTTTAATTTAAGGGAGAATGGGTTGTGTGAATGTGGAGAGACGGGCACTGTCCATCATGTGGTCTTTGACTGTGATCTCTTTTCGCAGGAGCGCATGATGGCGGTGTCCAGAGTGGGAGAGTTGGGGTTGCAGTGGGATGTGAGTGTGGTGAGAGTTGAAGAGGGGTACGAGCTGTGGAAGGGGTATGCTTGGGAGGTTTTGAAGAAGAAGGAGGAGTGGTTCGTGGGCCCTGCCCTTGGGGCCAGTTAGGGGATCACAACCACGCTCCCTCGCTAAACTAGACTCTGTCCAAAATGCAGGAGTTAGAGCCGCAATAGGGGCATACAAAAGTACCCCCATTAATGCTTTGTTAGCGGAAGCAGCAGAACCCCCACTCTCGTGTCGTCGTAGAATGCTGGTCAGACGTGACATCATGAAGGCGCTGACGGATGCCACACACCCACTTCATAGACCAACTCAAATATGGTATGATCTGGGGGAACACTTGGCACCATCTTTTGGGTACTTTCAGGTTGCAAAGGTTAGAGAACTGCTAAAAGACACGTCTCTCCACGTGTCGCCAAAACTACTTTCGTTCTCACTGACAGTCCCCACCGCAATGCTACACATGGATATAAATCCCGAACTACCTGGACTTGAAGGCTCCAAGAAGGATCTCCCCACATCACAGCTCGCGCAACTAACAAGAGAGATGATCCACGTTACATACGGAACTTACTATAAAATCTTTACCGATGCTTCTAAAGGAGCAAACGGAGTGGGGGCGGGCGTATTTGACCCGCAGACTAAGCAGCTACATTCTCAAAAATTGTCGGCGCCGTTTCAAACATGCAGTGCTGAACTCCATGCTATCCTGATGGGTATCAACGTTGGAATCAGACAAACCGGCTCACAGATAGTGATTTTTTCCGACTCCAAAGCAGTATGTCAGTGACTCATCAGCAGTATGACTTCATCGAGGGGTTGGCAATAATTACATTATGTACCATATTGCAGCTACTATCCTGGATTGCCCAGACAGAAACATCAGCATCCAATGGGTCCCAGGACATATCAATGTGATTGGCAACGATATGGCGGACAGCGCGGCTAAGTATGGAGCAACTCTACAAGAAGATGACACTCACACCCCTGTCCCCCTCCCAGATGCGCTTCGACTCACCAACAGGGCTATACTAGTTGAGTGGCAAGATACATATAACCAGGTATCATTGGACAAGGGCTATCACCACTACCTGATACAGCCCCGCATCAGTCCCAAACCATGGTTTTTCAACCTTCCCTTCAATCGAAACGATATTGTCCAAATGGTGAGACTACGGACAAACCATGGTAACATAAACCGAAGTCTACACCTGATGGGAGTCTCAGGATCGCCCAATTGCGTCCATTGCGATGTAGAGGAGGATATGGTCCACAAGATTATGGATTGCGGATTCTACGAAGAGGAACGAGCTGAATGGGGTCAAGTGTTGGAGGGACAAGAGTTGTGTACAATGGTGAAGACGGCGAACGCGGGGACAATTAAAGACATTTTGAACTTCATGAAACATTCTGGCATAAAATTATGATTGAAATACTAAATATGTGCATACACTGTATATAACCGCTATTTATTATATACATTAATTCATTATGTAATGACGCAATTGTGCTGACAAGGTCAATTAAAAAAAAAAAAAAAAAAAAAAAAAAAGGGGGGGAGTGGGCTTAGTGATAGGTGGGGTGGGTAGGTATAAGTAGCTAGGTTCGTCTGTGATATTAGGTGATAAGTTAGTGGTCTACTGTCTGTGATATTAGGTGATAAGTTAGTGGTCTACTGTCTGTGATATTAGGTGATAAGTTAGTGGTCTACTGTCTGTGATATTAGGTGATAAGTTAGTGGGTAGGGTGTGAAAGTAATTTAAGGCGTGCATGTAAATTAAGGTATGGCTGTGTAGTTAGGTTTCAGACAGGGGCAGCCGAATATCGAGTAGCCTGCCCCTTAGGTTAGGTGCGGTGCCCTGGGGTTTGGACCTCTGAACCCCAGGGCGTAAAAGTGTGGGGACCGTATCCCGCATGGCTTGGTGTTAGTGGGGCAAGTCCAATCCCGCAAAGCACTGAGGCATGAAAAGCGGTAGGTCCTCCTGAGGATATCCGAAGGAGGGCCGGGCCTGCTACCATTCTAGGCCTAGAGGCTCGAGACGGGGGGGGGGTCTGGGTTTGAGATTGCCTGGACCTCTGGAGGCTCGGGTTGCTCAAAATGGTACCACGGGCGGAGGGAGCCCCAGGCCACAGGAGCAACGCCCTAGGGCAAAGCTCCTCCGGTCTGCCCTCCAACAGAGGTTGGATTCGTGGTGGTCGTGAACTTTGCTTGAAGGTAGGTGGCCCTTCCCTTTTCCTTCCTCCTTCTGGTGTTGGGCGGGACCCCTCCGGCAGAAGACGAAAGTCAGTTAACCGGAGGGTCCACTTGCCATAACAACATCATTCCACATGTCAGTCATCTCTAAGGGGTGAAAAATAGGGGTTGAAATTTCCCGTACACCGTAGCACGCAAACTTTCAATAGAAGGGGGGGGGGGGGTGTTCCTTTTTTTACTTTTTAATATCAATCTCAAACTTCAGAATTTTTTGAGACCACCCGGAGCCGGGTACGTCCAGCCGTTCGTTCACAGAAAGGCCCTGAAGTTGCACCGAAAAGCTTCGTCAACATGATCTTGAATGAAACTGTACACATTCAGCCCAGATATCATTGCTGGGGAACACCTAATTATAATCGAGTTGGTTGTTCCGTGATATTATTCCATCTGAAGGATGTTGTTTATTTTGGATTTTGTTGGTAGTAGGTTAATAACTTGAACAAGCGTTATGGTTCATGAATAACAACAAATAAGCTAATGACAGAATATTCTTGAATCCACCGCATATTTAATTGCCCGAATTGCTCCAGTACTCGATTTAGGGCTTTCCCGGGGGGGAGCAGGAGGGTAGGTTTTGACCACAGGGAAAGTGATCTACGCAGATGAGGCATATATACAGGTAAATAATAAACCGTTGTGTAATGATTTGCAGCGTTTCTTTTTGTAAATTTTAACCTTCTGGAACGTGACATTTCACAGAAAATGACTAACCGATTTTTTTTTAAATAGTAGATAACTTTATTGTACAAATTTATACATTACAGTTAAGAATATCACACATATATTTATCATAATACCTAGTATTATACATGAAACATGCAGTAGGGTGCTATCCATTGATAGTCCTACGTGCTATCCACTGATAGTCCTACTAACCGATGTGAATGAATTAATAGTGTTTAAGCGATTTGAAATCCAACTGTCCGACACATCTGCAAACAGAACTTACCGAGGAAGATCAAGACGGGGAAATACCTCAGGTTTCAAGGGTCCCACCGATTTCAGTCCCATTTTAAAATGTTTAACCGTCTTGCTGGAGCGGAAACGCAGGCTGGTCCCGGTGAGCGGGGAGCAAATAAAATTAGTCGAGTTCCTTCTGTCGAACGGTCGTCAGGGGGCGAGGTGGGGGATTTTCGGAGGTAACTGCGGGTATGCGCACGTTGGGAATATTGCGGTGGTTTACGATGAAGGGTGGCGGCAGGGGCGGTCGGAGCGGTGGCTTCTGGAGGCGGCAGGATTCAGTTCCCGTCTCACCACCGAACCGCGAGCCGGTGTCCGCCGCCTCCGACTGTTTTCCCGCCTCCCGCGTGCTCGACGAGATTTCTACATTTCAAGTAAATATTGTCTCCGATACCTTCATTCAGCCGTATTCCTGTGGCCTGACTAGGTTTTGGTGAATCTCCTTCGCATCCTACTCAACGAATGGAAATGACGATCCATTCAAAAACAACAAGTTGTTCTTCTGTTAGCTGTTTTGATTCATTATTTACAATAATTACGAACCTTTCTAGAATCGAACTTCTGGTGAAAGGGGGGGGGGGGGATCAAATGCCCCCTTAAAATTTGTTGGTTCGCGATTCAGATTACGTAGAATCCGAAAGTGGAATGAAAAACGCTGCAAATGATAACACAACGGTTTATTATTTTTCGGTATAGATATAATACCCCTTCTGCGTAGAGAACTGAAATTTCCAGTGTTAGCGTAAAACCCTGAATTGACAGGGTATTTTTCAAGTTTCCTACCTACCCACGCACGCAGTCACACGACATAAACGCCACCAGAGTCGATGTATACTCGTAAGCTCTCTAACGTACGCCGTAAGCCGTACCCCCCCCCCCCTCCCCCAACCACTAACAAAAACCTCTGCCGGTGGCTTTTTGACTGCCGGGAAAAAAGCTGCCCGCCCAACAGCGTTGAAACAAATTTCAAGGTCTGGTGGGAAGGTAACGATTTCTATACACATATCCAACAGAGGTGGAAGGGAACAGGTTTCTATTTTATGCCCACCCAAGAGCAAGGTGCGAAGTACCGAAAATGCTGCTTCGCCGGGCAAAACGGATATCAATCCTTTTTGCGGCTGAATAGGTTTTGTTGGCGGGTGAATTTTTACAACAGGATTTGTGGGCGGGGGGGGGGGGGGGGATTTAACAGCTTTTGGTTTATTATTCTGTGAATAATACACCTATGTATTCGGTCAGCAAAAAATTTTTATAACACCCCCTCAAAATTTTTTGTTTTCCGTTTCAAGGTGCCTAGAATCAAAAAATGCAATGTCCGTCCGCCGTCCGCCGTACGCCGTATCACGTGTGCAGGCTTCATTTTCGGTCTAAAAAAGTCGTTCTTTCGCACACATGCTCCATTTGGGCCCTAGTTGTGTCCCGAAACTTTTCAGCCCGATCGGAGTATACCCAGGGGTGTTATGAGTGAAAATGTGTGTAAAAATAGGTACTTTTTGCGTTTTAGCAACATGTTGGTAACATGAGCTTTTAAGGTATCGTTTTTCATGTTTTTGGGGACGAGATGACCGAATATGAACTCGATTTTGACCAAAGAATAGAAAATTGAGGTTCTACCAGATGTTCAGCTCCCGAAATTGATTTTTTATGGGTGAAAAACCTGGGAAATCGTCTGAAATCACCATCTGTTTGTATAATAACCCTGGAAAAAGTGTCAACACGTGGATCAAGACGATTAAATGGCACTACCAATGATCAAAGATAGTTAAAAAAAAAAAAAAGTACCTAATTTGTGTTTTAGGGGCCAAAATTAATGGAAACCATCAGAAATAGCTATTTCGATTATTACGCATGAAAGAAGCAATAAATAAACAGCCAACATTTCTGTAGGTATGTCCAATAGAATAATAAACCCATGTGACAAGGACTTTGCAGCGTTTTGCATTGATGACGTAAACATTTTTTCCAGTAATTATGTAGGTACCTAAAAAAATCCTTACTCAGTGACTATTTACTAACTACTTAGGGCCTACTCAGTACTACCTACTTAGTGCTTAGTCCTACTTAGTACTACCTTAATAGGACCTACTCACTACTTAGTACCTACTCAGTGCTACCTACTTAGTACCTGCTCAGTACCTACTTACTTTTTTAGCGGGTACATTTTACAGCGAGATGGTTGGATGGGGGGGGGGGGGGGGGGATCACATCTTTTTTGCATTGATTGAGCAAGTAAACATTTTTTCCCAGTACCTACCTAAGAATTTTTTTCTCAGTATCTACCTACTTGCCTACCAGTACGGTGAGAGGCGAGGGG
Organism: Leptopterna dolabrata; assembly: GCA_954871275.1. NCBI lineage: Eukaryota > Metazoa > Arthropoda > Insecta > Hemiptera > Miridae > Leptopterna > Leptopterna dolabrata. The sequence goes on from OX940977.1 coordinate 22,050,603, forward strand.
GGGACTGCGAAAAAGGTAATTCCTTGGATCATAAAAAATGTGTGTGCAAAATTTCAGCTCGATCCGGTAGGTCTGTGAGGTTGTATACCCGTAAAAAAAAATTCTCGGTACCTACTTATATCAAACATTTCAAAGTCTCATGGGGGGGGGGGGGGGGGGGGATGCACGAAAGGCATCTCCTTGGAGCATAACGAATGTGTGTGCATCATTTCATCTTGATCCTTATGTCTGTGAGGCTGTAGCCCTTTCAAGGAACAACGACAAGAAAAAGATGAAGAAGTAGAAAAACGCGAAACACAGCGATTTTCAAACTTTCATAATTCCGGCAACTGATGGTCCCGAGGGTTGACATTTGGTACACATACTCAGGGCCCCTCAAGAATGGGTGATCAACCCCAGAGACCCCCCCCCCCCCCCCCCCCCTACTCGTGTTGTCGTGTAAAGTGTCTTGGTCGCTGTAGGTAGGTATGGAGGTTTTCAGTTTTCTTGACGGGAGGGACGCTCCACGACCCTAGACCGAGCTGTTTCCTTATTTACCATGAACCAGAATTGATGAAATGATGTTGACAGGTCCCATTTGGGGTCTAGTTGGTCCTCGAAGCGCGGCGTTACTGTATGTCATCGTTAAGGGGATAAAACTTGGGGTTGACATTTTCAGAACGCCGCGCCTTAGCTCGAAAACTTTCAACAGAATCCGCTTTTTAAATTGACGCCGAACTTGAGGTTTTTTCAAGACCCACCAGGGCATTGCACGTCCTGCCGTCGTTCGCAGTGAGGCCTTGAAGTGTGGCTTAGTCAACATGAGTGTGAATCATATAGTATGAAATCGAGTTGGTTGGTCCGTGAGATTATTTGATTTGAAGATCGATGGCTATTTTGCATTTTGTTGAAGTTGCCTACTTTTGTAACGTGAACAACAATTTACGTCGTTCAGTGTCTGTAAGGCTGTGCGGCCGCTAATCCTTGCCACACCCATATCTTCCTCAATTAGAATAAGATTTTGCTGAAATGTTCAGGGATCATGCAAGTTGGGCCCCAGATGGTCCCCTAAGAATTAAAGAACGACCAGTCCATTTTCACAGCTACTGCGCATGCGCAAACGCGAATCCGAAGTACTGAAACTAGCTAAACAGCCGGATTGTGTTCAAATTCGGTGGGTAGTTGGGTGTAGCTTCTAGATGGTCCCATAAGAATTTCAAAACGCCCGGAGCATTGCTATGACCACAGCGCATGCTCAAATGTGAAATCTGAAGTACTTATTCAATTTCTCATGAATCTATTTATCAATTTTGTCAATTTCTCATTGCTGATTTTGATGAAATCTTTATATAATTTTCTTCGAACAACGCGAAGGAATTTTCTTTCAACTTTTTTTTTAGACTATACGTTATGCTCAGTGAATTACAACAAATGATAATTAATTATAGAATTCTAGAATCCACCGCATATTTACAAAACTGTAATTCCTCGGCCGGCTCCAGTACTCGATTTAGGGCTGTCCTGGGGGGACCTCGAGTGAAGTGACCACAGAAAATAGTGATCTACGCAGAAGGGGCATCTTTGTACGAGTATATAGGTAAATAATAAACCGTTGTGTAATAAGGTTCAGCGTTTTCAGACAATTTTCGTTAGTTCTAGCAAGTTTTTGCTAAAAACACGCTAGTTTTGCAAATTGCTAATTTTATTTCGTTTTAGAGCATCTCTAGGTGTCAAACTTTTTCTCTAAGTATAATGATATAATTATGGATAATTAATTACCTTTTTAGTTATTCGTGTCTTACTCCAGACGATATCTGACCTCGACTGCGAGATAAAAAATTCCAAATTTTGTCAAAACCTTTATGGTGACAAAGCAACATTTGAGTTCGAAGATGAGTCATCTACAAAAAAATATGTGGGTCGGGGATGGATTTAGAATGGTCTGAAATGAAAAACGCTGCAAAGCCCTTGTCGCATGTGTTTATTACTATTCAACTGGACATACCTACAGAAATGTTGGCTGTTCTTTTATTGTTTCTTTCATGTGCAATAATTGAAATAGATATTTTGGACCCCGAAAACTGGAATTACGCTCCGATTTTTGACAAATTATCTTTGAACATTGATAGCGCCACTTAATTGTCTTGATTCATCTGTTAATACTACTTCTAGCACTATTAATAAAATTTATGGCGATTTCAGACAATGTCAGAGGTCTCTGACCCATAAAAAATGAATTTTAGGAGCTGAACCGTCGTTACCACATCAATTCTTCACTCTTTGGTCAAAATCGGCTTCATATTCAGTCTTCTCGCCCTAAAAAACATGAGGACACACACACACACACCGACGCATGACTAGCTCATGTTCACTAAAACCTCAAAAAACTTCGAAAAACCCTATTTTTCCACCCATTTTTCACCCATAACACCCTTGGTTATATTCCGGTCGGGCTACAATGATTCGGGACACAACGAGTCCAAATGAAGCATGTGTGCGCAAGAACGAATCGTTTAGACCGAAAATAAAGTAGACATGGATGATGCGGCAGATGGACATTGCATTCTTTTTTTGGTTTATTATTTTCAATAATGAACCATTGGAATTGAGCAAGAAAAAAAGAAATTCTTACCCCCCTCAAAATTTGATGGTTTACGTCTCAAGATACGTAGAATCCGAAAATGCAATAAAAATATTTCTGTCTGTCCGCGATACGCCGTACGCCGTACGGGCCACTTTTCTTAGTGACCATGAATAAAAATTTATGAAATTCAGGTTATAGGTTCCGTTCGGGGTCTAGTTGGTCTTCGAAGCTTGGCGATACTGTCAGTCATCTCTAAGGGGTTCAAAATAGGGGTTGACATTTTCAGAACGCCGTAGCTCGAAAACTTTCGATTGAAGGGTATGGTTTTTTTTTACGATATTAAATTTGCCTTGAGCCAAACAATTTTTTGAGACCACCCGGAGCACTGTACGTCCAGCCGTTCGTGTGCACCAAAAAGCTTCGTCAACACGATCGTGAATCAAACGGTATAAATCCGGCCGGGATATCATCACTAAAGAGCACCTGATTATAATCAAGGATGGCTGTATGAAGTCGAGTTGGTTGTTCTGCGATATTATTTCATTTGATAAGTGATGGACTATTGCATTTTGTAGGTAGGTACTTGTGAAACTTGAACAAACGTTGAAGTATTATTGATGGGTAAATTATTACACAACGGTAGATTATTACACAACGGCAAATCATTACACGACGGCAAATTATTACACAACGGTAAATTATTACATAACGGTAAATTATTACACAACGGTAAATTATTACAGAACTGTAAATTATTACACAACGGTTCATCTACCAAGAAGGGGCTCGATTTTGTTGGTAGGTACTTATGAAACTTGAAAAAACTTTGAAGTATTATTGATGGGTAAATTATTACACAACGGTAAATTATTACACAACGGCAAATTATTACACAACGGTAAATTATTACATAACGGTAAATCTACACAACGGTTCATCTACCAAGAAGGGGCTGGATTTTGTTGATCGGTACTTTTGCAACTTGACCAACCGTTGAAGTATTATTGATGGGCAAGTTATTACACAACGGTTCATTATACTTGACCAGAGGGTTGGTGCTGACCACAGAAAACAGTGATCTACGCAGAAGGGGCCTCTATTTCACTCCACATCAACAATTTTCCTTCAGAAATTCATTATTTTTTGCGTTTCTTTTGCCATTTTAGTTACTGTTTGTCATCGATAGAATTATTTTAGCAACATTTAACTCGTGATTTAGGTAGGTACCTAGTAACGAGTACGGAGTTGGGTACTAACCTAGTGAGGTTCTGCGATCTGCATAATATTTATAGAATAGTACATATTATATTGTATAGACGGGTTATCTATACAGAGAGCAGTGATCTGTAAAAGAAGGGTATTCTGTACAAAATAATAAACCGTTTTGCAGGGATTTGCAGCGTTTTTAATCTACCTACGCTGAAACGTAAATGGAAAATTTTTCAGGGGGGTGTCATAAAATTTTTTGCTGAGCGAATACATAGGTGTAGGTATTCACAGAATAATAAACCATAAGGAACGTAAATTGTTAAAATTTGCATTTACTAAACACCGGACCCATTGCAATAATGTATTTTTTGATGAAAATGCTCTCGAAGTACCATGCATCTCCACCAGCTGATTACCAAAATGAGCTATGGATTTTATTAGGGAGAGGGGGTCTGGTCTGCAAATCACATTTTCCCGCCCGACTCCATATTGCTGACTTGGTCCTTCGTTCCTTGATCGTCCTGTCACTTGACGAAAATGGATAAAGTATCCCCGCCACTCCCAGGCCCCTTCAGCTCCTCGGCCCATCCCTCCCGAGTCAAGGCCTAAGCATCCGCCTGACTTTAGTCTGTTAAACCCCTCGACGTCATCACAGACCCTCGTTGCAGGTATTCAATCTTACCCCATCCCTTCCACTGCTCTTTCGGTGTTTTCCTGATCTTTTGTCTCGAGCACCCCCTCCCCTCCTTCCGCCGCTTTGGCGTCCTTCTTATCTCTCTGATCCCTCGTTTTTTTCCCCTTCGTAAATTGCTTAATAGGTATCCGTCGTGCCACTCGTAAATCATCACAGAACTGCATTTTATTCCGTCCCTGACACACACCTCTCTCGAGATTTGGTTCAAATTAATCAATTTACCTTGAGGCGACTCATCTTCCAGCTCTGCGGCATGACCATATGAACTTTTTGCGAAGTAACATAGGGTTAACCCACAATGAGCCTGCCTGAATGCACGGTCCTTCGACCCTATTACAATACGACCAAATAATCGGGGGGGGGGGGGGGTCCAGTGGTCAGTGGAAGGAGTGGAGAGGGTAAATGTATTTTCTACATCCTACAACACACAACTTTTATTTATTCCAAATATTTGTCGAGCTTCATATTTACTCATAATTAGGCGACATTACTCGAAAAAATGACAAACAACAAAAACCCTTATGAAATGGAAGCGTATGGCGGGTACTTCAAAGGTAGAAAGAAGTTCGTGGAGCAGCAGTAAAGCTCTTAAAAAAAAAAATTAATAATAATTTCCGTTCTGCCCTCGCAAAAAAACTAATTTGCCCAGTCGTTATCCAACAGACCAGCGGAGATAAAACTGCCGGTCCTTTCGGTACAGATGAATTATTGATTCTCCGTCTCCCTCGCACACGCAGCCTCCTTACGGGTCCTGGACCACTTGATGGTCTTCCATCCATCTTCAACAGCTTCCGTTCCATTCCAAATACCATTATATTCATAGGTCGGTTAATTTTGTCTATTTATAACGACAATTCTCTACTTTGGTTTATTATTTTCAGTAAAGAACCTTTGGAATCAAGCATGAAAAAAAAAAAAAAAAAAAATTTACCCCTCCCTCAAAATTCGATGGTTTCCGTTTCAAAGTAGGTAGAATCCGAAAATGAAATACAAAAGTTTCTGTCCGTCCGCCGTACGCCGCACATCGCACTTTCCTTAATTACCATGAATCAAAATTAATGCAATTTGGTTTGTGGGTCCCGTTCGGGGTCTAATAGGTCCTCGAAGCACGGCGTTGCTGTCAGTCACATCTAAGGGGTGAAAAATAGGGGTTCAACTTCTTAGAACGCCTTAGCTCAAAAACTGTCAACAGAAGGGTATGTTTATTATACGTTTTAAAATTATAATCTCGAACTTGAGAATTTTTTGAGACCACCCGGAGCACGTCCAGCCGTGTGTTTGCACCGAAAAGCTTCGTCAACATGATCGTGAATGAAACGGTATACATCCAGCCCAGATATCATTGCTAGGGTAAAACGCCTTGCGGCTCACTTGCGATTGGCAGGAGATAAGTGGAGGAGTCTGGCTGTATTCAAAGTTAAGGCGAGATTTAAAAAGGAGCACGTAAAATGGGGTGGAAATGGTACACCTTTTGAGGTTTTTCAGTTCTCTCGACGCTGTAGTCATTTTTAATTTACCATTTCTTATTTTATCCTGATAGCTATGTATCTTACGAGTATTTCTAGCTTTGGGAGGTCTTTTTACGTTGAAAAGTGAACGAGTTATAATTTTTGTCCTTCGTTCCATTCTCACCCCGTAAAGTGGGGTGAAAATGGTACACCACTTTTTTCTCACGATAACGTTAAGTTGAGAAGCCCTGTTACATTTACACCCCGTTGAGACCACCTCAGAAACCTTCCTAGCTGTCGCTGGCTCTAAAAAAATGAGGAAAAAACCACCTCAAAAAATTAAAAACAACTTGACTATGATCCCTCCGCGAGCCACTACTTTATCCTCTCTTCCTAGATAAATGTAGTCCTAATTTAACTGGTGAGCTGGTCAGGGGCACAAACAATCAGAACCAAGTGGGAAACGTGCAAATAAATTTAATGTTGTAAAGAATAAAACAGTTTTTTTTTAAATAAAATTTCACAAATTCAGCCTTCGGGTTTCGATTTTAGTCTTTCTTAAAAATAAACAAATCGCAGTGGGTGACTACCCCAGGAACACTGGTAAAATAGGTAAAATATGGGTGACTACCTACCCCAGGAACAAACTGAACAATTTATCTTCCAGCAGCAAGGCACTTACAACTCCATAAAAAAATTGTTTTTGTTCCCCTTCTGGACGAATAAAAATAGCCACTGTTCTCCCCATTTTCTTGAGGTAATTCGCAACAATGACCCTCAGATCCAGGGTCGTTACTGGAAAGCCGTATGTGGACATAGCCACGACGTGTGATACAAGAATTTCCTCTTCGTGTTTTGAGAAAACTGTTCGCCCACCATGGTTAGTGTCAGAAATCACTTCAAATGTTACCACTTCAGGAGATTCCCCATCCCTCGCTGCCATTTCCTCCTTCACCTTCTTCACGTTTTTTACTAACGTGTTCTTATGGATTCTGTACCTGGAAGGAAGATTTATCAATTAGCTATCTTCCACAGAAGGTGCGAATACGTGATAACAATGAAATCGTCGAAGGCAGACATGAGGGTTCAATAAAAATGATAAGCAACTCACTCTTCCGCAGCTTTCCTGAAGCTTATTTTTCCTTCCAGAATGGTTTTCACGGCTTCAGCTAATTTTTCAGGGGGGTAGTTCTTGTAGGGCCTTGCTCCGAGTTTTTTGTGGTAAATGCGAGGCATGGCTGTCACATTCACTCTAAAAATGAGACGAGAAATAAGAAAAATTAGTGTACCATAGTCACCCCAAGAAAAAATGTGGGGTGGAAACGGTACACTCAGCTGTGACATAGTCACCCTGTCAAACGTATGTGTTTCGATGTTCTTATCATTATAAATCACCAAAAAACAATTGGCAAGATTCTCCAACGGATTTGGGTCGACAAATATTGTAGATAATCGGTAAAAAATACTCACTGGCTGTGGAACAACTTCTGGCGACGTCCCTTGCGCGGTTTTGCAGGTTATAAACAGAAGGAAAGATATCAGCTGTTATCAATCCAGCCCCCACAAAACGAAGACAACACTTTTTTTTTTTTTTTTAATTGGCACTACGGTCCTTTGAGAACCAGGGCCTTCTCGACAATGGATTTCCACTCCTTCCTGTCCAGAGCTTGGGTCCTCCATCTGCGTACTCCAAGCCGGTTCAGGTCCTCCTCTACGTCCTCCAGCCAACGCAGACGCGGTCTTCCTCTCATTCTTCTTCCACCTGGCATCCCATACAAGGCTTTTCGCGGATATCTCGCTTCAGGCATTCTTTCTACGTGGCCTAACCACCTGAGGCGGGCTCGCCTGATGAATGCCACTAAATCGGGCCCTCCATACAGGTGTCTCAGCTCATCATTCCTTCGGATTCGCCATTCTCCATTCTCGTAAATGGGGCCAAAGATTTTACGTAAAATCTTACGCTCCCAGCAGTTGAGGAGTCTTTCATTTGCGGAAGTCAGGACCCATGTCTCACAGCCGTACGTGACTACTGGGCGCATAATGGTCTTATAAATTGTGATCTTACTCCGACGGGATAGTCCTCGGAATTTTAGAGCCTTCTTCGAAGACAACACTGGAGAACGAAAATAACGATGACAACTTCTTCTACCACATTGGTCTTTTACGGAAAAAATGGCGCGAGCTGGTTCCCGCCGTTTTTGGGGTCGATTCGTGCGTTTGAATTTGAAAAATGTTCACGTTCCATTTTCACCCCGCATGTCACATTTCCACCCCATTTTACCTGTGTGTAATCTCCAGGAACCGGACAAGGTCGGCCACTTCTTTTGAAGATGTCCAGTATTTAGTGGGCAGAGACTGGCTGATTTAAGTTGTGTGTTGCTACCTTTTAACAACCTCATTGGCCTAACGAGTTCAGGGAAACCGGAAGTGTTGAGCAGAGCATTTTATTTTATTTTTATTTTTATTTTTGAGGCGGTAACGTTTTACAACGGAAGGGTGGATCCTGTAAAAGTGGTCATCGAAATATTTATTCACTTCTTTTCTTTTCTGGAGGCTTGTAATATGGGAGCTTAAATTTTGGCGCTGTGAATGTTTTTCGGTTTAGTTTTGGTTGTTTCTTTTTTGTTGAAGTAGGTGATATTGATTCTAATGTAATAATGGGAGAACAATGAGAAAAAAAGTTTATTGGTAAATATTGTTGTAGGTTAAGCTATTTTCTGGTAAATCTATAGTGAAAAAATGTTAAGAACCTATGGTAGCGCTGTATTGGAAATATATTATTTTTAAAAATAATCACAAAAATTAAAAAGTAAATACCTAAATTTAAAAAAAACCTTGTGGGACACAAATCTTTATTAGTGATCTCTATTAATATAAGAAAAGTTTGATGGTGTAATTTTGTTTTATCTGTGGTACAATTTATGGCTGAGGAGATTTTTTGAGTTTATTCTGCCGGTGAAATTCGCAAATTATGTTATTTGCTAGATATAATATAGATCCAACCTTGTAATGTTCTGTATATTACAAATTTCATTTCATCCTTTCATTTATTCATTTGACAACTAGGTACCATGAAGTTTCCCCCACCCCGCATCGAAAAAACACACCCGATCCGCTTCTCACATTTATTATGGTTATCCCAGATCTCGAATAAGGCAGCTCAATACGGTCTTCGCATTTGATTCAAGTCAAACCGCCCTTCACTCTCATAATATTGTTTCATTATGCAAAACAAAACGCATTACTTCCGTGACTTTTAGAGCTGCGTTTCCGACACTAGGCCATAACTAAATACAAAAACTTGTCATATTATTGTGTGGTTTGGAGTTTATTTGATATTTTTTAGGTGTGTTCAAATGTTTAGAGGTCCCTTACTCAGTTCCATCAACCGATCGTTATTCATTGGTAGGTGAGTGAGGGATTCGTCCCCCCCCCCCCCCCTCCTCGCCACGTTCATTTTCGCGGTTTGCAGTATTTGCTCAGAATTTGGACCGATTGCTCACTCTTAAAAATTATTCGTTGCCTTCATAAACACCAAAATTCGTTATCACATCACATTCACCTTCGGGAACCTTCGGGATCGAGACTACTTGGGTTCTCACAATACAAAATTCTTTACAAACGAGTCCGTTATTATCGTGGTCCAACTGATTTTATAAATACTTACTTGTCTTCGAATTACCGGAGAAAATAAAATTCCGTAATTCCTACCGAATTGCGTTTTCTATACAAGTCACGGTAAAATCAAGCAATCCAGTGACTTCAAGAAAATACGAGTCTATACAAGTTCAATACGTTTATTTGCTAGTGCAACCTCGTGTAAGCTGTATCGAATGAAGTGGAACATGCAAAATTAATTCCGAGTAGCAATAAATTACCTCGTTGTTTCCAGTTGTTTTCTCATTCGTGAACGTGAAGTGGTTCTTATGGTTGGGCGCTTATTCATAACACGTGATACCGAGGTTTTATCAAGCCGGAGCACGTTCTGTATACATAGCGGGACGCAATAAATAAAAAATAAAAATTTAAAAAAGAAAAAAGTACTTGAGTCTGGGAGGAATCTATGGCTAGCGAAAATAAAATAAAAGTTGCTCGCTTCGTTGCTGCAAATGGATAGAAAATATCACGTAGGGTCTGGGGGAGGGATCGCCCACTCGACTGCAATGCCACGTCTTAACGAATATAGCGAGGCCGTGGGATGAGGGCAGGCTCGCCGGTAATCTACAGAGCTCTTAGAAATATGACTTCTCACGCTCCAATTACCTTTTATTCCAGAGATTTTCAACGGATAATACATGTGTAGTGTTCGAGGAAGCGAAGCTTAATCGGCAGATATGAAAATAAGCGTTGGAACTGGTGGATATAAGGAGACAAATATTAAGCGTCTTTGTAATCCTGAGATTCGTATGATGGGCTTCTCAGACGAGGGAATTCTTCAGGCGGAATGCGTTTGTTCGTCTTGTAGACGATGATGTGGGATGGACAAATTAAAAGACATAAACCATCAGTAAGATCTGCATCCTACCTATATTGCTATCTGTTGATATTTTAACTAGGTATACTTTACCTTCTGCCATTCTTGGTATGGTTGTGAAAAATATAGCTCTGGCTCTGGGGGTTCAAGAACGATGTACGAGCACCTAAGCAATTCAAAGGAACAACATCCATCTTGGCTGGCTTCATAGCTACAGTTGGATTTTCGGGTTGATCTAGTCGGACAAGATTTTGAGTACGAGTAGGTTACATTGCACAGTTGGTTCGGGTGGCTGGAAAACTAACTCCTTCTACCTGAACTTCTACCATTCTTCAATGCTTGTGTACCTATCTACATTCTCAATCATTCAAAAAATTAGTTGGTGCGCTATAGGAATGTATTCATCTTGTGCCTAACTTCGACGGTTGACAGAAAACTGGCTTTGTAACCATCCCCCAAAATAACAACATAAGATGAAGATACAAATTATTCTAAGTGTTAATACCACTGTTGATATCAAAATTAAATTTTTTTTTAGCAGTATTTCGTAGTTTAACTGTGGTGCAATTGTATTGTTGCCCTTCTTGATTGTTTCCCATCACCACTTCTTGAATGTTTCCGGCCTTCATGTAGAATGTAGAATTATAGAACTATATTGCAAGGCAAATATTTATATTCACATCACATTCACATAGTAAGAATACGAAATTCATGAATGAACCTCTGTTCATTTTAATTTGAAATTCATGAATGAATCTCATTTAATTGAGGCAGGGGCACTCTATGTTTATGGGCCTCACATGGGAAAAGCCGATGGTTTCTTTTTAATAACCACTGTTTACACCACGTACTTTTGAACACTCTTTTCTTCTTTTTCGAAATGTAATTTTTTGCAATTAAGCAGCTCATTACTGCCAACAGCATGTCCTCCATTGCTGTCACAAACTGAACTGAAGGAAAAATTCCTCCCGTGTGTGGGCAAGGACTGTTCAGGCCAAACCCCAAGGCCTAGGCCTTGAGTCCAGTCCTCAAGGCTCGGCCTGTACGTGTGTGGCTACTTTAGAAAGGTGACAAGTGATTAGGTACCTAATATGTATGAGGAAGTGTTTTTTTTTTTTTTCATTACTTACCTACTTTAGGTTTGTTTCCTGTGAACTGGATTATTTTCTTATTTGTGCGAGAGGTGGGATTTAATTCCTGCCCAAAAATATATCGATTATTATTATTATTAAGTTCGGAAAATCTCAAAACAGAGCGCTCTTGCTTTTGCCAGAGGAATTCGTTCCAGGTGGTAAGCCTCAGAGAAGGTTACTCACATCATGATTTTCGTTTTAAGTTGGTGTTGCCAGCCTATGTCTGGCACGGCTGCGGCCAAGACAATTGTCTTGGCAACAAGAGCCTCTCGATATTGTTTGTAGCCAGTTGCTACTTGATGATGGTGATAAAGACCTGGTTTGAGTTCCATAGATGTTGGCTTTTGTTGGATTTTTTCCTTCACCAGATACGCTAGATAGCCCGCAATCATTTCTAATAATTCAGGGTTTGTTCGAACAACTCGCAATGGCACAGCAAACCATTTTTAAACGCTTCACTCATGAACGAAAGTAGAAACAAGACTGACGTATAAGCGCAATGCACAGGGCGAGTGAAGGGTGATAGGTAGGGACCAGTGACGCGGCGCTCATTGGGGTTTCCCAGGCCCCTTCTCGACTGACAGGTACCGTGTAGTAGAATAACCGTGACTTACAGTACATCTGGCAAAGCTAAGATTCTGTCCTTTTCGAGTTCGGTTATTTTCCACTCTTTCATTTCCCACAGTATTTTTCCGTTCACTTGCAACCCAACGCATTATGCGTAGTACGAATGTCGAATGTTTTGAACCACAGCGATAAACTTACTTGATGTTTACCGCTGGGTCAGAATAGCCGAGTGACCGGCTATATTATTAATTAATATACCGAGTGACCGGCTATATTATTAATTAATATACCGTTTCACCATCTCAGTCCTTCTCCCCTTTCCACCTGTGCTCCCCTTTGCCTGTGGAAGATCAACAGCAATACAGTTAACTATTACGGAATGTTGAAGTAAAAATCCTCGAAACGCGCGTGTGTGTGTGTATGTGTGTGAAAAATGTGATGTGTTACTTCGTCGAAGAAAATTAAGACAACAATCATTGTTAGCGTACTATGTCAAGTCGACGGCAACGTTATCAAGTGAAGCTTAGAGAAGCGGAAACTGGAAGCGGTTGTTAAAATGCCATATTTATGGGACGACGTGCCCTTAAGGGGCCTGGTAGAATGAGATATTCCCCGTTTTACTTAAAACGAAGCCTAGAGATTCGGAGATATTCAAATGCGGGGAAGAAAAGGAAAGGAGGAACATTGTCTTTGGGGAAGGGAAGCGTTTTATTAAGAGAAGTGTGAAACTTGAGATAAATGACGGCTTCATAACTGTACTTAATATTTTCCCTACAAGGGAGCTTATAAAAAAAGGGGAAGTGAAAGAGTTTAATAAAGAACGCAGGGTATTATACAGACCAAGTTCAATTACCTCGAAAAGGGAAACTCATTGGCTCCCCCCCCCACACCTACACTAGCTTTTATCTCGGGGTGGTTAGGTCCCTCCATACGGTGAACACAATTGGGGGACAAGCCGAAGGTCTAGGTCGAACCAAATTCACCAATTAACTTCCGTGATGTGTATGAAAGGGTAATGTAACAAACAACGCTGATAAAGATGATAACGAGTGGCACTGTGTATTTTCTATCGCAGTTCAACAATCACTGCATTTTCAACCTAACAACATAACAATCAACCATCTACTCAACAACACATGTGGGGTTGGAAACCCCCACAGTATCATGAAGTTTCTGTAGAGGGTATCATGAGGTTTTGTGGATCATGAATGTAAAAAGTTTAAGGCTTGTGACTACATATCGATCTTCTTCGACGTCTGAATGAGGCATAAATTTAACAACAGGAGAATTTTACAGACCAACTGATGTGCCATAAAAGTGCAAATAAAAGTGCAAATAAAAGTGCAAAGCAGATGTACACAATTGCATCCTGACCACAGATGATTTCCTTCGTGCCTTTTGTTCATTAGCAATATTGACTAGTTTTCTTTCCTTCTATATTTTAATAACCATCTACGACAGATAAAAATTATTATGATTCATTGATGGAACAATGAAAGCAGCGACGGCTACAATCAAAGTGGACTGGTTTCGGGAATCCGGGGGTAATAAGCAAAATTATTTCTTCTATTTCACCGATTCACAAAGCTCTGCGTGAGTTTGGACCTAAAATACATAAATGGCATGTTTGTCTTTACATGTGGATATATATATATGGGTTCGGATCATGAACCCATACCCACTCCCCGACCTCAAATACTCGTTGCTGCGTGTTGCGGTCAAAGAACTCCTTTTGCCTCCGCATGCTTATCTTCATGGTTTCTCTGGCAAATTCTCTCATTTTCTCCAAATCGGATCGCAGCTGAAAGGCATAGGGTGTTGTGAGTGTCTCCGTAACAGCACTAGGTCGGAACAAGTCGTCAGGTAGATGAAGGTCTCTTCCGTACACCAACTGTGCTGGTGAGAATCCTGTAGTGCTGTGCGGAGCAGATCTGTAAGCTAGAAGAAACAAGGGGATCTTCTCATCCCAGTCATCCTGATGTTGACCAATATATGCGGCCAAATACTTCGTGAGGGTACGATTCAATCGTTCAACTAATCCACCTGATTGCGGGTGCAAAGATGTAGCCCTTGTGCGAGTTGACCCCATCAATTGAGCCATCTCACGTATTAGGTCCGCTTCAAAATTGGTTCCCTGGTCTGTATGTATTTCACGAGGTACTCCCACCCTACTGAAAACATCTACCAGAGCCCTGGCCACTGTTTCAGCCTCTTGATTAGGGATTGCAACTGCCTCAGGCCATTTGGTAAAATAATCGGAGATAACCAACACATACCTATTCCCACGCCTTGTTTCTGGAAGACGCCCGAGAATGTCGACCCCAACCCTGTCAAACGGCCCTCCCACTGGACATTGTTGCAGTGGTGCAGGTGAGCTCCGATGGGTTTTGATCTTTTGGCATGATTGGCAACTATGACACCAGGCCTTCACATCACCAGCCATTCCCGGCCAAAAATATAACTGCCTCACCTTTGAAAGAGTTTTCCAGTAACCAAAGTGGCCGCCAGTTGGTTGATCGTGGTACTGTTGGAGGACTTGCGGCACCTTAGATGTGGGGACGACCATTTGTAGACGCTCACTCTTCCCTGAAACCCATCTGTGGAAAAGTTTTCCTTCACGGACCACCAAAGAATCCCAACGTAAGATCAAGCGGCGCGCTTGTGGATCCTCAGCAGCAACTTCAGTTGGGTCAGGATGCACATTGGCCTTTTTCCACTCAAGAACTTTTCGAATTGAGGCATCTTCCAACTGGCAATTCTCATCAGCCGGAAATAGTCTGATAGCAGAGACGAACTGGTTTTTCTCTTGGCGAGTACAATAAGAACAATTATTGTAGCAGATCCGACGTGATAAACCATCTGCATTGCTGTGACTTTTTCCTGGACGATGAATGATTTCAAAGGAATACATTTGCAAAGTCTCCAGCCACCGTGCCATTTGTCCTTCTGGTCTTTGGAATGAAGAAAGCCATTTTAATGCAGAATGATCTGTCCTGAGGGTAAACTGTTGGCCATACAAATAGTAGTGAAAATGTTGAATGCTTTTGACAGCTGCTAATAGTTCCCGACGTGTGGCGCAATAGTTCTGCTCCTGTTTGGTCAAAGCTTGACTGTAATAAGCAACTACTTTCTCAACTCCTTCATTAATCTGAGACAACACTGCCCCAACAGCATGCCCACTGGCATCACAGTCCAAGATGAAGGGTTGCTGAAGATCTGGGAAAGCTAATATAGGTCCTGTTACCATGAGGGCTTTCAACTTCAGAAAATTTCCTTCACAATGTTGGTCCCAATGAAATACAGCTCTGTTTTCTGTCAGTGCGTGCAATGGTCGAGCAATCTCTGCAAAGTTAGGTACGAACCTCCTATAATATGAGCAGAATCCAAGAAATGAGCGTACATCTCGCTTACTCCTTGGCAGTGGCCAGTTCTTAACTGCTTCTGTCTTCTTAGGATCTGTATGTACCCCTCTTGCAGAAATGATGTGGCCCAAGTACTGAACTTTCTGTGTAAAGAAACTGCACTTCTTAGGGTTTAGTTGTAGATTTGCCTGTTTAAATCTTTCAAGTACGTTGGTCAGTTTACTCAGGACTGTCTGAATGTCAGGTCCATGGATGATAACATCATCCAAGTAGACGAGTGCAAGATCGGCTGGTACAATTGCCTCCATCAAACGCTGAAACGTGGCAGGTGCATTGGATAATCCAAACGGCATTACTTTGAATTGCCAAAGTCCCTGGCGGTCTACTGCAAATGCTGTCTTTTCTTTATCCTCTTCTTTCATCCCAATCTGCCAATATCCACTTTTTAGGTCTAAAGTGCAAAACCAAGCTGAACCTGCCAAGGCATCCAGGAGTGCTTGCACAGTAGGGAGGGCGTAGGAGTCTTTTTTTGTAACTTTATTAAGTTTTCTGTAGTCCACACAGAACCGAGTCGTTCCATCTTTCTTGGGAACCAGAACCACTGGGGATGCCCAAGGGCTCGTGGATGGCTCTATTACTCCATCGTCTAGCATCTCCCGTATGAGCTTGTCTACATGTTCCCTTGATGCAAATGGTAGCCGTCTGGGAGGTTGCTTGATGGGTTGTATGTCGCCCGTGTTAATGGCGTGTTCAACCACATGTGTTTTGCCTAATATGGTCCCTTTAGTCGCAAATACACCTCTAAATTGATATAGCACTTCACTTACTGCAGAGTAATCTTTCGAACCAGGACCCAAGTTTGATGCTTTCAGTAAGTCAGCTGCCCAATTTTCTTCCTTAGGTAAGAGATTGATTTGAAGAGATCGGGCAACACACTGAAATCGTTGAAATAGAGGAATGTTCCCTCCCCTCATTTGGAGTTCCTCAAGGGATAAATCGAGAGAAGCCTGGAGTTGTTGAAGTATATCCAGCCCCATGACGCCTTTGTCTCTCACATCTGCAATCAAAAAGCTTTGTTCGATTCCGGTGTTACCTACTTTAAGGTTAGTCAAACACTCACCTCGAACCTTCAATTTGTCCTCTCCAGCTGTGGTCAAGTGGGTAAATGCAGATGGTTTCGTTTCTAGCTTAAGGCTCCTAACTACATCGGGGCGCAAGATAGAAACAGAAGCTCCAGTATCAACCAGCATTCCTACTTGTTTGTGGTTGATGGTTACCTCTACAAAAAGTGCTTCTGCCCCCGTTCGAAAACTCTTCACTAAACCAAGGGGCCTTTTTCTTAAAGCCAGTGCATGGCCCTCAGCGCGGGCTCTGTCTAGTTTCCCTGGTTGTTCTGTTCTCTTGGGCATTGAGACCTCACATGGCCCACTCCTTTACAACCCCAACAGCGAGTTTCACTGGGTGTTTTTGTAGAAGATTTCATCACAACTTGCAATTCCAATGCTGTAGTAAGGGCCTCTTGTATAGTTGAGGGTTTCGTTAATGTTATCAGCTTTGTTAGTTCTTTATCCAGTAATGCTTTGATGAACGGTTTAACAGCTTTCCTGGATTTGTTACCACGAGTATCTTCTGGAAACGCACCCCTGACTAGCCTTTCAATATCAGTAGCTAACTCTGAGAGAGACTCATTGGACTTCTGTGATCGTGTCTCCAACTGTAATTGGCAATTAGGAGTCAATCGTGCTTGACCAAACTGTTCTCTTAGCGCTTCTGATATGGCCTTATAATTGAGCCGCTCTGAGGGTGGTAAATCAGCTAGCACACCTAATGCAGCCCCTCGTAAGCTCTGTGCGAGCCTACACCCTTTTACTTCCAGTGACCAACTATTTGTAAGAGAAGTTACTTCAAGGTGTACTTGATACTCCTCCCAGATAACTTTACCATCGTAAGGGATCAAGACCACTTCCTTCTGTTCGTCACGTGTGTGTCTCTGTCTAACTTGCTGTTGAGTTGGACTTCGAATAATCACACCCTGCTGGTTGTGTTGTGGCTGGAGATTGGTGGTCTCATTAAGCCGCTGGTCAAGGCCACGATTCTGTTCTATCAACTGACTCAGTTGTTGTAACATTTGCATCTGCATTTGCTGCATCGTACCCAACATTTCTTGCATGGCACCAGTTACAGCCATCAACTCTGTAGACTGCTGATTTTCTGACCGAGTCTCAGAAGATCTCGGTGGTGGTACTGTAGAGGCGGAAGCTACAACTGGGTCAGCCGATAAAGTAGGAAGTGGTGCTAAAGAGCCAGAAGCTTCACCTGCGTCAACTGGATGACTGCGGGTCGACATCGTCCGTTGAATTCTGGTTGCTGGCCGTTTGGGTGGCATATCCCCAGCACTCCTCTGTGTTTGTTTTTCGATCCCGGACGGGCCCCCAATGTAATAACTCAAGTCCGATTTTTTATTTTTAACAAGTCCTTTTTTGTCCACGTCCAGATAACAACTAACTTTTCTGAAATCTAATTGTAAACAACAATGAGATGATGACAACAATGATGCAGTGTAGTGACCACTACTACAATATTTATTAGAAATCCTTAAAAAATACAATCAACGTGTCCACTCCCCATTCTCCTTCCTTTGCGAACATACAACCAGTACCATCAACGAAAATCCTTTAAAAAACGCTGCAAATCCCTGCACAACGGTTTATTAGTTTGTACAGAATACCCTTCTGTTACAGATCACAGCTCTCTGTATAGATAATCCTTCTATATAACATATGTACTATTCTACACATATTATGTAGATCGCAGACCCTCCGCAGGTTAGTACCTAACCCCGTACTCGTTACGAGGTACCTATCTAAATCACGAATTAAATGTTGCTAAAAAAATTCTGTTGATGACAAGCAGTAACTAGAACGGCAAAAAAAACGCAAATAATGAAGTTCTGAAGGAAAATTGTTGATATGGTGTGAAATGGATGCCCCTTCTGCGTAGATCACTGTTTTCTGTGGTCAATACCTATAATGAACCGTTGTGTAATAATTTGCCCATCAATAATACTTCAACGGTTGTTCAAGTTGCAAAAGTACCGATCAACAAAATCCAGCCCCTTCTTGGTTGATGAACCGTTATGTAATAATTTACCGTTGTGTAATAATTTACCGTTGTGAAATAATTTACCGTTATGTAAGAATTTACCGGTGTGTAGTAATTTGCCGTTGTGTAATAATTTGCCGATGTGTAATAATTTACCATTGTGTAATAATTTACCCATCAACAATACTTCAACGTTTGTTCAAGATACAAAAGTACCGATCAACAAAATCCAGCCCCTTCTTGGTAGATGAACCGTTGTGTAATAATTTACCGTTGTGTAATAATTTGCCGTTGCGTAATAATTTACCATTGTGTAATAATTAACCCATCAATACCTAATACCTACTTCGTTTGTTCAAATTTCAGAAGTACCTACCAACTAAATCCAATCGTCCATCACTTATCAAATGAAATACTATCGCACAACAACCAACTCGACTTCATACAGCCGTCCTTGATTATAATCAGGTGCTCCCTAGTGATGATTATCCCGGCCGGATTTATGCCTTTTGGTTCACGATGGTGTTGACGAAGCTTTTTGGTGCACACGAACGGCTGATCGTATAATGCTCCGGGTGGTCTCAAAAAATTGTTCAGCTCAAGACAAATTTAATAACGTAAAAAAAACCATACCCTTCTATCGAAAGTTTTCGAGCTACGGCGTTCTGAAAATTTCAACCCCTATTATGAACCCCTTAGAGATGACTGACAGTAACGTCGAGCTTCGAGGACCAGCTAGAGCCCGAACGGAACCTATAACCCGAATTACATCAATTTTGTTTCATGGTACTAAGAAAAGTGTATATTAATGAAACTGCAATCATCCAGCCCAGATATCATGGCTAGTAATCAGCTGATGGTAACCACCAATGACTGCATGAAACAGAGTTAGCTGATTGTTCGGTGATGTTATTTCATTTGAAGAATGATTTTTACTTACGATTTGCTTGATAAGTACTTCTGCAACTTGAACAAAATGACGTGCATAACAACAAATAATATTATTATTATCGGTACAATTTTTGAATCCACCGCATATTTTATGAAACTGTAATTGCCTGGCCGGTTTCAGTACTCTATTTAGGGTTTTCCTGAAGCAAGCATGAGGGTAGGTACCTACTGACTATAGAAACCATTTGTACTGGAAATAATAAATCCTTGTGTATCTGCAGTGTTTTCATTTGATCAAGGTTTACACGCTCAAACTAGCATTAAAAGCCTAACCGATCACTAGCCTTGGTTTATAATTGCTTGTTAACCCCAGTCATCCAGGATCCGAAATGTTTGCCAAAAATTTGTGATAGTCATTCGAGACCGTCATCAACGGAAAAAAGTTCCATATTTATAGGATTTAGCTTCACTTTACTCCCAGTCACTCAATAATGGCCCGGAATCCCCAAATCAAATACAGATTAACAGTTCATATTGTTCTCTAGAAATAATATTATCATCCAATGGTTTAACAAAGGTTGTGAATGCTCCACGATATTATAACTTGGACAGTTCCGAATGGATGATACTGAGTAAGCATCCTACTTATTATGTTTACAGAAACAGATTTAATACCCGTTCGTCAATACTAATATTTTCCTCGTAACTTTGAGGTCTTGTGGAAAGTTGAACACAGGCTGCGAATACGCCACAAAGTATTGAAGGTCCAAAAACAGACACATAGCCTTCGAACGTTTTCTAGCGAAACGTCTGTGTAGGATGTCACGATTCATTCAAATATGTATGCACTTAGAGGTCCACCGATGCCTCAATCGTAGTATTCAGGCGTTGATAACCAGTGTAATAATACAGAAGTTGATTAATTGATAAAACTTGAATCGTGTAGACCCGCACAACATCACGGTCTCCCTGGTTGAGTATCAACGCCTTAAAAGCCCCTTCGGCAGAGGCAAAGCTGACCTATCTAATAACATCGGTGCCTCCCTCAATAATATTACGCTTAAAGCATTAGCTCAATAACGTCTTGTAACGGCTTTAATCAGATTAGCTATTGTCTATACGAGGAAAGCTACTGTCAAAAATGAAGTGCAGTTCAGTAGGGTGAATACCAGGTGATCTACGTACATATATTATATCCTCATCGAAACTACGTACTTGTATGTTCTACAAGTGCCTCATTATAAATGTACTCAACGTTTTAAAAATGTATGCTCGGCTACTTACCAGACGAGACAAGATTAATCCAGTGGGAAATATCTTACTTGCCAGAACCAAATCAGCTATCTAATCGTAGCTGAGAATGAAAATACAATTGCAACACAATGAATTCGTGGATACTCTTTGGACACTTCGAAACTGTTGATAGGTGATCCTTAAATAAGATGATCAATATCGTATACGGAATACAGTACAGAATAATGAATAAATATTATTATTTAACCAATAACTTCGAAAGTTCAGCAGAACTGGATGACAATACATCGAGCTTGTGTCAACTATTACCTACTCCCTAGAATCTATTCGTCTTCCATCCAGTCGGGTTGTTCATACGGTTTCGTCAGCTGTTACCATAGTTTTTCAATTCAATTCATATATTGTTTCCCTCCAGAAGAATACCTAGCTCTTAAAGTGATCAGAAAGTTTAGTTATAGGCTGAAAAGAAAGAAATAGGAAGAAGTTTGTCTTGGAAGGAGCCTGTGTCGTGGCGAGTTTGAAAAGTTGAGTTTGGCAAGTGTCCAGCTTGCTTGAGATCCTCGTGAGGTAAGTGCGGGCGAAGGCCGGAAAGAAAGGAAAAGACCAAATTAAAACAATCGATTACGGGCTCTCCAGGTACGTCCAATGCCAAAGTGAACGTTGTTTCTAATTGCCAAAAAGCCACTTGGACGCCCTTACTAATCAGATCTCACTCTTTCCTGTAGAATGAAACTTGTTTTACAATTCACTCTCTTTCTTTATATAAGCCATCTTCCATATTATACTGAACGGGGAAATGGTCCGCAGAGAAGTATGGCTAAAAATGTAACTTATTCTGTAGGTATGGTTGAGTGACAGGAATATCAATAAGCTTTTGGAAGGTAAATTTGCTAGTTTGTCACATGTAAAATATGTATATTATAGTACCAACCGTTTTGGCAAACATGGAAACCTTAGTAGGGATTTTCTCACTCATAGCTCCTGAATTTACAAGATGGGTTATGGAAACCATTTGCCTTCATAACCTGTTTTGAGTGTCGAATGCACCACTTAATATTCACAACAGATGGTGAAGACAGACGTCTTCCGCAACTCATGCATTATTTATTTATGTTTAACTTCAGTAATAAATTCGGGTCGAATGACTAAAAAAAATCCATTGTAAGATGACATTTTTAAGGTTGAAACGTTTCGATGTAACACGAAGCGGTATCGAAAAACGTCTGCCGATTCTAGTAGGCAGTATAGCTTCCTCACTTGAATCACATGAACGTATAGACTAGCTGGGTAGGTGAGTTTTGGGGCCATCTGCGATCCAACCCGCGTGTACCCTAAAATGTCAGCTCTCTACGACTATTTTTCGCGTAGTTAGAAGTGTTACAAGGAAACTGTCAACATTTCATGTTCGCGCCTGCTCAGACAAAACTTACATAACGATTCCAATGAAATTCATATGGAACTATCAAAGTATTATTCCTGATCGACCCTCCAAATCTGAACTCATTTCAACGATATTTAAGGTAGTTATGGGCGTTTCAAATATTTCACGTTTGCGCACGCGCAGACGGACCGATTTCCATAGTTTTGTAATGGGTCATCTGCGATCCAACCCGCGGGTACCCTCAAAATTTCAGCTCTCAACGACTATTTTTCGCGCAGTTAGAAGCGTTACAAGGAAATGGTCAACATTTCATGTTCGCGCATGCGCAAATGGAAGTTGCATTACGAATCCAATGAAATTCATATAGAACTATCAAAGTATTATTCCTGATCGACCCTCCAAGTTTGAACTCATTTCAACGATATTTAAGGCAGTTATGGGCGTTTCAGTTATTTCACGTTTGTGCATGCGCAGACGAAAGTTACGGTACTTTTTCAATGATTTTGGTATGGGACCATCTGTGACCAAACCGCACCTACCCTCCAAATTTCAGCCCATTTCGACTATTATTTCGGGTAGTTATGGGCGTTACAAGGAATTAACACAGATAGACAGACAGACAGACACGGAACCAAAAATGTACCTGGATGTTTAAAACGCAAAATGGTAGTGGAAATTTTCATTTTGGAGGACATTAATTTTTTACGCTCCCCTCAAGGTTCAAGGCACGTTACGTAGAATCCGTAAATGGAATAAAAACCAAATCTTCTCCGCTTTCACGGAAAAGCATTGAATCACGGACAGGTTTTTGGACGCACGAATTGACAGTTCCGTATTGCATATCCACATTCAATGTTTTTTCGTAAAAGGCTTCTGGGTTCACACAGCTGATTAGGGACGGCCCTCACCTCGTCACTGTTAATCAGTAATCCTACAGAGGCTTCATTTCGTATTTCATCCCCGTAGGTCAAACAGGAGTGAAATTAGCCTCAGGCATCAGATGATTAGGGGTGGTCCTCACCTCGTCATTCTTACCAGCCCTACAGAGGCTTCATTTCGAATTTCATCCTCGTAGGTCAAAGAGGAATGAAATTAACCTCAGCTGATAGGGAGGGGCCTCACCTCGTCATTCTTACTCACTAGTCCTACAGAGGTGTAGAGGCTTCATTTCGAATTTCAAGCTCGTACAGGAATGAAATTAGCCTCAGGAATCACTCAGCTGATTAGGGAGGGTCCTCATCTCGTCATTCTTAATAATCAGTCCTACAGAGGCTTCATTTCGAATTTCATCCTCTTAGGTCAAAGAGGAATGAAATTAATTAATTCTGGGGAATTACAGCGTTACATTTTTTTGTGTCGGAAATTTCGGATTATCCCCCGCACAACAACATGTCTATGTTAAAAACATATTAACTTATTGTTTTGGCAACCTACCTACCTAGCTAATTTTGTTTATCTGTGTCTCGTTACACTTTTTGGTCGCACCGTATACTGTCCAAAATTAATGAAATTTGGTTTGTAGGTCCCTTGGGGTCCACGAAGCTCAGCGTTACTCTCAGTCATCTCTAAAGAGTGAAAAGTAGGGGCTGAGATTTCCCGAACGCCTTAGCTCGAAAACTTTAAGTAGAAGGGTATGATTTTTTACGTTTTTAAATTGTTTTTAAATTGAGACCACCCGAAGTATTGTGCGTCCAGCCATTCGTTTGCACCGAAAAGCTTCGTCAACAAGATCGTGAATGAAACTGACCAGACCAAAAACATCCTGAACACCTGATTATAATCACGTATGGCTGCATGAAAGCAGCGAGGAGTGTTGTTGGGATACCATATTTTGGTGCATCCAGTTCGTCGTATATCTTGATGTTATATTTATCAGTTGGATTAAGAAGGGTACTGCTTCAAGTATTCAAAAGATCCACGTTGCCTGAAGCTAGTGCATGGAAGTTATGGGCACACATATATTATAATTTTAATGCCGTTAGAGGGTTGAGCAATCAGCGACGAGATCAACTCTGTGTCCCTTAACCACTGATTAGGTGTAGAAAACTCATTGTCCCTCACCTCGCACCGCAAGGAAGAAGACTTAATGCTAAAAATGTATTATTGAAATAGAGTGAGTGTGATTTTATTGACCAAGCCAATTTTTGGCTTATTAATTTTGGATGAGGAAGGCGTACCAGGTTTAGTGGCAGACATCAGAGTCTTTCAGGTTGGGGGAGCGAGAGGGGATTCTAGGCAATGGCAACGTGAATACTGAGTCGCAGTCTCGAAATTCATAAATCGTTGCTGACTCCGCCTAATTTATCTACAAAAATTTTTGAAACGATTGAGGTAAAACATGGAACATCGATGTGTTCGTTTAGCAGTTTGAAGTGTTTGTAATTCTCCTGTGGTATTGTATGACTGTTTCATATGTACATATTAATTTGTATTGCATGTGGGCACTTCAACTAGCGCCCACATGCATACAAATTAATATGTGCATACGAATAAATGAGAGCAGAACTTTCGAGTCTTGGAATGCATCATCTGGAAATCCTCAATTTATTTACGGAGAGGCCGCATTACGATAAAGTTAAAGCTAAGCCCGTATCCACTCCAGTGATCCGAGAATATCTTTTTGGCATCGGAACAGCCTTTCCAGCCTGAGTGGTCGTGTATTGAGCCGGAGATCATTGGCAATCGGAAAAGAGGTTTCTCCTTTCTTTTAGACGGTGGAAAAGGAAGGAGGACACAAAGAAACAGAAATAAAGGGCGGGAGAGATGGAAAAGATCTGAATAAGAGAAGCTCGCAGGCAATGTCTCCAGGAGCCTTAGTTAATTTATATGGCGATAGACGGGCAAAAGGAGGGCTGGCCCCTGGGAAGGTGGGACGGATTTATAGGGGAGCCCTGGGATTTGCCACGAAAAGCGAGGTCGGAAGAGTTAGGAGGTAACTTGAGAGCCTTTGTAGGAGACTCGCCGAGGAGGAGGCATCAAGTTGGTCGGCCCATTAGGGGTAGAGCGTTGGGCCACTTCCGAATGTTTCCTTTCTGAATTCTAGCTTAACATACGGTTTGAACTTTTTCCTTTTCTCCACTCTCTCCCAATCCAACGAATATCTTCGCAATAACTAGCCAACGTGGACACGCGGACGTTAACCGTCGTACAAAAAAAAGTAAGCAAGAAGCTCACGTAGATTTCTGAGTCACAACGCAATTTGAACTGATGTTAGAAACATAAGAATGTGGAATACAAAGCAAAAATTCATGTATTTATCATCCTCCTCCCCCCCCCCCCCCCCAAGAAGCAATTGGTACGGGAAAGTATGCCCGCGACTTTCCCTTGGCTCCTGAAATACATCCCAGGAAAACATAATATAAGGAGAGATACACCTAGAGATCCCATTTGTACATAAATTGTCCTGCTTTTCTCTGGCTACTAACAATAACCCCCCCCCCTTTCCCCCCTTTCCTACAACTTATTTGACACAATCTTAATTATCTTTTTGTGTTTTGCCATCATTCAAGGTGTGATATCCGTATTATTACTTATTTATACATCAATATCATCTTGCGACGGAGGATGATAATATCAAAAACAAGGTATTCAAATTTCACAAAGAAAGTAGGTGTCCCCTTTACAATAGCTTTTAAAGAACTACTAGATTTTCGGCGGGTGAAGATATTAGGTCAGTTCAAGTTTGAAGAAACCTTTCCAGAAAAAGTTTGGGCTAATTTTCTATTAGGTACCTCTATGCAGGAATTACAATTATGCCACATAAATAGACCAGTCCCCAAGTATCTAATCTAGATGGCGCAAAACGGGGTATGTATCCAGCAAAAAAACACCTTAATGCTTATATCAGTGGGATGTTAAAAGTGAGCGTGCACATTGTTGCTTCTAGATGGGTAATTTCAGGGAGCTACTTATACGTATAAATCCATAGTTCGATAAATTACCCTTGAATAACATTTTATCAAAATTGCTCAAAATCTAAAAATATATAGAATTTTCAAATAATTTATGTTCGTCCATGCGCACAGTCTATTGCTCTGGTCACCCACGGGGGGTCTGAACCTCATATCTGTTTGATCCTAGTAAATTTTACTGAAATCGGTTGAAATGAACTGGGGATAAGGATTTTTGGCTGGGTCGATTTTGAGTTTCTTCATGATCATACCTTACTCAGAAGGGTTCAATAGTCATCTTTGGGGTAGGAAACTTGTTGAGATTTGTTGGTTACAAGAAGGATCTGAAGGGAGGGGTGGGAGGGTCAATTGGCCACGATCCCACCCTGGTTGTGTAAATGAACCGTCAATCACTCAACCCCTCGTATCTCTCCTTCTCTCCCCACTCCCTCACCAACCGAAGAAGAAGCGAATCTGTGTTAATCCTGGAGGCAGATCCTGAATTCCGCGAAGTATTTCAAAAGATACATGTAGATGTACTTGTTGTGTAAACGAAATTCGTCCAAGACAGAAATTAATCAAAATATTGTGATTGGAATAGAAAACACATCACCAACCTGAAGTTAGTTCATATATTCATTATCAAACATTCATAATAATTCTGTGAGTACTCACGCCCATGATCCAAAAGAAGTCGTACATTGGTCTATGGCAGCTGCACCAGATTATTATATTTTTGTGATTTATTTATTGCTACTGAAAAATATTTACATTCCATCTAGCAATATGTAATAAGTTAATCAATCAACAAGTCAATATGTAATAAGTTAATAAGCAATGTAATAAGTTACTGTAAGGGAACGGTTCAGTCCAGCAAAACCTGGCCCATAAATATTATACAGGGGGATCGGTAACACAGAGTTTCATTTGCACTACTATTGACAATGGACTGTTTATTAATCCAGTAGTTGCGCGAGACGCCGAAGTTCTCCTTCGTTGTCCAGGACGTTGAGCATCTATCCCCAGGTTGTGGAATAATAAACAAATAAACCTTCATTTTACCATTAATTTGTGGAAACGAAAGATTTATTTGTTGTATTTTTCCACATCGTATGACGGCTTAACACAGAAGGTCTACGGTTAAATTCGATGAATTGATCGCCTCCAGGTTCTCATGTTTGCGGAGGCGTTGTTCAAGCTTCCTTGCATATTTAACAATAGTTTCATTGACAGTATATCCAATATCCTTAAATCATTTCGCACGTACCATGGGGCGCCGTTTGAACGTCTCAGTATTTTGGTCTGAAAGGTTTGGATTTTTTAAATATTTGATTTCTTTGCACAGCCCCAGAGCTGTATCCCGAAGGTCCAAATAGGGAAGCAGTGCTTAATAAGCAGTTTAGTTTGTTGTAAAGTGAAAGATGGGAATTCCTTCCCATCAATCAATACATCCTTTTGAATTTGATTTTCAATTCCTCCTTTTTATTTTTGATGTGATTTTTCCAATTTAGTTTGGAGTCAAGGGTCATACCTAGGTACCCAAGTATTTTACTGTATCGGCATATGGTATTTTATTCGAATATCTAAGGCTAAAATTTGCCGGTTAGTGAATCTGATGTGTACTGACTTTGCTTCATTCAGCTTCATCACCACCATCATCATCTCTACCATAATATATCATTCATCTTTGCTTCTTCACATCTTGGTCCACTTAGCAACCTTGTTTGTAAACGCCTGGAGTTTGTGAGTTGCAGTTTCTAGATAGCCATGCCATCTGCAAACGTAGCAACAATTGCACCATCTTCTTGTTGGGGTAGGTCCCTGTGTATATAGTAGGTAGAGTACCAGAGTATGAGTAGCTATTTTATGCCATTAACTGGCTTCAGTGGAGTAGGCAAGTAGTCGAGGTGATGACCGCTATGTAGAAATTCCACGAATGCTTTGTGTGAGATCGATGATGGGAAGAAGAAAAAAAACCCGTCTATATAATATAATATGTACTATTCAATACATATTATAAAGATCGCAGTCCCTCCGTAAGTTAGTATCTAACCCCGTACTCGTTACTAGGTACCTATCTAAATCACGAGTTAAATGTTGCTAAAATAATTCTGTTGATGACAAGCAGTAACTAAAACAGCAAAAAGAAACGCAAATAATGAAGTTCTGAAGGAAAATTGTTGATGTGGAGTGAAATAGATGCCTCCTCTGCGTAGATCACTGTTTTTTGTGGTCAATACCTACCCTCGTGGTCAAGTATAATGAACCGTTATGTAATAACTTGCCCATCAATAATACTTCAACGGTTGTTCAAGTTTCACAAGTACCTACCAACAAAATCCAATAGTCCATCACTTATCAAATGAAATAATATCACAGAACTACCAACTCGACTTCATACAGCCGTCCTTGATAATGATTATAATCTGGCGATAATATCCGGGCCGGATTAATACCGTTTGATTCACGATCGTGACGATGCTTTTTGGTGCACATGAACGGCTGGACGTACAGTGCTCCAGGTGGTCTTAAAAAATTGTTTAGCTCAAGACAAATTTAATATCGTAAAAAAAACCATACCCTTCAATCTAAAGTTTTCGAGCTACGGCGTTCTGAAAATTTCAACCCCTATTTTGAACCCCTTAGAGATGACTGACAGTAACGTCGAGCTTCGAGGACCAACTAGACCCCGAACGGAACCTATAACCCGAATTTCATCAATTTTCTTTCATGGTAACTAAGAAAATTGCCCGTACGGCGTACGGCGTACGGCGGACAGACAGAAATATTTTTATTGCAGTTTCGGATTCTACATACCTTGAAACGTAAACCATCAAATTTTGAGGGGGGGGGGGGGGGGGTAAGAATTTTTTTTTTCTTGCTCGATTCCAATGGTTCATTATTGAAAATAAAAAACCAAAAAAATGACTACGGAGCTTCAGGCTGGTACCTAACGCATCAAACCGCTACTGTATTAGGAGTAATACCTACAGCGGGTATATGCACAATCAGGAGTTGCCTTAGTGTAGGTTGTCTTTGTGTAGATGATGAAAAACTATATCGTCTCGTCCTCCCACACCATTTCTATCGCAAACATCGGTCACTCGTTTCTCAAAACTATGCTCATACATTCAGAAGTTACCGGTTACAATGGAGACGTATGTTTTTATGTTCTCTTTTATCTGGAGTAAATGGAAAGCGGCAATTTTCAACAATGCGCGCTTTCACAAACCTCCCTTGGACACTGTCACACTCACGCGTATTATGGCTTTCCCTACATTTTCATCTGTGGTCATGTCAATCTAACTCTCTCATTCCCAACGGAGTCGTTGGCCTCGCTCATTCGATATAACTGCGAGTTTTTGCTTGTTGTAAAATTAGGTGTTACAGGACCAGTTCGTGTCATTATACCCCCCCCCCCCCCACCATCACCGAACCACTGCGCCATTTGAATAGATACAACCGAAGTATTCACTGGGGATTGAGACACGTATTCATTAAAAGTATGGAATTCGGAATTGATGGATATGATTTTAATTCAAGTATTTTTAAGACATAACACACATGTCCTACCATGTAGTTATAAGTTAGTATAAATACTTGATATCACTCACTTGTTCAAAAGTAAGAGTATCCGCAGTATTTTAAAATTAGAACCAGCTAAGCAAACAAAAATTTTGGGCGCGGAAATCTAAACTAAAAACTTGTACCTAGGTAGGTAGTTGCCGATCGTCAGAGTGGCTTTTGACTCAGGCGGTTTTTGTCACAGTGTTGGTCAGTATGTCTGTTTGCTCCGTAAAAAATTACTCTCCAAATGGCCCTCATGACTTGAAATATGAAGTGTATAGTCCCGCCTGAATTCGCCAAATATTTTTCGGTATCATGATGGCACGAAGGTAATTTCTGGCCTTACGTCTTGAAATTTTGAGGGCGCCGGAAAAAAACTGCAAATTATTACACAACGGTTTATTATTCACCTGTAAAAATGGGCGCCCCTTCTGCGTAGATCGCTGATTTCTGTGGTCAACACGGTCGTGCTCCTCACAGGAAAGCCCTAAATCGAGTACTGGATCCGGGCCGGAAATTGCAGTTCCATAAAAATGCGCGGGATTCAATAATTCAATCATTAATTATTTGTTGTTATTATGAAACATAAAGTTTGTTCAAGTTGCAAAAGTACCTATCAACAAAATCAAGAACAGCCATCATTCTTCAAATGAAATGATATGCAGAGCAACCAACTCGACTTCATACAGTCATCCGTGATTATAATCAGCTGTTCCTAGCAACGACTGGAAGGCAATGACCTACCAAGGGCCGGATTTTACCCTTTCATTCACGATCATGTTGACGAAGCTTTAAGGTGCAAACGAACGGCTGATCGTACAATGCTCCGGTGGTCTCAAAACATTCTTTAGTCTGAGATCAATTTAAAAACGTTAAAAAAACCATACCCTTCTACTGAAAGTTTTTGAGCTGCTGCCGTCTGAAAATGTCAACCTTTAGTTTTCACCCCTTAGAGGTGACTGACAGTAACGCCGACCTTCGCGGACCAACTAGACCCCAAACGGGACCTCAAACCAAATATCATTAATTCTGGTTCATGGTAACTAAAAAAAGTGCGAAGTACGGCGTACGGCGGACGGACTGAAATTTTGGTTTATTATTTTCAATAATGAACTTTTGGAATCGAGCGTGAATAAAAACTCGGCGCTGCGCGCCTAGCCAGGGGGCAAGCCCCCTGGACCCCCGGATGCTTACTGCTTAGAGCCTACGGCTAAAATTCAAGAAACATGGAACATGCTTTAGCCGCACTGTTATGATTTCACTTCGTCACCGGGATACAACCAAGTGACAACCAAACAAGCGTCATTGTTTACTATCCATTTATAACATCCATTTATATAGTTATAGTATGAAACTACGAAATAAATACCAAGAACAAATACGAAATAAATTCTTGATAAATCAAGAGCTTTCCAACGAATGGAAAACGATTTTTGTCCGATGAAAATGAAAGAAGTTTCATTTCCCTAGCAACTACTCGGTTGTACGTGAAAATCATCGTTAAAATTTCGTGACACTTCCCGTTTGGGGCTTAGTTGGTCCTCGATGCTCGGCGATACTGTCAGCCATATCTAAGGGGAGAAAAATAGGGGCTGAAATTTTCAGAACGCCGTAGCTCGAAAACAATCGATAGAAGGTTATGGTTTGTTACGTTTTTAAATTGACTTTGAACTAAAGAATTTTTTGAGACCACCCGGAGCATTGTACGACTAGCAGTTCGTTTATCCGAAAAGCTTCGTCAACATAGTCGTGAATCAATTGGTATAAATCCGGCCCAGATATCATTGCTAGGGATCACATCATGATTATGTATGAAGTCGATTTCGTTGTTGTGTGATGTTATTTCATTTGAGTTGAAAAACGATGGATCTTTTGGATTTTGTTGATCGTTACTTGTGTAACTTGAAGTATTATTGGGTAAATTATTACACAGCGGTAAATTATTACACAACGGTTTATTATTCTATATACGTAGAAGGAGCATCTATACAGGTAAATTATTACACAACGGTTTATTATTTACCTTATGCTTCATGAATAACTGCAAATAATTAATGATATAATTATTGA
The DNA here is from genome assembly GCA_954871275.1 of Leptopterna dolabrata. Classification (NCBI taxonomy): domain Eukaryota; kingdom Metazoa; phylum Arthropoda; class Insecta; order Hemiptera; family Miridae; genus Leptopterna; species Leptopterna dolabrata. Next base: position 22,082,208 of record OX940977.1, read on the forward strand.
ATCCCGCGCATTCGTATGAATTTTTAATCACGGGGCCGGCTCCAGTACTCGATTTAGGGCTTCCCTGGGGGGAGCTGGAGGGTATTGACGACAGAAAACAGTTATGTGCGGGGGATCTGTACAGGTAAATAATAAGCCACTTTGTAATAGTTTGCAGCGTTTTTTATTCCATTTTCGGATTTTACGTACCTTGAAATGGAAACCATCAAATTTTGAGGGTGGGTTGTGGTTGGTGGGGGGGAGGGGGGTTAAAAACTTGTTTTTTCATGCTCGATTTCAAAGGTTCATTATTGAAAATAATAAACAAAAACAACGGTTCCGTGCCGGACTTTGTTGAACATAGATTTTCGTTCCACGAAGTTTCCTAGTGGTTTATTGAAATTTGATAGCATAATAACTGGTTCATTTGTTGTTGGCACTCACCAGTGTCATCGATACCAGTAAAACGATATATTCGCTATCTTTTTACAGCGTATAAGTGATAAGTGAGGCTCCTATTCGGCGGACCAACAAGCAAACCAACCCAATTTATTGTTATACACTCGTCAAACTCTCAACGGAAGGACTCTCACCTGTATTTTAAACTCTTAAGCCGGGTTTGCATTGGTCGAGTTGAAGGGAGAGTAGATTGGTAGCGTAGAGTACAATTTATTCTACCCTACTCGTGTAAACCTTTTCAGTAGAGTAGAGTTGACTCTACTGACTAGTAAGTGGTAGAGTTGGAGCGCCTAGCAGGCTGGTAGAGTGACTCTAACCTACTGACGCCCCCACTACCAGAATTTGGACTCCTGTTCACTCTACCACCTTCTCTACCCATGCAAACGGTAGAGTGGAGTTGGAAGGAGAGGAAGAAGGGAAGAGACACAAGTGTTGATAAGAAGTGACAAACAGGAGATCACTATAATAGGAGTGATGGTATCACTCATTACAGTATCATTGCCTTTGTGCAATGGTGACACCACGCCAAGTAATCGTTCAGTGCCTCAGGATACATCTTCATCACAAGTTTAAACTCATCTGGATCTTCAAACCCTTCAGATCTTCTCTTCTTTCACTTCTTGCTTCTTCATTCAACACCTCTTCCATTTCCTTCAACAAAACACTGGCAAACGAAGTAAAGGTTTTCTAAATTTTTTCTTCATAACAAACATGGCACAGAAGAACTAAACCGATTAGATTAGAATAGGAAGGAAAAATGAAACTCAACAGAGAGATTTATCTACTATACCTTTCTGGAAACAACACTCGACTGACGTGTGAATGATTCAGGTAGAGTAGAGTCGAATTAGTAGAGTGGTCGGTAGACTAGAACGCACTCTACTCTACCTTCAACACGACCGATGTAAACCCCGCTTTACCATTCAAGAGAACCAAATAACTTACACACCTAGAGACTAATGGTGGGGAAGGTTCTTTATTGGGGGTATAATTTTTCCAGGTACTTATTAATGTTCACTCCGAAAAGATATAGGATTTTCATTCTATGTTAGTTATGTACCTAATTAAGGTACGTCATTGTCTGGCGGTCTCAGTGACAGGTGGCATCACCCCCCCCCCCCCCCAGAAAGGAGGGAAACATTAAGGTGTCGTTACGCCATTCCTGTGCAATCCAGGAACGTTCTCACCCAGTTGGACCTTGGACTGAGTCAATAGCACGCAGAACCATGAAAACTTCACGAAATCATCCGCGCGATCTTTTTGATTTTGTTTGCTATGTGCTATGAAGGCTACATAAGACCTAGGCTAGGCATAGCATAAAAAATTTGAAGCTAGATTTGAAGGTAGATTTTTTTATTGGCTCCAAATTGTCTCTTTCTCCCCGAACCGGAACGCGAAGGCACCCTTCATTCGGTGGCCTAGCTTCTGAAGGGTGTCCCTAAAAACTATCTACGACCTGGGTAACCGTAATTTTCGTGATTCTGAAGAGAATCCAAGTTCGCTATTGTCCCATCCCGTTGTCCAAATTCCATTACCGACCACCCCGAGGGAGTAGGCCGAACGGGGAAGTCTCTGAGGGAATAAGAGTGGCCACGAGTCCTCGTATAATAAAAATCAAGAGCCCGACAAAATAAAGTTAAGAAAAAAACGCGAGAGAGGAATATAGAAAAGACCTGAAAGAAGAAAAAGGTAGAAAGAAAGCGAGGCAAGGGTCAGAAGTTTAGGCAAACCGATTGCGGGAAAGCTTTTAGATGTTCTTGGTCCAAACCCACGTGTTGTATTTACCGTGAGGAACGGTTAGAATACTGAGTTACTCACTTCCTTTCCTCACTGTCATTGATTTATTGAATCAAACGGTTTCCGCACTCCTCGAGGAGATGGTTCTGCTAAGGGACTCGTCCTAAAGACGGATCGTGAAGGCTGGCTGCCCCTCCCATAATCTATCTATCAGGACATCGATCTTAATTTATTGAGCAGCGCCGGTGTTGCGTTTCAAAGTTGGCCGAAGTATTGGAAGTTAGGCTGAGATATTTTCTTTGAACAGAAGACTGAATTCTCTTTCGTTTTGATTCACTGCAGTCGATGGCATCACTAATTTCTAAAATACTTATACACTCTACAATCATGTCTGTCATGAGCAAATCAGTGTCAGCTGTGAAATGTGGCCCACAATAAATTATTGTACCAATAACAATCGTTAATAAAGAAGACAATTTTTCATGCGGAATGGAAGTCATTTTGCACGATGGTTTTGGTATGTATACCTATCATTGGTAATTGGTAAATATAGTCTGTTGACCTAGATTTTCATCCGATTTTGATTCTTTCTGCTTTACCTAAGAACCACGCTAACCTTAGCGTGATAAGGTTAGTGACCATAATATCGTGATAAGCCACCATGAGAAGCGTATAGTGAGATCCTTGCGGCTAAATCGGGTGTATACAATAAATTGTCATTCCCATTTTGGTTTATTACTTTCAATAATGAACCTTTGGAATCCAGCATGATAAAAGATGGAAGAGGGGGGGAGGATTAGGGGTAAGTAGGTACTTTTTTGGGTAATGATTTCGACACTCCTGGAATTTGAATTCATCATTCAGTTTTTAATAACCATTGTGGAGTTAACCGGGAATTGACCAGCAACTGAAGGCCTATATTCTAGGATACTGACGAAGTTTCCTGTTCATATTTACGCTTTGCTTTTTGTAAGCAAGGTATTTTACAAGCCGTGCTCCTCATTTCGATGATTAATCGAATGTTTCTAGATTTGGTGATCTCTACTATCAATATCTATTACTATTAATTCCCAAATCAGTCACTTAGGAGATATAAAGGGCCGTTCCAAGATGAATTCGCTCAAGATAAACATATCTTGGACTGATTGCCTTAGGTCCTCCTGATAGCCTCCTGGTTATTTGTCTTCGATAGTTTTTACCTATGGAACAATACGCAGTAAATAGTTCCTTGGTAGTTCCCATCAGTTCTGTAGGTACCTCCTACATGTATCCACTCTTGAATATTAATTATTCTAACAATTCGAAGGAAATCAACAAAAATGTTCACCAATATTTTCTATTGGTGAACATTCTACTGTTGAGTTTAGAAAAGTCTATATTTTTCCTCTACATGCGGTTTCTTTCTCTTCGACAAGCTCTAGACAAGCAGCAACCCTTTAGATTTTATACCAGGGGCCTGTTTAATAAAACAACAATCAACAACCGTATAAGTCTACAATTACAGGTACTTGTAATGCACAGTGTACAAGTATAAGTGTTTCACCAAAAGAAAAGGTACAACTTCAAAAAAGTTACACCTGTAGAGAGAAAGTTACTAGTGTGTGTGCGCACTTTCATTTTTATTGTCTTCGGCGACGTATTTTAGCGGTCAAGTCGTGTTGATAAGGCGTTGACGTTTTGAGTTTCTTGTTGTCGCTACCGGCTTCCGTTCGCAGTTTCATTCAACTTTGACGTTTCACTTGTTGTCGAGTATCGATTGCAAAAAAAAGTAATAGCTGCCTGTTAGTAGGTAGATACAATGTGACTTACTTAGCCAGTAAAGAGCAATGCACAGTCTCAATTTCGGAGAAAGAGACCAACTCCTGTAGGATAGATCCGTAGGTGCAGGACATTCGATCTGTCGACCGATCAAAACTGCTCCTGGGCCTCAGCGGACATTCGTAAACTTTCGCTGAATGCGAAAACTTTCGTGGGATACAAACTTTGGAATTTGCAGTTAATCCTTGATCAAAAAGGCCTAGCTCAACTTCAACGTTGAACTAACTCTTGTTCTTCAGCTTCAGAAGTCGTTTTTTACACATCAAGTAGATAGGTAAGCAGTAACGATAAAACTGACAGGGGAAAACGACTGTGTGAGAAATTTGAAGTGAATCCAAATTAAACTATTTTACGAATTATTGTACAAGTTTACAGGCAAACGAAGGTAGGTTCAAAATCGGCTGATTTAAAATTATTGTAGAACTGGAACTTGCAGAAAATCATGGAGAAACACCAGTAACTTGTCAAAATCTCCCTGTACAATTGCAAGAATTCACTGTAACTTACAATTCTACACGTTTAGCTTTGTGAAACACAATTCATCACGTTTTCTACAACTTGTACAACAATCGACTTGTAACTAGTCGCTTTTATGAAACAGACCTCAGCAGGTACAACAAGTTTAGTTCCTGCCTGCTTGCTTGACTGCTGACATTTTGAATGAATGATCTGATCCCCGTCACAGGATACCTATTGAATCCAAGTTTCAATAACTAAGTACCTATAAGTATTATAGATTAGATAATGAGCGTTTAACACTTTTGTTTCAGGGATGGCGGACACGAGTACCTAGTGCAGTTATGGCCGAGTACCTCCGAGCAGTCGCCTGTTTCGCTTTATTGCTGTCATTCTCAGGCACGCAAGGTTCGTGAATACTTGTGGAATACCTATCGTTTTAACCAACTGCTATACGCTATACAACCAACCCAGAAATCTTTTATCAGAGAAATAATTTCTCCATTCCACTTGACTTATGTAACGCTGAATACAATACATATATCATATATTTAAATTGCTAGTGAAATTCATTTATACTACCAATATAATATATAAGAACTTAAACAAACGAACCAAAAAAACGCTGCAAATCCCTGCACAACGGTTTATTATTTTGTACAGAATATCCTCCTGTTCACAGGTCACAGGTCTCCGTATAGATAACCCTTCTATATAACATTTATGTACTATTCTACACATATTATGTAGATCGCGGACCCTCCCTAGGTTAGTACCTAACCCCGTACTCGTTACTAGGTACCTACCTGAACCGTTGTGTAATAATTTACCTGTATAGGTTCCCCTTCTACGGAGATAGAATAATGAACCGTTGTGTAATAATTTACCCATCAATAATACTTCAACTGTTGTTCAAGTTGCAAAATTACCTATCAACAAAATCCAGCCCCTTCTTGGTAGATGAGCCGTTGGATCGTGTTGACGAAGCTTTTTGGTGCTCATGAACGGCTGGACGTACGCTACTCCAGGTGGTCTCAAAAAATTGTTTAGCTCAAGGCAAATTTAATAACGTAAAAAGAACCATACCCTTCTATCGAAAGTTTTCGAGCTACGGCGCACAGTGTTTCGACTGTATGGATTTAGGTTGAAAAAAGTCATAATCAACGAAAACCGGTTCTGAATTCCTTTTATTAGCGGAAACTCGAAGGAGTAGGTCCAACAGAAAGGTTCAAACTACTTTAAAAGCATGTAAAATATATTTATTGACCATTTTGGTGACGACAGAAGGTAAGTAATATAAACAACTATTCCAATGACAGGTACGAGTTCTTAGAAAATAAATCAGGTTCTTCTGGGTCTGTATTAACTAGGTGGATTTCAATGCAATGTAATGATGGATGAACAAACAATGAGTTGGGAAGTATAGTTTGAATATAAAAAAGAAAGTCAAAAAAGTAATAATCGTACTACTTTACTAGAAAATTGTAGTTTCGTTGATACACTACCTACACCTAGTTCTGCCTATGAGTGCATATAAATTCATATGTGTGGGTCAATGTAATTTAATCTACAGACATATATTCAAGGGCGGATCGATTAAAAGAATGAGGAGACGTACTACTAATTGAAGGCGAATGGTCCTCCTCAAGGGATGCGGATGTGGATGGGGAGTCAGGTATAACCAGTAAGTTACTGACTTCAGGCGGCAATGGGTTTGTTTTCTTTTCTATGATATTTCTAAATGTATTAATAATTGGATCAGATGAGATCAGCAACATTGTAAGTAAATCTCTATTCGTGGCATAACGAGAACACTTCCGCGTATTAAATTCCCGGAATCTCCGGCAATCTTTGTTACGGGCTTCCTGAGCTTCCTCTGATAAGTTTCCGATCGGTAAGACCATGTGTTCAATTACATCCACGCTATGGTATAAAATTTTATGTACTGTGAGCGGCATGAAATACCACGAATAAAGGTTCACGTACAATGTTGCAGTATCCTGGGAAAATTTTTGAAACTCATATATATTTATATCGTACCCAGACGTAAGAGCACAAAGAAGTGTATGAAATTTTTGTATTAGTTCTCTATCAATGCCAGTTATTTCGGCGGATTGTTCAAAGTTATCAAAAAACTTTCTGGCAGTATTGCCATCATTTGTGGTGCCAAACCCTGGTTTTACCACGTCTATGTTCAAGCCTAGTTCAGATTTGAATCTTTGTTGAATCAACTTCTTCCTTTCTTGAAAAATAATTTTGTGGTTCTCGTCTCGAACTTGCCAAACTTTTAGAGGCAATCTATACGATATATGTAATAGGCACTCAAAACATTTTATGAGTGCATGGAGGGGAGACAAACCATAGTCATAATTCTCTGTTCTTACATTTTCAACAATAATTGGTGAATTCATCTGACTGGGTTTGGCACCACAAATGTAACAATTCTGGTTCCCTTTTGTACCTGATAGTATGTTGCATATTTTCCCGTCAACCATTGTTTGGAGAAGGGTGTGTTTGACAGAAACATTGCCTTTTTCAGTTAGGTTTAAATTTTTTATTTGGTTCTTAATTTTTTCTGCTACTTGATTTACTAAAGCCGTAGTTTCTTTCTGAAAAATAAATTCAATTGCACGGCAATAACGCGTAGATGATGGTTTGGGGTTGACCCAAAGCGTGGTATTGGATTCTTCCAAAACCAATTTCAAAGGGACAAAGCAAACTAAAAATAAATACTCGTCGCTAGCTGTTTTATCGTCAAATTTTTGTTTATACTGGCTATGCCCTGAACTCCCATCGAATCCCCATTTACTTATCAACGTTGCTTTTATATTTTTTTCCGTCCCTAACAATTGCAGTGCGTCTAGGAGCCGCTCAGAGGTGACATCTAGCAACGACTGCAATGTAAAACTACCAGAGATCTCATCAACCTGAATGCATTCATCAGGTGGGAAGCATCTCTTCTTGGCATTTGTCAAACAATAAAATGAAGGAATCAAATCATGGCCTACACTAACAGATACTTTTCTTAATAGTTTATAACTGTTAGTTGTCAATTTAGCATCAATGTAAAGGCCTAACGCTTCATCACCAGTGAGACATCTCTGCTTTGAAGCAAGTACTTGCGCGTTTTTTATTTCCTTGGCGCCACCTAATAAGTCATCACTTAAGTCTCTCACGATATTTGCAGCATTTTTTTTCCTCGCGAGCCTCAGAGAGTGTTCAGCCGCAAACAAAATCTCTTCCAACGTATAATTCTTGATTATGTCTTGTACCCTCTTTATTTTAGTTTTATTCCCACAATCAACAAAATTTTTTGAAGGACGACCGAAAAATTGTTTGGATGTTGGGGGAGCTTCTACTGCCTGCACATAGAGGTCTTCGGAGTTGCCGAGTAATAAAACAATATCGTTTTCATTTAGCCAAGTCTCATACGTAGAGATGAACCTCTCTACTCGACATCCCACTCTATTCCATTTATCAGAAATTTTTGCTGACCACAATCGAATACTGTTTTTCAACTTCTGTCTTCCACTATCAGAAACGTTGAGTCTGTGTTTACACAATACGTAGTTGTAAATTTCCTCATTTCTAACAGTTTTAGGATATTTTCTCCATTGTTCAAAAAATTCGTTCCGCGAAATTGCGATAAGTACATCTGAAAAAATAAAAAATAAAGAACTTGCAAAGTCGTGCAAAACAATCGGTTTGCGTGCTCGCAAACAGCATTAATTTCTCTAAAAGATGCTTCTAATTTCAAGTCTTGACAAACCGGTACTTCCATCTTTTTCCACCGATAACGTGAAACAACTACTTTATAATTCCTATTCTCTAAGAAAGCATAAAGAAATGACAAAATAAAGCATGCATTAACGATGGGTAAATCATTCGTACCATCCAGGGGAACATCCATAACACTGGTAGAAACAGTCACGTTCAAAAATAATTGAGAAAAGTAAGCCGTCAACCTTAAATGCCACTTGAGTACTGGGGCAAGATTCTGTTGAACCTACTCACCTAGTCGTCTTTATCTGAGTGGTGACAATCCAGTTGAGACAAGCAGCGAGTAAACAATGTCATTATTGCGGATTTGAGACCTTGGCCTTTCACTCTCGTAGCGAAAATGATGTTTCTACAATCTTACTTTTTTCCACCTAAATCCATATAGTCGAAACACTGTGCGGCGTTCTGAAAATTTCAGCCCCTATTTTGAACCCCTTAGAGATGACTGACAGTAACGTCGAGCTTCGAGGACCAACTAGACCCCGATCGGAACCTATAACCCGAATTTCATCAATTTCATCAGTTTTGTTTCAAGTACGGCGGAATTTTGGTTTAATAATATCAATGAATGATGGACCATTGGAGCATGAAAAAAAATTCTAACCCCCTCTCAACATTTGTTGGCTTACGAATCAAGGTATGTACAATCCGAATGTGCAATAAAAAATTGCTGTCTGTCCGCCGTACGCCGTACGCCGTACTGGCCACTTTTCTTAGTTACCATGAAACAAAATTGATGAAATTCAGGTTATAGGTTCCTTTCGGGGTCTAGTTGGTCCTCGAAGCTCGACGTTACTGTCAGTCATCTCTAAGGGGTTCAAAATAGGGGCTGAAATTTTCAGAACGCCGTAGCTCGAAAACTTCCGATAGTTTTCCCGATAGTTTTTCCGATGGTTTTTTTAACGTTATTAAATTTGTCTTGAGCTAAACAATTTTTTGAGACCACCCGGAGCATTGTACGTCCAGCCGTTCGTGTCCACCAAAAAGCTTCGTCAACATGATCGTGAATCAAACTGTATAAATCCGGCCCGGATATCATCACTAGGGAGTACCTGATTATAATCAAGGATGGCTGTATGAAGTCGGATTGGTTGTTCTGCGATATTATTTCATTTGATAAGTGATGGACTATTGGATTTTGTTGGTAGGTACTTGTGAAACTGGAACAAACGTTGAAGTATTATTGATGGGTAAATTATTACACAATGATAAATTATTACACAACGGCAAATTATTACACAACGGTAAATTATTTCACAACGGTAAATTATTACACTACGGTTCATCTACCAAGAAGGGGCTGGATTTTGTTGATCGGTACTTTTGCAACTTGAACAAACGTTGAAGTATTGTTGATGGGTAAATTATTACACAGTGGTAAATTATTACATAACGGTAAATTATTTCACAACGGTAAATTATTAAACAACGGTTCATCTACGAAGAAGGGGCTGGATTTTGTCGATGGGTACTTTTGCAACTTGTACAACCGTTGAAGTATTATTGATGGGCAAGTTCTTACACAACGGTTCATTAAACTTGACCACGAGGGTAGGTATTGACCACAGAAAACAGTGATCTACGCAGAAGGGGCATCTATTTCACTCCACATCAACAATTTTCCTTCAGAACTTCATTATTTGCGTTTCTTTTTGCCGTTTTAGTTACTGTTTGTCATCGACAGAATTATTTTAGCAACATTTAACTCGTGAGTTAGATAGGTATCTAGTAACGAGTACGAGGTTAGGTACTAACCTTACGGAGGGTCTGCGATCTACATAATATAATAGAATAGTACATATTATATAGACGGGTTATCTATACAGAGAGCTGTGATATGTAACAGAAGGGTATTCTGTACAAAATAATAAACCGTTGTGCAGGGATTTGCAGCGTTTCTTTAATTTGAGCCCAAATGTCGTTTAATGGTGTTGAACGATCAAGTTTTGAACAATACTGCTACCAAGATTTCCGTTTACTTTTAGAAACCATCAATCTCAATCCGTCATCTGGAACTTCGCAAATGAGAGAATTAGTTCTGTTACTATTTCGATTGTATGTTGCTAAAGCCTCCTTTCTTCTACCGAAGGCCAACCTACATTCTTCGTTTCACCAAACAGCCAGTTTAAGAAATTATATAATTGTTTTCACTATATTATTGTTTTCACTCAACGTATGCATTGGTCACTAACTCTAGTAATTACATCACACAAATCTTTGTAATTATCAAGTGCTTGTGTACCATGCAATGCCCCCTCGAACGCACCCCACCCTACATCATCTGTTTTTCATTTTCTAGTTGAGACTATCTGCCTAGGAGTTACTTCCCATTGTTGAGACTGAAAAAAATTGTGGATAGTGATTGGAGCCCAAAGGCTCCGCATCTACTCTCCACTCAAAATTGCTGGCTAACTTCGGCGACACTGAGTGAGGTCAACAACAGAGTCATTTACTCTCCGCACATTACGAACTAATGTTGGCGTACCATTATTCAAATAAACCAAATATTAATGGTCCATCGCAGCAACAAGGTCCCTCCCTTTATCACTGGTCAAAGATGAACCAAAGCGTAAATGGTGTACACTGAAATACCCCCCTATAATTTTGGGATTCGGTATGGAATCGAAAAAATGTTGCCAAACACCAGCGGGTAACACAGGCTACACGAATTTTTCCAAATCCGACTCCTTCATCATAATCTCGGTGGTCCTTCACGACGGCAATTTGACACTCTTCCGCAAAAACACGACAAGAACACGATTTTAGATCGTAACTATCAACAATACATTCAACCTAGTCAAATATCAACCTAAAGCATCTTAATTTAAGAAAAAAAAACTACAGGATAAAAATAAAATAGTCTATTTCCATGTACACTAGCAAACTGTAGACCGGTTTCGGCTGTTACACCATCGTCAGTACACTATAGAATGAAACTACTGGAACTTGCAATCTCATTGGCTGTTGAGGCCAAGGAAGTGAAAGGGAGGTGGAACCTGATTGGCTGGAATACAACACTAGTGAAGGGTGGTAGGTACATTCTTATTGGAAAGGAGGTAGGACAAAAGGAAAAGGAAACAAACGCCATGAGGTGATACTAACCAAGCTTACAGAAATAAATCGATCAAAGGTGAATGATTTTGGAAATTTATTTCATTTACAGAAGAGCCTAACTTGTGAATTTTCACTATTTCCAATTGTTCCAATGCATACAGTTTCGAACCTTTGTTACAAAGATGAACTATCTCAACTGATGAATTGAGTGGGAAACACCGAAGTAACTATACTAGTCTCGACTCTTGCATGCTAATGTTGTACAGCCTAACTGCAGAGCATCAGAAAATGTCACCACGAGGACGTTGTTTACCGCCCCATCTAAGACAAAACGCAAGAAGGAACGTGCCGTGCAATTAACTTTGCTTCGGCCCTGTGTTCCTTACTGTAAGCCTTTTATACTCAACAACCTCTTCAAAGCACCAAGTCCTCAATGGGGATGACGGCTAACGCACGGTTGGGGCACGGCTCCAACTTAAATTGTTTACATTCATATTCTCTGAAGATACAGCACAAAGTTTCTCAGCTTACTTTTGGCACCTTTTGTGTGTTACAATCTCACAAACTGAAGTCACTGTTTGCAAGTGGATTCTGAGTGCTTATTAATATTCATTGGACCGTGTATTTATAAAGATTTCTCAACTCTAACTTTAGTCAAGGATACTTACCCTTTAAGCTCACCTTTCAAAAATTGCATTTTACATTATAAACTCGCCTTTATCTTAAAGAGAGCTGTTTGGGAAGAATTCCTTCCATCGGAGTTCATCGTAAGGTATAACTTGATCTGTCCCTTGTACACACTCATTAGAGCTAGCTATTAGAATTTTCTAAAATTTGAGTGTTTTAACACCAAATTATGTGTACCTACCTACAATTACAACAATTAAGACTATATGTGAGTACAAAGAAATTCGTAGGAAGTCGAGTTGACTTTCACAGATTTCAATCGCCTTTTCAAAAGTAATTGCAGGAGTTGAAGCTAAATCTCGGGAAAAGCATGGCTCTCAGCAGAACAGCATTCTGCTTTTGTAATGGAGAAGAGATTATTACATTTTCCTATTTCATTTCCGTCTTCTTCATTCCATTTTGCATCCTGTCAATCTGTCCCAAGGTATAAAGTTCTCTGCCCCTACCTGTAGCAGGGGTGTTATACTTAGGGACGAAGAGACCGTTCAAAATAATTGATTCTTATGGCTGCCAAATACACTGTTGACATGCAAATATGGTGGTAACTATGGTGGTAAGCGTTGCCGTAGGGGGCGTCTAGCCGCCAGTGGTTTGTGTTCATCACGGTACGTTTGTTGTCGAATGAAATCTGGGATTATAACAGTTTAGATCAAGGATCAAAGCAAGGAAACATGGAACATGTTTTTCGAATAGGTACATGATGACAGAGGATATGGAGATATGTAAAAATACACTGCCAAGGTGATGGCACAGGAGCTTCCTCGTCACAATCATAGTGACCCATTATAAAATAGAACAGACTCGGAAGCAAAATAACATAACATTACATTACATTACATAACATTACATAACGTTAAATATACATATTACATAACATTACATTACATAACATAACATTACATAACATTACATGAAATATACATATTATACATAACATGACTTCCATAATACATTACGTCCTTTATACATAACTAGCCTGACCGCTCGCTTCGCTCGCTATCCGAGATTCGCTGTACGCAGTATCGTGGAACCAATAAACGACGGAAAAATCCCATACCCTACCGGGTATTTGTGCCCAATTTTATCAAAATCCGTCAAGCCATTCAGGAGTTGACCATGGTCGACCATATTTCCGCTATGGTCAGGGAATTAAAAATGCGCCTACGTTCAACTTGGGAGGCTACCGGATATTGGTGCCAAATTTGGGCGATATCCGTTGAGCAATTCGGGATTCGACCATGGAGGGGCCCATGGATGCGCTAAGGTCGACCGCGGGGGTAGTCCGAAGGGTCGATCGTAGATAGAATTTCACGTAGATTACGAATACGCGATAAAAAATAGGGGTTACCATTTCAATTAACGAAGTTGACCATGGTCGACCATAGTTCCGCTGTGGTCAGGGAATTAAAAATGCGACGTTGCACAACTTGGGAGCCTACTGGATACTCGTGCCAAATTTGGTCGATATCCGTCAAGCCATTCAGGAGTTGACCATGGTCGACCATAGTTCCGCTATGGTCAGGGAATTAAAAATGCGACGTTGCACAACTTGGGAGCCTACTGGATATTCGTGCCAAATTTGGTCGATATCCGTTGAGCAATTCGGGATTCGACCATGGAGGGGCCCATGGATGCGCTATGGTCGACCGCGGGGGTAGTCCGAAGGGTCGATCGTAGATAGAATTTCACGTAGATTACGAATACGCGATAAAAAATAGGGGTTACCATTTCAATTAACGAAGTTGACCATGGTCGACCATAGTTCCGCTATGGTCAGGGAATTAAAAATGCGACGTTGCACAACTTGGGAGCCTACTGGATATTCGCGCCAAATTTGGTCGATATCCATCAAGCCATTCAGGAGTTGACCATGGTCGACCATAGTTCCGCTATGGTCAGGGAATTAAAAATGCGACGTTGCACAACTTGGGAGCCCACTGGATATTCGTGCCAAATTTGGTCGATATCCGTCAAGCCATTCAGGAGTTGACCATGGTCGACCATAGTTCCGCTATGGTCAGGGAATTGAAAATGCGACGTTGCACAACTTGGGAGCCTACTGGATATTCGTGCCAAATTTGGTCGATATCCGTTGAGCAATTCGGGATTCGACCATGGAGGGGCCCATGGATGCGCTATGGTCGACCGCGGGGGTAGTCCGAAGGGTCGATCGTAGATAGAATTTCACGTAGATTACGAATACGCGATAAAAAATAGGGGTTACCATTTCAATTAACGAAGTTGACCATGGTCGACCATAGTTCCGCTATGGTCAGGGAATTAAAAATGCGACGTTGCACAACTTGGGAGCCTACTGGATATTCGCGCCAAATTTGGTCGATATCCATCAAGCCATTCAGGAGTTGACCATGGTCGACCATAGTTCCGCTATGGTCAGGGAATTAAAAATGCGACGTTGCACAACTTGGGAGCCCACTGGATATTCGTGCCAAATTTGGTCGATATCCGTCAAGCCATTCAGGAGTTGACCATGGTCGACCATAGTTCCGCTATGGTCAGGGAATTGAAAATGCGACGTTGCACAACTTGGGAGCCTACTGGATATTCGTGCCAAATTTGGTCGATATCCGTCGAGCCGTTTGGCCGTGCATAGAAGGACAGACAGACAGACAGAGCGCATGCGCAGGGCGAACCGCTGGCTCTATCATGTTGAAATTTATATGGGACCTCAATGGGCCCTACCCGCTTAATCCCTGAGAATTACATTGAAATTGGGTGAAATCTTTGGTTACTACGGCTGTAACAAGGAAATTGAATCTATTTCACGCCAGCGCATGCGCAGAGCGCACCGAGGGTCCGATCATGCTGAAATTCATACTGGAACTCACTAGGCCTTGTCCAAACAACCCTTGAAAATTTGAGCGAAATTGAATCAAAATTGTGAAAGTTATGCGTGTTTGTTGAATTTAACGTTAGCGCATGCGCAGGGCGTACTGCTGGATCAATCATGTTGAAATTTGTATGGGACCTCAAGGGGCCTTATCCGCACCATCCCTCAAAATTTGAGCTGAATCAATTCAAAATCGTGGAAGTTATGGCTGTAACAAGGAAATGCGGACAGACTCACAGACTCACAGATTCACAGACTCACAGACTCACAGATTCACAGACTCACAGACTCACAGACCGACAGACACGGAACCAAATTTGTTCAGTAGGCTTTGAAACGCAAAATGCAAGTGGAAATTTTGATTTCTGAAGACAAAAATTTTTTGGCTCACGAAAGTGAACACAAGGCTTCCGCTGCTTCGCAGACTCGGAAGCAAAACTTCTGCCAATTCGAGTACGCACTATCGCTTCCTCACTTGAATCACATGAACGTATAGACTAGCTGGGTAGGTTCGTTATGATACGGGACCATCTGCGATCCAACCCGCGTGTACCCTCAAAATTTCATCTCTCTACGACTATATTTCGCGTAGTTAGAAGCGTTATAAGGAAACGGTCAACATTTCATGTTTGCGCATGCGCAGAGGGAAATTACAGTAAGATTCCAATGAAGTTCATAATGGAACCATCAAAGTATTAATCTGATCCCCTCCAAATGTGAATTTATTTCAACGATAATTAAGGTAGTTATGGGCACTACAAGTATTTCACGTTTGCACATGCGCAGACTAAACGATTTTCATGATTTTGAAACGGGATCATCTGCGATCCAACCCGCGTATTTCTCAGAATTTCAGCTCTCTGCGACTATTTATCGCGTAGTTAGAAGCGTTACAAGGAAATGGTCAACATTTCATGTTCGCGCATGCATAGATCAAAGTTACGATTCCAATGAAATTAATTTAGAACTACCAAAGTATTATTCCTGACCGACCCTCCAAGTTTGAACTCATTTCAACGATATTTAGGGTACTTATGGGTGTTCCAATCATTTAACGTTTGGGCATGCGCAGACGAAAGTTACGGTACTTTTTCAATGATTTTGGTACGGGACCATCTGTCAGTCAACCCGCACCTACCCTCAAAATTTCAGCCCACTTCGACCTTTATTTCGGGTAGTTATGGGTGTTGCAAGGAAGTACCACAGACAGACAGACAGACACGGAACCACAGACAGACAGACAGACACGGAACCAAATATGTTCCTCGATGTCTGAAACGGAAAATGGTGGTGGAAATTTTCATTTTGGAGGACATGAACTTTTTTTTACTCAATCACGAATCCAAGGCTTCCCTGCCTTTGGTAGTGAGGAAGCAAAAAAACTTTGTGGGATTTCCAAGCCTTGGACCAGCGACCTAACGCAATACACGTCGTCAGCTGCTTTCGGCGTTTTTCGGGTAGGTAGAACCCCCTCGGCAGTTTTCGGCGGAGTGGGGTCTGGCGGTGCTCTCATCGGTGTAGGTGTGGTAGGAGCGGGGAGGGGGCCGAGTGTTTACGCGGACGGGATGCCCTAAAGCCCGGTTTTCTCCCGTAAAAACATGTTCCATGTTAAAATCGGTGGTAGTGCTCGTGCCAGTGGAGAGTCTGGAGGATTGATGCAGCGATGCCGTTTCCTAACGAGTGCGCATGCGCCAATACTTGAGGTTTTTCCTCCACTTCTGGTTAGTTTCTGCCGTATATCATTCAAGCCACGGCTTGGACACCCCAGTGTTGCCAACCACGAAATAAAGTTCAGATCTGCCTACGAACTTCTTTTCACAATCTACGAATTTTTCGATGAACTTGATAAATATAATTAAATTCATCCTTCTTCTTAATACATATCCATGGTGTAAAAACATTTTTTGAGTTGACTTTATTCTTCAGTGACAGTACCATCCGCAGGTGTAGGTAAACATTCTACCATAACTAGAGGTGTGTCCTACATCCCTGCCTTGTAGAGAATGTAAGTTAGGTATGTTTGTACTTTTTCCAACTTCGTTTGACTCTGCATTAAAAATAACGGACCTTCCTAGCTTATCTAATTCGGAACTTAGGGGAAGAAAAATAAATTTGTGAAATTCAATCGTTTTTTGATTTGACAGTGACTTACTTATCTTGTCAATAAAATTGATAAGCACCAGCATCGCGAAGCACGCTGATTATTGCTGATCTACGGGTAGTATTATTAAATGATAACCAGAAGTGTAGGGTTACCAAACATACCCATAATTTCGTAAACTATTCTTTTTTCAGTTTATAACCAAATATACTCTTTTTTCATCGCCTATGAAGTTAGCTAGGCACACGGAATTAGGATCTTATACTTCCATGGCTAGAAGAAGAGACTTTATGCATTACACCTAGGTACCTTCTCGTTGTGAATTGTGTTTGGCAAATAGAATTAGAAAAATATATTTTCTTGCCAGAACATCGGTTTCAAAAGCGAGGTGAGCGAGGTTTTGTTCGATAGGTTTTATAACGAATATTACTGAATCAGATAGACTTACATATTTGGTGAAGTCAATAACAAACGAGTGTTCTTGATATACGGAATCCTTGTATTTCGGAGAGACAAAACGGAATATGAATTTGTATGATTGCACAGAAAACGTATTACGCTGAAAAGGCTGTATAGCAGAAGGCGGAGCAGAACAGAGTGAGGCGACTGCCTTTCAAGAACAAAGGAATTGGACGAAGTGCCAACTTGATCACATGCGGAACTACTTGTTTTCGAATATTCGGAATTATACATATTACACGAAGGAGTATAATTATACTGAATAATTATATGATTATCTGATTATAATTATACATCGGATTATTTTGATTAATATGTGTTGTTACTCTACACAGAGTCTATTTCATGGAGGATCGAACAAAGAGTCTATTTTATTGAGGAGTAACACAATTAGTAGTGTGTCGGGTATGCTATAGGAGCGCTACTGTACATTGGAAGTCTTGCCGAGAAGACTACTTTTTAATACTCCCTCCTCTTCGAGGAAAGACAGTCAAGATACCAAAAATGTAAAATGTGAAACAACAATTTTTGCAACGGACAATATGACAAACATTGATTTTTATGAATTTGAACATTGATCAATGGTATACCACAAATTTCCCAAATTGAACAGCAATTTTAACTTGAACGGTATCTGACGTATTGTATTGACATTGTTTCTTAATTGTACACAAGGAGAAACAAGGTTTAGATTACAGGTTTTAGATTCACTAGTCAAAAACTGAATTTCCAAAGCTAGCAAGTGCAAGTTGCGTAAGCATATACAGATTCATTTAAAAAAAAATTTGTTTTTGATCAATACGGATTATAAGTTCGAATAATGGAAATTTTACGGATGTCGGATATTGGAGATGTCGGAGAAATCGGAAGTATCTGAGAGTCTCAGAGAAGTTGCGGGAGTCTGAGATTCACGGAGGAGTCGGAGAGTCATGGAGCAGTCGGAGTGGTGAGTCGATGGGGAAGTTACACCCATGGCTCCTTTGCTCCTGAAAGTGCAGAGAAAGAACAACAATTTAAGGGGGCGCGGGACGGGAAGGCCAGTAGCACCCCCAACCACGAGAGTGCGCTGAACATCGCTTCCGCGGGAAGTTTCCCAGCGAGATTTGGAGATTTGGCGCCCGCCGGTAGGGGCGTCCTGCCGAATTTCGATGGTTGTTGTAACTGCGCAGTTAGTTTTTAGTTATCAATTCCATTGCCTCATGGACACTATAACATTCGTGAGCTCCCTCTGCAAGTTAATAGGTTATATTCTGTTGTTTTTAGTTCATTCCTTTGTTCTTTTTATTCTCTCACGCAGTTCGTTCACGTTAGTATAAGTATTCTATAGTTCATTCGTAGTGATATCCGTCGAGTGTATCAAAGTGTATGCCTCCATCGCCGAAGAAGTGGACCAGGAGAAACATCGGTAACAAAGGCGACAAAAAGAGGCGCAGAACAGTAAGTTGATACCACAGATTTACATAATTAGGTACCTAATTAATCGCTATTGTATTTCCTGTGTAGAGCAACAAATTGAAATAGTTATTACAGTAACAGTATGATATGTGTAAAGGTCTCTCAGTAACGGCACATCCGCAAAAAGATTCCCTTTTTACGGCCTGAAAAATACCTATATCTAGTACCTCAGTTAAGAATACGTCGGTATTTATGAACCTTCTTTCAATATCAAGCTGAACGATTCAACTTTCACACGATGTTGGCTTAGCATAAAAATTACCTACCTATCACGTTTCCTCTGTGGATCAAACTGAATTTTGCGGCCCACAGATTTTGTGTTAGTCTAATGATTGTCACGTAATTAGTACGTTCTCCGTAGTTTGGGAGTAAAACTCAGTTACCTACCCAGCATCCCACGAAAATCGTTAACCTTCGTTGCAAAGTTATTTGTTAACAATCGTTATTAGTTGTCAAATCTCCTGCGGCTAAATCTCCGTCCACAACCTCATGATTGGCTGAGGGGTCCGTGGGTTTATCAGTTTAGTATCGAACCATAAATGATTAGGTTTTATAGGTTTTTCCGTGAGGCGGAAATTCATAGAATCAAAGGGCCGTTTTATGTGTCAGACGTACTTAGCCTCTCTGTTGTGTAGTAGGTATATACGTACTTAATTGAAATTTTGTCGGTATTATTTCTCGTCAAGTTAATTTCTGAAAATTTTTGAAGAAGAAACTGTTGCGCAGGCTTCAGAAAAGTTAACCTACTTGCAGTTCTGCTAACTGTTCATTCGCGGGCGTTTCAGAGCATATTGGTAGGTAGTTGGTTTATTATTATTATGTATTGGAATGGTTATTAGAGGTATTATATATCTATAAATTTATTTGGTATGGCAAGCTCACTATGTATGTAAAAAAAAATTTTTTTTTTAAATCTTAATTTGGCCTGAATGTTCTTGTTGCGGAAAATGTAGTATTATCGAAGTCATAAGCTTCACAGTTCACTGATATGGTCACGCTGCATGGCTGGAATTGCTCTGAACAAATGTTGGGATAGATTGTAACTACCTACCTGTGATGCATAAATATACTGAACTGTGTAATCCATTATATAATCATTAGTTGGTGCGTACCTACATAACTTCATACCTACATTTTGTGGTTACAGGTTCAAAGACAGTTGCAAGTGACTGGCAGAAAGCTGTGCTACTTTGTAGTTTACACTAAAGAACAACCTAACATTTTCATTGTGAAAATAGGACGTGGTGACCAATTCTGGCCAGAGAAGATGGTTCCACAACTTGAAACCTTTCATCGCAACACAAGTTTACCTGAACTTGTTGAACCTATTCGAAAAGAACCTTTCATCCCCAAGAAGGAACAAAAGGTAGGTAGTGTAAGTAATAATTTGCAGTGCGTCTCTAAACATAATATTACTAGCAATACCCGCTCACTAAGAATGTACATAGATACATACAGGTAGGGTGATAGCTCCCTATCCGAAATAGGTGTATGTAGTAAAACTTTATTTCTCTACTGGTCTGGAAAAACATGGTAAGTTCATTTTTTCGTGAATGAGTCCATATTAGTGAGTTATTCGGTCGGGCTAAAGATGATAAGGTTGATTTAGCGGAAAATTTGACAAATAGCCATCAGCAGTAAGTGCTAAGTCAGGTCAGCGCAGTCTGGCAAAAGTTGTTGAGTAACTTAGCAGTGTTGGCATGCCTCCACTGGTATGGTTTCGACATTTTCTTGGTCTGTCAGAACATGATAAATCAGGTATATCATGTTTTTTCCAGGCCCAATAATTAATTTGGCAGCACACACTTGTACACAGACTTGTCGAAGATAACCAAGCCTTCATTGAGTTGCTACCTCATCGAACTATTTTTTCACCCCACATTCAGCAACATGTAGGTTATTTGATTTAATCCATTCGATGTTTCGAATAATAAGATTACCTGATCGTTAGTCAAAGAAAGACCATTTGGTGGGAGATATCATTGTTTACCAGATTCAGGATCGGGTGGTGTTTGGACATGAAAACCAAAACGCTGCACAGTCCTTGTCACATGGGTTTATTATTCTATTGGACATACCTGCAGGAATGTTCGGTGTTCATTTATTGTTTATTTCATTTGAAATAGCCATTTCTGATCAATTTTGGTCCTCAAAACACGAATTAGGTACGTTCCTTTATTTTATTTATTTATTTTTTCAAATTATCTTTGATCATTGGTACTGCCATTTAGTCGTCTTGATCCACGTGTTGACACTTTTTCCAGTGTTATTATACAAATTGATGGTGATTTCAGACGGTTTCCCAGGTTTTTGATTCATAAAAAAGTCAATTTTGGGATCTGAACATTTGGTAGGACCTCAATTTTCCGCTATTTGGTCAAAATGAACTTCATCTTGGTCTTCTCGTCCTCAGAAACATCGAAAACGATACCTCAGAAGGTCATGTTACTAAAACACAAAAAGTACCTATTTTTATGCACATTTTTCACTCATAACACCCCCGGGTATATTCCGAGCGGGCTGCAAGTTTCGGGACACAACTAGGGCCCAAATGGAGCATGTGTGCGATAGAGCGAGTTTTGTAGACCGAAAATGAAGCCGGTAGGTATGCGTGATACGGCGGACGGACATAGCATTTTTGGAATCTACGCACCTTGAAACGGAAACGAAAAAATTTTGAGAGGGTGTTATAATAATTTTTTGCTGAGCGAATACATAGGTGTGTCATTCACAGAATAATAAACCAAAACGCTGCAGAATCCTTGTCACATGGTTTATGATTCCGTTGGACATATCTACAGAAATGTTGGCTGTTCATTTACTGTTTCTTTCAATTCAATCAGTCAAAATATCAAGCAGATACAATCTGCGATGCAGCAATGAATAAAAAAATCTTTAGGTAGCTACCTACCCTACTGTGAACGTCAAAATTGAAATGCAATAAGTTTAAAAAAAAAAATGAATGTTTCCATGGTTAATATAGATGGATGTGTTTCCAAGGTTTTTTGGTTTTGTAGATTAGGAAACCTCAATAAAAACCTAAGAAATACTGTAAATTCCCAACTCTTGGCATGTTATGGTGTCAAAATCAGTCAAAACACCAAGCAGATGCTCGATAGATTAAAATGTATTTCTAAGGTTTTCATTGATATTTCTAATTCATTGCAATCAGTATACCCAAATTTACTGATTTTATGTTATTTTCTGTTCTCAGTTCATGTCCAAACAACATCCGATCCAGAGTCTGGCAGACAGTGATGTCTCCCACCAAATGGTCTTTCTTTGAGTAAAAATCAGGTAATACTTCTTATTATTAGAAGCAGATCAAATATTTCGCTGTAATATCACATTCCCCTGATTCTTCATACGCTTCTCTGGACTTGCAAAACTTTGACACGCTCTCCTGTAAAATCATCTGTATTGGACTTACCTACCACGTTTTGCCAGATCAGCACAAAAAAAAAATCCTGTCATGTAGCATGGCTATAAGAGCGAATTTCCAAAGAAATATTCCTGATATTGTGTAAAAAGATGATATAGCGAGAATCCATACCAGTTTTCTTGAGATTATATAACTTTTCGTGATTTTAGCCATTTTTACCGGTGTTTGACCCTAATAACGTCAAATTTGACCCACTTGCTTTTGAGAAAAATAGTTTTATCGTCGAGGTAGTCCCTCCGTCGTCATTAACCACCCCACAGAACGTCAGGTGAATTAATATTGATTTTACCATTAATACCAATTTTTTACCCCAACAAATAAAAATCTGACCCCTATTCTGTGTGAAAAACAACTGAAATGGTATTTTTCTGTCTTCACTCAACCTTCCGTACCACTTCCAATGATTTTATAGCAATTGTTTGCAATTTTAGCCGTTTTACCGAAATTTGGCCCCTAAAAACTCCAATTTGGATGCTCTGAACCGTATTTGCCTATACAAATATTTCAAAAATTCATGTTCTGAAAATGTTACCCATTGCAATAGCTTTATTTTCTTTGAAAATTCGGTAATAAGGTTTGAAATTACAAATAAAGCTGAATTTAAATTAAATTTAACAAAGCACTAAATGTTACAGATAACGTTAGGTAAGATAAACTGAAGAAATACGAAAATACGAAAACGAAATATAAAGAAGTGAAAGACCATTTGGTGTGAGATATCATTGTTGGGGCATACCTGCAGAAATATTGGCTGATCATTTATTGTTTCTTTCATGTGCAATAATTGAAATAGCTATTTTTGATGGTTTCTACTAATTTTGGTCTCCAAAAACACGAATTAGGCTCCTGTTTTTGGCAAATTATCTTGATCATTGATAGTGCCATTCAATTGTTGATACTACTTCTAGTGTTATTATACAAAGTTATGGTGAGGTCACATAATTTCAGGGTTTTTTTTTGGTTTTATAAATTAGGAAACCTCAATAAAAACGTAAGAAATAGTGTAAATTCCCAACGCGTGGCATTATGGTATCAAATCAGTCAAAATACCAAGCAGATACTCGATTGATATTACTCGAGTATTTCTAAGGTATTGATATTTGTAATTCATTGCTGCAATCAGTATACACAAAATTTATTGATTATGTTATTTTCTGTTCTCAGTTCATATCCAAACAACACTCGATCCTGAATCTGCCTAACAATGACATCTCTCAGCAAATGGTCTTTCTTTGACTGACAAAAAATCAGGTAATACTTAATATTCGAGGCAAATCAAATGTTTCGATGTAATATCACATTTTCCTGGTTCTACATGCGCTTTTCTGGAGCTGAAAAACTTTGACATGCTGTTCTGTAAAATCAGCTGTATTGGACGTTTTGCCAGATTAGCACAGATTTATAATAAAGTAATATTATAGAAGGTAGCACCCTACCTGAAATCTGTGTATGTAGGAAAACTTTATTTACATTACATTTACTATTTTACTAATTTACTATTGTGTATTGTTTTGTTCAGGAAGACGATCAAAGTTGACATCATATATTATGTTCCCAGCAACTCCAGTCGTATACAGCAACAAGCGAGTTAGAACCCCGATTTAAATTAACATGAACCTTGAAGGATTTACGAATACCTACCTAGATTCAGACTAATTTGAGCAGTGTAACTATTCTTGAGCTTTGCAATTTACTTTTCTACAGCATACTTTGTTATTGCGATTTCATGATGTAAATCATGACTACGATTAGGTACATAGATACACTTCGTATGAGTACCACCTAATGCAGTGTTACGAATACCTGCGCTGTCTCCTAGTTTTTTATCTTATATCACTGTAAAATCCAACCCATTCAAGGTTACCTGATCTGAACAAATCCAGAGCTCTTCATATCCTGTACTACACACATACTACTCGAGAAAAAGTGTCAGGTATGAATTTATTGTGATATATTTATGATCAAGTTCCAAAGCGTAGTTCTGTCATTTATATAGGTAATATTTTGTCATTATGTTAGTACTTTGGTTCACACTTTTATCCTATTCCGCATACCTATAGGGGTTACCGTCCGTTTTATCCGTCAAGTCGAATCACTAGTAGTTGCTCGTTCTAGTTTATCTGTTTAAATTTCAGTCATTGAATAAAACGTTAAACACATTTGAGAAGTTATTTGTTACTACCTAATAATCCTCTTCCTATTATCGTTTAACTCAATATAGGTAGTGAAAGGTATTTTAATTATTGAAAGTAGGTATTTGAAATCATGTTAGATAATTTGTCTTAGTACTGTTTTAATACGATAAATAGAACACTTAAGAGTTAGGCAGTGTGTAATCGATCTTTAGAGAAGTCATGTTTAATTTTGAGTGAAGTACACGTGTACATAAAAATGAAATTAAATTTCGCACACTGTGTGCCTGAATTGTTTGTTTCGTGCGGGAAGGTCATTTCTTATGAAATGCGTCTCACATAGGTAGGTACCTACTTTGTGTTCAGGCGATACATTTATTGATCACACACTGATTTACATACCATTAAATGTCCGGTAAAAATCCTCTCAAAATTAAAACACTTACCTAACGTAAGAGCACCTCACAAAATAACTCATGGGTCAGAGACTGATGATGCGCCACACAAGGTAAGTTTTCGAGGCTTTCCTATAATATTATGTAGGTACCTACCCAACCAACAAGTTCGAGCAGAATAGGTAGTGAAAAACGCTGCAAATCCCTGCACAATGGTCCATTATTTTGTACAGAATATCCTTCTGTTACAGATCAAAGCTCCCCGTCTAATATGTACTATTCTATAGGTACGTATTATGTAGATCGCAGATCCTCCGTAGGTTAGTACCTAACCCCGTACTCGTTACTAGGTACCTACCTAAATCACGAGTTAAATCTTGCTAAAATAATTCTGTCGATGACAAGCAGTAACGAAAACGGCAAAAAGAAACGCAAATAATGAAGTTCTGTAGGAAAATTGTTGATGTGGAGTGAAATAGATGCCCCTTCTGCGTAGATCACTGTTTTCTGTGGTCAAGTATAATGAACCGTTGTGTAATAACTTGCCCATCAATAATACTTCAACGGTTGTTCAAGTTGCAAAAGTACCGATCAACAAAATCCAGCCCATTCTTGGTAGATGAACCGTTGTGTAATAATTTAGGAATTAGATGGAGTTCACATAATTACCCTCATTCTATTTCATCCACCACCAGTAACCTAATAAGCCTAAATATGGAAATCGCACGATTTTGTCTTCATGAAACCTTTCCCCCCCGAATTTATACTGTAGGAATGAGATTATTAATTTAATTAGGTATTAATTAGGTTATTATTCTAATTGAAATTCACATGATTTGTACATCATACAAATTTTTCCCGGATTTTACGTGTTCAATTTGAGAGTTCATATTACTTACCCCCACCCCTGTCCTACCACGACCCTAACTCGATTAGCCTATGGAATTGAAATCCGCGTAATTTTTACGTAATGAAAACTTTTTTCCCCGATTTTATACTGCAAGAATTAGAGAATTAATATAATTACCCCCCACTCCTGTACAACCACCACCCATAACTCAATTAGAATATGAAAATGGATATCCGCGTAATTTTTACATAATGAAACTTTTTTCCCCAGTTTTAAATACTGTTAGAATTAGAGAATTAATATAATTACCCCCACTCCTATATATAAATGAAACATTTAATTGATAAAAATTCGTTAACTGATAAGGAAGGTAGGTAGCTATGAAGAATCAAAAACGTTTATGGTTGAGTGTAGCTTTAATTAGGCAAATAGGTACTCAAAATAATTGGGAAAATCCAACCTCAATGTGATGCATTTTTGGCTCCCTTCCCCACTTTCTCCAAATACTGTAAAGATACCTATGTATTTATTGTCTCAAACCATTTTCACCCACCCTCGTGAAAACGGATGGTAAATGAGTAAAACTAAGAAAAAACAAAGCTGACTTCCAAGCAGTAGAGGAGGTTGGCTTTGATGTGGAAGGAGGGGACGCTGAGCAACAGGCAACAGCTCAGAACTATTATTCTGGAGGAAAGCTTCCCAATCCCAACCCATCGTTACAGCGTTGCCAGATCGTTTTGGGAGTGCTGCAACACCGCATTCACTCTCTGAACAAGGACGTTGAAAATAACCTCCAGCGACAGAACGCATGGATAGTATAGGGGGAGCATCCATGATAAGAGCCAGCAGCGGTCCTTTCACTACCTGCCGCCAGAGAGCAGCAGAAGCCTGAGCCCCTATTTTGACGCCCTTTTTCAAAAATCGTTGAAATTTATTTGCCATTTTGCTCGCTCATTTTACAAGTTATAACTGCGTTCATTGAATTTCATGATTTACTAGCCTTCCGAAAAGGCCCCTACGTAAGGCATTTTCATTTTAACAATTTTTAGCCCAATTTAAAATTTTATTTTTGTTCAAATTTGATGAATTGTTGTAATCGGTTGACGTAGGGGCAATCCCCAACTAATATAGTGAATTTACACGTTTTTTCCACAACTGTAAGTAAATCACAGCCTGAGAAAAATAGAAAATAGTTTTCAACACAGGGTCTGCAGGCCCTTAATTACGAAAGGTTAGTTGTTCACGGAATCTGAGAAACTTTTCCAAAGGCAGCGCCTTGGTAAAGATGTCTGCCAACTGATCCTCAGTCGGCACCCAGACAATTTGTAACTTATTCTTTTTGTAATTCTCGTGCACGTAGTGCATGCACAGCTTCACGATGTGCTTCAGAGTTCTGGAATCGTTAGTCATTGTAACTGATACTGCTGGAGCACAATTACATTTCAGCGTCGGAGTCAAAATTGTACCTGTCAAAATTCACACAAACTTCGAATATTGGTTAGTTCTTTACGAGTATCAGACATAGCTATACATTCAGCTTCACAAGTATACAGAGCAACATGAGACTGCTTTTTCGATCTCCAAGCAACTACGTCCCCAAAACATTTTATCAAGTGACCAGTGGTTAAACGACCATTGGCTTCACTGGTTCCAAGGGACGCATCAGAATATGCAGTGAGATCCTTGGAATTTCCTGAAATCAGAATACAATAATCGGAAGTACCTTTCAGATACTTCAGAATTTTCATAACATAGATAAGCATTAGAACAAAGATTGAGCCATGATGTCACTTGAACAAGCATGACTGAAACGGATAGGCCTCAAACCCCAGGTTAAAGACTTCATTAAATTTCTTATACCAGAGGTTGGGTGACAATTTGAGACCATATAATGATCTCTTCTGACAACAGACAAATGGGTCATTTGGGTCTTATTCCAGCTTAGTTAATTCAACAAGACCTTCCGGAATTTCCATGTAGACTGCCTTTTAAAGAGTGCCATGCAGAAAAGCAGTAGTTACATCCAATTGAAATAAGTGCAATTTATATTTATTGACTACGGACAGAAATAAGCGGACGTCACCTAGCCTGGCGACCAGAGCTAACATTTCGGAAATCAGATACTCATTGGTATCTGCGAACCCTTTTATCACTAGCCTATTCTTGTAGCGGATTGACCCATCAGATTTTCGCTTTTTCTTATGAACCCATCTAGACTTGATAACTCTAGTCCTAGGAGGCAAACTCGATTGTGATACGAGTTCCCAGGTGTTCATGTCAATCAAGGATTCAAGTTCCTCCCGGATAGCTCCCTCCCAAAAAGTCTTTATCGGAAGAAGCCATAGCTTCCTTGTATGTAGAGGGTTCAGAATCCCTGTCTTGACTTTTCTGAAGAACAACAATATTTTCAGAATTTCTAGATTCATTGTTTTGTTTTGGGTCATCACCAGATCGGAAATTTGCCGGTATTTTCAATATCAATAATTTGAATTTTTAATGTCAATAGAATCTTGGCTAGTCACAGGTGTGTCGTTACAGACCATAGGAGGACAGGATTCGGAATACTCCCTAGGCTCCCTCCCAGATGAACCAGGATGCGTTTCCACATCACTCCCTCCCAGCCGAAGACCGACCCGAGAGGAAGTGCAAGGCTGTCCATGGAAAGCAGCCAGGGTAGCACCAAGTGTGGGCCGTTTGGCCCCGGACATACCACATAGCAGAAAATTAACGGAATCGGAATGGTGGGCGATCGGAAAGTCAACCCACCAGAGCCCCTCGCGGAAATGTCCCGATTTGATGACAACACCCGTGTCAGCCTGAATAAAATCGACCTTATCTTTTGAAAAAGAAGAACAGTGATGCCAGCCCGTGCAATTTTCCGAACAGAAAACAAACTGTGGGACAAACAGAATACAGAAATCAAATACAGAAAACAAATACCTGCACAATACAGAAAGTAAATTGTGGGGCAATACAGGGCACCCAGAATCCACAGCAGCTGTGAAGCATCTAGAGGTTTCAGTAAAATTTCGCATTACCTGAACTTCCGGGGTTTTCACTTAGAAGGTTGAGAGAACTCGCATGTTGAGCTTCCTCAGGGCCCATGGCAACCCACGTATCAGAATCGTCCTCGGACACGGCGAGGGAAGGCTGGACCACGGAGAAGACAGCATCGGAATGCTGCCTGAAAAACCGCTCAAGGAGCCTAGCTTGCCCAGCGGGCATCTTATACAGACGTGGACCCGGATAAGAGCGACTAGTCCCAGCTTATTTGGGACTTTGTTTCGGTTTCGGAAGTTGTGAATACCTACGTTTCGGAACGGAACCGGAGGGAACAGATGTCTGACCAAATTTCGGAACAAAACCAGAGGGAGGCTTTTTTTTTTTTTTTTTTTTTTTTTTTGGATACTTAAATTGATCAGCTCTTTTAGCTTCGCCACAGGCGTAAAGCGGACAGAATCAATTTTACGTACTCTATAGGGGTTTCCCTCATTTCCGGACAACTGGACATTTAAAAATCGAGGGTCCCGCGAAGTAGATGGAACACTTCCATCAACTTCCATCGGAATAGCGGAAACTGTTGGCAACGGATTAGAGGGGTTTGCCAATATAGGCTCAATGGGAGCCACAGGGGTTGGAGGATTCTGAACATGACCAGCTAAGGCATTGATTTTGTTGTCCAGTTCGGATAATTTTAGAGAGAACTTATCAAAGCTTACCTCCACGGAATGTTTGAAAGTCTCAAGGTACCTTGCTAGGACCTCATCGGATGTCCTGGCGGCTTGGAGTCGCAACTCTTCCACGGAAGGGTTCGCGGTTCGGGCGGATGAGTCTGGTATCGGAAGCGGAATATTACCGCCAGGTTGCCCCGGAACTGCGTCTGGCATCTGGCCGGTGATCCTCTCGCGGGCCAGATCTTCAAGATAGTCCGCAATGGAGAATTCGTCGTCGGAGTGGCCACTCATGACGGAGACAGAATATCTGAGATATACGGACGGGAGCAAAAAAAAACTGTAACCAGAAAGCAGTATCACATTCGGGACACACACACCGCACAGACATTGTTTGGATATCAAATAAGTTTGACAAAACACTCATTGTCAACATATCAAAAACACCAGCGCTGGATTTTGTTACGGATTATTTGGACCTGAGTCACACGGATACTGAAAAACGGAATCCAAACGGTTAGTACACAGCTCAATAACGGAACAAGGATCAAAACGGACCTCACTCACCCCTAAATGCAAATGTCAGATAAGTGCACCACATTTATATTGGTAGTTTGTTCGAGCATCCGATTTGCGTTTTCTTTCTTCGGTAATTTTACGGACTTGGTCCTCCAAAATGTGCCTTTACTCAGATATATGCTCCAAAGAATTCTATCTCGGATTTACGTATTTTGTTATCACAAATCTACGGACTTTTCTTATTACGGATCTACGGACTTTTTCACAAATCTACGGACTTTTCTTATTACGGATCTACGGACTTTTTCACAAATCTACGGACTTTTCTTATTACGGATCTACGGACTTTTTCACAAATCTACGGACTTTTCTTATCACGAATCTACGGACTTTTTCACAAATCTACGGACTTTTCTTATCACAAAATTTACGGATTTGAGATTGCAAATCGTCAGTTCAACACAAAGTTAGGGATGTGGTAATTTAAAGAAATTACTCATTTCGAAAGGAGCTGTTATGTACCCCTCACGGTACCTACAGACATCGAAAATTTTATAGCAGAGGAACTGACAGCGGAGAGGCACATTTCGGGCCCTTGCAGATATTTTGAGTTAACAATGATAAGGCTTTTTCGGATCGGAAAAACTCTCCCTGGTGACTGACGGAATACGTGCGGCCTTTCTGCGACGGTTACATAAATATCAACGGACCGTTCTTTACCTCCAGGAAGTTCAAACTGCCCAACGGATCTTCCCATTGAGTCGCGGCCCTTGGGGGCCTATTGATTTTATAGGCCCCGCTTTTGGATACGTGCTTTATGATTATTCCCGGGCCCGAACATTTAACAACGTTCCACCATTGGGAGCTACGTACCGGGTACCCTAGTCAGATATGACTTTGACGCCAAGAGTAACAAAAATATCGGACGGAACGGAGGTGCACCGGAATCGACCACTCACGAAGTATCCATGTACCACAAAGAATGCATTCTCTTATCGTGATTCATTAATCGTTAGGCGGAACAGAACCGGAAGCCTGTGCACTAAAAGGCCGTGGTCGATCTTTCCTGACTCGGGCTAGTGGCATCACCACTATCGCGCGAACTCGTGCGCACACCCACCTTCAGGGCCAAGGATGGTGTACGACTTCGCCCGGATGCGGATGGCGCTAGGAGACAGAAAGCATAAATTTCATCCGAAGGAATTTAGGTACCATATTCCAATCGGATATCGGACGGAACATAAATAAAAACGCACGGTTTACGCTCTCGATTATGAAATCGATCGGATTTTGTTCACAGGAGAGCTCTACCGGACATTACCAGAACCTGTGAACAGAGCGTTTCAGTCACCCCCTAATCAACACCTTGGTGATGAAACCAGAAAATCCCTCTGAACCTTTATTTGCCATAAAAACCAGTCGGAAACGTTCGAGTAAGTACGTAGTCAGTATTTTGTGAGCAAAACAGTCAGTTTTCGGATCGGCACCTAGCACAGGGGGAAATATAAAAAAAAAAATTCAATCCAAAATCGGACCGAAAAATGAACACAGCGAAGGTCCGCCATTTTTCGCGGAGCGTCGATTGCAACCACGATGGCGTTCTCGACAAGGACCAATCTCAAGAAGGAGCCTAGACAATACTCCGGGAGAGAAACCAAATCATTGTTAACATATTTATCACTGCGACCAAGAATTACTTTTGGGCGCTTATACGCATCTCGATCATTAATTTGCTATAGAAACTTAGTTCAGATGACGTCTAACGATATCGTGCCAGAACATCGGTTTCAAAAGCGAGGTGAGCGAGGTTTTGTTCGATAGGTTTTATAACGAATATTACTGAATCAGATAGACTTACATATTTGGTGAAGTCAATAACAAACGAGTGTTCTTGATATACGGAATCCTTGTATTTCGGAGAGACAAAACGGAATATGAATTTGTATGATTGCACAGAAAACGTATTACGCTGAAAAGGCTGTATAGCAGAAGGCGGAGCAGAACAGAGTGAGGCGACTGCCTTTCAAGAACAAAGGAATTGGACGAAGTGCCAACTTGATCACATGCGGAACTACTTGTTTTCGAATATTCGGAATTATACATATTACACGAAGGAGTATAATTATACTGAATAATTATATGATTATCTGATTATAATTATACATCGGATTATTTTGATTAATATGTGTTGTTACTCTACACAGAGTCTATTTCATGGAGGATCGAACAAAGAGTCTATTTTATTGAGGAGTAACACAATTAGTAGTGTGTCGGGTATGCTATAGGAGCGCTACTGTACATTGGAAGTCTTGCCGAGAAGACTACTTTTTAATATTTCTTTTAGTTGTTGAACACTACATACCTGCGTAGTGTTCTTTATTTCTGTGGTGTTTTCGAAAGACTGATGGAGCTCCTACTCAACTCATTCGAGCTATTAATAAAACGATTATTCCACTGATTATTCGGAGATACAGTTATAAAAATCCACAATGTCAACAACAAAATTTAGTTTGAAAAAAGTTATCTACCTACAGCCTAATAAAATCATATTTTTATGTACAATTATTCAGTTGGATGATTCCAAGTTCCAGCTTCATAAAAACGATCTAACATGACCAGAATGTATGGGACCATACATGGAACATCATGTACACCATACATGACCATACATGGAACAACGTGTATACCATATTTTTATGCAAATTTTCACTCATAACACCCCTGGATATATTCCGATCTGGCTGCAAAGTTTCGGGACACAACTAGGGCCTAAATGGAGCATGTGTGCGAAAGAACGAATTTTTTAGACCGAAAATGAAGCCGGCCACGTGATACGGCGTACGGCGGACGGCGGACGGACATTGCATTTTTGGAATCTACGCACCTTGAAACGTAAAAGAAAAAATTTTGAGGGGGTGTTATAAAAATTTTTTGCTGAGCGAATACATAGGTGTATTATTCACAGAATAATTAACCAAAACTGAAACCTCCCGTGTACCTATGTTTCAACAATAAGCCTAATCCTAGGCCATTCGTCATAAATTTCATCCTAGTTTTGTAGCAATTGCTTTATTATCTACAGTAGAAACGAAAAAGATCAGAAAAAACTAAAATAAATTTTCTCTCTAATTTCTCTAAAATAAAATCATCAATAACGATGTTCAAGCTGCTGAGAAGATCACGAATAATATATGTCCGTTTTTACAGTCGGCGGCTTGCCCTCAATGTCAGTTTTTCAAAAACTCACGATTCATGGGAATTTGAAGTGAAAAAAATTGAAATCCATATAAAAAAGTAAATCGCGGCTAGTCGCAGAAAATTCCAACGCTATTGTGATAGGGAATAGTTTGTTGAAGGTTAACGGTTAAAAATGTGAAAAACTACATTTTTAAACTTTTGAGGAATTCTCTTTCGAAGTTGAACAATGAAATTAAATTTAGAGCTTTTGTTAGATTACTGTGCTGCAAACGTAGGTACTTACTTTTGGGGGGAGCGTAGATAATCGCAATAACTCACTTACCTTTGCTGATTGGAGGAATGACGGAGAGGGTTATTCTAAATCCTTCGCGGGTGATGAATAGCTGATTCATCACTGATGTTGAGTCTGGAACGTTTCGTTTACAATAGCTCTGATCTTTGCTTTGCAGTTGAACGCATACGGCTCGTTCAGACTGGAAACTTTTCAAATCAGCCTCAGGGACTATCACCTACTACCTGAACTACCAACAGTATCTAAGTGCTAAATCTAATCAGTCCTAATTAACGTGATTAAAAGAGGAGAGTGTACCAAATGGCTATTTCGTCCACGACTGCTAGATGAAGCTCGTCAAGCGAGCAAACTCCTTCTTCACTCTCTGTCATCTCTACACAAAAAAACAAGAGGACAAAAATTCAGTAACCTTAATTAGTAGAATTACAGTGAACAAAAAAAAATAATAAAAATAAAGAAGTATTCATGTTTCTTTTAAAACTCTTCGAGTTTAATAGAAACAGCCTCATTATTGTTTGTCGTTAATCATAAAGCATACCTAACGTTTGTTAAGTTACAAAATTATCTATTAACTAAATCAAAAGCAGCCATCATTCTTCAAATGAAATAATATCACAGAACAACCAACTCGATTTCATACAGCCATCCGTGATTATAATGAGTTGCTCTCTAGCAGTGATATGTTGGCCGAATTTATACCGTTTGATTCGCGATCATGTTGACGAAGCTTTTCGGTGCAATGCTCCGGATGGTCTCAAAAAATGCTTTAGTTAAAAAAAATTATACCCTTCTATTGAAAGTTTTCGAGCAATGGCGTTCTGAAAATTTCACCCCCTATTTTTCACTCCTCCTTAGAGACGACTGACAGTAACGCCGAGCTTCGCGGGCCAGCTAGTCCTCAAATGAGATGTACAAACCAAATTTGATCAAATTTGGTTCATCGTAACTAAGGGAAGTACGGCGTAAGGCGGACGGACAGAAATGTTTTCATTCCATTTTCGGATTCTACGTAGCTTGAAACGGAAACCACAAACGGGTTACTTTTTTTTCTTATGCTCAATTCCAACGGTTCATTATTGAAAATAATAAACGCTAGGTTGCTACGACAACGGCATATTTATAATCGGTATTACTTTTTGACACCTTTGGGGCGAAAGACATATTCCAGCCCCCAAGGTGAGTACTTGGATGTTCAGCATTGCTTATGACATTAGTGCTGTCTGATTCATGTGTAGAAAAGTAAAAGCTTCACTTCAAATATTCCTCCTCCACTGTATATGGTGCGAATGAGAAAAGGTTGAAAAAACTGTGAACACTTCGTACTCCACATGACTTGGTGTTTCAAAAGAAAGATAGATGGCAAATTCTGATTTTATAATATTATTGTCACGTTTGGATTTCAAATCCTGGGTGTCTCAATGGTTTTTTGGTCCGAGTGTTCTTTTATTTCCCGATCCCCATCCTCATGAGCTGTTCACAGGAGGATTCCGAAAATAATGTTTTATGTCTCCTTTCAGCCATAAATAATCCAGTTAACGAGATCAGGTGGCTCCGGCGGTCGTGGCTCCTAATTTAAAGGACGACGGAATAATCTGTTGTTCGGTTCCGGCGCTCATCAATTTTTCGCTTGCCCGGGTGAAAGTAAATCATTATAAATAACTACCGACCCCGGGGATGGGTGGTGATAGCAGGCTAGATGGATTTAGTGAATTCCATCAAGACTGTCCCCCCCCCCCCCCTCCTCAACCGACCACCCCAGCAGCGGTTTTTAATTACACGGTCGTAACGACATTAATTGAATATTATACCTACTCCTGGAAATAATCAGCAAATTGGATCGGTCCCTGATGCACAAAATTGGATGATACGATGCACTTTTTTCCCCCATATTTTTAACCTCATTTTACGTTGTTGATGATTATAATTTGACGTTTATACAGAAAACCACACTGAATTCACGGATCTTCACGCGGAAGTCTGCATGAACTCTATATTAACCCCCAGCCGGGTAAATCGGTTTCCTAGGAGAGCGGAAAACGGTCGTAACAGCCATAACTGATGGTGGATGACCTCTAGCAGCGGTGGAAGGGGGCTAACCAGCTAAGGTAGAGAACGGTGTCGTCTAGTTTCGCATTCATGTCTATGACCAGTTTCGTACCTTGTTTTTCACGTAGGTAATACATACGACTGAAAGCAAAAACAGATAGCTGTACATAATTTGGCAAGGCACTAGTATAAGCTATATAAGTATTATACAGTTAATAGATGAAAGTAAGAAACAAATGGTGACACGTTTAGGTTTATTATTCTGAGGGTAATACACCTATGTACTCGCTCAGCAAAAACGTTTCATAACACCCCCTCAAAAAATTTTCTTTTACGTTTCAAGGGCGTAGATTCCAAAAATGCTGTGTCCGTTCGCCGTCCGCCGTATCGTCCATATCTGCTTTATTTTTGATCGAAAAAAATTCTTTCATTCGCACACAGGCTCCATTTGGGCCCTAGATGTTCCCCAAAACTTTTGCAGCCCGATCGGACTATCTAGAGTGTTATGAGTGTAAAAACAGGGGTTTTTGGTGTTTTAGAAAAAGTGAGCTTGTAAGGTGTCCATATTTTCAAGGACGAGGAGACCGAATATGATGTCTATTTTGACCAACAAGCGAAGAAGCCTTAAATTTACGTTAAATTTTGGTCTAAAATCGTCGTTCTTCCAAACACAGTTCGTAAGACCCCCAGGGGTGTTATGAAGGGAAAATGGGCGTAAAAATAGGGGTTTTCGAGGTTTTGTTTATTTTTTTCTGAATAATATAAAAACGGGGCGTTATAAAAAATTTTGGCGGAGCGAATCACAGGTGTATTATTCACATAATAATAAACCAAAAGCACAACTTACTACTTACGAAGCCACTCTCATTCAGTTATATTGCCAGATTATTCCCTATCACTTCACGACCGTTACGGGAACGGCCCCGCTACCCTACCCGTGGAAACCATAGCTTAAGCGCGACCACGAAAAATCGTATGCCACCGCCAAACCCAATTGCAGTATTTGAGTTCTGCCCCTGTAACAAAAACTTGAGATTACTGTTCTTAGAGTGAGTAGAAAAAGAAGTAGGAAAGATCTAGCAAACGAAAAGGAGCCGAGCTGAGACGGCAAAGGGCTCGGGCGGCGGAGGGAGGCGGATCTTGTTTGAACAGCACTCGAATGCTACGGGAAAAAAGGTTCTTCACGTTTTAGAAGGAAAACCCCGTCCACCCTCCTATTAACGATCGATCCGAGGGGTTGATTAGATGTCGAAGCTCAGGGAGCGGACCAAGGCGTGAAGAATGAGAAAATTCCTGTCGTGCAGCATGACCGAATACGTGTCTGCTCAAACAGTTAAAAATTGTCCATGGTTTTGTCCACAAATTTTAAAACAGACAGATTCTCCTTTCAACGTTTTTACTATTGAAAATTATTCATTGTGTAAATAACCACGTACCCCCATTTTGGTTTATTATTATGCGAATAATACACCTATTTATTCGCTTAGCAACAATTTCTGAACACCCTCTCAAATTTTTTTCTTTTACATTTCAAGGTGCGCAAATTCCAAAAATGCAATGTCTACTTTTATTTACGGGTACAAAAAATTCGTTCTTTCGCACACAGGCTCCATTGGGGCCCTAGTTGTGTCCCGAAACTTTGCATTCCGATCGGAATAAATCCAAGGGTTTTATGGGTGAAAAATGGGTGCCAAAATCGGGGTTTTTGGTGTTTTAGTAACGCGAGCTTGTGAGGTATCGTTTTCCGTGTTTTTTTAGGGCGAGAAGACCGGATGTGAAGTCGATTTTTACCAACGAGCGAACAACTCAGGTTCTAACAAAGTGTCGGCTTTAGATTTACCTTAAATTTTGGTCTAAAATCGTCATTATTTCGCACACCGTTTCCATTCGGGCCCTAGTTCTGCTCCGAAGCCCGGCAGCTCGGTCGGAATACACCCAGGGGTGTTATGGGTAAAAAATGGGTGTAAAACTAGGGGTTTTTGAGGTTTCTTTGAGGTTTTAGAGGACATGAGCTTTTGAGGTATTGTTTTCCATGTTTTTTACGAGGAGAAGACCGAATATGAAGTTGATATTGACCAAAGAGTGAAGAATTTGAGGTTATAACAGAGGTTCAGCTCCCAAAATTCATTTATTTTGAGGCAGAAACCTGGGACTTGTCTGAAATGTGAATACATTTTTGTAATAACAGTGATAATACTAAATGGCGCTATCAATGATGTTAAAAACAAGAGCCTAATTCCAGTTTTTGGAGGGGCCACAATTGTTAAAAATAGATATTTTAATTATTACACATTCATGAACGAAACATAGATATGGGCAGCCACAATTTCTGTAGGTATGCCCAGTAGAATAGTAAACCCATGTGACAAGAACTTTGCAGCGTTTTTGTGAAATTTCCGGTTGCACGGAATCTACGGTACTACCTATATATGGCCACCTCCTCGAGCCACATCAAACGGCTGTTAAACAGCTAATTTGACTCCAGTTGGCCAATTTGAATTTAGTCGGTAATTGTTAATCAGTTGTATAATTTGAGTTGAGGTGACAGATATTTCTAGAGCGTTGGAAAATTTGAGTTCCGTCTACAAATCCCCGACACTTTGTGCATAATTTGCCGACTAACAAGAATTTCAAACTAAAATGAGGCGTTATTCAACGATTAAATGTGATAAGTTTAATTCGGGTGGCAATCCTAGCCAGTTGGTAAATTTGAGTTCCGTTTGGCAAATTCTAGTCAGCTGACATATTTATTTTCAATAATTGGGTACCTAATGTAAGACTACTAACAAATTTTTGATCAGTTGGCCACTCCCTCGGTAGAAATCACTGAGTAAATCGGGCGAATCCTACCAAGTTGGGTAATTGGAGTTCAGAGCGCCGAATCCAAGAGCGCAAGAGTCATTCAAATACTTATACTGCCGTGAGAAGAAAAAACAGCTTATCTCTGAGATTGTGGGCTTCCGAAAAATGCCTCACGGATTTTGAGCTGAACACTTCATTACTCGACTCCATTTCATAGTAATTATTCCACATTTTCTAACGGTTGTTAGATTACATCCTACAAATCGTGCTCATATCGATTAAATACGGAAAACATCGAGTTTACTTCTATTAATCAGTTGAGCTTTTTCTACCAGCTAGTGACCAAAACCTCTGGAATCGGTTTGGAGTAAAAACCACTTGAGCTGTTTCTCCTCCAACTCGTATATATATATTTGGGAAAACCAATTCACTTGTAATATTGGGGGAAAACAGCTCAAGTGGTATTTCCTCTACATAAGTTTCTAAAAAAATTGGGATTTCAGAAACGTATTATTATTAAATGTATTAGGTATATAACAAAACATGAAATGTAGGTACAAGGAACGCTGTAAAAATATGCAAATACTACTGTTGGTGAAGATATAATAGAACTTAGGATCACCTCGGTTATGATTTTTGGTTTATTATTTTCAATAATGAACTTTTGAAATCGAGCAAGAAAAAAAATTTAACCCCCATCAAAATGTTATGGTTTCCTTTTCAAGGTGTGTAGAATCCGAAAATGCAATTAAAAAATGTCTGTCCGTCTGCCGTACGCCGTACTTCGCACTTTTCTTAGTTACCATGAACCAAAATTAATGCAATTTGGTTTGTAGGCCCCGTTTGGGGTCTAGGTGGTCCGCGAAGCTGGGCGTTACTGTCAGTCATCTCTAAGAGGTAAAAGTAGGGTTTAAAATTTTCAGAACGCCGTAGCTCGAAAACCTTCAATAGAAGGGTATGGTTTTTTTTAACGTTTTTAAATTGATCTTGAACTAAAGCATTTTTTGAGACCACCCGGAGCACCGCACGACCAGCCGTTCCTTTGCACCGACTAGCTTCGTCAACATGATCGTGAATGAAACGGTATGAATCCGGCCCAGATATCATCGCTAGGAAGCACCTGATTTTATAATCACGGATGAAGTCGAGTTGGAAGTTCTGTGACATTATTTCATATGAAAAATGATGGATCTTTTGGATTTTGTGATAGGTAGGTACTTTTGCAACTTGAACAAACGTCAAATAATGCTTCATGAATTACAACAAATAATTAATGATTGAATTATTGAATCCTGCGCATTCTTATGAAATATTCCCGGGCTGTCTCCAGTACTCGATTCCTGGAGCTCAGAGCACGAGGGTAGGTACTGACCACAGAAAGCAGTGATCTGCGCAGATCTATATATGGTAAATTATTACACAACGGCTTCTTACACAAAGGTTTATGACAAAACTGTTTATTATTTACCTTGTACTTCATGAATAACTACAAATAATTAATGATTAAATTATTGAATCCCGCTCATTTTTATTAAACTATAAATTCCGGGCCGCCTCCACTACTCGATTTAGGGCTTTCCTGGGAGCTCAACGGTAGGTATTGACCACAGAAAATAGTGATCTACGCAGAAGGGGCATCTATACAGGTAAATTATTACGCAGCGGTTTCTTACGCAACGTTTATACGCAACGGTTTATTATTTACCTTATGCTCCATGCAGAACAACAATTAATTATTGATTGAATTATTGGATCCCGCGCATTTTTATGAAACTTTGACTCCCGGCTCCAGTACTCGATCCATCTGGGAGAGCTCAAGGGTAGGAATTGACCACAGAAAACAGTGATCTGCGCAGAAGGGGCATCTATACAGGGAAATAACCAACCGTTGTGTAATAATTTGCTGCCTTTTCAGTAGGTTGTCGCTTTTGTTGTAGTAGTTTTCGTCTGGTAGTTGTAGTTGGTGTCATTAGGCCCGAAGTCAATACCTTCTCGCCTCTTGACCCCATTATAATAATTATAATGTAAATAATATTAGTTTTCTGAAACCACGCGCAATAAGATACAAACACGAAATTGGAGATTGGGCAAGCTTAACAGTTTAACTTTCAGGCAGCTGCTTAAATACTTTCTCAGATTCAGTTAAAACAGCTTATGTTAGGTAACTTTGGATTGAGGTAATTTGGAGGAAGAGGCACTTGGCCGTAGCGAAAAACGGCTCAGCGTGGAGGACCTAGTCGAACGATCTGGAGGAAAAACAGCTTATGTACAGGTGAGTGGTTTTTCCTTCGCATTAAATTGCGAAAGACCTGGTGCTAACCGTCAGAGATAACTCCTTTTTCCTCCAGACGCTCAGAGGCAAGCTGGGTTTCTTCCACATTAAATTAGGAAACTTCTGGTTGAGCTATTTTCACCAATTTTCGCATTTTGGCAAATTTTTCATTTAAGCTGTTTTCCCTTCTCACGGCAGTATAGCACAACTGGCCTACCCCTTTCACCCATCATGCCACATGACAGTATTTTTTTTTTAGCTATTTTTAATGATTCAGCCAAATGTTTACCATCGTGGTACAAACACCCCCAGTTCTCAATCCAGACTATCATACAAGAAGCCGTAAAAGGTTCCTCACGTTTTAGAGCAGTGGTTTTCAAGTCCAGATGAAGTTTATTGAGACTCGAATTTAAACACATATCTACCTAGTGTTTTCAATAGTCTGTGTACCTATATGACAGACCTTTGATCGATGTTTTTTGTAATATTTGAGCTTCGGACTCGCCAACTGAAACAATCCTGCAGTTAGTTATTGTTGAATCCAGTTCGCTGCTACGAGACGTTCGGGATCGCGTCAGAGCTCACCGCCACTTTACAGTTACACTTGTTCTTTGTTGGTCGTTGCGCGCTGCCTAATGCCTGTTCAGTATCAGTTCGTCGGTATTTCGATTTTCGAGGCCATGTCAAATTCGTCGGGTCATAAAACCAGGCAGCATAAAGAAGAGTGCATCGAGTATGGAATTTGTTTCGTCCTCAAGGATTGTGTTCACAGGCCTCAGTGTGTCCTACGCCATACTGTGCTTAGTAATGACGCGATGCGACCAGTTCAGCTCCAGAGGCACCTCACGAATGCGCAGATGCGCACCCTGCTTTAGTAGGTAAGCCCAAGGCGTTTTTCGAAGCGACAAAAACCAGCTGGAATAACATGAAGCTTGATAGTACCGGAGGGTTCCAGCGGTACAACGAAAAACTCTCAAATGAGCCGCTAACATCCATCACACTAGTTTTCGTACATCCGTCGCTCTTTTTTTTTTTTTTTTAAATATTCAGAAGTTTATTTTTATTAATAATTTTGTTTGTATATATATAAGATGAAATTCAGTAAAAACTATATGAATTGCTAGGCAATGATTTTCTCCAATTTGTTATCACACATACCTTGGTTTTGGGAATTTTGGAGGAGGATTGATGGAAGGGGGGCGCCAAGATGCCTCGACACACGCAAGGGGGGGCGCGACCCAAAACAATTTGAAAACCACTGTTTTAGAGTGAAAACTCTGTTCACCCTCCTGTTGACGGTCGATCCGAGGGCTTGATTGGAAAATAGAAAGCACAGGAAACGGACAACGCGGGAAGAAGAAAAAAAAAGATCTTGGTTGCTTTGGACTTTTCTGAAGTCGGATGGAGCTCCTCGCACCCTGCCAGGGGATTGCCGGAGGGTTGGAAGAGGACACTTCTACCAGGGGGTGATGGATGTATCCAATTACACCACTTCATTACCCACCGATACAGCTCTCGTGGCTACAAATTGACAACCCCTAACCATCACCGTCACTTCCCCGAGTTTTTCCCCTACGTTAGTCTCTTTCTTCTCACTGTAGCGAGATAGCAACACGTAGTCTCTTCTTCAGAAGATTTATGAGCGTCTTGTAGTTGAATTCGTAGGGGATGGCGCGGGATGGGGAGGTCGCTCTGTTGGAAGTGCGATACTCGTTCATCGTTCCATTCCGATTCTCTCGGAGGTCGCAATTTATTTGATGGATAAACCTTCGGAACATTTTTGCTCAAACGATTTACCAAGCGTTATTGAGAATACCAGCAAATTATCGAAGGAAATTAAGTTTTGGTTTATTATTTTCAATAATAAACTATTGGAATCGAGCATGAAAAAAAAAAAAAAAAATTCTAACCCCCCCTCAAAATTTGATGGTTTACCTTTCAAGGTATCTAGAATCCGAAAATGCAATAAAAATATTTCTGTCTGTCCGCAGTACGCCTTACGCCCTACTGGCCACTTTTCTTAGTTACCATGAAACAAAATTGATAAAATTCGGGTTATATGTTCCGTTCGGGGTCTAGTTGGTCCTCGAAGCTCTACGTTACTGTCAGTCATCTCTAAGGGGTTCATAATGGGGGTTGAAATTTTCAGAACGCCGTAGCTCGAAAACTTTCGATTGAAGGGTATGGTTTTTTTTACGTTATTAAATTTTTCTTGAGCTAAACAATTTTTTGAGACCACTCGGAGCATTGTACGTTCAGCCGTTCGTGTGCACCAAAAAGCTTTGTCAACATGATCGTGAATCAAACGGTATAAATCCGGCCCGGATTTCATCACTAGGGAGCATCTGATTATAATCAAGGATGGCTGTATGAAGTCGAGTTGTTTGTTCTGCGATATTATTTCATTTGACAAGTGATGGACTACTGGATTTTGGTGGTAGGTACTTCTGAAACTTGAACAAAAGTTGAAGCATTATTGATGGGTATATTATTACACAATGGAAAATTATTACACAACGGCAAATTATTACACAACGTTAAATTATTACATAACGGTA
Source organism: Leptopterna dolabrata (assembly GCA_954871275.1). NCBI lineage: Eukaryota > Metazoa > Arthropoda > Insecta > Hemiptera > Miridae > Leptopterna > Leptopterna dolabrata. Next base: position 22,125,221 of record OX940977.1, read on the forward strand.
AATTATTGCACAACGGTAAATGATTACTGTTGTGATCGGCTGCTCCTCCACAACCAATGTAATGTACATACATGTTGTACCTCAGAGTGGGGACCCCCCGACCCCCCTCTGATCATGTCAGGGGCCTATAAAGAGCCGAGGGGCCAACAAATACATAACCATTCTCAAGCTAACTTTCGGCCTCGTCTGTTCAACCTTATTCACTACACTGGTGACCCCGAGTGGTGACACGCAGCCTCCGCCCGCCGTCTGCGACCGCGGTGCGACGACAGCGCCTAGCAACGACGAACAACGCCGCTCAGCGCCCGCCGACCGTCTGTGACGGGCCCCACCTCCGCAGCACTACGCCCGGCACACGCACCCCACTCCGATACCCCACAGCGCCGCCCCCACCGACGCCACACAGCGGCGCCCCACTCCGACGCCCGCCTCGACGACCGCCTCGACGCCCAACGCAGCGGCCCCCCGCTACTTCGCCCCACCATCCGATTCTTATATAAGGAAACGGACGCCGGCGCCTCGGACACTTCCTGCTGACACTTCCAGACGACACCCCTCCTGGACTGGCGCCTACACCGAGAACACGGACCCGAAACCACCGACACCCGCAGAAACGACTCCACCGACATCAACGCTCCAGCTCCGGCCGTACGACCCCGCATTCCCGCACGTCTGATTCGCCCAACTCGAGATCACATTGACTCACGAAGGCCTCACTACGCCGCATGCTAAATTCGCCGGCGCCTTCGAGCCCCGACAAGCGGACCTCTACGACGACCCCAACCGACTTCCGAGCACGAGAATCCGTCAGTCCACGCCCGCCGACTCCGTAGAGCCCTCCCGGCCGACACACCGCAACGCGTAGAACATCAAATCGTCACGAAGGGACCTCCATGCCACGCGAAACTTCGCCGAATATTACCGGACCTCAACGCGAAAGCGTCGGCCCATTGCGGCGAATTACTAGCGGCTGGCACCATCGAACGCCAACAGCTACCAGACGTTGACAACTCGCCTTTTCGCCACGCACGCACCGTCCGACGGCTCCCGGCTCACCGCCTTACTCAACCGACTTCCGACGACGAACTACCGTCAGTCCTCGCCCGCCGACTCACTCGAGCACTCCCGGCCGACACACCGACCCCGCTCGTTCGGCAGCTTTTCACACGCGCCCTTCCAGACAGCATTCCGTTGACCGTAGGAGTTTGAGTCTTCATAAGGATGGATTGCAAAAAGTGTTCAAGAGAACTATTCTCGCCAGCGAAAACTGCTAAATGCACAAAATGTGGTGCGCTCTATCATCCAGCATGCACTCGTATCAAAAGTATTGAAAACTTCAAAAAGATGTCAAAAGAAGCCAAAGACCGATGGAAATGTGATCCATGCAAGAATGGCGGATCAGTTGACTTGGAGAAAAATTCTTGTGATTCTCAAGTGCGAATCCGTGACGACTCCAGCATCGGCACCATCGACCTCGAAATGGATGGATCCAACAACATTGAGCGTGCACTATTGCAGATGAATTCAAAACTTAATAACCTTATGGCAATGGCAAATGACTTGAAACAGCTCAAAGAATCGGTCAATTTCATGAGTGACCAGTTCGATGTTTTCTCTGAGAAGGTGCTAAATATGGAGACTACCGTTGAATACGTAACAAAGCAAAATATTGAGATGCAATCAGTAATAACTGAATTGCAACATAAGGTCGATGTTCTGGAACAAAGCTCCCGTAACACTAATGTTGAATTGAACTGCGTTCCGGAAACAAAAAATGAAGACTGTATTGAAATAGTCAAAGCTGCGTCACAAGTCCTCAATGTGGAATGTGGTGAAATACGTGCTGCCTTTAGGGTCGGTACGATACGTAATGATCGCCCGAGGAAAATCATCGCTTCACTCGTATCACCAGAAAAAGCAAAAAAGCTCATTACTGCAGCAAAAACTGATAAAAATCTATCTGCAATCAAACTGCACAAAAGTTGGCCGAATGAAAGAATATACATTAATGAGAATCTAACGTCCTTCCGGGCTGAATTGCTGAGGAAAGCTAAATCCAAAGCTAAGGAGAAGGGATTCAGATATGTTTGGCTAAAAGACTGCATCATACACGTGAGAAAGGCTGATGGTGAAAAAGTGCAAACAATCAAGTCTCTCGCCGACCTAGACCGTATGTAAACTTTAGATGATGTTGCTACGCTCAAATCACACTCCTAATGAACGATAATTTCCTACTACCAAACCCAACACTTGAGCTGACTGAAAATTGTAAATCATATAATAGTATAGAGTCATATATAGGGAACGTCGATAAACATAAGAATTTACTATTTCTTCATTTGAATATTAGAAGCTACAATAAAAACTCAGAAGAATTTTTTACGTCTTTGCGAGTAGCTAAATGTGTACCGGACTTCATAATCTTTACGGAGGTATGGCAAAGCCAATGTGGTGAGCCGACATCCATACCTGATTATACAGTATATTTTACTAAAAACTCGGTTAATAGAAATGATGGTGTTATAGTTTATATAAAATCTTACTTAATATGCGATGTAAAAGAGATCAAAATTAATGATATGTCAGCTATATCCATAAGTTTCAAACTTTTAAACGAAGAATACCATCTACTTGCATTGTATAGATCTTGGTCATGTGTGTCTATTAATGAATTTCTGATATCGCTTGAAACATTTTTGAGAACTGTCAATGTGAAGCACTCATTAATTATTGGAGACCTGAACATAGACTTATTGGAATGGAACTATAATAATGAAATGTATCTAGATATTCTGTCATCGTTAGGTTATGTAAATGTTATAAATATCCCTACAAGAGTGATAGGTACATCGAAGAGCTGCATAGATCATATAGCTATTCGTTCAACACATAAAAGTATGTTTCCTGGTGTAATTGAAACTGAAATTACTGACCATTTTATCACTGCAATAGCAATATCGGATGTAAATAAAACAAGCAAAAATCATAAGTGTAAAAAAAAAGTTTCTTCTCTTGATTACGGAATTATGAAACAAAAGCTAACGGAGACTAACTGGGATCCAATCTTAAATATTATGGACGTCAATGAAGCGGCAAGCAAATTATTAGAATTAATGCAGAACATCGTTGGAGATTCAACTATAATGAAAGAAACTAGAACAAAACATCAAAAATTAACTCCTTGGATAACTGATGGTATTATAATCTCAATACGCAGGAGAGATAAACTCAAACAAAAATTGAAGAAACAACCTTTCAATAATGCATTGAAGGAATACTATAATCAATACAGAAATAAACTCAATGAAATAAGGAAAACAGCTAAATCCAAATATTACTCCGAAAAACTAGATAAGGCGGGGGTCAATATGAATAAACAATGGCAGGTTCTAGATGAGGCTATACGAGGTGTTAGCGACAAAAACCAAATGCTACCTCTAGTGTCTGAAATTTTGAAAAAAGATGATAATATCACTGTTGAGGAAGCCAAAAAATTAGCGAGTAACGACTTGAATGATTTCTTCGTAAAAGTTGGTAGCAGGATGGCATCAAAAATAAAAATAAAACCAACCTATAAGCAATACAAAAAAATGAGTATGAGCGATGTTAAATCCACATTCGAAATCAAGGAAATTACTGAAAAAGATGTTGTCGAAATTGTAAATAAAATGAGAGGTAACAGCACCAGGTCCAGATGGAATCTCACCGAAAGCATTAAAATTTGCTATTCCATACATTGTCAAATACTTAACGCACATATACAATTTAAGCATCAAACATGCAATTTTTCCTGAAATTTTCAAAATTGCTAAAGTTAGTCCAATATACAAGGGAGGAAATAAATCTGAGCTTGGTAATTATAGACCAATTTCTTTGTTGAATGTAATATCGAAAGTCTTAGAAAAATGGATAAATAAATGTTTATATGAATACTTGGAAAACAATAATTTAATTACAGACAGGCAATTCGGTTTCAGGAAAGGCAAAGGTGTTGATGAAGCATTATTTGATTTATCATGCGATTTATATCAACTGAAGGATGAAAAAAAGTAAGGTTTGTTAGTTTTCCTAGACATGGCGAAATGTTTCGACTCTATTGATCGTTCTCTCATGATATTGAAATTGGAAGAAGTAGGGGTCAATCCATCTGGCATAAAATGGTTTGAAAGTTACCTCTCAAATAGAAGCCAAATTGTCGAGATCGGGGGTGTAAGAAGTAATGTTTTGTCGAACCACTTTGGAATAATTCAAGGTAGCACGTTGAGTAGTACATTATTTCTTATATATGTCAACCAGGTAGCCAATGTAGCAAACAATTGCACGGTGTATATGTTTGCGGACGATACTAATCTTCTGTTTCAAGGTGTCTCATGGGAAGAAACATATGAAAAGGCAAATGTCACCATGAATATCCTGCAGTCATGGTTTGATAGTAATATTTTGACATTAAATACTGAGAAAACTAAATTATTAGAACTAGGGAAAAATTATAATACAGCACATTGTTTAACTATTCATCAATGTAATGACCAACAAAATTGTAATTGTAAAAATATTGTTAGAGCGACGGAGCATAAATATTTGGGAATTATCATTGACCACAATTTACGATGGGACAAACAGATTAACACATTGGCAAATAAATTGAAAAGTTTTAGCTATATTTTCTACAAAATCCGCAAAGTATTACCTCCCGACAAATTAAAACTAATAGGTATACGACACATTGTTTCAATCTGTACTGCAGTTCGGAATCCACGTGTGGGGCTCCGCTCTTAACGCATCCCTTTCAAAATTAATAGTTGTGCACAAGTCTATTATAAAAATTCGCTTCAATTTACCTCGCAGATACCCATCAGATAATCTACATGACCGCACCAAAACGTTCTCCATAAAACAGCTTTTATGTAAAAACATATTAATGTTTTATCATAAACATCCGAACATGATTACGTCAGAATCATCCCACAATTACGAAACACGATTCATTTACGAAGGAAATGTCACGAACATCCGTCCTCGACTCCAACTAACAACCCGCAACCCGAAGTACATATTATATATGATACATAGGCACTTGTCCAATACGTTAAAAACCCCATCATTATGTTCTAGAGACAAATATAAAAAAGAAATTTTTAAATTCTTAATAGAAAATGGACATAAAAAAATAACAAATTTCATGACTAGCCAATACGTCTAACCAGCTTGATCCCTTGATATAGTCTTTATCTTCCAATACAAAATATAAATCATTCATTTCCATTAAGTAATTAACCTGCTCGAAACAACTCCCCGCAGCAACACAGAATTTGTTCTAGTGCTGTGGAAAATTGACATAATTTTCTTTGTTTTTCTCACTTAAAATAAGTATATACAACGAACTAATTTTTCATGTGATTTATACTTGAGTTTATTGTACTTCAATATATTCATATGTATAAGTAATATTTTTGTCCATAATAATATTGTCAATAAAATTTCTCTCTCTCTCTCTCTCTCATTCGCCTTCACATAGCGGCGCGCAACGAACCCGACGTCACGAAACTCGCTGCTCTCGCCGATCGCCTCAAACCCTTCGCTCCCCCTCCTCGAGTGGCTACCGTCACCGAAGAGGTTCGTGTGATTCGAACAGACGACAACAGTGACCGCCGACGCAGCCACGACCGACCACACGCAGCGCGACGAACGGCTCGTGTTTCTACCGCCGCGCATGGGACCCCCGAGCACAAAAACGCCGCACCCCATGCACCTGGCGCCCGCAACAACAGCCGCCGCGGCCGCACCCACGAACTCAACCAACGCTCTTCATACGCCGCAAACGTACCGCCCCCAACGACACCGAGCCGGACAGCCACAGCGAACCACCGCAACCAGCACACGCACCTCCGCAACAGAACAAAATTTAACTAAATGCGTTACTTAAATTCTGGGGGGAGCAGTGTTGTGATCGGCTGCTCCTCCACAACCAATGTAATGTACATACATGTTGTACCTCAGAGTGGGGACCCCCCGACCCCCCCTCTGATCATGTCAGGGGCCTATAAAGAGCCGAGGGGCCAACAAATACATAACCATTCTCAAGCTAACTTTCGGCCTCGTCTGTTCATCCTTATTCACTACAATTACACAACGGTTCATCTACCAAGAAGGGGCTGGATTTTGTTGATCGGTACTTTTGCAACTTGAACAACCGTTGAGTTTATTGCACAACGGTTCATTATACTTGACCACGAAGGTAGTTATTGACCACAGAAAACAGTGATCTACGCAGAAGGGGCATCTATTTCATTCCACATCAACAATTTATTTTCCTTCAGAACTTCATTATTTGCTTTTCTTTTTGCCGTTTTAGTTACTGTTTGTCATCGACAGAATTATTTCAGCAACATTTAGCTCGTGATTTAGATACGAGTAGATACCTAGTCGAGTACGTTTTCCTATGGATCCAAACATTTTAGTAAACGAATTACCTACCTACTGAATTTTTTTCTCTTTCCCGTGCGTGTGTATGTCACCTTGGCTACGGTATAAAGAGTTTCCAAATTTCGCCAGTGGGTATATATATAACCGTGGGTTATAATAAAAGTGGGTATAATAACCGTGGATACGTGACGGATGTATTCATGAGTGGGTCGTTTAGGTGCAGTATTATGGTGTATGGATCATTTTGGTTCAGGTTTATCATCAAAGGTAGGTAATAACATTTGGAGCGTGTTAACAACTATGTGAGGATACATAATATTCAAACTGCGGCGTGGAGTCATAATAGGTAAAATGATCGTAATAACATAGGTAATTTTGGAACCAAGATAGTAAATAACAGTCATTTTTTCCGGCTAATTAGATATCAGCAATCTCCCAACCAATCTAGTCAAATATATATTCTAACTTTATGATATGAACGTTAGAAAATATTTGGTAGAAGTCGACTCTTTGAAAATAAAACACGAAGTCTCATTTTATTCGTGTATTATCGTCATTGATCTTATTCCAACTAACCTTCACATTTGAAACCTTCGGAAGATTACTGAATGTTGACCGACAAGAGTAAGATTCCGATGACATGCTAAATAAGACAAGATAAATGGACCGTGCCTAAATGGTGCGTCAAGAATAATGAGCACAGACGCACAGTGTTCCAACATTCACCCATGACAAGTGCCAGTCAGTGCTCTATATTTCTGCGGAAGGTTTGTACTTAGAAAACTAACAGGAAATCCCTGAACCTTGTTTAGCCTCATATATATATTTGATCATCACTCGTTATTTCACCATTATTTTACCTCGCGATAAAATATTTTTCCTGTTCCGTTTGACGGAAGATCGGTAGACAACGGAAGACGGATTTAGGACCGTCAGAGTTTTATCATCTCCCGGAAAAGTTCCCAGTAAAATTCCTACCGCCGTCATTAAGACCGTGACTTGATGGATGTGTCGCTCATTCCCTCAGCGCGGCCATCTCGGCTGCTTCCCTTTCCGATTTCGCCTTCCTTTTTTTTGAAAACATTTATCTCCCAGTCCGAGCTCTTCGCTCAAAATGACAAGTGCTCCTGAAAAGAATTGCCCATCATTCAATAATCACTTGCTGCAGATCTTGATTTTCATTTTTAGGAGCAATTCCGCTTGGTAAAAAGGCCAAGAATCCGTAACTGGTCGAGTTCACTGGACAGTAAGAGAGTGGATGAGGCCCACCAGCCTTCAAAAATTTAAATCCCGAGCTCATTGGAAGACCATCAAATGGTGTGTAATTTTTTTGGGATTACAGCAAAGGGCAACGACAATGTTCATATTATGATGCAGCTTGACCATAAATATGGATATTAAAAATATCATCCTATAACATTTTTGGTGATTTTTAAAAATCATAAGCAATTTTCGACCCTCAAAAATGCCGTAGGTTTTACAGATTTTCAGCGATTTTCGATCCCAACAAGCACAATTTGACCCCAAGTTCTGTGAAGAATCGTTTTGGTTATTAGCTTTTTCTGTTTCAAGTCACCAGTCTTTACACTTTTGGTAAATTTATATTACATTTTTGGTGATTTTAGCCATTATTAGCCTTTACTGTAGAATTTACAACGGTATGATGAACTGCTGTCAGCATGGAACTAAATAAATAGTGAGGTTGTTTGTGCGAAGAGTGTTGTATCTGGTTCTTGCAATGCAAAGGTAGCTAATTACAATTACCTAGGTACATATTCGTCCTAGCAACAGCTGGCATTTCCGCTAAGTAGGGCACCTCCCAATCAATGTGCTGTGTCCCCATGGAGTGTACTACTCAGAGGTGGAAAATTTTACAAAAAATGTCTATTTTTGTTTACCCGTTCTATTACCTATTTATTTTATTTTATTTGTTTATTTATTTTTTAATAGCGATTTTTTCCTCTAATGTATGCTTTCAACGTTTTTAGCGAATTTTGAAGGAAACACGCTATTGCTAGCTCATCACTTTTAGTACACATTTTTCGATACGGATCCGTTTCACAGCATTCTGCTACCATCCCTGAATGTTGATAATTTGTTATATATGCATGTATGTATATATATTTATGTGCATATATTTATGTATCACTCCGCACGATAGTATAAATTTGAACCCATTGCAATAGCCTAATTGTCTTGGAAAATTTGCCGACAGGGACAACTGAGTAAGAATTTATACCAGTGTCTTGTTACGACGATGAGGCACTCACGCCATTCTTGATAAGCCGTCTCCAAAAACAAAGACAGCTCGTGATAAAGCGGGCGAGTTCGAGAGTTGATGATAAGGTGGCATACAGCAAAGGTGCCGAGAGGAAGTAAAAGAAAACAAAGAAAGAATGGGGGGACTCGGAACCTCGGTGGACTGGTGACCCGGAAAGGTGGGTTTAACTCCGTAGGTGGAGAAGTGGGGGCAGGGGATGGAGAAAATTGCTAAAGTTTTATAATTAATTGTCAGGTGGGGAGGAACGAAAAGCGTGCGGTCTCCAGTGTTAACCAAGACGGAGGCTGAAGGCCATGAGTTGGTATGAGAGGGAGGGGCGGCCATTAGGTCCCAAAGGGAAGTGAAGGGCCGAAGTCACTGGATTAACAGCTGTTTCTTTCCCTTCCCCGACCTGTCCTCCGTAACAAAGTTAGAGATGTTACAAGTCGTCCCGAGGAAAAGAACTGGAACCGGGTGTAAAGTGTAAACCCGAGGAAAAGGTTGGGAAAAGTGTTTGTCCCCAGGTGGGGCGAGTCCGGAATCATCTCCTAAACCCTCCTCTTTTCTCCTGCCGCTCTGCGGAGTCTGTGACAAATCTTGATTCACAGCTCTAATCTCAAACCCTCAAGATGAGACTCTCGTAAATAAAATCATAAAGACAACACGTCGGTTTTCCTCATGGGATGGAGGTAATACCTATACCATAGATGTATACACCTACAACATGTATAAATATTTATAAATCTAAGGCCCCCTCCCCACCATTGAGTGTCTTTTAGCAAGGGCGATAGCCGTCTATCCTGGTGAAACTTATGATTCACACTCATACTGACGAAGCTTTTCTGTTCAAATTTCAAAGCCTTACTGTGTACTGCGGACGTACATTGTTCCGGCTGGTCTGAAACAATACTCAAGTTCGGAATCAATTTAAAAACGTCATAGAAACCATATTCTTCTATTAAAATTTTTCAAGCTACGGCGTTCGAGAAATCTCAACCCCTATTTTTCATCCCTTAGAGATTACTGACAGTAAGTAGCAGGATTTGTATCCCGGAATCTGAACATTACTCGGTTCCGGGCCGGTCTTCTGGCAGGCCGGTGGCCTTTGTCGGGGAGTTCCCACGTCTTACTCGTTTCCTGAATACCCACTCGATTGCTGGGAACAAGGAGTTAGCAAAAGTAAAGCACTGGATATGTGTTGTGTATGTATGTATTATATTGTTTAAGCTATGATTAATTTATTATAGTTAAGTATTATGTCTTTCTTATATACCTTGGTCTTTCCTAGGCTCTCCAGTCCCATTTTCCACTCGCGCCCGCGCACTCGTGCCCGGAGAATTGTCCGTACCGGCGGCGGAGACGGCAGCAGCGGCCTTGGGAAGGGCATCCGGTATAGCGGGGCGTCCGAGAGTCGCTACATCCGGACGTTCGACGTTCTAGGGCGTGGGGGCGTCAATCCGCCATGACCGGCTTTCCCATTCTTCGGATGGCAACAATAGTTCATAAAACTTGCACTGGGCTCATCACGGAGACTTCCGTACCTGTCGAGTACCCGGGGAAGCCGGCCTCGATTTTCTTTTTCGAACAGTTCAATAGCCCTGCTGCGGTGGGGCGTAGTGCTGACTTGGCGCACACGCCTGGGAAATCCAAATGAAAAGGTAGGATTTCGTTCGGTAGGATTTTTGATGTGCACCGATTTTTGATGTGCACCGATTTTTGAGGTCGCACAGTTATAGCTACTCCAAAAATGGTACCAAGTTTCTCTCTCTCTCTCTCCCCCCCCCCCCCCTTAATTGGCATTGTACAAAAATACATTTTTCACAAACCAAGTTTCATTAATTTTCATGAACTATGAAAAGTGGTGCTTGCGTCGGACATACAGAAATTGTTGTATTCCATATTCGGATTTTGCTTACCTACTTGAAACGGAAACCATCAAATATATCTAGGTAGGTATTGAAGTTTTTTTTTCCCCATGCTCGATTTCAAAGGTTCATTACTGAAAATAATAAACCAAAATTACCTGGCTTCGTGGTACCGAAATGAAGCATTACAGGAGATGGGGCCAGCGGAAAAAAACACATAAATTACGAATGTAACTCCCATTTCCCGGCCGGCTCTGGTACTCGATTTAGGGCTTTCCTTGTGGAAGCGGAGGGTTGGTAGCTATAGACCACAAAACACACTGGTCCACGCAGGAGGGGTATCCATAGAGGAAAATAATAAACCGTTGTGTAATAATTCGCAGTGTTTTTATATTACTATATAAATATATATAAACATCAACGGTCAAAAACCCAAGTCTCCTATTATATATATAAATTCTTTAATAATTCTTTTTCACTTTCGTGGTTGGCTGAAATAATATTAACTACTGTTGAGTATTAGAATAGACGTTCATAGGAATACTGCATGACCATTTTACTTTAGACTCCCACGAGTATCGCAGAGTTATATACTCGTATTATTGAATTTGATTGAATTGAATTGAATATATCTACGGACCCACCTCTAGCGGCCCCATTCAGCTATGAAGCTGTTTATCCAGTCGCATGAATATATCTATGGATACTTCTGGTGAGTGCGTTCATCGTTATGGCGCAGTATCGAGCGAAGAAGGAAAGTCCTTGAGGAGGTTTTCAATGCCACAGGGCGAAAGGCCGGCGGAGACTGCAGATGCCCAATTGATGCGTGCGTTGGCTGTAAAACTGCCCGGGCTCCCTCGCAATTCATGACTTATTTGAAGCAGAGGTAGTTTTTCAACTACACCCACCCCCCTTTCAGCTTCCATAGCAAAGGCCCTAACGTGGGACAATGTATGAGGGGGCTAGCAGTTGCTCGTAACGTGGAACACGGGGGTTACTTCTCTCCTATTCGCATCACGAACGGCAGAGCTCCGGGATTATCCAGTGGGCACCCTGGAGATCCCCTTCAGCGCCTTAGGAAACAAAACGCCAGACCGAATCAGCCTTCATTTTAAACCGATTTACATAAAATATCGAGGGATGGGAAAAGTTATTTTCAAATCTGACGAGATTTGTTCTCCCTCCATTTTTGCATACAACTTCGTTCATCGGGCCAACATCGATCCAGATACACCTTTATCACTCCAGTGTCCCTTGTCATGTTCTCCTGCAATCATATAATCACGCTGTGCTTCACGGAGGGCGAGGGCTCCCCACGAAAACATTAGTCATTCTTCAGTTTCTAAATTAGAGTCAGTTGGCAGTGAGTCATTTGGGCCATTTCAGTTCAGTCAGTACCCTCGAGCTTCCCCCAGGAAAGCCCTAAATGGCGTACTGGAGCCAGCCGGGCAATCACATTTCATAAAAATATGCTATAAGTTCTATCATTAATTATTTCATGAAGCAAAACGTTTGTTCAGTTTACAGAAGTACCTATCAACAAAATCCTAAATAAGCATATCATTCTCCAAATGAAATAATATCAAGGAACAACTAACTGGATTTTATACAGCCACCCGTGATTACAATCAGGTGTTCCCTGGCAGTGATATCTGGGCTGGATGTATACCGTTTCATTCACGATCATCAAGATTTTCGGTGCAAACGAACGGGATGCACCGGGGTGGATGCACAATGCTGCGGGTGGTCTCAAAAAGTTCGAGATCAATTTAAAACCGTGAAAAAACCCAGACCCTTCTATTGAAAGTTTTCGAGCTACGGCGTTCGGGAAATTTCACCCCTATTTTTCACCCCTTAGAGATGACTGACAGTAGCGCCGAGCTTCGAGGACCAACTAGACCCCAAATAATGGGACCTAAAAACCAAATTTCATTAATTTTTTTCATGGTAACTAAGGGAAGTGTGAAGTGCGGCGGACGGACAGACATTTTTTATTCCATTTCCGGATTCTGCGTGATCAAATTTTAAGAAGAGGTTAAACAACTTTTCATGCTCGATTCCAAAGTATTATTGTTGAAAATAGTAAACCAGAAATGTTTGTCCGTACTCCATACTTCGCACTTTCCTTAGTTACCATGACCCAACCAGAATTAACCAAATTTGGTTTGTTGGCCTCGTTTGGGGTCTAGTTGGTCGTTTGCACCAAAGAGCTTGATGATAGTGAATGAAACGGAATCAGGTGCTTCACTGACAGAGAACACCTGATTATAATCACGCATGGCTCCATGAATTCGAGTCGGTTGTTCCGTGATATTATTTAATTCGAAGAATATTAGTTCATTGTGGATTTTGTTGATAGTTGATTCAGAATTTGAACAAACGTCATGCTTCATGAATAAAAACAAATAATTATTGATAGAATTCTTGATTCCACCGCATTTTATGAAATGTGACTGCCCGGCTGGCTTCAAGTACTCGATTTAGGGCTGTCTTGTGGGACGCACGTGAGTTGGTATTGACTACACTAAACAGTGATCCACGCAGAAGGAGCATAGTTAAATAATAAACCGTTGTGTAATAATTTGCAGCGTTTTTATTTTATTCCGATAGCTGAATAATCTTGAGAGCTTTTCAAAAAGGTTGAAAATCAGAACGCTATTGTAGTTGATCGAACAGTTTTACTACATGATTCTTCATGGTACCTGATTATCAAAATCGCCGAATAAAGCAACAATAGTTGATACGAAGATGAAAGAGATGGCAATTTTGGTTCCTGTATGTTAAGTGTCTGTTTTAATGACACGGCGCAGATGAAAAATGGTTGCGTGTGTGTTCTGCATGCGAGTGGTCCGGTACGTACTTCTAAACAAATTACGGCGAGCATTGCAGTGAGAAACCGAACAATAGAAACATAAATCTTCCTTAGAATTTTGTTGATTCGGAGTTCTTTCCTTAAGTTGATTTTCGATTTGAACTATTCATCTCATTTCGTTATTGACGGATTAATTTGGTTAATCGAATCGTAATAATTAGAGGGTTCTACCGAGGAGAGGACCCGACGGAATGGAGATGTTCTCATTACAGGAATTACGATGATATTACCTTGCTGGGTCTTAGAGAAAGAGTTCTAGATTACGGCTCGGTCTTGTTTGAGTGGAAAGCGAGATTGTTCGTCCTTTATTATTTCGTACTAACTGCCCTTCAAGTTGGCAGGGCAGCCCTTTGGTTAATCACCACCGCTTAGAAACACCGTGCTGAAATGAGGAGGCTCGAATAATCTTCAGCGCCTCATCCAACCTTCCTCAAACCCGCCTTTTTACCTTCGGCCTTTGATAGTTAACTTTGAATGGATTATAAAACGAAACAACGAGTACCGACTTTGTCGTGTAGTACAAAATGCAACTCTTCCGGAGTAGGGAGCTCGGGATTACTCAAACCCGAGAACCCTCTCAAACAATTTTAGGCTAACAGATTCCGAGCAACTACATTAATCAGATTCCTCCGAATTGGGTGTGGAGGCAGCTGAAATTCGATTACCAGTCGGGATTTCACAGTTGCCTCCTACAAATGAGATAGAACACAGCTTCTGTTGTGTTCTGCTCTTGCTTTCGCATATTGAATACACTACGCTATATCTTCCACAGTTGTAGTACTCCTAAGCACGCTCAGATAAATATACCACACTGTAGCTATCCACCACCATTGAGGTAAGAACATGATTGTAAGCGTGTGCTAGTTTCTGAGCGGAGTAATTCCTGCAGCTTCGTGGTTGTGTTCAGGATGTTCATAGTTTGATAACGTATTTCCTCCAACGTCCTTGTGAATACGACCACTACAGGCCAGTTTGATACGATACCTTGGTAAATATACCGCACGATCGCGTCGAAATTTAAAACCCCCAGTTACTTGCTTTGAGCACCTCTCCTTCTGGCTTACTATTTTCAACAGAACCGTTGGAATCGAGCATGAAGCAAATTTGATGGTCCCCGTTTCAAGGTAGGTATGTAGCATAAGAAAATGCAATAAAAAATTTCTGTTCTTACGCTGTAGTTCGTTTTGGTTTATTATTCTGTGAATAATACACCTATGTATTCGCTCAGCATAAAATTTTTATAACACCCCCTCAAAATTTTTTCTTTTCCGTTTCAAGGTGCGTAGATTCCAAAATTGCAATGTCCGTCCGCCGTACGCCGTATCAGTGTACCGGCTTCATTTTCGGTCTAAAAAATTCGTTCTTTCGCACACATGCTCCATTTGGGCTCTAGTTGTGTCCCAAAACTTTTCAGCCCGATCGGAATACACCCAGGGGTGTTATGAGTGAAAATGTGTGTAAAAATAGGAACTTTAAGCGTTTTAGCAACATGTTGGTAACATGAGCTTTTGAGGTATCGATTTCCATGTTTTTTTTTGGACGAGAAGACCGAATATGAAGTCGATTTTGACCAAGGAGTGGAAAATTGAAGTTGTACCATATGTTCAGCTCCCAAAATTGATTTTTTATGAGTCAAAAACCTGCGAAATCGTCTGAAATCACCATCAATTTGTAGAATAACACTAGGAAAAGTGTCAACACGTGGATCAAGACGATTAAATGGCACTACCAATGATCAACGATAATTTAAAAAAAAAGGAGCGTACCACCTAATTTAAGTTTTGGGGGCCAAAATTGGTGGAAACCATCAGAAATAGCTATTTCAATTATTTTACATGAATGCAACAATAAATGAACAGCCAGCATTTCTGTAGGTATGTCCAATAGAATAATAAACCAAGGACTTTGCAGCGTTTTACTAATAATTTATGGTATCTTAAAAAACTCGGCCCTTCGGGCCTCGCCAGGGGGCAAGCCCCCTGGACCCCCAAAGGGGGCTCCGCCCCCTCGGAACGGCTTCGCCGTTCCTCACCCCCGAAGGATGTGTTCTTATACTTCGTATAACAAAGGAGAATTTGCTATGCAATTTACCCCCCCCCCCCCCCACACCACCAACACACAAAAAAAAATTCTTTATCACATTCCTCTTTGTGCTCATCTTTATCACATTCCTCTTTGTGCTCATCTTTATCACGTTCCTCTTTGTGCTCATCTTTATCACATTCCTCTTTGTGCTCATCTTTATCACATTCCTCTTTGTGCTCATCTTCATCACATTCCTCTTTGCGTGACGCGTTTTTGTGACAGGATATTGTGACAGGACATTTTTTTCACATGACCCCCGGCGTTAAAATTGCATAGCAATTAAAAGTATAGCATATATTTATAGTATATATATAATTAAAGAGTATATTTAAATATTGTATATATTTATAGAAATATTTATGGTATATATTTAGAGAAATATAGTGTAGTATATATTTATAGTATAGTATATATTTATACTAGGTACATTAGGTGGACGAGCCGAACGCACGTGTTTTAGAGAGCTTCGAATAAGTAAAGACTGGAATTATAATGCAGAAAATTTCGGAATTATATGCAGCCGAAATGGGAAATATATGCAAAATATGCACCCCCAGCCAAAATACTTTTTTTTTTTAAATGGTTCTAAAACGAACTAAATTTAGTTTTGAAACGTATAGGTAGGCGCGTTTCAAAACTAAATTTAGTTAATTTCAGGCTTATACACCACGCTCCAATTATTGTTGCTTCCTTAATGTAAACAGAAAAAGTTCGACGAAAAGGTCGACAGATTAGCAAGTAAACAAGCCTGCAAACAAAGAATAATGTGCAGAAATGAACTATGAATAACGGTGACAGCTTTTCACTACCACTGCTGGTAATAAATCTCGGAGGATTTGGCCTTTCTTACTTCGGAAGTGGGTTACTTTCGAAATGTAACTGGAATAATGAAAACTGGAAAATTTCCATAATGTAACTGGAATAATGAAAAATTTCCACTCAGGAGTTGAAGAACGTGTCAACGGAATTATTTGGGAATTATTTAAAATACCCACCGAAGTGAAACTGAATAATTGAAAACTGAATTAAAAATAGAGGAATTCCCCAATTTTGAATAAATATGCAAGAATATGCAAGAATGGCAATTATATGCAAAAATCTGCAAAATCGACCAAAATATGCAAAATATGCCATTTAAATTTCAATTTAAACCACGTCAAACGCTCAAGACCACGTCAAGACAAAGTCCATGGTGATTAGCAAGACCGGACGGGTGGCTGTACAATTGTCGGTTGACAATCAGCAGATTGGGCAGGTGGCCCGGTTCAAGTACCTAGGTCAATGGGTTTCAGAGACATGGTCTTTGGAGGGAGAGATCAGAAGCCGCATTGAGATAGCACGAGGTGCGTTCAATAACATGAGAACCATTGTATGTAGTCGGGAGATCAGTTTTCCTTTGCGCTGGCGCATCGTCAAATGTTACATTTGGTCGATATTGCTGTATGGAATAGAGTCATGGACATTGAAGGCAGCGGACGTTAACCGGCTGGAAGCATTTGAAATGTGGTTATTTCGTCGAATGCTACGGATCCCATGGACCGCTCGAATGCGCAATGACTACATTCTGGAGCACAATTCAATCTCTCGGGAGCTTTTGACCGCTATAAAGAGAAGGAAAGTGGGTTACTTGGGGCATGTCATGAGGGGAACCAAGTATGGCCTCTTGCATACCATTATGATGGGCAAGATCAGCGGAAAAAGGGGTGTTGGTAGAAGACGAGCATCGTGGTTATCTAATATCAGGAACTGGACGGGTATTGACCGAGCAGCTGATTTATTCCACCTTGCTCAAGACAGAGAGAAGTTTGCTGAAGTGATCGCCAACCTTCGATAACGGAGACGGCACTAGAAGAAGAAGAAACGCTTCAGGTACCCTCAAAACGTAAAATATGGAAGATATACGCATTTTGAAGACATATGCAAAGTATGCAAATTCCAGTCTCTAGTAATAAGTATTCATTTTCCATGGGTTTTTGTGCGAATTTCGTCCTGATTTTCCTTGTACCTACATGTGTGAAACCGAGCGAACGGTTGAACAGTGCGAACTTTAGCTTATTAACTCCATCATTTTACACAGTAACGTGCGTTATGGTTCTAAGTGGGTTTGATTGCCGATTCGAGTAGCGTTCTTATTCAAGGGAGGAGAAAAGAAACTCGCTCGAAGGCTCTCCAGCAGTACCCGAAGTGACGCCGCATCGAATAACCAGCGATGACGATCCTGGAATTATGCAAAAGGTAACAATGAAAATGTACGTTAAAGTCTTAAATAAACACGCAGCTATTCTGCACTCACAAATTGCTATGGTGAAGGATGAAATTTCGAACAGCCACGAGGTTACCGCGCTTGTAGAAAGAATAATCAAAAGGATAGGTACGTACACTATAACAGAGGTAAATCAGGCATAATTCGAAAAACAGATAGGAACTTCCAGCTCTTAGAAAACGGAATTGACCTCGTCATTCGTAACATACTTCATAACGTACTGGAGGAGAGGGAAGTTGGGAATACTGCAGATGAATGTGATGAGTATTTTCAAGTCGCAACTAAAAAGTGACCTTGAGGTATGCTAAATCGTTGGTGTAATACGCATTTACACTCACATGCCAGTTCACATAAAATTCGCCAATAGTTTCAGTAAAACGAAAGTAAGAGAAAACATTTACAAATTAAACAGTTCGCTATACAATAGATCCGAGTTTTAAGACCGACGAACGAAGGAGTCGAGGAAAAACCCTTTTGCTTAAAATGCTCCTGGTAAAAGCACGCTATTCTGGTTGGTGATCAACTCATCATAGACGGGAATCGCGCACTGGAAGATGATACATTTATATATCCAATGGATCGGAAATGCAGCGACCGTGAATACGCCACTACCCTCTCACCCCACCATTGGACGAAAACCTGGGAAGAAGAGGAAGAAGAAGAACACCATAAAGAACTGAATGAGACCGCCAATCAAGCTTGACACGGACATGACCAAGGAAACTCTGAAGAAATACGAATTTGATTTATTTTAAATTGATTAATGTAGGTACCTAATAATTATATAGGAATTAGCTTGAATAATTATGTATACCAACATGAAGTAACATAAATAAAAGCTTACTGGAACTACTTCCTTTCCCCCATTTTCGGATTCTACGACTCCTTGAAACGCAAACCACCAAATTTTGAGGGGGATTTAAAAAAAAAATTTCTTGCTCGATTCCAAAGATTCGTCATTTAAAATAATAAATCAATAAACCGCGAACTGAATACCTATTTCAGGCTCAGAGCTACTCGGCTAGACGGATTCAAGTTGATGGTAAGCTGAAATCCTCGGAGTGGGTCAAACCCGTTGATGAGCCTCTGGCGTCATGAGCGGTGGTGAACGATATACGTTTCTTCAGGACGGCGCCGTTTGCGGGGCTTTCCAGAAAGGATGCGAGTCCTTAAATGTTTCAACCCTGTTGAGACCAGAAACCGAGTCCCTAACCCTTCTGGATCTCCCTCTTTTGCTAGGAAACCGTTTAAATCCCGTTTTCGAAAGTTTCCCAAGTAAAGTGCCTCACCCGCTTCCTCCTACTCCTAAATCTTCCTTGTCGGGAAACTTGTGCCTTCAACCGCTCGCAACCTGGAGTTTATACTTGCCAACGTTAAGTACTGAGACGCGTTTTATTATTGGCCTAGTAGAATTGAGATGATTAGAATCAGTAGGGACCTAGTGCGATCCATGAGTTGGGGTAATTAACAAGATGAGGGTCAGTTGGGGTAATTAACAAGTTTCAGGTAGGTACCTGCTGACAGCTTAAAATCCTATTATATACTTAAGCCTTGCATGGTAGAAAAAATGTGGCTGTTCTTGATTTCACTAGTACTTACATAATCGTTTTGAATAAGGAGAAAAACGTCTGCCAAGTCGGGTAGGCAGTATAGCTTCCTCACCTACGTAACATGGACGTATAATATACGTATAATATACCACCCTGAGGGTGGTCGTCCACTGGAAGCGTATTCACGCGGCGCGGCGCTACACGCGACACAAGCGGCTACGAGCGACAGGGGTCGTCCACTGCAAGCGCCTTCGCGCGTCGGGCTTCAGCTTGTTTTCAAGTGTATTCAAGGAAAGTGGGGACTTCCTTTTTATTCGTCATGGACCCAGAGGAATTTTATTTCCTTGAAAGTAGCAACCATTTGCGAAAACGAATGTTAAATCAAAGAACATGTTGGTTGAAATTGAAGTTGAAAAGTTGAGTTTGAAAAGTTGGTTGGCTTGAATGGTACCTCTTCTCTCTCATATCCCATAGAGGCGTATGAGAATGAATGGCACTAAATAATTTGTCGGTGTTATGGTCCATTTTCTGCGTAGAGGGGAATTTTCACCTACTCAGAACGGGGCTTTCGCGTGAACTGACTCGAAATGACCAGGGATATGGTACAAAGGTAGGTAGATGTTCCGATGAACCGTCCGTTTGCTATGTTTATTTACGTGGAATTCGTAGCATAACTCGTAGGGATTCCTACCAAAGCAATAGAATTGAACGAGCTGCACGAGCTGCTACGAGCGGCAGATCCAACTTTTTTTTTTGGATCGGCCGCTTGTAGCTCGTTGTCGCTCGTGTACGCCCGTAGCCGCCCGCTCGAACACGCTTCCAGTCGACGATACCACATAAACTCAATGTAGTTGGATCTGTAGCGCGTGTCGCTCGTTGCCGCTTGTGTAGCGCAAAGCGCCGCGCCGCTCGAGTACCCAGTGGACACTTATGTTATAATTAGTTGGTGGGTCCATTCGGTGAATCGATGGAAAATTGACGCGTATGGATTTGAAATTGAGAGGTTCAAAAATTACAAAATAGTAGGATGGATTAGGATTAATGATAAGCGCAATAGGATTATTATAGGCACTCATACAAGTGTTTTCAATATTTTTGCTGTCTTACCACTTGAAGAATAAATATATCAAAAATTTCGAAGCAAGTTACAATGCATTAAAAGATTTTATACTGAAACAAATGAGTAAAACTAATTAAAATTGAGACAGAAATACAAGTATACAATCATGTACGTTTTCAGTTTGTGACGGGTGGGGGGGTTATATTTTTTTCCATGCTCGATTCATGCGAGGTTAATTATTGAAAATAATAAACCAGAGTTCACATTTGAGGGGGTCACATTTGATAGTTTAGAGGTCAACAATCGGTAAAAGCGGCTAAAATTGTGAGCAGTTAATATAAAAATCACTGTATGTGGTATGAAAGGGTGAGTAAAGACCGAAAAAGGCCATTTCAGTTCTTTTTCACATAAAATAGGGTCAAATCTGGATTTTCGGGGGTCAAAATGGTTACTATGGGCTAAAATCAATGTTAATTCACCTGAAGTTGTGTGGGATGGCGATTAACGACAGAAAGAGGGACTATTTCGAAGATAAAAATATTTTTCTAAAAAAAAAAGTGGGTCATATTTGACTTTATAAGGGTCAAAAATCGGTAAAAATTGCTAAAATCTCGAAAAAATTATATAATTTAACCAAAAGTGGTATGGTTTCTCGCTATATCATCTTTTTACACAATAGCACGAATATGTCTTTGAAAATTCGCTCTTATAGCCATGTTGCATGAATGGAACTTATGATTTATTATTTATAGCAATTACTGTCGTTTCTTCTGTGATACGCAGGGAAGGTAAAATACACGGTTTGGCTGTTATCAAAATTGATCATCACAATCGGTCGACCAGAGGGTGTCCCAGTAATGTCAGCATCACTCGAATATAATATAACAGAATTGACAAAATTCCCTATTTCCCAAAAGCCCTTGAGTTTTATTACTGAATTATTATGTATCCATATATATACGAAAAGTTTCTGTCTTTTTGAATCTTGACCTTTGAATCTTTTCACGTTAGGTACCTTATGAAACAAGATTTTTTGCCACAAAATGACGACGATCTTACCGTTATCGGAGCAAACAAGGGGTGTTGGTAGGAGTGATAGAATGGAAGGATTATCGATGGACCTTTGGCACCGGGATATCACTCAGGTTTGCGATTCGATGGTGGGATGCGCCGGATTACCATATTCAATATTAGTTGCTATGCCGGCGCAGCTGACGTGAGCCAGTTTGGAATAATAAACGATCACTTTTTCGAGCTGAATTTTCATCCAAGTTTCGGTGAACACAAGCAGGTTATCGTTATTTGTGCCCGTGGACCTGAGAGGTACCATTTGATCTATGATACTTATGTACTTCCGCCTGAACTAAATATCTTGTTCGACTCCAAAAATGTATAAAATCGAGGAAGAGTTGGCTCCTTTAATTACTACATTCACTTAGTTACACTAGTAACACACATAACATTGGTACAGTTGGTACCTCATAGACTTGAGTTATCGTTGTTTCATGACTTGACTCCCCCTTTGTGAACTTCGAAACTGCCTTGCTACGGATGGCGTCAGAAGCATTTAGACAGAATCAACGAATCAGCAACGGAGAGAAATTATAAAATATCGAAAGGTGTGGTGATATATGCATATGCACCTACATACAAACCCAAGTTAATAAAATATGTTAGAACTACTAGGAGGTGTCTTGGCTCTGCAGTGTCAGTGTGCGCACATTTACAGCCTTCAAAACCCGAATAACATTCCAATTACGTACCATTTTGAGTCATCAAAGCCACTGAAGTAGGTACTTCATAAATCTCTCATAAATATTTATGTAGGCACACGTATATTCATTGGTGTGGGCATCCTCCGTTTGTATAACAGAATTACATAATCATCAGCTAATGTATTACAGTAGAAGGATGTGCCTGTGCATAAGCTATTAATAATATCACTGTAGAAGCGGGAGATGTATTGCGTCTCAAATTCAAATGAACCTTGATGAGGTGTAGCGAATAAGCGGCAACGGCCTTGTTGCTAATTATGCGGTCACTGCGCGTTCTATTCGTCTGTCGGTGGTAGGTATGCAGTTAAGTGTATGCACCCTGTGCGACTGCCCTTGCAGCAGCAGTTAACACTCTGGTCGCTACGCAGGGAATAGAAATCATTGTGTTGCACAGCGCCTTGCTACACACAGGAATATTAAAAATCGAAAGTGATCGAACAACAGTGTAAGATGCCCAATTCTTTTTCGTTTTGCTCAGAATGATGGTCTCTATTTTTATTTTTATTTTTTGTATTATGATTTTTTAAGTACTGCGCCTAAGATTAACAATATGAAGGTATTCGAATTTTCCTATCAATCTTTGTTTTACCTGATGTCTCAATAATTGCTCACGATCATCTTGGCGCTGCAGTACACCTCTTATTTAAATTTGTCTACATAGTTTGGTAGTTAGTCTTGGGTATGATGAAGGGCACAGTGACACTCGATACGTCAACTTGAACATGAGAAATAGTTTTATCCAGAGATGGGGCGTTAAGTGTCGCAAAAAACGCCTCCCAAGGGGGCGTGGGTGGGCATTATACGCTTTGAACCGTTGCTCAGTTAACATAATAAGATTGGCTTGTTCATCTATATATTTGCCTTTGAGAGAACCCTGCATCGTCTTTGAAAATTCCATCAATCCGTAGTCATTCGAGTGTCAGGAATTGTACTCTTACCTACGAATAGACTGTAGTTACAAAAGTAACCACCATCTGGGGACTAACCTGCATATGTGCCCTCTTTTGGATCGGTATTTTGATCAGATATAGTGGTTACATGGAATTTAATATAGACAAACACGACACATACTCGTTCCTTGGGGTGTGAAACGGCAAATTTCAATTTAACTTTCTGAATTCTTCATTCGGTGCGTAGAAGCAACAAAAAAAACCACAGTCATGCAGCATGGCTATAAGAGCGAATTTTCGAAGAAATAACTGATTTTATGTAAAACTGTTTTATCTCAAGAAATAACCACGTTCCTTCATCTTCAAAGTGCTCCAGTTTGAGAACGGAATGAGATATCGCAATTCTGATTTCACCATCGTGTTCAGCGTACAAAAACCTTTAAAATGAGGTGTCACTTGTCAGACTGTTTCATTTTGGGAATTTTTGGGCAATTTTTCCCCCCTAAAACTCCCCAAAACTCCCCCTTAGAGTGACCCGATTCTGCCAATCTACGAACTTAGCCTGTCGATTGCCAAGACAGATTTTTCGTGCAAATTTGAACTTTTTATCTCAATTCTTTCGAGAGTTATCGTCTGGAATGACACATACATATATAAATATATAAATATATAAATATATAAATATATAAATATATATTAATTGCTATGCAATTTTAACGCCGGGGGTCATGTGAAAAAAATGTCCTGTCACAATATCCTGTCACAAAAACGCGTCACGCAAAGAGGAATGTGATAAAGATGAGCACAAAGAGGAATGTGATAAAGATGAGCACAAAGAGGAATGTGATAAAGATGAGCACAAAGAGGAACGTGATAAAGATGAGCACAAAGAGGAATGTGATAAAGATGAGCACAAAGAGGAATGTGATAAATAATTACCAACGTTATCTTTGTTACCTATGAATAACTAGTTACCTACATTCAGAAATAAATGTAAATAAATAACGTTTAAACAGAATCGTTTTATTAGCGAATTTTCAAAGAAAATGAAGCTATTGCAATGGCTTCGAAATTTAAATAATATAAATTTTTGGAAATTTTCTTCATAGAAATCCGTTTCAGACCATTCTAAAACGATTCCTGAAATTTAACACTTTTTTATATGTATATATATATATATGTGTCACTCCAGACGATAACTCTCGATAGAATTGAGATAAACAGCTCAAATTTGCACAAAAAATCTATCTTGGCAATCGAAAGGCTAAGTTCGAAGATGGGCGAAATTGGCCTACTCTAAGGAGGGTTTTGGCGCATTTAAAGTGCGCAAAAATTACCCAAAAATCCCCAAAATGTTATTTTCCAACAAGTGACCCCTCATTTTAAAGGTTTTTGCACGCTGAACACGATGGTGGAATCGGATTTTTAGATATCTTGATCCGTTCTCAAATTAGAGCATTTAAAGTGCGCAAAAATTACCCAAAAATCCCCAAAATGTTATTTTCTAACAAGTGACCCCTCATTTTAAAGGTTTTTGCACGCTGAACACGATGGTGAAATCGGATTTTAGATATCTAAATCCGTTCTTAAATTAGAGCATTTAAAGTGCGCAAAAATTACCCAAAACTAGGATAATCTTTAAACTCTTACCCCCCCCCCCCCCCCACCCCCTTAGAGTGGTCAGATTGAAAAATGTGAGAAGTATTAATTGAAGACGAGAGTTCGGAGTAAAACAAAACCATAGCCATTGATTCGAATATTTCTTTGAAAATTCGCTCATTAAGTCATGCTGCATGACTGGTTTTTTTTTTTGTGTGTTGGTGGTGTGGGGGGGGGGGGGGGGTAAATTGCATAGCAAATTCTCCTTTGTTATACGAAGTATAAGAACACATCCTTCGGGGGTGAGGAACGGCGTAGCCGTTCCGAGGGGGCAGAGCCCCCTTTGGGGGTCCAGGGGGCTTGCCCCCTGGCGAGGCCCGAAGGGCCGAGTTATAAATATATATATATACATATAATTTTTGGTGTCTTTCGGTAGTGAATTCAGGATGGTCTGAAACGGATTTTGGTATAAAAATCTTTCGGAAATTCGAGTTTTAAAAATTTTGGACCGAGAACAATAGCTTCCTTTTCTTCGAAAATTCGCTAAAATGAAAGAAAAAATCAGTCATGCAGCATGACTTAATGAGCGAATTTTCAAAGAAATATTCGAATTAATGGCTATGGTTTTGAATAAAGGAAAACTTCGGTCTAAAATTTGGTTTTCTATGTATATTCTCTTCGTATTTATTTTAATTTGTACGTTTTGTCCATCCTGATTCTACCGTTTGTTTATTACGTAATTGTACTAAGTGCTTATTTATTTGATCGCTGTGGGTAAATTCAAGGAGTTGTACTAATCGTTTGCCTCCCCCTTTTTTGCTTCGAACTCTCGTCTTCAATTAATACTTCTCACATTTTTCAATCTGACCACTCTAAGGGGGTGGGGGTAAGAGTTTAAAGATTATCCTAGTTTTGGGTAATTTTTGCGCACTTTAAATGCTCTAATTTAAGAACGGATTTAGATATCTAAAATCCGATTTCACTATCGTGTTCAGCGTGCAAAAACCTTTAAAATGAGGGGTCACTTGTTAGAAAATAACATTTTGGGGATTTTTGGGTAATTTTTGCGCACTTTAAATGCTCTAATTTGAGAACGGATCAAGATATCTAAAATCCGATTCCACCATCGTGTTCAGCGTGCAAAAACCTTTAAAATGAGGGGTCACTTGTTGGAAAATAACATTTTGGGGATTTTTGGGTAATTTTTGCGCACTTTAAATGCTCTAATTTGAGAACGGATCAAGATATCTGAAATCCGATTCCACCATCGTGTTCAGCGTGCAAAAACCTTTAAAATGAGGGGTCACTTGTTAGAAAATAACATTTTGGGGATTTTTAGGTAATTTTTGCGCACTTTAAATGCTCTAATTTGAGAACGGATCAAGATATCTAAAATCCGATTCCACCATCGTGTTCAGCGTGCAAAAACCTTTAAAATGAGGGGTCACTTGTTGGAAAATAACATTTTGGGGATTTTTGGGTAATTTTTGCGCACTTTAAATGCGCCAAAACCCTCCTTAGAGTAGGCCAATTTCGCCCATCTTCGAACTTAGCCTTTCGATTGCCAAGATAGATTTTTTGTGCAAATTTGAGCTGTTTATCTCAATTCTATCGAGAGTTATCGTCTGGAGTGACACATATATAAATAAATATATATATATATATACATATAAAAAAGTGTTAAATTTCAGGAATCGTTTTAGAATGGTCTGAAACGGATTTCTATGAAGAAAATTTCCAAAAATTTATATTATTTAAATTTCGAAGCCATTGCAATAGCTTCATTTTCTTTGAAAATTCGCTAAAATGATGAAAAAATACACTTTGATTTCGCATCAAATACTAATTTATTGCTGCTCGAATTAGTGATATTATAATATTATTATATTTTTATATTATAATTGCGGAACGTCATTGAGGCTATTTTACTTGTAGTTGAGTGGATGGGCCCCTCAGAATTTGCTCTTTAGTTTTTGGTGTCTCGACGACGCCAAGGAGCGGCGCCACATCGCCGGAAGTGCCGCCGCAAGAGCCAAAACTACGGTAATAATAGCGGGATATTACGACTGTCAGGTATCGCTATATAGGTTTTGGTTCCAAGACGAAGCCAGTTAGTGGCGCCAAAAATCCAAAAACAGCTCATTTAGTCGTACGTATGTGTTGTATTCGCTTTACTGGGGATACGTGGCTACTGATCAGCGGACTCACTAGTTTATTATATCTTGTAAGTTCTGTTTGATGTATGAAAGGGGGAATCAAATATACCTAAATAGTGTGCAGTATTCATAATCAGGTAAATGAACTGGGCGTACAATAAAACTGAAGCTTACTGCTAAACGGTTTCATTTTGGGCGTGCCTTAAAAAGTGGAATTTTTTTCATCTTCCGCGGTTTGCTTTTTCAACTTTTTAACAGAACAAATTTCGACATCGAACTTTTTGGTTTGAGTTACGGCTCCTGTGAAGGGCCAGGTACCTAATGACTCATTTTTATATTTACGATTTTTCATTCCCCCTCCTCTCGCGTTTTCTCCATCCCCTTTGTCCTCCATCCTTTTTCCTTCGGAAATGAAGAATTACCTTACCTCGGGAAATTAGTCCGCCTCAATGAGCATTCCACCACATTCACCGAGTCTTGAATGAATCCCCCCCGCCACCTCACAACAACAAGCTCGCTAGCTCTCGTTATTCTTCTGAGAATTTATTACGTTTTAACATAACTTCTTTTATTTTTTCGCCCTTACCATTCCCCAACATTTTTCTTTCTTCTGGGTTTCTCCCCGTGATTCTAATGAGTCAGTTATTATTCCTGTAAAACTTTTCCCTCTCAGACTCTCCCACAGTTATATTTCGCCCTGTTTCTCAACAAGCACCCCTCCTCCAGTAAACCCTTTGCCATTCGTCCTCTAGAGTTCTTTTTCTTCAAACGGCTCTAACGAATTCTCACTTCCAACCGACCAAAAGGAAGTGAGAAACCGTCTCATTTCTAGCAGACCCACAGGTTCCATTTGCACTGTTGAATCGCTGGACTTTTTTCATTTTCGTTCTTTTTATGTCTTAATAAGAAATGGAAAATAACAGCAGCTGCGTTCCCTGGCACCACAGTGTTGACGTTGGCTATTTTACACGAAAGAAGAAATGTGGAGAATCGTCCCTCTTAAATTCATTATTTTATCGAGAGAAATCCTGATACAGGAACTCCGCTTTCAGCATGACCATGAATATAATTTATGAGCGAATTTTCTAAGTAACGTGTGGTTACACGCGAGAAAACAAAAATGTTAACCTACTAATTTTTTGTGGGATTACTGAAATGTTCTGTTTCTGCCTTGATTCACCTTTTCATGCCACCTTTGTAAATGTATATGACTAGGGTATGTGCATGGGTGACAAAAGCGGTTTATATTATTTTTAAATGAAAGTAGGTTCCATTATAAGAATTTTGAGACCTCTCCTACGATGAATAGTTCTTTTTTGTAAATGATTTTTCAACAATTCCAGCACTAAACGTCCTACGTCATTGCACCCATTTCGCCTGGGCGGGGGGAGGGGGCACTGTGACGTAGGAAGTGCTGAAATCTGTGAAAAGTTATAGAAAAAGAAGTAAGTATGCATCATAGGATTTGGTCTTAAAATTCTTAGAATGGAATCTACTTTCATTTAAATATAATAAAGTAAATACATGCGCGTAGCCCATGGTAGGCGGTGTTTATCCATTTAGCGATTTTGGTCCCCGAAAAGCCAAGTTTGGCTCACTTTTCATGTTTGAAAACTTCATCTATTTTTTTTTTCATTTTTATAGCATTGGCGAAATTTGAAATTATATTCTTGTAGGGAAGGTCTAATACCGTCCGGAAGGGCGCATAAATGCATACATTTAATTATATATTTTGGCAATTGGTTGATGACGATGAAGTCTAGTCGTGGTTTTTTACTTTTAATCCCGACGTTTCGGCGCCTGAATTGCGCCCTAATCATGGGAAGAAATATTATAATAAGGCGTTCAAAGGCAAAGTGGTTACATAGTGTAGTTGGTCAGAGAAATACTTGTGAGGAAAACGCCCAGAATGGGTGTGATACCACTTTGCCTTTGAACGCCTTATTATAATATTTCTTCCCGTGATTAGGGCGCAATTCAGGCGCCGAAACGTCGGGATTAAAAGTAAAAAACCACGACTAGACTTGGTCATTCTACACCCAACACTTTTTAATTATATTATGTAACTGCAAACAGTGATATTGAATTTTGATTATAGTTGGGAAAAAATATAGCAAACACATTGGTAAATGAAACTCACAAAACTTGAGGGGGAATTCCGCCTACAGACCAATGGAGAAACCTGCATCCTGCTGATGTAGCCTTCTTTCCATTTGTAGTCAGGATGGTGGTCATGTCATGAATACTGGTGCGAGGGTGACGATGCACGTGGAGGAAGTGGGCAGGGAAATTTTGGGCATTTAGGAATGAATGTGTTGGTGTGAATAGGAATGAGTAGTGTGGCATGTTGTGGTGGTGTGTACAGTGTGCATGTGGACTGAAAGTAGTTATGCCAACTGAAAATTAAATTGAAATGGTGAGAAATGATGTGCGAAAACTTGAGAGAAATTTGAACCATGAGTGTGTGTGTTAATATGAGGTGTGGGTAAATTTTTTAATGCATGCACTAAAAATAGATTAAAAAAATTATTTTAAAAAATCATGTCCTGCTGAGGTTTTGGGCCCATTGCAATAGCTTCTTTTCCTCAAAAAGTCGCTTAGAAAAAACATTAACTAGTAAGTAAGTGCCTACTCAAGATTTTTCGAAGTTTGACGAGAAATAGGTGAAATGCAAAATATACCTTCCTGCGGAAAATGCCACTGAAACGTCTTCTCGTATCCTTAGGGACACGCTCCAAGGGTCTACTGACGTAATCTGCTGCAATGCGTACCGCGGTTGGATGGGGTTGGGTTTTTTTAAATCGATTTTCAAATAATGTTACGTATCTTGCCACGTGAGCCAACTATTTCAGAGGGAAGATGTAACAATTTTGTTTCCTAAAATGAAATAAGTAATACCTAAAAATAATAATAAATAATATTTCCGACTACTAAATTTAGTAGAAACTCAATTTAGTACCTTTCCTTCCATTCGGTCAAGACACCAAGGGGCTGTTCATTAGGATGCCTACCCGACGACCAACAAAGCGTATGTAAACATAATAAACGGTCAATCGCGGCTGTGTTGTCACCAAGGTAATCTGATCACTGTGACTATGCAACCGTGAACCCTCACTGTCAAAGCGAGTTAGGAAATGAAACTTGGAAGACCTTGGAAAACGATCTCGATCCATTCGGGCCGATTGTAACATTAATCAGAATCAATTACAGAGGGATTTCCAGGCGTGGCGTGGGCGGATGAAGGTGGCTCAGTCAGCGACTGGTAAGGGGGATTGACATTGAAGTGCAGTACGGTCTGAAGTCTTCGTTTGTGAAATTCACAAGGTTCAATCAACCAATAAACTCAAAACTTGGAGCACATACAGGAAATTTCAAGCTGACTACCAGCCCTCCAAGGTAAACGTATATTCCAAGTAACGTCTGGATGTCGCTTTCAATATTTGCATCAGGCTCGTGCACAATTTAAAACCTCGTGCCCCACATTTCTGCCCTCATGTCATCGTTGATTAGACTTGACCTCGCCAGCTACTATAAATTGCGTCAACTAGTGTTCTTCTTCAATATTTACGAGTATCACGGTTCATTACCAGGACTGCATGACTACTTGGATTTTTAGAGCCCTCTACGCGATCTAATGCTCTGAGGATTGTCCAGCATCGATCACGAGCCTTGGCTAATTCGTTTGGTGTTCCAGGGCCGAAAGTGTTGAACTCAATACCCCTTCGAGTCCGCAGCCCCTCCTCCGTCGCCAAATTCAGGAACGCTGTAAGATCGTTTCCAGCACGTGACAATTAGTTGTATTAGTTATTGTTCTTTCATTTTCTTCCATTCTCCCTTCATTATTCTGTTTCTCAAGATTCTACCTCCGCTTTCTTTACATAATTTTCAGCACACACCAACTAGTAGGTAATAGACAATTTTATTATTTTTTTTTTTTTTCAAATTTTTATATATCACCTTCAAACATTTTTGTTCGCTACCCACCATTCCTGTAAATCAGCGGTTCCCAACCTTTTTTCACTGCCGTACCCCTTGAGATAAATTTATTTCAAATTGTACCCCCAAGAAAAAAAGTTGCAAGAACATTAATCATGGAAAGTAAATATTTACGCAAGAGTTTTATTTTTTTATTTTTTATTTGACAATAAAGTTTAGTTATTGCTCCAAAATTAGGCCTATATGTGTTTCTAGTAAACTTGGTAAATTCTAAATAGGTACCAATAACTGTAAAAAAATAATTACAAAGTAAATACAATGTTTCTTATCACGAAAACATAGGTACTAGAATTAGCAAATAAGTTTATCGAAAAAAAAAGAAATCAAAATTATTCTTAAAACAAGTCAAAACTGTTTTAGTGTGACCTTTGGGCCTGTTTTGTTAAAAATTTCCGTACAAACAGGCCTTCCGTACAAAAACCTCTACATTTCCGTGCAAAACGGATATATATGAAGGAAAATACTGACAGAGCTCCAAGCGGGATAGTGATGAGACGGGCCAAAGACCGGCAGAGGGCGAACTGACCTTGACGAGCGAGTCAGGCCATCGCAGCGTGAGTGAGACCAGGCGCAAAAACATGAAGTCCGCCATTACCAAATATTTTCGGCGTACCCCAACCAGGTCGTTGCGTACCCCCAAGGGGTACGCGTACCCCAGGTTGGGAACCTATGCTGTAAATGATTGTACGCAATGAGGGCCGAATGGCCTATGTACAAATGAAAGTTTGTTTGTATGTTTCTTTCTTTTTCGATACTACAGAAAGTTCAGAATCCCTTGTATTCGCGGAAGAGTCGTAAAAACGTATGCCCTATAAAACCAAAAAATTTCACTCGCATTTTGCACCTAGATATCAAGGACCCGATTTGGTTCTGTGTCTGTCCTTCAGTCTGTCTGTATATACGTGACTCTTTGTAACCATTACATTATCTTATCGAATAACAATTTCCAAACAAGCTGAAGCGAGCGAATGCGCTAGCAAGAAATTCTTGACACTCCATTAAATGCGAATCAATTCAACTGATCCTGCTCAAATTGCCAGGGATTGTAGCCTGAGTAGTATAAAACTAACCTCTGTTCCTTTTTTGGGGAGGGGGTTGACGGTAATGCCTCGTGTCCACGGAGGCGTCCTGTCCACTTTTTATGTGTTCAGTACTACTGTCACTGAGACCACCAGGCGGGACAGTTGCGACTAAACGTGACTGTTAACGTGTGCGCGAATCTGTTTCATCCTTCAATACTACATCCGATTAAGTAACTATCATTCAATTTTTATATCACTTTCATTCAACCGCTTGCTCTGATCAAACATTGCCTTATGCATTTCTTTTTCTTACCTCTAGCACTTTCATTGTTGTCACATTATGCAACAAAGTAAAACGCATTATTTGGCACACTATTCACTCAGAGGTCGGAGTGACTTGTTCAAGGCAGTTTCGCACACACATCTACATATTCATTTGGCTGACAACCAGGTGATTTGAATGGTAACTCCATACAGTGAATACATTTGCACGTCGAGGATTCAATTTAAATTAATGTTGCGTAAATAATACATCCTAAACGGCTCGGATTTAAGGGCATGCTTCGGAGAATCGAGATTTCATAAAAGGAGTGATAAGGGGGACGGGAGGGAGAGGTTTTTATTTATTTCACATAAATAGGACCATAGGGTCCTCTCTCTTACCTCATCTATACATATAATAAAACAGTGTCTGTTTGTTTGTCTGTTTGTTTGTCTCGGCATCAATTGAGAACGGCTGAACGTAGAAAGTTGCGGCTGGTACCATTTGACGCAGAATTTATCTGGGAAGGTTTATGAAAAATCCGCATTTGAATCTGTCCATCCGCTGAAACGCTATGAATGAAATACTACTAAAAAACGTGTTATAATCACTTCTATGAGGACGTTTATGCTTATAATAACTTTGAACGGTTGGACGTAAATCCGATTGTAATTAGATTCTGGTTTCAGCTCGACGAGTACATTCAAGTGGTACTTCAATCAGGATGTTAGTGGGAGGGGTACAGGTTATGAGGGGGGGGGGGGGGGTCTACAGAAATTTCAAAACTACTTGACCAATTGGAGTGCAACTTTGGGAATTTGTTGTGTGAACATTGAGGAATGTTTCTAACCAGGTAGGGAGGGTTCATAGGATACGGGGGGGGGGGGGGGTTTAAAGGCGGTTAGGGTTGGCATTGGGGAAGGTTTCTGATCAGTTGAGGAGGGGGGGATACAGGCATATTAAAATACATGACCGTTGGCTCCATTTATTTAAATCGCAGCAACACGCGTCGGTTCAAATAGTATAATATATCATAAAACAGTGTCAGTCTGTTTGTTTGTCTCGGCATCGATAAATGTGAACGGCTGAACGTAGAAGGTGGTATCTGTTATGAGTGGGGCCTGTCCTAAAGGGGGTGTCTGTTCTACCGTTGCGAAGCGCGGGTACACAGCTAGTATAATATGATAAATCAAACACAAAAATTTTAGACATACCTGTCAGTTAAATTTATGCTTAATTTATAAGGAAAAATAAGTGTGATTGTTCACAAACGGTGATGAAATTTTAAAAAAAATATTGAAAATGCATTTCGTAAAATAAAAGGCCCTGTGGTCCCTGTGGGGGGGTCCTGTGGTTTGTTATGTTCACATGGTCGGTTACAACTCGCAATGATTTTGATTAGGGTAGGTGTTCGTTGTATAATCAGACTGCCTGTGCTTAGAAAGATCTACCGAACGTTCGGTTTGTGCTGCGGCACTTTCAATACGTTTTTGGCATTCCTAGTGTTAAGTAGATGAATATCTGCCAAAAACTTAAAATTACTTCTTACATTTTTCGGAATTCTATGTTTTAATATCTTGAATAGTGGGATTCCTATTCTCAGCTTCCTTAACCCCTTTGTCTTCGGCCATCCTATGTACTTTGGTTTATTATTTTCAGCAATGAACCTTTGGAATCGAGCATGAAAAATTTTACCCCTCCAAAATTTGATGGTTTCGATTTCAAGGTATTTAGAATCCGAAATTGAATAGAAAATTTTTTGTCCATCCGCCGTACACCATACTTTGCACTTTTCAAAAAACTTGAAAATTTTTTGAAAATTAATAAATTTTGTACATTTTGTCGAACTTTTTTGAAGGTAACGAAATTTTCGAAAATTTTTGAAGGGAATTTTGCAGATTTTCAAAAAACGAACGAATTTTCCGTAAATTTCCGTAATGTTTTCAAACATTTTTTAAGGTAATAACAAAATTTACGAAAATTACGTAAACTTTTTCGAAAAATTCGTAATGTCCTGGGGGGGGGGGGGTCTTGCGGGTTTAGTATCACATGTCTTGAAGGCTGGCCCCTGCGCCACAGCTTATTATATTCTATCTACTCCCATCACATTGCCTAATAACATAACTCTGCATTTTGCTGGATTTATCTTCAATCCACGATCGCTAAATCAAATGACCAACATCTCAGTAATTGTCGTTCATCCTAGACATTCCACTTTCTATCTCTTCATGACTAACCTGCAGAAATATTCGAAGATCGTCGGCATAGAGATGATACTTAATTCCAAGAAGTTCACTGACATTCTATAAAAAATATATAAAATGAAGAATAATGCCGACTTCACCGATCCTTGAAGACATGCCTCTGGGTTTATGCACCAGTTAGATTCAAAGACGTCACTTACCCTTCTTCTTCCTATCAAGCGAAAATGAGCCTAACCAGGCAACCAGTGTTTCTGAAATAATATTTACCGACCTTAATTTCGACAGGATTACGTATGTTTCAATGAATCAAAGGCTCGAGCATACTCTATAAGGCACAGGATTGTGATCTTATAAGAGAGAGGGTGATTGGTTCCCAGGATTTCGGTTTATTTTGTATGTATGTGTATTCGTTATGGATATGTTATATAATAAATATACGTTATGTGTATTCGGTTCTCCTCCGTGAAACAACTCGTCACAAAACCTATTATCAAGTACAATACACAATAAATTAAAATTATTGACAATGCATGATACTGTAGGAATCCCCTCCACTGATCGAAAAAATCATGTGTTTAGTTTGGTTGATGTTTTGTTGACATGTATGAAAAGCTGGTTGTTGTGTTTTTGGTTTTGGACAGAGTTGATTCCGGAAAATATACAAGTCGTTGACTTTAAAAAATTGTTGGATTTTATATTTGGGGGCCCGTCCAATTCGGCGGGATAAATGGAAGCCAACACGATGAAATCATAAAAAGAGTTGCATCTTGGAAGCAAAAAGGGGAAAAGCCCTCGGTGGAAGAAATTACCAGCTGGAGCCCAGAGGCCAGAAGACTAGTGAATCGGTTGGACTCACTGGAGGTGCAAAATGGACAGTTGGGAGCAGGCGCGTAGCGTCAGGGGTACCTACCGGGGGTACCGGCGCTACCCTACTCGAAAAATGAAAAAAATTACATTCCGTAGGTAGGTAGCAATTTGAATTGTCCACTCATAACTCCATCCTCCATGACTCTCCCTCCATGAACTATCCTCCAACCTCCATGTCTGCCAGTCATGGACGAAAAACAGCCAAGTATCGATTAGTCGATTAGAATCATATGGTTTTCGGCAGGTTTCGAATATTTGAAATCTCAAGGTCGCTGGGGTACCGCTACCAGTCCTGCGGAGGCCCAGAATCCGATGTGTGTGTGTCTCTACATCGTCTGTGTGTGTTTGCGTGTGTGAGTGTCTTACACATCTTCAGGAGACTGTGTTAGTAAGTTGGGCTAGCGCAAATATCCAGCGTATCCAATCTTGGTGAGGAGGGATACTGGCGTATGGATCGATTGTAGCTATCAATTAAAAACTCGACAAAAAAACTTTGACAACTTCTAGTGTCACTGTCATCCATTTTGCTTTTCGGAAGCTATTCTTACGACGGCCTGTTTTCTCATAATTTTATTACTTGTAGTTTTCACAATAATTGTTCCTAATTTCAGGTTTAGTTGTTTGAATTCGAATCTTTCCTAGTGTCCTAGTCTCCTCCTAAAATGGATAGTTGTTGCGTTAATTGTTCCGTGGTTCGGCGTTCGTTTAGTTCTCGTAGTTTTAGCGAAAAGAACGACATCATCTGATGCATGATTTCAAGAGAGTTGTGAAGGAACGTAACCGTGAGTACACTCGGCATTTCACTGTTGAAACATACAATAGGTACCAATGGTTATCAGGCTGTAGTTCGAAAAACCTTTTATTTTGTTTGCAAGGGAATGTTATGAATTATTTCTAATGAATTTGGAAGATCAATAATATCATAAAATTCCTTTGGCAAACAGCTTGCTAAGAACTGCTTCACACATTTTTAGAGTGTGTGAGGAAGTGTGAATGTTGTTGGGGGGGGGGGGGGGGGGGGATTTATTGCGGTACCCCCGTCACCAGAGGCACGCTACGCTCCTGGTTGGGAGACAAAGTTTGGCCAGGCGTGGTCGCAATGGGTAGTACCAACCAAAATGATTCCAGAAATACTTCAACAGTGCCATGACAGCCCAGAGGGGGGTCATTTTGGTTGGTATACAAGTCGTTGACTTAAAAAAATTGTTGGATTTTATAATACGATACGTCAGTCCCATATGAGGGAGAAACACAATACGCTTCTCTCTTCATATAATATGATTCTCATTTTGCGTAATAGGTATGTCTTTTTCTCTCTTCATATACCTATTATATGAAAACGAGGTAATGTTTGAGATGTGGTCGTTTCGGAGGGTAGCTACTCAAGACTATGGGTTGATCGTGTTACCATGTCGAAAAATTCAGCCAGTGTAGTAGGAAGAGTAGTACCAAGTAGGAAGACAGCGTTGCTACACCGAAGAGAAGAAAATTGACACGTACCTCACCAAAAAAGTTATCTGGGTCCCGCCCGCCCGCCAAAAAAACCGAAAAACTGGAAACCAAGACCAACCAGACCACGAACACCGTTTACACGCCAACAACGGATCGAGCTGAAAGTTCTCACACAAATTCGTTATGCTCCAAGGAAGTGCTTTTTGTGCATTTTGTACCCCCTCCCCATATTGAAATTTTTTAGGTAAGTGAGCAATTTTTTAGGTGCTGGGAAAAAACGTTTACTTCATTAATGCAAAAATATGTGATATCCCCTTCCATCCCTAAAACAACCCTGTTGTAAAAATTACACACCAAAAAGTTAGTAGGTACAGATTAAGTAGGTAAATAGGTACCTACTGAGTATGACTACTGAATATTTTGGTACTAAGTAGGTAGTAAGTAAGTACTGAGAAAACTTTTAGGTACAGGGAAGAAATGTTTCCTTCATCAATGCAAAAAGATGTGATCCCCCCCCCCCCCCCTCCCAAACAACCCTGTTGTACAAATTTACCCGCCAAAACCGCCACCCAGCCACAGAAAGGGTTGCCCATAAAGATGTCCAGAGAGAAAAGATTTCCAGACAGGATATCCATTACGCCTGCCAAAACAGCATTCTTGGTGCACCTCGCGCTTGGATGTACGTATAGAAACCTGTTCCTTCCCCCTCTGTGGGATATGTCTATACAAAACTGCTCCTTCCAGCAGTTCAATTTCTTTGAACGCTTTTAGCGGCAGCCTTTTGCCCCCAGGCAATAAGCCCCCGCCAAACGCGTTGAAAGAAATTTTGCTTTAAGAGGAAGGAACAGGTTTCTATACACATGTCTAACAGAGGGGGAAGGAACAAGCATCGAGCAAGCTATTTTGGCGGGCAAAATGGATTTTTGCGGCTGAGGTTTTTTGGCGGGTAATTTTTACAACAGGGTTGTTTTTGAGGGGTTTTTGAGGGTTGGATAGACGATGGGAGTGTGGCCTACGCCGAATTTCATGGTATAAAAACCTCTGACAATGGTTTAGGGAGAGGGTGTGAATGTCATATATATCATAATATCATAGAAGCCCGGTCACGACAACGCATTTGAATTAAGTAGAAAAAGAAAAACTGCAATCAAGAGTGTTTACATAAATACCACTCTTCTAATGTTCATATTAATATAACCCTTACGAAAACCACTACGTCTTCTTCCTGTCACGCTAAACATTATTCACTTCCCTTATCCTAGTTGACATGGTGAAAAGTTACCACATGTCTTCAACACTGCTTAGTTTGCTGTACTCATCAAGGTGTTTCCTCACGGTTCGTCTTGTCAAACTAATTAAACATGAAATATAAAAACTTGGCTTGTCTTCAACTTTCCGCTAGCTTTACGTGATTAAATGAACAAGGTTGCGCGAAATGAAGAACATTTATTTTCAGCCTTTTCGATGACACCAAATTTATGTATGTAATAAACTTGCTTCTCATTATATTATTTGTATAACGAAAAATCCATGGAGGGTGGGAGTTTAAGCATACATAGTATCCGATTCACCATTGTTTAAACTCAATCATTTAGTTTTCTTTCGGTGGCATGTATTGATTGGTCGGTACAACTATCAATCTGCAGTGGACGGCAGTGGAAAGAAACGAACCCAATTCGCAAACATCCCTTTCCCACTCTATCGTCCTCCATCTTCAAACGATCAGCTCAGTGGTTCCACGCACCATTTGATTCCTCAGTCGAGTAATAAATTCTCCGATGCTCCGACAGTATTCCGCCCTCTTTCTCCGATTTAATCTGTATCAGAATTCACGAGGGATATAGTAGGTACTCAAAGGCTATGGCACTGTAATTATGGCTCCCGGGCTACATTGCGGAAGCATTATGATCTTTGATAAGTATACCAGCGGAAGAAATATAAGGTAGCTGGTTAAGAGGTGACTTATTTAACCCCTGATGCCGTCCTATGCGAGTATAATAATCGAATCACCTTCTATCTTCGTTTAATATTGTAACAGGATCTAACCTCGGTAGACCTAGTTGTTTGTTTGAGAATGAATAAATGACTGCCGTCTCGACGTCGGAAAGCTGAAATATACACCAAACAGTAGACACCAAAACACCATGACCGCTCTCAGAACTATAGCATTTGATTATTATTTTCTAAAAACGCTGCTAATTATTAAACAACGATTTTATTTTCCGGTATAGATGACCCTTCTGCGCAGATCATTGTTTTCTGTGGGCAATCCCCTCAATTCTTCGCCCCTTGGTCAAAATCAACTTCATATTCGGTCATTCTCGCCCTAAAGAACATGGAAAACGATACCTCACAAGCTCATATTCACTAAAACTAAAAAAAAAAAAAAACCCTCGAAAACCCCTACTTTTACACCCATTTTCCCCCCATGAGACCCCTGGATGTATTCCGGTCGGGCTGCCGCGCATCGGATCACAACTAGGTCGCAAGTGGGAACCCAAACTGTGTGCGGAAAAACGACGATTTTAGATAAAAATTTAACGTAAATTTTAGACCGAAACTTCGTTAGAACAGAAATGTTCCACTCTATTGTCCAAATCGACTTTATATTCCGTCTCCTCGTCCTGAAAAACATGGAAAACGATACCTCATAAGCTCATGTTACCATAAAACACTAAAAGCCCTATTTTAAACACCCATTTTTCATCCACATCACCCTTGGGTATATTCAGATCGGACTGTAACGTTTCGGGACACAACTACGGCCCAAATGGAGCTTGTATGCAAAATAACGAATTTTTTTAGACCGAAAATGAATTAGTCATGGATGATACGGCGGACGGCGTACGGCGGACGGACATTGCATTTTTGGGAAGTAAGCACCATGAAACGTAAAAGAAAACATTTTGAGAGGGTGTTACAAACATTTTTTGCTGAGCGTATTGAGTAACGTTGAGGCGTATTATTCACAGAATTATAAACCAAAATATTCGCTGTCCGCTGACCGGAAAAATCAACAATGTTAACCAACGGAAACCATAAATTGACGGGTCTGGGCTAACGGATACAAACCACTGTGAGCCACTGGCAAAGGGTGATGAATGCTTCGTCTCCGCAACCGCCTTCAACCTAAGAAATATCAGACCACCAGAAAAGACCTGGGGATCACCCTAGCACCGCTATAATTCTCAGTGAAATATGTGGTCTACGTGACAACAGCTACCCACGACCGACCACCATTGCTATCCACCTACCTTCACGAAATGGGGTTCACGTAAAATCAACTTGCTGTATAAAGGGGGTGATAAACTATCGAGTAAGGCTACGCATTGGCACTACAAGAGCTGGTACGTGCCGTAGTATCATTTGGAGCCGTGGCACGCGATGAAAATGTATATTATATCTATAATAGTATAAAATAATGACAAATATAAAATAATAAGATATCAATAATATAAAATAATGTAATGCATAATAATTCATTAAATATCGCCCACATTATTTTTACAATGAGGGTTATAACCTAGAACCTACTTTCTTAAGTGTAATATTGCATTTGAATACTTGTTCGATTGTTTGAAGCGTCAAATTACCAGTAGGTAATTATTGTAAATGGTACCTAGGTAAATAGAGAAACTATTAGACCAAGTGTCTCACCTTGGAGAGCTCAGGTCCTGGTAGTTAATAATGCCGATCACTAAAAAAGGAAGTGTATTGACTATAATAGTCAATATAATAGTCAATTGACAAACTATCAAGAGATTCACTATCTTAGATGTCTACGCCAAACCCAACACTGAAAACTTTGCAGCCAAAGTTGCACAAAACTCTTTCTTCAGCACGATTGATTTGAAATCCGCCTATCATCATTGGAATTAGAAAAAAATATATACAGCATTTGAAGCAGGCCCTTTGGAGTAACAAACGGTGTTCCGGCTTTTCAAAAATTTATCAACAATATAATCTAAATTGAACAATTAAAAGCTACTTACGCGTATCTCGACGACGTGACAATTTGTGGGAAGACTAAAGACGAACGCGATTCAAATCTCCGATCATTTTTAGAGGCAACAGACAAATACAAACTCACATTGAATAAGGACAGATCCGAGTTCTGTCAGACTTCTATAAATCTTTTGGGGTACATAATTTCTGATAATTACATAAAACCTGATGAGGATAGACTCCAACCACTATCGAATATCCGCGCTCCTGCTAATCATAAAGAACTGAAGCGAGCACTGGGGATGTTCGCACATTATGCCCGGTAGATTCTTCGATATTCGGATCGCTTCAGGCCTCTAGTCAAGTTAATAGCTTTCCCTTACCATCTGAATTAAACAAACTAATAGATGCATTGAAGACGGACATAGCCAAATCTTTGGTCTCTGCAATCGACGATAAAGAGTGTTTTGTAGTAGACACTGACGCCTCAGATTAAGCCATTGCTACTACCTTATCACAAGGAGGTCGACCAGTAGCATTCTTTTCGAGAACGCTGACTGACTCCGAACAAAACCATCCAGCTATAGAAAAGGAGGCTGCTGCGATAGTCGAGGCCCTCCGGAAATGGCGGCATTACCTCTTGGATAGACAATTTCGCCTAATAACTGACCAACGTTCGGTATCATTCATGTATGACAGCAGGCGTTATAGTAAAATAAAAAACGAGATGATAATGCGCTGGCGGCTTGAGCTCTCGTGCTATTCATATGAGATAGTCTACCGTCCAGGGAAAGAAAACGTAGTTGCCGACTCTCTTTCACGGGTTAGGGCATCTTCAACTGCTGCTGTTAATCTCACAAGTCTTCACCGAAGTCTTTGTCACCCAGGGGTTACCAGGCTGGCTCACTGGGTTCGCAGTAAAACATGGAAAACGATACCTACATCAAAAGCTCATGTTACTAAAACACAAAAAATACCTACTTTTCTACCCATTTTTCACTCATAACACCCTTGGGTATATTCCGATCGGGCTGCAAATTTTCGGTACACAACTAGGGGCCTAGGGGGTATGCGAAAGAACGAATTTTTTAGACCGAAAATGAAGTAGTTATACATGATACGGCGGACGGCGTACGGGCATTTTTGGATCTAAGCGCCTTGAAACGTAAAAGGAAAAATTTTGAGGGGGTGTTATAAGCATTTTTTGCTGAGCGAATACATAGGTGTATTATACACAGAATAATAAACCAAAACCTTCCATTCTCAACTGATGAAATCCGTAGAGGCATCTATCTAATCTTGCCAAGTTTGTGCCGCACCAAATCCACAGTTCGGCCCATGCCACATCACCATTTGAACGACCCAAACTTGATTTCAAGGGTCCACTTCCATCAGCAACGCGAAACCGCTGTCTGCTAACCATTGTGGATGAATTCTCTCGCTTTCCATTTGCGTTTCCTTGTCCAGATATTCAGCCTCTACCATCATTCGTCACCCAACAACCCTTTTCACAACCTTCGGCATGCCAGCATATATCCATCCTGACAAGGGGGGCGATGTTCATGTCAGCTGAGCTCAAATACTTTTTAACCAAAAATTGGGTTGCAGCGAGCAGAACGATGGCGTAAAATCCAGGGGGCAACGGCCAGGTGGAAAGATATAATGGCATTATTTGGAAAGCAGTACAACTTGCCTTGCGTACCTCAAACTTCGAGATTAGAGACTAGGAAAAGGTCTTGAGTCAAGCACTCCATTCGATCAGATCTCTCAGATCTCTCTTATGTACCTCTACCAACACTACTCCTCATGAGAGGATGTTTATTCCCATGAAGATCCTGTCACGGGATATCGATCCCAACATGGCTTTCTACTCTAGGACCAGTACTGATGAGGATCCATACCATTGGGAGCAAATATAAACCGAAAGTAGTCCAAGCAGTGCTGTTATGTTAGAGGCCAATCCGGACTAATCCTACATCATATCGAGATGGATTTGAGACTACTGTGTCGCATAGACCTCTTGCATCCATGGGAGACGATGCCAGCTGCGCCAAACCACAAGTCCAAGTCCCAGCCGCAGATAGTCTTTATGTAGAAGGAACCTGCGGTAGAACCTACAAGTCAGGATCTCCGCAGAAACTGATCACGAGTGGCAAATTCCAAGGCGATCAGGAAGAATCCGACACCCACCGAAATATCTTCAGGACTACGTTTGGAAAACTAACGAGGGGAGAATGTGATGAAATTATTACAAACTCCCATGTGTTCAAGTTGCAACTATGGGTGCTTCCAAATTTCATACTTTTACTTTCATACGAATTATTTCACATGTCGTATTTTGCGCTCAACTAATGCTTTTGTATCTTGTTTAAGGTTTAAATGCATATCTCTATAGCGTGGGCACCTACCTTTTTCATGAACAGCTTTATGGTAAATCATGCACAAGCACTTGGCAATTTTTGATAGATCATTATTGACTTTAACCTGATTTCACCCTCCACCCAACCGGCTATTATAATTATACCTCATAAGGAATTAGCTGTGAGCATTACTCCAGAAATGCTTTAAAGGTGATAAGTCGATTAATTATTATTTTGAACAGCCTGTTTTCCATTTGCACAGTCCGCTAATGATAACGCGGCTAATGTGGACGAATAATGATAAATTCACACTTTCGCCATCGTAAATTCACATTCCGCTTAATATTATCCTGATCATTCCTTTTAACGATTCGACATTTCACAGATAGGATTGGTGGGGGGTTGGTATTACACGTCGGCTGCTATGATTTGTATAAGTAATGCACTTACTGGGTTTTATTAAGTACCTACTTTATGAGAGCGCTGGTATTCCCGGCGGCGTGTCCCACCGCCAATCCCTCGAAAACGGAATAGGCCTAAGGTCATGTGATGTTAGAAGATTCGTCGTCGTCGTAAATAATGCAAACATATTTCAAACGAACCGGTGTGCAATTTATATCTGGAGTGTAAAAGGGGGAAACGGGAGAAAAGAAAAGTGAAGAAACATCGCTAACGAGGTTTAGGAGGAGCTCGGCTAAAAAACTGTCAACTCGAAAGCATGAGGATGTAAATCGCGGCCTCATAGTTTATTCAGCTGGTATGAGAATGGGAAACAATATTTTTTAAAGATGCAGAATGCACACTGATATAGTTCCACAGTGGAATCTTCATACATAGTTTTAGTCCTATAATACTACTTATGTCATCAAATTTGTTCTAAGAAAGTAACTGACACCAAAACGTAGCCCGAATTCCGTACAACGAATTTATCAAACATGACCGAATGGAAATATGAAAGCATCAAATAGGTATGTCTACTTAATTATTAACATCATTATTAGGATACACATTAATAATAAATTTATTAATAGTGTCGGTAGTTACAAACCCTCCATCGAACTACTTTCATTCCACCAGAAGTCAGTTCTGTGCTACACAACTTATGACTATCTGCTGCAGTTATTTGGATAATCTGTAGACAACTCAAAGTGTTTGCGTATGTTACCTCATCACGTCTAAACCTTTCGACAGATTTTAATGAGGGTGGTCTCAACGTGATCAGCGAGTTCCTGAGACGGACTTCGAGAGGTAAAACTTGGTAAAATCGCCGAAATGTCCTGAGCGAACTTTGGTAAGATCGCTTTGCTGAACCACCCGATTGTTTGGGTTAAAA
Source organism: Leptopterna dolabrata (assembly GCA_954871275.1). NCBI lineage: Eukaryota > Metazoa > Arthropoda > Insecta > Hemiptera > Miridae > Leptopterna > Leptopterna dolabrata. Next base: position 22,169,463 of record OX940977.1, read on the forward strand.
GAAAAATTTTCCTGAGTGAAGGCTATAGGAGAGGCTATAGGACTAACACAAATTTCAAAACTTTGGTAAGGTATGTACCTACTTAGTACATCTGCTTGGTGAACAAATTACTGAGTATTGAATGTGGAAGAAGTATACCATGAAAGGCGCGTTAGGAGAAGAAGAAACTTCAGTGGTGGTTGTTCGACGGCAACACTGAGCCACACAATCGCTCAGATGGTTTTTTAATATGGTAAAAGATATCGTGCTGCCGAAAGACAAAACGAGGGAAGCGATTGTTCCATCTTGTTGGAACAATAAGATAAATTGACCCTCCACAATTGAAACACAGTTCATTTTCACTCTGCCGCAAATAATGGAAACCCCTTCGACCGACCTCAGTCCAACTCTTCAAAAGCGTATAATAGGGCTTTAATGGAAATAGCTGTTGTTATCGCAAGACAGAAAAGGAATATTACATTCATCCCCCAGTTCCCCTCGAGTCATCTCTTGGAGAAGTTAATATTCCTCATATTACTTTCTTGGTCAACTTTTTCGATCCCTCGGGTTCCAACCTAATTTTGAATTTCAATTTTGATCCCGTTTGAAATGATCGCTGCGCCAGTTAGCGGAGCGTAATGAAATTTTTAGTCGGCGGGTTTCCTATTTTGAGCGCCTCATCCACCGTAAGAGGCAGTCTGACCTTTTTACGTAAAACTAATGATATTACAAAGTAGACTTACCAACATTTGCTAAAATACAGGCTCCATCAGCCGACCGGCTTCCTAACACCTCCATTCGCTACTTTAGTATATTGATTACCGATGGTTTAGAGACAGAGAAATATGGGAGCCCATCTCTCAGTGCTTGAGACTACCATCTGATGTTGGATGGTTTGTTATTTGAAGCATAACGCCAATAATTGAAGTTAAAAAGTATCTACCTATCAACAAGGTAAACCACCATCATTCTTTAAAAAAATAATATCACGGAACAACCAACTCGACTATGCCACCAGGTTATGGTAGCACATCGTCATAATTATTATAGATGAGAATAAATATTTCAGTAAAGTCTTCCAGTAAATACATTAATATCAGTAAATTAACAGTCAATCAGCTCCGGCGTTCAAGAAGTTCAAAAAATTCTTGCATTGATTAGACAGGAGATGCAGTAAGGATTCGTCTCATTTGTCTCTTAAAAGGAAGGAACTGGGAGGGACTTCATGTGACTTGGAAGAGCATTTTTTTACGACCTTTGTTGAATTAGATGATTAATTTATAATAATATTGTTAATTCTAAATATGTATTTTACATTTTTAAATTAATATTTAAACAATACTGACTATATTATTATAAATGATATCCAGTGATTACTTGATAATATGTAACGATACAGTTATCATTAATCAACTGGAAGGCTAGTCGCAATTATTACCAGTTCTGTCCGATGGGGAATGTCTTATTTTACATCCCCTATCATCCAACCAGTTTTTCATGTCAACAGTAACCATAAACAGGATATTGTACTTTTGGGATGTACCAAGTCTAAGTTTTGTTCTTAGGTCGTCCCTGTGGCGAGTGTTGTACGTATGCGTTGCAAAATGGAAGTTTTCGTTATGTTTTCTTATGAATGTCTCCAGTTCTAAAGCATAGAGGCCATACACTAGGATTTGATCTCGTTTCAAAACGTAGTGTTCGTGTATGGAAAGATCTCGTCGAAAATCGAAGTATGGTTTGACAAGATCTGACACCATTGATGCTATTCGGCCAGCCGTTTTGATTAACGGCGATTAATGATAGGATAGCAAAGTCGTCCTGATGAATAGAATCTTTGAAGCGTCGTTGTGCAGCAACTGTAACAGTAATAATATAGAAAACCTCGAGTTCATCTTCACTGTCGTTTACCGGAGTATTGTCAAGTCACGAGGTATCCGCTGCTGGTAGGTTCTGCCCTTAGTGTAAGTGAGTGACGTAACAGCGCGGGCTGTTCTCGATAAATTTTTTCTTCCGGTGGAGACGGGATCGGTTTGGGGAAGCCTAATCAATATCCCTTCTTAACCGGTGATAATCTCGCTGGTCTAGGAGGGGGACTCTCGAGGGTCCACCCCCACTTGTACACTCACATGGTAGCAGAGCGTAGTTCGGTAGTATGCGCTGAGCACTTCACCATATTCCATCCACTTTTTGTGGGCTTACCAGAAGGATAAGCCCTAAGGTTTCCCAGAAGGATTCCTTTACTAACAACTTGTCCCTTTGGTAATACATACATCTATTGGCTTCCCCACCCCATTTCCCCCCTTTTAGAGTGTCAGTATAATTAAAATATATACTGAGCTCATTAGAAGGCGATTGATGCCGTGTCCCAATTGACAAGTCCCAATACCTAGTTGTTCCATCCCGATGATGGAGGTTGATCACCTAGAACCTAGAGGGTGCCCAGATGAGCGCAATTCACTGGACAACAACCTCTGACAACATTATCCGCAAATACTCGTATGTAGGAGCCTTCTCCACCAGTAAAATATTATTGAGGTAGTACCATTACGATGGAGGTTAGACCTGAACCAGAACTTCATACTACTTTTCATTCCACCTTTTCCCTCTCATACTTCTGCTACCCAGAAGTATGTCATGTGGGGAGGAGTATAACAGTGTGGGCTGTTCTCGATACATTTTTTCTCCCGGTGGAGACGGGATCGGTTTGGGGAAGCCTAATCGATAAGAGTAGGACCTCTTTTTTTGGGTTGAAGTATGCCAGAAGAGGTCCTCGAGTTTCTTTTACATTTCTTGAACTGGCAGAATGTTCTGGCTTCCAAAACCGTTCGGCGTTTTTTTCTTCTTTTCTGTAAGTAAGCGTAATGGACTTGTTATTTCTGGTAGATTGTTAATGATTTGTCCTAGATAGGCTGCGACTCCTTAGATGCGTTGTACTTCTTTAACATTTACTGGTATTTTCAGTGAGTTTATCGCTGAAATTTTATCAGGATCTGCGTGTATACCTTCGCTAGGATAAAATAAGACCAAGAAATTTGACGCGCTGAGCATAGAACACGCATTTGGATTTATTCAGGCGAATTCCGTTTTGCTGTATTTTGGATAGGACCCTTTCTGTAATGGTTTGCAGCTCCGCTTTGTATGAATTAGTATGTCATTCGTGGCCACCTCAACGTTATCAAATTCACGCGTAAAGAGGACATGATTTGTTGGGACTTCTGTAACGGAAGCGATTCCGAATGGGAGACGAAGAAAGCAATACCTGCCCCCAGTGGTTGAAACTTAGATATTTCTGTGTACGTTCTGAAATTTTGATCTGCCAGCACCCTTTTTCTTAGTCAAGTTTTTTGAAACATTTTGATTCTGACAACTTAGTTGCAATTTCGTCAGTAGTTTTTAGTGGGTACGGCCGACGAACTATGTTTTTTGTTCAAATCCGACGAGTCCATGCAAATTCGTAATTTGTTCCCTTGTTTCACAGAGGTGATGCGGCGGGTGTGGGCTCTGTAATTGGATGGATAATCTTCATTTTCACGAAATTGTCAATTTCTGTTTTGATTTGATCACGAATTGCGTAATACATCTTGGAGGAGGATTAGGGACCAAGTCAATATCGTACTCAAAATTAGGAATAGTTCGATACTGTCGATAGCGTCAAAATATTGGTTGGAAATATTCGTTAATAATTCGGAAAATTGCTCGAAATGAACGACCTCGAACGACCAGTGGGACATTGCATTGGCCTGGCACGTCAATTGTGTACTCATAATTATACATTGAGTATTCTCGGGTTCTAGGGTTATTTGTTACTGGCGGGGTAGCACGTTACCCTGGGCACCTGTGTAAAGTTTGACTGTGAAGCTGAACGAGGAATTTTTCAAATGGACCTTCTGAAGCCATTCGTCATTTGAAGATTGAATGGCGTTGACTGACCATTCCTCGTCTTCGTCAAATTCGTCAACGGTGTTTACCAATTTTGAAGATTATGGCTGTTCATGATTTTTCTCATTTTGACTTCATGAGCAACAGAGTTTTGTATAGTGGGAATCCTCCGAATGGGATGTGATCCTCCACAATAATCGCAGATGTTGACTATTTTATCATGTTTTGAGGTGGAGGAGGCATTATGCAGAGCATCTGTATTTGTTGAAGAACTGATTTTTCATTTTTGAGAGCTTCAGCAGCAGTTCGACAAAGTCGGGCGGCTTCATCACATGTTAAATTTGTGATCACCAATAGTTCTTGCGGACTTGATCCCAGCGACTACCCTATCCCGAATCAGGCTCCAGCTCTAGGCTAGCGAAGTCGCACTTTTTAGCTTGTAGTATAATTTGAGAAATTTATAGGGGATTTCGTCACTACATAAAGGAGACAGTGTGTTGTGTTAACGAAAGATATACTTCTAGTCAAACGTCTACATCGAGATCAAAAGATACTTGACTCAAAACTCAATGGCGTTGAAAAGCCCGGGAATCCTCATCATCAATATCCCATTCGATGAAACGAAATTCGCGACCGCGATGGCGATGATCCTCTTTGAGAAGGGATGGCTCATAGATCGGTAGCTCAGGCATGGATGACATCCATCCATGGAACAACACATGGATCGCCACATTACCCCCTCCCTAACGAAGTGGTAAATCTTGCTGGCAGACGCACCGAGCCGCCACAACGAGTTGCCTTGGCATCTTCCGCATGTGGTGCCATTGTCGCCGGAACGTCTGTTGCTGCTTGAGTGGTCGGCCCTGGAGATGGCTGGACAACAGATGGGTCCACAGCTGAAGCAGGGGGTCTGGCTGGAGGTGGTCCAGAATCAGGCGTCTTCAGAAAGAAGGCTGGCTTTAGCCGGTCCAGCGAAACTGTGTCCTGTCTACCATTGAGGTCCAGGGTGTAGTACTTGGGACTCCTCTTGACAACCTTGAATGGTCCATCGTAAGGTTGCTGGAGAGGTTTCTTGACGCTGTCCACTCGAACAAAGACGTGACTGGCCTTTTCTAGTTCTGGATGAACAAAAATCTTGCGAGAGTCAGCCCTTGTACGCTCCACTGGACGATACTCTTGGCAGGTTTCACGAAGACGCTGCACAAAGTCACTGTAGTCTGTCATGGATTGCTGGTCAGTCACAAGCTCACCAGGTAGGCGCAATGGCTGACCATACAACAATTCGGACGGACTATAACCATTCTCTGGAACCACACTGTGCAGACCAAGCAGGACGATTGGCAAAGTTTCCACCCAGTTGCTTGAAGTGTGACATCTTAGGGCTGCCTTCATGGACCTATGCCAGCGTAACACCTTTCCATTGGCCTGGGGGTGGTAGGCCGTTGTTCTGAAATGGCGTATCCCAAGAGCCTGGTCAGGTGTCCAAATAGGTTTGAAGTGAACTGTCGACCTCGATCAGTTGTCAAGAATTCAGGAATTCCAAAACGCTGAATCCAGGTAGCAATGAAAGCTGATGCCACTGTATCTGCATTTATATCACCAATTGGTGTGGCCTCTGCCCACGAAGTATATCTGTCTATCATGGTCAGTATGTATCGCTGACCCTGACACACTGGAAGTGGGCCAACTATATCCAGGTTTACATGGCGAAAACGAGCGTTGCCACTAGAGAAGGATGACAGCGGAGCTCGTGTATGCCGACTGACTTTAGAACGCTGACAATCTAGACATGTCTTGGCCCATAAACGGACATCCCTGTCAACAGACGTCCAGACAAAGCGATCCTTCACTAGATGAGCGGTTCTCTTCGGAGATGGGTGCGAGATGTTGTGAATCAGTCGAAAAACTGGCATTCTCATCACTTCAGGCACAAATGGTCGCTGCCTTTCATCACAATAAAGAGATATGCTCAAGCCAGGGATTGGGATTTTAGTCAATTTCAGTGTGAATTTGGCCGGCTGCTCCAGAATCTCCTTTAGCGATGCATCCGTTTCCTGGTGTTTTGCTAAATCCGCGAAATCCAGCAAAGTGACTGCGTCTAGCCTTGAAAAGTAATCAGCAACCACGTTGTCTGAACCAGCTATATGACGCACATCTGTCGTGAACTGGGATATAAAGTCCAAGTGTCGGAATTGACGAGGTGTTGCCTTCTCGGGGTGCTGGTTAAATGCATACACCAATGGGCGATGGTCGGTGTAGACTGTTAGTTGCTGTCCTTCAACCATGTACCAAAAGTGTTTGATTGCAAGGTACATTGATAGGAGTTCACGGTCATACGTACTATACCGGCATTGCGTTTTATCCAACTTCTTTGAGAAGAACGCAAGCGGGTGAGCCGAACCCTTGTGTATCTGTTGCAAGGCGGCACCAATGGCTGTGTCTGACGTATCAACGAGGAGCACCAGAGGTGTATCAGGTAGTGGATGGGCTAACGTAGTCGACCTGGCAAGACTTTCTATGCATCGGTCATATGCAGAAGATAGTTCATCAGTCCACATGATCGCAGTGTCCTCGCCACGATGGTTCTTCAGAAGGTCCAGCAACGGGGTTTGAAGTGTGGCAGCGTGTCTCATAAATCTACGATAGTAGTTGATTGCTCCCAGAAAGCGTCTGAGAGCGCGAATGGTTTTGGGCTTCTCGGCCCCCGTCAGAGCTGTGACACGTTCTGGAAGAGGGCTGGTGCCTTTTGCGGTAATCCTGTAACCCAGAAAATCTATTGCCTCGAAGCCAAAAACACATTTGCCTGGGTTCAATGAAATTCCATACTTCTGAAAACGACTTAGAACGGTGTGGACATGCTGCTCGTGTTCCTCCATGGACTTTGATGCCACCAAGACATCGTCGATGTAGCAGAATACGTAGTCCAGGTCGCCGAGGATCTCGTCCATAAAGCGTTGAAAGGTTTGAGCCGCGTTGACCAGGCCAAACGTCATGGTCGGGAATTCGAAAAGACCAAAAGGTGTCGTTATTGCGGTTTTTTCTATGTCCTCTGGGTTCACAGGGGTCTGATTATATGCTCGGGTAAGGTCGCTCTTGGAGAAAATGGTCTTCTCTGTCAGATTATTTGAAAAATCATGGATATGGCGTATGGGGTACCGGTCTGGTTTTGTAACCGCGTTGAGACGGCGGTAATCCCCGCAGGGGCGCCAACTCCCATCAGGCTTCTTCACCAAATGTAGTGGACTGGCCCAGTTGGACTTCGAAGGACGACAGATTCCCAACTCCAACATGGCCTGAAACTCTTCTTTTGCCGCTTTCAACTTATCTGGCGGTAGGCGTCGAAAACGAAAGTGGACTGGAGGTCCTGTCGTTTGTATGGCATGGGTCGTTTTATGCTGAGGTGTGTCACGTGGGAACACTGGAGGTCTGGTCACATCTGGGTACTCTTTGAGCAGTGTGGCGAAAGTACTTGAGTGATCAATAGTAAGAATCACAGGATCTGGAACATGAGACAGTGCTGTAACGACTGATAACTTAGTATATGGCCATCAATAAGTCTACGCTGGCACAGATCGACGATCAGATTATGGTACTTGAGGAAATCGGCACCTATTATTGGATGGGTCACATTCGTCAAAATGAACGACCATTTGTAAGGACGACGGAGGCCGAGGTTTAAATTAATCAGTCTTTCACCGTATGTGGGCAATGGCTGGCCACTAGTAGTAAAAAGTGAGAATTTTGATTGACCGTTCCGTTTATCATCAGCAGTCGCCGGAATCACCGACACATCGGCGCCAGTATCGATAAGATATTGAATTTTGGAAGTGACATCAGTAATGAATAGGCGGCTAGAATTATTTCGACCACACTCCGCCATTTGTGGACGGTCGGTCAGTTTCCCTTCCACTGACAGGGCTTCCCCCCTTTAAGAGGTCTGCAGCGAGTAGCTCGATCAGCAAATGTGCGGTGGAACCAGCAAAAATCATGCTTATCATCATCTTCTTCCTTTGACACACTATTACTACGAGAATTAGACGTGCTATTTCTCCGACCCCTGGTTCCAGAGCGAGATTTATGCTCAAGACGATCGAGTCTAGAGACCATTGCTTCCAAAGCCGAAGTTAGACGGGAAATTTCATTTACTGCGGGTGCACTAGAAGCACTGGCGACTGTCACCGGTACGCTGACATCCATAATTCTATCAGCTAAAGTCGCTAGACCATCTAGGTCGCTATCACTAACAGCTAGTACGGATCTAACCTGAGGTGGAAGGCGCTGTAGCCACAGGGATTTCATGACGTCAGTACCTACTCGATTCTGAGCTAAGTCTTTCATAGATCTTAGAAGTTGAGACGGGCGTTTATCACCTAACTCGACCGCAGTCAACAATTTCTGAAGCTTATGGTCTTCAGAATCGGCAAAAACGCTAATCAGCTTAGCCTTGAGTGCGTCGTATTTATTTTCAGTCGGTGGGTTATTGATTATGTCACTCACTTGCTCCATAACGTCCTCATCAAGTTGACCAAAAACATTATTAAATTTGGTAATGTCTTGAGTCGTACCACTTAGCTGAAAATTGGCCTCCACTCGTTTAAACCATAAATCTGGGCGTTTACGCCAAAACGGAGGTAATTTGTTGCTTACCCGACTTAATATGTTGGGATGAGCGGGGTCTTCCATAGGAGGTTGGTCCACCATCGTTGCAACCAGTCAGTCCCAAAATTTCGCGATAAAAACGGGCGAAAATAACGCCGAAAATCACTACAAGCGTCGCGAACACACTGCCGAATTTCCGTCGCTGGTCCCAAAACTGGGGGTCACCACTTTGTAGGGGATTTCGTCACTACATAAAGGAGACAGTGTGTTGTGTTAACGAAAGATATACTTCTAGTCAAACGTCTACATCGAGATCAAAAGATAATTGACTCAAAACTCAATGGCGTTGAAAAGCCCGGGAATCCTCATCATCAATATCCCATTCGATGAAACGAAATTCGCGACCGCGATGGCGATGATCCTCTTTGAGAAGGGATGGCTCATAGATCGGTAGCTCAGGCATGGATGACATCCATCCATGGAACAACACATGGATCGCCACAAATTCATCTAAAAAACTTCAGCGAGGGTTGGTTGCTTAGAATCGAAAGTAAAAGTACTTACTAAAAATGTGGAATCTGACCCGATCATAGACAGTAAGGTTGCTACTTTTCCCGATTGTGGTTGAGAATCCAGACGACTGGCTGTAGCGTAGAATTATTGGAACTATTGTTTCCGCAGCGTCCATGCTCGTGGGTTGTCTGGAGGACATATATGAAAGGCTTCGGAGGCCGCAAGCTCGACGACGACGCGTCATGGGCGTCATTTTCTTCCGGTTCCCGGAACCCGGGTTATTCTTGTCGTTTCGGCAGAATTTTCGCGGAACGCGGGCACGACCTGGCACCATGTAATAATATGATAAATGACTAAATGAATAATGTGATCTAGGAATCAAGAATATATATATAAACGACAAGCAACGAGATAGGATGCGAAAATGATTTATTTTTTATTGAAGGGTAAGGTTAGACGGGACACTGCTGATTGGGAAACATATGACATGGGGTTAGAACTGGAGGAGCGTTCGAGTAGGCAGCTGCATACTCAGCTATTGTCGCTATTACACATACCATAGCCGTAGGTTAACAGAAAGGAATGAAAGATAGGGGTCGAAAATCCGCATCCTAATCGCAGGACGATGTACGACGAAATGAGGTCTTTTCACTTGAACGGAAAAAACATGAGCGTGATTAATTATTATCCTACTTATCCTCCTTCTATGGCTTATTCGACCGTGAAAAGTCATGGGCGCCGAGGTAGAATCAAATAGAAAAACTGCAGCCCGATGATTAAAATCACACACGTTTAGCGGAATAAATATTGCTCTAAGATACCTTTCATTGTCCACGGAGAAACGGCAATTTCGTACTTAATTTTGAAAAGTATTTTGGTTTATTATTTTCAATAATGAACCATTGGAATCGAGCATGAAAAAAAAATTCTTACCCCCCCTCAAAATTTGATGGTTTACGTTTCAAGGTATGTAGAATCCGAAACTGCAATAAAAATATTTCTGTCTGTCCGCCGTACGCCGTACGGGCCACTTTTCTTAGTTACCATGAAAAAAAATTGATGAAATTCGGGTTATAGGTTCCGTTCGGCGTCTAGTTGGTCCTCGAAGCTCGACGTTACTGTGAGTCATCTCTAAGGGGTTCAAAATAGGGGTTGAAATTTTCAAAACGCCTATACAATTTTTTTACGTAAATATTTTTACGGTTTTAAATAGTTCTTGAACTTGCGAGTTTTTTAAGACCATCCGGAGCATCGTACGTCCAGCCGTTCGTTCACAGTAAGGCCCCGAAGTTTGTACCGACAGGCATTTTCGACTCCAGTGTGAATGAAATTGTATACAATTCAAACCAAATCTCGTAACCAGTGACGCGCCCACAATAGGAATTTGTGAATACGGCCAATCATTGGTAGGGATCACCTGATTATATTGGCGGAATATGAAGTCGAGTTGGTTGTTCTGTGATATTATTTCGCCTCAAAAATGATGGCTCTTTTGGAGTTTGTTGGTAGGTAGTGAAACTTGAACAAACGTTGAAGTATTATTGATGGGTAAATTATTACTACGGTAAATCATTACTCAACGGTAAATTATTACACAACGGTTCATTATACCATCTACGTAGAAGGGGCTGGAGTTTGTTGGTAGGTACTTTTGCAACTTTTTTCACTCCTCATCAACAATTTCTTTTCAGAACTTCATTATGTGTGTTTCTTTTTGTTAGGTACTGTTTGTCATCGGCAGAATTATTTTAGCAACATTTAACTCGTGATTTAGGTACGTACCTAGTAACGAGTACGGGGTTAGGTACTAACCTACGGAGGGTCTGCGATCTACATAATATGTATATAATAGAATAGTACATATCATATTATATAGAAGGGTTATCTATACATAGAGCTGTGATCTGTAACAGGAGGGTATTCTATACAAAATAATAAACCGTTGTGCAGGGATTTGCAGCGTTTTTTAATTATAGTAAGTAGGTACGTTTTTGATACATAAAAAACAAGAAAAATCGTTGGGTCTATCGCAACTCTTAATATTTATAAGTCTCAATCGAGAAATTAAGGAAACGAACATAAGACAGCACCCATTTACACCCTTCCTTGGGGCAGTTACTGGTAATATAGGTTTTTCAGGCCTTTATAACGAGTAACTGTTTCCAGGAACAAGACGCCAATAATTAATTTTATTGATTCATTTTATTCTAAACCAGCCCGCACCTAATATCTTCTATGTCTCACCACAACGTTTCTTTGTTTTAGTAATTACGGGCGTTTCAAGGTCATTGCGTACAGAACCGTTCTCCACCGAGAACTACTGGTTTGCCAGTCTATTGGTACGTCCAGAAAAATTGTTGACTATTTGTGACGTCTCCTTTATCGAAGCTATTATTTTCTTCGAATTTCTGATCTTTTCTACGTCGATATATGACATTGAACACCTATTTTCTGTTAATTTACTTCGAGGAGAATTTACCAAGAGAAGGCTGTAAATTTTTGGGGAAGGGGGGATGCCGCAAATAATATACTATCGGGGGATAGCATATTATTTGCGGCATCCCTATTGAGCTGATGGTGAAATTGCGAATTAAAGCACGCATCCATCAACGAACTTCAAAGACAACAGTATTACAGTTCAAGGACTGGGGATCGGTTCCCCGACGAAGCTTCCGAGAATATTATAATACGAAACGCGATCCTCATAGCTAATTCTGTTCTGGCGTCCCACTTAATAGCTCTTCGAATCCGTTCCGCACGCTGTTGATAACACTTCAGCATCCCTTCCAAATGGAGACTACGTCGTCCTCTCGGTAATTCGAGCCCGGGCAGTTCTCTCTCCCTACAGCTCCCAGGCTTTTGCTCCCCTCGCCCCCTCCATCATTCGCTAACCCACTTTATTGTGATGGCTTCCCGTTAAATTCGCGATTATCGTCGTTTCGCCAAGCAAAACTACAATGGACGGTTCGAAATCCAGGGACACGGCGGGAAGAGATGGTTTTGGGACATAACACCCCTGAAATTACAACTGTTATGCGACCTCGGCATCGTGGCATTTTATATTTCTGAAGAGTACTGGGCCCCACAGAGTCAGCTTACACATGGCAAGTAAAACGAGGAACTTTTACCTCCACTTCTCAATATTATTGAACAATACCAGGAATACCATCTGTCAAGAAAGAAAGGGGTTTCTAAAATAAATCGATTACCATAGAAATACCAGCTATTCTTTCTGACTTATTTATTCGACAAAAAATAGAAAATGATGTTCGGTGTTTTTCTCTTCTTAAGAAAAAATGGGCTAAATGAGGAGCTCCTCCTCAATAGTATACTTATTGGAAATATTCCAAAAATGCAATAAAATCGGAAAAAAAATGTTTTAAGCGGAATCGCAATTTTTATCGGCGGATTCCTAAAAGTATTTTTTGCGAAAGACGTAATGTTATAGAAAGAAAATTGAATTCTCTGACCAGTCCATGTTGTATGAAACCCAACTTGAGGCACTCGGGACGCTGATGATAGTGCTGACCGATTTTCTGGCTCCCCAAGGGTTTGTTCAACTCAGGGTTCGCAAGATGGTCGTAGAAGGATGGATCCCCGCCGAATGTGGTGAAAATGTTTGCAATGGTGTTCTGGAATGAATGATTTAGAAATCAGAATTGCAATTCCCATCAGAAACCAGGAACAGGGCCTCGAAGAGATGGGTACCAAACACGTGGCTCTTTTGATGGCGATATTTATTTATTTCTCGGGCGAGCCCACTTACATTACAACATTCAAGAGGAGTGAAAAATATACTAAAATAAGTAAATAATACAAAAAATAACTTGAAAAAAAAAATTTTCATGAATAACTGATGGGGGAGGAAGATAACAAAGTCTTTAAGGAAGAGAGTGAGGAATGGAATAAGTCGAATTTGGGGTTAATGGTGAGAAATAAATTGGCAGTCCGAGGGAGCCTACGAAGGGGTTGGCTGTTCACATAGTTGGTTGGTGAGAAAGGGACGTGGAACAACATTGGTGAGCGTGAGGCGATGCGAGGAGCAGAAATATAAAACTTCGAGAGAAGCGGCGGGCAGTCGATTGTGTGCAGTCAAGATCCTGAGGAGCAGTGCGAGATCTGCCGAGCATCTCCTAATTTCGAGGGTATCCAAATGACACTTCCGCCGATATCCGGCGATATGCCTTCGTTGTACATAGGAGGCTGAATGAAGGAATGATTGTACTCACTCGATGTCAACAAGAGAAAGTCAGACGGTAAAGAAGAATCTTCGAGATAGTCGAAGCAGATGCTGGAGTACTCTTCAAGATCCACAATCCCAGGATGACGAAGACTTGGGAGGGCGAAATTTGGGTTTTTGAAATATTGCAAGTAGAATATGGATGCAGCTTGAGAAACGGAACGATGGGGAATGGAAGAACAAGATGGCTTCAGAGCCCCTAATTGTCATATTCTAATTACGTGCTTATTATAACTCCGTTGTTAGGCATGCATTCATCGCGTGTTTATCGTTGCTATTCTCACAAATTCTACACTCATAATTCTTCGTTCCATGTTTCTTCTACTATAATATCGGTTTTATTTTATTAAAGCCTTAAGTTTGTGAAAGGTTTTTTTATTACAATTTAATCAAAAGAATCATTATGGACAAACTGTACAAACCATACACATTTCCCACGGACCCAGACAAATCTGCAGCGCAGCGGGAATGGCTTCATTGGCACACGACGTTCGAGAACTTCGTCAAAAAAGCCGCTGTCGAAGCTTCTGACAAATTTTTTCCAGTGTATATGAGTATACATTAGCGAGTGCACTGAATATCAAGCTGTTGTCGATATTTTACCTGTTTTATACTCATATACGTTAGACATCTCGCTACTCGGAAACGATCGACCAGTCCAGTACCTAAGAGCCCTAGCCAAGGCACTAGCCAAAGAATGTGAATTTGCAGCTGTTAAGGCCGAGCAAAACAAAAACGATCACATTCGGGATGCGTTTATTGCGGGCTTGCTGTCGACTAACATTCGTCAGCGACTTCTGGAGAACAAAACTCTAACACTGGATGATGCAGTAGAAAAGTCCCGCTGCATTGAGGTAGCTATAAAAAATTTGGAGACGCACTACTCGTCTCAGCCTCACCCTCCTGATGATGCATCCAATAGCCAGTGCAATGCTATCCCATCGGACTCCAGAAAGTGTTTCTTTTGTGGAGGTTCTTCACACTCTCGCCGGAATTGTCCTGCTCGGGACTCAGTATGTCTCAGCTGCAACAAAGTGGGTCATTACTGTTAAGGTTTGTCGATCAAAGAAATTTGCCAAGCCTACCAAAACAACGGCCGCTCTATCGTAGTAGCATAGCGTAGCTAGCATAGTAAGAGCTATGTTTATACCTCTCTCCCCAAAGCTAGTTCCTGGAAGGTTGACGTAATAAGTGTGCAATGTGTCATTGACACTGATAGCTCTGGGAGCTACATCAGCAAGGAGTTCACAGAAATGCACAGTCTTCCTCTCGTCCCTGAAAGTGGAACTGTTTCCATGGCTTCAGCATCACTATCATCCTGTGTGTCAGACCCTGTCTTCAGTTACAGGGACGCTGGTGTTATAAGATCAAACTCTCTGTGTTACCGAATCTGTGCGCCGACGTGATAATTGGCCACGATATCTTGAAATGGCATTCACGTCTCAGTTTCACTTTTGGGGGTTCAAACCCGCCTCTCTCGGTGTCCGGCAGTACGTTATTTTCTAATGCTAACTGTTCTATCCTAAATTGAGCAGCACGCGGACCAAGAACGAAGAGCGCTTTTATATTTCCGTGAAAATCGCACGAGTATTTTACAAGAATGAATGATGGAACAATTGTGTCTCAAGTAACACGGGAACAAGAAATCGTCATATGGAAAAGGTCATGGTAATTGTGAACGCGACAGTGATTGATATATGACGACAACAATCTCCCCCACTTAGTGAAGCACGTAGTCTTGTAAGTGGAGCGGTGGCCGTCTGTTCCTTGACGATCTCCGAACTTGCAATGGTGATATATGACGACACAACACTAACATAGAGCCAATTCGAATTTTTTCAAATCTCTGACCTTTTTCAAATCTCATGAAACCGAATGCCGCAAAATCACGGCGCCATTCCACTGAGGATGCCAAATTTGTCAACGAAGGGGTATTTAAACTTCTTAGAGCCGACATTATTGAGGAAAGCTCATCCCGTTGAAGAGCTGAAGTTCTGGTAACAAAGAATACTAATAACAAAAGACGAATGGTGACTGATTATTCGAACACCATTAATCGATTCACAAAGCTAGATGTGTACCCCATTCCTAACGTCTGTTATGACGGAGAGGCTCGGTATGGAAATAATGAACTTTAATAATATTAATTACAAAAGTTGGTTCTACAACATTTTGATTCAACTTCTCAATCTACCAAATCTGACGTCGCCCGCTTGACACCATCTGACCCGCCCGGTCAGTTGTTTTATAATCAACTACTGTAGTAGGTACCCTACGACAGGTTACCTACTACATCATCCCCCTTTCTTAGCACGTAACAGGCGTAACATAGTCATTTAAAAAGTTTGGTCTCCTACGAAGTCGTCTTGGCTGGGTTGGAGATGACGCTCTTTCCGCCACAGTACTCGAAGGTCTCAAATGGATATCTCTGCGATTTCTTTCAATGGTTGCAGTACTTGTAGATAACTTATACGATCTAGGACGGTCAGCTTTCCCAATCACAGTGGCAGGTTCTAGCTTCTTAGGGATGCTGTTATTGTCGTATAGTACCTCATCTCCCTCTTCAAGTGGTGGCAGCTCCCTGCTTCCTTTATCGTAGTATTTCTTGTGCTGTTGTCTTCGCTCTTCAAATCTACGCAATATATCTTCACGGGAGTTGGTGTCCGAACTAATTATCCCAGGAATTATTCCACGAATGCATCTGCCATACAACAGCTCAGAAGGTGAAGGTAGTTTGTGGTCCAAAGGAGTGTTTCTGAGTTCAAGAAGTGCAAGGTGGATATCTGTATTGTCAAGTTGCGATTTCTTAATCAATTTCTTTACCGTCTGTATTGCTCTTTCAACAAAACCGTTGCTTTGGGGATATTTTGGGGAGGAGGTTTTATGCGCAAAACCATAAGGTACAGAAAACTCCTTGAATTCTTCTGAAGAATACTGTGGCCCATTGTCACTTAAGACTTCCAAAGGAATCCCGTGTCTACTAAAACAGTTTTTAAGTTGATTGATGAGGGTTTTGCTGTTCAAGTCTGAGAGCTGATAAACTTCCGGATATTTGCTGTAGTAATCTACTACTATCACGTAATTTTTGTTGTTGACTGTGAAGATATCTGATGCCACAGTATGCCACGGCGATTCAGGCAAATCTCTTAAGATCATTGGCTCCTTACAATTTTTATTCCTAAAACGGGCACATACTGTACAATTTTGCACTGAATTTTTAATGTCCTGCAGCATGGAAGGCCAGAATAGGCAACGTTTTGCCTTTAATGAGCATTTTGTTATACCAGAGTGATTGTAATGGATTAAGTCAAGCATTTTTTGTTGTAGGGTTGTTGGTACAATTATACAGTTACTTTTGAATAACATACCATGATGTTCATAGATTACATCTTTATGGCTATAAAATGGTTTCAGAGGTTCCGGAACTTTGTTGAATATAGGCCACCCGTTCTGGGTATATTCCAATAACTTTTGCAATTGTACATCTTTCATTGTCTCTGTCACAAAATTTGAGTGCGCGGTTTTGCTGATTTTCAAATTTTGATAAATAGAAGCAACTTGTGCCTCAATTTCAGGTTCAAAAGTATATGTTTCATCGTCCGTATGAAGTCTTGAAAGACAATCAGGAATATGATTTTCTTTCCCTGGCTTGTACGTCAAGGAGAGGTCATATTTTTGGAGCTGCATGCGCATTCGCTGCAGCCTTTGAGGACATTGATGGAGTGGCTTCCGAAAAATTGAGAACAAAGGTTTGTGGTCTGACTCAACAGTGAATGGTTTTCCGTATACATATTGATAAAACCGTTCACAACCAAATACTACTGCCAACATCTCTTTTTCTATAATTGCATATGACTGTTGCGTTTTACTTAAAGTTTTGCTGGCATAGGCAATCGGAGATTGATCCTGAATCAATACAGCTCCTAAACCGCACTGTGATGCGTCCACTGCTAACGAAACAGGTTTTGTTGGATCGTAATATTTAAGAACGGGTTTGCTTACTAAAATCGACTTGATATTCTCAAAGATTTTGCTGTGGGCATCACTCCATGTCCATTTATCTTCTTTGAGCAATTTACGCAAAGGGTAGACATCAGTGCTGAGATTCGGTAAGAATTTAGCCATGTACGATGTGAGTCCTAGAAATGATTGTAGGCTCTTTTTATCTTTAGGTGGAGTCATCTTCTCTATTGCTGTTGTCTTACAGTCATCTGGAAATACACCCTGATCAGTTAATTTGTGTCCAAGATACCGAAGTTCTTTCTGTAAAAATTTACTTTTGTTTTCGTTGAATTTTACGTTATAGTCTCTTGCACGTTGGAGGACCTTTTTTAGAATTTTATTATGTTCTTCAACGGAGGAAGCATAGATGAGTATGTCATCCATGTATAGCGCAACATTTTCAATGTCTCCAAAGATTTCAGTAAAATACCGAGTGAAAATTTCTGGAGCTGTTTTTATGCCATAAGGGAGTCGACGAAAACAGTACCTCCCAAACGGTGAATTGAATGTTGTTAATTCCTCTGAAGTTTCGTCTAACTTCACTTGCCAAAACGCACGTTCTGCGTCAATTGTGCTAAAGAATTTTGATCCCGATAGCTTAGCTGTGATTTCTTCAACAGTGGGCATTGGAAAGGTCTCTGACTCAATATCAGCATTCAAATAGTGCGGATCCAACACGATCCTAATAGATTTGTCAGGTTTTCTCAAGATTATCATTGAGCTAACATACTTAGTGGGGGAGTGGACTTTCCTCACTATACCTTTCTTTTCAAGTCGTTGCAACTCATTTTTGAGCTGCGGAAGTAATCTATGAGCTACTTTTCTAGGTGCTTCAATTTTGCCTACAGCCTTTTCCTTTAGTTTTATGGTATATTTGTATTTGTTTATTGGGCCATATCCAGAAAAAACATCCTTGTAGATACTTATGAGCTTGGACACCTCTTTGTTTTCTGTTTGGCTATTGATTTCATTTATCCTGCAGATCAAATTTAGCTCTATGCATGATTGGATTCCTAAAAGGTTTTCCAAGTGAGTTCCTTCAACAATCTTGAATTTCAAGACATATCCCCTATTTTTATGCCTCACCTTGGCAGTAGTTTCACCAAGACATGGGATCTCCGACTTATCGAAATTTCTAAGGTTACATTTAGTTGGCTTGATATGTAAATTCAATCCGAATTTTTTCATTGTATCATTCGTGAGAATGTTACAATGCGCTCCGGAGTCAAGCTTAAAAATTATTTGTTTACCTGCGATGTCCAGCGCTTCATACCAATCTTTCTCTGAGTCAAGAGTAGTTACTTCTCCAACATAGAGCGACGAGACATCCGAATCCGAGTTTTCTTCTATTCCTTCAGTGTTATCCTCGACGACATTCTGAATCTTCTTGCTTCCTCTATGTGCGTCATGTCTTCCAGACTGAGTTCTCTCTTCACTCCTTTTTCCTCTGAAATCAGTTTTCACACCTCTACGACAGCAAGATGTATAGTGGTTTCGGCCTTTGCATTTGTTACATGCTGTACCATAAGCAGGGCACATGCCATAGTTGTGGATAGTATCACATTTGGAACACTTCCTAGAAGGATATTGAGGACGTATCGCATTTACTGGCAATTCGTCAAGTGTTCTTTCTGAACCTATTAGTTTCAATTGGTTATCCGCTTGTTCGCATAATTTGCATATATTAATACATTTAGTCAAATCCAACTCTTCAGCTTGCAGAAGTTTATCTTTTACTCGATGGTTCGAAATGCCACAAACAATTCGATCTCGTATTAACCTATCCGTCATATTTCCGAAATTGCAAGTTCTGCTTAGTTTTCTTAGTTCTGCCAAGTAACTATCAAAGGTTTCTCCCTGTTTCTGATTCCTAGAAAAAAAGATGTGGCTTTCTACCGCCTCATTCGTCTTCGGAACGCAATAATTTGCTAAAGCCTCTAGTATGTCGTCTACCCCAGGATCATCGCCGAGCACGAAAGTCTCATATATTTCAGAGGCATCTTGAGCAAGAGAGTATTCTAATAGCGCCACTTGTTCTTCTGTGGATAAATACTTCGCCCCACTCGCTCGAAAGTATACTCTGAATTTTCTCTCCCACCTTTTATAGGCATCTGCTAGATTTAGCTCACCTTCGAATGAAAGTTCCTCGGGGGCCCTAATATTACGAAATTTACCTGGATTATCGGAGTCTTCACTCAGGGGAGGAAGGGACTGTAGCCTCTTCTTGGGTCCCATCTCAGAACTTGGGAACAGGAAGATACAATCCGTAGGTTAAAACCGTGACTGCGCCATGTTATGACGGAGAGGCTCGGTATGGAAATAATGAACTTTAATAATATTAATTACAAAAGTTGGTTCTACAACATTTTGATTCAACTTCTCAATCTACCAAATCTGACGTCGCCCGCTTGACACCATCTGACCCGCCCGGTCAGTTGTTTTATAATCAACTACTGTAGTAGGTACCCTACGACAGGTTACCTACTACATCAACGTCGAGGCGGTGGTCTCGGAGATGGCACAGTACAGCCATTTCAGCACAGTTGACCTGGAATCTGCCTATCACCAGGTGCCAGTTTGTTTGGAGGACCGTCCGTGTACAGCATTTGAGGCTTGCGGAAGGCTGTATCTATTTACGAGACTTCCGTTTGGGGTAACCAATGGTGTACCCGCCTTCCAAAAATTCCTAGACCAAATCATTGACGGTTTTTTGGCGGTCGCTCGCTGCTATACTTTTTGGAAATAGCCAAGAAGTATAACCTCTAAATCAACTACAATAAATGTAAATTTTCGTCTCCATCCATAAAACTTCTGGGACATCTTGTAAGTCATTATAGTTCTATCTATCAGACCTGACCCAGACCGTCTAAAACCTTAGTTGGGGCTTCCACACCCCCCCCCCTCCCCCCCAGGGTGCCCCACAATACACCACTCAATGTTTATACCTAAGGTACATCGTTCATGGGTCACATAAGAACATTGGTCACATGCAAAACTATCTATTCGTACAACCTCCTTCGAATTGCCGCACAAATAAAGTAAACATTTATAGACGCCTCGAACTAAATAACTTCCTTGAGGGAACACCAACGTTTTCTGCTATGGAAGATGATATTGTATTCGTGAAACAAAAGTCTCTTAGAAATCATCCCCGATGAGGGAAATAAAGAACAGACGGGAGTGAAAATGTTATATTTTCAACCTAAAAACTCCCTCATACTCAAACTCCCTCGACTCTCATTATTTCGCTGAAGGTTCCCATTAGCTTAGTTTCCATAGCGAATTCTGAATCCGAGGAACGTAGTCAGGCAGCATTCATCTCAGTAATGACGAGTGCGAGAGAGATATTGAGCAGGGGAGTTTGGGAGTCTAGCTGAGATATAGCTACGGTAAAATATTCGTCAAGCATAGCACATTAGAAAGGAATTTACACGTAAATTTAGAATTTTATTTTGCGAAATAAATTCCAATTTCTTGCGTTTTTTAACTTTAAAATTCAATTTTGATATTTATTTTGACACCATAGAAGGTTTTCTCTTTTACGGAGAAGGGTACCCTACTTTTTGTACACCGTGAATGAAGCTTACGTAATGCAGTAACTTGGCTCTTAGATACTCTGCATATCATAGCTGCTACATTTTAAACCAAAGTATGTCGTTTAAGGTTCATTTATGGTTTATTACTTTCAATAATGAACCTTCAGAATCGAGCATGAAATAAAAGTTTAACCCCCCTTCAGAATTTGATGGTTTACGTTTCAAGGTACGTAGAATCCGAAAATGCAATAATTTCATCAATTTGTTTTATGGTTACAAGAGAAGTGCTAAATACGGCGTACAGCGGACAGACGGAAATTTTGTTATTGCATTTTCGGATTCTACATACCTTGAAACGTAAACTAAATTTTGAGGGGAGGTTAGAATTTTTTTCATGACCAATTCCAAAGGTTCATTACTGAAAATAATAAACCAAAATTTCGCCGTACGTCGTACTTCGCACTTTCCTTAGGTAGTTACCATGAACCAAAATTAATGAAATTTGGTTTAGGAAATTAGGTCTAGTTGGTCCGCGAAGCTCGGCGTTACTATCAGTAATCTCTAAGGGGTGAAAAATAGGGGGCTTTTTTAATTTGAAAAATGCTCTTTTGGATTTTGGTGATAGGTACTTTTGCAACCTGAATAAAAACGTTGAAGCATTATTGGGTAAATTATTACACATCGGTAGATTATTGCACAACGGTAAATTATTACGCAACAGTAAATTATTACACAACGGTAAATTATTACACGACGATTTATTATACTAACCACGCAGAAGGGGCATCTATGCAGGTAAATTATTACACATCGGTTTATTATTTACCTTATGCTTCATGAATAACTTCAAATAATTGATGTTTGAATTATTGAATCCCGCGCACTTGTATGAAACTTTAGTTGTTGGGCCGGCTCCAGTACTCCATTTAGCTGCCTGGCGGCTTTCCTGGGAGCTCAACGGTAGGTATTGACCACAGAAAATAGTGATCTACGCAGAAGGGGCATCTATACAGGTAAATAATAAACCGTTGTGTAATAATTTGCAGCATTTTTTTGGATGTCCACTCGCAAACATTGCCATGTTGGTCATGAAGTCATTTCAACTCCATCAATTCCTGCTGCATGGACCGAGCAAGTTCAGTTCATGTCCAGTTCTTCATGCTCGGCGCAGATTCAGTTCAGTTCATGTTTAGTTCTGGGGGCTGCACGAACAGTTCGATATGTGAACCAGAATAAAATTGATTAAGTAAAGATTTATTTTATTACAGAAGGTGATGATACAGGTGATATTACAGATTGACAAGATGATGGACGTAAGGAAGGATATTCCAGGTTATGAGAGGTTCATTACAGTGCATGCTTCAAGTTGCCCTTGCTCATCCAAAGGCGCAGATAGTTCGTGAACCAAACAACCCGTTTGGCACGCACGTGACCTTCGGTACTTGCAGCTGGTCGGCACAAACTACCCACTTTCTGCACCACGCTCAATGCTCATGCGTATGAGAGCGAAACAAGAACTGGTGGGCAGACGGAACAAAGCTTGGTAGAGCCCAGTTGCATTTCGTTTCACATAAGGCTGACCACTGCTGGAATCTCTCGGATCGAAGGACAGCGGCACAGCGCTCCCTTCACCGCCGAATCCCAATAATTCCAGCACAACGTGAGACGGAGATATAATCGAGAGGGAGGACGAAGTCTCGAAAGGCCCAACCCGCGTGAATCATACGCCTCAGTAACTTGTGAAACTGTTGTTCGGATACAACGGAATTACCAATTCTATGAGGCATAAAGGCGGGGAGGGGGTGGAAAACCCAGTTAGGTGTGGGTAATCTTATTATGACCGTTATAGGAGACCGTTTTGGGCCGGGGTCGCGGTGGATTATGTGGCCATAAAGTCGATAGCAATGGAAGCTTGTTGTAGGGTTGCCACCTTCACGGCTTTTCCTTTTTCCACTCCGCTTCCATCATCAAATTCCCCCACTATCTCGTTACCGTCTCGTTGCCGTCTTAGTGCCTTTACTTACCCGCCGAGTTGGGTGTTCTTCAAACCCGGATTTTTATAACTACCACCTACCCTCAAGGAGAGAATCCGAGAGAGTGCCTGCCCTGGAATGCGTTAGAATAAGTTGACGATAAAAACTCGAGTCATAGTTTGTTAAGATACGAAGAACTAAAGAGGAGAGTCCCACATGATTTGTAACATAATAATATTTTGGTTTGTTATTTTCAATAATTAACCTTTGGAATCGACCATGAAAAAAATTTGTTTAGCCCCCCTCAAAATTTCATGGTTTACGTTTCAAGGGACGTATAATGCGAATATCGAATACAAATATTTCCGTCCGTCCCCCGTCCGCGGCAGCTCCCATGAACCAAAATTCAGGAAATTTGTTATATGGGTCCCGTTTGGTCCTCGAAGCTCGGTGTTCCTGTCACTCATCTCTAAGGGGTCAGCTCAAAATGGAATTGAGATTTAAATATCCAGAGTATCTCTATCTTGGAAAATGTTATGGTGAGGTGTGGGTTTTTCGCATTTTTAAATAGGTCGATTTTTTCCTGAATTTTTGAGACCATCCGGAGCATTCTACGATGTTGTTATAAAATTTGCCCTAAAGAGCAGGATGTATGCAGGCATCAAGCTGAGTTGGAATCGCACATCACTGATCTCTCGGCCAGTTTCGCGCTGTAGCGCAGTGGTCTAAGCGACGGACTGGAACGCCAAAGTTTCCGAGAAAGAAACCCAACCGGGAGTGTATATTGCTTCCGAGTCTGCGAAGCAGCGGAAGCCTTGTGTTCACTTTCGTGAGCCAAAAAATTTTTGTCTTGCATTTTGCGTTTCAAAGCTGTCGTGAGTCCCTCCCGGGAACACTCCACTAGCAACCTTAAAGCTCTCACCAATATTCTTATGTAAAACTTACCTTCCGCTAATAAACATCTGAGTGGGGAGACAGGCAACAGAATCCAGGGGACACAACCTGGAGCCCCACTACCAGCTCCCAACAGGGAGCTGGAGGGAGAGGCCTCCAAGTCCTATATAACCCTGGATCCTGGAGCTTTAGCTTCATTCGACACTTCCTCTAACCAGCTCTCTCTTCTCTCTCTCTTACCTTCCTCCTCCCAGATGCCTGGTGGAATCCGCCGCTCTGGGAATTTACCTCCTACCTTTTCCTCTTGTCTACATCGGTGGATATCCGCCGCCTAGACAAGCACCTTCCCTCACCTACATCGGTGGATCACCGCCGCCTAGGTGAACTTCCTTCCCTCGCCTACATCGGTGGATCACCGCCGCCTAGGCGAAATTCCTTCACTCACCTACATCGGTGGATTACCGCCGCCTAGGTGAAATTCCCTCGCTCACCTCTATCTACTCCTTCACGCCACCGTGATGAAATTTTCAAATTCATCACAGTGGTGAACCCGACGTTCATCCAACCTTCTATCTACCCTTCCTACCTTCTTACCACCTCATGTGTCGTCATCAGTCTAGTTCGGTGTCCCCAATTTTAATTTCAAATGCAGCTTAAACAGTCAGTGTAAATTCGCAAATTTTTGGCCCACCCACAACCGCTCACACAGCTCTCAACTCTCCGCCTCAAGCACCTCCGCTACCGCAAATTGCGAATTTAAAATTCAAACCTCACCCAATTTGAATTTTAGTTACAGACCTCAGCCATGGACCCGAACTCGCCGACGCCGCCGCTCCTCCGGCCATCCCTGCTGCAGCCGCCGACCGCTGCGACAACAGACGCAGCCGACAACCCCTTCACCAGCCTCTCGCCACCCGGCTCCTCCGCATCCGCCGCCGCCGCTGCCGCCGCCGCTGCGGCCGCCGCACACGCCGCCGCCGACGTCACGACGGCCTCGGCGTCATTCCCGCTGTCACTGCCCCCCTTCTACACACACGACCCCGCGCTGTGGTTCTTCCAGGTCGACGCTGCGTTTTCTGCCGCCAACATCCGCAGCCAGCGAACCCGCTACTCCCGCATCATATCTCTCCTCCCGTATGAGATCCTCCTGCAGACATCGGACATCTCTCCCGACGCCACTGCCGCATACAACGACCTCCGCAACCGCCTCGTCACACTATACCAACCTTCCAAGATCGCACGTGTCGCAGCGCTCTCCCAACCACAGCATCTCGGCGATCTGAGGCCCTCCCACCTCTACCGCCGTCTGCGCCATCAGCTGCAAGACGTGATGTCGGCCGACATCGCGCGGACCTTCTGGCTGCGGGCCCTACCCCACCCCATGCAGATGGCACTCGCCAGCTACCTCGACGGCCCAGACGAACCTCTTCTACGTCTCGCCGACACGGTCCACGACCTCACCGCAGCCGCCGGCGTCACGGAAGTCGCCGCGCCCCGCACCCCCACCCCATGCCGGGACCGGACGCCGTCACAAGAGCGCCGCCGGCCCCCCTCCCTCCACCGGCGCCGCTCCCTCTCCATCGAGCGCCGGCCAACCCCCTCCGTCGACCACCGACGCCAGCGCTCGTCCGAACGCCGCAACATTTCCCCCCCTCAGCAACGAAGGGGGAGGTCCCCAGCCGCAGCAGCCCCCTCCACCTCCGCGCGCCCCACCAGGACCTACCTCCCAGCGGACCCCCCCCACCGATGTTTCTATCATGACAACTTCGGTGGGGAGGCCCACAAATGCCAGCCCCCCTGCTCCTACACCTCCAAGCAGGGAAACGCGGACGCCCGCCGGTAAATCCGGCGGGCCCCCCTCCTCGCCAACACGGGGGGGACCACCACCAACCCCTCCCCGCCCGCATTCACACCACCACCACGAAGCCTCGTTACCCCTCCTACGCCGCCGCCACGGCTGCCAACCTCCCAGCCGCACCTGCCGGCGCCGCCAAAACCATCACCTCTCCGTCAACCGCTCCCCCACCCCGGGACAGCCCCTCCAAGCCCGCCTCCAGGGCAGCCACCCTTCCGGCCGCCGCTCATGCCGCCGCTACCGTTCCCCCACCCCGGAACGGCCCCTCCAAGCCCGCCTCCAGGGCAGCACCCTTCCGGCCGCCACTCACGCCACCGCTACCATTACCCCACCCCGGAACGGCCCCTCCAAGCCCGCCTCCAGGGCAACCACCCTTCCGGCCGCCACTCACGCCGCCGCTACCGTTCCCCCTCCCCGGAACGTCACCTCCCCGCCCACCTCCAAGAGGACCAGCCCCACAGTCGGCACTACCGTTCCCCCTCTCCGGAACGGCAAAGGACCACCCCGTGTCTCCTTCGCGGAGGACCAACCGCCACCGTCGCCCTCGCCCATCACCTCGGACGGCCCAAGCCCCTCCCTTCCGCCAAACCCCAACACCTCCGCCATTCTACCACACTCCGCCCCAGCTCACCAACGCCTCTTCTTGAAATGTACAAAAACAAATGTCCCATTCCTCGTCGACACAGGGGCGGCGCTCTCCATCTTCCCAAACAACATTCTCCGGCGACAGGCGCGTTGTTACCGGCAACTCCTCTACGCCGCCAACGGTACCACCATCCCCTCGTACGGGACGTACCGCTCATCCATCCATATGAGCGGGCTCGCGTACGAGTGGGAATTTACCGTGGCGGACGTGGAGAAAGCAATCCTGGGGGCCGATTTCCTCGCTTATTTCGGCCTCCAGGTTGATGTCCGTAACGCGCGCCTGCTCGACCCCTCCACCCAGAAACCCATCCCCGGGTTTATCCACGCGGTCGATCGCCCCCCAACCCAATTCGAAAACCTACTCCTCCAATACAAACCCCAGCGCCGCCCCTCGGCACATATCTCACAAACTCAACACTATATTGAGACCTCTGGCCCCCCAATCTCCGCCAAAGCACGACGCCTCCACCCCCTCCAGCTGTCCCAAGCCCGGAGACATTTTGACAACCTCATTAAGGATGGCATTATCCGCCCCTCCAAATCCCCGTGGGCTTCACCGTTACATATTGTACAGAAGCCCAACGGGGATATCCGCCCCTGCGGCGACTACCGCCGCCTGAACGCGAAAACCACTCCGGACCTCTACAACGTCCCACATCTCCGTGACTTCTCTTCACACCTCCACAACACGGCCATCTTTTCGACCCTCGACATCTCCAGAGCCTTCCACCACATTCATATCTACCCTCCCGACGTGCCCAAAACCGCCATCATCACTCCTTTCGGCCTGTTTGAATACATTAAAATGGGTTTCGGCCTCCGGAACGCCGCCCAGACGTGGCAGCGTTATATGGATAACATTCTGCGGGGACTACCTTTCGTATTCTGTTTCCTGGACGACGTATTGATCGCTTCCCGGGACCCGAAGGAACATCTAGCACACCTGAAACAAGTACTCGACATCTTCGCCGCCGAGGGCCTCACCATCAACTCTCAAAAATGTGTTCTCGCCCAACCCTCGGTCCGCTGCCTCGGCCACCAAGTCTCGTCCGACGGGATCATACCTCTCCCGGACAAGGTGCACGCCCTCACCGACTTCCCACAACCCCGCACTGTCTCAGAACTCCGCCGTTTCCTGGGTATGTTGAACTTTTATCGTAGACACATAAAACACGCGGCACAACACCAACAACCACTCATACACGCTATCCCACAACCAGCCAAAAAAAACGACAACCGCCCCATTTCCTGGACCCCCGCCCTCACAACCGCCTTTCAAACTTGCAAAAAGGACCTAGTAGACGCCGCTCTATTAGCCCATCCCGATCCCCATGCCCCTCTCTCCATCACCACCGATGCGTCTGACTGGGCCATCGGGGCAGTACTCCACCAACACACCGGCGCCACCCCCCAACCCCTCGGCTTCTTCTCAAAAACTCTGTCCCCAACACAAAAAAATTACTCCACCTTTGACAGAGAACTCCTCGCCATCCACGAAGCCATCAAACACTTCCGTGACTTCGTGGAGGGCAGGCAGTTCTCTGTCATCACTGATCATAAGCCCCTCACACATGCACTCCTCCAAAACCGTAAATCTGCCTCCCCCCGTCGCCTCCGGCAACTCGAATTTATCGGACAATTTACGTCCGATATTCGTTATTTGCCGGGGGCCGACAACTGCGTTGCGGACGCCCTCTCCCGTCCCACCCCCGCGCCGGAGGCGGAGTTACTGCCTTTCCCTTCCCCACAAACCCTCAAAAATCACCAAAATCCAACTTCCGACCCCGCACTCTCCAACCTCATCTCCGCCTCCAAATTGGAACAACTGCCTCCCCTCAACCTCTGGTGCGACGTAACGGCCGATTCACCGCGCCCTTACGTCCCGCCGGAGCTGAGGCGACAGTTGTTCCTCCATTACCACTCCCTCCATCATCCCGGCATTCGGGCGAGCCGGGATCTCATCAAGACGCGGTACTTCTGGCCCCACATGAACACAGATATCCGTACCTGGGTTCTGGGGTGCCAGAAGTGCCAGCAATTTAAGGTCTCGGCTCACCCCCATGTACCTCCTCAACCCATTCCCGACTCCCTCCCGTGGGAACATGTCCACCTGGATCTGGTCGGCCCTCTTCCCCCCTCCGAGGGGAAGAGGTACTGCCTCACCATGATCGACCGGGCGACCAATTGGGTTGAGTGTATCCCACTCGCCCACATCACCGCGGACGCCGTCGCCGCGGCCTTCCTCAATCAATGGATCAGCCGCTACGGCTGTCCGCGGACACTGACGGTCGATCAGGGGAGGCAGTTTGAGTCAGCCCACTTTGCCGACCTACTCCGTTCCCTCGGGATTCAAAAAATCCGCACCACTCCCTATCACCCCCAATCCAATGGGAAAATAGAGCGGTGGCACTCGGTCCTCAAGCAAGCCATCTCCACATCAGCCACATCTCCCTCATGGACCAAAACCCTCCCCTACGTGTTACTTAGCCTCCGCACTTCCGCCCGTCCTTCAGACAACACAAGTCCCGCACAACACGCTTTCCGAGACCCTATTCGTTTACCGGCCGACATTTTCCTCCCACACAACACCCCGTCCATTAACAGGGAACCGCTACACACCACAACACCGACAAACGACACCACTTACCCCAAACGCTTTTACACTTCCACGCACATGTACTTGAAAGAGCCCGGCATGCATAAAACCTTTCAGCCCCTTTATGCCGGGCCCTTTCAAGTCATCCGCACAACACCGACCACCGCGACCCTGCTAATGGACGGGAAACCCCACACCGTACCTTTCGCCCGCTGCAAACCCGCCCCTGTTCTCCCTCAACCAACATCAGCCATCAGTCTCCCGCCGTCTGTTAGCAATGAACCATCTCTCTCCACCTCAACAGTCTCCCCCGTCGCCGTTTCCGGATTTCGATTCGGATCCGGAAATGGCGGCCATACTCCGGGACGTTTACGTCCCGGACCCGCTCTCCCCCCTACCCCCTTCGCCCGGACCAACATCATCGCTTCTATTTTTCCCGCAAAGGATCTCCGGATTACCTCCCCGGCCCCGGCGGTGGAAGTACCCCCAGTGGCGCATACTGCGCGAATTTCGCGCAGCGCAAGCCACCGGGGTACACCCTCCCTACACCCCCATCGACCCTCTCATGACCCCGCTCCTCCACGATTTTCGCCTCGCCCTACTCATGCCACCCCCACCGCCCCTTCCAAACATCAATCCCCCCGTCTTCAACGAACCCCCGCCCCCCAAATTTCAACCCCCTCTTGCTGCCCCCCCATTTTCGATTTTCGACCCCCCAATTTTAAATTCTCCCCCACCAACACCCCAACCCACCAAACCCACAACACCCCCTCTTCCCCCTCCACCACCGGGGATATCCACAATAGATTCCGCCGGGACAAAACGGTCCGGGCGGCGAAACAGACGACGGGAGCGTCCCTACATTCCCCGCGTCCCGGGGGCCAAGTCCCCCGCCCCGCTCTGAGCAATCACGGCGGGGCCTTGAGATTTCGGGACGGTGCTTGTGTTTCATTAACCCACACGCAC
Source organism: Leptopterna dolabrata (assembly GCA_954871275.1). Taxonomy (NCBI): domain Eukaryota; kingdom Metazoa; phylum Arthropoda; class Insecta; order Hemiptera; family Miridae; genus Leptopterna; species Leptopterna dolabrata. The sequence goes on from OX940977.1 coordinate 22,199,140, forward strand.
TGTACCGAACCTCACAGCCCCGCCGTGGCCGCCTCGTCGCAGCGGACACCACCCACACCCTACCACACACTTCAATCACACACTTCAATCCACCCACACACTCACTACACTTCACCACACACTACCCACACCCAGGGAACGGCGGATTTCAACACCCCGCTCCAATCTGTCGCCCCCAACAAAATTTGTAAATACCCACCCACATTTGTAGAAACCGACCATGTAAATACCAATTTTTGTATATTTTTGTAAATTTTTGTACATATTACTCTACTATCTCACCATCATCATTCTACTCATGATCTCATAACAACCTTGTACATATTTCACCATCACCATTGCGATCATAACGACCCTGTACATATTCATCTACTACCTCACCATCACCATTGTAATCATGCACCTACACCTATACTTATCTTACTGCTTACTTCTACTTACATCTTACTTACTATGTCAGCCATCTATATGTCAATCTATGTTACTCCTATGTTACCTCTTACTAACTATGTCAAGCTATCTATATGTCAATCCTAGGATTAAGTCACAACCTGTCACGTTTCTGCCTTCAGCACTCCAATTGTTTTCATCAGCCTTCAGCTCCTGTCACCTTGCGCCTTCAGCTCCCCTTTTGTTTTCCGCAGCCCTCAGCCCCTGTCACCTTGCGCCTTCAGCTATCTCAAACATTGGTTCGAACTGGGGGGACCTCTGTCGTGAGTCCCTCCCGGGAACACTCCACTAGCAACCTTAAAGCTCTCACCAATATTCTTATGTAAAACTTACCTTCCGCTAATAAACATCTGAGTGGGGAGACAGGCAACAGAATCCAGGGGACACAACCTGGAGCCCCACTACCAGCTCCCAACAGGGAGCTGGAGGGAGAGGCCTCCAAGTCCTATATAACCCTGGATCCTGGAGCTTTAGCTTCATTCGACACTTCCTCTAACCAGCTCTCTCTTCTCTCTCTCTTACCTTCCTCCTCCCAGATGCCTGGTGGAATCCGCCGCTCTGGGAATTTACCTCCTACCTTTTCCTCTTGTCTACATCGGTGGATATCCGCCGCCTAGACAAGCACCTTCCCTCACCTACATCGGTGGATCACCGCCGCCTAGGTGAACTTCCTTCCCTCGCCTACATCGGTGGATCACCGCCGCCTAGGCGAAATTCCTTCACTCACCTACATCGGTGGATTACCGCCGCCTAGGTGAAATTCCCTCGCTCACCTCTATCTACTCCTTCACGCCACCGTGATGAAATTTTCAAATTCATCACAAAAGCCTACTGAACAAATTTGGTTCCGTGTCTGTCGGTCTGTGGGTCTGTGAGTCTGTGAGTCTGTCTGTCCGCATTTCCTTGTTACAGCCATAACTTCCACGATTTTGAATTGATTCAGCTCAAATTTTGAGGGATGGTGCGGATAAGGCCCCTTGAGGTCCCATACAAATTTCAACATGATTGATCCAGCGGTACGCTCTGCGCATGCGCTAACGTTAAATTCAACAAACACGCATAACTTTCACAATTTTGATTCAATTTCGCTCAAAATTTCAAGGGTTGTTTGGACAAGGCCTAGTGAGTTCCAGTATGAATTTCAGCATGATCGGACCCTCGGTGCGTTCTGCGCATGCGCTGGCGTGAAATAGATTCAATTTCCTTGTTACAGCCGTAGTAACCAAAGATTTCACCCAATTTCAATGTAATTCTCAGGGATTAAGGCCAATGTGGACGACAGTTGTTGGAGTGAGAGGGAAGATGAGGAAGAAAATTCGTTCTAACTCGGCAAAGGATTGATCAATTTTCAATCTGAAAAATTATTTGGGTTACTTTCAGAAAATCACACACGGGTAGTGAAACTAATTTTTTTTTTCAAAATTTTTTTTAATTTTACCTTTAAAATTCAAAATTAATAGTTAAGACTGATTTTTTTGACAAAAACATGTACATCCCATCTGGGGGCAACTGTCCACTATCGTTTAGAACCATCGCCATAAAAAAAATTGAAAATTGGCGACCGAAACAGAAAAACCGTGGGGCAAGTTTTATCCAAGTGAATTTGATGCTGAGACGCTGGCTGAAGGACGAAGGCGAGCGCCTGTCATGGCGGGAGGGGTGGGGAAGCCACCCTTCTTTGGATCATGACCAGGTATAGCGAGAGGGCGTAGTCCCCCCAAACTTCGCACCCGCCCTCCAAAATCTTCGTATCCCCCACTGAACTCGAAAAATAAAACCAGTAGGTATTTAGTCAAGTGTCTAGAAGTGTGTTGTGACAGTCTCATCCTCGTGATCACGCTTGTTTTTTTTTTGAGTTTCGTTGCTCTCGTGTTTTGGATTCAAGCCATGGTGAATAAACGGTATTCAAAAAAGAAGAATATCCTAAAACTTTCAGCCGGGAAGCTAAGAAAAAAGGATTATTACAATTTTGAAGCAACGCGGGCTAGGTAAGTGAGTATAATAATTCATTTTTGAGGAATAAATGACTTATTAGAGCCCTTACATTTTATAAGTCAACTTCATAAGTATCTGATACAAAAGCATACCTATATACAATTTTATGAATCACGTGTTCTGATAACTTATTACAGAAGCCAAGTTCATGAGGGTCTCCAGAGCTCAACAATTGACTCTGAACAGACACGGAACAACCTAGAAGAACTACCGTAAGAATACCAAAATATTCTCGTTGTTTCCGATTTCAGGTGGGCGTTATTACGGAACGTTATTTCCCTACATTACGCGTATAGTCCGGGAGCCTTGTACAAAAAAATGGGGTTAGCTGGAATCAATCGCGTCTTTTTTGGCCCCCCATAAAAGCCTCCAGTTCCTCGTGTTCAAAAACTCTGGAATTGATTCCAGGTAGAATGTACATGACTCACGGACTAGTAGAGTTACATAGGATAATGGTGGTTTGGTCATGTTTCCAAAATGTTTCGAAAACTATCAATTTCGTGTAAGAACATGCAGATAAGTAGTAAAGCTATAACAACTTTTCGCACGTTGGTTTCCTAGTCATGTTCTGAATTCAACATTTCCCGAGAATTCTACCGTGAGCGGACCAGTGGTCCATGTCCTTCTTACTGTTTCTGACGTCACCTACTTGTAGATCTATGTCCACTATTGAAGAATGTCATTATATTTTATTACAGTGGTACAGATAACGCTAGTCTCCAGAGCTCAACGATTGATTCGGAACAGATGGTTAACAATACCTGAATGGGACACGTGAATGATTTTTGAAGCTCAAATTACAAAATCGCATTACTCTCTGCAACTGGAATATTGATGTTCCTATTTTTTGTTCCTCATAGTTAAGTACTTACTTCGTATGTTTTTACTTTGTATGCTTTGTGTTCCTCAAACTTTGTGCGTTCCTCTTATATTATGGCCTACTCATACTAATAAATTGATAGCTACGAGTTGTAACAGTTTGATTTTCCCTGATGACCTTTCATAAACGTAATTTTATGTAAGTACGCCTCAAGCTTGTCGATCTTCAACAGTGTGAAGATCACTGTGAAGATCATTATAAAATTTATTTTTGCAGACCAGCGTACCTATCCACTTACTTACCCAATGAATGTATCAAGTTTACAGAGGGCTATTATTGAACGGAAAGTGACGAAATTCATGGATTTCCTGCCTACTTGATCCAGCTAATTTTCTCGTGAAACAAATTTTTTACCTAAATGTACATACATATTCATTAAAAATAGGTACCTACATAACCAATACCATAGTGCATAACTAATCCATATTGATAGTAATAGAATAGAAACTAGAAGGAAGTTCTTATACAAACATTTATGTAGAATAACAGCCAATTTGAAACAAGAAGGTTTTTCCAATTAGATGATGGGTCGTGCAGTGAGCAACGAAATAGTACCTACCTACCCTTTTAGTTCTTGGTAGCCAGGAGCTAATTAAAAAAAAAAAAATCTAGCAGAGGGGAGCTCACAGGTTGCGTGACCCCTCACACCCCGCACCACCAACTCGACCGACTGCCCGCCGTCTCCCTTCCATGTACAGCTCCAAATTCACAGCATTTTTGACTTGTCCCCACGGTTTTTCTGTTTCGGTTGCCAATTTTCAATATTTTTTTATGGCGATGGTTCTAAACGATAGTGGACGGTTGCCCCCAGACGGGATGTACATGTTTTCGTCAAAAAAATCAGTCTTAACTATTTAAATTTAATTTTATAGGTAAAATTTAAAAAAAATTTCGAAAAAAAATTTTAGTTTCACTACCCGTGTGTGATTTTCTGAAAGTAACCCAAATAATTTTTCAGATTGAAAATCGGTTGAAATTTGAATGGTTGAGAGTTGATTTAAATTTTAGGCGATCGCAGTACCATCTCTTATCGTAGAATCTCACTAGAGGCCCGTCCACATTGGCCTTAAGCGGGTAGGGCCCATTGAGGTCCCATATAAATTTCAACATGATAGAGCCACCGGTTCGCCCTGCGCATGCGCTAACGTGAAATTCTTCAAACACGCATAACTTTCGCAATTATGTATAATGGACGTAATGTTATGTAATATGTATATTTCATGTAATGTTGTGTAATGTTATGTTATGTAATGTAATGTTATGTAATATGTATATTTCACGTTATGTAATGTTATGTTATGTAATGTTATGTTATGTTATGTGTCGTGAGTCCCTCCCGGGAACACTCCACTAACAACCTTAAAGCTCTCACCAATATTCCTATGTAAAAATTACTTACCGCTAATAAACATCTGAGTGGGGAGACAGGCGACAGAATCCGGGGGACACAACCTGGTGCCCCACTACCAGCTCCCAACAGGGAGCTGGAGGGAGAGGACTCCAAGTCCTATATAACCCCGGATCCTGGAGCTTTAGCTTCATTCGACACTTCCTCTAACCAGCTCTCTCTTCTCTCTCTACCTTCCTCCTCCCAGATGCCTGGTGGTATCCGCCGCTCTGGGAATTCACCTCCTACCTTCTCCTCTTGTCTACATCGGTGGATATCCGCCGCCTAGACAAGCACCTTCCTTCCTTCACCTACATCGGTGGATTACCGCCGCCTAGGTGAATTTCCTTCCTCTCGCCTACATCGGTGGATTACCGCCGCCTAGACGAGATTCCTTCCACTCACCTACATCGGTGGATTACCGCCGCCTAGGTGAACTTCCTTCCTCTCACCTACATCGGTGGATTACCGCCGCCTAGGTGAAATTCCCTCGCTCTCATCTATTCACTACTTCACGCCACCGTGATGATAAATTTTAATTCATCACAGTGGTGAACCCGACGTTCATCCAACCTTCTACCCTTCCTCCCTTCTTACCAACTCATGTGTCGCCCCAGTCAAGTTCGGTGTCCTGCATTTTAAATTCACATTTAAAATAGTCAGTATAAATTCGCAATTTTTTGGCCCACCCGCATCCGCTCACACAACTCTCAACTCTCCGCCGCATACAAATCCGCTGCCGCAAATTGCGAATTTTAAAATTCAAAACCTCACACAATTTGAATTTTGTTTACAGACACCTCAACCATGGACCCGAACTCGCCGTCACCGCCGCTCCTCCGGCCATCCCTGCTGCAGCCGCCGACCGCTGCGACATCTGACGCAACCGACAACCCCTTCACCAGCCTCTCGCCGCCCGGCTCTACCGCATCCGCCGCCGCCGCTGCCGCCGCCGCTGCAGCTGCCGCACACGCCGCCGCCGACGTCACGACGGCCTCGGCGTCGTTCCCGCTGTCGCTGCCCCCCTTCTACACGCACGACCCCGCACTCTGGTTCTTCCAGGTCGACGCTGCGTTTTCTGCCGCCAACATCCGCAGCCAGCGTACCCGCTACTCCCGCATCATCTCTCTGTTACCGTATGAGATCCTCCTGCAGACGTCGGACATCTCCCCCGACGCCACGGCCGCCTACGACGACCTCCGCGCCCGCCTCATCAGCTTATACCAGCCCTCCAAGATCGCACGTGTCGCAGCGCTGTCCCAACCCCAACATCTCGGCGATTTGAAGCCCTCCCACCTGTACCGTCGCCTACGTCATCAGCTACATGACGTCGTGACGGCCGACATCGCTCGAACGTTCTGGCTGCGAGCCCTCCCCCACCCCATCCAGATGGCGCTCGCCAGCCACCTCGACGGACCGGACGAGCCGCTACTCCGTCTAGCCGACACGGTTTACGACCTCGCCGCGGCCGCTGGCGTCACGGAAGTCGCCGCACCCCGCACCCCCACCCCACGCAGGGACCGATCGCCGTCGCAAGAGCGCCGCCGGCCCCCCTCCCTCCACCGGCGCCGCTCCCTCTCCGTCGATCGCCGGCCAGCCCCCTCCTCCGACCACCGACGCCAGCGCTCGGCCGACCGCCGCACCATCTCCCCCACCCAGCAACGAAGAGGGAGGTCCCCGACCACGACGGCCCCCTCCAACTCCGCGCGCCCCACCAGGACCTACCTCCCAGCGGACCCCCCCCACCGATGTTTCTACCATGTGAACTTCGGTGGGGAGGCCCGCAAATGCCAGCCCCCCTGCTCCTACTCCTCCAAGCAGGGAAACGCGGACGCCCGCCGGTAAATCCGGCGGGCCCCCCTCCTCGCCAACACGGGGGGGACCACCACCAACCCCTCCCCGCCCGCATTCACACCACCACCACCAAACCTCGCTACCCCTCCTACGCCGCCGCCACGGCTGCCAACCTCCCGACCGCATCTGACGTCGCCACCTCTCCATCAACCGTTCCCCCACCCCGGGACGGCCCCTCCAAGCCCACCTCCAGGGCAGCCAACCTTCCGGCCACCACTAGCGCCGCCACTACCGTTCCCCCACCCCGGAACGGCCCCTCCAAGCCCGCCTCCAGGGCAGCCAACCCTCCGGCCACCACTAGCGCCGCCACTACCGTTCCCCCACCCCGGAACGGCCCCTCCAAGCCCGCCTCCAGGGCAGCCACCCTCCCGGCCGCCACTAGCGCCGCCGCTACCGTTCCCCCACCACGGAACGGAACCTCCGACCCCGCCCCCAAGACAACCACCCCTCCGGCCACCACTCGCGCCGCCGCTACCGTTCCCCCTCCCCGGAACGGCAAAAAAACGCCCCGCGTCTCCTTCGCGGGGGACCAACCACCGCCGTCGCATCCGCCCACCACCTCGGACGAACCAAGCCCCCCCCCTCCGACGGACCCCAACACCTCAGCAATTCTACCTCACTCCGCCCCAGCTCACCAACGCCTGTTCCTGAAATGCTCGAAAACGCACGTCCCCTTCCTCGTCGACACAGGGGCGGCGCTCTCCATTTTCCCCAATAATATTCTCCGGCGACAGGCGCGTTGTTACCGGCAACTCCTCTACGCCGCCAACGGTACCACCATCCCCTCGTACGGGACGTACCGCTCATCAATTCATATGAGCGGGCTCGCGTACGAGTGGGAATTTACCGTGGCGGACGTAGAGAAAGCTATCCTGGGGGCCAACTTCCTCGCATATTTCGGCCTCCAGGTAGACGTCCGTAACGCGCGCCTGCTCGACCCCTCCACCCAGAAACCCATCCCCGGGTTCATTCATGCGGTGGATCGGCCCCCGTCCCAGTTTGAACAACTCCTCCTCCACTACAAACCCCAGCGCCGCCCCTCAGCTCACATCTCACAGACCCAGCACTATATAGAAACCTCTGGCCCCCCAATATCCGCAAAAGCACGACGCCTCCACCCCCTCCAACTCTCACAGGCCCGCAAACACTTTGATCTTCTCATCAAGGAAGGCATTATCCGTCCCTCGAAATCCCCGTGGGCTTCTCCACTACATATTGTGCAGAAGCCTAACGGGGATATCCGCCCCTGCGGCGACTACCGCCGCCTCAATGCCCGAACAACCCCCGACCTTTACAACGTCCCGCATCTTCGGGATTTCTCTTCCCACCTCCACAACACAACCATCTTTTCTACACTCGACATCTCTCGTGCCTTCCATCACATTCACATCTACCCCCCTGACGTTCCTAAAACAGCTATCATCACCCCTTTCGGCCTGTTCGAGTATATCAAAATGGGTTTCGGCCTCCGTAACGCTGCCCAAACATGGCAGCGTTACATGGACAATATACTACGAGGCCTACCCTTCGTCTTCTGTTTTTTGGACGACGTACTGATCGCTTCCCGAGACCCAACGGAACACCTCACACACCTGAAACAGGTTCTTGACATCTTCGCCGCCGAGGGCCTCACCATAAACGCTCCGAAATGTGTCCTCGCCCAACCCTCCGTCCGCTGCCTCGGCCACCAGGTTTCGTCCGAAGGAATAAAACCCCTACCGGACAAAGTGCACACCCTCACCGATTTCCCACAACCCAACACCGTCTCAGAACTCCGCCGTTTCCTGGGTATGCTGAACTTTTATCGTAGACACATCAAACACGCAGCACAACACCAACAGCCACTCATACACGCTATCCCACAACCGGCCAAGAAAAACGATAAACGCCCCATCTCCTGGACCCCCGCCCTCACAACCGCCTTCCAACAATGCAAACAGGACCTAGTTGACGCCGCTCTATTGGCCCATCCCGATCCCCATGCCCCCCTCTCCATCACCACAGATGCGTCCGACTGGGCCATCGGGGCAGTACTCCACCAACACACCGGCGCCACCCCCCAACCTCTCGGCTTTTTCTCTAAAACTCTGTCCCCCACACAAAAAAATTACTCCACCTTTGACAGAGAACTCCTCGCCATCCACGAAGCCATAAAACACTTCCGTGACTTCGTGGAGGGCAGGCAGTTCTCTGTCATAACCGACCACAAGCCCCTCACCCACGCCCTCCTCCAAAACCGGAAATCAGCCTCCCCCCGTCGCCTCCGGCAACTCGAATTTATCGGACAATTCACGTCCGATATTCGTTATTTGCCGGGGGCCGACAACTGCGTCGCCGACGCGCTCTCCCGCCCCACCCCTGCGCCGGTGGCGGAGTTACTGCCCTTCCCTTCCCCGCAAACCCTCAAAAACCACCAAACTCCTACTTCCGATCCCGCACTTTCCAATCTCATCTCCGCCTCAAAATTGGAGCAGCTGCCTCCCCTCGATCTCTGGTGCGACGTATCGGCCGATACACCGCGCCCGTACGTCCCACCGGAGCTGAGGAGGCAGTTGTTCCTACATTACCACTCCCTCCATCATCCCGGCATTCGGGCGAGCCGGGACCTCATCAAGACGCGGTACTTCTGGCCCCACATGAACACGGATATACGTACCTGGGTTCTTGGGTGCCAGAAGTGCCAGCAATTCAAGGTCTCGGCTCACCCCCATGTACCTCCTCAACCTATCCCCGATTCTCTCCCGTGGGAACACGTCCACTTGGATCTGGTCGGCCCTCTTCCCCCCTCCGAGGGGAAGAGGTATTGCCTCACCATGATCGACCGTGCGACAAATTGGGTAGAGTGTATCCCACTCGCCCACATTACCGCGGACGCCGTCGCCGCGGCCTTCCTCAATCAATGGATCAGCCGCTACGGTTGTCCGCGGACACTCACGGTCGATCAGGGGAGGCAATTTGAATCAGCCCACTTTGCCGACCTGCTCCGTTCCCTCGGGATTCAGAAAATCCGCACCACTCCTTATCACCCCCAATCCAACGGGAAAATAGAGCGGTGGCACTCGGTCCTCAAGCAAGCCATCTCCACATCAGCCACTTCCCCCTCATGGACCAAAACCCTCCCCTACGTTTTACTTAGCCTCCGCACTTCCGCCCGTCCTTCAGACAACACAAGTCCCGCACAACACGCTTTTCGAGACCCTTTACGTTTGCCAGCCGACATCTTCACCCCACACCCCACCCCGTCAATTAACAGGGAACCACTCCACACCACGACACCACACAACGACACCACCTATCCCACACGTTTTTACACAGCCACACACATGTACTTGAAGGAGCCCGGCATCCACAAAACATTTCAACCTCTCTACGCCGGGCCCTTCCACGTCATCCGCTCCACAAACACCACGGCTACCCTGTTAATTGACGGGAAGCCCCACACTGTACCCCTCGCCCGATGTAAACCAGCCCCCGTCCTCCCAGACACTTCGCCCCACACCACTCACCCGACCACCCCTACACCACAAACGCCACACATCACCTCCATTTCGCCCACCGGACCCCAACGTCGCCACCCACCTCCGCGACGTCCCGGGTACCGGCTCCCGCCGGCTTTTCCCCTTCACCACCGCCCCGGCAGTGAAGGGGCCCCTCTGTCAGTCTTCACTAACGTGAAGACTGTTAGAGGGAGTCGCCTCTCTCACCCCATCACCTCACCTTCATTACACACTCACCACATTACACTGCACACTATCCACACCCAGGGAACGGCGGATCTCGCAACCCCGCTCAACTCTGTCTCCCCTGAACCCGTACCTAAAAATTGTACATACCTGTAAATACCTGTACATACCTGTAAATACTACCTGTAAACACCTTGCAAATATCTAACTATCTAACTACTATCTAACTATCACTCCTCTTATCATCATCATCAACCTCATCACCTTTGTAAATATTGTCACTTCATCAAATTTTTCATCACACCCTCCTTGTACATAAGTTTCCCACCATCAAATTTCGTCTGCTTACATCTACTTACATCTACTTACGTCTACTTATATCTACTTATGTCTACTTATGTCTCCTTATGTCTACTTTTGTCTACTTAGCCCTACTTATGTCTACTTATGTCTACTTATGTCTACTTATCCTACTACTTGTATATCACCCTAGATTTAAGACACCTCCGGTCACTCTTCTGCCTTCAGCACTGCAATTGTTTGTTTCAGCCTTCAGCTCCTGTATCCTTGCGCCTTCAGCTCCCCCTTTTGTTTCCGCAGCCCTCAGCCACTGTCAACTTGAGCCTTCAGCTACCTCAACCATTGGTTCGAACTGGGGGGACCTCTGTCGTGAGTCCCTCCCGGGAACACTCCACTAACAACCTTAAAGCTCTCACCAATATTCCTATGTAAAAATTACTTACCGCTAATAAACATCTGAGTGGGGAGACAGGCGACAGAATCCGGGGGACACAACCTGGTGCCCCACTACCAGCTCCCAACAGGGAGCTGGAGGGAGAGGACTCCAAGTCCTATATAACCCCGGATCCTGGAGCTTTAGCTTCATTCGACACTTCCTCTAACCAGCTCTCTCTTCTCTCTCTACCTTCCTCCTCCCAGATGCCTGGTGGTATCCGCCGCTCTGGGAATTCACCTCCTACCTTCTCCTCTTGTCTACATCGGTGGATATCCGCCGCCTAGACAAGCACCTTCCTTCCTTCACCTACATCGGTGGATTACCGCCGCCTAGGTGAATTTCCTTCCTCTCGCCTACATCGGTGGATTACCGCCGCCTAGACGAGATTCCTTCCACTCACCTACATCGGTGGATTACCGCCGCCTAGGTGAACTTCCTTCCTCTCACCTACATCGGTGGATTACCGCCGCCTAGGTGAAATTCCCTCGCTCTCATCTATTCACTCCTTCACGCCACCGTGATGATAAATTTTAATTCATCACATTATGTAATGTTATGTTATGTAATGTAATGTTATGTTATTTTGCTTCCGAGTCTGTTCTATTTTATGATGGGTCACTCTGATTGTGACGAGGAAGCTCTTGTGCCATCACGTTGGCAGTGTATTTTTCACTTCACATCAACAGTTTCCCTTCAGAACTTCATATTTGTTTCTTCTTGCCATTTTAGCTACTGTTCGCCATTGACAGAATTATTTTAGCAACATTTAACACGTGATTTAGATAGTCACCTATTAACGAATGCGGGGTTAGGTACTAAGCAAGGTAGGGTCTGCGATCTACATATATAGGAGAGTTATCTATACAGACAGCTTGATCTGTAACCGAAGGGCATTCTATATATGAAAGTGTGATCTGTAACAGAAGGGTGTTCTGTATAGAGTTGTGTTGAGATTTGTAGTGGTTTGTTTTATTTATTTATCTTTATTTATTTATTTTTGTTGCAATATCAACTCATACCGGCCTACCACAAATTCGGTAGTCAATGTAGTAGTAACGGCAATCGGAATAGAAAAGATGAAATCTCCAACTCTGTCAACTGTCAAACCCAGCCCTTTTTTATAATTATTATAGATAAAAATATAGTTCAGTCAGTACAATATTGTAAATAGTCTCACAGTTGGATCCATCGGCACAAAACGGTTTCACCAGTCTGATGAAGTATCTAAAAATGGTCCACTTACCAGTAATATTTAGCACGGAACAGTGTTTCAAGAAGTGGGGTAGTCCCGTATATCACTAATTTATTTACAGTAATTGATGAGTGTAGTGAATGCGTAGGTGACGCGCATTCACCACGAGCGGCGTATTATGATGGTCTGGGAGGATCACGACAATGAGTTTCCTAGATTTGATTGTATTAATTGCATAACCTGTTTTAAAATAAAATTAATTTATTTTTCATTTCTTTTTTTATCAATTTAATAAACAATCTAAGTACCTTGAAAAGTAAACCATCAAATTTTGAGGGGGGTAAGAATTTTTTTTTTTCCATGCTCGATTCCAATGGTTCATTATTGAAAATAATAAACCAAAAGTGGCTGAGAAATAATATAGGTAACTGTTTGGATTCTCCAAACGTAGTTTTCTAACTTCTTTATGGCGAAATGTAAACATTCTGTCGTCATGCAGGACCACCGAGTTTACGGTGATGTAGTCGGATGTGAAAAAATTCGTGTACTTAGCCTATGTTACTCGCCGGTATTCAAAGAGCACGCAAGAAGAAATTCGCATCAAGATCCGTTCGGTCGTTTTGCCGTCCAAACATACAAACAAACTTTGAGACTGATATAATATTTAAGAAAGATTTGTGACACGTGGCACACTTTCGACTTGGGTGACACGTGAGCCTCCGAGGCTTGGAAACACGACAACCTGTTTCTTTTGACCAATATTGTACAGCTGGGTTTCAGGCATGGGAAAAAACGTATGCCTTCTTTGTGGACTTCCGCACTGCATTTGACAGTCTGCATAGGTGGGCGCTGCTTTATAAGCTGCACAACGGGGTGTCTCGACAAAAATGGTTGAGGCTATAGTGGCCATGTATGGGAAGACACGGACTTGTGTGCGGATGGGCCAGCGGTTGTCTGACTTCTTTGAGACTTCTGTGGGCGTGAAACAGGGATGTACGCTTAGCCCGACTTTGTTTTCTGTATATGTGAACGACCTGGATGGCGAACTAAGAGGGGGCGTCCGTGTCAGAAATTTTATATTCAAAATTTTGCTCTTTGTGGACCACTTGGTCCTTCTGGTGGATTCTCCACAATCGCTGCAAATGATGATTGTGGATCTGAGCCAGTATGTCAAACTCTGGAACCTGTGTGTCAACTTGGAAAAATCCAAGGTTTCGGTGTTTCGTCCAAGAGGAGGCAAACTGGCCAAAAGTGAAAGCTGGACGCTTGATGGGAATAAGGTCACTACAACAAATAAATACACGTACCTGGGAGTGACGCTGACAACCTCTCTCTGAAAGCACGCTTTAAGCAGAAGTTTAAATTAGCTAAATTTGCTATCAATTCAGTTGTCATACCCTTGTCGCATCCGGGGACATCTTTCTCCCGGTGAAGTTCAGAATCTTCGAGACGGTGCTCAGAACCTCCATATGCTATTCTGCGCAGGTGTGGGGCTGTTCAGTTTTCGACGAACTTGAAAAAATTGAGAGGTTTTTCCTTAAAAACTTTTCTGTCTTCCCAAGAACACTTCAAATTATGTCCTATTCATCGAGATTGGAGTGTAGCATATTTTTCCGCATTTACTGGCACTGAATGTCCGGTACATTGCCGCAGCTTTGGCTGCGCCTGACAGCAGGTGGACTCGAGTGACAGCTGAGCTCTGTTTGGGAGAGAATGTTGGATGGGCGGCTGAATGGCGGAAATTGGCTGAAAAGCATGATGTCCCCTTCGACCCAAGCACTGCGGCCTCCTGGAATAACATGGCCACCAGAATTGTTGAAAGGGTCAAGCTTGATATACGGCAAAGCATGATGTAGAACTCGAATCAAGCTCAATTCCACTAGCTGTACAAGCGGTTAGACAGAAACGCCAGATATATCAATTCGAAGCTCAGTTTTACCGACATGAAAATAATCATGAGGCTGCGAGGGGAACTCCTGCCGCTGAACAGTCAACCAAGGGACCGGAACGTTGTGCAGCTATGTTCAGTGTGCAACCTTGGAGAGCCGGAGACCACTGAGCACTTTTGGGCAGGTGTGCCATACTCCGCAGTATGAGGAGCCGCTTCTTGGGAAAGCCACAACTTACCACGCAAGAGGTCATAGAGCCGCTAAATGGGGACCACTACACTGACCTGACCCGCTTTTACAGAGCACCTTGGTCGTACATGAGGATGTTGGTGGCTGAATTTAACTTTGGGTAGGCAGCGATGGGTGTGATGTGAAGTGGGGAACATGGTAATAAAGAATGGGAAAACTTAGGGATTAAAAAAAGAAAAAAAATTGAACTGAACTGGAATGACTTATGTAACAACCTGAACTGAAGAATTCGATAATAAATTTTTTTGTTTTTGTGTACTTATAGCGGCCTACTTCCGCCAAACGGCCATGGCGTATCACGTGCACTTGATATTTTGTTGTTTTAAATTTTCAAATATATACACTTGATCTATCCATCTAATATTTGAGAAAGATTTGTGTGTGGCAAACTTTCGACTTCGGTGACACGTGAGCCTCCGAGGCTTGGAAACACTTGGCCTACTTTTTACCTGATGATAAGTGGGCATCCAAGGCCCAAGGAAGCCTGTCCTGTTGCTCTTAATACTATAAATTAATTTATTATAACCATGTGAATGATTGCCTTCAAGTAACTGAGTTGACATCGTTGAAGTTCCTTGCCAAAGTCTTGCGTTAATAAGAATACTAATGGAGACTTCAGCTACCGACGCTGCTTAGCTTGATTTCTTGCTCGCATTCTTGACTTCCGGATCTCGAAGGCGGAAAGTATGTGTCACTGGGTACTGTTTAGCCGGTCATTCCCTAACATGCTTATTGGTAGCATTTTGTTCTCCACCGAGGAAACCCTCCAGGATATTGCAAATGGAGGATGAACGTCCGTAGCCACGTGACCTCCGCATTTTGGGAGGTTTGGGACTACCGGAATATGCGAGCTCCGCATTTTGGGAGGTTTGGGACTACCGGAATACGGATATAGACACGAGCGTTCATTTTCGAGGAAAGCCTGATCGTAGGTGGAGCGGCAGCTGTCGGATTTTTGAATGCCCTCGTGCCCGTGAAGACGTGATATGGCGTTAAACATTAATTAGTGCACTGGAAAAGCTTGCTCTCCCTTCGATTCGGCCTATAAAACTGCCAACGGCCCTCATAAATGTAAGTTCACAATCAACTTCATCCTTCATTATAAATTTGGCACGTGTAGGCGCGATGACTGCATATTGCAGTCATGGAGGGGAACCGACCCTTATATTACCATTATGAAATATTAAGAGAAGCCACCAAATATGGAGTGAGTCACCTGAACTGATCCATCCCCTCCTAATGATCTTCACAGATGGCCCGATGTGAATCTCCTCAAATTAATATGAAATTAGCTCGACCAGTTTTGCCAAACCATTCAGGCTGAATCTCTAATAGCCTCCTTTGCACTCTACTACAATCGGAATGATAGACATAGGTATTTGCGCATACGCAAACAGTGAAACCCTAGTAAAACTCGTATCTCGAGTTCCATTCAATCGATGTTGGAGATAGTTCCATGGACCGTGTAGGTTGGGTCGTTGGGAGGGATAAATACATAAATAGCAGGTATCAGATGGATTTCACATGGTGTCCGTTTCCTTGTGCGGTTTTTCAATGGCGCTCATGGGCTCTAAAAACGGTGGGGCATCAAACCAGAACGCAAAACCAAGAGATTTTTCTGCAGAATATCTCGAGGCAACAACACCCTTCCCTTTATTTACTTACTGAGTTCACAAAGGCTTATTTCTTCCTAAACTTTTAATCAACACTATCGTCGTTCGAAAACGTCGAAAATTTCGGCAGTAAATTAGCCACCGAATTCATGCGGTACAATAATATAGTAAACTAAAATACAACGAAACAATGACCCGAACGCACAAAAAGGGGTGTGACGTGAACTGAACGGTCCGGAGCGGGACTGTGTCCGAACGAACCTTAGGTCTCAGGGCCTGCCAGATTCAGGAGCCTAGGTTTCGATTTCGATTACAGGACATCGATTACTGCCGCTTTATTCCGATAACATGCTTATCCATAGCCAGAGAAGTCTAGCGGGTCGCTGTTAAACTTTGTGAAAAAAGCTAGGTACATTGTACGGAGGGAAATTCAAATGCCTACTGAACACATGGTTGGATTTTTTTTAAATTCTTCTTTTTTCTTTTTTTTTCTTACTGCTAATATTTTTGGGTGCCGGGGCACCCAAGCGGCCTTATGGACGCAACGCCCCTGCACTCAAGCCAGGTCAAGTATCGCAACTCAGGCATAAACCTCTGCCCACTTAAGAGTATAGAATTTTTAAGACTGTTCACCCGCAAAAAATTGTTACGCACAAAATATCAAATTTGATTCACTTTTAATATTTGAAAATGGCTCATCTTCGAACTCTGTCTGTAATTTTCCATTTCTAACATTTTCGTACGGTAGTACACACACACGAGCGCACGGACGCACGCAAAAATATTGTGTACCTATATTTATTATGATGATAATCAATATCGGTATATTATAATATAGTCAGAATATAGAATTCGTTTCAAAATGCTCCGAAACGGAAGCGGTTGAAAAATGCTACGAAGTATTACACAGCGGTTTATAATTTACCTGTATAAATGCAATATACCTGTATAGATGCCCGTTTTTCCCCTTGCCCGATGCCCTTTGACTTACCCCCACCACCTCCAGCATAGACATTTGGAAATTGATCCGATCTTCGATAAATTTAATAGCATTATTTTCCAAAAATACGACATGATTATGAGTGCAACCATCTGACCCTGCTGGCCAGCACCCATCTTCTGAATACGGGTAAGTACAACTACTAGACTGAGCAAGTCTCTCATTTGATGGTTATTGCCTACGTGGACAAAAATTCAATGACACCTGATGAATACGCCCCAATCATAGAATTCGTAGACATAATCGAATGTGTGCTACCAGAGTGAAGTAGCGTGCTACGTGCTTGTTGTGATATTAGCTCAACTTCAACCTACGTCTGATCGAGGTTTCTTCGAAGGGTGAATTCTATTACTCAAGCAAGCACAGCAATCCCTAACTTTCCTCTTTATTGAGCCGTCCCATTTCACCGGTGAGTCATGGAAGGGCTCCGGCGATAGCTTAACTGTAGTTGCAGCAGTTTGTAAGGAGCGTTAACTCGTTGTTCCCTAACCACCTCCCAACCCAACGGTTAAGGAAGTGCACAGGGTGGGAAAGTAAAATTAAACAAGTTGCTTCATAAATTCACCGAGTATTGCATTGTCGGGCGTTCCCACAATCTTCTCCGCCTTTCTTCGTTCTTTTTTCTACTTTCTTTCCTCGTTTCTTCACATTTTTTCTTCCTCCTCGAGTTTTCCCTACTAGCCCTCTGGGCACTCATCTCCTGTTATCTCACGACGGTTCTCTCTCTTCCGCGAGAAAGAATAGGTTGACTTCCAATTTAGTCGCCTATTCACAGCCGTAACACAACTTTTGCGGTCTGCTTCAACCACTCAACAGTTGATCACAATGAGAAAGAGACTGCTGAGAGAAGACTGGGCTAGCGGATGAATGAAGTTCGTGATTAATCAAGAATCATTGACCACTACCATCTGCCGAGACTCTACGCTTCCTCCTCCCTTGGAAAAATAAATTTATTATTGTGAATTTGTTAGATTCATATTGGAATCTATTTCCATCAAGATCCTTGTGTGACAAAAGTAGCCCGGTATATGATTTTCAGCGCCATACTGTTTTTGGATGGAATACAAGGTGTATTTGTACAAAATTATACTATAACGAACTTGATGTGTTTCCAACATCCTTCTCTGGGAAGCATGACGGACAAAACGATTGATGTCTGGCGGATCGATCTGGTTTTATGTAGGAAAGTAGTTCGCCAATAAAATGGTCTGAAGGACCCGCTCGCTTCACAGTAAAAACAGATTTTATAGCAGCCAAAAACGCTATATAGACTCTTTTAGCCTGAGGAAAAATCCAAAAACTAAAATTGATGTTTAGTAGGAACTTGATTTTCATATTTTACGTGATTACACATACAACATGATTTATGCATATCTGATATATTGATACACAATTTATAAATAGTACATACCAATCTAGTATGCCTAATTATACTGTACAAACGAAAATATTCAGAACACCGGATTTTCTATTCAGAATTTTCGGTTATTTTTCATTAATAAATTATACTTTTGAGCCTAAGGGAAAGCCCAAAATAATACTGATATCAGCTAGGTGCTGATGTCCACAGTGGGCAGGTAACTACCACAAGCGTTAGGTAGGTACCACAAGTAGGCACGGGCCACTAGAATGCAGCTTATGACCTCACTAAATTCTTCACAATTCCCTTAACGTCCGCCTAACTTCAACATTTCCTTATTATTTGACGGGGGAGGTTTTCTTTTCTTCTGCCTTTGCGGCTCTGCCGACCAATCCATTCAAAAATAATTCCGAACATGGAATACTGATGAGTTGTCCAAGGTATAAAATTCAATGGTCAGCAGAATAAACCCTATTGAACTCGTTTGTTACGAATACTGTTGTCTTCAAAAGTTTTTCTGTCAAAAAAGCGTTACAAATGGCTCTGTGATTATTTATTACACTTGAATATCTGAAGGTGACCTCTGCGATTACATAGCTGATGGCTGACGGTAGCTCCCTCAATTCAGCTGAGCCAAGAATCGAACTTGCAGGTGGAAAATTGAGCTCTCAAATCTTGTTTACAACGTTCAGAAACATCCATGACTTGACATTATGTTTTCTTTCCATGAAGTGGGGAAAATTGACATGTTTTTGTATGTAGGTAACTATGTCTTAAGTTCAGTTTGTAAAGTTATAACTTATTATGTGAAGTTATGATCTGACAGGGGCGTTGCGTCCATAAGGCCACTTGGGCCACTGCCTGGGCACCCAAAAACACTAGGAGGAGAATAGGGGTGAGGGGGATCCAACCCCTTGTGTTCGGTGGCATTTGAATTTCTCTCCATACATTGTACCTAGCTTTTTTCATAGCGACCCGCTAGATTCCTCTGGCTATGGATATTCAATATTCTAGCAGAGGATCCATAGTGGTTCCCTAGACCAAGCATGATATCGGAATAAAGCGGCAGTAATCGATGTCCTGCAATCGAAATCGAAACCTAGGCTCCTGAAACTGACAGGCCCTGAGACCGAGTGTTCCCATGGCAACTGAGAAAAGAGTCCCGTCCGCGCATGCTCAGTCGAGTAAACATCTAGTTCGCCACGCTCTCTTTGGGCCCTGTCCCAGAATCTGATTGCCACTCCAAAATCGTTCCTGTTCACAATCGATTCTATCCCTTCGATACGATATGCTTGCGCATATTCATCAGATTTGTTTTTGTTGTCTCGTGAATCACATTCGCTTTCTCTGTTGAGTCTTTTGTCAGTTTTCCCTTTTTTGCCTTGAATTTTGTGCGTTTGCGTACCTGTTCTGGTGAAAGATTTGGATTTGCAGTACCTGCATGCATTTTGTTCCATTTGCAGTTTGTGATCTTCATGGTGGTCTTGTGTATTGATCGGCTTCGTGACACTCAGACGGGTTTGCTAGCTTCGGGTCAATAGCTTCTCCATAAGTAGCTACCGGCCGACGGGTAATTTAATTGTTTCATTGTATTTTTTAGAAAAATCTGTTGGTTTTGTGTTCTCTTTTGGTACCCCACCGTTTTCAGATACTGCAATCTGATGGTTTTCCCAAGAAAATCAAGACTTAATTTTGTTTTATTGTTTTCAGTACCTAATGAACCTTTGAAATCGAGCATGGGAAAAAAAATTAACTGTCCTTCTTAATTTGATGGTCATGTCCGTCCGCCGTACGTCGCAGTTTTCGTAGTTACCATGAACCAAAATTAATGAAATAAGGTTTACTGGTATCATTTTGGGTCTGGTTGGTCCGCGAAGCTCGGCGTTACTGTCAGTACTTCTCTAACGGGTGAAAAATGGGGTTTGAAAGAACGTTCAATAGAAGGACGATGGTTTTTTTACGTTTTTATATTGATCTTGAAGTTGGGAATTTTTTTAGACCACCCGGAGCATTGTACATCCAGCCGCTTGTTTGCATAGAATAGCTTCGTCAACATGATCGTGAATGAAACTGTATACATCCAGCCCAGATATTATTGCTATGGAACACCTGATTATAATGCCGCATGGCTGTATAAAATTGTAAGGTGCCCGATTTGTTCTAGCTCGTCAACTAGTCTGTCTTCCTGAAGCTGATGGCTACAGGAGGGTTCGAGCACTTTCTAGTATGTATGCCACCTTTGACGTGTCACTAGGAGAGAGAAAGGGCGCTATTGAAATCGTAATTCACTTAGGTTTATTATTGTGCAAACTCACAATATAATGCTATAATTAGTCTTTAAGGGTCCCTAAGCTCTCCAGTGCACAGTTATCTCACACGCGTCGCGATTCGTACTCGGTAAGAGGCGCGACGGTAGGAAAGTTCGTTTTACCTTGAGTGTGGCGAGTCGGTGGCGTGAAGGCGGCAGATATCCCGAGAGGCTGGCTAGTTGGATGTAGAGTGAGGGGTCGTAACGTTCTTCAAGCGGCCCACGGCGAAGATCGTCCTGGCATGGCACTTGGTACTGTGTGTGCTCATGCCACGGCGCGGTAGAACTTCGTTTCCGATGACTATTGGGGAAAAGGCGTCGATTCCTATCCTTCGATGGTTCTTATCACCTCTGTTGATAGTGGGGATAGTTTTGGTGAAGTTGGGCACAGGCGCGTGGCTTCAAGGTCCCAGCCGGATTTTCTTGCTGATTCTGGCAGGAGGTTCGGTCAGCGGGAAATGTTTTTTGTGGTGTTTTCCACGCTGGGTTCGTTCAAGATATTGCTAAGATGTGAGAATGGGCCATTTCCATTCGCACAGAAATCGAGTTGGTTTTTCCGAGATATTAGATATGACGGTTATTTTGGATATTGTTGATAGGTCCTTTTTAAATTTCAACAAACGTTATGCTTCATACAACAAATAATTGATGATAGAATTCTTGATTCCACCGCTTATTATGAAATGTGATTGCACGGCTGGCTCCAGTACTCGATTCTATGCAGAAGGGGCACCTATACAGGCAAGTAATAAATAGATGTGTAATAATTTATTTGCAGCGTTTTTGAGACCGGTCTACCTAATTTGGTAATTTTTCCCATTGAGTTCTTGGGTGACAAGATATTTGTTTTTTTAAGCAAGAAGACAACAAGGCATGAACCGATTAGGTGCGGTAGTTTACCCATGGGATGAAACTAGAGGAGTATTATGTCGTCGGCAGTCAGGTGAATAACCCATCAGAAACCGCACTCCCATGTCCCCTTCACCCACCCACCAAGGTTCCAGGTTTCTAGTAAGTAATAGGCTCTCCCTGTCTGGGTCTCCTGCCTCTTGATTGCAACGGCCGCGAGGATGAAGCCAGGAGTGGGATCCTTTGCCGGTGACATTTCCTACATTACCGTCCACGTTACCCCCACATCAGACTAAGCTCCGTCTCCCAAGGCGACGTCAAGTGGAAGCGCTGTATTCATCGAACCCTCGTTTCTCCTCCGGGATTGAACGCTATTGACACAAGCTCTTCAACCGTCTTCTTGGTATATAGAGGTTGAGAGCGTAATCACTTCCCCAGGAATGAGAACGATATTTTGCTTATCTAGATTGACTGTTTAAACGGAAGTTGGTATAAAATCATGGAGTTGCGAGTTTATCAGGTGACAATAACCTATGGGCCACTGAAGTTCATCCTCAATGTGTTGGTCATCGCCCACGTTTATTTTTCTTCATAAAGTCTTTCTAATACCCAGTAGAGAGCAAATGATTCCATTCCGACATTTTACGAAATTTCTATTTGAACAAATAAGTAATGTTCTATATTGATGAAAGCAACTGTGTATAATATACTCTCTTTGAAGATAATTCACTATCTACAGCGTTGTCTGTTACGACTCCCCTCTAAAACAATGGTAAATATTACAGGTTCCCAATATGATTTCACTATGATAAGGACTTCTACCTCTTCATCCCAGATCAAAAACATAATTATGTTTGCAAATAATTCCTATACAAGCGCATGGATGGTCATGCTCTTCGCAAGGATCTTCGGCGGACAAGGAGAAGGACGGGCAGTACACGGAACCAAATTTTTGTTCGGGAGGGTCTAAAACCAAATTTCGATTGTGAGGGAAAACTATATTTTGTCTTCCACGTTGCTTCCAGTACTTTGGAGACTCGAACATGACCAGAAGTGGTGGTTTCTGAAATGATGGCCTCACAAAAAATAACTGATTTGGGGAGATTAGTTTTCTCATTTATACCTCGAATTTTTTCCATCTCACCTCCACAAATATCCACCCACTTTGGAAGCCGAATAGCTGAACAGTTCAAAAGCATTATCTGCTTGCCTACCCCCGAAAGCTGAGGCAGTCAACTCGAAATATAAGGATGAATAAATAAAGAGTCAACCCTAAACGTGGTTACACGGCTTCCAAATGGAAGACGCAGTCACAGTGAGCGATGTCTACCAATAGCAGCGGAAAGACAATGAGACACCTGTAAATACCTTTTTCCGAAAAGAGAATACAAGAACCATTTGCCTGATTGCTCGGCGATTACTTGATTACAAAACGCCGAATGGGAGAGGTGCAGATCGGCACGGAAACCTTTTCCATGGATGGATAACTTGTGGATTGGGTGGGAAGAGGGCGGTTGGAGAGTAATGGATGCTGACGCTTCACCCTGAGGATTCCACGACAAATCCCAGGATTCCGTCAATTACAGTAACACCACTTAGGCTCGTCGCAAAAATAAGCCGCCGGACTCTCTCAAATCGAGGGGGGGGGGGGGGGGAAATGTCACTACGGATTTGGTAGGTTTGCCGTAGATTATCATAACTTCCTTTTTGAGAGCGATTTAGTGGTCACGTACTAGTCTGTCCCGTGACCAAAACAACGTTAACCATTTCACACATTACGACGGTATGGTGAGACATTATTTTCATTATTTTCTCTGTTAGTTGTGGCTGGCATTTGTGAGGATTACATTTCGGGGTATTTCCCATCAGGTTGAATGGCGTCTTCACGAGAACCATGAGTCGCTGTTGTTTTTCAGAACAATGAATTATTGATGGGATGTTGATGATTATTGGGGGTTCTTCAGAATTAAAATGCGTAATGTAGTTTGCTTCGTGATGCCATGTTTCATGAAACAACAAGTAGGTAGTTACACATATAATGTAAATTTTGTTTTCAAGAAAAAATTAAGTTGGTAATGTAAATACCAGCGTTTGATAAGCGTGGACATTAATGTGGCACAGTGAATGTTAACAAGTTTACTATCGAAATTTGACAGTAACAAGCACATTGTATACGAGTGGACTTGGCCTGATGAGGGAAGGAGTGGAAACAGCCTCCCACTCATGTTTCCTCTTCCCCCAAAGCTCAGTAAAGGGTAGGGTGACGAAAGTGTCATCCCCATGGTAAGACACTGGTTATATAGGTACTACAATGCAATGCTTCCAGGAGTTGACGGTTCGTTTTCGCGAACCGCCGCGTGCACAAAAAATCGAGAACAGCCCTTTATGGACGGGATTCGCATATGCTGTCACAGTGGCGAGAACAAAGTTATATTGATGAACTGAGCACACAGAATAATTATGTTCAAAGATATTCAAATTGTAAAAGATTGCTATACCAAACCAAAGAACACAATATGGCCTTGGAACTAATTCTTCTTTGTGATAATTGGGTTGAATCACTTCAAAACGGAGTTGAATCGGAAATATTTTCAAAAATGGAATGGTCTAAATAGACATATGGGGTCTAGTTGTTCCCGTGTGGGGTGAAAAATAGGGGCTGAAATTTTCAGAACGCAGCTCGAAAACTTTCAAATGGTTTCGGCTATGTTTTGTTTCAGTTTTATTTCGCTCTCCAGGAGTCCACCCATTCGTTCACGTAAGGCCACGAAATGTGAACCGAAAATCTTGGTCGACATGAGTTTGAATGAAACATTTGAACATTTGAATGAAATAACATCGAGCCCAGATATCCTTGCTAGGGAACATCTCATTTAATCACGCATGGCTGTATTTAATCATGTTGGTTGTTCCGTGATGTTATTTAATTTGAAGTTGAGGGTTGTTTTGGGTTTTGTTGATCGGTGCGGTTTGCTGAAATTTTCAGGGATCGTGCGGGTTGGGCCCCAGAAATATAGAACGACCGGCTCATTGGTAACTACGGCTAAATTCATTTGCTCAAACAATGAGATGGTCCCCTATGAATTTCTCGGATTGTTGGGGGCATTTACTCGATCGATTTTTCCTGGGGAAAGCTTGAGGGTAGATACTGACCAGAGAAAACAGTGATCAACGCAGAAGGGGCATGTACACAGATAGATAATAAACCTTTGTGTAATAATTTGCAGCGTTTTTCAAATATTTCGAGAATCTCACAAGCTTCTTTTCTGCTACGTTTCTTCAAGTTGAAAACTGTAGGATAATTATGAGAAAAATAAAAAATACACATACTTATTATAATAAATTTGCACAATTTATTGATGATAGCAAGATTGATAACCAATGCTAGCAGCCGGTGAGGCACTCGATGAAGAGGAGTATCGTAACCTACACCTCTAGAATAAAAGCATCTTTTGTTGCTGATACAGAATCTTGGTTACATTCGAACAATACAGGCATAAAGCGGAAGGCTGCACACCGAAAGCAAATGTCACCACAAAGAAAAGAGATTCGGGGCTGCAGTTCGCGGTACCCAAATGGGAGTCAGCTAATGAATCAGAAATGGAGAGCTCGGCCTCCATTCGCCCCCTTTTGTTCTCTAAACCTCAATTTGCATTATGATGGCATAATTAGATGAGGCTCGGACTGGAGCAGTGGACAATGGGACCCCACACGAAATTTCTTGTGGGGAGGCGAGCCGAAACACTCTTAACCAACAATGGTTATTGTGGTTCTCTGACAAAACCTATAAATTCACCGTGAGGATAACAGGGTAGCAACGAATTATTTTCTAATGTACTGTCAAGCTCGTAAATCAAGCGATGATGACAGGACTTCCTTATTTAAGAAGCTTCAGATATTTTCCCGCCGTTTTCCTAGAGGTAACTTGCCGCGCAGCATCATAAGTGCTGGTGAAACGGTAACATTCGCAGTTGACGGATTAGAAATCACTTCTTTGCTGGACAAACCTAGATTTCGACCAAGCGGTTTCAGAAGGCGTTTCATTAGGTTGGTGAACTAAGACCTCAACTTGAATACCCCTATTTCACTGCTGCAAGATCAGCAGGTACTGATCGCTTTGTAGAATCAGTTAAATCGGACTCGGAGACGCCGAAAAGTAATAAATTCGAAGCCTCTTCTCCGTCTTTCCTCATAATCCTTTCTATCCTAACTAATTCGTGGCAGGCCAGGGAGGTCAAAAACAAATGGAACGAAGATGATGGTCGTGGACGGTTCGGTAATCGCACCAACTGTCCGCTCAGAAATTATCAAAATGGTGTTTCAGTATAAACGACCGTCTGTCGACACCTTGTGAGTAGCATATCGATCTCATGCATTTTGTTGTCCTCGATGACGCTAGAAAATGAGACTTTACAAGGGAGAGCCCAATCACATCTTCAGGCTGGGGATTAATGAACCACCTACCTACCACTTCATGAATGTGACACTCCGAATTGGTAAGTCACATTGACAATTTGGAGCTAAGAAGATGAAGTTTGACCCACTGAAACTATAACACACCCGCTGGTGTGAAAGCGATGTGGTAGAACTCAAACTGCTAGCTCGAAATGTCGGGCTCTCAAGTTGGTTCTACGACTCCGCCTGAGAACTCACAAGGCAGAGACTAACGCAGAATTCGAATGAAGTTTGTAAGTGGGTTAGGTGAGCTCCCTACGTTACGTATGATCCTAAATGTGGGACTGCACAGCCGCCTTGGGTATACTTAGAAGACAGTCCGTGAACTCGAGCCTTCCCTCCTTTATTCATTCCTTTGGCCCCTCGACGCCTTGAGGGACAGCGTAGGAACAATTCAAGTCATAAAAATGTCTCCTTCTCTAAATGTAAAACTTTCCGTCTTTAGCCGCCATTATTAACTTGGAACATGAATGAAAATGTACCTATCTACCATTCAATCCTTTCGGCATGTAGGACAACAAGTTTTTAGTGCGCAAGTTCAGAAATGGCTTACGAAATTACGGAAGATGATGGAACTGATATTGAATTGGAATAAATTGCCAGCATTCTGGAAATATAATTTGTTTGATTGATTTGATTATTTGTTTGATGTCTCTCTGAAACTAGGGTTTATGTGAAAGGTACCCTTACATTTCAATGATAATCAGTAAAACGGGCAATCTAAACCTTGAAGGAGAAACCACATTCAAACGTAGTATTTTTGGTGTTTTTGATGAACACTCACTAGTGGTTGAGTCTAGTAAGTATGTGTTGAAAATAATTACGAAGGAAATAACAGTCAACTTTCCAGTGCTCACTTCTATGTGGTTGATTTTCCTGTCTTCTTAACACTTGGATAATATCTTGAATAAGGCAGATCATGTGTGTTCTTAGAATGGAACAAATCAATTATATGCTTACCTACGTTTCAGTAATTTCAATGTACTTTCCTACCATTTATGATAAATTAGAGTTATTGCAGAGGCAGAGTTATTTCTGTGGTTGTGTAGAACGGTGTCTGACAAGAGTACCTGATGGTAAACATTCCATCACAAATGGTTTGGTACTCAAAATGATGTAAACACGAACATACTCTCGAAGATTCAGTCAGTACCTATGTTGAAATTACTAACATTTAGGAAGCTTATTTCAAATTATTGTAGGTTCCAAATCTGATAGCCCGACGTATTAATTTTGAGGGAATGCAGTAGCAATTGTGGGGCTGTTTTGCAATCCTACGTCTCCAACAATAGAAATAATCATAAATCGAGGAAACGTTGGACTATATCCGTAATAATACTGGTGAAAACTAAACTCTTCCCTTACTGTAAGACTGAATCGTTCGGGGTTTGACAAACCTCCATTATGTAGGTCAAAGGCATACAAAGGAAAAGTCAAGAAACAAGGCTTCTTAAGCGTTTAGAGATAAAATGGAATGATGCGTACATAGAAGAATCGTCAAATAAAGTAAAAATCATGTGGTCATCGACAGCAACCTGATAAGAAGACTCAGGGGCAGGGCACACGCATCCATCAGGTCACTAATTGGGCTGACGACAGCGTTGTTCTCTGAAATCTTCCACAGCGTTGTTCCCTCATTAGTTCCAGACCAAGATGGAGCTGCTCCCACATCTCCTCAGATACACGTCAACCACACCTTTTTCATGAACGAAGTAACACCTGATGAAGTAACAAGCACAAGCAAGAGAATGAAAAATACTTATGGCAGTCCTGACGAGTTTCCAGCAGCTGTCTTGAAGTCTGTTATGAGCAGCCTGGCACCAGTCATTGCGACATCTTCAAAAGACAGATCGTCCATTGAAGGTACGATTCCCGAAGCCCTTAAAAAAAGGCAGCAGTGGTAATGTGATCAGTTGATATGCCATTAAGTTTTCTTCGCTTCCTACAGCAAAACTAGAAAGCTTGATGTTTACAAGGCTTCTCAGTTATCTTCCTGCTGCTCTGGTCGATGACAATGCTGTAGTTGTAGAATACATACGACAACAACTTTTTTGTAATTATGAGATCCTAAAAACATGGGAGCGTTGGGCTCTTTCTCAGTGAAAAGAAGACACAGCGAAATGTGTTCTGTTTCGCACTGCTGCATGGGTTGGGCTACCGCCTTCACTCACCCTTGATCGTGGGTGGGGTCTTCTCGATCTCCGGGGAGTCAAGATTCCTGGGGATACAGCGTTTATGAGTTTTTTGTCAAATTGTAAATACATACCTACGTTTGAATATTATCGCGGCGCTTTGCTCAACAATTTGTAAATATTTTGCACATGAAAGGCAAACTAATGAAACATTATTTTCGTTGATGCAGCTTGATATTGCATTTTTTCATCGACTTTTCGCTTTTGCAAACCTCCGCCACTGTTTCATTAGTTCATCCAATTATTTTTTCCC
Organism: Leptopterna dolabrata; assembly: GCA_954871275.1. Taxonomy (NCBI): domain Eukaryota; kingdom Metazoa; phylum Arthropoda; class Insecta; order Hemiptera; family Miridae; genus Leptopterna; species Leptopterna dolabrata. The sequence continues at coordinate 22,227,485 of OX940977.1, forward strand.
CAGTAATTACAGTAAATGATGGAAATATAAAAACTGATGGGTTTCTCACAATAAATTGTATAGATAATAATAATAATAAGCAAGTGTGATGCTACATGAAAATTAATCGCCGGTGGAGAATGATTTACATGTTTATTTTTTGCATGTTTACCGGTGTTCAAGAACTGACGCCATATCCTAATTATATTGTAATTGAACTATATTCCTTCCTATAAACTGGCTTTAATCCATAAAATTGTATCGAACAAATACACGAATTTTGTTTGCAATTATTTGAATTTACTTTTATAGCGATTCTTCAAATCTGACTATAGTTTATTTGATGAGCATTACTATTTACGAGTTGAATGTTTATTCGAGATTTCCATTGTGTTCGAACCGTAATATTGTGGGCAAGTTGCGTATGAATGTGGCAAGCACGTAGCCACCCCGCACCTTGGCCCAGCGTATAATGGTTGCATACCCGGCAAAAACCGCTTCGCTCCCTACGTGAGACGACACAAGCGGTAGAGAGGAAGCTCCAGGGAAAAGAGGAAGGCGGGAAGGGAGAAAGGGTCGTCACGGGATAACCTGAATTTAATTAGGACCCTTTTGTAAGTGAGGGAAGGAAGCTAGGAAAGGATGATACATGGACCGGAAGAAATGTGACAAATGACGAGGGAAGAGGACAAGGAAGGAGGATAGGAGAATGGAAAGGGAAGACAGGGGAGGACAAGAAAAAGCCAGAGGATGTTAGTAGGAGGTGGGAGAAATAAAATAAACCTAATTTTTTGCGAGCACTTTTCCCCCGAGGAAGCCTCAGTTTTTTCTCAGCATGCTCACAACAATGACATTTTAAACTTGTCATAATAAAGCGTTATAGGAATTCTCATTCGTGTATATAGTATAACAATTTATTTATACCATAACTTTTGAAGTATTCTATTTTTTTCTTTCAATGCGATCATTGGTATGGCACGAAGGACTTGAATACAAACTGCAGAGGGCAGGAGTATTTACTGAACTGCAGGGGGTAGGGTATTTACTCTTAAAATCATACCTTGCAAACAAATATTTCAGGGATAAGCAAGGTGGCAGCACTCGGCTCTGAAACCTATATCAGCTGGTGTCCCACAAGGAAGTCTCCTCGGCCCAGTCTTGTATTATTTATACTCGTTCTAGAGATCTACCCCAAAGTGAAGAAGGTAATCTAATCGTGACGTAAAGGTAGTAACTATCAACGAAACCATCGTTAAATTTGCAAGGAACCATGAAAAATGCCTCTACAAACATGAGAACCTGGAAATGTCCTGTGGAAATTTACCTACGTTCTGGACAATGTGGGAGATCTCAGGCGCCTCAAGAGCATCAAACTTTCGGTCGTTGTAGTGTGGTACCCTTGAATAACGCAAGAACATTGTGTTGCTCATTATTTAGATATACGATATGATCTGAAATATTAATCTTACTGAAGGACTATCCTGATGTCTGACCTCTTGTGAAAGAAAATATTGGTAGGTGAATTACGTTGTACTTACGGATTATTCATTTGCAGTAATAAATGGCATTTTTTAAATCGATCATAGTTAAATTGACGGAAATACACAATATAAGACCAAAAATAAATCAAGGCGCAACACAAGAATAGCATAGAAAGAATTTAAAAAATTTACGAGGTACCTATGAGACATAGCTTGTTCGTTACTATTGCAATGTAGGAACTGGAATTGAGCCTTTGGCAAGATTGCGCATGCGCATAGCAAAGTTGCAGTCCGATTTTGATGTGTATAGAACATCTATGAGCCAATCCGCAACTACAGTCCAAGTAGCGTGATCCAAGCGTTGCAAGGATGTGGGCACACAGACTGACAGACACAGAGCCAAAGTTTTCAGAAGCACGAAATGAGATGGCAATTTGGATTTTTGATAACTAAAATGTTTTTCCTCCCGAAAGTGATCACAAGGCTCCCGCTAACCTTGGTAGACTCGGAAGAAAAAATTGTAGGATGGCACGTTTGATCTCCACACAGATAGCCGACTTCATGTTATGTAGCTAGAGGCCCTTCAACTAGCAAAAAACATAAATAGTGTTCTTCATATTACCCTTACCCTCTTCGTCATCTTACCCTACTTTACCCACCTTGTACCAATGCAGCACCGCGAGCCAGAAGAGGATAGCGGATGAGAGCATAATGTCCATACTATGGTGGCTCAGCGGAATCCAGATACCGACCTACCCATCTTTCTACCTACTTCATGAATCTGAGAGATCCAACGTCAGGTCGGAGTGTTGAGCACACACTAGTTGTAAATAATATCACGCGAGTTGTTTAACATCCTCTAATTAGTCATTTGCATCGAGTCGTTAGTGGCACCACGCACCGTAGGCAATTATGTTTGGGAGAGTTGGACCATACTACAACTAAATTCGGGCCCAATTAAGAGCTATGCTATTCCAACCGTAATAGACAGCAAACAGTGCCTGGGGTAAGTAGCTGTGGTAAACGTAGTAACGTCGGTTTGATACTCGTATCAAGATGTAGAACGCTCGGGACTCCAAGCGTGAATTAGTTCATTTCGAGACGTCCCGGTAGAATTATTGGTAATACAACGGAGAATAAGTTAACCCGAGGGCAAAACTAATTCCGGCTTACCAAGCCTCAAGAAGGGTTTCAAGATGCCAACGACGTTTGTAATTTGCCTTTCGTGCGTGAGAAACTTCGATGATTCCACCACTTCGCGTGAGCCTCATGTCGGAGGGCGGGGATTGACCAGGTTTATCCCGTCGTCGACTTCCTTTTCCTCCGTCAACACTGCTGTTGCCAAGGGAAAGTTTCTGTTTCCATGATTTTGATGTTAAAATCATCAACCGATTCGCAACAACACTTCTAGACCGAAATTCTGGCCGTCCGCCATACTTCGCACTTCCCTAAGTTACCGTGAATCAAAATTAATGAAATTTGGGTTGTGGGTCCCATTTGGGATCTAGTTGGTCCGCAAAGCTCGTCGTTACTGTATGTCACCTCTAAGGGGTGAAAAATAGGGGTTGAAATTTCTCGAACGTCCTTGCTCGAAAACTTTCAGTTGAAGGGCATGGGTTTTTTACGTATTAAATTGATCTCGAACTTGAGAATTTTTTGAGACCCCTCCACCCAGGAGCATTTGCATCAAAAAGCTTCGTCAACACGATCGTGAATGAAACGGTATACATCCAGCCCAGATATATTATCATTGCTTGGTCGCATAGTGCGTCGATCGTACGATCTAAATGGCTGTCCTAATTCGCGTGCTCGTCGATCGCCCATTAGCGCGACCAGACGATTAAACACACCATAGCGCGACCACCTCAGTTCCGTTCTCATTGCTAGAAATGTCTGCAGATGCGTAGATGCTGCGTTTTTGTTTATTTTCCGATGCTCTTTGAAGAAGAATATTCTCATTCTCAGCACAGAAGTTGTCACAATGAAAGTAAAAAAAAATTTCCAGTAATGCAGTATGGCTATGTGCGAATGGAAATGGCCCATTCCCACATTTCAGCAATATCGAACGAGCCCAGCGTGAGAAACCTCACAAACAACATTTCCCGCTGACGGAGCTTGCCACGCGCCTGAGCCCAACTTCACCTAAACTATCCCTACCACCAACAGAGTTGATAAAAACGATTGAAGGATCGTTATCGAGGCCTTTTGTTCCTAACAATCATCGGATACGAAGTTCCATCGCGCCGTGGTATGAGCACACACAGTACCAAGTGCCATGCCAGGACGATCTTCGCCGTGGGCCGCTTGAAGAACGTGACGACCCCTTACTCTACATCCAACTAGCCAGCCTCTCGGGATATCTGCCGCCTCCACGCCACCGACTCGCCACACTAGGTAAAGCGAACTTTTCCTACCGTTGAGCCTCTTACCGAGTACGACTCGCGTCGCGTGTGGGATAACTGTGCACTGGAGAGCTTAGGGACCCTTAAAGACAAATTATAACATAAGTAATAGTAATGTCAAAAACATAGTAATAATAATAATATACGATGATTTGAGTAACCCTAAGTAATAATAAACCTAAGTAAATTACAATTTAAGTGCCCTTTCTCTCTCCTAGCAACATATCCAAGGCGGCATACCTTCTAGTATCGGCTCGAACTCTCCTGAAGCCATCAGCTTCCAGGAAGACCGACTAGTTAACAACTAGAACAAATCGAGCTCCTTACAGGCTATAAGAGCGAATTTTCGAAGAAATATTCGTGCTATTTTGTAAAAAGATGATATAGCGAGAAACATAGGACTTTTCGTAAAATTGTATAATTTTTTCGTGAGTTTAGCCATTTTTACCAATTTTTGACCCTTATACAGTCAAATTTGACCAGCTATTTTTTGAGAAAATATTTTTATAGTCGAAATATTCCCCAAGTCGTGAATTACCATCCCACACAAATCAATATCGATTTTAGCCCTTAATAACAGTTTCTGACCCCCAAAAATCCCAAATGGACCACTGTTCTGCATGAAAAACAACTGAAATGTTCCTTTTCTGTCTTTACTCACCCTTCCATACCACTTTCAGTAATTTTATATCAACTGTTCACGATTTTAGCCATTTCTAAAGAATTTCGACCCCTTAGAATTATTGAAAATTGCTCATCTTCGGACTCAGCCTTCTGTTTGGCAATACGAACGTTTTGGAATTTTGGAATTTTTGTCGCGTACTCAAGGACAGATATCGTCTGGCGTGACACATAAACAAATTTAAATATAAATAACGTACACATTTTGCCTATAAAAATTTCAAAAATTCACGTTCTGAAAATGTTGGACCCATTGCAACAGCTTCATTTTCTTTGAAAATCCGCTAAAAAGTACGTCTGGTTACAACATTTTTTACTATATCTGCAAGGAAAAATAAATGAGAGTGCAGCCACACAGTCATGGATTTCAAGATACCAATAGGCGTCGAAGATTGGGTTCACACGAATTTCGTTAATTAATTGTTCTTCTAATTCATTACTGCACAACTACTGTTGATCGCGCGTTGAAAAACAAACTGGTTTGTTTTGAGGCGATGAGGCGTTTGGCGCTCGCACTGGCTTGTGGGAGTCTGTAACTGAATAGGACACCCCTCGAAAACGATAGGTTTGTTGCTTACGCGATGGGGCGATGTAGGCGATGCGATTTCAAATCAAACAAGTGCGATCGACCCCACCCATCGCACGAGCGCATCTGAGGTTTAAAGAGGACACCTTAACTACTTTGTTAAGTTTGATATTTTCATCGTCCGATGCAGCGACCCTCGCTGATGGCCCGATCGTGCGATACTTGCCAATAATTAGGACATTGCCTTATGCTTCATGAATTCAACAAGTAGTAGTTAATTATTAAATTCTAGAATCCACATCATTGTTTATGAAATGTGATTCCCCGGCTGGCTCCAGTAATCGATTTAGGGCTTTCCTTGCGGAGGGGGGGGGGGGGCACTAGGGTAGGTGGTATTGACCACGAAAAACAGTGAGCTACGCAGAAGGGACATCTATACAAGTAAATAAAATCGCTTGTAGCGTTTTTTTAATAGTTTCTAATGGGTAGAGCATTTACAAAATTTTGAATGCTGTGGGTCCATTGAACATTATTATAAAGGATTTTACTCACGTTCCGTAGGTACCTTCCTACTAACTTATATCAACTAACTTTTTTTTTTTTTTTTTTTTCCATTTTATTTGGTAACTTTTTGTATATAATACTTATTGTTTTGATGGTAAATGCTCTTTTTTTATAGTACATAAGTACAATGGAACGTGAGTGAGGGTGGCTGTCCTTTAACAGTCCCTCTCAATATTAATGTATACGTATAATAATAAATAATACAATAATTTATATAATTTAGATAAGTAGGTTTTTTTTTTTTTTTGTTAGTTATTTTGTTTGTTGTTAGTTAGTTGCTAGTCGAATCTGTCCATCAGGTCAGCCGTTCTCTTTCTTTTTAGGCGTCGAGGGTGGAGTAATCTGTCCCATGAATTGAGGAGACGTTCAAAAGCTGATGATTGATGAGAAATTATGGTTGCGTGCATTCGATTCATAGTTGTTTTTATAACTTCCTCCACTAGCGGCACATCCAGATCTCTATGGATGACTGAATTCCTCACGAACCATTGAGCATTGGTTATCATTCGAAGAGCTCTATTTTGTTGAGTTTGAACTCTTTTGATCTGTGTTTTGCTCGCCAGCCCCCAGATGGAACAACCGTACTGCCAGATTGGACGTATCATGGTTAAGTAGAGGAGACGTTTATTGTCCAGGGATAATGGTGAAGTCTGGTTGAGAAGGGGCTTGAGTAGATTAATTCGGCAGCGGAGTCTTTTCACTAATTCGCTTATGTGTGAATCGTATGTGAGTCGTTGCTGAAGGTGCACTCCTAAGTAACGTACCACATCTGTTTTAGGTATGGCTTGATTGTTCATGGTAATACGGCTGGTCTGGTAGTTTCTTCTCAGGGTGAATGCAGTCGTGCATGATTTTTCAGGGTTCATCACGATTCGCCACTGATCGGTCCATTCTTGGATGGTATTGAGGTGGAGCTGGAGATTGGTGGATGCAACAGTGCCAGATGTATCGCGGGAGAGTATTGCATAATCGTCAGCAAACATTGCTGCGCTAGTGTCATGGGACGTAGGGATGTCACAAACGTATATCAGGTAGAGGATGGGCCCCCACACGCTCCCCTGGGGCACCGATGCTGATATACCACAGCTTGGAGACTGAACACCATCGCACTTTATGTGAAAAGATCTATTTGTGATGAAGCATTGGATCAATCTATAATAGGTGTCGGGGAGTAGTGGCTTCAGCTTGAAGAGCAGACCTGGGTGCCAAACTCGGTCAAAAGCTTGTTTCGTGTCAAGGCACAATCCAAGGCAAACCTCTTTCCTTTCGAAAGAATCCAGTATTTCTTCTACGACTCTGTGTAGCTGCTGCTGACAGGAGTGGAGGTGACGAAATCCAAACTGAAAATCAGGTATGGATGGGGTCAGCAGAGGCAGAAGTCGGGGGAGTAAAAGTCTCTCGAAGATTTTTGAAAATATGGACAACAAACTAATGGGGCGGTATCCAGTTGGGTCGTTGGCTGATTTTTTTGGTTTTGGAACCATAACTACTTCAGCATGTTTCCAACGAGTGGGAAAATAAGTAGTCCGAAGGATCGCGTTAAATATTTGCGTCAGGAATACAAGGGTCTTCCTGGGGATATTCTTCAAAAGAGGCTGCGTGATCCGATCGGAACCAGGAGATTTTTTAGTTGGTGACCTTTTGATGGCATTCTTCACTTGATTGGGGGTGAAAAATTCATTAAATGGAGACAAAGCAAGCGGCTCAGCGATAACTTCTTCAACTTGGTTATGGAATTCTGGTAGGCGACTTGGGTTTGGCGTGAATTGATCAGCGATCAGTTCCGAAAATAATGATGCTTTTTCTTCAGCCGTGGAATACCACCTATTGTTATGCTTGAGGGGGGGTATAGTATTAGGTTGTTTCGTTAACATTTTTGCTTTCCGGTGGAGTGAGCCATCCTTCCTGTCCAACAGTAAGAGCGAATTCCTTTTTTCGTCACCATCCAACTTAGCTAGTGCCGTTTTTAATTCGTACGTGGCTTTGTTATATGCACGTTTATGTGGAGGGTATTTTGTTTGTTGCCACAAGTTTCGAGCTCTATGTTTCACGTCAACAAGTTGAGAGATATGGGGGGGCGTATATGAAACGATTCTATGGGTAGGAGCACCGCGAGTAGTATTAGCTTCGGTGGCAGCATAATGTATGTTATGAGTCAGTTTGCTTACTGCTTTGTCAATGTCCTGAGGAGTTTTCAGAGGCATTGCTAGATCCGTAATGTTGTCCAGAGTGTCACTGTAGAGCTTCCAGTTGAAGGGATTTTGTATCAGTCTACCAGAATTATAATTATTGTAGGGTATAGTACCGTTGGCCAAATTCATCAAGACTGGGTAGTGATCTGATGATAAGGTATGTAGAACACAAATATTTGGCGTCATGTTATTGATCCCTTTTCCTAAGAAAATGTCCAGTACATCAGGAGAATGACTTATGTTTGCTGGGAAATGAGTCGGCTCTAATGGGTGAAAAACCTCTAGATTCAACTGATGAACTGCGTCACAGAGTAGTCTTCCTCTAGGGTTGGTTGTGGCAGAGGCCCAGCGGGCATGCTTTGCATTGTAGTCTCCCCCCATGAGGAATCTTTGCTTCATTTCATGGATTATTGCCCCTACAGTACTCATAAGTAGTCTGTGGTCTTGCCTATCAGGGGCTGAATAGAAAGCACCAATGAGGTAATCGACGCCACTGATTTTGATACCAATTCGGGCTACTTGGGCTTCATGTTCGCAGATAGGGAGCATTTCAACATGAGTTATGCATCGCTTTACAAAAACAGCCGAGCCCCCTTGGCGAGTGCCCGAAGGATGATCAGCCCTGTAGATTTTATAATTAGGCATGGAAAAATTAATGTGTTGAGCCAATTTGGTTTCCGTGATGAGCGCTATATCGACGTCTTGTTGATTCAGAAAAAGTTTCAGTTCGTGGTACTTATTATTCAACCCCTGACTATTCCACGTGACAATGATTAGATTGCTGCTTATTGATGAAGTCATTTGATGAGCTTTGGTAGAATTTGACTGAGAAGAGTGATCATAGGTTGTAGTATGCTGATGAGTTGATCGATTTTTGAGAATACGTTCAGGATTTCTGAGTTGTTGGCGTGGTTTATGGAGAGTTTTGAATTTTGGTGTGCAGCGACTTGGGAGTAAGAAGAAGAGGGTTTAGTCCAATGATTCGTGTTGATCGCAGTAGATCGTTGGATAGGAGGAAAATTGTTCTGACACAGTTGAAACTGTGTTTTGACACCCACAGTCGGTTCAGGATTATTCCAGTTTTGACGCCGGGTTTTCTGTAGGTTGAGGTGAATCGGGCACCCTTTATAATTAGCCGTATGATTACCTTTGCAGTTCGTGCATACAGGTGGTGCACTTGTTTGTTTGGTACATGACTCGCTGGTATGCTTGCCGTCGCATTTAACACATAGTGGGCTCCTATGGCAATAATTTTTTGAATGTCCGTAGGCTTGACATTTTGTGCATTGTATTACAGATCGTTTTGGCTTCGGAGGTTCGATTTTTATTACAGCATTCCCGAGTCTATTTATGTTGTAGACTTCGGCGTTTTTAGAGTTAGGCTTTAGATCTACAAAGAACAGCGGCATAGGTTTTTTGGAAACTGGATGCAATGCTGGAATGGCCTGTACTGGCTCAAAACCAAGGGCTTTTAAATCGTTCATTATTGATGTTGGATCGGTAGTGTGGTGTAATCCTCTTATTACAATGCGGAAATTACGGCTGTCTTTCATTTGGTACGTATGAAATTCAGCATTGTTGGTTTCCAAGTAATTAGTAATGGATCTATATCCGTCGATAGTTTCCGTATTCAGTCTAACTGAATCGGCTATGGTGCGGTATGTGAATTTACCAGGGTTCAATGCTTGAATTTCTGAAATAAAGCGATTTATATTGGCAATATTATACACATATAAAGGAGGACATTTATCTTTATTTGATGCTGCTATGTCGTTATTTCCATCGTCCATAGCTTCTGTGGAATCGCCGTTAAGGTTGGCTAGTGGTGCGAACGGATTTCGTGTAATAAACGTTGTTGAAGGCGGGGGTTCAATACGGGGGGTTCAATACGGGGGTTCAACTAACTATATTGTTATAGCTACCTCATTCACTACGCCTACCTACTGATACAGTTTAATAGCACATACTTATATAACTTACCTCATACATTCATTAGCAGTACTGATCCCATCAATTTGCATCGGTGGTTTGTTCAAGTCCTACTCCACTCAGGGCTCACACCATCGTCGCTCCCTCTCTCTTCTTCACTCTATTGTTGCCAAGGGCTTCGCCATGGTGTAACGACGGTAAAGTGTATGAACCTACTACAAATATAATGAGCTCAGGCAGATTCTCCGAAGCCCCTGTTTCCCAGAGATATTTTCATCCGTGCAGATTCGAAGAGAGTTATATTCATTAATTCCAAAATTAAAAACTGTTCTCATAATAGTCTAAGTGTCAAACGTTGTCGGTCTTATCGACTATTAGGAAAAACCTACGTGTACAGCACCATTAAACCATGCAGCTCATGCAGCCATGTGGGTCTCAATCAACTTTCTTGGCGATATTCATCTTTGAGACCGAAATAAGACATGGCAATATTGAATATTGATACGTAACGTTATCACGTTACTTAATGGTAAATGTCACGGATTTTAGTAAGAAATATTTTCAATAGATGGCTGCACCGTCGGGAGCAATCCAATATTCAGTTTATCTCTTGAACGGGTCAACCGATTTTCAATCTGTAAAATGTTCTGTAATCGTTATAAACAACCTCAAGCGGCGACATTCAGTTTTGAATTTTAAAATGTTTTTTCTTGGAGTTCCCAAAATGTTTTTACTCAATTTCAATGTTTTGGAAAAAGCACCTAGTACTTATGTAGCAAAAAAATCGAAGGATCCAAATCCGTTTTCGTATTGAAAATCGGATCATTAGATCGAACGGCATCTGGGAAAATCACTATAACAATAGGGGCCTGTTGTTAGCCCTCTAATCCTCTGGGGGGGGGCTCCACCCATAGGCTGGTGCGACGTTGCACTTCAACTTCCACCTGGTGAGAGTCTACCAGGGACCCTGGGGAAGTTTTCTAGAACCAGGGGTCTGGGGAGTTGGTGGATGTCCAGGTTCATTATATCTAATAGGTAGTTGGACTTTTTTCAACAAGGTAAACCGACATTTCTGATCTCATGCCGTCGAATTATTCTCAACAGTATTGGTAATACGTTGGCCGACAGGCAGGAGTTACAGGAAGCTATCAGGGGAGAAAGATGAGATTGATGTCAGTTATTTATTTTTGTTGTGGTTATTCTCATTTTACACAACCCCCCCCCCCCCCCCCCATAGGTTTTTGGTTTATTCTTCTTATTTTTATTATATTTGTCGTTGTTATGATTTAATTTGTTGTTGTTATTGTTATTACGATTATTAAACATTTTTATTGCATGCATTTTTTATTGTTATTGATATTCGTAAAACGTGTAGCTTGCTATCGTTATTTTATTTATTTTCGTTATTGTTGTCGAAGATCACTGTTTTCTGTGGTCCACACCTACCCACGAGCTCCCCCCAGGAAAGCACTAAACCGAGTAGTGGCGAGTAGTGGATCCGACCCGGGGATTACAGTTTCATACAAATGCGCGGGATTCAATAATTCAATCATTAATTATTTGTTGTTACTCAAGAAGCGTAACGTTTGTTGAAGTTGCAAAAGAAATGAAATAATATCTTCAAATGAAATAATATCACAGAACAACCACCTCGACTTCATACAGCCATGCGTGACTATAATCAGGTGCTCCCTGGTGATGATATCTGGGACGGATTTATACCGTTTGATTCACGATCATGTTGACGAACCTTTTCGGTGGAAACGAACGGCTGGTCGTACAATGCTGCGTGTGGTCTCAAAAAATGATTTAGTTCAAGATCAATTTAAAAACGTAAAAAAACCATACCCTTCTATTGAAAGTTTTCGTGCTACGGCGTTCTGAAAATGCCAACCCCTATTCTTCACCCCTTAGGGATGACTGACACTAACGCCGAGCTTCGCGGACCAACTAGACCCAAAACGGGACCTACAAAGCAAATTTCATTAATTTCGGTTCATGGTAACTAAGAAAATTGCCAAGTACATACAAATGTATGATTGAATGGAATTTGGGCCGTAATCTTCTGGAGCACCCTTTAATTTTTTATAAAATTGCTTTTTATTCTTATTTTTCCCACCAATAAAAAGAGCTCGCCTTCACACGGCATTCCTACGCTTTCTTCTGTGCGATTTTCTTCATTATACTTGCTGGGCTTTTCCCCTTTATATATCTAATAGTTTTATTAGCGTGCCATTCGGGGCCAATCTGTTAATCTAGAGCAGCCCCTCTAACTACTCGTGAACGACCCTCTCCTCCCCCTGTTGATTTGTTTACCCCCAGTAAACTTTTGGCCACTAATGACATATAACTTTCTGCCAAGTTACCAGTGTCATTTGACTAAATAGTGACTTTTCTAGTACCAACGTATTTATAGTGTATGAAAATTAAATATCGCAAGTGCGAGCCACGAGATTTTTCGACCAACTCTGAAAAGAATTTTGAGGAGCAACATACGTTAGCAACAACCGAACATGTGAATTTTGAGCCAGGAAGTTAAAGTTGTAGTGTAGCATCACTACAGTACCTATCACCGAATTCAGAATAAATCTAAATTTTGAAGAATTCTTTAAATGAAATAGTGTCTCTGAACAACCAACTCGATTTCACACAGCCATCCGTGATTATAACGGCTGGACGTACAATGCTCCGGGTGGCCTCAAAAAATACTCAAGTTCGAGAACAATTGAAAAACGTTAAAAAACCATACCCTTCCACTGGAGTTTTCGAGCTACGGCGTTCGGAAAATTTCAACCCCTATTTTTCATCCCTAAGATATGACTGACAGTAACGCCGTGCGCTTCGGGGACCAACTAGACCTCAAATAGGACCTACAAACCCCGAACTCCTCGCTGGAGGGGCGATAGCTGTGTGTGTTTGGGGGGGGGGGGGGGGGGGGTTACGCGCAGTATCACTTTAAAATGTGCGTGACCCAGTGTTACTATAACCCGTCACCTTGTATGTAATTAACAGTGTTGTAAAATCAAATTTCATTGATTCGTACTTGAACCACTGACACACCACTGATAGGAAAAAAGCCTATAGTACTTAATCCTAGTTACGGTAAGTAGTTATTTTTCCATGATTTTTCAAACTTTCCCGCATTTTTGACGTCACAGTGGACAGCAGGGTCAGTACGAAATTTGGGAATATTTGAAAAATAATGAAAAAAGAACTAGGCATCTTATCATAGGACAGTGCGGTTGGTGTCAAAATGTTCCAGATAAAATCTATGTTCATTCAAAAATAGTTTAAAACATGGAAAACGATACCTAAGCGCTTGTTCACTAAAATCTCAACGAAAAAAAACCTCGAAAAACCCTATTTTTACACCCATTTTTCCCCCATAACCCCCCTAGGTGTATTCCGATCGGGCTGCCGAGCTTCGGAGCACAACTAGGATCCAAATGTATTCCAAAATGGGGACCCAAACTGTGTGCGCAATAACGACGATTTATACCAAAATATAACGTGAATTTATGGCTGAAACTTCGTTAGAACCTCAATTTTCCACTCTTTGGTCAAATTTGACTTCATATTCGAGCTCCTCGTCCTAACAAACATGGAAAACGATACCTCACTGTGGTGGTTTGAGGTCAGAGGCGAGGAGCGGTGAGTGAGAATGGAGGAGAGAAGGTTGCTGGATCTAGCACCTAAAAGGTTACACCTATAGCGGCCAGGGAGGTTATCACCTGTAGCTGCCAGGGAGGTTACCACCACTAATGGTACTAGAGGGAGTTTGCCCAGTGGTTCCACCAATGCTGGTTATCACCAATGCTGGTTCCACCAGTCTGGGTTCTTTTGTGAGAGAAGGTAAGGAGGCATGAGAGGAGAGAGACAGATAAGTCGGCGACTTAGAGCGTAGAATGAGGTGACAGGCGTAGCCGGCGAGTTTATATAGTGCCCACTCCACTCTACTCTAGTCAGGAGGTCTAGTGGGGAGCGAGTGAGTCTATGCGCCTGAGGTCACATAGGCCACCTCACCTGTTGCGTTTATTAACTTGAACAATCTTATGGTATACAACGTATGATGGTCTGGGAGGATCGCGACACTCACAATCTCATGTTACTCATACACCTAAGAAATCTATTTTTACACCCATTTTTGACCCATTACACCCTTGGGTGTATTCCGATCGGGCTGCAAAGATTTGGACGCAGCTAGGGCCCAAATGAACCCTGTGTGCGATAGAACGAATTTTTTAGACCAACACAAAGTAGATATGCATGATACGGCGGACATATATTGTATTTTTGTGTCTACACACCTTGAAACGTAAAAGAAAAAATGTTGAGGGGGTGTTATAAATGTTTTTTGATGAGCGAATACATATGCATAGGCGAATACATTTTTATTCTGTAACGGATGAGAGGTTTCCCCCTCTCCATTCTCAAGAAAGGTAGGGAAGCAGTGTGACAGCTGCCCCCCGAGACATGGTTTGCTTATAACGCAATGCCTCCAGGAGTTGACGATTCGTTTTTGTGAATCGCCCGCCCCTTCAGCCGCGTGTCAAAAAGATCGGGAAGAGCCCGATTCCAGTATGGACGGGATTCCCATATACCGTCACACTCCTCCCCTTAAAAGCATAATTCTTTGAGGAAGAAGTATGTGAAGTTAATATTGACACGGGACTGAAAGTAGTTGGGGTTCTGATTCAGGAATGGTTCATCTGAAAAACTCCAAAGCTAATAGCTTCCATCGTACTGGTGGAGAACTTAGTTCGATATAAATATCACTTGGTGGACTTGGACACAAATAGATGGAGAAAAGTAGTTGTCAGAGGTTCTGGTTCAGGAAAATTCATCTGAACAACCTCTAGGCGACTAACCCCAATCATAAGATGGAGCAACTGTAATACAAAAACATACAAAGGAAAGGAGTTGTCAGAGGTTCTGGTTCAGGAAAGTTCATCTGAACAACCTTTAGGTGACTAACCCCCATCATAAGATGGAACAACTGGAATACAAAATATGAAAAACCACAGTCATGCAGCATGGCTATAAGAGCGAATTTTCGAAGTTTTCGGCATGTTCCTCCTCCGCCTAAAATTTTCTGAAAATTAATTTTCGGCCAATGTTTTCCCAACTTGATACCATACAAAATTAAAACAGGAGTAGTTTTACGCAAAGTAAAATTTGGGGTGGAAGGGGGAGGAGGGGGAAATCAAAAATGTTTTGAATACCAGAAGAGTAGGTATTGGATACGTAACAAATTTTTTGTTCCAATTTTTGCCGAGTAACACCTCGGTTTGTAGATTTTTTAACGCTGAACACGATGGTGAAGTCAGAATTGCGATATCCCATTCCGTTATCAGATTAGAGCAGACGAACCAGGAAGAACATCTCAAGAAATAACCACGTTCCTTCATCTTCAAAGTGCTCCAGTTTGAGAACGGAATGAGATATCGCAATTCTGACTTCACCATCGTGTTCAGCGTACAAAAACCTTTAAAATGAGGTGTCACTTGTCAGACTGTTTCATTTTGGGAATTTATGGGTAATTTCCCCCCCCTAAAACTCCCCAAAACTCCCCCTTAGAGTGGCCCGATTCTGCCCATCTTCGAACTTAGCCTGTCGATTGCCAAGACAGATTTTTCGTGCAAATTTGAACTTTTTATCTCAATTCTTTCGAGAGTTATCGTCTGGAATGACACATACATATATAAATATATAAATATATATATAAATATATAAATATATAAATATATAAATATATAAATATATATATATATATACATATAATTTTTGGTGTCTTTCGGCAGTGATTTCAGTATGAACTGAAACGGATTTTGGTATAAAAATCTTTCAGAAATTCGAGTTTTAAAAATTTTGGACCGAGAACAATAGCTTCCTTTTCTTCGAAAATTCGCTAAAAATACAAAGGAAAAAGGTACAAGAAAAACAATTGGGTGTCATTGAACGCCAGGCTTGAGCGCCTTAAGAATAATAGCTCGATTTGATGAGGAATAGTAAAAGGGAAAAATTTAGAGCTATACAAGAAAATTGAATGGCCGAAGTGCATATTCATAAAACAAAGGGTTATTAAAAAGAAGATGTCAAAATGAGGATTCCTTCTGGAAAACCTCAGAGCTCTTCCTTCTGGAGAAGCTCTCCAAAATTTAAAGTGGAGGGGGTACCGAGGATGAATCCAGCACGTACCCACCAACCACGCTCTGCTACCATGTAATAGATGAGGGGTTTCCCCCTCTCCATTCTCAAGAAAGGTAGGGAGGCAGTGTGACAGCTACCCCCGGAGACACTGGTTTTTATAACGCAATGCCTCTGGGAGTTGAGGATTCGTTTTCGCGAATCGACCGCCCCTTCAGCCGCGTGTCAAAAAGATCGAGAAGAGCCCGGTTCCAATATGGAAGGGATTCCCATATACCGTCACAATTCACAGAATAATAAATCAAAAAACGTACGCATATCATATGGTACCCCTCAAATGTTACATTTACCACTCCTATGTAAAGTATATATTTCCCTAAATAAACGAGGAGAAAGACGAGCTGTGCGACGCCTCGGTTGAAGCCCAGAAGGGGTTCCCCTCCATCGAACTCCCAATGCTCCTCAACGGCCATAACGGCCGTTGATTGACGAAGGACGAGGTGGAGGCACCTATACCACCCGGCTCGCCCAGCTCTTCATTCAACCTCTCACTCACCCTTCTTCGCATCTGCCGTTGTGGTAACCGTGGGATGCTCTCTCTCCTATAATACTCGCTGTGGTGATAACCGTGGGACGCTACTTCCTCTAGTACTCGCTGTGGTGATAACAGCGGGGTACTTACATCCTTATCCTCTCGTGTCTGCTGTGGTGATACCGCGGGACGCTCTTCCATCTAGCACTCGCTGTGGAGATACCCGCGGGGTGCAAGTCCTTGACGCCTGCTGTGGCGATAACCAAGGGGCGTTAGCGATCTGAAAAGACTCCTAAGGAGCACATCCTTCCTATCCTTCACCCTACCCAAACCTACCTTATCTATAGGATTACCACAACTACCGTATTATGAAAAAATTTGTTAATCATCTCAGAGAAATCTCATGCACTTCAAATTTCCGTTCCCTAAGACTTCTCTGTTACGTCTGAAATACTACTAAGGAGTTGTACATCTCTGATATCTGTCTTTATACATCTCTAGTACGTCTCAGCGTGGTTCTCTGAGACGTCTAAAGTGCGTATATAGAGATTAATCTGAGACCTCACTGACGTCACACATCTATTTTGTAACGTCCTTGAGATGTACCATATATCATTCGGGACATATTAGAGACATATCTGAGACGTTTTCTGCTGTGGGGCGAAGCTGTGTAGGCTCAAACAGTAACCATCATTTTTCAGAGGGAATAATATCACGAAACAACCAACTCGATTTTATAAAGCCGTGCGTGATTATCAGCAGATGTTCCCTCGCATTGATGATTCATGCTCATGTTGACGAAGCTTTTCAATACAAATTTCAGGGCCTTACTCTGAACGAACAGCTGGACGTACCTACAATGGTCCTGGTGGTTTCAAAAAATTCTCAAGTTCAGAATCAATTTAAAAACGTCATAAAATCCGTACTGTTCTATTGAAAGGTTTCGAGCTACAGCGTTCTGAAAGTGTCAGCCCATACTTTCCACCTCTAGAGATGTCAGTAACTCCGAGCTTTGTGGACCACCTAGAACCCGAATGGGACCTACACACCAAGTTTCATTCATTTTGGTTCATGTTAACTAAGAAATGTCCGAAGTACTGCGGACGGACTGAAATAATTAATAATGTAAAGTAATACATTATGAATAATTAATAATGTAAATTAATAAAGTATACATTATTAATAATTAATAATGTATACATTATTAATAATTAATAATGTATACATTATTAATAATTAATAATGTATACATTATTAATAATTAATCATGTATACTTTATTAATAATTAATCATGTATGCTTTATTAATAATTAATCATGTATACTTTATTAATAATTAATCATGTATGCTTTATTAATAATTAATAATGTATACATTACTAATAATTAATAATGTATACATTACTAATAATTAATAATGTATACATTATTAATAATTAATCATTATAATTATGTATAGTTTTAATAAAACCATGGCATAATACCTTATTCACAAGAGTTAACTGCGGTTATTACGGGATATAAAAAATGTAGAACTACGGGTTAACGACGGGGTAGTACGGGATGTAGCAAATTTTAAACGATCAAAGATGAATTTGCAGCGTTTTCGTATGACAATTTTGCCCCATTCTTAGCGTTTGTTACTAATGGGAGCAATGGCTGTGTTCGTTATTAAACTGTCGTAAAAATGTGAAATGAATATTGGTATAGGTTCTCTCATGTGTATATTAGGTGTATGTATATTAGTTATATGTATACACATAGGTATATATGTTTTTGTTTCTGTAATTTCAGAGGCTGGAGCCGACGTGACTGAAGAAGAGCCTAATTTCAGTGGCCCCATAAGAAACGTCACGGTTGCACTTGGACGCGAAGCTATCCTCACGTGTTCAGTGACTGAGCTCGGAAGCTATAAGGTTAGCGAAGTTCGAACTGTCAAAGAACATTTCTCTGCAACGCTATTTAAAAAATAAAAAATAAAAAAAATTATCTTGGGTGCTTATGTGAAAAGTCTAACGTTATAGAGTGCAGATGCTGTTGAGAAGCTCCTACCTAATCAACTAGGTATACCTACCTACGGAAACAATTATTCATCTCGTCCCTTTAGGATGACAATGGCGATAATCGCCTTGGCCCCAGTACTCCAGTATTATATAAATACTGCACTACTTTTACTTAACTACCTACGTACCTATATTTATATGAGTCTGAATACTAATTAAACAAGAGGCAAAGTCTTTTCTACAAGAATAGGGAATTTTCGTCAACATGTTTTTTGAAGATAATCAGAACTCTAGGAAAATTGGTAGTTTGGAGCCCTTTTTCAAACATGCGTTTTTAAAAGTAAAACTGCGGCAAAAAATGACGTATAAGGTCTATTGGCATCTGATTGGCTGTTAGCCGAAGGAGGCGGAGCTAAGCTTCTGAGGCGAAGGTTCTCAATGCTGCCAACAACCCAACATTAGCAACGGCAAACTTTCGTGGGAACCTTCAAGAACCATTGCCGTGAACTCCCCCCCCCCCCCCCACGGTTTGATTTTGAGGATGTTTTTTAAATTCATTAATAAATTTGCGGTTCCCTTCATCCGTCCATTGCGATTCTGTTCATCATTTAAAGTGATGCACTAGCGCTGTGTGTGAGACTGAAACTACTTCATCGTGTCTAGACGTGACGCCTCGGATTCAGTAGGTAGTATAATACTGAAACCAGATACGTACACAACCACAGACCACGGTCTGGGGTTCAGTATTGGCGGAAAGGGGATTCGTTCTCTCTGAAGGGAGCTACTGCATAAATGAAACTGGGGAAAAGCCGGGATGGGGAAGAGCTCTCTTTCGCAGAACATCAAGTTGGGTCTGTGAGTGTTGCAAATCACGTGAATCCCCCTTTTCAAAGAACCTGCGGCAGCAGTCACAGGACTCATGCATTAGGGCAAATTAGAATCCCCCCCCAAGGCTCCAAGATAATCTACTTGTGAAATCCATTTCATGCTTTTTGGTTTATTATTTTCAATAATGAACCATTGGAATCGAGCATGAAAAAAAAAATGCTTACCCCCCCCTCAAAATTTGATGGTTTACGTTTCAAGGTATGTAGAATCCAAAACTGCAATAAAAATATTTCTGTCTGTCCGCCGTACGCCGTACGGGCCACTTTTCTTATTTACCATGAAAAAAAATTGATGAAATTCGGGTTATAGGTTCCGTTCGGGGTCTAGTTGGTCCTCGAAGCTCGACGTTACTGTCAGTCATCTCTAAGGGGTTCAAAATAGGGGTTGAAATTTTCAAAACGCCTATACGTTTTTTTTACGTGAATCTTTTTACGGTTTTAAATAGTTCTTGAACTTACGAGTTTTTTAAGACCACCCGGAGCACCGTACGTCCAGCCGTTCGTTCACAGTAAGGCCCCGAAGTTTGCACCAACAGGCATTTTCGACTCCAGGGTTTATGAAATTATATACAACAAACGAAATCTCGTCACCAGGGACGCGCCGATTTTATTAATGGGGTACCTAAGAGGTCGAGTTGGTTGTTCTGTGATATTATTTCAATTTAAAAAGTGGCCCGTACGGCGTACGGCGTACGGCGGACAGACAGAAATATTTTTATTGCAGTTTTGGATTCTACATACCTTGAAACGTAAACCATCAAATGTTGAGGGGGGGTAAGAATTTTTTTTTTCATGCTCGATTCCAATGGTTCATTATTGAAAATAATAAACCAAAATGATGGCTCTAATGGAGTTTGTTGATAGGTAGTGAAACCAATTTTATTGGTGGGGTACCTATGAAGTCGAGTTGGTTGTTCTGTGATATTATTTCATTTGAAAAATGAAGTGCGTTTCTTTTTGTTAGGTACTGTTTGCAATCGACAGAATTATTTTAGCAACATTTACCTCGTGATTTAGGTAGGTACCTAGTAACGAGTACGGGGTTAGGTATTAACCTACGGAGGGTGTGCGATCCGGCTGGATTTTGTTGATAGGTACTTTTGCAACTTGAACAACCGATGAAGTATTATTGATGGGCCAATTATTACACAATGGCAAATTATTACACAATGGCAAATTATTACACAACGGCTCATCTACCCAGAAGGGGCTGGATTTTGTTGATAGGTACTTTTGCAACTTGAACAACCGATGAAGTATTATTGTTGGGTAAACTATTACACAATGGCTAACTATTACACAATGGCAAATTATTACACAACTGCTCATCTACCCAGAAGGGGCTGCATTTTGTTGATAGGTACTTTTGCAACTTGAACAACAGTTGAAGTATTATTGATGGGTAAATTATTACATAATGGCAAATTATTACATAATGGCAAATTATTACACAACGACAAATTATTACACAACGGTAAATTATTACACAACGGTAAATTATTACACCACGGTAAATTATTACACAACGGCTAATCTACCAAGAAGGGGCTGGATTTTGTTGATAGGTACTTTTGCAACTTGAACAACCGCTGACGTATCATTCATTGTTCATTATTCTATCTCCGTAGAAGTGGAACCTATACAGGTAAATTATTACACAACGGTTTAGGGCGGTACCTAGTAACGAGTACGGGGTTAGGTACTAACCTACGGAGGGTCTGCGATCTACATAATATGTATAGAATAGTACATATTATATTATATAGACGGGTTATCTATACAGAGAGCTGTGATCTGTAACAGAAGGGTATTCTGTACAAAATAATAAACCGTTGTGCAGGGATTTGCAGCGTTTTAGATATAAGGTAATGTTATTGCACCTGAACGGTCTTCAATTTCGGAAAAAGCTCAGTCTGGTTGGAAGAGCGATAGTGTTTCTGGGAAGACGTTGTTAACGAAATGCAATATTCTGAAATAGGTAGGGGAAAGACGGGTAGACGACGAACTCGGTATTGACGGTAGATAGAGGGCCTGTTCCTACTCCACTAGAGACCTCTACATTGCGCCACCCCCAAGATTCCTCCTAGTGCACATGTCCACAGGTCCGCCGAAACGGAAAATGTGACCTCAAAAACAACCCTGTTCTAAAAATGTACTCGCCAACGAAAAAAGAAAAAACTCTGATTGATTGATATCCATTCTGTCCGCCAAAATAGCATGCTTGGTACTCGGTGCTTCGCCTCTTGGATGTGCATATAGAAACCTGTTCCTTCAAAACCTGCCCCCTTCCACCCTTGAATTTTTTTTTCAACGCGGCTTTTCGCCTGGGAGGCAGAAAGTTGCCCGCCAAACGGCGTTGAAAGAAATTTCAAGATTTGGGGGGAAGGAACAGGAAGGAATGGATACATATATATCTAACAAATAAATGTAAATGTATACAAAAGGATTGTCTAGGGGGGGGGGTGAGGATATCACATATTTTTGCTACCTAAAAATTTTCTTGGTAGGTACCTCCTACCTACTTGCCTGAAATTTGATAACAAAATGCACTTTCTTCGAGCGTAGCAAAAATGTGTAGGCAAAATTTCAGGTCCATCCGTTATGTCCGTGAGGCCCTGTCAAAGAAGAAGAACTAGAACAACTAGAAAACTTGAAAAATATCTGTTTTCTAACTTCCATAACACCGGCACCTGATGGTCGCGAGGATTGGAATTTGGTACACATTCTCAGGGGCCCCTCGAGAATTTTTGTACGAAAAACAACCGGAGACCCCCTAGGGGGCCGAGTTCCAGGGCGGTAAAAAAACGCTACTTGTTCTGTCGGGTAAACACTGTTCTTGGCCACTTTGGAGGTTTTCGGGTTTCATGGCTAGTCGGGCAGGATAGATTTCGTGCCCTGTCTTACGAGTTTTTGAAGGTGTTCCGTAACGAATTATATTTGCTGAATAAGTATTTCCAATTTCTACTAATTGATATTGTTGAAGTACCTGCTGCTCCAACACGTTTGTCGATCTATAATTTCATTGTTTTCTGGTTAGTTTGAGGAGATATTTTACTGAACTCAAAGTGGCGGGAGCAGTGCAGGTTCAAAAAATGAAAACGTTTTCCGCACGTACCAAATTTAATGATAGACTGAAAATAATGCAAAGTGGAAAATATTAGATTGGATAATAATACTGATAATCCCTACTATATTATAAAAACGGATCTCTGTGAGTGAGTGAGTGTGTCTGTCTTTCTATGCACGGCCAAACGGCTCGACGGATATCGACCAAATTTGGCACGAATATCCAGTAGGCTCCCAAGTTGTGCAACGTCGCATTTTTAATTCCCTCACCATAGCGGAACTATGGTTGACCATGGTCAACTTCGTTATTTGAAATGGTAACTCCTATTTTTTATCGCGTATTCGTAATCTACGTGAAATTCTATCTACGATCGACCCTTCGGACTACCCCCGCGGTCAACCATAGCGCATCCATGGGCCCCTCCATGGTCGAATCCCGAATTGCTTTTCACGGCCAAACGGCTCAACGGATATCGACCAAATTCGGCACCAATATCCGGTAGCCTCCCAGGTTGAACGTAGGCGCATTTTTAATTCCCTGACCATAGCGGAAATATGGTCGACCATGGTCAACTCCTGAATGGCTTGACGGATATCGACCAAATTTGGCACGAATATCCAGTAGGCTCCCAAGTTGTGCAACGTCGCCTTTTTAATTCCCTGACCATAGCGGAACTATGGTCGACCATGGTCAACTTCGTTAATTGAAATGGTAACCCCTATTTTTTATCGCGTATTCGTAATCTACGTGAAATTCTATCTACGATCGACCCTTCGGACTACCCCCGCGGTCGACCATAGCGCATCCATGGGCCCCTCCATGGTCGAATCCCGAATTGCTCAACGGATATCGACCAAATTCGGCACGAATATCCAGTAGGCTCCCAAGTTGGGCAACGTCGGAATTTTTCGGTCCCCTTCACCATAGCGGAACTATGGTCGACCATGGTCAACTCCTGAATGGCTGGACGGATATCGACAAAATTTGGCACGAATATCCAGTAGGCTCCCAAGTTGTGCAACGTCGCATTTTTAATTCCCTCACCATAGCGGAACTATGGTCGACCATGGTCAACTTCGTTAATTGAAATGGTAACCCCTATTTTTTATCGCGTAATCGTAATCTACGTGAAATTCTATCTACGATCGACCCTTCGGACTACCCCCGCGGTCGACCATAGCGCATCCATGGGCCCCTCCATGGTCGAATCCCGAATTGCTCAACGGATATCGACCAAATTTGGCACCATTATCCGGTAGCCTCCTAAGTTGAACGTAGGCGCATTTTTAATTCCCTGATCATAGCGGAAATATGGTCGACCATGGTCAACTCCTGAATGGCTCGACGGATATCGACCAAATTTGGCACGAATATCCAGTAGGCTCCCAAGTTGGGCAACGTCGGAATTTTTCGGTCCCCTTCACCATAGCGGAAATATGGTCGACCATGGTCAACTCCTGAATGGCTCGACGGATATCGACCAAATTTGGCACCAATATCCAGTAGGCTCCCAAGTTGTGCAACGTCGGAATTAAGTACGATACTGCGTACAGCGAATCTCGGATAGCGAGCGAAGCGAGCGGTCATGCTAGTATAATATACAAAGAGGATAGAAATAGTGAAGGCCGTGTGAGTGTCAGAAATCCCCAGCCTGGCAACCTGTTTTGAGAGGTTGATGAAGGGGCAGGTTCCTGTAGGAAAGAGGTACAACCTGCCACCTCAAATGTAGAAATGAGCCCCTAATAGAAAGTTGTCTTTCACTTCCATGTCAACAATTTCATGTTTTCTCCGATTCCCTTCTTTTTCTCATATCCATTGTTCTTGGATCACAGCAGAACCGCTGAGCCGGACTCGTTCAAATTAATATATGGAACATGGAACCTACCTTCATACTGACATCGGATTTTGTTGATGAAATGACCGAGCCCTAAGACTAGAAGCTTGCTGGACTGTCTATTTAATTAATTCGTTCCTTGATATCGTAACCTGCTGCGAGAAAACCTATAGTCATTCAAGGTCATCATAATTATATGTACATTAGGTTGGTACTTACACGATTTGGTTTAATTGCTGCCCCCCAGTGCAAACTTAGCGAAGGAAGTAATGTTCAACGAAGTTCAACTTATCAGCGGGTAAATACGACCATTAGGTATACTCCCCTATGTCATACCGTACTGTCACAAGTTGCATGAAAGAACCGAATACACGTGGAGCATGATGCAGTGTTCCTCCATCCAGTGTTCCTCGTACTGAAGGGATCTCATTGGTAACCGAGCGTTGAATGCTTGATACGACTTCATTAATATTCTCCCTAACCTGAGTGCTTCAATAATCCAGATTTCCCCATTTTCGTCGCCCTTCTCCGCCCGATCCATCGTCATCGCTCGATTTCATTAATCTTGAATGGATTTATTTCCGAGTAATCTCATTGCTTTCAGAATTCCGGGGGGGGGGGGGGGGGGGACTTTACCCTTTCCTAATGATTATGCAGTCCTTTGCATGTCAAAAATCATCAGTTTTTCCATCAATCCTTCAGTCGAAGTTCACTACTTTGATTCGATAGAAACACGCAGAAAGAATGGAGATGGTCATCATTATCAGCATTTTGGAGGAGGTATTATGTTTGTAGAATCTCATCCACTGACACGGCGGGAATGCAAATATCGTTAGTAACCTTGGTGCAGGTTCCAAAATATCGGGCATAACGAATAAAGAATCTTGGAAAAAAAGTCTAAGGTCGTTATGATAGAGGCTGTTTTACAGTTTGTTTCGTTATTAAATTGCCCGTTTACTTACGAACGTGTTTGTCCAGACTGCGCCATTTGGTAGGTAAAATCGATTTCACCCAGTTTACGCATTTTAACCCCCCCCCCCCTCCCCCCCCCCCCCCCATTCAAAACCTCCTTCTTACCTGCACCACATAGGGATCCTCTGAGTAAAAGTTCAGATGTGCAGAAACAACAGTTTGGGCTGGTGCGTCATTGTTAGTTAATACATATTACCATACCTTCCGGAAGGATTCCGTCGTTGAAGCCGGGTTTACATTATTAGTCGAGTTGAAGGTGGAGTAGAGTAGAATAATTATTCTACTCTACTCGTGTAAACATTTTCAGTAAAGTTTGACGCTGCTGACTAGTAATTTTGGTACAGTTGGAGCGAATAGCACGATTGTAGAATGACTGTACTCTACTGACTCCCCCATTACCAAAATTTTGACTCTTCTGTTCACTGTACCACCTACTTCACCCATGTAAACGGTAGGGTAGAGCTGGAAAAGGAGAAGAAGAAGGGAAGAGAGACAAGTCTTGATAAGCCTCCAACATTATTCTAGGAGTTCTGGCATTCTTCATTACAGTATCATTGCGTTTGAGCAGTGGCGACACCATGCCAAATCATTGTTCAAATAACTCAGGAAACTAATCCGGATCTTCAAACCCCTGACCCATTCCCGTCCTTCATTTCTTGCTTCCTCATTCAACACCTCTTCCATTTCCTTCAACAAAACGCTGGACAAACGAAGTTAAGGCTTAATCGATTTTGCATCCTCAATACCGGGAGGTAGGGAAGCCTTGGATTCGTGATTGAGTTTAAAAAAAAAATTGTCTTCCAAAATGAAAATTTCTACTACCATTTTGCGTTTCAGACATCCAGGAACATTTTTGGTTCCGTGTCTGTCTGCCTGTGGTAATTCCTTGTAACGCCCATAACTACCCAAAATAATGGTCGAAGTGAGCTGAAATTTGGAGGGTAGGTGCGGGTTGCTTCACAGATGTTCCCATACCAAACCAACTTCCGCATGCGCAAACGTGAAATACTTGAAACGCCCATAACTACCTTAAATGTCGTTGAAATGAGTTGAAACTTGAAGGGTCGATCAGGAATAATACTTCGATAGCCACTTATGAATTTCATTGGAATCGTACTGTAACATTCGTCTGCGCATGCGCAAGCGTCAGATCCTTGTAGCGTCCATAATTACCGTGCAAATCATCGTAGAAATTCGGAAGAGAGATGGTGGTGATGGGTTGGTCTCAAATGCATTCCATCAAGATTAGACAATAACTTTCGTCTGCGCAAGCGCAAAAGAAAAATCCTTGTTGCGTTTGTCCATTGTCCAACTTATCCACCGACAGGACTACCCAACTAAGTCTGTTAAATACCATGTGACCTGAGTCGTTTAATCATGTCCCTGTCCTGTCCACTGAATGAACCTACCCAACTATTCTATACGTTCATGTGATTCAAGTGAGTAACTATGCAGCAGATGTTTTTTCTTTATAATAGCCATGTAACAGAAGAACTAAACCGATTAGATTAGAATATAAATCCAAACAGAAACTCAACAGAGAGAATTCTCTACTACATACCTTTTTGGAAACAGACCTCGACTGACGTGTGAATCATCCATGTAGAGTTGAGTCGTATCAGTAGAGTGGTCGGTAGAGTAGAATGCACTCTACACTACCTTCAACTAGACCAATGTAAACCCGGCTTGAGTACTCAACCAGCTAGTGACGACGGATTCCTCCGAAAGGTATGGTAATATTACTTCTTACGCCAGCGGAAATGTCTCTTTAGATTTAATGTCGATGTTAGTTAGCTCCTTCAACTGTTCCCGAGGCGAAACTTTCTAAATTGACGCGCCGTTTTCAGCACCTACGACTTAATTTTGGTCTTTGCGTTTCGAGACAAACACGAACCACCGGAGAGACGTTTTCATTAAGGTATTTTTCGTAATCCTCCCACCAACTCTTCAGGCTTCGCCATCTGCCTGACGAGAGGGAGGTGGCGCCCTAACAAAGGCCCAGGCCGGACAAAGGGCCCCTGACAAGAGGTTGGGTTTGCGCTCCTGAAACAAAACAAAGGCAGCAGAAAGCAAAAAGAAGCGGTAGGCGATTCATCATCCAACCTGCACACCTCTTCCTCAATCACGTAATTGCGACGTCCTCCGCCCTAAACCACCTTCCTCTCTTTCTATCAACGTTAACCCCCCCCCCCCCCCACCCCCCTTCACCAACCTTAAACAGCCAGTTCAAGGCGCTGAAAAAGATCACAAGTGCAGGACACAAGCCCTCTCAACCGTTTACCTTAGCCTGCATCCCATAATCCCGGCCTTCTCCCTCATCCACTTTATTCCTTCTCGGCGCTAATGGAAAATAGTAATTAGGTCGAGGAATGAAAATAGTTGAAGTTTCCGTTCCGTTGTTATGCGAATCCTCCGGTAAATTTGACCGACCCAACACAACTTTTTTTTCTTCTACTAGAAAAGTATTGGTCTATCCAAATAATACCGATCTCTTTCCGAGGTGATTAGATCTGGGATAGTTTTCAGCAATCCGAGTTTTTCTGGTATCAAATCATTCACCATTAATTTAATCTACTGCAGTAGTCGTTCAGCGGTACTCAATCCCAAGTTGCAGGTGGCAGGACCTGTAATTTCATCTTGAACTCACGGATAATGTGACCAGAAAGAATGTGATTGATGTCTATCGAAATCATTGAGCATATACGGTATGTGCACGTCCGCCATTCCTATGGACCACCTCCGCACAAAGTTCCCAATTCTGATAAATCTGGTAAGAGAAGTATTGACTGGTTTATCCATTATGCACGGTAAAACGGGCCAGCCTTGAAAGGGGTAACAAGCAAAGTCCCTTCAAGCTGGAAAGCCCTTAATTTTGGTAACTAAATTTGAATTTTTCTTACATTTTGAGTAAGTACATAGTTGAGTTTATGATCACCGTACAGGTATGAACTTACAGTGAATTACAATTTTATATTATTTATATGACGAAATTATATTTCCATCAACACCAGGAGTTTAAAACCTAGTTAAATACACGATTCCAAATAGTGTATTTCTACGTTCCGGTTCGTTGGTTTCATCTACCGGTCCACAAGGTGTTCATTCTTACAGCCCCAGTACATTAGGTGTGTAGCGCTTTGATCCTAAAAGAGTTTTTATCCCCTCTCAGTGTCAAATGTCAAAGAAAGGACCTTAGTGACGGATCACTGTGTGGAGGTGAGGAGTTCCCCTTTTCACTCCTTTTACAACGGTCCTCTCACCCCGCCACGCCCTCGTTCATGTCTCCCCCTTTTCTCATAATATACAAATGTATACTGTGCGGGGGAAAGGAGCCCGAGGAGCCACGTATTTCCGCCGCCGCACACAGGGCTCTAAATGAAGGCTTCCGTACCATAGGGGTTTCTCTCGGATCCACCTTCTGCTCGTCTCCACGTCGTTGCTGGAAGCACACTTACTTATCTCTACCAACTGCTTCACATGATACACCGAGGCAGGAAACCATGGCAACGCTCTGCTCTTTTCTCGGGCTCTCGGGTTTATTATGAGCCGTCATATTACTGGCACCGTCTCCATCTGTGAGCTATACCAGGATAAGTCCGGATTCATTTTTACCAATTTTCGAAGAGAAAATACACTATTGCAATGGGGTTCTTCCAGATTTTTTAAAAATTTTTCAGTTCTTTTCCGTTTTAGAGCAATGTGAATCCATGAAAATCTTAACTTTTTTTAAAAATATGTACCTATAGGTACGTATATTTATTTACGTATTAATTTATCCATGTGTCGCTCCAAACGATTATCTGAGTTTGGATACGTGATGAAAAACCCAAAAACCCGCCAAAATGTTCGTAAAGCAAACCAACGAATGAGTTCAACGAGATTAGCAGTTATCGAAAACGAAAAGTGAGTTAAGTAAGAGTTTATATACAAACCGTCAAAAATAGTCATGTTACCGGAACTTTTTTGGCTGGGAGAGATGAAAAATTTCAACATATCACGTTCAAAGGGGGCGCACACTGCTGTCTTCAGTAAGTAAAAAGTTTAGAAGACAAACATGTAGCATGTTGTAGGTACTTGCATTTTTTTAAAGATTTTAATGGATTTTCCCTAGATTTTAACATTTTCTACATTTAAATGTGCTGTTCTAATGAAAATCTAATTCTGTCAGTCTGTAGTTCACAAAATTTCATGTTTCATTTCCATTTTATGCCATGTGTTAGGGGTGCTCCAACTTGAAATCTGTGACCATCACAATTCCAAGAATTTTAGCGGGATGGGAGGTTCTGGGGCCGAAGTGGTCCCGGGAACATTTGGGGCACGGGAGGAGGGGTGGGGGTATTAAAACCCGCTTAGTAGAATAATAAAAACCCCCAGCAATAATGGTTTAATTCAGTTTGCGAAAAATCCAATTTTGCTGACAAAATTTTCATTTCGGGTTGAGGAAGTTACAATTCAGTCGATGAATAAGTAATAACTATGTTTTTTCTTAGGAAAAAAAACCTCCAAGAAATATCTGTATCCTAACCAGAGGAATGTGAATAAGGAGTGCTTATATCTGGTTGGTGGACTACGGTCATCGTAGAGGCAAACTAAGGCATTTGAATGTTCAGCACAAGCGAGAATGAGGATTCAGGCTCCAGTAAGAAACACTGATAGATCTATTTTTTGGGAAACCCTGAATTTTTTTTTCTCGGAGGACCATAAATTTGACCCAGAAATGCTTTACAGCCTGAAGCCCAGACTTGGATCTGATTGGCTCAGGCCGTTGGAAATTTAGTTCTGGAAAAAAAACTGAATAAGGTATTCAGAAAATGTTTTAGTAAACAGCTAGAAGATGCGTTATTATTAATCTGGTCGTAGTTTTCTGTAATGAACCTGATAACGTTATAAGCGGGGTTGGGAAGGGGAAAAAATTAGGAGAGAAGAAAAATTAAGTAATACCACCCGGATACCAAGTCTGAGTGGACAGGAGAATGAATTGGGGTGTAAGGTAATTTAAGTGATAACAGTTTTTACAATGGCCCGGACGCGTCATAACTCGTAGAGAGATAAGGGATGGCCCCTGGGGTGTGGTTTTTACGTTGACTCCTGAAAAGGATGGGGAAGTGGGAGGGAGGCAATTGGGATTGCCAGTGAGGGTGGGCAGTAGAGGACCACTCCCACCACATCCCCACCCAGTAACCACATCCTACAGGGGCGATTCCTAATCCTGTTTCACTCGATATCCTCTTCCTCTCGACCCTTGTAATTCTTACTTCCGATTCTGCTGAAAAAGTGTAGCGGACATAAGTAGCTTGGTATGGAATACTTTGCGATGTGTGAATATTTGTCAAACCTACAGGTTGGTTCACTTACACATGAATACCTCAAATTTTGTTTTATACGCAAGTTCCTGAAAAAAAATAGGTCGGTAAATAAGTAATGAATAATCTGCTCCGATAAAGGCACCGCTTGATAGGTGTTCGTCGGTCGCGGGGATGGGGGGGGGGGGGGGGGGGTTTCAAGTACACAGGACGCCATCCTGACGGGGCTGTCTTCTTTGGCTTCTTCCAGTTGGCTTCCCTACTCAGCCAGGATCATCTGCTAACGATAATCTGGAACTGCTCGAGAATAGTTGAGAAGCAATCAGCAAACAGTGCTTAGGTGTCGAGACACACACTCGCGCACGCGTGCGCGCGCACACACACACACACACACACACACACACACACACACACTCACACACAGTGGATCCCAATTGTTATTTTCCTCGTCCTCGATGTCTTCAAATCCTTATGAAGTGGAAAGTTTTATCTCTAAAAGCATACCCTTTAAGATTCTTATAGGCACAGATGCAAAACCTTTTGGGAGGGAAAGTTGTTGCTTCGTTTTATCAACACGTATCGTCAGTGAACTGAACGAATGAATGAGACACAACTTTTGGGGTTATTTTTTAGCAGACGAGTTATTTCATACTACTAATGGTCAGCTGGCTGGGTACTGTAAGGAAAACAATAAATATATAAATAAATAGGAAATACTGAGAAAAAGTTTCATTATTATTGATTGTGTAGATCAAGGTCACAGTTCTGTAACTGAAACCCTTGAAATCATATAACTGTACAAAAGAAAGGGAGAGATGTTGAGCGGTGAACGTGAAAATTCAGAATTCTCCCACATAAAAATCATCATAATCTGATTCTGCGATTAATCTGGACATGTGCCCCTTAGGCGTAAGTTAGATAGCGGTTTAAGAGCTGAAATTTGGCCCACTTGTTCGCTTGGGCTCCCTGAGGAAATTTTCAAAATCCGAACCCGATCGGTTCAGTAGTAGCCGAGCTATAACTGTTAATAAACGCTGCAAATTATGGTCAAACAACGAGGCGGCGGAAGGACTGATGCAGTTGAGACAGTGAGATATTTAGGGGTGCAACCCAGTAGACGCCATTCATGTCACTTGGAAGCCATAGAATGTAAAGCCACAAAACTTGCAGCCGCTGTACAACGTCTTTCAGGTGCCGACTGGGGTATCCCCTTCTCTTGTCAGTGGAGAGATACAACCAGTCCGTCTTCCTCCCATCGGTACTGCATGGTGCGCCCACCTGCTGGAGATTCCTCACGAAGGCCCAGCATGAGAAGGTGCTGAAAATTCAAAGAACCGCTCTCCTTGCCAGGACGAAGGCGTACCGGACAACCGAGGCCCAATAGATACTGGCTGGAGCTGTGCCACTTGACCTGGTGTTCGATGAAAGGATTTCACACACCTCAGTGTCAGCACCCAGCAGGCTGGGCATACCTGTCAGAGCCAAAGTTCAAGCGTTGATAGAGGAGGAGTGTTCCCTGGCCAGAAGGGAGATGGTAATTACCTGATGGGCATTAGGTCAGTGGCAGGCTCGATGGACTGCATCAACAAAAGGCCGCCTGACGTACCAAATGTTTCCAGAGATTGAAGTGCGCTTGGCTCAAGACTGGGTTTCACCCTGCTATAGAGCCACACAGCTGATGACAGGCCATAGTAATTTTTCCGCTAAGCTTCACTATTTTAGAAGAAGGCCAAATCCGAAGTGCCGCTGCAGAAGACAAGAAGAGACAGCCGAGCACATAATTAGGAACTGCCCAATCTATGAAGGGGAGAGGCTAACAATGAATGGGGCAGGAGTGCATGCGGGTGACCTGGAGCATTTACTTGAGAGTAAAGACTGTGTTGTGATCCTACAGGTAGGGTAGGTTTGGGTAGATTGAAGGAGAGGGTGTGTGCTCCTTAGGAGTATTTTCGGATAGCTAACACCCCGCGGTTATTACCACAGCAGGCTTAGTTGGAGAGGAGGCTAGCACCCCGCGGTTATCACCACAGCAGGTGCTAGAGGAAAGAAGGTATCACGCGGTTATCACACAGCAGATACCGGGAAGATGGAGGCTAGCACCCTATGGTTATCACCACAGCAGGTGCTAGACGAAAAGGAAGGTGTCCCGCTGTTATCACCACAGCAGACTCCGGGAAGATGGAGGCTAGCACCCCGCAGTTATTACCACAGCAGATACCGGGAAGATGGAGGCTAGCAACCTGCGGTTATCACCACAGCAGGTGCTAGACGAAAAGGAAGGTGTCCCACTGTTACCACAACAGTAGACACCAGGAAGATGGAGGCTAGCACCCTGGGGTTACCACCACAGCAGGTGCTAGAGGAGAAGAGAGAGGTGTCCCATGGTTATCACCTCAGCAGACGTCAGGAGGAAGGAGGCTAGCACCCCACGGTTACCACCACAGCAGGTGCTAGAGGAGAAGGAGGCGTCCCACGGTTATCACCACAGCAGACGCCAGGAGGAAGAAGTAGGTCGAGTGAGAGAGAAGTCGTGGGTAAGAGTGAGATTGGTCGAATGAAGAGCTGAGTGCGCCGGTCGTCATTATAAGGACCACTCCCCCTTACACCCAATGGCCGTTGAGGATTGTTGGGGAGCTCGATAGAGGGTACCATTCTAGTCCCTTTCCTGAGGCGTCATCCCAGCTCGTCCTTCTCCTCGTTTATTAGGTTACATCTTATATTACATAGGTAGTGTTTGAGGGGTACCACGACAGTCCCAATGTTTGAGTCAGGTTCTACGCATTCATTATCCATAGCGGTGTATTGAAGCTCTGACTATCCAATAATAAACACTATCATTTGGTTACACAAATATGAACATGTGCAATTAATGCGAATTCTTTCCATCAAGGATGTTGTTTAGTACTATAGTGTGTTTAAGCAGCCTATGCTAACGATAAACCATTATAATAATTGATAATTGTATATTTCCCGAAAACCCTGGACGCATTAAGGAGCTCCAAAGGAACGCAAATAATGCTAGAGCAGGGATGTGCCCAGCCATTACAAAATATTCTAAGATGTTCTTGAATAGCTCCCCGCTCATGGGTTCGTAATGTACGGGAGATCATGTGTTATATTATTTGGACCCAGTATTTCATTTCACGTAACGTTATGGAAGTCCTCGCATGACTTACAATGTACCTACCTACCTTCCCAATTTATGCCCCGCCTCGTGGGCCAGCCGGCTCGGCTAAAGGAAATGAGGTTACGGCATTCTCACATTTCAAGCCAATAAGGGACGGCCCACGATAAATTTATAGAAGGCCGTGTTCTTCAGGACCACGGAAATATGAGTCTGTCTCATTCAACAAACGATGAAAATTATTACACAGCAGTTATTATTTTCCTGTGCAGATGCCCCTTCAGTGTAGATCACTGTGTACTTTCGGTTTGAGCGCATAATTCGCGAGAAATTGAGTACCGTGGATTCGCGTCTGCGCGAGCGCAGTTGCCGTACTCACGATCATTCGTTCTGTAATTTCGAGGGGACCATCTTAAACCTACACCCCCACCGACTTTGAACAAAAACGATAATTTTGATTCTAATGCACCCATATTTATGGAACTCTCTGTGTTTATTGCCCTATACGATGGACAGATTTTTTTATATAAGGCAGTTACCTACCTTGAAACGCAAACCATAAAACTTTGAGGGGGTTAGAACTAGTTTACAGGCTCTATTCCGAAGATTCGTTCACCGGATGGTCTCAAAAATCCACAGGTTCGAGATCTACTTAAAAAAGCAGAAAAAACGTACCCTTCCATCGAAATTTTTTGAGATAACTCCATCCTGGAAATTTCAACCCTTATTTTTCACCCCTTAGATCAGACTGGCAGTAACGCCCAGCTTCACGGACAGTAGTGTAGTTTGAGTAAATCATTACTCAACGGTAAATTATTACACAATGGTTCATTATACCATCTACGTAGAAGGGGCTGGAGTTTGTTGGTAGGTACGTTTGCAACTTTTTTCACTCCTCATCAACAATTTCCCTTCAGAACTGCATTATGTGCGTTTCTTTTTGCCATTTTAGGTACTGCTGGTCATCGGCAGAATTATTTTAGCAACATTTAACTCGTGATTTAGGTAGGTACCTAGGAACGAGTACGGGGTTAGGTACTAACCTACGGAGGGGGTGCGATCTACAATATCATATGTACAGAATAGTACATAATTATATTATATAAAGGGTTATCTATATACGGAGAGCTGTGATCTGTAACAATGGTAAATTATTACACAACGGCAAATTATTACGCAACGGTAAATTATTACACAACGGCAAATTATTACACAGCGTTAAATTATTACACAACGGTTCATCTACCTAGAAGTGGCTGGATCTGTTTGATAGGTAATTTGCAACTTGAACAACCGTTAAAGTATTATTGATGGGCAAATTATTACAGAACGGTTCATTATGCTATCTACGTAGAAAGGGGCACCTTTACAGGTAAATTATTACACAACGATTTAGGTGTGTAATAATTCCAACAACGGATTATGAACTCGAGGAGTTTGTTAATAGGTAGTAAAACTTGAAAGAACGTTGAATTATTATTGCACAATGGTAAATTATTACACAACGGTAAATTATTACACAACGGTAAGTTATTGTACAACGGTTCATTATACCATCTACGTAGGAGGGGCTGGAGTTTGTTGGTAGGTACGTTTGCAACTTTTTTCACTCCACAACAGTTTCCCTTCAGAACTTCATTATTTGCGTTTCTTTTTGCCATTTTAGTTAGGTACTGTTTGTCATAGACACAATTATTTTAGCAACATTTAACTCGTGATTTAGGTAGGTACCTAGTAACGAGTACGGGGTTAGGTACTAACCTACGGAGGGTTTGCGATCTACATAATATGTACATAATAGTACATATTATATTATATAGACGGGTTATCTATACAGAGAGCTGTGACCTGTACAAAATAATAAACAGTTGTGCAGGGATTTGCAGCGTTTTTTGAACTTAGGTTTAGATATTTATACATTGCAAGAGCTGCCAGCATTGCTGTGCATTGCATTGCTGTGCCAGATACGGTTGAGCGGAGTTCTGTGGTGTTCTCTCTTTGTTGGTGGCTCCAGGGTGAGTTTTGATCAGACGGAGGGATGTCCGGTATGTACGTCACAGGTGGCTAACACCTCGTTCCAATTTTTGAGTTCATGCCCCGGGATTTTAAGTGTAAGAGGGCATTTTGTCAACTAAGATGCACTGTCCATTGTTCAATCGCTGGATTTATTGAGGGAAAATACGAAGGAAGAGGCTGTCAATTTGTATAATTTTTTTGGCGGCTGTTAAGTCTTGGATCATTTGTGTGTCATAATAAATGAAGTTTTTATCTTTATAAGTTGTGCTCTTACTAAGGTTTGCCCTCTTTTGGGAAATTTATTTTCTTTGTTTTGTAAAAAAAGGGTTATTAATTCATTGGTGACCAACATGTTTTTCTCTTTGTATATTTGCACCAACTTCCAAGCCAGGCTGTGTTCATATAATTTTTAGATCTATGTATATCTACCTCTATGTGTACTATGTAATGCTACTCCGTTGTAACGTTGAAAGATTTTACAAATAATCAATAAATAGGTGCTCATTTGAATAATAGCGATGTACGTGGAATATTGATATCTTTCAGAAAGTAAGCCAAGATGAGAGGAATGTTGCACGAAAAGTCTAAAAGTGTACCAAATGAGAAAATTTAACAAAAATGCTGATCGTTTTACTGATACCAACAACGAAGTAGTCAGTACCAACAACGAAGTAGTAGGTACCGCTTTACCGATCATTTTTATATACCTCTACCCATCAGAAATATGTTCAAATGGCATAATTTTCAGAAAGGTACTGGATCATATCACTTAGAAATTAAAGTGACAATCACAGAGAGTTATCGCAAAACTCCTGTTTCTTGGAAAGCATGCGTCAAATAGGATAAAAATCGTTATCAAATAAACTTTATAAACATTTTTTTTTTTTGAAAATAGAATCGTTTACAAAGAAACTATAGAAATATCACAATAATACTAAAGAACAATAGTCACTGTTCCCCGTAGCTTGTTTGGGTTTTTTTATTACAGCACAGCGAGGTTTCAGAAACCTTCAAGGGGTAATAATT
The DNA here is from genome assembly GCA_954871275.1 of Leptopterna dolabrata. Classification (NCBI taxonomy): domain Eukaryota; kingdom Metazoa; phylum Arthropoda; class Insecta; order Hemiptera; family Miridae; genus Leptopterna; species Leptopterna dolabrata. The sequence goes on from OX940977.1 coordinate 22,264,150, forward strand.
CCACATCAGGTATGTTACCACATGTTAACCTAACGTTTGAAGTGCTGTACATTCCTCGTTATCTTAAAATATAAGTACCTACTTAGGTATAAGTAAGTACCGTAAGAAGTAGTGGAAGGTAGGCACAAATAAATACTAGTGCCACCCATCAATTTAATAAAATATACCTACTGTTGAAAATAAAATTAGGCTGTTGTAGTAGGTACCTACCTAATTCAATAACCAAAACCCAAGACTCTATCTATCTGCCTGTCTGGGCGCTACTTTATGATAATAAAAAAAGTATAATACTTAGATAGTTTATGACTACCTACTTTATATACCTAGTTTATGAATAAGAAAATTATATACCTTGATAGTTAATGAATCGATTAACTGTTCGAATCCACTTGTATAATTTTCATAAGATTTCCTAGGGAAGTAGTATTTATTTATGTTATAAAACAGCACTGGAATTGGCATTTGTGTTGTGACAGCCAACAACAATACACAAATGGTACACGTTAGACACACAGAAAGTGGGAATGAAGCGGGGGCACCTGTTGCGTTAGACACACGAGTTTCGATAAACACACGAAATGGATTGCATTCTGAAACTCACCGCTCGTGACTTGGTACGTTAGACACACGGGCCGAATAAAAACAATCGCACTCGTATCATCGCATTCCTATCAATTTTAGTATTACAGCTCGTCAGTATACTATTAATTACGTATATATTGGAAATTTAGGTATGACAATTTGCTACTTTGGCATTGCTATTCTAACATAAATTTTTAACCACACCTTCACAATTATTAGATCTGCATGATTGCAAAATTGAAGCAATCTGGTCTGAAGTGAAGGTCTGTGAAGTGGGAAGGCTAATTTGTGTTTGAATGTGTGTATCGTTATTTGTGTGTCTAACGTACAATTTGATTTTGGCGAAGTCGGGGTGGCTAACGTAACTTGTGTGTCTGACGTAAAACTCAGTTTTCGGGGAGGACGTGTGCCTAACGTAACTCGGGTACGTTTACCATGGTGATTAGGTATTCATCAGAAGTTCAAAAGTTGGCTAGGTATTCTTCCACTGAGTTTTTGTAATAATGACCTTGAACACTGCGAAAAACTGTACATCAATGAAATTGACATATTTATTTCCTTTCCTCTTTCTCCTCGATAGTGACTTATCAGCCATGATATCACAGAGTGGTGGTTTTATGTAGTTTTGATTGAAGAGTTTATGCGAAATGGTGCTAGGTAGTTGGCTACCCGTTCAGCTAAATACAGTAGCTAAACATCAAGGTCTTGATACTCCATACATGCGCGCGATCCTCACGGGTATCGCAGCAGTCTCCATGAACAGGGCCTATATTCACACATGGCTGTACGAAATCGAGTTGGTTGTTCCGTGATATTATTTCATTTGAAGAATGATGGTTATTTTGGATTTTGTTCTGTTGATGGTTGGTGGTTGGATGACGGTTATGTTGGATTTTGGAATGTTGGTTATTTTGTACTTTTTAACTAGAGCAAACTTAATTCTACATGAATAACAACTTCACATAATTAATTATAGGATTCTCGAATCCACTGCAAATCGTTTTATGAAACTGTAATTGCCCGGCTGGCTCCAGCACTCGATTTAGGGCTTTCCTGGAGGCATGGAGTTGTTGACCACAGAAAACAGTGATCTACGCAGAAAGCATCCATACAGTACAGGTAAATAATAACCGTTGTGTAATAATTTGCAGCGTTTTTTACTTTTTTTTATTCAAGTTCCGTTGTCCTAACTTGTGTGCTATACCGCGCTGAATCGCAGTTTTTTCTGTTTCGTACGCACTACTTACTTATTTACAACATACAGGCCATCGTTATCGATCTACTTTATTAACCTACCTATCCAGGGGTTATTTTTGGAAAGGGGCTCCTCTCTCTTTCTCTTCTTGATTCTATCCCGTTTTGTAGGTAACTTTTCCGAGCTTAAGTTGTTGGTTCATTTCGAGTGATCCCTTACACCAAAATCACTTGACTCTGGAAGCCTTTCTAGGTTGACTGTGTCACAAGTGTGGTGGATGGGGGGGGGGGGGGGGGGGAGAGAAACTTTTCAGAAAGGATGTAAGTAATTTAAGTTTGCCGACTTGTAATACGATATCGAAGTGGGGAGACGGTGGATAAGGTAGAAGACTTGCTTACTTTACATGTAAAAGAAGGGAGAGCCGTGGAAAAAGGAGGTACTTCCACAGTAATCACACTGCCCTAATCCTCCCGGTTGCCACGGATTAAAATATCCCTTCCAGAGTTTCTTAAAAGTCCGAAGTCGCGACCCTCTCCCTTCTTCTATTTTCGCTTGTTTTCTTAGGATGACTCGCCCTGGGCCTGTTGGTCGGTCGTTCCAAGTTATTCGGATTCAGAGTCTCTTAGCTTGAGAAGACTTGAAATAAATGCAAGGCATGCTCGATCCCAGCGTCAGAGCACAGTCGGCATACCAAATAGGAGCCTCATTTACGCTTAATGGTAGTTTTTGTTTTTTTTTTTAATAAAGAATCCTATGTCTACGCTGGTTTTTCAAAATTCGAAATTTCATCAGATTGACCAATATTCTTGAGTCAGCCAAATCATTTTTATGTGTCCATATCTAGTTGAATATGTAAAAGCATGGTGCAAGGATGTACAGGTGAAAGTGGGGGGGGGGGGGGGGGGGGTGCACAGTAGAAGACTCTTAGTAGAAAGGCGGTTAAAGGAATGTCGGATATAAGGATACAAACAGTCAGGTCCTTATAGAGATTTATGGATATAATTATGGGTATATGGATATAAGGATGTTATAGATATAAGGATACAGAAACAGTCATTATAAGATAGAAGCAGTCAGGTCCCGATCGGCTTTATGTAAACGCAAATGGAATTGGCCTGTTATAGTCATCAAAAGTTTGGTTATACTTTTCAGTTTTTGAGTTCTTGGAGGGTTAAAAGGCAACAAAATAGGTAAAAATGGCTAAAATCTCCGGAAATTGGTATAAGTATATTCACCAAAATTGGGATTGAATGATGACAGTGAAACGCAAGATAACTGTCGGTTTTAATAAAAAAATTTCCCCAAAAAATAATTGTCGTGATCTCCCAGAAGTATCACTTCTGGGCAGTGAAGGAGTATCACTGGAGGGCAGACCTTTCTTCCTTCGACGGTCCCTCAGCGGTCTGTAACGACAGTCAAGGGACTGGGGGAGGGTGGAAAGGGTCCTATAAAACCCTCCGTTTTCACCTGTTTCTTCATTCTACGCTCAAGCCTCAAGTCTATGACTTCTCTCTCTCTCTCCTCACGCCTCCTTACCTTTTCTTCCAAAAAGGACTCAGAGTGGTGGAACGGGTCCGGTGGTAACCGACCAGGTGGCAACCTTTTGGGCATATCCTCTAGCGTTTTTAGTGGTGGTAACCTTCCTGGCTTCGCCATAGGTGTAACCTTTTAAACCATATCCTCCATCACCTTCCATTCCATCTCACACACTCACCTATCCAAGCCTAACCTTAAACCTCAAATCACCACAATAATTAATCAGAAGCAGGGCAGTTTTGGGGTCACGATTCGCCAATATCGGTAAAAATTGCTAAAATAACCACAAGGTATTATATACAATAGAAGTCCCGTATAGTGAGTTAGTCTAGTTCGATCACTATAAATAAGTTAGTTATAAGTTAGAATAGTTATCACTATACTATCCGTTTATTAGGTCAGGATTCTGCGACCCCACACGAGTTTTATGAATAGTTAACACCTAATGGTCTTAATCCAAACTGAAGAACAAATTTTAGAATTTAAACTCGTATCTCATGAAGAACTACTATATTGAAAACTAGCTGGATTACCCGTGCGTTGCACTTTGAAAGGGAAAGAAATCGGTCTCCGAGCTCTGCTGATCAGGGCGGGATGTTGCACGCCGCAAAAATCCGCATCAAGATCCGTTCTGTAGTTCCATCCACTCAACAAATACATAGGTACATGCAAACTTTGAGTTTTATAGATAAGATAGTTTTATAGATAGATAGTTTTATAGATAAGAGTAGTTAGAGAAATATATTAGATACACATAAATACTGGTCGAGGTACATAAATGTTACATACATTTAATGTCGGTTAGCGTTAAATTAGCAATCTGTTCAGGCCCTAGCTTCATCAGCTAAAATTGGGATAGCCGAGGCGGCTGCCAAAGTTGTTCTCAAGTCCGTCCTTGAAGAGAGGCAAATTGTGTATTAGTTATAAATCATTATTACAAGTAAAGTTATGCTTCAAAAACTTGATTTTATTGTAACATTTGCACTTTTGCAGTGGCTGTGCTTGTGATGTGACATTCGCCCTCGTTTTTCTGCCGTTGAGTGGCAAAAAGTAGTGAAGGGTAGACTATTATTTCCATTGAAATCTACTGGTAACGAACGAAGTAAAACTACAATTCTTAATAATGCTCAATAACTTGTAGAGTTTTGATCTTCTAATCTAAGATCTTTCGATGATCTTCTTCCTTCTTCTTGTTTTGCCACTTGTTCAGGATGTTGTGACTTAGTTTTTGTCCATGGGGGCCTCTGTTTTTTTTTTTTTTTTTTTTTTTTTGGAACCCTGATTTCAGTTACCTACATTCGCCTCTTTGCCGGTCTGCTTGCCGCATTCGCCGCAAACTTACCTACTATCTTTTCCCCTGAATATCTACTTCCTGAGTGGCGTGATTTTCTCGCTCTTTTTGAATTCTAATTGAGGAGAATATTATGAAAACATTGACACACCTAACTCCATACCTCCAAGATTGGCGGATTCGCCCTTCTGCCTGCGAAGGCACGATATAACGTATACAGAAATCTATGTATAGAATTCTTATCACGTAAATTATAACAATAATTCATATCACAATTCTGTACAGGGTAAACATAATCAAGTATTCCCAACATCTTCCGTCCCCTCTACGTCATGCTACTGTTCTGGTTTGTGTTTCCACTGAATACCGAGCATCGAACCCAACTTTGAAGATTATGGTACGTTTCAGTAAAACGGCAGCGCTTCGGAATTGAGAAAGTTGATAAATTTGTCCATCCACGTTCCAGCTTCATGGTCGCCTTCGAGGCATCTACGCCGCGAGTCTTGAATTTCAAATACGCCAATAACAGTTTAAACCACGCTCAAGAACTTCGAGAGTTGATCTGCCAGACGGAATTTTCCCGGGAACTACAGCTCGTAGCGTATTAAACAAGACGATTACAACTCCCAGGATCCGTTATTAGTTTCTTCAGTGGGTTAGACTTGACTCTTTAGTGAAATCCTGAGTACCTACGGATATTATTGAAATAGTGTAGGTAGGCAAGTTCTAACGAGATAACGGAAATTTACCACTTCATTACCTGGAGGACCTAGATAATTAGATCCAAACCTCAATACGGTTTATGAGTAAACTTCGTTAAGACTCGAAAAATATGCTTGTCGGGCTATCTAAATAAATGAACATCGTAATATTCATATGAGATTTATTCTACATACCTCCGGATTGTAGTCCGATGAATAATGTATAAGACAAGGTTGATTTGCCACTGTGGTACTTTGGAAAACCTAATTAAGGCGAGGAGCGCAGATTGCGGTCGACGTCGACGGAGCTGACAGTAATCAGCGCTAGGGATGCTCAAAAAGAATCGATTCTTGGAAGAATCGATTCTTTTTGAAAAAATAATCGATAATTTTCGATTATTTTTTTCATTTTAAGAATCGGCCGATACGATTCTGATTTTCGAGAATCGGAAACCGATACTTTTCTGCTCTGGACAAGTATTTTTGTGTTCCATTGCTCTGTAGGCCAGATCCTTTTTACAATAATACTTGTTGTTTTTCTCATAATATCTACCTACCTATTTCTGTTTAATGTGCTGAAGCTGGGTAGCAATTGGATGTACGAGTATAAGTAGTTACTGGAATTCAGGTTTCATAATGTACCTAATATTGTTTCTTCACTTTCTACTCCGACTAGATTGAGTTTTGAGAAAAAAGAATCGATTCTCAGATGTATCGATTCTTTTTGAAAAAATAATCGCGATTCTTTTCGATACTTTTCTAAAAAATCGATTCGATTTAAATCGATTCATTTTGGAGAATCGGACATCCCTATCAGCGCTTCTCGTTCTCAGGATGCAGATGTTTTGCATAATAATCATGTAGGGTTGCCTTTGTAGTGTGACGTCACGATCCTAGTGAGCGATGGGAGATTGACTTCCCGACAATACTTATAATGATGAAATGTCTACGAATGTAGAACAAACATTCTCAAATGCCTTCTGGACATACCCAAAGAATTCCTGAATAACCCTCGTTGTAATCTTCAGGTTTCATCAGGGCTTTGCAACGATGCATTAACGGTCGACTTCAGGTGATGCATTAATGTAACATGTTCCCTATAGGGAATGTGGCGAACGTGAAGGCTTGGTGCTTCTGATAGAACCAGTTTAATAAAAAACGCTGCAAATTATTACACAAAGGTTTATCATTTACCTGTATAGATGCCCCTTCTGCGTAGATCACTGTTTTCTGTGGTCAGTACCCTCGAGCTCCCCCCCAGGAAAGCCCTAAATCGAGTACTGGAGCCGGAAGTTTTCATACAAATGTGCGGGATTCAATAATTCAATCATTAATTAATTTTGTAGTTATTCATGAAGCATAAGGCAAATAATAACCCGTTGTGTAATAATTTACCTGTATAGGTACCCCTTCTACGTAGATGTATAATAAACCGTTGTGTAATAATTTACCGTTCCATTACGAACACTTCAACGTTTGTTCAAGTTGCAAAAGTACCTATCAACAAAATCCAAAAGATCCATCATTTTTCAAGAAATAATGTCACAGAACAACAACTCGACTTCACACAGTCATCCCTGATTATAATCAGGATTCATACCGTTTGATTCACGGTCATGTTGACGGAGCTTTTTGGTGCATACGAAAGGCTGGTCGTACAAATGCTCCGGGTGGTCTCAAAAAATTCTTTAGTTCAAGATCTATTTAAAAACGTACGAAACCCATACCTACCATTCTATTGAAAGTTTTCGAGTTACGGCGTTCTGAAAGTGTCAACCCCTATTTTTCACCCCTTAGAGATGACTGACAGTAACGCCGAGCTTCGAGGACCACCCAGACCTAAAACGGGACCTACAAACCAAATTTCATTAATATTGGTTCATGACTAAGAAAAATGCCAAGTACGGCGTGGGGTGGAAGGACAAAACTTGTTTAAATTTTATTTTCGGATTCTGCGTCCCATGAAACGCAAACGATCAAATTTTGAGAGGTTTACATGTTCGATTCTAAAAGTACATTAAAAATAATAAGTACCTACGGTGTACGGCGGACAGACATAAATTTGGTTTATTGCATTTTTTGATTCCACATACCTTGAAACGTAAACCATCAAATTTTGAAGGGGGGTTAAAAAAATTTGTCATGTTCGATTCCAAAGGTTCATTATTGAAAATAATAAACCAGCATGAATACCTGGGCAGTTTATTTCATACTGTAATGTTTGCATTCTCGGGATTTCGATGATTCGTTTATACAAGATATATGCTGAAATGTTATAGGTCGGGTGGTTGAAAGCGGAAGACCAAACGATACTAAGTATGCACACCAGGGTCGTCACACATAACGCCAGGATCAGCGTCACCCACGAAAATCAGAGGACATGGAGACTCCATATTCGACAGCTGAAAGAATCGGACAGAGGGTGCTATATGTGCCAGATCAATACAAACGTGATGAAGAAGCAACTTGGATGTGTCGATGTGCAAGGTAAGGGCACTCAATAATTTGAAACTTCCAATAATTATTATGAGTACTTAGATACATTAGACAGATTAATAGGTTTTTACTGAATTCATAGCCCAAACAGATTGTTGATAAATATTTTTATTCTATACAGAAATGTCTGTTGAAATTTCTTGACCCCCACGGTTTTGTAGTTAGTGATATTTAACATCGCTGTCCACGACAATTCTTGAAAAAGTACCAAAGTAACAAAAGTAACAAAAAGTAAAGTAAACAGCCATTTCAGGCGTCGTGGACGTGATCAGCTGTCCTCCAATTAGTGGATCAGAATTTGGTCTGATCATTTCGCTCGTTACTTGACTACATGGCCCAACAGCTACATGGGTCATACTTGGACGTGTCACCACGTGTCACGGCGGTCACCCATCCAAGGTCTAACCACGCTTGAGGTACATATCTCATCTTCGGTGATCTCACGGGAACCAGTTGATTCCACCTGATAAGGCCGCTGGGCAACAATTCTTGAAAATGTTTACACCTAAAGGAACTGCGACGAAGGACCTTTCTTCGCCAGGATAGGGGTCAGTCACTCCACAAATACTCTCAGCCTTCGCCAGGAACACCAGCAGTTGCCTTCTAGCACTAAGAAACTCCAGTCGTTTTTGCGCTTCCGCCCCTTCGACTCTCCGTCCACTCATCGATTCCTCTGGTTTTTGTCGCCTTTCGGAACCAGCTTTCTTAATCACCTAACCACACCCTCTCAAGTTCCGGATTTTCTTGAGTGGTTGACCACGTCGCATCGCTCAAAGCCGACTTGCGGAGGATACGTGATTAAAATACGATGACCAGACAGCCACATGCTCTGACAACCAGAAAAACCGTCCCCCCCCCCCCCCCCCCCCCCGTCGCCCCAACAATGAATTTTTTTCCCACTGAGCCTTCCTTCCCTCCATGTTGCCTTATAAGACAAAGAAACCTATGTCTAAACCGAAACTTCTTTGTCCAACACATGTTGCCCCATCATTATTATTATTATTAAAGAACGTTCTTCTTCCTGGTGGGTGGTATAGTGTTAGAATGAAGGGGATATTCTTGAAAGTTTACTAAAACCGGAGTGTATAGTTTGAGGATGGAAATAATATAAGTAATAAGGAAAAACGAGGTAAAGAGTTAATAGGAGTAAACCTAGTTGATCAGTTTGATTTCTTCAGAGATCGGGTACCGATGTATGTAATATAAATAAAAATTGAATAATTCCACATTTCCCAAATCCTTAGGTAGCGGGTCAGACTCGGATGCAGATTATCAGTAAAAATCATGGGGCGATTATCATCTCCGCCCTAATCCGTGACGCGACCAGAGATAAGCCGCTCACGGACCCAAGTACCTGCCGAAACAGTAGGGGAGATGTCCGTCACTTCCGCCCATTGGACCCGGGCGTCAGTCCGTGCCCTTCCAACAGTTCCGCCCCCGTTTATACTGTGGCGTTTTGTCGCGGCGTTTTTTTACCGTCGCGAAACTTTGTCGCGGCGACATAAAGAAACCAATAGAGCCGTTTATAGTGCGACAGTAGCGTTCGGCGACAGACGTCAGACGAAAAAAGTGTCGCCGCATGCTGGCGGACGGGCGACTGTTGCTTCACCCCGACGGCAGCCCTCAACCCCTCCAAACACATTGAACCTTACGGCAGTGTTGTTATTGCGGCGGTAGCGATAGGTTGTCGCGTGTTTTTTTCTATGGCGGACCACGATAAGCTGATCCAGCTCGTTGAGCTGCATCCTGTTCTCTGGGATCAGTCGCTGGATGGATTCAAGGACCGGGATGAAAAGGAGAAAGCATGGAAGGAGGTCGCCATGGTGACATTCTGAAATAGTTGAAAAACTTGTCATGGTGCTCCCTGATTTTATTATAAAATTTGATAAACTTTTCGTGGTGAGCGCTGACGTTGAAGGGGTGAACGGACTAGGGATGTCCGATACTTAAAAAGTATCGAGATACCTATATATCGTATCGATACATCTAAAAGTATCAAAAAGTATCGATACGATACTTTCAAAAGTATCGATATTTTGAAGTAGGTATCGATACTTTTTGATACTTTCCAAAAATGGGTGGAAATGTCGTTTTTGTTCTCTCTCCATCAGCGTGACAATGACTATTATATCACATCCCACGTTTTTACTTCATCTACATTGGTGCAATATAAAATACCATTGTCAGCCTATCGAAGAATTATTTCAGGATAATATTATAAAATACAATAAATCACTTCTTTCTTATTTGAATCTTTTTTGTTTGGGCGCTTGTTTTTCAAAATTATTGACAAGACAAGGCATGACATTATTTCGTTAATTCGGAACAATCACATCAGAAAACAAGAAAGAACAAAGAAGATCCAACCAAAAAACTATTGAGTTAGGTTGGTTGGTTGCTTGGTTGGGTTAACATTTTTTTGGCCCTTCCTACTAAATGGAGGACAGCTGATTCTCACTAAAAGCTGGAGGTGGTGGTACATCAACTTTCTTTTATTTGTTGAAGTGTTTGGTTTCCCAGCAACTCTAGTTAGAGGTACTGTCAACAGTACCTACACGTCGTAGGTGTTAAAACTGATAAAATGAGAGGGATAGAAAAGTATCGGCTCCGATACTGAGAAAAAAGTATCGATACTACGATATGTATCAGGGAAAAAAAGTATCGATATGTATCGATACTTTTTCAAAAAGTATCGATACTTTTAAGTATCGATACTTTTGGGACATCCCTAGAACGGACCACCTTCGCCGCCCTCTACCCTCACGCTCTACCCTCGAGCTGCCCCCGGAGACACTGGTTAGATTATAACGCGATGCCTCCAGGAGTTGACGATTCGTTTCCGCGAATCGACCGCCCCTTCAGCCGCGTGTCAAAAAGATCGGGAAGAGCCCGCATCCAAGATGGACGGGATTCCCATATACCGTCACACTCCTCCCCTTAAAAACACACTTCTTTGAAGAAGAAGTATGTGAACTTAATAGACACGGGACTGAAAGTAGTATGGAGTTCTGATTCAGGAAGGTTCATCTGAAAAACTCCAAAGCTGACAGCTTCCATCGTAATGGTACTACTGAGAATTGTTACTGGTGGAGAACCTAGCTCCTTATCAATATCACTTGGCGGACTTGGACACAAAATAAAAGGTGTAAAGTCGTTGTCAGAGGTTCTGGTTCAGGAAAGTTCATCTGAACAACCTGTAGGTGACTAACCCTCATCATCAGATGGAACAACTGGAATATATTATAAAAACATATAAATGAAAGTAGTTGTCAGAGGTTCTGGATCAGGAAAGTTCATCTGAATAACCTCTGGGTGATTAACCCCCATCATAAGATGGAAGAACTGGGGAACAAAACGCGTCGAAAAATTGGCATTGAACGCCAGGCATTGAGCGCCTTAAGAATAATAATAAGTTTGATAATAATAATAAGTTTGATTTGATGACGAAAAAGAAAATTGAATGGCCGAAGTGTATATTGATAAATAAAGGGCTATTAAAAAGAGATTCCTTCTGGAAAAGCTCTCAAAAGTGGAGGGGATACGGAGGATAAAATCCAGCACATACCCACCAACCACAATCTGCTACCATGTAATAGATGAGGGGTGTAACTACGACGCCCATACAGCGTAGTATCCCCCTCTCCATCCTCTAAAAAGGTAGGGAGGCAGTGTGACAGCTGCCCCCGGAGACACTGGTTTGATTATAATGCAATGCCTCCAGGAGTACCACCCTTTCAGCCGCGTGTCAAAAAGATCGGGAAGAGCCCGCATATACCGTCACAACTGAATAGCTCCCAGCATGTAAAAATATTATAATATTTTTAATTATCAATATGACCGGTGTGGTAGTGGCTATACAAAGGATGGTACACGATATCACTATCAAACAAACGAGAAATGAAAGAGGAAGACTAATTCTTTCAAGAAAAGACACCTAATTAGGTGTCTGTTTTGAAAGATAGAAAATACCAATATGGCCGCCAATTGTCTGTTTTAGAAGTTACTGAACAACCCTGTCATGGATAGAATAAAAATTGCTTTTGCCAAAAGATATAGTTGGGCGGAAGAGAATATCTCTTTTGCTTAGTGAATAGTTCCCCTGAAATAGCATTCGTTAATTTACAGTAGTGTAAAAAATATAAATGTTCTTTGGGATAACGCAGTGAAACTAGGTATTATTCTAGTTGAGATGCGCAGATATGGCTGAGCCTTCAATGGAGCATCATTTGTCATTCTGCACTCACAACAAAGAGAGGGGTGAGTGAATGCAAGTGGAGAATGCGACCGGCTCTGGGATCGTAACCTCGAGCAGTCAGGATCCACGATAAATTATCGATATAATGGTGATGAAAGAGATTCCACAGAACCGTATGGTCGTGGCGCCAATCCCGGAATCCCTCGTACTCCCATTGCAACCCCGCGTCCCACCAATAAATACACAACTGATATGCTACGATTCATTGACCGCCAAGTAATTTATATTGGGCAATTCCTGCCGCATTATTAATGGAGGCGTGTATTTCCAGGAGGCGCGGACGACGGTTGCAATTGAATGCTATCCGTTTACCGTGCAACGTGCTTGAAAGAGGTGTAGATAATTATGAATGGTCCTTGACTGCTGTTACGTAGCTGCTGTACTGCTGGCATACCCAAACACCCCTTATTGAGTGCATCGCAATCACACACTACCGGAAAGCACATGTCCCACCTACATTCTCAAAGAACCCTGGTCCACTATAATGCTGTTCAAGTCTGCACGCTTTTCTGGTTTGATTTTGCTTGAATAAATTTGAAAGTTGCTGTGTCAGAATGTAGAATTCTGGATTCGATGAGTGTTTTGCTTCATTATTTCGAACACTGAACAACACTGGAGTCGATCAACAATATATATATTTTCCTCTACATGACATCATTATAGATACCCCTTCAGCGTAGAACACTGAATTCATGTTAAGGTAAGACCCTGATTTAGTAGAATCGTTTTTTGCGGTGGATCCGTCCACGAACGCAAACACACGTACAGACACGGCAGAAATGCCACCAGAGCAAAATATAAGCTTACTTATAATTTAATTTTCCTGTAACGCGCCATGCCGGCCCACCAACCCGATAATCTTTGAAATTCCGATGGTCATTGAGCATAAGTAGGACCCCTCAACCTATTGCCAAATTTTTACCTATTTTGGATGACTCGTTTGGCCGTGACCAAAAAAATGTATTATTCCACTGAACGAATTCCGATGAATTCCACTTCTAACAAATTTATAGGTAGTGGGTCGGACTCAGAATCAGATTGTAAATTAAAATCATGGTAGGTTGGTACCTCACTATAATCAGCAGTCCCTATCAGTGATATCTGTACTGGAGTTGTGAATATCTACGGTACGATTCACACTCATGTTTCCGAAGGTTTCTGTGAAAGAACGGCTGGATGTATCATGCTCCGGGTGGTATAAAAAAATCCTCAAGTTCGGAATCAATTTACAAACGTCATGGCACCATACCCTTTCTATTGAATGTTTTCGAGCTACGACAGGCGACCCCAAATGGGACATATCTACAAACCAAATTTCATTAGTTTTGGTCAATGGTAACTAAGGAAAGTGCCAAGTGTGGCTTACAGACACATATTTTGTATTCCATTTTCGGATTCTACGTACTTCGAAACGCAAACCATCATACATTTTGAAGGGGAATTAAAAAATAAAAATAAATCCCAAAACACTATACGTTTCAAAACCAATAAGAGGGGCACCATTCGACCACTAAGTAGGTAGGTAGGTATGTAATATGCCGATGAACTTGGGCAAAAGACTCGTGAGACAAACCTTCAGAACCTCATTACTAAGCTGAACTCAAAAGTGGCGGAAGACGTTTCGTCAAATGCTTGGATGTAATGACTAGGTCAGGGGCCCCTCGCGTTTTGCATAGTGTTTGGATGATTATTAATGTTCGAAGGCAAAGTGGGGAAGTGTGTTTTGGCTGTTACAATGAGCTCTGTTCCTTTAGTGTCGATCGAGTTCTGTATGATCAATAAGCCCAATTTTGGTCAACCTGTTAATTTAACTAGGTATATTTATGGTATAATACAGAGTTTTTTGCCCAAACGACTCGTTTCCCTTTGCCGTTTGACGAAACGACTAACTTACGCCCCTGGGAAGAATAGCGCACTTCTCACACCGGCATTCACCTACCGTTGCGTTCAAAGTGGGAAAAATAAGTTGAAAGGGCGGAAAACATCCGGCGGAATGGTTGGGAACTTTTTTTGGCAATTGTTGCTCATTTCTTTGGCGTTATGAATTCGAATGTCTCGCGTGCTCGACCATCACTAAGACTTGAATGGGAGGACGCCGCGTGGGCACTTAGCAGAGCGGGCAGGAGAGACGCTTCACAATGCCTCACTGAGTTATGGTTTTACCCCGAATGACGGGCTTCTTTTGTTTGACTTCAAGAGGTGATGTGCCATTAATAATTCGGAAGGTGATGGCCCCTTATATTAAACTCCCTTATAAATTCAGTGGAGGAGGCCGCACGGTTGACAATGTTTTCTCATCAGTAATGCTTCTTCCAGACTCAGCTCAACATCAGTCAACAACCACCAAGTTATTATACTTAAAATTATAGGTACCGAACTGATAACAGGAAATGAAAACACGCTGCAAATTATTACACAGCGGTTTATTATTTACCTGCATAGATGCCCCTTCTGTGCAGATCACTGTTTTCTGTGGTCAGTGCTTCCCCCGAAAAGGCCGGGGAGTACTGGAGCCGGCCAGTCAATTACGTTTCATAAATATGCTGTGGATTCAAGTAGTCTACGTATAATTGTTTACAAAACTATAACCACCTTATAGTCGTGCAAGAATTTAATTAGCATTGACCTCCAAAATCAGAATTTCCACTTGCTTTATATATACTCGTAATATGTATGCATTTCAACGTTTTCTAAACAATTTTGGTTCCGTGTCTGTTCCGTCTGTCTTGGTCCATTTCCTAGTCCCGGACAAAACTATACGAAACTGTAGTCCGATTTTGATGAAGTTTTCAGGGATTGTGTGGGTTGCCTCATATGAAGTTCCCTATTAAATTGATCGCCGTCGGACCAGTGGTAGCGTGTGCGCATGCTCAAACATGAATGTAATGAAAGCGATTCCTCAGTTCCTAATGGGCCGATTTCTTGTTTGAGGCTGACCCCTTGTTTGGTTCTTTCAGTGGTTTATAGCACATCTACCTATTTAAAACACTAGGTAATAATTCCTATAATCCTATCACGCACACTTACTAATTTATTACTACTCTGTTCATTGCTATTAAGTCCTTTTGACTCTCATTTTTTTTACCAACTGATTCTATTCGTCCATATTACTACGTGAGGAAGCTATACTGCCCACCCAACTTGGCTGGCGTTTTGTTGTTGTTGTTGTTGTTGTTGTTATGCATTTGTTCGCTGCAAATCCCTGCACAACGGTTTATTATTTTGAACAGAATACCCTTCTGTTACAGATCACAGCTCTCTGTGTAGATAACACGTCCAAATAATATGTACTAGTCTATACATATTATGTAGATCGCAGACCCTCCGTAGGTTAGTCGTTACTGGGTACCTAACTAAATCACGAGTTAAATGTTGCTAAAATAATTCTGTCGATGACAAACAGTAACTAAAATGGCAAAAAGAAACGCAAATAATGAAGTTCTGAAGGAAAATTGTTGATGTGGCGTAGATCACTGTTTTCTGTGGTCAATACCTACCCTCTGGTCAAGTATAATCAACCGTTGTGTAACAACTTGCCCATCAATAATGCTTCAACGGTTGGTCAAGTTGCAAAAGTACCGATCAACAAAGTCCAGCCCCTTCTTGGTAGATGAACCGTTGTGTAATAATTTACCGTTCTGTAATAATTTACCGTTGTGTAATAATTTACCGTTGTGTAATAATTTGCCGTTGTGTAATAATTTACCATTGTGTAATAATAAGTTACCCATCAATAATACTTCAACGTTTGTTCAAGTTTCACTACTATCAACAAACTCCAAAAGAGCCATCATTTTTCAAATGAAATAATATCACAGAACATCCAACTCGACTTCATACTCCGTGATTATAATCAGGTGATCCCTAGCAATGATTTTATCTCGGGCCAATTCCCGATCGTTAGCGCGTCCCTGGTGACGAGATTTGGGCTAAATGTATACAATTTCATTCACCCTGCTGTCGAAAATGCCTGTCGGTGCAAACTTCGGGGCCTTACTGAATTTTGAGGGGGGGTAAGCTTTTTTTTCATGCTCGATTCCAATGGTTCATTATTGAAAATAATAAACCAAAAGTGTCACGGAAAAACCAATGGATTATCAGTTTCATAATGGATCCTGAGATGTGCGCAGGCGCTGAAGTAACATTCCGATCTTGATAAAATTCATATACAAGACCATTTCGGGACCTACCCAAACTTCATCAAAATAGATTGCTTTATCTTCGGCTTTATCACTTCAGCTGCACCCATATAATTATACGTAGGTAGTTCTGGATCATCTTTTCATCAAGTCTGTAAATCTCTACCGTCACTCATGGTAATACGCTTCTTTAACAATGTTTCATCCAGGAGACCCCTGTAAACACCGACTCAACGAAAGGTACAATAAACACCCGGGTTTACTCCAAACTTGAAAGCGACGGGCCATTGTCATCAGTAGCTGATTAGTTAATCTTCCCAACACCAATATATTAATGTAAAAATAGCAGAACTATACGGCTACTTACGCAATACTTATTGCATTCCTGCAGGAGTCGAAAACATTTATGTCCTCCAAAAATTAGTAAGAATTTTATTTAAATAAATGTTCAAATGACCTATCTGCAAGCTCCATAGTGAGGGGTTGGACGGTCTGGTCGCTGGAATGTTTTGCGAACGTCCATTTTTTCTGCTCAGCTTGTGGTGGGACGGACATTGGCTACTCCCTGGACAAACCGAGTCTCATCCCTGCTCCATCCAGAAACCCCAGTAGTTCATCAGAGCTCCTCCACTTCTTCCTCACCCCTCTGATGCACATGGAGGTAGCCCTTAGAATTGAAAAGGCTAGCCTCGTCTTCACCCAGCCTTTGATTTCGCCTTGTGGACAGGCCCATTTCTCACTTAGGCGTTCCGCCAGGGCACTCACGAATGCTGCCGTCTGCGGAGCAAACAGCCCATCGACTGATGTCACTATCGGAGTGAAAGATGCATGGCGTTCTTCGCAAGCTGCCAAATACTTTCGTTTCTTCTCTTCCTCGGCGTTTTTGAGTACCGATGCCACTGGGTGGGGAACATAAGAGGGAGCATCAGTGTCAAGGACACGGACATCGAACAATGCCTCCCTCTGTGGTTCCCACACCCCGCGGCACACAAGATCACCTCTTAGTCCGGGATGGGCCGTAGACGTATCCACTATGATCGGCTCCTTCACACAGTTCCCCCACGCCGTCGACATGAGCTCCCCCAGGACATCACGCACCTCGTTGTGGCGTCGTGTGATGAGGCCGCCTGTCTTGCAACTTAAGGCATGACTAAGGGAAAAGTCCCTCCAGCCACACCCATCGCACGTAGCAGGCATTCCAACTGGCTTTCGCTTGTATCGTACTGCCAGTGCATCACGAAATTCATATGGTGACATGTCAAAATTTTGCTTTTTCAGTGGTAGAGCAGACAGCCAACTCGAGCTCTTCATCTTTGAGGTCTTAAGCACAGCACGCCCCACAGTCCGCTGCCTGTCAGGCTCAAATTTAGCCAGTGTGGACTCAAGAAAATTGTCCTCAACAGCGTTCCGATTTCTCACTGCCTCGTGCTTCGCTGTTTGGAGTTGTGCCATGTGGCCACTCACGTCGAGAGGTTGATGAAGCCGAATGGAATTGTCCAAGATTGCTGTTCCAGACTTTGATGAATGAAATAATGTACTTGCTGTTGCAACTGGATCTGTCCAAGCCATTCCTCCTTTATTGACTGGTAGGGTGAAGAGGTCACACTCCTCTTCTGATACAATATCACCCAGTATGGCAGGCATGAATGTATGGCGAATGGAATCTCGCAGGCGTGTGTAAAACCCCTCCTCACATTTCATGACTCTCTGCACGAACTGCCATCGAAACTTTATAGACTTGGTAAAGGCAGTGTGCGCATCTTGAGGATGTTTCTCTCACTGATTCCCAGGGCACATCCTCATTGCATAGCTTATTGGCGAGAGTCGCCACTGCCTCACGTAATCGTGAACTTGATCTCCCGTAGCGCAACAGAAAATCTGCACAATGATCAGCTTCCGAACCCCCAGGACCACCACTTCCTTGAAGCTTTCTTGACACTTTTTCAACGATGCCAGACGAGATCTGTACATCTATTAAAGGTGGGAGACCCATTCCTGTAGGGAGTTGTAACAAATTCGGGTCTGGTATTGTCTGATCTGGGTGTTTTTCCTTCAGGTCTTCCAGAACTGTTTTACCCTGCGAATCAATTACTCCCAACGGATCCAAAACTGACGAATTGCTTGTATCTGACAGCCTGCCCACTGCTGCTCTCACTTTACCTCTTGACATAAGGCGATGAAATGCTACTTCAGCACGATACCCATCTATTCGCCGATTTTGATTCAGCTTCTTATCCAGCGAAATTGCTTCATTTATTAGGTTGTCAAATTTACCCCCTGTCCACAACTGCAAACGCCTGCCCAGTAAAATTCGTATATCTTTATGCTGCTTGATCATTTTGCTCCGCTGGAGAATGACCGAGATGAATACAAGCAGTCGTTCAAATGAAAACTGTCCTGCAACCATTGCAGTGATTTCTACTGCCAATGTGTCGACAAACTGTACGCTGTTTGGGCCATTGGGTAGATCGTAGTGTCTCCCTCCCAATTGGGAAATGTTCTGCCAGTAGCTTCGCCAGATTGCGTTTTCTGCAGTTTCCCGCCCTGGACCATTAATAAAGTGGGCCCCATACACTTCTTCTAGTTTCGCAAAGACCTGATTATCGATTTGCGGTATATATGTATCTGGTGTACCGTGATTTCCATCCTCATGGGGAGGGCCTGGATTATTTGCATCTAGGAGACGGGCCCGAATTCTTGCACATCTGGGAGTTCTTGCGAGGTGCCCATTGATACTTACGAAGTCCCTTCCGCATCCTGGACATCTTGTTCTTGAGGGTCTCTGCGTTTCATCTGAAATATCTGCTGAGTATATGCGCGAGCATCCTTCAATTTGTGACATCCTTCTAATGTTACCTATCGTCAAACTATAAACACTACTAGTTCCAGTTCATTATGAAACACTGAAAAATCACCAAGACACCGAACTACAATTTCATGACTCGATTATTATTTTTTTTCAAACTCAACAAAAAAAACTTCAAGAAATGCCGCTTTCATGAACTGCCGCGCCCAAATCTGATAGTCTCTTTCGATAGCGGCCACTGTCCTGTGGGTACCAGCCAATTATCACCTCCCGTGCAGCACTTGTACCCACCTAAATCAGTCAATCTTTGCGGAACAAAAAACAAGTTGCACACCTCGTAACTTTGGTTGGTAAGTCGCGTTATACGTTTCCGTGTCTGTGTGTGGTCGATTCCTTGTCCGGAGCAAAACGGTATGAAATAATGGTCGTAATGAGTTGAAATTCCGAGGTTAGGTGCGGATTTGGTCACAGATGGTCCCACATCTGCGCATGCGCAAACTTAAAATGCTTGTAAAGCTCATAACTACCCCGGAACTCGTAGAACAGAGCTGAAAGTTGGAGGGTAAACACAGAATGGTACCCTGATGGTTCCACATCGATTTAATCAGATTTGGACTGAAGCATTCGGCTGCGCGTGCGTTTGCCAATTTCTTGTAACGCCCATAACCACCCGAAAAAATATTCATTGAAAAAGTACTGTAACTGACGTATACGCATGCACCAACGTTAAATCCTTCTAGAGCCCACGACTACCCTAGAAATTTTTGTGAAGCGATGAGGTTCGGAGGGTAGTAGGAAGTTGGACCACAGATACTCCCATATCTCATCCCATGGTCATTGATAAAGTCTGTTACTTTCGTTTGTGAATGCGCAAACGTGAAATCCCAGTAGACCCCATAACTACCCCAGAAAATGACGTGTATTTGGATTTAAACTTGAAACGGCATGTATTTGGATTTCTCTCTCAATTTTAATTAGTTTTGCTCATTTGTTTCAGTATAAAATCTTGTAATGTATTGTAACTTGCTTCGAACCTTGAAATACCTATTCTTCAAGCGGTATGATGCCACAAAAAGTCAGAACACTTAAATATGGATACCTTTAGTAATCCTATTACGCTTTTTATTAATCCTATTGCTACAACTCCTATTCTACCCTACTATTTTGTCATTTTGACCTCACAATTTCAAATCAATACCGTCAATTCTCCACCTACCCACCGAATGTACCTACCACCATCTAATTATATACGTCCGTGTTTTTTTCTCTACCATTTGTGCAAAATGTTTTTTTCCAAAATTGGTGCAGTTTTTTAATATTTTTAAAAACCTCCATTATGCGTTCGTGATGAAAAATATACGATGAAGGGGAATTCCTTTGGTTTACTTTTCAGTCTGACATAGTATGGATAAGTGGCCTCCACCATAATATTATGATTGCCTTAAACTGTTTTACTGACGAGGCTCGATATGATAGGATGATCATTCAATACCTGAAACAGTCTTACAGTAGCTGAATACATGATCTAAAATCAATATAGTCAGTCACATCAATCTCGTGGCAAAACGTTGATGGCGATACACTCAGTTCGCGTTTCCTCCACTCATTCCACGAAAACTAGGTACTAAACCACGCAAAATGATACTGGTGTTGAGGGGGACAGGGTGTTTGAGCTCGAACCACTTTACATATTTCATGGGCCCAGTCGAGCGCTAACTGGGGATGGGAACAGTCAACTTGACCCATTGCAAAAGGGATTACAACGGCAAATCCTGTTAATCATTCATCCTCTCCAGCTCCTTCATTACGTGCTTTGTGTCCGTCCCAAATGTTCTGCTCTGATCCATTGATCGCCGTATCGAGATGAGACCACTGCTTATTATCGTTGGTATGTCACGGTCCATGATTGATTCGAATTCCTCAAGTGCTCTAATTAAAAGTTTCAAGAATAGGAACGCAACAAATGAGAGGAACCTAAGTGTTTTTATAACTGCGAGATTTGGAAATCCCATACAAATTATTTTAAATGCCATGTATTTATTCCTTTGTTTATTTTATTTATTCATTTATTTTTTTTTTCAAGGCTACGGCATTTCTACAATATTTTTCAGGTTACTTTCAACAACAGAACGAAGTAACGCCTTGAATCAGATAGGTACCTATGTCTTGAATAATAGAGTTCAAGTCGTAGTTCTGATATCTTGCGTTTTACTTTCAAATTGTAATAGGTACAGTGAAATACACATCATGAAAGTAAAAATGGTACAGGTGAAATAATTAATATGTTTCGTAATATATAGGTATTGAACGAAAAGAAATAGGTATAAAACATTATTTAGTACCACCGTAGGAAGTTGAGTTGGTGCAAAACCACTGGTAAACAATAAAATTCAGTGGTTATGAAAAGCCTTGTCCTGATATTCATATGGAGACTCTACCTGATCTGGTATGTACACTGACTGTACATTGAAGACTCATTCATCATCCAGCATGAGCTGTACAGGAATTAGGTATACACGCGCATCCTGTCATGCCATGCGCATCATGTTTGGCCAAACCACTTGATTGGTCTGTCCAGGTGTCTTGATTATTGTACTCTTATTCTAGATAGATTCAAAAATGTGAATAAGTTTTCAACGAGACATGTGTAGTTTTCATTTATTCCTTCAAGTTACATTGCAAGGCCCATGAAATAATCAAAAACGGATTTCTTAGTTCTTTAGTCCTGGTTTGCCTGTCATGATATTTTCTTACGATGGAAATTTGACGCTTATGTAAAATGGAAACTGGCCTAACATGAATGGAGGTAGGTACTCTACGTTACCTAATGTACTGACACATTACTTTGTACTGATATTTGGAAGGCGATGCGTGCAACTGAGCTTTGTTTATTCACTTTCTCGGGAAAACACCCTCTGATCTTCGTCGTTTTTCTTATTTTTTTCCCTCTACTTTTTTTCTTCTTTCAGTTGATAGGTACAATTCCTCACGACATGCTGCTAGAGGAGAGAAAAAATCATCCATATATTTGTCTGGGCTTGGGATGGGTTGAGAGGTCCCGTACCGAGAAAAGGATTTGAGTCCAATCTTCCCTTCCCTATCGAAGTGATTTCCTTGGGATTTCAACCTAATACGGTTGACTTTCTTCCCTGTTATAGGATTCCCGATGCAAACAACCAGACTAAACACAACCACTTTCCCTAACTTTTTCCCTCCTCCTAGAGATTCTTTCCTTGAAACGATCCGTATACGTTACGGTTCGCCGGGTTCGGTAAGCTGATTTCAAATTGCTTCGCGACTCCCCAATGCCTCGACACCTGGATGGAGTGTCGCCCAGCCAAAAAGCACCAAACCCGGAAAAAAGAACGAAAGATAAATTAGAGACAATGGAAAACTAATTGAAAATAAATAAGAAAAATAAGTTAAAGTAAAATCCTCGTCTTATGGGGAAACGCAGAAATAAATCCTTCGTGATAAAAGATTGCAGGAGTTAGCAGCATGAGGGACTTATACTAAATTAGATAGTTAGGTACGTACTCTATATTTTTCAGTTAGTCCCAGAATGCACTAAGTAGTAAGTAGGTAGAACTGTGTCATGTATCGGATGGTCTTGTTCTTCCCACATTGTTTATTAACTTTTCCACAGTCAGTTTTGGATAAATATCAACAGAATGGTACTTGTACGCTTGACTCCGTAAGAAGGATTTCATGATCTTTCTACTTCCAGTTTTTAACTTCGTCTCTGAGTTTTAATACTCTTGCCTGTGCATCAGTCCATGCCGTGAATTGCAGCTGGTTCTTCTTTAACCCAGTGTTACTAAGAAATGAATGAAACAACAGTGAGAAGGAGGGAGCTATGATACCTAAACGCCTGCGGTTGTCGCGCGAAACCCCGAGGTCCCTGCTAATGGGGCCTAAAGAAACAGCTCGTCACGCCCAACCCTCTTCTATTCCCATAGCGTTAGCATAAAGTACCATTTAAACACACCCCTCTGGTTAGTTATCCTTGAGAGGTGGATTACGCTTCCCCTTGAACCACTAAATTGTCAATTGAGAGCTCCATTAATTCTGCCTGAACGGCATTCTCTCATGCGCAGTAAACTTATTTGCAACTACCTTCTTGTTCTCAATTGTAAATTATCTTCACCCCGTATGCCTTTTTCTGTTTAACTTCCGTATATACCCTCTTACTAGTTTTATCGAGATGGAATGCAGCTTCTCTCAATCTTAAACATCAGATATTCTTCCTGAAGTAATTTCCTTCCATACTGGAGGGTTTTAAAAGGCTCGGTTTTAGCTCTATGAAACTCCAGGAAATCGAAGTATGTACCTACATTATTACCGGTTTATGTAAAGCCAGTCAGTCCCAAGTTATCAGTTCTCCCTCTCAGTTATTGGACCTGTTACGAGGAGGTTTGTTTTTAACTGCAATAAGCGTAGGCAAATAACATGTCTCGTTGATTTTTTTTTTTTTGCGTAGGGCGGTGAGGAAATCTTTG
The DNA here is from genome assembly GCA_954871275.1 of Leptopterna dolabrata. Taxonomy (NCBI): domain Eukaryota; kingdom Metazoa; phylum Arthropoda; class Insecta; order Hemiptera; family Miridae; genus Leptopterna; species Leptopterna dolabrata. Next base: position 22,287,650 of record OX940977.1, read on the forward strand.
AGGTCCATAGGTGGGATTTGTACCTCGTAAGATACCTGGAGGGGACCGCACCACCAGGTTATGTGAGACTCAAACCGCACTAAAACCTCACCTACCTTTTTCACACGTTGGAACTCAGCCTGGAACTGTTTAACGCATTACCTCAAGCTGAGTCCTAAGGAGATCTCTTCAGTCCTTGTTCTGTCGGTCCGCACCCTCTGCTCTCTGCCGCTCTCGTTCGAGCTGTATCTTCCTCTTCAAGATCTTTCCTACATATTCTGCCACTTGATTCCAATGCTGCTCGCTTTGCAGCATCATGGCGACCACCATTTCTGGTGTCAAGCTGGCTGCCGAAACTCCCAGTTCTTCCTTTATGTAAGTCCGTTCTACTGTCCACTGTGTACACCTGAAGAATGTATGATGCACATCATCTTCCTCCTGACAGCTGCGGCATGTAGGAACACTTACCTTTCCCATCCTGTGCAGGTAACAATAGAATAGCCCGTGCCCTGAAAAGAACTGAGTTAGGAAGTAGTTCACTTCATGTTTCCGCTCAAGCCATACTCGGATGTCAGGGACCAGCCGTGCAGCCCACCTTCCTCTCAGCTCGCCTGCCCACATCTCCTGCCAACTTGCTATCGTACTTTCTCTCTATTCTCTGGCAGTGCGGGATCTTTCATTTTCTCCTCTTCTTTCATAGATCCGCTTCCTCTCTGCCGCCAGCAGCTGTATGGGTGCTACTCCTGCAAGGACAAGTATTGCTGGTTCTGATACTGTCCTGTAGGCACATGCAATGCGTAGTGTCCATCTCCGCTGTACTGCAATCATTCGCAGCAATCATACAGCCCTGATTGACATCCTTCCCTGATCTTTCATTACATAGTAGGTATAAGAGGAGGATGTAGTCAGACAGCCCAACGGCCTGACCAGGTGGAATAACCCGGTTCCCGTGAGATCACCGAAGTTAAGATACCTCGAGCGTGGATAATACTTGGATTGGTGGCCGCCGTGACACGTGGTGACACGTCCAATTATGACCCATGTAGCTGTTGGGCGAACCGCTCTCCAGTCAATGGGGTGAGGCGATGAGTAGCCAAGTAAAGAGCGAAATGATCAGACCAAATTCTGATCCTCCCATTGAGGACAGGTGATCACGTCCGTGACGCTGGCAGGGCAGTTGGGCGAAAAGTCCCAGCCTGGAATGGCTGTTACTTTACTTTTTTTTTGTAGTCAGACATATTACGCACGTATTTTTTCAGGTATCATCTATGGAGCCTATGCAGCCCACGCATGAACAAATCACATTAAACCATAAGTTCACACAAAAACCTCCTGCTCATCCACAAATAAAACCATATGTAATAACCGAAAACAACTGAAACAAGTACTGAGATAATAAATACCTACTATTGCTCCGGTTGCAAGTACCTGTTAGGACCTTGCTGAACGAGGAGGACCTTCCCCAGATCTGCCAAAATCTTACACAAATCACTGGAAGGTGCTTCATTTCATCGCTTTCTACGTTTTCTCACAATTAGGATGTTGGTTTTTGTTCTATGTACTCTAATGCTCGGTAAACAAGGGGTGCCAACGTACCCAAAGGGCTATCTCAAAATTACCTAACTCCGAAGTGCGAAGTTAGGTAGGTAGTGACCGAGTAGGTCGATATGTGAAAGTAACAAACCAATGTGCTATCCCGCGTTGCCACTGCAAGACTACCAGACCGATTAGTGCACAGCTTGGAAATGGGAAGTCTGGGAGGAAAGGGGGTTCCTTAGGTGCTCCGCACATTAGGAAGAAAGTAGAGCTCGGGAAGAAGTATTTAAAGTGATAGACGTTGCGATTGTGGTGGGAAGAGGTGGCCCGCAATGCCTCTGCCCTTAAAGTAGACAACAACGAGGTGGAGAGGAGGCCACGGAGTTTACCGGTGAATTATTAGTTTGTAAGAAAAGGAAAGGGAGAAGAGAGCCGTCGGATGGTGGCTTGAAGCGGACTGCCGGAGCACGTAGGATAAGAACAATTACAGAGTTTCCCCAACCAGAAGGTCCGAGCTCGGCTCTTCCCTACATACTAACTGCCTAAAGGGACCTTTGTTTACTCAAGTAGCCTCGCTGTTCTCCTTCTCTTGATTTACTGGCCCTTTTCTCCAACCTCTGTCGGCATGGCTTTTCCCTCCTATCCCATCAAACAAGAGATTCTTGTTGACGTAGTATGCGAATGGACGTCAGGTTTCTGGTCATCAAAAACAGTGGGTAGACAGACGTAAGTAGGTACGTCCGTATTTCATAACGCCCTACTTCAACGTGTTCAGTACAGATGACTAACAAAATGAAATTTCGTGCATGATTACCGGTATTTGACATCTTAAATTTTAATGAAGGTTCAGTAGGTACCCATAATTGGAAAGCTTCAAGCAAATACCTACTTCCTAAGCGACAGTCCTACTTTGTTCAGAGAATTCGTCAAACTCAGTTTTGACTTGGGGAATTTTATGAAAACGCTGCAAATTACTACACAACGGTTTATTATTTGCCTGTATAAGATGCCCCTTCTGCGTAGATCACTGTTTTCTGTGGACCTACCCTCGTCAACCCCCCCCCCCCCCCCACCCTACTTGAGCCGGCCGGGAATTACGGTTTCATAAATATGGTGCAGATTAAATAATTCTATCATTAATTATTTATTAGTATTCATGAAGCATAAATTGACGTTACAAAGTATACCTGTAAATAAAATCCAAAATAACCATCATTCTTCAAATGAAATAATATCACCGAGCAACCATCTCGTCTTCATACAGCCATCCGTGATTATAATCAGCTGTTCCCTAACAATGATTTATCTGGGCCGGATTTATACCATTTCATTCACGATCATGTTGAAGCTTTTCGGTGACAACTTCAGGGCCTTAATGTGAACGAACGGCTGGGACTTACAATGCTCCGAGTTGGTCTCAAAACATTCTTCGGAAAAAAGTTCGAGATCAATTTAAAAACGTGAACAATTTCAGGATAACGGCGCCCTGGAATTTTCAACCCCTATTTTTCACCTCTTAGAGATGACTGACAGTAACGTCGAGCTTGCGGACCAAATAGACCTCAAATGGGACCTACAAACCAAATTGCATTAATTTTCGTTTATGGTAGTTAACTAAGAAAATTCGAGTCATGCAGCATGGCTTAATGAGCGAATTTTCAAAGAAATAGTTTGGGAAATCGATATAATGCTCGTCTGCCAGAGCACTCATTACGGCCCGACTGGGCACTTGTTGAGACTAGAGTGGCACGTCGTGTATAAAAAGAATGTCAAAAACGCTGCAAATCCCTGCACAACGGTTTATTATTTTGTATAGAATACCCTTCTGTTACAGATCACAGCTCTATGTATAGATAACCCGTCTATATAATATGATATGTACTATTCTATTATATACATATTATGTAGATCGCAGACCCTCCGTAGGTTAGTACCTAACCCCGTACTCGTTACTAGGTACCTACCTAAATCACGAGTTAGTTGCTAAAATAATTCTGCCGATGACAAACAGTACCTAACAAAAAGAAACACACATAATGAAGTTCTGAAAAGAAATTGTTGATGAGGAGTGAAAAAAGTTGCAAAAGTACCTACCAACAAACTCCAGCCCCTTCTACGTAGATGGTATAATGAACCGTTGTGTAATAATTTACCGTTGAGTAATGATTTACCGTAGTAATAATTTACCCATCAATAATACTTCAACGTTTGTTCAAGTTTCACTACCTACCAACAAACTACAAAAGAGCCATCATTTTTCAAATTAAATAATATCACAGAACAACCAACTCGACTTCATACTCCGCCAATATAATCAGGTGATCCCTACCAATGATTGGCCGTATTCACAAATTCCTATTGTGGGCGCGTCTCTGGTTACGAGATTTGGTTTGAATTGTATACAATTTCATTCACACTGGAGTCGAAAATGCCTGTCGGTGCAAACTTCGGGGCCTTACTGTGAACGAACGGCTGGACGTACGATGCTCCGGATGGTCTTAAAAAACTCGCAAGTTCAAGAACTATTTAAAACCGTAAAAATATTTGCGTAAAAAATGGTATAGGCGTTTTGAAAATTTCAACCCCTATTTTGAACCCCTTAGAGATGACTCACAGTAACGTCGAGCTTCGAGGACCAACTAGACGCCGAACGGAACCTATAACCCGAATTTCATTAATTTTTTTTCATGGTAACTAAGAAAAGTGGCCAGTACGGCGTACGGCGGACAGACAGAAATATTTGTATTGCAGTTTTGGATTCTACATACCTTGAAACGTAATCCATCAAATTTTGAGGGGGGGTAAGAATTTTTTTTTTTTCATGCTCGATTCCAATGGTTCATTACTGAAAATAATAAACCAAAATCATTATTCGGGATTTCGAACCAAACAAATTGTGATCATGATAACTCGGTGCAATCTGAACGTGCTGAAACTACTCGCAATCAATTCAGAGAAGAAAAAAAACATGGTAATCGACACTCACATGCCTACATGAAAGATAATCAGCGCTTTTGGATTTCGGATTACAGTGTTGTAGATTTGGTACACTGGGTGCGCCTAATTGGACTGGGACTAGTTTCAATGGATTTAGCGCCCCAAAAACATGATTGGCAACACCCCGCATGCCTGTGTTGCTGAAATGCTTTAATTGTTTTTATTTTGTGGACAAAAATTTGTTAATTCGGACCGCTTCGCACAGGGCGATCATCACTCTCGCGAAGACCGATTTTTCTGCGCAAGAATGAATTTTTTATCAGGGAAATTAAGAGGTTTTAGAGGGTTTTCTGCCCACAGGGCAGGGGGTTTGAAAATAAGCTAAAAAACGAATTACGGCGGACGGGCAGAAATTGTTATTCCATTTTCCGTTTCTAAGTAAAAAAAAAAGGAAGGAAGTAAAGGAAAAGGAAATTATCAAATTTGGAGGGGGGTTAAAAATGTTTCATGTTCCATTCCAAAGGTTCTCTATTAAAAATAATAAACCAAAATTGAGCTAACGTGTACCACAGTGTGTTACTAGCATAAGTGTTTCAAAGAAGCTTAGAAATATGAAACTCTAACAAAGCGTCTTCTAAAACCAAAAGCAAATACGTGAAACAGAAAATTCTTTTGCCCAGTTTCTTTATGATTTTCGAATGAGACGAAAGTTGGAATATCGGTCGTCAAACCCTCCATATCAAATATTGATCATTCAATCCATTGTAGTATTGTAGTATTGTAGTATTGTCCAGAACATCACACTTCCCCTTGTTTCTCTTCAATCCGTTACATTTTCATACAACCTACAGGTATAGATCAAAAGGGCCCTGGGATATCCTTGTTATTTCTTGTTGAGAAATCCTGTTCCACCAGTTTTTTTTTCTGACACCACGAGATTTCCCCTGCTATAATTTATCACCCGGGGAACGACTGGTTCTGACGCGACACGACAAAACTTAGTTCATTTATTCCTCTCGAACCGTCGCGTCGCTCTCTTTCCGTTTTCAAGAAAACGAAAAAAAGAACCTTTTTGTTCGGGCTAACAACGGTAAAACTGATTGAAAAGGTCGCTGGTGGACAAAGTGGGTACCTACTTCAATAGTTGAATTAGGGACGTAAAAAACGGGAATTTGTTTCCAGGTGGTTTTGTTTCAACCGAGGCGAGAAACATTTTTTTTTACATCAACAGAACTTCAGTGAAGTTATTCAGAACGAAAACGACACGAACTATGCAAATGCAATTCACTCAGAATCCCTATGGAGTCAAGAACACATTCAAACTCATTATCGAGTTATTGGGCAATTCCGGACGGTCTGAATTTTGGAATTTCGGTGACCGATTAGTCCCTACAGGCGTGTGAGAAAACAGCAGGCGTGGGTTGGCAGAATTTTCTATCAGTGCTTTTAATTTTAAAAAACCTAATAAGTAAATCAAGTTAAAAGTCTGTAGTATGTGTATATCTGGGTAAACACATGCATGGACAGATATACACAATTATAATTATGAAAAATAATATACGTCCTATTATAGGTACCGATTTCGAATTTATGTTTCAATCTTACTACGTTAGTGATCAAAAGGCGGCCTTTCTCTACCAAATCTGGATAAATACGTCGGTAACTAAGAAACATTTTCAACTTTTCACGTCAAATAATGTTTGTGAAGTGAGGTCTGCTGGAAAGAACTAAAGAACTGAAGAGCTGGGCCGAAAAGAGATAATGTTACATTTTTTGGAAACAATTTTTTGGCATCGAATTAAAGCTTGAAGTCTCCTCTACTTGATTATAAGACAGATATTCATCACTTTAACTTCATTTCCATTCCATGGCTATTTGAATGAGTGAAAATGTGATGCCTCTAATAGACGAAAAGGGGACGAAAATGTGGGTGAAAATTATGTTCCCATGGCTACGTGACGCTGCTTGCCTCCTCCCGCCACCACCCGATGGAATATTATTTTTTATTCTCGCGATTTCAGTACCTACCTATTATTATCCCATCGAGTTTATTTTCATTCCTTCTTCTTTCAAAAAACTCAAAATGGATGGGAACGTTATTTATTTTATCTTATAACGATGTTGAACGTTTGAACAAGTCGAGATGCCGAGTCATTAACTTTTCGAATTGGGAGGACAGCACAAGGAAGGAACTGAGAAACTCGGGGCAGCCTTACATCTCTAAACAGAAGTACCCCATCCAGGTAAAATCCCTCCTCAAAATCAGCACGTTTGTAGTGAGTTACATTGCCCTTATTCATGTGGAGATGTTCCGCTCGAACAGAGAGTTATTTTACACAATCTTTCATTATATTAAAAATAATAAAAATATACACTGAGTTCATCAGCATACTATTTTTATTTGAAAGTAAAAGAAAGAAACGTCTGCCATAGTGGTGAAGTAGCACATCAGCTTCCTCGTATTTTTAGCATGATCATTATAGATCATTGATACGTTTAAAATAATAATATCTGAGGAGCATAGATAATAGCTAGGCATAATATTGGGTATTCTGTTGGAATATGGAAGTATCATGCGGGGGTTGGTAGGGTTCCACGTTTGCGCATGCGCAGAGGCCACTATTAATCCGATTGCGCAAGAACATCATAAGTGACCACCTAGGTCCTAATCCGCACTATTCCTGAAAACGTCATCAAATCGAAAGAAAATTTGAGGAAGTTATGCCTGTGGCAAGGATTTGCGGACACACACACACACAGACAGACACGAAACCAAGTTTGTTCTGAAAGCTCTGAAACGCAAAATGCAAGTGAAAATTTTGATTTCGGAAGACAGAACGTTTCTCTTCAAAAGTGATCACAAGGCTTCCTTGGCTGACGCGCGCGGAAGCAAAAGCAATATTGTGATGGAAAAAGGGGTATGTTACATTTAGGTTGTTCCTGTAAAATTCCAGAAATAGACATGTACCCCTTTTCGGCCCAGCTCTTCAACTATGCGCGAACGAATCCAACGACAACAACTAATTTTTCGAGCCGGGTTGAAAATGTCTAATTCTCCCAATCATCGCGATTTTGCATTTTTCCAACATTGCGTAAAAGATTTTTATGGTGGGAGTCTAGTGTCATGCGTCACCATTTTTTCTTGATGTTTGGTATAAGTACCTACTTAAAGTGATTATGCCGATATACATACAAATTCGGGTTTCAATAAAATATATGAATATGACAAACAATCAACACAATATAGAAATTATAACTTTCAGCCAAAACTAGAAAAACTTATTTTGTGGAAAGTGAACAAAATCATTGGAGAAGCACAACTAAATTGATTTGGTTGAACTTCTTGATTTGGTTGGGTGCTTGATTCTCTTGGTGACCCCACTCTCTTCCGCAATGCTTTTCTAGGTGGCAGACAACTCTGCCAACTCCGATCCTTTCTTCTCCTCTGCCATACTACAGTAATCATTGAAACGTAAAGGTCGCCTCAGCATCTCTTTTCCTCAGGTCCATTGAAAACTGTGGTGAACGGTGGTTGTGCTTGTACCCGTTGTTTGTCCGTCCTTCGTCTCATCCCATATGATTATCAAAAAATCTGGACCCCTTCCCCGGTTGTTGGGAAATTAATGTGCGAACACGGCGATTGAGCAGGGTGCGTTAAATATTCTACTAGCAAAGTCCAGACGACAAGCAGCACTTCCAGAGCTTTAGCTCACTCTCGAGGCGAGTCCTGAAGAAGGAGGAAGGGGAAAAAAGTGTTTTCTCGTGGGGCTTTAGATTCGAGAGTTGAGTGGGCGACTGGAGTGAGAACCGCCTGCTCGCGAAAGAAGGGCTGAACCGACGTCGGGCCTACCTACACTTGTTATGTATGAATGTAAATATGAACCACAAGGGAAGGACCCCTCTCGTACCCTTGTCTACTAACTCACATCCCACGAGGGTCTCCATTTTCACGCCAAGTTTCAAGAGGGCGCAGTGGAGGGGATGAACTCAAACCTCATTCTATTTCCTTTTTTTCCCCTTTTTCCCCTGCTTTTTCAATTTTCACCGAATTTCTCAGAGGAGGCATGACAAGCCTCTTTCGAGCCTAGACCAAGCAGGATTGCGAGACTGATTCGCCCTGAGAGTGGAATGAATAGACACTAACGAGAGTAGTTGCTCCCCGAATGCTTCGAAATTAGCATACCTAATCTGTCCCATTACTTAATCGATTTTGGGACATCCCTCAAAAGCTTGGCTTCCGGGTGAGGAGTGCCGCATTGTTTTTTGTTGGTAGGTACAATCTAAAACAATGATATCAAGTGCATGCTGAACTTATTACCCTCTTTTGGGCTATGCCGTTGTCAAGTTAGCAATTCTTCTTCTTCTTGATGACTCTACGGCCCTTTGAGAGCCTTGGCCTGCTCTGTAATCCTTCTCCAGACTGGTCTGTCCTGTGTTTTTCTTCTCCACAGTCTCACGCCAAGCTCGCCGAGATCACCCTCAGCATCTTCCAGCCATTTCTTACGAGGTCTTCCCCGCACTCAGCGCCCCCCAGGGTTACCATCCAATACTGCTATCAGGGAGCTTTTTGGGTCAGTCCTCATTACGTGGCCTAACCATCTCAGCCTTGCACTCTTGACAATTCCTACTATTCCAGGTTTTTGGTACAGTTCCAGCAGTTCCGAGTTTTTCCTAATCCTCCACGTTCCCTGATCACATACGGATCCAAAAATCCTCCTGAGGATTTTTCGTTCCCAGATCTCAAGCGTTCTCTATCCTTGTTGGTAAGTACCCAGCAATCCGAGCCTTATGTCACTAAAGGGCGAATGATAGATTCGATCCTTGTCTTTAGACCCCTCGAGAGCATCCTAGATTTCAATAAGCTCTGGAGCTCTGGAAGTACGCCCGATTTCCTGTGGCTAATCTAGCACGAATCTCAGTGGAACCGTCATTGTTGCTAGTGTTATCATAACACCGAGGTATTTGAATTCCTTATTGGATTTGAAAATGGAACTTCCTAACTTCACCGAACCTGGATAGTTTTCGTCATTGCGAGCTGTTTTCATGTACAAGGTTTTATCACTGTTTATGCTTAGTCCAACTTCTTCTGCTGCAGCCTACAGCTGCGTGGTTCGATGGTAAATTTTTCCTGATATGTTGACCTCCAGCTTGCGAATGACGTACTGCAGTTAAGATTGAACAAGACTGCTGAGATTGGATCCCCCTGTCGTACACCAGAGGTGACCTCAAAAGCATTGGCTATCTTTCCATCAACTTTAACTGCACATTTGCTTCCCTCCAGAGTCATCAGAGCCAACCTCACCGGTTTCCAGGAACGCCTAGACTAATTAGGGCCTTGTTCAGCTTACACCTGTTTATACTGTCGAAAGCCTTTAGGAAATCGACAAATAAGTGATGCAGGGTGATGTTCCTCTCATAAGCATGTTCAAGCTCAATTCTGAGCTTGAAGATTTGGTCCATTGTGGAACGTGCAGCCCTGAAACCAGCTTGATAGTCACCCAGGATTTCCTCTACCTTCTTCTGGATCCTTTCTTTAATGGAGATCGACAAAACCTTGTAGGCCACATCCAGCAGAGAGATTCCTCTGTAGTTTCCACAATCCATTTTGTCCCCTTTCTTGTGAATCGGAACCACTACTGCCAGTTTCCATCCTCAGGGATCTTCTCTACCCTCCATATTTTCGTGATCAGCTTGTGGAGAGCTATCATTAGATACTCAACCCCATGCTTGATCAGCTCGGCAGGAATGATATCAGCTCCAGCAGCTTTATTGTTCTTAAGTGAAGCCACAGTGCGCCTAATATCCTCTAGTGAGGGTTCTGGCACATCTACTCCTAGTGCTTCCTCCTCCTGCTCCGAACCAACGACCTCATCTTCACATTTCTGGGGTGGGGCATTGAGAAGCTCCTCAAAATACTCAGTCCACCTTCTCTGTATATCACTTTCCCTCCCAGAAATCGGCCATTGCGGTCCTTGCAGCCTTGTGGTTTAAAACCAGTTCTGACCGTCTTTACCTCCATGAAAAATGTCCTGGACTGGAATCGGTCTTGGCTATTTTGAATTGAATTCAAATTATCTTTCTTTTCGTTTCTCTTTTTGGCCCTGTTCAGTTTATTTGCTTGTCTTCTTTTCTCTTTATTCATTTTACATGCTGCACGTGGTGGCCTCAGGATCACTCTCATTCTAGCTCTGCTCCTTTCATCAGTCATTGCTTTGCATTCTGCATCGTACCAGTGGTTTCTTTTGACTTTGGGACGCTCCCCGATTGTCTCATCTGCCACCCTTCGAAGCAGGTGTCTCAGTTGCACCCGGCAAGTTAACAATTACCACTTACCATGATAGTTGATAGTGGGTACTGGCTGGTAGTGCAAGCGGAGAGGATCTGAAGCTCAAACTGCATTTTGATTGTATCTCCGATGGAATTGGGAAAAGACTGGTTCAGGGGGTATCCTCATCATTGTACATTATCGAGGCATAGATAATTATTATGTAATGAGGCTGACAACCATGCTGATCCCAAAGGTCACCATGTCATTAGTTAGATTGACCGTAAACCCAGAAATTTAGGATAAACCCAGCAATTTACAGTATTGAGGTAAGAATAAATTAAGAATGCTATAAATGCTGTATAAATCCTTAGTGCGCCCTGTAGTTTGTTATGGATTTGAGGCCTGGAGAAGTTAAGGATTTTTGAAAGGATTGTGTTCTACGGCTAAAGAAACAAGTCGTAATCTGGCGGTAGATGGAATAGTCATATATCTGTTCATCAAGGCAAGAAATCCGATGGTTGGGATATGACGGCGGGGTCCCTAACGATGCAGGCCCATGATGAAGAAGAAGACGCGAAGAAGAGAGGGGCACCTACGATATAACTGGATCGTTGAAGTCTTCAGGGATCTTCGAATAATTGGAATGCCTCAAGCAATTTATTTTAAAATATTTCTGAAAATCATGGAAAGCCTTCATTCAAGGTTGTTAGCATTAAAACCTGGAAATGGACCTAGGGCTCACAATATTAGATCGATCGCGTACGGTGCAGAGCTGCGAACGAATCGTGATTTTTGCTCTCCATAGATAACTGATGACTCCTTTTGTTGTAAAAAAAAACCCATATCTAAGGTTCTATCAAACATGGAGTCTAGTCACCAGAGGACTCATCCGACTGCATCACTTTTTTCTACAGGCCTAAGATGATCGCCATCAGTAATCAAAGAGTAACTGGTCCTTGGAAAGTTCTCGGTTAACTGAATTATAAAAGAAGGACGTCTTGCTAAGATCTGAAGACAAAGACGGAATAATAATTGAAGAGAAAGAAAAAAATATTGGAGGTGAGAGGACTGAAAAGAAGGAGGATAAGTCTCAGACAATGAGAAATGAAATGGTCGGGCACCGTTGTCGGGGTTTTAACGGGAAAATTGTGAGTTGGTAAGACGAGAAAATGAAATTAACTTCAGAATCCCACCCCAACTATTCGTTTTCTACTTCTCACATAGCTTTCTTCCCCATCCTGAGGCGTCGGTCGGCCCTTGATTAAATTAAAGCTTTGGGTCTGAGACACTCGTTTTGAATTCTTAGCAGAACCTGCGGGTCTGAGGGAGACCTTGATTGGAGAGCCCTTACTGTGGTATCTATTGGATCCGTCTCCCTTCGTTAGGTGAACTTAATTAGGAGTAAGTTTCGTTGTTCTCGGCGAAACTGTAATATTGGGAAGACGAAATGGGAGAGCCGGTATGGTAGTGATTGAAATGAACTGACGGCGTTCTTATTGATCCAGTTTTCACTGTAACGGATTCCTTGTCATGAACGGTACAGTATACCTTAGAAACAATAGATCTTGAATTATAGAGGAAAATCCATTAACCAGGGTCGGATTAACCGGAAGCTCCACCAACTGGAGCTAGGTATCTTGACTAAAAACAGCTGCTTCGTCAACGGGGGTTGAACCCTCATTTCCTTTATCTGGTGTCTACTTCAAAAATTTAGGTGAATGAAACACATTTAGGGTTGTGTACGTCAGTTATAAGTTCTGTTCATTATGTTACAACAGTTTTGAGGTGATGAGCATGTAGTGATTAGGGAGGAGGGGAATAGGGATTCCCTTGATTATCATCTTTGGAGGTCTGTTTGAATGCCAAATCTTTCCATGAAGCCAAGTTGCTCGATAAGTCAGACTTCAGCTTGCATTTCCTCCTGGACGATCACTGCAATAAACTGTACCTGATTGCCATCACGCATGGCATAGCCGAAATACACAGATTTCCATATTTAAATGGAGTCGAGAACCCCAACCTCGTTACCCCTCTTAGGGTTATCATGACATACGTATAGTTTATACATACTACAGTCACCTCTTGGGAGACCTCCCACGAGGTGACTGTAGTACGTATAAACCCCTCGCCATTCGTTATGTACCCAGGGAGTCTTCAGTATATGGCAAAACGCCAACATTTCGACGCCGGAATCTTTTTACACGTAGAAGTAGGCTAAATACGACACAAGCGTGTGGAAGGTCGTACTCGATGGACAAGGCTGACTAAAACACGCGACGCGACTTTATGCTACAATATCCGTTATCCTTATTGGACACCTTACCATGACCCTCCACCCCTCAACGACCATTTAACATGCGCTCAATGAACCGGAGTCATTAACTTTGATCAGCTCATTGTAGAATCGCTCAAACCTCCCACGAAGAAAGATTCTTCGTCACAGTAGAGGTATTTGCTCCTGGATTACATTAATTCTAATTGAATTTTGTATGGATGTAGCATACATTTATTTATATAGCTTAGTTAAAATCCAGGGATGATGATTCAGAATGCTCTGAACTAGACGCCCTCGAGCCCAACGTGCAGTATGCAGAGTCTAAATATTCATTTTTCACGCAAAATCTGAGGGGTCAGCATCGAAATTCGAATAAATACCTACTTAGTTCGTAACAAAGAGGCGGTCAAACTTTTTACGTCTAATGGATGTGAAATCGTCCTGGAACAGAAGCTTAGGTATACTATTAAGTGTAGTTTTATATGTGATCATAAATGTATAGTTTATACATACTACAGTCACCTCGTGGGGGGTCTCCTCCTTTATGAGTCGAACTCCTGAGCGTCACCACCTGAGTCCTCTGAGTCGAACTGTTCGGCCCAATCTGATGAATGTTTACTGAGTTCACTTGGAAGTTTGTTTTGACGATAAATTCGTGGAACGTGAATCAGTATGCGATCGATTCACTCGTATTGTAGACGTGAAGTATGGCTCAACAAAAATTAAAATTTTCATCAGTAGAGGAAAATCATATCGTCCACTGCAGATGGTTAGTCATAAATCAGGACCATCAAAAACTGCCAGCATTCGGTTGAGGCTGAGGAATAAAGTAATTTTCATGTAGGTATGTATGTACGTAATTTTGTTTTTCCCTGATTATTCCATAGATAACTAGAACCTTTCTCTTCGTAGTTCGAACACCCACCTCGATAACTCGAACTTCCATCGTGTCGAATTATAGATGAGCCGAACTGTTTTACAAGTTCCCTGGCAGTTCGACTTATCGAGAGTCTACTGTACTAACTTCCTGTTCCGTGAGGGATGAGTAATGAGAGGATGGGTGAGGGAGAATGTGTTTCTGAATCCGCCGCTATAGGCACCTGCGTACGACAAAAATTATCTCATTATTTGATCAATGGATCGAAAGACCCAAATTATTATTATTATTTTTTTTTTTTCATTTCAGTTCCACCGGACATCGATGACGCGGTGACGAGCAGTGACGTCACCGTACAGGAGGGCGGTAACACGAGCCTTGTGTGCCAAGCGAGGGGGCGGCCGCCTCCGCGAATCACCTGGAGGAGGGAAGACAACAAAGCCATTGTCCTCAGGTCTTCGAAGGACACCAAAGGTGAATGCAAGTCAAAACTTGTACTCTTAATTTGCGGTTCGTTAGGCTCTCGTGTCATCTTAAGATCCTCAACTCAAAGCCACGGGCTACCAAGGGAGTTGTTAAATACATTACCGACTGCTTGTGCGTCTATCGATTTCGTTAAACCTACCAACGTATAAAAATAGCTAAAGGAGGGATTACACTCATGTTGAATAAAAACTGATATTAAGTAGGTACACCGAGAGAAAAAACGCAATGTTTTACCACCTCGTGGTGCTCGCAGGCCGGTGAAAACTTTGAAAAAAACCCGCTAGGGATTAGGCGTACCCGATAGGAATGAAAAAAAACCCGTTAGGGAAAAACTCTATCGGGTACCCACAAGGGCATCCCTGCAAACGGGCTTTTAGTGCAGCTCCTATCGGGTAATTTGTGCAGGAAATGCCCGATAGGAATTTAATGATAAGACCCTATCGGGTAATCACAGCACGTACGTGCTGGGATACCCGATGGCAGCCGGACGTGCTGTAAAAAAACACCCGTTTGGTTTCCTATCGGGCGAAAAATTGAACACAATCGGGTAATCCTTGTACGTCCATGCTGTTCCTATCGGGTAATTTTAAGGGATTCCTAGCGGGTATTCGTGAATACCCGTTTGGGCCCTATCGGGTACCATTCTCAACACCCGCTTGTGTTCTATCGGGTATTCTACCCATAACCCGCTTGATTTCTATCGGGTATACCACCTAACACCCGTTTGATTTCTATCGGGTCTACCACCTAACACCCGTTTGATTTCTATCGGGTCTACCACCTAACACCCGTTTGATTTCTATCGGGTCTACCACCTAACACCCGTTTGATTTCTATCGGGTATAGTTCCTCCAACCCGCTAGGGTTCTATCGGGTGTCCACTCGTAGAACCCGATAGGATTCTATCGAGCGTCCACTCGTAGAACCCGATAGGATTCTATCGAGCGTCCACTCGATAGAACCCGATAGGATTCTATCGAGCGTCCACTCGATAGAACCCGATAGGATTCTATCGAGCGTCCACACGATAGAACCCGATAGGATTCTATCGAGCGTCCACTCGATAGAACCCGATAGGATTCTATCGAGCGTCCACTCCATAGAACCCGATAGGATCCTACGAGTGGACGCTCGATAGAACCCTGTCGGTTCTATCAAGCCTACTTCTCACTACCCTATTGGATTCCTAACGAGCCCATTCCCACCCTACCCGTTTGCATTTCCAATTGCTGTACCAATCAGGTAACTGTTAGTAGAGCGGTTAGAGATGCAAAAGAGTAGGGATGGATTGGGATTAGGAGGAATCCTATGGAGTAGGGAGGAGGAGGATTTCGAAGCCTGATGAGGAACCTGTGAAACATACTCATGAAATTGAAATGTAATTGTAAATATATAGAAATGTAAATATTTATAATAAGTAATTCTTATTTCTAAAATGAGCAACAACGTGGGCGAAGGAGAGGTAACACAGGTATTCAGGTCATCAATGTTTATTCATAATCATTAAATAATGTTCAAATTCACTATAAAATCAATAATAAGTCATTTGTTTCGTACGCCGTACATGTAGCAATTTGTTTCATACGATACTATCAATATGTTTGACTAACTACAATAACAAAATAACTAGGTTAACAGCATCAGAGATTATTGGACTCGTTATATAGGCGGTTTGACAGTTAGTAAAATGAATGAAAACCAAGGGATTCAACTTCATAAGCTTGGAAGTGAGTTGAATACATGTGAGTGACATAGTTGAGCCCTTTTATGTAGGTCTCTTAAGTTCTAAGGTCTACATACATGGTCAAGAAGAAGAATTGTGGCAGCCCTCTATCGTCTAAATCGAAACACAATATAGTTTGGATTGAAATTAACACAACATTATATATTATAAAGAATTTGTCTGTCCTAAAGGGCTTAGAGTAATCATATTTTAATCTGTACCTTAACTAAAACGTATGTAATTAGGTTAATGGTTAATAGTACTTTAGGCTGACTGGCTGTGTCTAGTATCAAATCGAAAGGGTTATTTCCGCTTGAGTAAAAAGTAATCTTAACATACCTTCTGGAAGAGTCCGTCGTCACTAGCTGGTTGAGTACTGAGGGTGAGTGCTTTCCATGTAAGGACATCATCATCAGGCCGTCGAGAGAGTACTGCAGTCAGTACGTCAGTTGGTCCCTATTTAAGGTGCGTGCAGGGGAAGTGAGAGGAAGTGAAAGGTGTTTTGGTGTTAGGGGAATAAAGGAAGTGAAGGGGAGGATAATGTTGTTTGTCTGTCCTGAAGAGCTTAGGCTAATCCTATTTTAATTGGTACCTTAGCTACAAACAACTATTTGGGTCATGCAAGTAACGTCTGGTGTAAGTAAACTCTTAAGAACTAACTTATTTCTTTGGTAAACTATAATCTACTAACTAAACCTACTAACTTATTTTCTATGTTAAACTCTAACCTAATACTTATTTATTGTAATATAACAATATTACGATTATAATAATACCTAGTACTGAGTTATGAGTTAGGAAAAAATCAGGAGTCCTAGCTCGTTTTGTTTGTTGTGTCGTGGTGTACTGTGTGTGTCGTTTACATTTGTGTGTTGTATGTGCGTGTAGTCAAGAATATGTCTTTTGGCGCTCGGGTTGTCAGTGGTCCATTTGTTGGTATCGTGCGTTTGTATCCGATGTTGTGTCAAGTAGGTGTTTGTTAATGATCCGTCCGTCGAATGTGCGTAGTTTATATATCCCTAAGTTTTCGATTATGTCAAGCCTGTGTCATTGCTGTTGTGGGTGCCTAGTGTCATACATTTGTTGATTTCGGTTAGTTCATGTCCTTGAACTGACTTGCTAGTGGTGACGGACTCCTCCGGAAGGTATGGTAACATTACTTACACTAGCGGAAATAACCCCTTAGATTTAATAACTTTCCTTTAGCTATAACATACTGTTGTAGTGTTCCCTTGGCGGTTTCTAGGCGCTGCGCGTGTAGATCCTTTGCCTCAGACTCAGTTTGCACGAAAGTTGCGAAGTAGTCTCCGGATTCTTTGTGAACGGGAGGGCGAGCAGAGCTGCCGTCGTTATCTTGTCTTCATCTGAAATATCACACAGCACATTAACAACACGTACGTACAGATGGTTGGTTAAGACATCATCGTGACGAAGAGATTTATACAGAAAAACAAGTGTAGAAACGATGGGAATAAAATCGGAATGAAAATTTCCAGTAATCCCCCCTTCAAGACCGCTCAGCCCTGCGGGTCTTGCCTATCCACAGTCTGCCGCGTCAACAACACGTCCTCGAGACGTAAGGAAAACAAGCCCCCCTGGACCCCCGGTTACCTCTGTTTACATACTTCGGACGAAATTATAGAAACACAGAATGTGTTTTAGCTCACGCGTTTCACATAAACCTTTTTCGACTGATATATTGGGCGGTATGAATAAAACGAAAGCAAATGCTTTTAAGCATTTGCTCGAAGGAAAAGCATTTGCTTTGGAAGGAAATGCTCGAAGTAAAAGGTTTTATTCTTTTTCGTATGAATAATCATTACCTTCACTCCGAAGGATTTGCTTCACGGGAAAAGAGTAAAAGCCTCCTCCGATCATCAGCTGACCCAGAAAAATTGGTGATCCAGGTGTTCCCGCCTCAACGCGGGACGAACTCGTTTCTCGTTTGTTTCCATTTTCCGATTGATAAATCTTTGCTTTTGCTTCTCATTTTTGTTGCGTCTCGTGTTTTAAATAGTTTGCTCTTGTTGTAAACTTTAAAACGATTATAGTTTCCGGTGGAACATGTCTTCCGGAATTGACGAAGAGTTAGAAGGGTCTGAAGGGCTAACGCAGCCTGCAAATACTGGCTTGATGGATTTCATCGCTAATGAGGTGAGATTAATCCGATAATCTTATCCAAATCTCAATTACCTCATGTGAAGAGAAAGAAAGATGAGGCCGTGGAGAATACAATTAAAAAACATGAAAATCATTTTGGTAGACGTATCGAAATATCGAGCCTCATGAAAAAGATAAATAACATGAAGACACGATTGAAGAAGAAGACCGACCGGACGAAAACTGGGAACAAGAGGATCAAACTTCAAAAATGGGAAAAATTGTTTTACGAAGCTATGGAAGGCAATGTTAACCCGTGTGTCTCACAGGTGCCAGGAGGGTTGGCATGTGGTGTTGCGAATACTAGCTCTGCGTCTGAATCGCCAACCCTGATTTCTGAAAGCAGAAGAACTAGTTCTTCAGACACCTCCATGCATTCTAGTCAATTAATAATGGAATCCAGTACAAGTCCGCGTTCAGATGAGCCTTCAGCGCCGTCCCGTCTACTGCCTCGAGGTAACAAGTACGATTTCAATGAAACTTCGGAAACAAAGTCGTTGACGAACACAGAACTGCAGCGCTTAGTACTGCTGGAGCTGGAGCAGCTGCAGACTGCAAGAGCACAGAGAGAGTACTATAAAAACAAACTGGAGGTACTGAAAACGCCAGCACAAAGATCTTCAGTTTTGGAGAATGGATCAACTTCTTACTTCACTCTTTAGAATGATTACACGTGTTGTTTTGAGATGATAATCTTCTCGCATGTTCTATCTTTCCTGCAGTTGAATAAAAGTGTTTTGAAATTGCAATGAATTTATTTATTTAATAATACATACTCGTACTCATTTCATTTAGTTAGTAAGTTCATTCAACTGGTTGAAGTCGTTAAACTGGGCCTAGTTCAAGTTGGTTTTTATATTACTAAAGGTATGCACTAGGCGTTATACAAATTATTCATAAATGGCGGTTGAGAATTATGGTTGCCAACTCTTGCCTCACTTGTTGTCCATGCATGCGGAGATTTCTTTCCCCTCTTTCTTCATTGGCAAGTGGCAAGTGTATGACACGCTCAGTTTGCTCTTCTAAGTCTTCGAAGTCCGGGTCTCGTAACATTTTGGCTATGTTATGCAGTACAACGCACGCCACGACTATTTTAGGTACTCTGTCTTGTTTAACCCGGCAAACGTACTTTAAAATTGGAAACCTCCTTTTCAGTTGGCCAAAAGATCTCTCAACGCACACTCTTTCTTTTGTCAGTAAGGTATTAAACGATCTTTCCAGATCATTGCTGGGGTTATGAAAAGGGACCATCAGCCATGGTTCAATGCCATACCCACTGTCACCCAGTATAACAGTGTTTTCAGTGCGAGACATGCAGGCACGTATAATGGAATTCTTCCATATTCGACTGTCATGGACAGAACCCGGCCATCTGACGTCTACGCTTGTGAACTTGCACGTGGCGTCACACGTTGCTTGCACGTTCAGTGATGCTCGGCTTTTTCTGTTGATATATTCGTCCCCATGTACCGATGGTTTTTCAATACCAATATGAGTGCAGTCCACCACACCAATTGCACTGGGAAAAGAAAAATTACGGAGCCACAGTTCCTTTGCCCTCACTACTTCCTCTTCTGCCGTCGGAAATCGTATCCAAGTGTCTGCTTCCGAGACAATTCTCTCAACAACAAATTTCACCGCCAATGAAACACTCGACTGGTGTATACCAAGTTCTTCTCCGATGCCTTTTTGGAACCCGGGATCCGCTAGATAACGCAAACATGCTTTCATTCTCAGCTCCGGAGATAGGGAACCACCGCGAGTATCGTTGACATCATTTCCGATAAAATGATCTGCTAGCCACTAAACGTTTTCCTCCGAAAATCGAAATAAACTTCTGAAATCTTGTTCCCGTGGGGACCTTCGTTCCTTATAACATTTACGATTACGTATATTCACGATTTCAGCCATAATCACTGACTTACATTAATATAAAATCACTGACAGAGGAAGCAAAAAGCACGAAATGCACACTCACACTGATAAAACAGGGAAAAACGCACAAATGAGGAGAACATGGCACTTGATAAACGACCGATATGATAAATTGAGGAAAGTGAATCTACTCTGGAGTAGATGCATCTTTTTTAAAGCTTTTGCTTCACAAGCGAAGTAAAAGAGCAGCTTTATTCATACGGAATACTTTTGATTGAAGGAAATGCTTTTTTTCGAGCTTATGCTTTTCCTACAGAAGCAGAAGGTTTTGCTCTTCTTTTTTTTATTCATGATACTTGAAGGATTTGCTCCGTTTTCCGCAAGTAAAAGGTTTTACTTCGTTTTATTCATACCGCTCATTGACTGCTCATAGGTTACACCAGGTTACACGATCCTTAGTTCCGTATCATCGGTACTTATAATATTATAAAGCTTGCAAACGTGTTCACAATATAAATTATTGAGAATGATCACCTGTGTGTAAACAATTATTATTTAAACAATGACGCTCATACCGCAGCTTGTTGGCCACGCACTCCGCATTGGTTAACGTAATATGGTTAGGTAAATCGAGAGCTATCCAACGAGTGGTGAACGATTTTTGTAAGATGATAACTGGCGAAGTTAAAGTTCCGTAGCAACGAATCGGTTGTACGTGAAAATCATTAGGAATTTTTCATAACAGCGTCCCAGATTTCGTTACGAAATTTCGTTACCTTTTTTAGCTAGTTAGTCCATGGCTAAAACAAATTCTGTGTTAAAATTATGCTAGTCAAACAGTAACTCACAATTTGAACACAGATTAGACAATCAAAGTTATTTCTCACCTGTATTGTTGTCGCAGTATTTTATTATTGACTCGACGAATGTCTCTCTTTCCGTTTGACTCCTTTACAACATCTAGCCTCTGAAACTTGGGCCGGATGGAGCTCGGTAAGTTCTTTGTAGAGCTTCTGGTAAATGGTACAGTTCCTTGAAGTCGGATTCGATCTGTGCAACGGAAAACACCTCTCATTAGCGATTACACAAAACATATTGAGCTATTGCAACAGGGACAAAAATTGAGATAGGCTAATTTTCGAAGTTTCTCGAGTGCAATACGTTTCGGATCATCCCTCTTTTGAACAAGGACCAGAAATTGACTTTTCCACCGACATAATGGTTCACTGCAAAAGAACTACAACTACAGCTAAACAGAGCACATCAAATACATTCAGATTTACAACTCACCAATTTTGCTCCATGGCTGGACTTGAAGATTGGGAAGTAGTCTGTGTATTTAAAAAGTGTTTTCCCACATTGCAAAGGTATTCGCGCCTTAACTTTGCTGTCCTCCTCAGTGTCTTTGCCGAGAGAGGTCTGCTTCAACCAATCGGTCCTCCTGATTGTTTGGACGCACGGATGGGCTTCTAGTTCCTGGAGCCGCTCTGGGAACATAACATTACCAACGGTTACGACATTTGACTATAAGTAAGACAGAAAGGAAAGAGAAGGAGAATATTTCAAGTCCAGTACTACCCGATTGAATTACTAACGGGCTAAATATAAATAAATAGCTAAAAACACCCGTTATGAATGTACAAGTGAATTTTTCAATGTCCGGGAACACCCGTTTGGAACAAAGTGAACACTCGATACGAATACAAGCGGCAACGAAAACGAGTTGAAGAAAATATTTCAAGTCAAATACTACCCGATTGAACTACTAACGGGTATTCATAGCTAAAAAACACCCGTTACGAATGTACAAGTGAATTTTTCAAAGTCCGGGAACACCCATTTGGAACAGTGTGAACACCCGATAGGAATACAAGCGGCAACGAGAACAAGTTGAAGAAAATATTTCAAGTCAAATACTACCCGACTGAACTACTAACGGGTATTCATAGCTAAAAAACACCCGTTACGAATGTACAAGTGAATTTTTCAAAGTCCGGGAACACCCATTTGGAACAGTGTGAACACCCGGTAGGAATACAAGCGGCAACGAAAACAAGTTGAAGAAAATATTTCAAGTCAAATACTACCCGATTGAATTACTAACGGGCATTCATAGATAAAAACACCCGTTACGAATGTACAAGAGAATTTGTCAAAGTCTGGGAACACCCGTTTGGAACAGTGTGAACACCCTATACGAGTACAAGCGGCAACGAAAACAAGTTGAAGAAAATATTTCAAGTCAAATACTACCCGATAGAATTACTAACGGGCACTCATACCTAACGACAACCGTTATGAATTTCCCGATGCCGTTACAAAGCAACTCAAAGCAAGTACAATTATTATCATGAAATCTGAATATTCGAGAAAAGAGTTGAATTTGGTAAATTGGTTGGGAAAAGTAAATATACTCAAGGCATGGCAATCCACGTGGCAGCGGAAAAAACAAAAGAAATTGAAATTGAAATGTCAGTTTAGATGTAGCTCATACCTTTGTGATTACCATGAAATCGGAATATTAGAGAAAATAGTCAAAGAAAATTGTGCTAACCTTGAAACGCAGCAGCGATTCTTGCATCTAATTTCCAAGATGTTAACATTTCCCTCAACTGTTGGTCGGCCATTGTCCTCGAAGTATCCAAACGCGCTTTTGAAACTAAATCTCTACAGGTCACCGATATTATATGGAAATTGAAATGAATGATTGAATGTAGTACAGCGTACCGGGGTCCGGATGTTTATGGAGGAGCGAACGTTGAAATTGAAAGCGATAACAGAAACACAACAGCAATGCACTGAAACTGAATAGGCACGAGCACGGAGAACTAAGCACAACAGTCGTTATGACGCGACAGGTTGAGAAGAACTGGTATTGCCGCCATGAGAGATGAGGGGCATAGGGTTTAAAAAAAGTACCCCCACCTCTGCCCGTAACGACTTTTTTACCTTCCTATCGGTTTTTCAAATTCCTATCGGGTTGTTCAAATTCAAAGGGGTTTCCAATTCCTATCGGGTTTCAGTTACCCCTATCGGATTTCCCTAAATCCTATCGAGTTTTTCAAATTCATGATCGTGCAGGATTATTTTACTCTTATCGGGTTGATTATATTTGTAACGGTTTAAAAAAAGTCCATCGGCAGTCTATCGGCTTCTCTCCACTATCCAAGCGGGGTTTTACCAATTTCAACCGGGTTCCCGATTCTTATCGAGTTTCTGTTACTAATATCGGGTTTTTTTTTTTAATTTTTCAATCACTTCCTATCGGGTTTTGTAGCAATTCTAACAGATACTCCTGCATAGCTAATATTAGTATAGGTACCTGTACCTACGAGGAAAAAAGGAAAACAAACCATCAGAAATAGCACAAGTAACTGACGGACTATTTCCATTGAAAATTGTGTATGGAGTCAGTCACGCATGCACACAACAACAACATACAACATTTAATGAACTTGTAGCAATAAATGACGTATAATTACTTACCTACTTCCCTCAGAGTCCTTCCTGTGTTGAATGAAACCGTGAGAACTGGCAGGCGACGCACATCACTTTGTAAATGCTATCGTTTTTATCAAAACTAACTGCAATATGTATATACTTGATTCACCCAGGTGGTCACAATGGTATAGCACGGCTAAAAAGAATATATATCTGATGCTAAATTACTTCTCTATATACTCCAACAATATATTAATTTTCATCAAGCGCTCGAAAACAGTTTCGCCGCCACAGGGGCGGATCCAGAATTTTTTTCCGGAGGGGGTCACAGGGTAGAACAATATAAAAAATAACAAAATAACCAAACGAACAATACAAACCGAATTTTCAACCTTATGCCTAAACTCGTCCAATTTGTCTACTTACAAAATTAATTGTATTTATTTATAAAATTCATTGTTTATGTAAAAAATATTTTTCCATATCTATTAATTATTTAACTGATAAATGTATTTATTTTCAATTTTCTTCTAAAAAAGTGTCCTATAATGTGTTTTCAAACAAACAAATTTTATGGCAGCGTAGCTAACTTCAGAGTTTGCTAATCAAAACATTGAAACCAAAACAATCTATTGTTGACCTCAGTGAATTCAGTATCGTTTTTACTGAATTTGGCAGGAAAGAAAACGAGAACGAAACAAAAACAAGATAATAATTAACAAAAATAAGAAGAAATAAAAAAGGTGTAATTTGACGGATACACCAAGGTAAATTTATTGACATAATTGTATATAAAGTAACATTGGTAGGACCAAGTGTACGATTATATTCAACTAGTTTTGACATTTTTGATCGAATCTTTTTAGATTTTTTATAGTTCTTTTTTGTTTTCAGTTTTTTAAAACTTTCTACCGTTTGTGTAATCGTATCGCCGTATCTATTTTCACAATTTTCCATTTTCAGTTCCAATGTGTGCTGAATCCAAAACATGAGAATTCGCTCAGGTTTAGTATTTCTGCATATGAAAAATTCTCCATATGGTAACAAGTAAATAACGTAAACAAGTAAACAACAAAAAGTAAACAACAAGTAAACACCAAAACACATTTCGCTTACACCAGACGTTACTTGCATGACCCAAATAGTTGTTTGTAGCTAAGGTACCAATTAAAATAGGATTAGCTTAAGCTCTTCAGGACAGACAAACAACATTATCCTCCCCTTCACTTCCTTTATTCCCCTAACACCAAAACACCTTTCACTTCCTCTCACTTCCCCTGCACGCATCTTAAATAGGGACCAACTGACGTACTGACTGCAGTACTCTCTCGACGGCCTGATGATGATGTCCTTACATGGAAAGCACTCACCCTCAGTACTCAACCAGCTAAGGACGACGGACTCTTCCAGAAGGTATGTTAAGATTACTTTTTACTCAAGCGGAATAACCCTTTCGATTTGATACTAGACACAGCCAGTCAGCCTAAAGTACTGCTAACCAGATTAACCTAAATTCACTTTCAATCATTTCATTTTAATTTTTTTAACCAGATTAAAATAGGATTAGCTTATAGGACAGACAAATTCTTCATAATAGATAATAGATGATAATAGATAATGATGAATTCTTCATAATAGGCAATGTTGTTTTTTTCATTCTCGACTCCAGAGGTTCATTACTGCAAATAATAAACCAGTACGTCCTTCATATTCCATACTATTACCCAAATTCCTGACTTGGTACATTTCATAAATGAGCTTTTGGAAATCTCGGGAATAAATCATGACAAATCTTGAGAAACAAGTCCCGAAATTCACCAAATGAGAGGGGAAATATGTTACGTATTTATATTATGTTTCCAATTTTTGATTTTTAGGTCCACTATGTGTGCTGTATCCAAACCTTGAGAATTCGCTCGACTTTAGTATTTCTCCATGAACCCTTGCATGGTACCAAGTAAATTACCTCCAAACATCTTTATATACTGTAGCTGGAGATACAATGGTCACACAATAGCCTTCAGCGGTCACTGGCAAGTTGGGAAACTGTGTGGTTTCATGTCTCTCCAGAGCCCCTTCGACCAACTTCAAATTATGGCGGGAAGTAATTTATTTATACCCGATAGCAATGCTAGGTACCCGATAGGAATTATTATATAACCCGATACGCAATTAATCGAGAGCTGTTAACAGTGACAGGATCCGATAGGCGTCTAACGGGTATTTTTTTTAAATGTATCTCTGCTCGATTGATGGTTTTAACCCGATAGGGACTTGTCAGTGCAACCCGGTAGGTTATCAATCGGGTGTTGTTAGCAATTACATCACCCGATAGGGCGACTAACGGGTATTTTGGCTCACCATTTCCCTGCTCGATTGCATTGTTCAACCCGATAGACGTTGGTCAATGCAACCCGGTTGATTATTAAGCGGGAGCTGTTAACAATTATATCACCCGATTGGTGGCTAACGGGTATTTTATGAATATTTCTCAGCTCGATCGATTTTTCTCTACCCGATAGGGATCACTCAATGGAAATGGTAGATCTCCAATCGGGTGTTGTTAGCAACAAACATCACCCGATAGCAAGACTAACGGGTATTTTTGTTCACTATTTCCCTGCTCAATTGGCTTTCATGGGCCCGATAGCGATGTGTGATGTAACCCGATAGATTATTAAGGGGGAGCTCTTGACAATTATTTCACCCGATAGGCGCTAACGGGTATTTTATACATATTTCCCAGCTCGATTATTGTTATTTCTACCCGATAGGAATTTTGTATAAACCCGATAGATTATCAATCGGGAGATCTTAATGCTCAGATGACCCGACAGTGAGCTAACGGGTATTTTTTGAACATTCCCATGCTCGATTGTTTTTCGTACACCCGATAGGAATTTTGCATAAAACCCGATAGGTTATCAAACGGGAGACGTAAATGCTCAGATGACCCGATAGTGTGCTAACGGGTATTTCTTTTGAACATTTGCTAGCTAATCGTTTTTCATACACCCGATAGGAATTTTGCATAAATCCTATAGATTATCAAACGGGAGACGTAAATTTTCAGACGACCCGATAGTGTGC
The DNA here is from genome assembly GCA_954871275.1 of Leptopterna dolabrata. Classification (NCBI taxonomy): domain Eukaryota; kingdom Metazoa; phylum Arthropoda; class Insecta; order Hemiptera; family Miridae; genus Leptopterna; species Leptopterna dolabrata. Next base: position 22,314,297 of record OX940977.1, read on the forward strand.
TAACGGGTATTTTTTGAAATATTTGCATGCTCCATTGTTTTTCATACACCCGGTAGGAATTTTGAAAAAAACCCGATTGATTATCAAACGGGAGACGTGAATGTTCAGATGACCCGATAGTGCGCTAACGGGTATTTTTTTGGAATATTTGCATGCTCGCTTGGGTTTCATGGACCCGATAGGAATTTGTTATGAAACCCGATAGACAACCAACTGACCCGTTTGATTTCTTAACGGGTGTAGTTCCCATTTATAAAAGCCCGTTAGGGTTAAGTCGCCACCCGATACAATTTTGATGAATACCCGTTAGGAATTACCAAAACCCGCTTGTTTTTACGAATGCCCGATACAAAAATATCCGAACCATACCCGATAGGAGGGGCTAATCTAACAGCCCGATAGATTTTTATGAAAGCCCGATATAAATTTATGTCGAACCCGATTGGAGTTACGTCTTCCCGATAGATTTTTACCATCACCCGATACGATTTGCACCCTACCCGCTTGGGATTAGGCACACCCGCTAGGTTTCCCATCGGGAAATCAATTCCGAGTGTTCCTAGCGGGCATGGTGCGCCACATTTTTCTCTCGGTGTATGCATGATAAATATTCAATGTAAGCTGAAGTGAAAGTTCCCTAACTCAACACTGTGATTTCTGCTCCTTCAAAAAACAGGGATCCCTGTCAGAAACAGGGATTACGGACTCGTCATAAGTGTAGGAGAAGGTTGTTTTTTGCACTTCGTGGTCAGAAGCAGCTCATCTCTTAGTTTCACTTTGGAGCGTTGACTGGCTTACTCTAAGTGACACAAATGCTATCATTAACCATCAAGTACAACGGGAATTTTCGTCAAAATTTTTTTGTAAATATATACCTACATATATTTAATTCAATTCAATTCAATTCTTTATTCAAAAACATATTAAGTACATAATGAAGAATATAAGTTGTACAGAATCATGCGAAAACCAAGTTGATGAATGGGCCCCTAAGGTCTTGACGACCCGTCCAGGGGCTGGTTGTCACTGAACTAGCTTATTAGTTTGGATCGATACTTTTAGCTGGAAACAATATATTTACAGACAATATTCAACTTGAGTGGAAAGAAAAAAAAAGTATATATGAATGGGTATGTAGCACCTATGCCATCCATATTCCAAGATAGTAATTACCTAACACATAACACAGTTACAATTACAAATCAAACCTATTCAAGAAGTCAGTGTGCAGTTCAGATTTGTGCATTTGAAGCAGGTATGCGCCTATTCTTTTTTTGAAGGAATTAGTCGACTGATCTGATTGTAAGGTAGTCGGAAGTGAGGCGTATATTGTGGGAGGCAGCCATGGAAATTGTCTTGTGAAAAAATCAGTGGTAGGGCGGGGAACTAGAATTTGACTACCCTCGCATGTTGCTCGGGTGACTCGCAAGACAATGCGGTGGGGTAGACATTTTTTAATCTTGTGGACACGAAGCAGGGAGCGATAGACAAATATCAGTCTTGGTGGAAGAATATCAAATTTTTTAAAAAGATCATTGATTCGCGTTCGGGAATGCGACCGAGTGATGATCCGAATGAGGGAGTTGCACACAATATTGAGCGAGCGGAAGGTTTGGGCATATGCTCCGCCCCAGAATTCTATACCATATATTAGGATACTGTATACATATGCGTAGTAAACCATCTTTAAATTACTTTTGGAGAGCCATTTTCGTAATATACAGAAAAAGAAAAACGATTTCCTTATTCTCATTACTAGGGTCTCTATGTGCATCCTCCATTTTAGGTGCTGGTCTAGTTGGAGTCCTAGATATTTAATGCTATTGACTTGCTCAAGCTTAGTACAATTACATGTTCCATAATTTAAGCATGATGCTTTGTGGATTTTTAAATTGGTGGAATCAGGTTGACCTGCGGAGGTTATAGAGAAAGTAACGTAGTTGGTCTTAGAAATGTTCATTGTTAGGCTATTAATACAGAACCATTGGTGCATTTGGGTAAGAGTTTTACTTGCATCCTTGTGGAAGTCCTCCCATGATTTATTTGTCAGTATTACTGCTACGTCATCAGCAAAGGCGACGAACTTGCCACATGTTTCTAAATTGAAGAGGTCATTTATGTACAGTAAAAACAGTATAGGACCTAGAACAGATCCTTGGGGTACTCCAAATCTAATAGGCAAGGAATTACTGCGTACTTCATTAAATTCCACACACTGACTTCTTTTGGAAAGATATGACGAGAACCACTGAACTGCTACTCCATCTAATCCAAGCCTATCTAGTTTATTTTTATCAACCTGCTTGTCTCAATGGAGTCGAATGCTTTCGTTAGATCAATGAAAACACTAAGCACCTTATCCCCATCATTTAGTGCATTTGAAATTTCGTTAACTACTTCAGCAAGAGCGTCTTGAGTACTCCGATTCGGTCGAAAACCATACTGTGCAGGTGATAGTAAATTGTTAGTTTCCAGGTAATTCACAAGTTGCGATTTGATTATCTTCTCAAAGATTTTGGCAAAGTTTGAGAGCAATGAGATTGGTCGGTAATTTGACGGCGAAGACCTACATCCTTTTTTGTAAAGAGGTCGAACTATTCTATGTACTTGCCATACAACCCACTCAAATGAAGTCCCAAATCATTCACATATTGCACCATCGTCTTCATTATACTAGCCAATTGAGTAGTTTCCGATTTCCCTATTTTGTTCTTACGGTCCAAGCAGAATCTAAGAAATGTTTCTTCATTTTTATTAACGGCTTCACAAACCTTCCGTACATACTCATCCATGTCCATTTTGCTTGGCGATCCCATTATTGGGCCACGCAATCACTTCACTGCACCGTAGTTATGAAAACAATCGCGCTCACTGTAGATGTTCTCGCTTAGACGGCTGAACGACAACTCGAATATATATATTAACTCGATATATATTCAGAACTCTTGGAAAAATGGTAGTTTGGAGCCCGTTTTCAAAAACAAGCGTTATTTTTTAAATTAGAGCGATTAAAAGTAAATCATGGTAACTAAGAAAAGTGGCCCGTACGGCGTACGGCGTACGGCGGACAGACAGAAATATTTTTATTGCAGTTTTGGATTCTACATACCTTGAAACGTAAACCATCAAATTTTGAGGGGGGGTAAGAATTTTTTTTTTCATGCTCGATTCCAATGGTTCATTATTGAAAATAATAAACCAAAATGCGGCAAAAATAACGTATCAGGTCTGATGACATCTGATTGGCTGTTGACCGAAGGAGGAGGCGTGAAGCCTCGGAGGCGAAGGTTCTCAGTGCTGCCAACAACGCAATGTTAGAAACAGCATACCTTTGTGGCAACATTCAAGAACCTTTGCTGTGATATTTCGTGACCCTCCCCTCGATTTGATTTTGAGAGAGTATTTTTTAAATTTATTTATAAATTTGCGGTTCCATCCGTTTTGGTTTTGTGCATCGTTTAAATCGATGCACTAGCGCTCTAGGCAGGATTTGATTTGAACTATGTACTAGGCAGTTAACCTGATACGCCATTTCTAGTGGAAACTCAGAAATTCAAATTTCACATTCGTTTTCTGCCTAGCCTTTCCGGCATAAACACCTCATCATGCTTTCAATAAGTGTTAATTTCCGTTATTGAACAGAATTCGGCCATAAAAGGAGAATTTGTAACCCACGAAAATTGCCCATAATTATTATATACCTAGTCTACATGTAGTCATCATCCCTCCTCAACTATAACTATGTAGGCATCATCCCTCCTTCATTTTGTCTTGTTTCGTTCATTTTAATTTCTTCTTTGAATTTTTACTAACGTCCTCTCATGTTAGCACTTCAAGAGATCTAAACCCTCTTTCCCTTTACTATCTATTCCCCAGACAGTATCAGTGAATTATCTTAATGTAGATATCTAGAGGATTGATGAAAACACGAGATTCTGATCAAATTTCCAAACGTAAGGGCCGGTTCAAAAACGAGATCTAACACTCGAGTAAACCCCAATGTAAAGGCTTTTTGCAAAATGGGTCGTTCAAGGAAGCAGAGACAAATGGAGGGTGGGCTAGGAGGACCAATCTGGTGGGTTTACTCGCCATTTATCATTTTACCCTCGCCATTACGAAACTAGAGCAGTAAGTAGCTGAAACATATAGACAGAGTTTCGCGTCAAATTTGAAAAATCATCAAGATTTCATTTCTCCGCTACACGGAAAATTGAATCATGGATATGTTTTGGGTCTACTAAATATTCTTGTATCATGGTTATGCAACTCTGGAGAGGCACTGTTATTAATGAAGTGAACAAGTTTTATTGTAAAAAGGTACACACAATCATATAAAACACGAGGAACCTCATTTTTGAGTACTGTGTTCGGACCATGCAAATGTCCATTTTAGCCTGGCTGCCATGGCCTTGAAGGTTTGCAAAAAGGGTGTAAGTATGATGCGGCAGCGCTTTGGAGATTATTTGTGTAACCATATTCAATTAGTATTGCTCTGCAAAGTTGAGAGCTCTATCCCAAATGAATTTCAGCGTCATACGCTGACAACATAAGTAATTACGACCTAACAGAAACTGACTACAGTCTCAATATGTAAATAACCGTAGAAGCTCTGCAGACGGCTTTTTTGGAGACGAGAAGGCCGAATATGAAGTCGATTTTGACCAAAGAGTGGAAAATTTAGGTTCTACCAAAGGTTCAGCTGCCAAAATTGATTTTTTATGAGGCTAAAACCTAGAAAATCGTCTGAAATCACCATCATTCAATTTGTATAATAACACTAGAAAAACTGTCAACACGTGGATCAAGACGATTAAATGGCACTACCAATGATCAAAGATAGTTTTTTTTTTTAATTAAAAGGAGCGTACCTACCTAATTTGTGTTTTGGGGGCCAAAGTTGATGGGAACCACCAGAAATAGCTATTACAATTATTTCACATGAAAGAAACAATAAATGAACAACCAACATTTCTGTAGGTTATGTCCAATAGTTTGGTTCAGGATTCACGCAGCTGATCGGGGTGGCTCCATACCTTGTCATTCTTATCCGGCAGTCCCATTCAAAGGACGTACATGTTTCGTCTGTACATAGAGTATGTAGGTACCTACCTGATAGTTAATTATACCTATACACAACCTGCAGAAATGAGCCATTGTAAATTTAATGTATTATAGTTGCTATTCTCTCTTTCAAACCCAATAAGTCAAATTTTTCGCTCCACGGAAAACCCATGAATCTTGGATATGTTTTTGGTTCATACACCTACTAAATGTTTTATTATGGTTATAAAAATCTAGAGAGACACTGTTGTTAATACGGTGGGACAAGTTTTTATTGTTGGTCTTACCCAGTAGTGCCACCATCCTCAGCTATACCATCTTCATCCTGGTGAGTAGTTGTACGTAACGGTAATGCCTGTTGGTACCTTCCTTCCATAAATTACCTCCAAAACTGAAAAAATTCACGCTGGTTATGATATTGGTCTCCAACACCGAATTTTTTTTATTGGTAACGCGTAGTAAGCAAAATCGGTTAACAATTATTATCAAGTAGTGCTTTATGGATTCGTAACTAGGGGAAGGAGGATTTTGGCAGCATGAGATTTTACGATAATTAAGAGCTTTCAGACGAGTCATTGATTGACAATTATTTTCGCGAGATGTAAACTAACACAGTCTGTATACCGACAGATTGGTTGTATATGACCCGAAATTCGGCCTGACCCCCAGGAGAAAAACGTATTATCGATGTTGAAATGGCCAAAAGATACTTCAACTCATGAGTGATCACTTTTGTAGTGATTTAAATGATGATTTTTGGCATTAACAGGAACTGAGAGTCAATGACAGATTATTTTTGTTGAGGGGAAAGGAAGGACCAATAAAAGGATGGAAGAGCTCTGAGAATAACTTTTCTGCAATTAAGCAATATATCTTAGTGCTTATGAACCTTGTGAACTGCATAATCCATCACAGAATCGAGTGTGCAGCTAAGAGGAAAGCCGTAGCTCCGTTATCAGATAAGGGGAAAGGCTGCCAACAAGGAAGGAAAAACTAAAACTCCCTGCCAAACAGGGAAATTATCAATCAATATCCCACGTAGTCAGTGGTAACCTTCTGTACGCTGTCTTCTCTGTGCCACTTGAATTTAACCTAACTCTGAATCATCGTAACATGCCGAGGCCGAATCGAGTCACGGCGAGGGTCTCAGGTTGGGTTAGGTACGCCATGTCATCTCTCACCATCGCATAATCGCGATTACAAAATCAAATCAACTGCACGCAACATAATCATGTGCTGCTACCCGAACTATACAAGCAATCAAGTACCGAGCTCTCAAACTGAAAAAGATATCATTTCACGTGCGAATTATAAATCCCGCACGTTTTAAAAACCGGAACGAGAGCCCCGGGTCGTGAAACGAGTGTAAACCGATGCGAATTATTGCTCTCATCCTACTTTTTCCTCACACTTTTCCTCTTTTTTCGTACTTTATCAGAGCTTGAATGAAGCGGCGTCGACCGACCAGTGGGGATGTGAAAGCCGAGCGCACTGCCAGTTCGGACAACGTTTTTTATCTTTCCGCCCCGACAGGTAGCCGTTGAAGATAATTAACATTTTAGTTGGAGAAAATCACTTTTTCAAAACAAAAACTCCCTCTAATCCCACTTGTTCTTTCCCACCAGCGATTTTTTACTGCTTCCTACTTTCAATCGGTAGCATCCTTGTTAGCCTTGACAAACCTCCTTCGAGGATTCCTCAGTCATTTTGTAGTTCGTTCCATCTCGGATAAATTCAGTTCGATTCTTTCATTCATTCCCAACATAACAGTAAGAGGGCCAAAAGAATCTGTTTTAATATGCTAATTATTGTTAAATCGTTATTCTGTGTGCCTATGTAGATGAATTAGATTTCATGTTTCTTTCCCGTTTTGTGATATTTGAAAACGATGTGGCCATTATAACAATATTTCTCCGTCTTTGTGTGCTGCAATCAACTTCTTTCTTAGGTGATTGCAGAATATTCTATACCCTGACGCCTATACTTCAAACGTTTTGCTTCTGCGTTAATGACTGTAATTGCAATATGTACTGCAACGGCCACACAGGATCTGTTCCGCGAAAAACGACTCGTAGGACTGGACTTGTGACTTGAAACGGAGGGTAATAGGGAAACATATTATATGGTAATTCATGTGCTCAAAACTTCGGCAGAACAAAAGAGCAGGAAATATGTTGCACATGATTAAGGAATGCAAAGGAATTTTCAATCATCAGTAAGGAATGGGAAGGTTTCAAATACTGGTTAATTGAGAAAATTAATAACCCAAGGTTCTCAGAAAGATTCAGAAGTGCAATTAGTATCCTCAAGTTGTGAAGTTTATAAAAAATGAGTATTATATATATAATACCCATTTTAATAACCAAAGGTTCTTGGAAAGACTCAGAAGTGTAACTGGAATCCTCAAGTAAAACATTAGATGAAAATGTAATTGATTAATTTATTGTTAAGTTTATGAAAAATGGTTATTAATAATACCCAATAACTTAATCAATTTCATTTTCATGAAAATGTAATTGATTAATTGTTGTTTATGAAAAATTGTTATTAATAATACCCACTAGGTAACTTAGTAAATTTCATTTTCATCTAATGTTTTACTTGAGGATACCAATTCCATTCCTTACTGATGATTGAAAATGCCTTTGCATTCATTAATCATGAGCGTCGTGGTATCCTCCCAGAACCACTCCCTATGAAATTAAGATCTCGCCAATAAACACAGAAGTGGGGATGGAAGACGCAGGAGAACCGAGGAACCTAGTGGGGATCCCCACCATCCTCCACCAGTTGGAGGAGGAGATAGCCCTAAGGGCTATAAATACTCGCCTCCTTCGCCTTTCCAACCATTCTACGCTCTCCTCTAGTCGATGACTATTCTTTCTCTCCTCCCTCATCTCTCTCCTCAACCTAAAAGATCCTGGGCGTGGTGGTAGTCTAGCGCTATAACCAAACCAGGCAACGCCTCCGAAAAGATCCTGGGCATGGTGGTAGCCTCGCACTATAACCGAAACACATCCAAAAAGATCCCGGGCATGGTGGTAGTACTCGCACTATAACCAAACCGGGCACGACCTACCCTAACGCGTCTAGTGGTGAATGTGTGTCACCTATGCATTCACTACAATGTGCAACATATTTCCTGCTCTTTTGTCCAGCCGAAGTTTTGAACACAGGAATTACCATATAATATGTTTCCCTATTACCCTCAATTTCCAGTAAGATATGTAAAAGTGACAGTTGTTTTCCCTTCTCGAAGAAGAGGGGCCAGAGCCAAAGGGGATTTATTCCCTCACCTGTGAACACAAGCTCATGTTATTGCGTGTTGTGAGGGGGGGGGGCTTATTTTCTTGAAGAAAATGTTTATATTTTTCGAAATTGAAATTTTGTAAATTATATAATCTTGCTTAGTTTTGTAATATTTTTGAAAATAAAGAGAAATACTATTAAAAAACAAAAAATAGACAGTAAACCAACGGTATTCGTTCTAATGTAGTTTTTAGAGTCACGACGCACAATGGTCCAACCCCCCCCCCCCCCCCCCTCTCCTCCGCAGTCTCTTCACATCGGAATCCCTAATTGGCTGGAACGGCGGACACAAACATAGCATTTTCTGAATCTACGCAGAAAAAATTTTGAGGGGGTGCTATAAAAATTTTTTGCTGAGCAAATACATATGTGTATTATTCACAGAATAATAAACCAAAATAAGGTGGGGGGGATTTCTCTTCGAACTTTTGATAAAATCCTCTTCGTAGGTGCATTTCTGGGACGCCCTGTGAATCACAGGTTGATGCAGGTAGGTAGCCACTTTAGTGGCAGGTAAATTTATGTAAATACACGAATTTTACACCCAGCCGACCATTGAAAATTCGCGTTCTGGTAGCAGATTTTCCGCTCGTACGAAGTGCCTTTTATCGTACGGAGACCTTTTATCCCTCGCTCGCCTCCGACTCTTCATTTTTATTCATTGGCCGAACACTCGTGATGGCAGACAGCCGTAGGGCTACTCGAGTGTAGCGGCGGGTTCGGACCGGTCCTGTATTTAGGGTTAAAACTGTTGTGAGAGCGGGCGAGAGGTTCCCTCATTAGAATACATCGTGCAGCTCTCCAACGAGCCTTCCCTAAATGGAGGGTCCTACAACCGCGTGCCACCTCCGCCCTCCGGAGTCAAGTGGGCCACCTTTTACGGGCCACTTCCCTCCAGCCGCCGACCACTCGAGTTAACTTTTCCCGTTCATCATAATCCGCGAGTTCCTCTCCCAGGGCCCCCTATGTTGGGATTTTCCTCTGCGGAGCTGAGGGCCACACAACTTCTTCGCCTTCGTTAAGCCTGAGCGTTGCCAGGTAAACATAAGATATTTATTTTGTGAACCGTTATGATGTACCTACTGTTCGATTCAATTCAGTTTATTTGGCATAGAAAAATACTTACAAAAAAAAAAAGATAAAAAGATAGAAAAGGAAAAATAAACACAGCTTGCCTACGAAAGTTGGGAATAAAAATACAAATGTACGAAAAATTCGAATAACAAAAGTAAAATTATAAATAAACATGTCACCGAAAAAAGTTCAATATAATTTGGGCTATCCGGTGGAGTCGCAATGTTAGGCGCCGCCGAACACGAACCAGAAAAAAAATTAAAAAAATCCAGTCATGCAGTACGGATATAAGAGAGAATTTTCAAAGACATATTTGTGCTATTGTGTAAAAAGATGGAATAGCGAGAAACCGTACCACCTTTCGTAACATTATATCATTTTCTCGCAATTTTACCCATTTTCACCAATTTTTGACCCTTATAAAGTCAAATTTGACCCATTCTTTTTCGAGAAAAATATTTTTATCATTTAAATAGTCCCTCTTTCTGTCGTGAATCACCATCCCACACGACGTCAGGCGAATTAATAATGATTTTAGCCCTTAAAACTGATTTTTTTTTCCCATAAAAATCCAAATTTGACCCTATTCTGTAGATATGAACAACAACTGAAATGGTCATGCTCTATCTTTACCTCACTCTTTTATACCATTTTCAGTGAATTTATATCAATTATTCACGACTTTAGCCGTTTTTACCGATTTTTGACTCCTAAAAACTCATGTTTGTCCCCTTGGAATTTTTCAAATTGCTCGTCTTTTAACTCATTCTTCTGTTTGGCAATACGACTATTTTGGCGAAATTTGGAATGATGTACATTTGGAACATCAGTACATCTTAAAATTGAAAAAAACTCGGGTTTTAAGCGTTCAAACAAAAAATGTTACAGGACACTTTTTATCAAAAATTAGTTGTAGAATCGACCCCTGGCCGGTGGTACGACCTTAACCCATACACCCTGTATAGATATATAACAGACATGTAAATTTTTGTTAAAATCTAGGGATGAATTCAGTATGTTCTAAAACGGCTTTGCCTATTAAAAAAATTAAAAATTCATATTCTGAAAATGTTGTTGGACCCTTAGGTAGGTATGTATTTATGTAGCTTCACTTTCTTTGAAAACTTGCTAAAATAAAAAATAGCAAGATTATTACCGTTACTAAGATGCCGAAAAACAAAATACGGGCACAGTACCTTTCATTTAAGCGAAAATTTAAAGTATTCTTAAAACAAGGTTGTTTATGAAAATACAAATGAATCAATGTTTTTATCAGAGAAAAATCTTAGAGCTGAAAACAAGGTTTTTCTCTTATAAAACTCGATATTCGGCTTGGGAAGAATATTACAAGAGTTTATGAAATTCCGTGTACGATAAGTACGTACGCGTTTATTTGTAGATAAGTAATTAGTACAGTCTCTAGTCCCACACGAGCAGTAGTGGGATAACATCCAGAAAATCCTGACGGGACTGGTTTATCATGATCATTGGTTAAATCATAATACACAAACATGAGTCTCATTATGTTTTATAATAATATTATAATGTGCTGAATTGTTTGTAAAAGGCCTGTTTTCATTTGGGGACAGGCCTGTTTGTATAATCTTATTAATAGAAAAATAAATGAAAAAACTAGTTAAATATAGTAGGTTAGTAGTTGACGGCCATACTGTACTAGAGCATCAGTATCGAAGTGGCTCTGTACAGTGTCCCCCCCTCAGCTGCCATTGGGAAGCGAGTTAGAAAAAAAATTCAAGCGTTAGTTCTTCATGCATTTTTTAAAACTCTCATACGAGGTGCAGTTGAGGCAGGAGAGATAATAAAATACAACATTTTCTCGCAACTTCATTAGGCTCATTCCCCGCCTGAACAGCAAGATAAGGTTGCTAGATATTGCTTTGATTTCAATAATGAACCGTTGGAATCGAGCATGAAAACAAATTTTAACCCCCCCCCCCCCCCACCACCATCCTCAAAGTTTGACGGTTTCCGTTTCAAGGTACGTAGAATCCGAGAAATGAATTAAAAAACCCTGCAAATTACTACAAAACGATTTATTATTTACCTGAGAAGGTGTTTCCTTCTGCATAGATCACTGTTTTCTGTGGTCAGTACCCTCGAGCTCCCCGCAGGAAATTCCTAAATTGATTACTGGAGCCGGCTCCGGAATTAAAATTCCATACAAATGCGCGGGATTCAATAATTCAATCATTAATTATTTGTAGTTATTCATGAAGCATATATTACCTTTATAGATGCCCCTTCTGCGTAGACAGTATAATAACCATTGTGTAATAATTGACCATGGTGTAATAATTTACCCAATAATACTTCAAGGGTTCTTCAAGTTGCAAAAGTACACTATCAACAAAATCCAAAAGTGCCATCATTTTTCAGATTGAATAATATCACGGAACAACCAACTCGACTTCATACAGCCATCCGTGATTGTAATCAGTTGCTCCCTATTGATGATTTCTGGGCCAGATTTATACCGTTTGATTAACGATCATATTGACGAAGATGTTCGGTGCAAACGAACGGCTGGTCGACAATGGTCAGGGTGGTCTCAAAAATGCTTTAGTTCAAGATCAATTTAAAAACGTTAAAAAAACCATACCCTTTTATTGAAAGTTGTCGAGCTACGGCGTATTTTCCCCCTATTTTTCACCACTTAGAGATGACTGACAGTAACGCGGAGCTTCGAGGACCAACTAGACCCCAAATGGGACCGGCAAAACAAATCTCATTAATTTTGGTTCAGTAACTAAGAACAGTGCTAAGTACGGCGGACAGACAGGATTTTTTATTGCAATTTCGGATTCTACATACCTTGAAACGTAAACCATCAAATTTTGAGGGGGGGGGGGGGGGTAACAAATTTTTTTTTTCATTTTCGATTCCAAAGGTTCAGTATCGAAAATAATAAACCAAAATTCCTGTTCGTCCGCCGTATACCGTACTTCGCACTTTCCTTAGTTACCATGAACGAAAGTTAATGAAACTTGGTATGTGAGTCCCATTTGGGGTCCAGTTGGTCCGCGAAACTCGGCGTTACTGTCATTCATCCGTAATATGTGGAAAATAGTGGTTGAAATCTCCAGGGGGGGATATGTCATTTTTTTAAACGTTCTTAAATTGATCTCGAACTTGGGAATTTTTTGAGACCACCCGGAGCCTTGTCCGCCCAGCTGTTCGTTCACAGTAAGGCCCAGAAGTTTGCACCGAAAAGCTTCATCAACATGATCGTGAATGAAACGGTATAAATCCGGCCCAGATATCACAGCTAGGGAACACCTAATTATAGTCTCGCTTGGCTTTATGAAATCGAGTTGGTTATTCCGTGATATTATTTCATAATTTGAAGAATGGTGGTTATTTTGGATTTTGTTGGTAAGTACCTACTTCTGTAACTTGAACAAGGAACGTTATGCTTCATGAATAACGATAAATAATTAATTATAGAACTCTTGAATCCACCGTATCTAATTTATGAAACTGTCATTGCCCGGCTGGTTCCAATACTCGATTTAGGGCTTTCCTGAGAAGCACAAATTAGGTATTGGCCACAGAAAACAGTGATCTACGCAGAAGGGGCATCTATAATGGTATTTCATAAAGTATTTCACACAACAACAAAATCTGCCATTGAAACTTAATATTATTTTCACAGTGGATCACTACAAAGGGAAAACATTGTCGCTGTTCAGAGTCGACCGAACGCAGATGGGAGCGTATTTGTGTATTGCAACCAACGACGTACCGCCAGCTGTGAGCAAGAGGATCACACTAAACGTCAATTGTAAGTTATCCCATTTCTTCTTTTTCCGGGACTTGTCTTTCTTTCTACAGTCAGGTGGGATTCGTCAACCAAAGTCCAATTTCCGATTTTTAAAATCATCTCATTAAATTATATAAAATCGAAAATTGGACTTTCGTATTCGAACCCCTATATACATTCTCATCCCAGTGCTTTATTAACATTATATTATGGTTATTTAGTCGCATTTTGATGTTTGCAATTAGTAGGATGCACTCAAACACAAAGCAAAATGATAATGTGGACATTCAAGTGCAGGCGGAGGATTAGCACATGATCATGATTTGGTGGGTGTGGCATGAGTGGGGATACAACATCGGAGAGAAAAAACATCGACGTCACTGCCGTAATCAAAGTCGGTGACGAAATATCAATCGTACGAACACCTTCACCGTTGATGTTTTTCACTGTCGGTATAATATCGGATTCCAACATCGATATGAACGTCGATATCAGTACCTACCTATTAATTATGAGTATTATTTAGCCTTCCATTAGTGAAATATCCTGTTTAATAGAAAATACCACAATTTATGAGTAGACCCATGGGGAAATTGCTCGTTTCTTACAAATTGCGCTGCTTACTTTTAATCAAATGTATAATTAGTGTGTTTTCTTTTCAATTGCTTATTGCAATAAATTATCCCAAATAAGTAATGGAATTATTTATTAAGATTACTAGGTATCAACCGCCTATTCTTCCGCTGAAGTTGGGTAAAAAGCCCTACTCCATTGCATTTTATTCATCTGGATATCAGGAAACTTTTGACATAGAAATAAAAACGCTGCAAATTATTTCGCAACGGTTTATTATTTACATGTATACATGCCCCTTCTGCGTAGGTCATTGTTTTCTGTGCCCCCCTCCCTTCCCAAGGAAAGCCCTAAATCGAGTACCGAAGCCAGCCGGGCAATCTCATTTCATAAATAAGTGCTGGAATCAACAATTCTGTCAACTGGTCTTTGATATGCACAAACCGGCCAAGCGCCAAAATGTCAAACATCGAGCTTTTGGTATCAATCGATTCGTCTCGACGAGCAATTTCGGAATTTCTCGATTTCAGCGCCGTCTGTTAAGTTTAGGACAAGCTAGGGTTGATAGACTCTTTGTGCAAAGCGTTTTTTAGAATGTCAGTAATTTTCACAAACCGGCCAAGTGTCGTCCCGGTATTCGGGGTTTTAGTACGAGTATTTCGCACAAAGCAGCCAAAAGACGCCAGTCCAGTCGTTCGGTCGGTCTGCGCAAAAGCACTGATTCAGGTGTTCCTCCGGCAGACTCCGTATTTTGGTTCCTATTCTAGCTTCTTCTCTGAATCTGTTATATCACAGCTTCCCGATCGATTACCTAAATGTTTAGATTTTATGTTTTAGATGTTTATGTTTGGATTTTTTGAACACCCAGTTTTTCAATTATTACCTATTTCAGTGTTCAATTTAAAATAAAAATGAAAAGTTTAATAAGAAGCTTTTAAAAAACGCTGCAAATCCCTGCACAACGGTTTATTATTTTGTACAGAATACCCTTCTGTTACCTATCACAGCTCCCTGTATAGATAACCCGTCTATATAATATAATATGTACCTACTAGTCTATACACATTATGTGAATCGCAGACCCTCCGCAGGTTAGTATCTAACCCCGTACTCGTTACTAGGTACTTACCTAAATAACAGTTCAGAATACCCTCCTGTTACAGATCACAAGTCTCCGTATAGATAACCCTTCTATATAACATTATATTATGTACTATTCTACACATATTATGTAGATCGCGGACCCTCCGTAGATTAGTACCTAACCCCGTACTCGTTACTAGGTACCTACCTAAACCGTTGTGTAATAATTTACCTGTATAGGTTCTCCTTCTACGGAGATAGAATAATGAACCGTTGTGTAATAATTTGTCCATCAAGAATACTTCAACGGTTGTTCAAGTTGCAAAACTACCTATCAACAAAATCCAGTTCCTTCCTGGTAGATGAGCCGGTGTGTCATAATTTGCCGTTGTGTAATAATTTGCCATTGTGTAATAATTTACCCATCAATAATACTTAAACGGTTGTTCAAGATGCAAAAGTACCTATCAATAAAATCCAGCCAGCCCCTTCTGGGTAGATGAGCCGTTGTGTAATAATTTACCGTTGTTAATAATTTGTCATTGTGTAATAATTTACCCATCAATAATACTTCAACGGTTGTTCAAGTTGCAAAAGTACCTATCAACAAAATCCAGCCCCTTCTGGGTAGATGAGCTGTTGTGTAATAATTTACCGTTGTGTAATAATTTACCGTGGTATAATATTACCGTTGTGTAATAATTTGCCGGCGTGTAATACTTTGCCATTATGTAATAATTTACCCATCAATAATACTTCAACGTTTGTTCAAGTTTCAGAAGTACCTACCAACAAAATCCAATAGCCCATCACTTGTCAAATGAAATAAATAATATCGCAGAACAAACAACTCGACTTCATACAGCCATCCTTGATTATAATCAGATGCTCCGTAGTTATGATATCCCGGCCGGATTTATACCGTTTGATTCACGATCGTGTTGACGAAGCTTTTTGGTGCTCACGAACAGCTGGACGTACGATGCTCCGGGTGGTCTCAAAAAATTGTTTAGCTCAAGACCAATTTAATAACGTAAAAAAAACAATGCCCTTCATTCGAAAGTTTTCGAGATACGGCGTTCTGAAAATTTCAACCCCTATTTTGAACCCCTTAGAGATGACTGACAGTAACGTCGAGCTTCGAGGACCAACAAGACCCCGAACGGAACCTATAACCCGAATTTCATCAATTTTGTTTCATAGTAACTAAGAAAAGTGGCCCGTACGGCGTACGGCGGACAGATAGAAATATTTATTGCAGTTTTGGATTCTACATACCTTGAAACAAAAACCATCAAATTTTGAGGGGGGTAAGATTTTGGTTTATTAT
Source organism: Leptopterna dolabrata (assembly GCA_954871275.1). Taxonomy (NCBI): domain Eukaryota; kingdom Metazoa; phylum Arthropoda; class Insecta; order Hemiptera; family Miridae; genus Leptopterna; species Leptopterna dolabrata. Next base: position 22,330,508 of record OX940977.1, read on the forward strand.
TCTGTGAATAATACACCTATGTATTCGCTCAGCAAAAAATTTTTATAACACCCCCTCAAAATTTTTTCTTTTCCGTTTCAAGGTGCGTAGATTCAAAAAATGCAATGTCCGTCCGCCGTCCGCCGTACGCCGTATCACGTGTACAGGCTTCATTTTCGGTCTAAAAAAGTCGTTCTTTCGCACACATGCTCCATTTGGGCCCTAGTTGTGTCCCGAAACTTTTCAGCCCGATCGGAATATATCCAGGGGAGTTATGAGTGAAAATGTGTATAAAAATAGGTACTTTTTGCGTTTTAACAACATGTTAGTAGCATGAGCTTTTGAGGTATCTTTTTCCATGTTTTTGAGGACGAGAAGACCGAATATGAAGTCGATTTTGACCAAAGACGCGGAAATTGAGGTTTTACCAAAGGTTCAGCTCCCAAAATTGGTTTTTTATGAGTCAAAAACCTGGAAAACTGTCTGAAATCACCATAAATGTGTACAATAACATTGGAAAAAGTGTAAACAGGTGAATCAAGACCATTAAATGCCACTACCAATGATCAAAGATTATCTTTAAAAAAAAGCGTACCTACCTATTTCATGTTTTGGGGGCCAAAATTGGTGGAAATCATCAGAAATAGCTATTTCAATCATTCCACATGAAAGAAACAATACATTTAACAGCCAACAAAAATCTCTAGAACTCCAATAGAATAATAAACCCATGTGACAAGGACTTTGCAGCGTTTTTTTTTTTCATGCTCGATTCCAATGGTTCATTATTGAAAATAATAAAACAAAAAAAGATTTTATTAATTTCACTGATATTTTTATTTACATAAGTTTATCTCCAGTCCTTTTGGTTTATTATTCTGTGAATAATACACCTATGTAATCGCTCAGCAAAAAATTTTTATAACACCCCCTCAAAATTTTGGTTTATTATTCTGTGAATAATACACCTATGTATTCGCTCAGCAAAAAATTTTATAACACCCCCTCAAAATTTTTTCTTTTCCGTTTCAAGGTGCGTAGATTCCAAAAATGCAATGTCCGTCCGCCGTCCGCCGTACGCCGTACGCCGTCCGCCGTACGCCGTATCACGTGTACAGGCTTCATTTTCGGTCTAAAAAAGTCGTTCTTTCGCACACATGCTCCGTTTGGGCCCTAGTTGTGTCCCGACTCTTTTCAGCCCGATCGGAATATACCCAGGGGTGTTATGAGTGAAAATGTGTATAAAAATAGGTACTTTTTGCGTTTTAACAACATGTTAGTAACATGAGCTTTTGAGATATCTTTTTCCATGTTTTTGAGGACGAGAAGACCGAATATGAAGTCGATTTTGACCAAAGACGCGGAAATTGAGGTTTTACCAAAGGTTCAGCTCCCAAAATTGGTTTTTTATGAGTCAAAAACCTGGAAAACTGTCTGAAATCACCATCAATTTGTACAATAACCGAATATGAAGACCGAATATGAAGTCGATTTTGACCAAAGACGCGGAAATTGAGGTTTTACCAAAGGTTCAGCTCCCAAAATTGGTTTTTTATGAGTCAAAAACCTGGAAAACTGTCTGAAATCACCATCAATTTGTACAATAACATTGGAAAAAGTGTAAACAGGTGAATCAAGACCATTAAATGCCACTACCAATGAACAAAGATGATCTTAAAAAAAAAAGTACCTATTTCATGTTTTGGGGGCCAAAATTGGTGGAAATCATCAGAAATAGCTATTTCAATCATTCCACATGAAAGAAACAATACATTTAACAGCCAACAAAAATCTCTAGAACTCCAATAGAATAATAAGCCCATGTGACAAGGACTTTGCAGCGTTTTTTCTTTTACGTTTCAAGGTGCATAGATTCCAAAAATGCAATGTCCGTCCGCCGTCCGCCGTATCACGTGTACAGGCTTCATTTTCAGTCTAAAAAATTCGTTCTTTCGCACACATGCTCCATTTGGGCCCTAGTTGTGTCCCGAAACTTTTCAGCCCGATCGGAATATACACAGGGGAGTTACAAAAATAGGTACTTTTTGTGTTTTAGTAACATGTTAGTAACATGAGCTTTTAAGGTATCGTTTTCCATGTTTTTGGGGACGAGAAGACCGAATATGAAGTCGATTTTGACCAAAGAGTGGAAAATCGAGGTTCTACCAAATGTTCAGCTCACAAAATTGATTTTTTATGAGTCAAAAACCTGGGAAATCGTCTGAAATCATCATCAATTTGTATAGTAACACTGGAAAAGTGTCAACACGTGGATCAAGGCGATTAAATAGCGCTACAAATGATCAAAGATAAATTTTAAAAAAACAGAAAAGGAGCGTACCTAATTCGTGTTTGGGGGCCAAAAATGGTCGAAACCATCAGAAATAGCTATTTCAATTATTTCACATGAAATAAACAATAAATGAACAGCCAAAATTTCTGTAGGTATGTCCAGTAGAATAATAAACCCATGTGACAAGGACTTTGCAGCGTTTTTATTTTATAGGCGGATCGGGCTGCCGAGGTAAATAGGCAAATGAAGCCTGTGTGCGAACTGCCAGATTTGTTCGAAAGTTAAAGCAAAATATTGTTTGTATTGGATTATTGTGTTTTACAAATCTTGAAACGTAAATAGACCAAGTTTAGAGGCAAACAAAATTTGTTTCCCCCCGAGCCGATTATACTGGTGTATTACTCACGTAATACCTACATAATAAACACAAAGTGCGTTCTGAACATTTCTTAATCACTAAAAACGTCTGCCAAGTTGGGTGGGCAGTATAGCTTCCTCACTTATTGTAACATAGACGTGTAGAATCAGTTGGTAAACATCGATTTTGGCGGAATGCATATGAGACCACCCAACACCTTCCACATTTCACCGCTATACGGTGATTTGCAGGGTAGTTGTGGGAGATAGAAGATCTGACGCTTGTGCATGCGCAGACGAAAGGTACGGTACGGTTTCAATGATTTTGATGTGGGACCATCTGCGATCCAACCCTCGTGTAGCCTAAAAATTTCAGCTCTCAACGACTATTTTCCGCGTAGTTAGAAATTACAAGGATGGTGAACATTTCATGTTCGCGCATGCGCAGACGAAAGTTACAGTAAGATTCCAATAAAATTCGTAAGGAACTATCAAAGTATCCTGATCGACCCTCCAAGTTTGAACTCATTTGGACGATATTTAAGGTAGTTATGGGCGTTTCATGTATTTCACGTTTGCGCATGCGCAGACGAAAGTTACAGTACGTTTTTAATGATTTTTGCATGGGACCATTCGAGACCCAACCCGCACCTTTCCTCCAAATTTCAGCCTATTTCGACCACCATTTCGAGTAGCAGCGCGTTAGAGGAATTGACCACGGAGGGGTTGACAGACGGACAGACAGACACGGAACCAAAATGGTAGTGAGGACGCAAAAATACCTAGTTTTCCACTAAGTTCAGATTTATCTTCTTTTGCTCTTAATTTTTCTACTAAAACTGTTGCATCGATTTGCACAAAACGGTCATGCGCCATCGTGTGAGGCGCTTGGCCGGTTTGTGCAAATCAACTTGTAGCCAGTCGAACATTTTGCCGTTTGGCAGGGATGTGCATAATTCACTTTGTAATATTTGAGTTTCGCACAACCAAGTAACCGCCATAACTCGGGAAATATCGATTTAATCGACTTCCTGACGTTGCCGTTCATTTGCACTCGCCGAAAAATAAGTGGGACATTATTTCCAAATTTTTACAACCAACTAGAGGGTTTAGGTAGCAGAAAAACGCGAAAATTTTCGCTTTGATCGCTATTCTCTCAAAAATGCCAAAATGGCTCTTCGCCGGTTTGTGCATACATCAGCTCCAACTCTTTGTTGTTATTCATGAAGCATAACGTTTGTTCCAAGTTACAGAATCCAAAATAACCATCATTCTTCAAATTAAATAGGACTAATTCCTAATATCACAGGACAACCAACTCGATTTCATACAGCCATGCGTTATTATATTTGATTAATCAGGTGTTCCCTAGCAATGATATCTTGGCTGGATGTATAACGTTTCATTCGCGATCATGTTGACAGAGCTTTTTGGTGAAGCTGGTGGCGATAGGTAAGGAAAGTGCGAAGTACGGCGGACGGACAGAAATTTTGTTATTCCGTGTATTCCGTTTTCGGGTTCTACGTACCTTGAAACGGAAACCATAAAATTTGGGGGGGGGGGGATTATTATTATTATTATTATTATTTTGCTTCCTCACGACCGATGGTAGGGAAGCTTTGTATTTGTGCAAGAGTCGAAAAAAGTCTGCCAAGTTTGGTGGACAGTATAGCTTCCTCACTTATTGTAACATGGACGTATAGAATCAATTGGTAAAATATCGATTTTAATGGAATGGATTTGAGACCATTCAACACCACAACTCCCATCTTTCTTCCAAATTTCACCGCTTTACGATGATTTGAAGGGTAGTTATGGGCGCTACGAGGATCTGACGCTTGCGCATGCGCAGACGAAATGACCATAACTATACCTTAAATATCGTTGAAATGAGTTCAAACTGGAGGGTCGATCAGGAATAATACTTTGATAGTTCCATATGAATTTCATTGGAATCGTACTACAACTTTCGTCAGCGAATAATACGTCAACATGAAATGTTGACCACTTCCTTGTGATCTTTTAAATAAATAGGAAACCCACTCTTATAATATTCCGACTTTGGATAAGAATTCTTCATGTGAGATTTAATTTTTGTAGCCATGTACCGCCATGCGAAACTTTGCCTGAAAATAAATTATTGATTCGGCGCTTTTATTTTTGCGCTTCAGACCACCGATATTTCGTCGTGTATCAACTGACCGCTGCGATGGTCCAGCAACTTGTTGACAGCCCCAGGGTATTTGGTTGGCGTCATTTTTTTCCCCTCAATAACTTGTTTAACCTTTTACCGTAATAAAAACATAATATGAGCCAAACTCAAACTCATAGTCAACTGGAGTTTATTTTGAGCCAAACATGTTTACTGAAACAAATACGCTTCCATCAGAGCAATGCGCAATCTAGAAAAGTCGACGTGTTCCGAGATTGGGAGTTTGGGTTGCTTAAGGTTTATTATTTTTAATTTACTTTTAGAATCGAACATGTAAACCTCTCAAAATTTGATCGTTTGCGTTTCATGGGACGCAGAATCCGAAAATAAAATTTAAACAATTTTTGGCACTTCTCTTAGTTATCATTAACCAAAATTAATGAAATTGGTTTGTACCTAGGTCCCATTTGGGGTAAAGTTGGTCCTCTAAGGGTTAAAAAATAGGGGTGGACATATTTTTAAACGACGTAGCTCGTAAATTTTCAATAGAATGTTATGGTTTTTATGGCGTTTTGATTTTTTTTTTAAATCAACAAAAACTTTATACAAGACATATCAAGAGTTTTAGAAGGTCTATATAAAATACAAGTTCTAAACTTGTAGTGGTTTATGAGCCTAAGGTCAGTGAGCCGTCCAGGCTCGTCTCTTCCACTACTATTTATGTCTGCGTATGTATGTACCCGCAGTTTCATTGAACACTTAGTTTATATTCAATATTTTTCAATACAAAAAATATGTACGAAGGCTGATCTGCATTATCCTAGCTTAAACTTGTTTATAATAATAGTTTCGTTATTTTCAAGCTCAAAATATTCTAGAACCAGTTTTTTTAAATTTTTCTGTTGATGTTGAAGTCTTGGTTAGGATCGGTAACTGTTCAAATAGGGCTGGAGCTATCCACGGAAATTGTCTAGTGTAGAAATCGTTATGTGACTGTGGTATCTGGAGGACATAGTTGGCATTTGCTCACGTCGGTATAATCACCGCTTGTTTATTAAATAAATTCAGGAGTTAAGTACGTTTATGGGAATCAGTTGCTATTCTCAAAACTGTATTCATTGCTGTGCTTACACTATAAAGTTAGAGGCATAAGTACCTCCCCCAGAAAATGATACCATAAGTTAAAATGATATATTCATGAGCATAATACACCATTTTAAGATTTTCTTTCGTTAGCCAACTCCGTACCACCAGAAAGTAGTACATGGGTTTCCTGATTTTATTGACTGATGCAGCTGCATGATCCTTCCACTTTAATTGCTGATCTACGTGCACTCCTAGGTATTTTATAGTAGTCAGCCTTTCTATTTCCATGCAGCTATATAAATTTCTTACTGCGCTACAAATTTCCTTGTACACTTTGAGTTTAGAGTCATTAGAAAGTCCTGTCTTGTTTACTGAGAATGTAATGTACTTAGTTTTCGAAAGGTTCATGGTGAGACTATTTGTGCTAAACCATTTGGCTCCTTCATAGACAGTAATTCCTGCGGTAGCGCTAGCTCCCATATGTTCTCATTTATCACAATATCATAATTGATTCCAAAACTTAGAATTTTTTTGAGCCCCTACCGTAGCACTGTACTCGTGCGTCCAGCCGTTCGTTCACGGTAAGGCCCGGAAAGTTTGAACTGACAAGCTTCTTCGCATGACTGTGAATCGTACGGTTAACATAACTCCAGCCCAGATATCATTGCCAGATAACAACTGATTATAATCACTTATGGCTTTATGAAATCGAGTTGGCTGTAACATAATTACATTTGAAGAAGGATAGTTATTTTGGATTTTTCTTTGATAGGGAGGTTTTTTTTTCCTTTCTTTCTTTTAACCTATTTGTTGATACGCCCTTGCTAAGTGGATATCAATGGGCAGGGCCGGATTACTCAGCCAGGTTATGTAAAACAAGGATTGGTCGGCGTATTGAAATCGCCTCCGGGACATTGATGTGAATCAGGTTGAATGGCTCGCCCCTGACCCCAGCATATTGACATACGCCGCACATCATCGGATGTCGTTTGACATGCTGAGAGGTATTTGCTGATAATATTACCATACCACAGTAATAATACTATTAATATCAAACAATGATTGCCAATAATAATCATAAATATGAACTACTAGGGCACCTAATATAAGTTACATAGGTACTTGATAAATATTATAATGATTTCAAAATATGATTTGGGTTTAGCCTCGTATCACTGGTCGGAACCTACACACCCAGTTTCATTCATTTTAGTTCATGGTAGCTAACAGGAGAAGAAACGTATATTTGTATATCTATACTTGGTTTCCAAAACGACTTTCTTCGCATGCAGTGTCTTCACACAGTTTCAATTTGATATTATTTCAACTAATTTTTGGTTTATTATTTTCAATAATGAACCAATGGAATCTAGCAAGAAAAAAAATTCTAAACCCTCCTCAAAATTTGATGGTTTACGTTTCAACATATATGTAGAATCCGAAAATGCAATACAAAAATTTCTGTCTGTCCGCCGTACGCCGTACTGGCCACTTTTCTTAGTTACCATGAAAAAAAAATTGATGAAATTCGGGTTATAGGTTCCGTTCGGGGTCTTGTTGGTCCTCGAAGCTCGGCGTTACTGTCAGTCTTCGGGGTTCAAAATAGGGGTTGAAATTTTCAGAACGGCGTAGCTCGAAAACTTTCGATAGAACGGTATGGTGTTTTTTACGTTATTAAATTTGTCTTGAGCTAAACAATTTTTTGAGATCACCCGGAGCATTGTACGTCCAGCCGTTCGTGTGCACCAAAAAGCTTCGTCAACACGATCGTGAATCAAACGGTATAAATCCGGCCGGGATATCATCACTAGGGAGCACCTGACTGTAATCAAGGATGGCTGTATGAAGTCGAGTCGGTTGTTCTGTTATATTACTTCATTTGATAATAATTGATGGACTATTGGATTTTGTTGGTAGGTACTTCTGAAACTTGAACAAACGTTGAAGTATTATTGATGGGTAAATTATTACACAGTGGTAAGTTATTACACAACGGTAAATTATTACACAACGGTAAATTATTACAGAACGGTAAATTATTACACAACGGTTCATCTACCTAGAAGGGGCTGGATTTTGTCGATCGGTACTTTTGCAACTTGAACAACCGTTGAAGTATTATTGATGGGCAAGTTATTACACAACGGTTCATTATACTTGACCACGAGGGTAGGTATTGACCACAGAAAACAGTGATCTACGCCGAAGGGGCGTCTATTTCACTCCACATCAACAATTTTCCTATAGAACTTCATTATTTGCGTTTATTTTTGCCATTTTAGTTACTGTTTGTCATCGACAGAATTATTTTAGCGACATTTAACTCGTGATTTATGTAGGTACCTAGTAACGAGTATTTCAACAGAAGGGTGAATGAATTCGAACTGTATACATTTAACCCAAATGCCATCACCAGAGACGAGCTAACAATTGGGAATTGGCCCGAGATAAAATCATTGCTAGGGATCACCTGATTATATTCAAAGAGTATGAAGTCGAGTTGGTTGTTCTGTGACATTATTTCTTTTGGAAAATGATGGCTCTTTTGGAGTTTGTTGGTAGGTAGTGAAACTTGAACGAACGTTGAAGTATTACTGATGGGTAAATTATAACACAATGGTAAATTATTACACAACGGTAAATTATTACACAACGGTAAATTATTACACAACGGTAAATTATTAGACAACGGTTCATCTACCTAGAAGGGGCTGGATTTTGTTGATCGGTACTTTTGCAACTTGAACAACCGTTGAAGTATTATTGATGTGCAAGTTACATCTACGTAGAAGGGGCTGGAGTTTGCTGGTAGTTACGTTTGCAACTTTCTTCACTCCGCGTCAACAATTTCACTTCAGAACTTCATTATTTGCGTTTCTTTTTGCCATTATAGGTACTGTTTATCATCGACAGAATTATTTTAGGACCATTTAATTCGTGATTTAGGTAGGCATCTAGTAACGAGTACGGGGTTAGATACTAACATACGGAGGTTCTGTGATCTACATAATATCTATGTATAGAATAGTACCTACTTATTATATTATATAGACGGGTTATCTATAATTCAGTGAGCTATGATCTGTAACAGAAGGGTATTTCGTACATAATAATAAACCGTTGTGCAGGGATTTGCAGCGTTTTTTTTCTTTTAGATAAAATAATGTCGATAACCACCTCTGGTGTCATTCCGGATCTTCGTGACGGTATATGAGAATCCCGTCCGCAGCAGAAAGGATACTGGCAGTTCGCGAAAACGAACCGTCAACTCCTGGAAGCATTGCGTTATAATATAATCGGTTTCTTACCATGGGGCTGACACAACATTCCTCACCCTACCTTAATCGAGCTCTGGGGGAAGGAGAAACTCTGATGTATGGTCGGCTGGTTTCACTCGTGACAACTTGAAACAATATCATATATATAGATATTCTTGCTTCAATCGATAATTTTGGTTCATGGTAGGTAACTAAGAAAAGTGCGAAGTACGGCGTACGACTAACAGAAATCTTTGTATTCCATTTTCGGATTCTACGTACCTACCTTGAAAAACATACCATCGAATTTTGAGGGGAGGGTAAAATTTTTTTTTCAAGCTCGATTCCAAAGGTTCGTTATTGACAATAATAAACCAATAAGTGGGTACCCCTCAATAGCAATGAAGTGGTGATTACGATTTTCCTATAGACACTCTTCGTATTCGGTATTTTCCGTCACAAAATGGGATAATCACTTCTTATCATAATCTTGACCAAATCGACGTAAGGAAAAAAAGTATTTTAATAAATGAATATACCTATCTCGTATTTTACATTTATGTAGGACTTATACTCCCCTGGGTTTAACCTTTTCCGTTAAGCCTTTTTTTATCATGACACCGTAGGTACACAGAAGCTTCTTTCAAATTTGCTCTCGAGTTTTATTGTTTTTTTTAAGGGTTTTTTCGGTTTGGGAGTGTCCATAATGGCGTCGAACATTGTGGACATTGACAAAGCTGCGAAAATATGGGTTTGGAAAGTTCAGTAACAGGCGACAAGTATTTACTTTCCTCAATCATTCATTCCATCAACTCAAGGCACACTTGCATATTCTGTTAACAGCGTTAGGTATCCTTTCGTTACACTGTAGCGGATCTTTTGTTCTCTCCATTGAGTTGAGAAACACAATGAGAGATGGGTCGGTACTGTTGCAAGCGGCACAGAAAATCTAAGGGAGTTCCCATATTATTATGACAGACAGCAAACAAACATTACTTCCCTACCATCTAATGTAACCCCGGGAGCTTGTTACGGTGAAATACAAACCACCACTGCAATGAATTCACTAAAGACTAAAGCATTGCGCGGGTTTAGTTTTTGTTTCCATTCGTGCAATCCGAGACTTCTTATATATAACGTCAACACTCTGATTTCAGAAACCAAATATGGTATTTCATTTTATGTTACAACTTTCGATGAGTGAGGACTCATTGAAAATCTACTCTCTCTGAGAGAGGTCTCATCAGTAATATTTAAAATAGGGAAGGGGGGATTTTCTTGATCATTCATTATTATTATTGTTATTGTTGAACAGCTGCGTAGGTATGAAGTCAGTGGAGGGTTACCTAATGCTTGAAACCGAACCGTTCAGTCGAAAGTGCCGCCTCTGTCTCCTTTTGGTGATGTAGATTTCCCGGCGATTTTTGAAGGTCAAAACGACACATTTGGATGAAAAGTAAATGGAGGGAAATAAATATTTACTGAACAACAACGTTTGAATGTGTGTTATTAAACAGTCTTCGTCAGCTACGTTTTAAATTAATAGGCTAAATTAGAAATGAGCGCTTGTTTAGGCAGCATAGTTTGGCCTCAAAATTATTGAATTCGGTTCTGAACAAATTGATGCAATATTGATGCTGGCATTGCCTCCTATTGATGATGGGATATTTAAAATTACGAGAGACTGCTAAACCTCGTATGCATTTCTAACCTCATACTGACCTGCCCTGACGTCTGTGCGTTCCTTACTCGAATTAATTATTTATACCTACATTTATGCAGGTATTTTATGCAGGTAATTTTTCAGTCTTCCGGTTTTTGAAGGGTTTTGGATGCTTTGTGAAATAAAACTAACTAAGGTAACTTCGAGAAAACTGGAAATATAGCCAAACATGATGGCTAAGTACATAGCTGGAGAGCTGAAATCAGTTTCATTCGTCGTGGAATTTGATTCTCTTCAACATTTCTTCTATGGAAGCCAGTTTGGTCGATTTAATTAATCATTATCTAAGTGATTTTTTTATTATTTTTTTTTAAAGTATTTCACAGTAAATAAGCTGTTCTAGGTATATGGGTAGCACAGCATAGCATTGGATATTTTCAGAATCAAGCGTAAAATTTGGAGAATATTCTAGAGCCTAAAATTTCCTATAATATTATGGAGGGGAGCGTGGTTTTAGTTGAAACGTGGGAGCGTGGTTTCAGCTCTCCCTTTTCGCGACTGTGCGCCATTTCAGTTGCGCCCATGAGATGTAGGCCCCACTTGAACGACAAGTGCCCCGGCAAGATCGCTTCAGTTTGTCCCAAGGGTAGGAACCCCTAATTCCGTATGATAAAGGTCAACGACGTCGATAACGTGGGAGGGCTTAAAACGAGCGAAGCCCGTGATGTGTGTAGCCGATAAGAGTGGGCACCCCACCAGCCCTGTCAACTCCCTTTCTCACGGCCACCCACTCACCTACAACGGCTCTCCGCTTAACGAACCCAGGTGCGGGTGATCCGGGATCCAGTGGGTTCCATCTAATTATCGCGGAATTAGGCATTTTCCGAGGGAAAACAGAGCAGAATGCCGGACTTTGGCCAGGCGACCCCGAGACGCCTCAGATCAGAGTTTGTGTCCCGAGGGAATTTCAGGGACAGCTGGGATTGGGCGAAGTTCGTTTACAAGCTTCAATCAACCACAAAGGGTTGATTAACCATTACTGAGGATTAGCAAATGTGAATTTCTCGGAGTATAAAGGAAATTATCAAATCAACGTAGGTATCATTATTCAGTTCAAGACCATTTCCAGTGGATAACTCGCACGATTATTTTTACCCTCCCGCCACAAATATTGATATCCCCAATGATGTCGCTTAACTAGAGCCAAAACTGAAATGACTCTAAAACGTTCCAGTCATTCAGGATGGCCGTGCGAGAAAATGTTCGAAGTTACTGACTTTAAACTGTTTTTGAGCACTGGATTTTCATTGCTTACTCTCCACAACTATTGGGCTCCCAACTACCATTCTGCACCACTTTTGGAGATTTTACATCAATTTTTGGTGATTCAGACATTTTTTTGGCCTCCCAAAAAATCAAATTTCCTTGCGGTCAACTCTTTGTGCACCACCTCTACGTGCGTAAACTATCAAATTGCTACAATTGTTGACCCCCACGCAAAATCTCCACTTTGATCTCATATTTTTTTAGACAAATATTTTGGAGAATTGGACGTCTTTTTCTGTCTCGGCTCATACCCAACACTTTTGATAATTTTATAGCACTCGGTCATTTTCATCTTATCACCGATTTTTTTATTCATAAAAACTCAAAAATTTTGTTTTGAAAATCGCTTATCTTCGAACTCATCCTTAAGCTGGTTGCACACCGGCTTACAGATGAACGCTGGGATTCTGGGGTGTTAGTTGAAATGAGAACACGGTTGTTTATATGAAATGAACAAAGTGAAAATGTGAAAAATAAGACAAACACGCAACAAAATATCAAAGGTTAATAAAACAATATAAACAAGAACGGGCATACTGCGTAGAAGTACCAAATTTGGTGAAGTTCGGTTGAGCCGTTTGGCAGTAATCGGTTCCGGACAGACAGACAGACAGAGATTTATATAAATTGGTATAGATTTGGTACATACCCTCTATGAATCAAAGCATAGATATTATGGTGTTACAATATACATGATTAAAGTAACGAGATGCGTGGGTGGTATAATTCTGCCTGTCTACCACTTGGCTGACTTCTTCTCCCCGCCAAATTCTGATGCGCAATTCGAATGCTATATTTCAACGTCACCCACGTTATTTGAGTTTTCGAGTTTCTCAGAGTTCTAGCAGATGAGATGTAAGTAAATAATATGTAGGTATGGGGTGGTAGACACCAGCAATGCAGACACGTTAGTAATCACAGCGGTCCAGCCCTTGAATTCCCGCCCTAACCCGGGTGAGTCTGATACATCAACTACCTTTCCAGTCCGCCGCTACGACGAAGAAATGTATATATAATTTGGCTTTATCACAATTTCCAACTGTAGTGAGTAAACAACCGTGGATGTACACATTATGTACATAAGTTTACACAAGTTAGCGAGGGAGACGGAACAGCTTCCCAGCACTACGCTACCGACCCGTCGGTTTATTCCCGGATTCCCCACTTCATGATGAACCCACCTCGTTATCATTATACATCATTGGTGACCTGTCAGTCAGCACTGACTATTCATACCTACTGACCTTAGTTTGATAATATTAAATCAACAATTTTTTACACAACTTTAATGGTATAATAAACTTCTTACCTGTATCAGAAATATCGATTATGAAGGCTCAGTGGTAGACACCTTTTTTCAAACTTACGTACCTTTTCTGAAACTATTTGTATTCAGATTGGTATGGTTATTCTCTTCATAACGACTAACTTTTATGAGAGAAATAATCACGAGCTAGATGAGAAAACATACACACACACGAATTAGATAAGCATACATCACGAGTTGTCACTAGTAGAGGTGCGTAGTTCCTGATTGAACTACTCTTGAAGAACAACTAACTCCGCCAGCTGTAACTACTCCTCGACTTAGTTTTCACTGAACGGTAGTTAGGACCACAGAGTAAAAGAATCATAAAATGGATATTAATCATAAAGTAAAAGATGGATATTATGTAGGAAGGGGGAACTAAAGAACTATCGTTCTGTGCATTGTGAACTATGAACTAAAGAACTATTAACTCACTCACTCACAAGGCGACGAGTTCTTTAGTTTTTAGTTCTTTAGAACGATGGATACTACATGAGGAGTTGATAGTATCCACCGAACTGTTGTTCCTTAGTTCACCCTGTGGAACGCGCTCCCTGTGAGGTCCCCCTTGTTTCTGATTTTCCACACCCAGTGGGGGGGACGGCCAAATGGGGAGGCCGGCCTATGCCTATAGCACTTCAAACTTCAGGTCACTTGCGCTTGTTTGTTCGGTTACCAGTTTTTACTAGTAGTTGCAACCTTAGGTAGCTAACTAGTCCATAGGATGACGCATTTGAGTGTCAAAACTCATATTTTATCTTACTGGTGACTGGTGGTTTGAACTTGGCAATACATCGTCAAAGTAAATATACCGACTTTTGAACTCAGCTTGACTGAATTTTATTTTATTATTAAAATATTTAAAAATTAGCCACTTTCATGTTTGAATCATGAAGAAATCTTATTATATTATAAATTCGAATCTCTGTGTGTCTGTCTGTCTTCCCACGGCCTAACGCCTAGACGGATATCGACCAAATTTGGCACGAATATCCAGTAGGCTCCCAAGATGTGCAACGTCGCATTTTTAATTCCCTGACCATAGCGGAACTATGGTCGACCATGGTCAACTTCGTTAATTGAAATGGTAACCCCTATTTTTTATCGCCTATTCGTAATCTACGTGAAATTCTATCTACGATCGACCCTTCGGACTACCCCCGCGGTCGGCCATAGCGCATCCATGGGCCCCTCCATGGTCGAATCCCGAATTGCTCAACGGATATCGACCAAATTTGGCGCCAATATCCGGTAGCCTCCCAAGTTGAACGTAGGCGCATTTTTAATTCCCTGACCATAGCGGAAATATGCTCGACCATGGTCAACTCCTGAATGGCTTGACGGATTTTGATAAAATTGGGCACAAATACCCGGTAGGCTATGGGATTTTTCCGTCGTTTGTTGGTTCCACGATACTGCGTACAGCGAATCTCGGATAACGAGCGAAGCGAGCGGTCAGGCTAGTGTTTCATACTTCTTCAATTCAAGTGTCCTGGAGTACTTTGACCAAAACAAATGAAATACATAAGTTTTTTGTTGTAAATGACATGAAAGACCTCTCAGGTCGATTGCGCTACCCCAAGTGATTTTCTGATTGCGCGCTCGTTGAAACTAAGCATTGGAGGTGCATCCACTCTCAGTGGCATCCTGCAAACTTCAGAATTGGTACAAATGAAGAGGCCAATCGGCCTGTCACTTCCTGCGTCGTTCGTTCAGATGGGCCCCCAATGTAAAACAATTCTGAGTTGCGTCTCCGGAATAACGTTATATTTCACAACAATTAACTCAACATTATTCAACAATGGTCCAAGACACACTGTCAACCAACTTTTTGATATTTATAATACCTATACTAACTAAACAACCAAAACATGAGTATTTCCACAATATTAAACGCGCTGGAGACACGCGCTTCAGTCACACCGAAATTACGCAAGTTATTCCACAATGCTCAGTACACACCCATAAAAACCCTCGAATCTACAAGTCAAGTAATCTTTCTAAACTACTTGGATGAGAAAGTCCAATGATTTATATATATATACATGGATGGGCGAGCGAAGCAAGCGGACACAGTTGGTGTGTACTTATATAAATTGCACTACACTGCACTACGTTTGTATACATTTGACGAACTGCAACAATCCATCTATCTCGAGCGTCGAAATTCTACGCCGAAATAACTCCCAGAAGGTGAAATAGGTTTTCAAGTATGAGCATGCTTAGACCAACTCACTTTTGTCGTAAATGAAGAATAAATCGTCTCGTCAACATAATGGGGAACCGATTGGATACACTCATTCTGTATTCTGTCCTAAGTAGGTAACCTTGTTCATATTGATTAAGACAGCTTTGCATCATCTTGTTTTGCAGTTGCTCCAGTTGTCAAAGTGCCAAATCATGTACTGGGCTCCCCTAGCGGAAACAATGTGACCATGATTTGTTTGGTTGAAGCTTACCCCAACACAATCAACTACTGGCTCCTCAACAGAACTCAAATGTTACTGAATGGGTAATAGTTTCTTTTATAATATTTCTTTCTACTTATCACTCCCTTCCGTGGATTTTCTGTTTTGAACGACGTGGCGTATTTTGGTTGGTTTTGCAAGCAGGGCGAAGCATCTCGTGGAGGAACTTCGCCATTCTTATAGGGTCACTTTGAAGCTGACGGTGAGAAGGTTCACTGAAAAGGATTCGGGAATATATACTTGCGTAGCCACCAACTCTCTGGGGAAAGCAGAAGGATCCATCAGACTCTATGGTGAGCGAAAACATATTTTACTATTTATGTATTCTAGATGACTGATAGTAATATTATGTTATACAGCTGTGTTAGAAAGGCGGGTTGTCAGCTTCATTGTATATTTTTTCACGTTGCTCTGGTATGATTTGAGCTGGTATAATTTGAGCCGAAATCGTTGGCAGAAACGTTGCCAAAAAATGAACTGGCATCATAAGTTTCTCGTATTATGCCAATATAGCATTTTCAATTATACATATTAGGTAACTACTAGGAAATAGGATAATAGGGTCTTAGGTACCTTCCTAGCAAGTACCCTCATCTAAACAATTTACAAAAACATATCTATACTTGGGCAAGATGAAATTATTATTTTGTAATAATAAAATGTTCGATAATATATAATAGTCATCATTAAAGAAGAAGAAGAGAAGAGGTATCATAAGAGGTTCAAGAATATTGTTCAGACGACCGGAGTGAGACAAAAAACGCTGCAGATTATTGCGCAATTGCTGCAGATTATTGTTATTTACCTGCATAGATGCCCCTTTCACGTAGATCACTGTTTTCTGTGGCCAATACCTACCCTCGCGCTTCCCCCAAGGGAGTCTTAAATCGTGCTGCAGCCAGCCGAGCAATCACATTTGATAAATATGCGGTGGATTCAAGAATGCTATAGTTAATTATTTTTTGTTATTCACGAAGCATAGCGGTTGTCAATTAAAAAGTTCCAGTCGTGCAGCATGGTATAAGAGCGAATTTTTAAAGAAATATTCGTGGTATTGCGTAAAAATACGATAAAGCGCGAAACCATACCAGCTTTCGTAGCATTATACCATTTTCTCGTGATTTTAGCCACTTTTCAGATTTTTGACCTTTCTAAAGTCAAATTTGGCCCACTCGTTTAAGAGAAAAATATTTTTACCAACAAAATACTCCCTATTTCTGTCGTGAATCACCACCCCCGCAATGTCAGGTGAGGTAATATCGATTTTAGCCCTTAATGTCGATTTTTAACCCCCCTAAAATCCGAATTTGATCCCTATCAGTATCCTGTATGAAAAA
This sequence comes from Leptopterna dolabrata, assembly GCA_954871275.1. Lineage (NCBI taxonomy): Eukaryota > Metazoa > Arthropoda > Insecta > Hemiptera > Miridae > Leptopterna > Leptopterna dolabrata. The sequence goes on from OX940977.1 coordinate 22,347,735, forward strand.
CAACTGAAATTGTATTTCTTTGTCTTTACTTACCCTTCCATACCACTTTCAGCGATTTTATATCATTTGTTAGCGATTTTAGCCGTTTTCACCGATTTGGCAATAGGTACGAACATTTTGGGGACTTTTGATATTTTAATCATGTACCTACTTACCCAAGGTCAGATATCGTCTGTAGTGCCACATAAAAAAATATATATGTATATATACATACTATCTATATAAATGTTTGTTAAAATCTAGGGATGAATTCAGGATGTCTGAAACGGATTTGCCTATTTAAAAAATTTCAAAAGTTCATGCTCTGAAAATTTTGGACTCATTGCAGTAGCTTCATTTTCTTTGAAAATTTCCTAGAAAGTAGGTAGGTACTTACCTATCAACAAAATCCAAATTATCGTTCTTCAAACAACCAACTCGATTTCATACAGCCATGCGTGATTATAATCAGGTGTTACCTAGCAATGATATCTTGGCTGGATGTATACCGTTTCATTCATGATCATGTTGACGAAGCTTTTCGGTGCAGACGTCAGGGCCTCACTGTGAACAAATGGCTGGACGTGCCGAAGCCTTTGGGGTGGTCTAAAGCCACAAGTTCGAGATCAATATTATAAAAACGTTTAAAAAAATCGAGATAACGGCGTCCTGCAAAGTTCAACCCCTATTTTTCACCCCAGAGGGGCGGTTGACAGTAATGCAGAGCTTTGCGGACCAACTAGATCCCAAATGGGACCAACAAACCAAATTTCATTAAATTTTGTTCACGGTAACTAAGAAAAGAACAAAGTACTGCGTATGACGAACGAACAGAAATTTTTTTTATTCCATTCTCGGATTCTGCATGCCTGTCTTGAAACGTAAGCCATCAAATTTTGAGGGGGGTTAACTTTTTTTCCGTGCTCGATTCGAAAGTTTCATTATTGAAAATAATAAACCAAATATGAGCGGATGCATATATGTATTTCCTCTTGAGAACATTGAACCTATTGAATATTAATTATTGGAAAATCAAATTTAGCGCTACTTAGTTGGCATTACTAAATCATAATTACACAACACGGGTTATCGGAACGATTGAAGCAGTCAATTAACTCAGAGTGCCCACAGCCGTCCACTTGCCTCAAGGGTCCTGAGGGCTTGTAATTAGCTCAACTACGAGATTCTAGGTCAACGAGCTTATCATATTGCTTGTAATAACACTATCTCCTCGATGGGCCTCGAGTGGGAAAATACGGTCAGGTCCACGATAGAAACCGCATAGATCACCATGTACTTTGGGTAGAATTATTTTTCCTATGTTTTTAGGTACCTCCTATATTTATAAATTAATATACCTATCCATTCGTGTGCTCTTGTCAGTTCATTATCGAATGGTTGCCGTTTCACTTATTGCAACATGTCTAAAATCATCAAGAATTGGTATATAGTGTTGACCCGAAATAGAAGAAGTCTATTCCAATGGTAATGAAAATACTTTTCACTAAATTGGAAGGTCTAATTGGAGATTTGGGGTCAAAAATCGCTAGAAATCTGAAAAATGGTTAGTCATTATAAACTGATAAAAATTACCAAGTGTTTTAGAATGGTGAATCGATGCACAAAATTATTATTTCAATACCCTAAAAAAATTATATTGAAACATAAAAGTATCAATAAAAACGCTGCAAAGTCCTTGTCACATGGGTTTATTATTCTATTGGACTTACCTACAGAAATGTTGGCTGTTCATTTAGTGCTTCTTTCATGCGTAATAATCGAAATAGCTATTTCTGATGGTTTCCATAACACTAGGAAAAATGACAACACGTGGATCAAAACGATTAAATGGCACAACCAATAATCAATCGTAATTTGGAAAAAAAAGGAGCGTACCTAATTCAAGTTTTGGGGGCCAAAATTGGTGGAAACCACCAGAAATAGCTATTTCAATTATTTTACATGAAAGAAACAATAAATAAACAGCCAGCATTTCTGCAAGTACGTCCAATAGAATAATAAACCCATGTGACAAGGACTTTGCAGCGTTTTTTGTTTGCTGACGTGTCACTCCCTGTTCATAATATTGCTTCCCCGTCAAAATGAAGTATATCGTTTCAATAATGAACATTGCACAAAGCGACCTGACTGTTCCAACAATCGGAGCGACGAATAAAGAGCAAGTATAGTGTGGGAACAGCTCTGAATAAATGGTTGTGACGATTGTGAAGATCAAGGGGGGAGGGGGGGGAAGCAGAAAACCCGGGTAATGTTACCGGCAACGTAGAGGAGCGGGGAGGTTTTATTGGCCACTCTAAAGGTAAAGTGTCGCGATAACTTAACACAAATGCCCCGTAGGGAGGGAGAAAACAGTTCCCTATTTGTTGGAGTTATTGACACTGAATCGCTTTCAAGTACATCTAACACCACCCAGTAATGCGTTTTAAGCTAATTCCTTGCCGTTTTCTTGGGAGAAAACGTGGGTGCTTTTGCAATCGTTCAGCATTCCTGGATTGTTTGAATTTGCGATGGGTCCAGAATGTTCAATACAAATGAATATTTGAGGAAATAAACCTATTTACATTTCCTGGAATACGTATAAGAATCACGAAAGGACACGTTCAACGGGCTGAACAGCTAATCATTCACAGGTTCCTAAATTCCCCATTAGAGTTGCTCCTCTACTGAAAACCTAGAACCAAGGGTATGTTTTTATTGGAGTAGTAGTGAATAGGCGATCGAGCTGATTAGCCCTTAATTCGACAAGGACAATTTTGGATTTTTTTTTTACCAAAAAATTATTTTCGTCTTTTTTTAAACTAATGATGAAAAGGTCTCCCAAAATGATTACATAGGCCACAGTGAAGGAGAGACGAATTTAAAATAGATATGCACTGTAGTGCACACCGTCGAAGTAGGGGTTGGTGGGAGGCAGCTTCATATAAGGATCATTCTCACAAAGAGGGGCAGAAATAATGTCATGGCCATCCGTACCGTCCCATTTCATGATTTTGGAGCTTTAACTTTTGGTTTATTATTTTCAATAATGAACCATTGGAATCGAGCATGAAAAAAAAAATTCTTACCCCCCCTCAAAATTTGATGGTTTACGTTTCAAGGTATGTAGAATCCAAAACTGCAATAAAAATATTTCTGTCTGTCCGCCGTACGCCGTACGGGCCACTTTTCTTAGTTACCATGAAAAAAAATTGATGAAATTCGGGTTATAGGTTCCGTTCGGCGTCTAGTTGGTCCTCGAAGCTCGACGTTACTGTGAGTCATCTCTAAGGGGTTCAAAATAGGGGTTGAAATTTTCAAAACGCCTATACCATTTTTTTACGTAAATATTTTTACGGTTTTAAATAGTTCTTGAACTTGCGAGTTTTTTAAGACCATCCGGAGCATCGTACGTCCAGCCGTTCGTTCACAGTAAGGCCCCAAAGTTTGCACCGACAGGCATTTTCGACTCCAGTGTGAATGAAATTGTATACAATCCAAACCAAATCTCGTAACCAGAGACGCGCCCACAATAGGAATTTGTGAATACGGCCAATCATTGGTAGGGATCACCTGATTATATTGGCGGAGTATGAAGTCGAGTTGGTTGTTCTGTGATAAATTTGAAAAATGATGGCTCTATTGGAGTTTGTTGGTAGGTAGTGAAACTTGAACAAACGTTGAAGTATTATTGATGGGTAAATTATTACTACGGTAAATCATTACTCAACGGTAAATTATTACACAACGGTTCATTATACCATCTACGTAGAAGGGGCTGGAGTTTGTTGGTAGGTACTTTTGCAACTTTTTTCACTCCTCATCAACAATTTCTTTTCAGAACTTCATTATGTGTGTTTCTTTTTGTTAGGTACTGTTTGTCATCGGCAGAATTATTTTAGCAACATTTAACTCGTGATTTAGGTAGGTACCTAGTAACGAGTACGGGGTTAGGTACTAACCTATGGAGGGTCTGCGATCTACATAATATGTGTAGAATAGTACATATCATATTATATAGACGGGTTATCTATACATAGAGCTGTGATCTGTAACAGAAGGGTATTCTATACAAAATAATAAACCGTTGTGCAGGGATTTGCAGCGTTTTTAAATTTTCTTACCTATCAAACTTGATCTAAAAGTGATTGGGGGGGGGGGGGGGGTAAATAAATTATTTCTTTCACAGAAAAAAAATGGTGAAAGGGTCGATTAGTCATGAACGTGTCGTGTCCAGGTTCGTCCTTCTCACCTTCAAGTTTTGTAAGACTTTCAAGAGTAATCTACATTCTGCCAAGCAATAGGTGGATACTGAAATAGTGGAAATTAAATGTAACTTATAATTTGTCAAAAATAGTGGCATTTCTCTGAAAAAAACAAAAACAATTACTGCAAGCCCAACCCATGTTACCCCTACTTCGACGGTGTGCACTAAAATGCTCACATCGTTATTCACGAAGTTTATGCACAAAACTCACACTTTCCAGCAAACTACCAATCCAGTGTGACATAAATTATGCAACACCTATGAACAGGAAATGATTTCTTTCAAAGAGAAATTCCGATAAAATATAACGAAAACTTACCCTCAAGTGTGAAGGGAGTATGGGGCTGGCTTACAGCTGACGAGCTGGCTGGGTTTAGTGGGTTTGGAATAGCGCTCCAAATTATAAAAATAACCTTCCAAAATGCGAACTTCTTAATAGAAGCGATAGGAGGTAACATAATCATGCAGAAGAAAATAAATAGTTTCTAGAGCCAGAATGGCGCTTTATTTGAAATTCATGTGCATTGTGGTGCACACCGTCGAGAACCCAATTTTCGACTCAGCAGTCAGCGAGCTCAATTTTTGGCTCTCAAACTACGTTTATACTGCTCTAGAATTGCCTATGGTTTTAAATGACAATTTCTAAGATTCTCTCATTAATGAACCCTTTATTCAGTTGAAATTATGATCAGCCACAACACAATAAGTTATGTATGATTAGGAATCTTGGAAGAGGAGTTCGCACCAAAATTTGAAGTAAAATAATAAAGGTTTATGCAATAGTATTCAAAAAGCTCAATTTTTGACTCAATAGATCAGAGAGCTAATTTTTCGACTCGGTTGAACAGGGTGGCCCTCGGCCTTTTCATTGTAGAAAACTGGTTTAAAACAAAAAAATAATGTGGTTACTCGAGTCGGAAAAAGACTATTTCAGTAGGTTGTCAAACATACTTTTTCTCGAAAAGTTTGTCTAATCCGGACTTGTTTGGGCCAAAAATTGCGAAAAATTTTATAAAAGAGATGAATATTGTAATTATCAAGGAAAATTAACCGTGGCTCGGAATTAGGATTGTTCGTTATTTGGCTTAATTAATCCTGAAGAGCATTTGCTGGTATTTGAATAAATAACAACACTGTGTACCTACTAAAGGATTCTCCATTCTCATCAGCCCTGAGCCTCACCTCATAGTCTACGAGAACTTATACCTAATCCCATCGATGTAGGTGGTTCTGGTTCTCTCTAACCTCGTCGTAAAAAATATCATTTAGAGTCTTGTCTTTACTCACTAATACATAAGTACCTCTGTACTTACAATGGGGTCTGAAAATAAGATGTTTTTTGGCAGTTTTCATTACAAGGAAGTTCGGAAAGTATGTAAAGTGTGGGAAAAGGAATTATTTCGTATTCGTAGGATGAATATAAAATAAAGAATTGGAATGTACGTCTGTGCACTTGCATATTATGGTATTGCATAATATGATGGGAATGCATTTGGATATTATGGTATCCATACTGGACCATTACTTCTCTGAGCCTGCTAAAACTGCATTCCCACTAAAACTTTTTTGTTTCTACTTACCTAATTTTTTCGTGCGGTTTTATATAAACCGTCATCTCCTGGATGCTACTGCTTCGTTTCAATAGTTTTCATATATCATATTTCTGCTTCCCCAATTTTAGTTAACATTTCCCCTACAGACCGACCCGATTTTCTTTCACCTAAAACAATGGACATTGTATTTGAAAAATAAAATGGATGTTATAACCCATTATGAAAATTTGTTGTAACATAGGGATAGATTCTGAATGCTGTGAAACGGATTTACATACGAAAATTGTTTTGATTTCATTCAGGTCCCGAATTTTTTGAAACCATTAATGAGTAGGTAGGTATTTTTTCAACCCCCCCCCCCCCCCCTAAAAGTACGTACAGTTTGAAAACAGCAGGTACTTATGGGGGAATTTATCGAGTGCCGTGCCTTGTTATTTATGAGGAAAATGTTCAGCTCAAATGGAAGTGAGGAAATGATGCCGTAAAGTTGAAAATTTGTATCATTCACCAGAAGCCCTAATGGGTGTGTTCAGAAGTTCTCCGCGATTCCCAGTTCATTTAGGGAAGTGCTTTGAAAACTTGTTAATGTCAAGTTTTCAGAGGGGCTCGAACCTATTGCATTCTAAGAGGCTAATGACGTTTGGTTGAACGTTCAATGCTCGTTGAACTCCAGGCTGGCATTCGCTTGTGTTCTTGAGTTCAGTGATGTAGATTTGTCTTATGTAGGTACTCGACGATACAGGTGCAACTCATGGGGTTTTGGAGAAGTGCAGTAGCGCCTCTATTACAGCGTGGCCTTGGAATTACTAGGAAAACAAAGCAGTACCTTACGAATGATGGGGTTTGACAACAATGCTGCATTTCAACATTCTTTGGACGGTTTCTGAAATCTAACAGGTGTTTCTTACGTATTTTTTCGTGCTAAATGCAAATCTTCAGTCAGATTTTCTCCATCATATGTAAATTTTTCACAAACCTCTCCCGAAAAATTGAGTGAAAGTTCAAGCGGACGTAGGTGGATTTGAACAAAGAAAGTCATTCACAACTTAGATATGAACTGGGATGTGTATTTTTGACATTTGTGTGATTTTATAAGTCCAAAGTATAAACGTAAATAGCAATTATACTAGTTAATTTGGAATTTCCTCTTCCTTGGTCGTCCACGTATCGAGTTTTCTCCAACACAGTCCCTCTTCAGATTCCAGCAGTAGTCTGCCATCATTGATGCATTCCGTCTTCCTTGATACCGTTGTTTCATCAGTTTAATATCCTGGTAGAAACACTCACCCATTTCTTCACTGAAATTCTCCAAATTTACAGGAAAATATCATAAATGTGACCGAAGATAGTGAAGTTTTATGCTCCTGAGACACCCAAGTTCCTGAAATTGTTTCAGCAAGTCTTCCACTAAATCTGTATTGTTTGTATCCTTGCTATTTCCGAAAAACCCGGTCACAACTGATTTAAAACTCATCAAGCATTCTTTTCAGGGATACTCACGATGTTTTCAAACTCGGGCTCCTTCATTAGCTGGCGGATTTGGGGTCCAACAAAAATTCCTACCTTAATTTTTCAGAAGTGATTTTAGGAAATTTCTTTCCCAGATATTGAAAAAAAGGGTTTTCTGTATTCAGTGCATTAACAAATTTTTTCGTAAGGCTGAGCTTTATGTGTAGTGGTGGAACCAACACGTTCTTGGGATTCATCAACGGAGGACTTATGACGTTCTTGGAGCCTCGTCTTAACTGGGCCCTTTCTCGCCAATGTTTGACAGTCCAGTGCTTATCACGAGCTCGACTGTCCGATTCACACAAAAAAACATGGGAATTTGGTGAATCTAGCCTGAAGCCCTAGAGGTAAGCCGATAATCTTGAAATCGCCACAGACTAGCCACTTGTGAACGTTTTACCCAATGTTTTCCAAAAGGGTTTTCACATTTAAATAGGTATCTTTCATTTGGACAGAATGAGTAATAGGAATGGATGCGAATCTATTCCCATTATGGAGAAGGACTGTTTTCAAACTGGCCTTGGAGGAGTCTATAAATATCCTCCAATCAGATGGCACGTATTCGATTCCATAAAACCCCATCACAGGCTCACGTTTGAAGCCATGGAATCTTTCTCTTAGAAAAATGGGACGAGCTCCAGTTCAAGGCTGCGATACCAAGCAAACCTAATACCTGGAGTCAATAAATTTTTAGACTTCAGTTTTGACCCAAGAACTTCGGATGCGTCTTTTGGGAGATTCAGAGCTCTCACCAGGTCGTTCAGTTCACCTTGTTGAACAGTTTTGGGGATTGGTCCCCGTCAGGTTCAAAGGTTTCATCTGCTTCAGTGTCAGTACTTTGGGAGCCGCTTTCAGATCTGACATCAACTAAGACAGCAGGAGGAGTAAGATGGTATGGTGTCACAATGGGGAACAGGTCTACGCGCAGACGGTAAGTTTGGGTACTAGATGGATTTCTTGTTCTTTGTTGAAAACCCAAAAGCATTGGTCATGCAAAAATAACAATCATTAACATTATTCGTGTGCTCCCTCCATACCATTGGGATGTCAAAGGTATAGATTTCTTCTTACCTGATTTCCGCAGTCTACACCCTTCAACAAAGGCGCGAAACTTGAGCAGCTCAAGTTTGTCCTGGTCCCCAATTTTTACACCAAAATACGCAAATTTCGAGATTTCTTGGCGCTGTCTTGAAGCCACGATGCACCCAAAAATGTAACAAAATACGTGTGGACTGTTCAGACAGGATCGACGAGATGAATTATTCATCATAATGGTGAAGACAAAACCCAGAAACAAACGAAAACGAGAATGATGTTTTGAAAATTAGGGCTTTTGTTTATTGTCATGCGCCCTTTGACCTCTACAGACCAGTTCAAGCACTTAAATCCTTCCCAGTTGACAGGGCAGCCAGCATAACATGAGCGTCCTCCCAATTTCAGCTCTCGGCAAGTCATATTGAAAAGTTGAGTTAGCACCGAAACTATGGGTGATATAGGACAAATTCCAACGAATTCGAATTCAGCACGAAAAATCCATTTAGAAACGATTGTTTAAAACTAAATATGGAAATTCTTGCAGCATTGCAATGAATGTAATATGATGACCTAATGACCGGTAACTCACTCTGCTGGAAATAGTTTCACACAAATCGATTCAGTATTTTTCGATAGGGACTGTTTCAACACTCACAGTATTTAGTTATTACCATTAAACAGAACACCACTCAGCTGACTGAAGTTGAGGTCACGCCTGTTAGTTAAGCCTTCTTCTCCAATTACAGCATCTTAGGTTGAACTGGGGCGAAATAAGCCTAAGCGCTCGCTCTGTTGATCAGTGGTACTCCCTATATACCGCAGGCCGTTATTATCCAGTAATAACCGAGAGGGTTCATGGCAACTGCAATATCTTAGGTTGATGATCTCTGTTACATAGGAACCTACTCAAGGGTTGCGAGAGCTAGACGCTTGACCGAGGCATAGAGAAGCGTCTACAAGCATTTGAAATGTATTTATACCGATGCATGTATTTATACTAGACTCTGAAGTACTAGACTCTGGTGGTATCATCGAAGTGATGAGTATAACTGGGAAGGAAAAAGAGCAACTCAATGCATTGAAGAAAATTTGCTCAGAGTGGATGACTGGAGTATGATAGATCTATCATACTAGAGCTGGTAAAAAAAAACGAATGGAAACTGGAGAAAAGGAATAGAAACAGTAAATCAGGATCTTACTGAAAAAGATTAGCTTCTTCAACTTTCAATCATTTGTAAGCCCAGTCTTGCGTTTTGATAAAATAGTTCATTTGAAATGTTCGAAAGAGGACATTCATGAAATGGGTGTTCAAAAACTAAGTTTCCTGATCAACAGATGAGTTGCCATTCCAAGAGTTGGAGGTCACGGAATGTTCTTTTGTTGGAGGGAGGAGACTGACAATCGTAGGATGACTTTTGAAGTGCTAGCAGTTTTATTGAACCTATTAGGTTCCTTCTTTTTCCTTCTGTCTAACAGCTAATTACATTTCATCCTCAGTCAGCCCTTCGTCAGTTCTTTCTTTGACTGCCGTCTTTTCAACTTTTTCGTATTCTTCCTGAATGAGTTCCATTCGAGCGAATCCATTCCACTACCTTGTATTTTTTGTTGCTAATATAATAAATTCTTACATTCATCGGCGGTTATTTATTAGACTTGCGGTGATTCTATATGTTTGCACTGGAAATCGAGGTTCACAGTAATAATTATTATCATGAGCAAAATTTTGTAAAAAACATCTACCTATATGTTCCGTTTTAAGAGAATCTTGAGGAAATTATCCAATGACAACTTCGAATCTTACATTATCAGAATTAGTGGCAAGAGGAGGGGTGAATTGGAAGGGGAATAACGGCCAAATTTTAACACGGTAACATTTACCTAGATGAAACCTATAATAATTTACCTACCTAGATTTGCCGATTGATGCGATCATTGAATTTGAATTTTTGTGTGTCAAAAATCACAAAATATCTGTCGTCAAAAATAACTGCATCACCAGAAACTACTCATATATTCACAAAAATGGTACAAGATGGTGGTACCTTGAGACGGTAGCCACAAATATATTTATATTCTTACTCTAAAAGGTCAAGGTTTTTTCACACTAGTGATTTCAAAATTGCCCAGATTCAGAGTGAATTCAAGAACATTGCCAAAAATTGTGGCTGGGGGGAGGGGCAGAGAAATTTGATAGGATAAACAATGTGGAAAAGTAAATAATATTCGGTGGACAAGTTACTTCGAAAATTCGCTCATATGGCCATGGTGGATGACCGGGATGTTTTTCGTAGTGTCTTTCATTTGAGGGTGTGGAGTTACACTCCACATATCTCTTTAACCCGAGTCATTTCGGATTCCTTTTCGGAAGATTATTAGGGAAAAAGCCTTAATGTTACCAACGTTTTATGTGAACAATATTTTAATATCTTTTGGATCCTGCAAGACTACTCTACTTACTATACCAACCTTATCAATTTGTTGTATGTTCAAATCTAATAAAACAGATTTGTTTAAGAATGTCTGAAAAATAAATTAACACAAGCCTAAGACTATTCAGTCAATCAGCCGTATGGGAATGTACCTAATATGCATGCCTCGGTCGTACGGGATGCTCTGCAAGGGGTCATAATGTATTCATCCCGCAATACTCCCATGTTTTGCTGATAGTATTCAAGTACACAACATCAATATAGATGTGTAGAACTAGAGTTGACAGTTTTACAACAGATCTATGCCACTAGGAACCACATCGATCCCGCACACCTATTTGCATCGTTAACTTACTGGACACACCACTCGATCGCATTGGAATAATCATCGAATTCCAGTAGGTACAGTACCTATCAAATCAACTACAATACATATATAATCTGTATAAGAATAAGTTTTATCAACGTAAAATTTATTTATGAATCCAATTTGCTTATTAACGAACTGCTAATGAATTTACAAAGCTTTTACACCATTCATATTGCTTTGAGTTTATCTGAAATATAAACGGGCCCATACCTAATGAGATCTGAAACGGAGCGGTACCTACACTGGATGATTGAGCATCAATTATACCTCTGGTATTCCCCATATTATCCCTCACATACGTCTATGTTGTATCTATCGACCGAATTTAAATATTCTGGTACCTAAATGACGATTTTAAAGCACGTTAGGGCTAGAAATAAACTTTAATTTTCAATCCGAAAGAACTACATAAGTGGATTTAGACGTAGCAATGAGGATATTATACCCCCCCCCCCCCTTCAGTCTCCTGGATTGATTGAGTCAGGTTGTGAATTTTTTAGTAAGAACTCGAACCATATTGAAGAGCGTATCTACGGGGTGAATGTTTCCCCCCTCCCTCTCCTCTATGGTAAATACAATAGAATTATTCGTGAAAATCTGAAAAAATGAAGTGACATCCTGAGATCTGCCATGAAATCGTCACATAAGTTTCAGAATCTTGAGCCCGTAGAAATCAGTGTTGTTGATAGATCAGTGTTTTTGTGTTGTGGTCTTGGTTTTGGGACAGGGTAAAGGGGGTTGGGGTGGTGGTTGGGGGAGGGGGGATTTATACACTGTAGTAAATGAAGGAACAGTTATTGTGGCTGAAAGGGATAAAGTAACGAGGACGAGGATGTGCAGTGTAGGCGAAGAAAGAAGTCTATCGAACCAAGTGTGATCTAAAATTGTTCTACTTGTATGCCAACTTGAGATGGCAGAGAAATAATAAATGTAACATTCTTATCTATAGTAGAACAGTTTACTCTGAATGCTCAATTGATCGCTCAATTGTTACGCTATTCACTTCATAGAACTCCATTGCAGGAATGTAGAATAGAAGTCTTTTTTTTTACTTCCCTAAATTTTATTATTTTAAAGGTTTTTGTACATGGCTGCCGTTGTATGATAATTTTTGATATATTCATATTATTCTTCCTTTTGTTTTAGAAATAAAAATACCCACTACGACTACAACGACAACTACCACTACGACGGAAAAGCCAACAACTACCACCGGTATGCACATTAATTTATTATTTCTATTGTAAATAATGATCTACTATTAATTAAGAAGTAGTGAGGAATGCCGTGGGTCGGAATTAGCTGCTTTCGACCCAGAATCGGATTCAGCACCCTTGAAAACCCTTGCAGCCCAGTTTTCAGCTTCGAAATCCGAGTAGTTCGGCGGGAATAACCTTAAGAAAACTGTTTGACGTCATCTGGTATGTATCTTCCTCTCACTTGGTTCCTATGTGCGAGAGCGAGAAGGCAGTACATATTAGATGACGTGCGAGATTTTTCCTTCCCCTTTTTCTCCCACTTCCGTTGATTTCCGACCAGTCATACAGCACCTTTTTGGAAAACTTCTCCGTTAGAATTTTTAAGCATTAAAAATGGTGCTCCTTCCGCGTAGATCACCGTTTTCAGTACCTATCCCTGTGATTCGTCCAGGAAAGCCCAAAATGTATTGCTGGAGCCGGCCCGGGAATTAGTTTCATAAAAATGCGCGGGATTCAATAATTCAATAATATTATTTGTTGTTTCTCATAAAGCATAATAGTTTATTCAAGTTACAGAAGTAGGTAGGCACCCATAAAAAAATCCGAAAGACTCAATTCTAGAAATGAAATAATACCGAACGACCAACTCGATTTCATACAGCCATCCGTGATTATAATCTGGTATTCCCTAACAATGATATCTGGGGCGAATTTATACCGCTTCATTCACGATCATGCTGACGAAGCTTTTAAAGATGACATGCAGTAACGCCGAGTTTTGCTGACCAACTAGACCCCAAATTGAACCTACAAACAAAATGTCAACAAGTTCACGGTAACTAAGGAAAGTGCGAAGTAAGGGGGATGGACAGAAATGTTGTTATTCCGTTTTCGGATTCTGCGTACCTTGAAACGGAAACCCTCACATTTGGGTGGGAGGAGGATGAGGAGGGGGGGGGGGGGGGTATTTTGTCCCCGCGCTCGGATTCCAAAGGTTTATTATTGAAAACAATAAACCAAAATAGACGTCCAGTCCTCATTTCGCCCTACAACCTATACCTTGGGATTTTGTTTATATTGTTTTAACCTTTCATTGCCAAGTTGACCAAGTACCTGTATACATGAAATCATTTTCCTTATTTTTACGCTGAATTTGATGGAACCATTCCTGAAGTACTATAGTTATCACAACCTAGAAGCCAGAGTTTAGAATTTCCCACAGCTTATAATTATATATTTGTCCCCAGTGCCTACAAGTAGCTGCATACCTACCTACTGTGTGCGGGATTATCTTCAGAAACTTTATAGCCAACCTGACCAAATACATAAAATCTTTTACAGAGCTTTTTTATCGTCTTAGTTTCACAGCTGAAAGTAAAATAATGTTGATGTATGTTTCAGAACTAGTGACAACAGTAACCACCCCTTTTCCATTGCAGACGACAAGTAAGTTATAGATAGTAGGTAGAGGTATCTAGAAACAGCCTTCTGCATGAATTTATTCAATAAATAAATGCTCAAAACCGTGAACCCAACTGTTCTGGGGCATCTTAGGTATATTATACAGACGACCTAGCGCAAACTGCAGAAGCTTTTGTCATGCAGAATGACCATAATATGAGCGAGTTCTCGGTTCATCCTTAACACTTTTAGTGATCTAAAAGCAATTTTTAGTAATATTTAGCCATTTTAACCAGAAGAAGCAATTGCTCGGTCGTTTGAGAAGCCCGACGTGTCCAGAAAACCAAATTTGTGGCAAAACAAGAAAAACCTGTCAGATTTACCCCCCCCCCCCCCCCCCCCCCACTCATCCCACGAGTTGTGAAAGTTCCTAGTTATCTATGTACGTATTTACATATACATATACAGGGTGTCTCACTTATGACCCGAAAAAATTCACCCACGTGTTCTACAACCAATTTCTAACAAAAAGTGTCCATTAAAGTTTGTTTTTTAAACCACTAAAAACCTGAGTTTATTCAATGTTAAGATTTTTTTCGTGTTTTCGACCTTTGTTCACTGAAAAGGCCATAACTCCCTTAATATGAAGAGTAAAACCAAATCTAAGTAAACCGTTGGAAAGAACGTTAAATTTCCCGTCTTTTCAGCCTCTAACAATAATTTTTTGAAGGGAACTTGAGAGTGAAAAATGAGCCCAAAAAGTTAATTTCGTCAATTTATTCTTGAAAACTGCCTGTTTTTCAAACGATCATTAGTCCCCATAATTCTTGTGATTATAGCCTGTAAGCATTAGTCCCCATAGCCTGTAAGCCTAAAAAATGCGCAAAAGCCTCAGCTTTCCAACGGTACAGTTTTTATTTTTTATAGGGAGCTTTTTTGAGAAAATTTAGTTTTTATGCGAAAAAACGTGTGTTTTCAGGCTCATTTGAGGTTTTTTCTTGGGGAAAAAAGTACTGCATGACTAACAGGATTTGGAGGCAGATTTACGTAATTTTTTACGCTGAATCTAATGGTGACATACCCAGAGCTTCCTAGCAACGCCGCTCGTCTGTCGATGGGATTGTATGCGAAAAAACGTGCGTTAAACAGAGTGAGGTTTGTTTCTGTTCTTTGTTGCGATGTCCTCTTCTTAGCGTTGATAAGGAAATCGTCATGAGGAAAACATCTACGTACAAAGCTGACTCACTATTCGACCGAGTTCACCATCACGTTCAATCCGTTCATCCGTTGCGTTCGATCCAGTTTCCTGTGTTGAAATTTTTCGAAGTTTTTCTTTCCACTATGGCTCCATTCACCTATACCGTCAAAGAGTGCGTCGACATGATTTTCGTATATGGTTACGCTAACGGAAACGCATCAGCAGCGGCAAGAGAGTACGCGCGGCTTTTCCCCAACAGACGCCCTCCTCACACAGAAACCTTCAGTAGGGTAAATGCACTTCACCATATCAAAAGGTGTTCGTTTTTGTGTTTTGGATTTCGGCATGTTCGGAATGAAGTGTTGTTTGTACTAACACCCTTATTTAAACCACCCATTTGTGAAGAAGCCTGATGGTATGAGGTTAACAACTGGAAATTACTCACAAGGTAAATTCTGTTTTCTGCGCCTACCTAATAGCTTCATGACATTTATTCAGCCATAACGACCAGCAATGGTGAATTGTAGCTACCATTTCAAATATTAACGCAGGTATGCACACGTGCACGGAACGGGAAATTGTTCCAAATGGTCACTAACAGAGCAAGCGGTCCGCGCGATGAATTTCGTGACGAGGCGATATTGGACGCAATAGCTGAGGATTCCACTTCCAGCACCCGCCGATTGGGCTTTCAGCTAGGGGTGCCACATGCGTCAGTTCATAGAGCCATAGTGGAAAGAACTACTTCGAAAAATTTCAACGCAGGAAACTGGATCGAACGCAACGGAAGAACGGATTGAACGTGATGGTGAACTCTGTCGAATAGAGAGACTTTGTACGTAGGTGTTTTCCTCATGACGATTTTTTTTATCAACGCTAAGAAGAGGGCATCACAACAAACAGCAGAAACAAACCTCACTCTGTTTAACTCACGTTTTTTCGCATACAATCCCATCGACAGACGAGCGGCGTTGCTAGGAAGCTCTGGGTATGTCACCATTAGATTCAGCGTAAAAAATTACGTAAATCTGCCTCCAAATCCTGTTAGTCATGCAGTACTTTTTTCCCCAAGAAAAAACCTCAAATTTGCCTGAAAACACACGGTTTTTCGCATAAAAACTCAATTTTCTCAAAAAAGTTCCCTCTAAAAAATAAAAACTGACTATACCGTTGGAAAGCTGAGGCTTTTGCGCATTTTTTAGGCTTACAGGCTATGGGGATCACCAGAATTATGGGGACTAAAGATCGTTTGAAAAACAGGCAGTTTTCAAGAATTGACGAAATTAACTTTTCGGGCTCATTTTTCACTCTCAAGTTCCCTTCAAAAAATTATTATTAGAGGCTGAAAAGACGGGAAATTTAACGCTCTTTCCAACGGTTTACTTAGATTTGGTTTTACTCTTCATATTAAGAGAGTTAGGGTCTTTTCAGTGACCAAAGGTCGAAAACACGAAAAAAATCTCAACATTGAAAAAACTCAGGTTTTTAGTGGTTAAAAAAAAAACTTTAAAGGACACTTTTTGTTGGAAATTGGTTGTAGAACACGTGGTTAAACATTTTCGGATCGTAAGTTAGATACCCTGTGTATACATATGTATGTGTGTGTGTGTGTTATAATTATATTTGTTTATATATGACTCCAGACGATATCTGACCTTGGGTATGTGATAAAAATTCCAGATTTCGCCGAAAGGTTAGTATTGCCAAATAAAAAATCGGAAACAGTTGATATGAAATCACAGAAAGTGGTATGGAAGGGCGAGTAAAGGCAGAATAATACCATTTCAGATGTTTTTCATACAGAATAGGGGTCAAATTTGGATTTTGGATAGCCTCTAATAGCCCAAGGAATCAATTTTTATAGAAAATTATTTTTTTCTCGTCATTCTACCTTCAAAACAGGTCAAATAACATGGAAATGGCGAAAATACAATTTATTTGTTGTTTGTTAAAATTTTAAAATTTTGAAATTTTGTTGCTCGAGAGCAACAGTGGGTCGCTATGGGACGGAAGGGAACAGATTTTGTTGCTTCACAGCTACACTGGGTGGAGGTTGTGTAAAAAAGTTATATTTATCAACATTCACAGCATATTATACCTATTAATTTTTTCTCCAGTCTGTGAACAAGAAAGTCCAGGTAGAATTTGACTAGGTATATCTAATGAATTATGTACCTACTAAATTATATTGAGATCAACAAGCAAAATGCCAATGTTTTGGAAATTTTGGCAGTTCTCATTTTTACTAGTGTAAGTATGAGTAAAAGTAAACGAAATTATTTCACTAATAAACTAAAATATTGGTATGAAATATCCAGTAGACGAAATGATTTCACAAATCAACTAAAATATTGATATGCAATATCCACAATGAATACAAATCAGTCCCTACGAGAATGAAAGCAATTTCTTTTTTCTAAAATAACTTGCTGGTAACAAACATGGTAATATCTAACATCACAGGTTTGAAAGATATAACATTATTGAGATCCATTCATGCAGGCACTTGTTCATCATCTTCATCATCACTCTCAGTCGAACGTGAAGTGCGTAGAGCAAATAATACTTGTTGACCTCTTGAAGTGAATACAGGATTCTAGAAAATAAAAAGTTGGTAACTATAAACATTTGAACTGGATAGGAACAGAATTAGATTTTTACAGTAAAAAATGAAAATCTGATGAATAGAGATATTATATCTGTCTACCCACTGTGGCTCCCAGGCATAATTTTTTCAATATCCCAGTGCACCAGCTGCCCACTGTGACTCTCAAGCATCATATTCTCAATATCCCAAATCACTGGCTGCCCACTGTGGCTCTCGGGCATCATTTGTTCTAACTACCCTAGCTGATTTGAAAACGATCACATCTAATATTCCTTGCATTCTCCCACTCATTTAGAGTGTATATAACAAAAGTTACAAAAAACTAGGTCTGAAAAGTTTATAATAAGAACTAAAACAACAACTGAACCTTCCTCCGTCCTTCAGCCATGATTTCGGCACCAACACAGAAAATGAAGAACCTCACCACATTATCAACAGTTAGGACCCCGCCAGCCTAACAGGAATGCCAACATGCGCTCATCAGTGTTGACAGAAGACGAAGGCGTAGTTTCCAAACAAAAAAATTGACCCGCCTTTTTTTTAAATCGCCAAAGTTGATGTTGCTCTGGAGCGCCATTGGGCTATAAGGGAGGGCTAAAATAAATATTAATTCACATGAAGGTGTGGGGGATGGTGATTCACGACTAAGGGACTGTCTAAAATTATAAAAATATTTTTCTAAAAAAATAGTGGGTCTATTTTGACTTTATAAGGGTCAAAAATCATTAAAATTGGCTAAAATCACTAAATCTGTAAAAATGGCTAAAATGATAAGGTTTTACGAAAAATGATAAGTTTTCTCGCTATATCATCTTTTTACAAATTAGCACGAATATTTCTTTGAAAATTCGCTCTTATAGCCATGCTGCATGGTCGGAATTTTTCTCATAGGGTGAGGTTTTTACACTATTATTTAGCATTGTGGATCAATACGTAGGAATAAACAGGTCATTAAAAGAGATTTAAGTAAATGACCAGGTTTGAACCGTTTTGAATTATCTTTTTTTTTAAAGCGAATAGGTGCTTACTTAAGCATTGTATTGTAATGGAAAAATGTAACGTCTTTCTGCGCATTCATAGGTGAAGTACTTACATAGGTATTAGTGTTCAAAAATCATGGTTAGGGTGGTCTTGCAAAGAATTCGGCCATGCGTAAATCATACTGCAAAACTTTTCAAGTTCCTTTATGTCTGTAAGATACTTCTTAACATTTTTTTTCAGATCCTGCATTTTCTTTCCATAATATAGGATGTTGCCCGTGGTTAACTTCTCGTGGTTGGTAAGCTGATATTGACAGCTTGACAGGTTTAGCAGTTGAATGTTGGGTGTTGGATGTTGAACGTTGAATGTTAAAATAAGCAATCCTTCGATTTTTGGGAGTGCTTTTACAAAACCAAGCGAATTGCACAGCTCAGACATCTTTCCTACTTATGAAAAACTTTGACAAATAGGGTAGGTAACCGAATAAAATTAACTCAAAGTTCATCACTGAAGTCCTGATATATATTTAATGTAAACAACTCGCCTTATGCGCCCGTGGTTCAAGGTAAAACCCGACGTGTACTAGTTTTTCTGGCCGTGTCGGGTTTCTCAAAAGAGCGATTATTGTTGGTCCATAATTACTCAAATTTAACCCAGTTTTGACTAATTTCGTTTGGAATTGAAATTATTGTTTCTTTGTTTTGATTTACCTGCCATTCTAAAATCATAATATCAGTTTGTAGTGTTTAAGCCATTGTTCCGATTTTTGGGGGACTTGTGATTTCCTGAACTTTCACATTTGACCCCCTATTATTTTGAGAAAATATTATTGAAATAGGTAGTCGTTTTCTGCCTCGGCTCAACATTCTTCAACAATTTCGTGAATTTTCATCAATTTATATAGTGATTTGGGCCATTGTTCCGATTTTTAGTGATTTTTTCCCCAAAAACTGAAATTTGGCTCCAACTTTTTTGTTAAAAAAAAAAGTTTTCTCGGTACCTGCCAATTTTTTTCTCAACCTACCATTTTTTTTATTTTGGCAGTTGTAGCCATTTTTAGCCATTTTTGATCAGAAAAACTCAAATTTGACCCACATTCCCTCTTCAACAATTTCCGATCTTCGAACTCTTGGCTAGATTTCCTAGTTTTGTTTAGTTGCCAAGGTCAGATAGTCTAGAATGACACAAATTCACATAAATATACATATGACTATAATAGTGTTTATTGAAACCGTGGGATGGATTCCGATTGCTCTAAAACGGAAATGAATCAAAAAACTTTTCAAACATTCTCTAAAAAGTTCACTGAGTGAGCAAAATTAGTTATAATTGCTTCTTGTTCTTTGGCAACCGAGGGCAACCCATAAGGGCTCATCACCAGAACCTGCTCTGAATGTCCAATTAACGATGCCTTGAAATTTTGAATGTGTCGTGATATCACTCCTTGTATGTAAAGATTTCGCAAATAAACTTGAGAATTAATTGGTAGACGTGGGCAGGCAGCTCGAGAGAGCTGGAAGGGTCGAGTGGAAGGGATCCCCACCATCCCCCACGAGAGTGGAGGATGGAGGGAGCATAGCCCCAGGCTATAAAAACTCGCCTCCTGCGCCTTCCAAGGCATTCTACGCTCTTTTTAAGATGCTGTCTTATCTCTCGCTCCTTGCCTCACTCTCCCTCCCCTAAAAGATCCCCAAACTGGTATATCCACTGGGGCACTAAAAGATCCCCAGACTGGTATATCCACTGGGGCACCAAAAGATCCCAGACTGGTCTATCCACTGGGCACCTCCTACAAGATCCCAGACTGGTCTATCCACAGGGCATGACCTAAAAGATCCCAGACTGGTCTATCCACAGGGCATGTCCTAAAAGATCCCAGACTGGTCTATCCACTGGGCATGAACCTTACCTCACCATCCCGTCTCATCTGATCAAACCGCAACAGAATGAGTCGGATAACCGTTATTACCGTTTGTCGGAAGTGCAAGACTTCAATGAATTGCTGGGGTGGGATTCCAACTCCCTATTGTTTTCCTCCATCACAATCAACTCCTTACTACTTCATTTTCTATAACCCTGTTCCGAGAAAACAAATTAAACCCTATGCTGCTATTCTGTTTGAAGTGCGAACGAGATGGTTCTGCTCTTTTGATGGAAACTGGCTTGAAAAATGATCATATTCCAGTATTGTGCTCATGTCGATCTGCTCAAATAAGCATTTTTAAATGTTCATTTCCAGACCTCTACGACGCAATCGAACGAGACGAAATAAACGAAGTTGACACCAGCAGCAGCGTTCAGAGTGGAGGAAGGAACAGCAGGAGACGGCAACAGTTGATCACAAACTCAGGTCTTCTCCTCCGGCTCCAATCTGTGCTGTACATTTTGTACTGTTCGACGTTATTTTTGGTAATAAGATGATTCTACTAGACCTTCCGAGGATCCATAAGACTGAAGTGTTTTGTACTCACTGTACTGATATTTGTTTTGTACTATTGTCACCGTTTAATAGAGTTTCTTCGTTCCTCAATCAAACCACCAAGATGATAAATGTAAATACCTACTGGTTGACGTCTAAGTTCGTCAGTTTTACGCTTGCCGGACATGCCCCTTTCGACAAGCACGAACAATGGGAAATTTTCGTGAGTTACAAATTCTCCTGTTTTTTGCCAAATTCTGTTCAGTAACTGAAATTAACAGTTATTGACCATATAATGAGGTGTGAAATTTGAATTTATGGGTTCCCGCTAGAAACAGTAAAACTGCCTAGTATAGTTCAACTCAAATCCCGCTTAGAGCGCTAGTGCATCACTTTAAACGATGTACAGAAACGCAATAAATGGATGGATGGATGGAACTGCAAGTTTACAAGTTAGTTGAAAACCACGTGCTCAAAATCAAGCTGA
The DNA here is from genome assembly GCA_954871275.1 of Leptopterna dolabrata. Classification (NCBI taxonomy): domain Eukaryota; kingdom Metazoa; phylum Arthropoda; class Insecta; order Hemiptera; family Miridae; genus Leptopterna; species Leptopterna dolabrata. The sequence goes on from OX940977.1 coordinate 22,369,167, forward strand.
GGAAAGATCACGGCAAAGGTTCTTGAAGGTTGCCACAAAGGTTTGTCATTTCTAATGTTGGGTGGTTGGCTACTATCCGAAAACCTACTACTTATCACGTAACATTCGTGTTGCTAGCGGTGTAGCGGGTGAACTTGCTAGGTCTAGAAAAAGTTGAAAAATGTGGTACCTATGTGCATGCATTTATTTTATTTTATGATTATTTTATGATTGTTCCTCTTTTGAAAGTTTCAACCAATTCTGACGTCATTGCACCCGTCTCGCCTGAGCAGGACGCCGGGGCCCACTTGGAATTCAAAATTGGTTGAAACTTTGAAAAATCGTAGAAAAACCTACGTATCGAAGGACCCTGCGTTCGCGTCTCAAAATAAAATAAAAATATTCCCATTCAATCATTTTAGAGAAATACAGAACAGTTGGACAAAGTTATCAGAATAATGTGGATGTAATGAAATAATGTTTTCATTATGTGCGAGTGAGAATCGATTACGGGACCTTTGTGGCACGTTCCCCATCATTTGCTTAAAATCTAGGCAGGTACCTACATTTGAATACCTACTTATTATGTGCGGCTTGACCTGAAACGTGGGGTATTTAATCACTCCAGTCACTGTTCATAATATTTTTCATTTGACATAAATACATGTATATTACATAAATTATTCTCTATGGTAATTCCATAAAGGGATACAAGATGGAATATTCTTGACGAGCATCTATCCCCCTCACTATCCATAATGATTCGATGAGTTTTCTTTTGCGGAAAACATGCTAAATATCGCATCTATCAACTTACTGGTCAAGATGTCCTTACTGGATCTATCAACATAAATAATATAGCCGTAATACTGAGACCTAAGCTTTCCAAAACACCTACAATATTTTTGAGAAAAGGTCAAAAATTGGCCTTCCAGTTTAGCGTGAAAAATGGGAGCACCTGGAGAAGTACCTACTTACACCCGCCAATGCATCTTTCATTTAAATAACTTCATTTCCGTTTGGGCATTCGTTCACGAATCAAGGACGCCTTATCAAATTTTATTTCGACAGTTCTTCATGCTATATTTCGGCGGGCAAATCGTATAATAGCGGAGTTTTTTTTAAATGATTTTATTAACGTATTCAAGTTCTTACAAAAATCTAAATCAAAGGTTTAAAACAATATCTGTTTTGCAATATTTTTTGAATAGTTTGAACTATTTAAACTAAATAATGATGCAATACGTTTGAACTATTTTTGAACAGGTAGTTTTACGTTAACATTATAGTTACATCCTTCCATACCGCGTTTATAAATCAAATCAAGCAGTACCTTATGATTGGACGTGGTTTCGCTGTGCACGTAAAAGATCAAAATTTGTTTTGTATTCAAAACCATTCTAACTCAAATTACCTACTGTTTAATGTATAATTTGCATAATCCTTCCGTGAAACCACTGAAATTATCAGCGAGAAATTCAATGTGCTACCTAATTTTTCTCTAGTAAGATGTGAAACATATAAATATAATTCAATATCAAAAACGAAGATAATGTGCCAAAAAATAGTGATTAAGCACCTACTCAGGAACAGAAGTTCATGTGTTTGGGGTAGGTATATCTCAAAATGAATTTAATATTGTAGTGTTTGTATATACTTGTACATACAATTTAATTGTATATTACTGTACATATCATATTATTATACTTGTTATTACCATATCATTAGCCCTCACAGCATACGACTTGATTTTCTTGTCAACGAGTTTTCTCGTAACGAGTAGGTACGTCTCATAAATGTGTGATGCATGACTTGTCAAGATTAATTATTTGTTATTCACGCGAAAACCATCAGATGAAAACTTATCTCGATATAATTTTGTTTTGAAATTTGTTGATAAATAAAAATGATAATCCTTCCAATTATATTACGAACTCACCCCGTCACCTCTCAGGTTGGCAAATGCCACCGAATTTTATTTAAGTTCAGAATGTTGGCGTAAGCATTGAGTTGTATAATGTGGCGAGTGTAATATTGTCTGTATTTACTTCTTATGGTAAGATACTGTGTAGGAGTCTAGAGGTACAAAGGTAGATTCCCTACGTACGGAGTTTGGTACAGAATCTTTAGTATTTACGATTTAGTTCCTAATTTCTTTTCGTATTTTGAGTCTGTTCATTATTTTGCGAAATAGGGGATTTTAAAACATTCCAGTCATGCAGCATTACCTAAGGAGCAAATTTTTAAAGAAACAGTTTGGGAAATAGTTGAGAATTTAAATTAATGGTAATCTGCCGGAGCACTCATTACGGCCTGACTGGGCACTTGTTAAGACCAGAGTGGCACGTCATGTAGAAAAATTGTGTCAAAAAATCATTTTTGGAAGTTTTGAACCAAATAATTGTGTTTTTGATCACTCGATGCAGTCTGAACGTGCTGAAACTACTCGCAGTCGATTTAGTGACCAAAGAACGTAGCAAACGACGTCTCTTGTATCTACATTAAATTCTTGCCAAACTGGTTTTTGACATTTTCATGTCTTTGCCCTGGCACATAGCACAAAACGCGAGCAGACTTTGAAAGGCTTCCGCTACCTTGGTAGGCTCGAAAGCAATAATAACCATACAAAACCTTGTCACATGGGTTTATTATTCTACTGAACATACCTACAGAAATGTTGGCTGTTCACTTATTGTTTCTTTCATGTGCAACAATTATTGACATAGCTATTGTTGATTTTTTCGTACGCTTATGAATTTTGGATAATTTTTCTCCAAAACGATGGATTGATCTCAGTTTAAATTTCTCCCTTGAGAGGGAAAAACATTAAATCATGTTTAATGTTTTTCCCTCGCAAGGGAGAAATTAGATATAGTTTTTTAATGTCAAGAAAAAATGAAAGCCACAATTTCACTGAACTCTACAAGTATAATGTTGCATTTACTGTACTTATTATAGAACTCGCCATCAACATATGGTTGCTACAACAGAAGGTAGTAACTGTGTAGTAACCAATGAAAAACGTAGCTATTGACTCTTGTTTCTTTCGAGTGCGATATTCTTTATGGTTGCTACAACAGAAGGTAGTAACTGTGTAGTAACCAATGAAAAACGTTGCATATTTGCGTGTCGGAATTCACAGAATGACCCCCAGCCCTAAAACATTAAACATGTTAAAATATGCAATTTTTTCGGACTACAATTTTGTAAATTTGGTAGCTGTGCGTATAATCGGAGTGGCACTATTTGCAGTCGATTCAGCGCCCTCTAAAACAAGATTGACAAACCCCAGACGCCTTTGTTGCTGAAACCCTTAAGTTAAGGGGGAGGGAGAGGGAGATGCATACGAAAAACTGAAAATCTACCATTCAGATCTCCGATGTATGAAACGGATGTTGGAGGGGTTTCCGGTTCATAGTGAGCATCTCTGACATTTTCGAACTAAATCACTCGCGACGAAATCGTGGAAACCCATTTCAAAGAAAAACGGAGTTATTGAAAAATAGTCTATTTCCACTAATACACGAAAAACGCAAAAAACACTGTTATACCGGTTTCGGTGATCAAACCATCGTCAGTAACACACAATAACTGAAGGCATGTTGGAGAGGAGACCTTATATATAGTCACAAAGTGAAATGTGGTCGATTGGGATTGGTTGTGAAAAAGAATGGTGAAGGGAACAGAGGGAGGGTGGTCGAATCTGATTGGTTGTGAAGAAGAATGGTGAAGGGAACAAAGGAAGGGGGTCGATTCTGATTGGCCCAGGAAGAGAATGCCAAAAAGTGAAAGGAACATGAGGTGATAGGGAGGTGAAGAGTGGTGGAACCAAGCTGTTACAGAAATGAATGCAATAATGGAGAAAAACTTAAAGGAACTACATCATTCAAAGATTTACCCAACCTATCACTCTTAATAATTTCGAATTTTTCAAGTACATCCAACATGCTCCCTTTTGGGCAAAAATGAAGATATTCAATGAACTGTCTGTCTGCAATTTTGATCTTGCAGACAGACAGTTCATTGAATATCTTCATTTTTGCCCAAAAGGGAGCATGTTGGATGTACTTGAAAAATTCGAAATTATTAAGAGTGATAGGTTGGGTAAATCTTTGAATGATGTAGTTCCTTTAAGTTTTTCTCCATTATTGCATTCATTTCTGTAACAGCTTGGTTCCACCACTCTTCACCTCCCTATCACCTCATGTTCCTTTCACTTTTTGGCATTCTCTTCCTGGGCCAATCAGAATCGACCCCCTTCCTTTGTTCCCTTCACCATTCTTCTTCACAACCAATCAGATTCGACCACCCTCCCTCTGTTCCCTTCACCATTCTTTTTCACAACCAATCCCAATCGACCACATTTCACTTTGTGACTATATATAAGGTCTCCTCTCCAACATGCCTTCAGTTATTGTGTGTTACTGACGATGGTTTGATCACCGAAACCGGTATAACAGTGTTTTTTGCGTTTTTCGTGTATTAGTGGAAATAGACTATTTTTCAATAACTCCGTTTTTCTCTGACATTTTCATTCAAGCCAAATAGCTAGGCTACATTTTCCTTGAAAATTCGCTAAAAGTTCAAATGTTAAGCTCCTCAATTCATTGCTTAGCCATTACCCATTTATTTGAACATAAAATTCATTCTATTTCTTCCTCTACATAATATAATCATACAAGGTAATAAATAATTGTACAAAATTTAAAATAAAGTGCTATAAGACACGCGAAATTGAGTCTCCTACCTTATGTCACTCGTACAGATCCCCTCCCCCACCCCTCACCTTTGTGCACAGGGTGCCTACATACCACCCTGTTTTATTTGTTCACCTGATAGATTCTCAGAGAGGGCTCTCCAAAACAATGCTAAAATATTACAGCGAAATCTCTCTGTAGTGGACACCCACGGGACCAGCTCGGCTGCCTACTGTAGAGAGGTGCCGCTTTATAGTGGACACACAGAAAGTGTCCACTATTAGGATATAAAGAGGGGTTTTAGTGAGAGAAAAAAATCGTGAAAAACGCGTTTGTTTAAAAAAAAAAAAATATTACATACATACGAGTATGAATGTACATACATATATAAAGGAACTTCACTTCTATGTACATAATTATGTTTAACAAAAAATTAGGAGTCTGAAGCAAAAAACTCTGCAAAGCCCTTGTCACTTGGGTGTGTTATTCTATCCGGCATACCTACAGAAATGTTGGCTGTTCATTTGTTGTTTCTTTCATGCGCAGTAATTAAAATAGTTATTATAGATGGTTTCCACCAATTTTGGCCCCCAAAACACGACCTCGGCTCCTCTTTTTTTTCTTCTTTTTTTTTAAACAGATTATCTTTGAACATTTACAGTGCCATTTAATTGTCTTGATTCCCCTACTAATACCACTTCTAGTGTTATTATACAAATGTATGGTGATTTCAGACAATTTCCCAGGTTTCTGACTCATAAAAAATGAATTTCGGGAGCTTAACCTTTGTTACAACCTCAATTTCTTTGGTCAAAATCAAATTCATATTCGGTCTTCTCGCCCTAAAAAACAACGATAAGTACATCACAAGCTCGTGTTCACTAAAACCTCAAAAAAAACCTCGAAAACCCCTATTTTTACACCAATTTTTCTCCCATAACGCCTCTGAGTGTATTCCGATCGGGCTGCCGAGCTTTGGAGCACATCTAAGACCCAAATGTGTTCCCAAATGGGGATCGAAACTATGTGCGGAGGAACGACGATTTTATACCAAAATTTAACGTAAATTTAGGCTGAAACTTCGTTAGAACCTCAGGTTTTCCACTCATTGGTCAAAATCGACTTCATATTCGGCCTTCTCGTCCCCAAAAAAGCCGTCTGCAGAGCTTCTACGGTTATTTACATATTGAGACTGTAGTCAGTTTATAGATCTGTTAGGTCGCAATTACTTATGTTGTCAGCGTATGACGCTGAAATTCATTTGGGATAGAGCTCTCAACTTTGCAGAGCAATACTAATTGAATATGGTTACACAAATAATCTCCAAAGCGCTGCCGCATCATACTTACACCCTTTTTGCAAACCTTCAAGGCCATGGCAGCCAGGCTAAAATGGACATTTGCATGGTCCGAACACAGTACTCAAAAATGAGGTTCCTCGTGTTTTATATTATTGTGTGTACCTTTTTACAATAAAAACTTGTTCACTTCATTAATAACAGTGCCTCTCCAGAGTTGCATAACCATGATACAAGAATATTTAGTAGACCCAAAACATATCCATGATTCAATTTTCCGTGTAGCGGAGAAATGAAATCTTGATGATTTTTCAAATTTGACGCGACAACTCTATCTATATGTTTCAGCTACTTACTGCTCTAGTTTCGTAATGGCGTTCTCGTCCTAAAAAGCATGGAAAACGATACCTCAAAACCTCATGTTAACAGAAAAAAATGCCATTTTTCACTCACCCTTGGGTATATTCCGATCGGGCTGAAAAGTTTCGGGACACAACTCGGGCCCAATTGGAGCATGTGAGCGAAAGAACGAATTGTTTAGACCAAAAATGAAGCCGGTATGCATGATACGGCGGACGGACATTGCATTTTCTGAATCTACGCACCTTGAAACGTAAAAGAAAACATTTTGAGGGGGAGTTATAATATTTTTTTGGTAATCGAATACATAGGTGTATTATTTACAGAATAATAAACCAAAACTGGGGGAGGGTAGATTGTTTCTTCATCATGGATTCTGTAACTTTCCTTTCGTGGTGTTGGATGAGGTCAGCAGCCATCAAGAACCCCTTTTCCAAGTAAAACTTACTCAAGCTCAGAAGGTTTTGACGCGCTCGGGAATAAGTTGGATAATTGATACGTTGCTTGGAAGATCAACCGGTTGAGGGTCTTCTTGGCCTACACTGTCGTCTTCTGGTTCTTGGGAATCGAGAGAATTCAGTATGGTTCCAGTGTCGTCCAACTCGCACTCCGTCGCCAAACTATCGTCGATGGCAGGAAGACGTCCATGAAACGACTTTGGAAGGAAAGTCATTAATTCAGCAAGCTCGCTTCTGGCGGAAAGTCCTTCTTCTCCTGGTGGCAAACGGTCCTTTCCCTTTCATTCACGATTTCAACTTTTTGTTTGAGCGAGTACCAGTGCGTGTCGTGAGAGGAGGCATGGCGAACAAACTATCATCACGAATGAATAGAGTCAACTGACGAATCCCATCATCATCTCCCGTGATAAAAAATGAAAACAATCGGTAGGTACATATGTACATACACATAAGGTTTGATCGCTTCAAGACACGGCTTGTGTTGATGTCGGTTGGCATCAAGGTCCGAAGGATCCACTTTCCACTTCGAGGGGTTCAGAATGACCACTTTAGGGTCTACGTCCACTGTACTCAGGGTGTCCACTATATAGGGGTTCTAACCCGTTGAATCTCCTATCTCTAAGCCGGGACCTTGGCCGAACTGTCCATTCACAGGGGTGTCCCCTATAGAGGTGAGTCCACTAAGAGGGGTTTCACTGTACCCATAATGATCCATAAATAGCCTTATAATATTAGGTACTATAATTGGTGAGAGTCCCTATAAATTGCTGACCTACCAGTTGCAATGACAGAAATTAAAATAATTATATTTTGGATTGATTTTCCTGAAATTTCTTTAGGTGCCTAAAGTTTTTTACGACAGGGACAGCGTGAACAAATTGGTCTTACGTCAGAATCGAACCAACGTAGTGATTTGAGTAGATGGTCGAAATCTCACTTATAGAAAATTTCACTCTGACAGACGGGTTGTGTTTTTCGCAAACAATGTCTTCTTGGTCAGTCAGTGTCTTGGTCATATTAGTTGTGTCGAGATATTTTTCAAGCGATTCAATTCTTCGTTATTGGAAATTGACTCGCGCAGAATGAATCGGTGGTCTACGTACTCATGAGTTTTAACAAGATTCCATATTTTGGACAGAAGTGCATAGCTGAAATCATAAGCTACCTACTATCATCATAAGGACCAAATATACAGAAAAATGTGGTTGAACATCTTTACATATCTTCTGCTATCTTTCAGACCATTTGGAAAATACACAGTGTTCAGAACTGTAGGAGTCATTTGCTTGTTATCCGCAGGTAGTCCAAGAAAAAATAATATCAACGCTCTGTTAGAGGAATATGAAAGGTATACCTACCTAAGCATAAAAAGGGATGTATCAGTGGTGGGATTTTTTCTTGTTTTTAATAAACTTTATTGACTCGAGACCTGAGTTTCCAGTTGCTACTTTCGAGCGTCGACACAAAGAACATCCAACAACAGCTCAGTATCCCACTCAGTAAATGGCCTCACGTCAGCATCTTCAACTAACAAATGGCCCTCAGACCGAGCCCAAAGAAGACAATCAAATAGATGAGGAAGGCAATCCGATTGACGAGGGAAGCTAACGCGTTCCACATCCTGGCGGCTTGCGGAGGTCCCTGATCGAGGATTCTGTGATCATCTCGTCCATCTCCATCGTAGCCGTAACCTCTCATCTCTTCTCCGTGCCCGCCTTCTTCCCCTTGGCCAACCTGCAGCAAGAGCGGATCATTAACATCCAAGTTCAAATAATAGGGCTAAGGACAATAAATTTGAAGTCGATCAAAACGCCAGTTACTGTCGTTGCGTCAATTACGAGCCAGTTCGACGGAACTGCTTTGGTCAGCTCGACCCAGTTTTCCCGAACTCCCCTCAGGACATCGCCCTTCGGATCCGTCTGCCGTATCACCTTGCACGTGATTCACTCTCCCTTATGCTATTGTGTTATCCATCTAGTATCTCGCAAATGTAACGTTCTATGTGCGGGATTTATGACTTCTCAACCTGACCTTAAATCACCGCTCGGAACATTACATTTGGCGCAGCCGTATGTTCGCGGATTTTAATTAAGGAATTCCGTGATTAATTATCGTGTTTCAGTGTTGTGTGCTAACGCAGTTAAGTTTTTGTGACTATGCTGTTTCAGAGGGCGTAAGCTGTGCTATCCGTTTAATACAATTGAAGCACCTAGTTGAACGGTTAAAGGCCTTTAATCCGACTTCAAGCCTCCATTCTTTAGCTCCTCGCTACCGTCGCATTCTACAGAAATTGGATAGGAACTTAGAAGAACTTATTCAGTCCCTTCCAAGCCGATTGGTCATTTCACAAGCTTTTGAATGGGTGCAACGACTCACGTACCAAGTCGACGCCCAAAACCTCCTCAAAAAAACCTCTACATCCAAGACGTGCACTTCAACGAAAACATCCAACCGTCACAGCTTGGAACAATCGTCTTCACTGACATCAGACATCGACACATCTCAAAGTGTTACAAAAGCCAACATGTCACCATGTGGGGAGGAGTGTAACAGTGTGGGCAGTTCTCGATACATTTATTAATCGATATCCCTTCTTAACCGGTGATAATCTCGCTGGTCTAGGAGGGGGACTCTCGAGGTCCACCCCCACTGTTACACTCTGTCACAATGTTGAAGAGAAATGAGATGTAATTCATTCTAAAGATTTGTGTGCGAATTGCTTTGCCGCACACAATTCGCTGCTTTGTAACAACCCGTTCAACTTCGCTAAATTTGCGAAGCTGATGACGTAAAACCCCTTTCCTACCCCTTTCCGCTCCAGCTGCTTTAATGGATCGGACAGTTTGTGAGGAATCTACTGGATCTACCGAATTGAAGAAATTCGCTCCACCCTCACTTCCATCTGAGGACAGATATTCTCAAAAAGCGGGGGGATAATCAACAATAGAGAACCTACACTCATTGATAAAATTCTGCAAGTATTCCAGCTTCCCAGATGTACACTTCTTACGTACTATATTCCCATTCAGCATTCCTATTCAGTGGTTGACTCTTAACGGCATTACGTTAGATGAGTTAGAACAAGATGCTTGGGCATCGAACGTGACTTTCCTTCATTAGCTTCACAAGCAAAGGAACTACAAACAAGAGGATGTCTACCAATCAGATCAAAAGCTACGTTCGACTGCAATCGAAAAGGAAACCTTTCATTTCCCGCAGAAAATTCTTAGAGACGTTCCAAAATATTTCCAAGGAATCTCTAATCTGCATTTGGTTTGCTGCCATGGGAAGAATATCCCAAGGTATTCACAGCTCTTCTTCGACTGTGGATGTGAATATCATTTATAACGTTTTGAAAGAATACCAATCAATACTGTGATGAATTTAAATTTGGTGTGTGCTTCATCACGAGTGGCGTTTGAGGATATGCCCAGGGGGGTTATGAGCGAATCACCACCTCAACACCTGGGATCTTTTTGGTTTGGTTTGGCTGGGGGTTATGAGCGAATCACCACCTCAACACAGCATCTTTTTGGATATGCCCAGGGGGGTTATGAGCGAATCACCACCTCAACACCTGGGATCTTTTAGTTTGGCTGGGGGTTATGAGCGAATCACCACCTCAACACAGCATCTTTTAGGAGAGGAGAGAGAGATGAGGTAAGGAGGAGAGAGAGTAGTCAGCGACTAGAGGAGAACGTAGAATGGAGAAAAAGAGGCAGGCGCCGGGGTTTTATAGACCCCAGTGGCTGTCTCCCTCCATCCCCTAGTTTGTAGGGGATGGTGGGGAATCAGGCTGGGCCTCTACCTCCTGCGTCTCTCGTCCCCACTCTTACAGTTTATTGGCGAGAACTAAAGTTGGTTTGTACAAGGTTTGCGAGAACTTAAGTATGCTAGTGTTGTAGTTCTGGGAGCAACTCACCACATAGGTCCCCCCAGTTCGAGCAAGGTTGATGAGGGCTGAGGGCGCAGAGTTACATGGCTGAGGGCCGGCTGAAGAACAGAGGAGGCTGAAGGCACGGAACAAGAGGAACAATGTGATGCTGAAGGCAGTGACTGATACTTAGAACTAGGTAACAATTGTTTGCTTAAAACTAGGTAACACTTGTGGCGAAGAGTAACAATATGGACAATCGTGTTGAAGAGTAATGTACGAGAGAGTAACGTATGACAAAGAAGTAAAAATATTTACAAAAATGTAGGAGGAAGTACATATTTACAAAAGTGGGCACTTAGAGCTAGTGAAGGTGCTATGTACAAGAAGGACAAATAAGTGACTTATAGCGAGGTGACAAAATGGGAGAACTTAGAGATACGATAATATTTACAAAGGTATGGTACAATGGGTATGGTACAATGAGAGTACAATTTGAAATGTAGGCTACAGAATTGACTTAGGGCTAGGAGGAGAGGGTGAACGAAATTATGTACAAAAAGAAGTGGCTTACAGCTAGTATACAGGTGAATGAATATGTAAAGTGAAACATTGATAAAAAAAACCACAGTCATGCAGCATGGCTATAAGAGCGAATTTTCGAAGTTTTCGGCATCTTCCTCCTCCGCCTAAAATTTTCTGAAAATTAATTTTCGGCCAATGTTTTCCCAACTTGATACCATACAAAATTAAAACAGGAGTAGTTTTACGCAAAGTAAAATTTGGGGTGGAAGGAGGGGGAGGGGGAAATCAAAAATGTTTTGAATACCAGAAGAGTAGGTATTGGATACGTAACAAATTTTTTGTTCCATTTTTTGCCGAGTAACACCTCGGTTTGTAGATTTTCCAACGCTGAACACGATGGTGAAGTCAGAATTGCGATATATCATTCCGTTATCAGATTAGAGCAGACGAACCAGGAAGAACATCTCAAGAAATAACCACGTTCCTTCATCTTCAAAGTGCTCCAGTTTGAGAATGGAATGAGATATCGCAATTCTGATTTCACCATTGTGTTCAGCGTACAAAAACCTTTAAAATGAGGTGTCACTTGTCAGACTTTTTCATTTTGGGAATTTATGGGTAATTTTCCCCCCTAAAACTCCCCCTTAGAGTGACCCGATTATGCCCATCTTCTAACTTAGCCTGTCGATTGCCAAGACAGATTTTTCGTGCAAATTTGAACTTTTTATCTCAATTCTTTCGAGAGTTATCGTCTGGAATGACACATACATATATAAATATATATATAAATATATATTATATAAATATATGTATAAATAAATATATATATATATACATATAATTTTTGGTGTCTTTCGGCAGTGAATTCAGGATGGTCTGAAACGGATTTTGGTATAAAAATCTTTCGGAAATTCGAGTTTTAAAATTTTTGGACCGAGAACAATAGCTTCCTTTTCTTCGAAAATTCGCTAAAACATAGTGGCGTACTAGACAGCTATTTGCAGGTGCTGGGTCCCCCCAGTGAGTCGGGGGGGGGGGGGGGGGGACGGATGTGGACGCATGACCCAGTGTCCTACGTGGATCCACCGCGCGCGTCGGAGCGTTCGGGCGTTGGCGCGTTGAAGACGCAGACCAATGAAAACCATGGAAATTGTCACGTGATTCGGACGGCGCGTTGTCGCGACAGCGTTGAACGCTTCGGTTTGATTTCCAAACTAGTTTGATTTTTACCGTCACCGCCTCGCGTCAAACGCCGCGTTTGATTTGTTTATCTCGTTTGTTCTGTTAATTGCTGTGTAGAAGACCGTGTTTTTGTGTATTTTGTGTGATGGAAATGTTAACTGCAGAAGTCCAAAAGCGGCCGTGTCTTTGGAATAACCTCTTCCGAACTTATTCTTTGGTGGGCAATTTCTCTAATTAAAATGTCTCCCAAATTCGGCTTTTTTTAGTATTTTTAATTATTTTGTATATTTATCTCCATTATGTACTTATTTATGATATATTGCCAATAAATGAAAAAATAAATAAATAACACTATAAAAACCGTGATTTGGTGCAAACTGCTTGGGGCGAAGTATCGCAACAATCTAGGATGGCAAGCAAGTACCCCCCCTATGTACCTACGTTTAATGAGATGTTTATAAAATAACAATACGTGATTTTTAAACAAACTGTATTTGGTACTCTTATTTTTTTTAAGTCTCCTAGAATTATTATACAATATCAACTAGTAGTAGTAGGACAACTTAGGCTCAGAAAATATTGCATAAATGTCTGCCTGATACTTGAACGTAATCAAAAATAAAGCAGTAAAAATAAAAGAACAGGTGACAATACTTGACAGTCGGCGTCCACTGAAATACGAAGCGTCTCGCGTTTTCACGTAGGACACCTTTTTTTTCGCCGCGCGGCATGACGACGCGATTTGTGTGAACGCCCGAAAGCTCCGACGCGTTGACGCGCGCGGCAGATCCACGTAGGACACGGCCTGAGTCCCCTATAGGCTGGGGCGGAGGGGTGGGGGTTACAGGCTTGGGCACACCTTGAGGGGGTGGAGGTGGTGGGGCCGTCGCACGTCGGGGAGACGCACGTTGGGGGCGAAAAGGGGAGAGCGCTGGCCAGAACTTTGGCGGGCGGGCGGAGTCCTTCCATGTTTGATGAGACGGGGGGGGGGGGGGGGGGGGCTGGCGAAGTGGGAGAAATTAACGCTTGCTGTTGAGGCGAGCGGTGGAAGGTTTCCGTGTGTTGGTGAAGGGGGGGCTGGTGAGGGGGAAGAGTGGTCAGCCCCCAGAGAATCATGGGGCGGAAAGAGAGGGCCCATGAGCGAGTGGTGGGGTTGGGCGGTGGGGTCCCCATGTGAGTGGGGGGTCGAGCGGGTCGGTGGGGTCGAGGCGGCGTTCGCCATGGTCGCAGAGGCGTCGAGGGGGCGGTGGTGAGGGGTTGGTGGCGGCGGCGTTCGCCGTGGACGCAGGTGCGTTGAGGGGTTGGCGGGCGAGGGGTTGGTGGCGGCGCGCCGTGGTCGCAGGTGCGATGAGGGGCTGGAGGTGGTGTGGTAGGGGGGGTGGATGATTCTACGATCTCTTCCAGTCGCCGACTTATTGGTAAAAGGGTGGAAGGGTGAGTGGGGTTGCAGAGGGGCAGTGAGAAAGAGTGACAGAAAGGGAAAGGGGTCTGCCGAGTGGCGGCCTTTGGGCGTAGTGGAGAGGGGGGCGAACGAAAGTGAAAAGTGTTTGAGGTGGCGATGTTTGAAAGAGGGAGGCGCATTCAAGAGGGGTTGGGACAAGTTCGAGGGATTAATGCGAATCTGAAGTTGGGGCAGGAGGCGAATTTGAAATTTGATAAAGTAATGGTTTGAGGTGAAAGCTTGAGTTGAAATTTGATGAGGCTGGATTTGAATTTCAACATTTAAAACGCTGCAAATCCCTGCACAACGGTTTATTATTTTGTATAGAATACCCTCCTGTTACAGATCACAGCTCTATGTATAGATAACCCTTCTATATAATATGATATGTACTATTCTATTATATACATATTATGTAGATCGCAGACCCTCCGTAGGTTAGTACCTAACCCCGTACTCGTTACTAGGTACCTACCTAAATCACGAGTTAAATGTTGCTAAAATAATTCTGCCGATGACAAACAGTACCTACCAAAAAGAAACACACATAATGAAGTTCTGAAAAGAAATTGTTGATGAGGAGTGAAAAAAGTTGCAAAAGTACCTACCAACAAACTCCAGCCCCTTCTACGTAGATGGTATAATGAACCGTTGTGTAATAATTTACCGTTGAGTAATGATTTACCGTAGTAATAATTTACCCATCAATAATACTTCAACGTTTGTTCAAGTTTCACTACCTACCAACAAACTCCAAAAGAGCCATCATTTTTCAAGCGAAATAATATCACAGAACAACCAACTCGACTTCATACTCCGCCAATATAATCAGGTGATCCCTACCAATGATTGGCCGTATTCACAAATTCCTATTGTGGGCGCGTCTCTGGTTACGAGAGATTTGGTTTGAATATTGTATACAATTTCATTCACACTGGAGTCGAAAATGCCTGTCGGTGCAAACTTTGGGGCCTTACTGTGAACGAACGGCTGGACGTACGATGCTCCGGATGGTCTTAAAAAACTCGCAAGTTCAAGAACTATTTAAAACCGTAAAAATATTTACGTAAAAAAATTGTATAGGCGTTTTGAAAATTTCAACCCCTATTTTGAACCCCTTAGAGATGACTCACAGTAACGTCGAGCTTCGAGGACCAACTAGACGCCGAACGGAACCTATAACCCGAATTTCATCAATTTTTTTTCATGGTAACTAAGAAAAGTGGCCCGTACGGCGTACGGCGTACGGCGGACAGACAGAAATATTTTTATTGGTTTATTGCAGTTTTGGATTCTACATACCTTGAAACGTAAACCATCAAATTTTGAGGGGGGGTAAGAATTTTTTTTTTCATGCTCGATTCCAATGGTTCATTATTGAAAATAATAAACCAAAATGAACTCCAAGATCCCTATTTGCTGTTCATTACTCCCAGTTTGCTGTGTGTTATTCAGTTTAGCTTCAGTGTGTTTCAGTGTATTCTAGTTCGCATCTAGGCTGAATTTCATATGTACACCTGAGGGCAGGTGCTCCTCATAGGGGGAGATGATGTTTACGAGCCAGTTCAACGGGACTGCTTTGGTCACCTCGACCTTTTCCCAAACTCCCCTCAGGACATCGCCCTCCGGTTCATTCGGCCGTAGCACCTTGTACGCCCCTTCGCACTCTCCCTTATACCATTGTGTTATTCATCAAATAACCAAATAAAATTAATTAATAACGTGCGGGATTTAGGATCAACATCCTTCTCAACCTTAATTCAACGCGCGGAACATTACACGTACACGTGCATCCTTCTTGGTTCCTTCTTCCTTTGTTACCTATATTTTATTGTTATATATTGATTATGGGTTAGAGAACACAATCTAAAATTCAAACAATAAAAAATCAATAAATTCAATTCAATCTTCAATCAATCCAATTTCTGGAATTTATTCTAAATTGCATAATGTCGTGAGTCCCTCCAGGAACCACTCCATCTAGCATTAAGTTCTCGCCAAATGTTGACCCACAAACTTTAGTTGCTACAAATAAACGGTACGAGTGGGGAGACAAGCCGCAGGATCCAAGTACACAACCTGGGGCCCCTCCATCAACCCCTAACAAGGGGTTGGAGGGAGAAGGCTTCCCTGGCTATAAAAACTCGGATCCTGCGCCTTTTTAACCATTCGACGCTTCCTCTAGCCGCTGGCTACTCTCTCTCTTCCTACCCTGCTCTCTCTCCTAAAACCTAAAAGATCCTAGATGTCGGTGGTGATTCGCTCATAACCGCCTAGGCAAAAACCTCTCCAAAAAGATCTCAGATGTCGGTGGTGACTCGCTCATAACCGCCTGGGCCATACCTCACACCACCGTGATGAATACACGCCAATTTTAAATTCATCACAGTGGTGAACCCGACGTTCACCCAACCTTCCTCCTTCTTCCCTTCTCATCTCGACGACTCTGCTTCGAACACCTCCCTCACATTTTTAAATTCACACTCCCTCAATTTAACTTCACATTTCCAATTTAACTTCACATTTCCAGTTATTCAACCTCCTCACTTTACCTTTTGAATCTCCAAAACCTTCCACACGGAGATTTCACCTCTCTCACATCTCCGCTCAACTCACGCCATTTTTCGTATTTTTGCGAATTTCAAATTTCAAATTTCAAATTTCAAAGTTCAATTTTACCCAATTTTGCGAAATTGAAATTTCAACTCCTCCCTACATGATGGACTCAGTCTCACAATCACCTCCCCTTCTCACGCACCCCTCCACCCTGCAACACCCCACCTTCACTGCTCCCTCTGCAACCCCTTTCACCCTTTTGCCAATAAGTCGGCGGCTGGAGGAAATCGTAGAATCATCCACCCCCCTTCCCCACCACCGCCCCTTCCCCCAACGTCATGGGAGGCCTTACGCCCAACCCCTTTTTTCCGCTCACCAGTATTGCAAGCGTATTCTTACCCCCCCATATTCTTACCGCTCGCCCATACCGCAAGCGTTTTTCTTACCCCCCCTCAGGGAGGGCCACCCCTTTCCCCTTCCTACACAGAGGTGCTCCTACTCAGCCCTCCAGCCCCTCATCGCACCTGCGACCAGGGCGAACGCCGCCACCACCAACCCCTCACACTCCAACCCCTCAACGCATCTGCGTCCACGGCGAACACCGCCGCACACACCTCAACCCTCTCGACCCCCACCCCCTTGGCGTCTCTGCGACCCAGGCGAACACCGCCGCACCAACCCCCTCGACCGCCACCCCTCAAGCCCACCACTCCCTCATGGGCCCTCTCTTCCCGCCCCACGATGCTGGGGGCTGACCGCTTCGCCCCCTTCACCAACCCCCCTTTGGAAGGCTTTCGTCCCTCGCCTACGAGCCAGGGTTAAATTGCAACGGCCCTCACCCCCCCCCCCCCCCCCCCACCACTCACTGGGGGGACCCAGCACCTGTACATATCACACCTGTAAATATGATTCCTGTAAATATCTTTAAAACACACCTGTAAATATCGAGCTTCCTTATATGTCAATGTAAATATTCTCTAGCTCTAAGTCACTTCTCTTTGTACATAACCTCTCCTCATTCACCTGTATATTCCCTAGCTCTAAGCCACATGCTGTTTTTATCTGTATACTAGCCATAAGTTACTCCTCTTTGTACATACTCTCCTCATGCAACTATATATCCTAGCTCTAAGTCACTCCTCTTTGTGCATACTCTCCTCATGCAACTGTATATACTAGCTCTAAGTACCCACTTTTGTACATACTACTACTTCACGCCAATCTTCGCCACCTTTCTACCTAGTATTAAGCAAACCACCATCTCAACCACTGTCAATCACCGCCTTCAGCCTACATTGTTTGCCTCAGCCCTCAGCTTTGTAAACTTGGGCCCTCAGCCACATCCGAATGTTCACTTGCTCACTTTCCACCTCCATCAGCACTCTTCCTGTTGCCGTGGCCCTCAGCCTTGTAACCTTTTGCCTTCAGCACCACTTTTTGTTTGCCTTGGCCCTCAGCCACTTGTAACCTTGCGCCTTCAGCCCCATCTGTACCGTAGCCCTCAGCCCTTGTCAAATTTTTTGCTCAAACTGGGGGGACCTCTGTCGTGAGTCCCTCCAGGAACCACTCCATCTAGCATTAAGTTCTCGCCAAATGTTGACCCACAAACTTTAGTTGCTACAAATAAACGGTACGAGTGGGGAGACAAGCCGCAGGATCCAAGTACACAACCTGGGGCCCCTCCATCAACCCCTAACAAGGGGTTGGAGGGAGAAGGCTTCCCTGGCTATAAAAACTCGGATCCTGCGCCTTTTTAACCATTCGACGCTTCCTCTAGCCGCTGGCTACTCTCTCTCCCTACCCTGCTCTCTCTCCTAAAACCTAAAAGATCCTAGATGACGGTGGTGGTCAGCCCATAACCGCCTAGGCAAATTCTCCTAAAAGATTCCAGATGTCGGTGGTGATTCGCCCATAACCGCCTAGGCAAAAACCTCTCCAAAAAGATCTCAGATGTCGGTGGTGACTCGCTCATAACCGCCTGGGCAATTCCTCACACCACCGTGATGAATACACGCCAATTTTAAATTCATCACACATAAATATAATCATGGAGTTACCAAGTACTTTAGAGTTGATGCAGCAGAAGGTTCGGGTGGGTGTATAATGAGAAAAATGCGTAAGAACCATTCCAGTTATACAAGGGATCATAAAATATGCATGAAGGGTCAAATTACTGGAATTATTGTTGGATGATGAAAGTCACTTTACCTTGCACATAGATAAGCCTAAATAAGACGATATGGGGCCTTTTGTGATCATCTGGATGTACCAAGGCATAGGCCGCTTTGTCGTACTCAAATTGAGAGTTATCACTGATATTACAACTGTTATCCCAGCCATCAACAGGTGTATCGAAGTGAAAGTCACTGCAACAACATAAATATATTTGATAATAACCCATAAGCCTTTACGAGAATGGTTCAATACGAACTGCAGATTTCCCGTCTTTCATCTTCCTCAGATAACATGAAGAGCTGGATACCTACTACATATACGTGTTTGTTGGAATGACAATATTGTAAGCTTTTAATGGGGTATGTGCACTTTTTGTTTATTTATTTTTTAAATGAAAGAAGATTTTATTCTGAGGATTTTGACATCAACGGCACTGTCCTACGATATGTAGGTAGGTAGTTCATTCCTATGATTTTCAAAGTTTCCACAAATTCTGACGTCATTGCACCCCTCTCGCCTGGGCGGAACTCCCCTGCCCACAGTGACGTCAGAATTGGTTGAAACGTGGAAAAATCGTAGAAAAATAACTAACCACTTACGTAGGACAATGCGGTTGGTGTCGAAGTTCTCAGAATAGAATGTAGTTTCATTAAAAAATCGTATAAACCGCTTCTGTGACCCATGCCCATACCCCATTGTTGATGAAGAATTAATAAACTGGTGTCGACAGTAATGAATGCTAAACTTGAGTAGAGTTTACCTATAACAGGAGTATTGGCACCCATGAATGGCAGCTTATACGAGATGAATACAAGATTGATGCTCAGGAGCACGACAGTGATGGATGAAAGAATAAACCGCTCTTGTGCCTGGATGGGCAGCCCGAAGACCGACAGAGTCATCAACACCAGAGCTGAAAACCAGAGCATAAGTAGGTACCGGAGTTTCTCTTACTTGTGAACAACAAATGTTAAAACGTATCAAATTTCCAAAATTTGTATAATATGAATACAATTTCATATCTCCAACGGTAGATGATACTGTTCTCCTGGCATAGTTATCTACAGTAGATATTTATAGTTGTAGTCGTAGTCGTTCAGTGGTTGTGAAACAAACTAGTTTTATTGTATTTAAAGGTTAGTTAAAAGAGTCTTAATGAAAAGCTCAGCGTATACCTACTATAATGTTGAGTGATTACGGATTGAAAATTCAATTTTCAGATACCTACCTAAGTAGGTAGGTAATGAATAGTAAAGGGTGCAATAATATGAAAAATATCAATAAATCCTTATTTTTATCATGTAGGTACCTAATGATTTGCATAAATCTTCTGCTGACTACTTTCATACGCCTAACTTGTTGTACGTTCCTAACTTCTCGAATATGGACCATAATCATCATCATCATTTAATATCATTATTATAATGTGCGTTTTGTGGCCAATGGCATAACAGGCATAGGTAATAACCTGCAGCACAATATTCAAATATATATTTATATTATGATATATCTATCAGCCATCATGTTATATCTATCAGCCTTTTCCTTACCTACAGCAGGAGATATCACAGTTGCGCTGTACGCGCTTCCATAGCGCTCGACAGTAATTTTATAAGTGATCGTGTAATCGGTTGATGCCCACGTAATTTCAGATATTCTCCACTCAGATCTAACGCTCCAATGTGTTTCAATTTCCTGGAAGGTCGATACGACCATTTAAAAACGAAAAATTAGCTGGTTAGAATTAATATTTATAAATTGATAGTATGTATCGAAAATCACAGTAGTAGGAGTTACTAAATAACGAAGATAGTTTCGGTGGTAATCAAAGGTATATTTTGTAGGTAAGTTAAGTACATCACCATATCTGTAGCATCTATAAATAATTGATAATTAATCACAACAAACTTACTGGGAGATGTTTTGCAGTGAAGTTAACCTCATTATAGTAAGCGAACGAACCAACACTCAAAGAGCAAGTGTGGTGATCAAAAGGCCACTTGGTCAAATCGAGTTCGCAAAATGTGGAGAACTGTGCGGGAGGGTGCCAGTTCACCAGTCCATCATTGTACACAAAGCAAATGGCGTTGCCGATATTGTTGCCTGCAGCGCTGAAAACGCGAACCAAATCAATTACACTGAAACTCTGTGTTGCTAATCGTAGGTGATAAGCCCTCAACGGTCCCAGATTCCAGATTTTAATTTGTATTGGTGAAATTCACGTACTGTGGTCCCAAAGGAATTTCAACTCACAGATTCCTTCGTCTGGACGTACCCTGTTCCCAAACGCAAAGCCCCTTAGGCTTTAAAGTGGAACGGTAATTTCCAGCCTATAATAATATGATTTTGCCCGTCCAATATTCATTATGTTATGTTCGTCATGTTATTGTGTCATAATTAGGTTTCTGCTGTCAAGTTTCTGGAAATAAATTCAAATTTATCCAAACACATTCAAACCCCATCCTTTGGAAAATGTGACCAGCTTCTTTCATTTGCGCATGCTTAGACGGCATTTGAATATTGTGGGCGCTCCACATTCAAATGGTTTTGATCAGCCTTCCGTTGAGAAATCCGTTCTTGCGCTGATGGCTGAACCCATGCCCAACAACCCATATTCCAAGCCAGCAACTTGATTAATTTTACCTGTTCATTATGTAAACGTCTGGATCCCATATTTCATGGTCAGCTACGTGTAGCTTGGTTATCCCATCATAACTTGCTGGGTTCCACTTGAGCTTGTCATCGTACCACGTCTGCAAAGACACTAAACAAATGATCAGATCATGGCAAACAACAATTACGCGAAATAAGTAAAACCTATGAGGTATATTCGTACAGAATACATCGACTCACCAAAGTTACGAAGACGTTCATCGTCATCATGAACTTCGCTTCATCCTAAGAAAATGAGGGAAAAGGTAAATAAATCATGAGTAGGTACATCGACATCAAACTATGTCATCATATTATAACTGATTTTCGCAAACGTATTTCGAATAGATGATTTTCAATTTCAGCCGTAATATACCTACCTATTTGATGCAGGTTGAGAGAGAATTGCCACAACATTATTCTAAAGACATAATATATGCATACGTAGATGAATATCTGGTTAAACAGAACGGGACACTAGTTTACTAAAATTGACAGCTTATTAGACTTACGTAGAGTTTAGAAAATACCTGAGTGAGTAGGTGCTATATTATTAATCTTCGTTCAAAAAAGTAGAATTGATACAAGCAAAGTCTCCCGCAAACTTAAAAGCAATCCACCCACACGGAGAAGATTTCATGTTGATTTAAAAACTATATGAATAAAAGAAAAATAAATACATATATCGATATAATGCCTCATGAAGCATGAAGCTAAGTGGTAAGCGATGTTATTTATTATGTATCTCGCAATTGGGTTCGCCCGTAATAACGAAAATAAATAAATAAATAAATGACCTGTCTATCCTCACAGGTAGGTAGGTAGCAGTAGCACACACTACAATCTCACCTGTCCCAAACTGCCCAAATAATAAGTTAAGTAGTCCGTTCTTCCCTAAGCACTCGAGTAGGTATCTACCTAGTGAAATAACATAATATCTAAACCTTGGTGAGCTACCATAATACAGATAGTGTTTGAACACCTAGATAATGAAAAATGAATTCCCATGATGCAATATAAGAATGAAAGGTCTTATCTGGAGTCTTCCACCGAGTTATGAAGGTGCTTCGAATTTTCGCTTCTATCATACCAGAATAAGGAATGTCGTTTGGCAGATACTATATTTGAGGATGCTCCAGTGATAGACTATCACATCCTTTCGAGTTTAATCTGTCAGAAAATGATGCCACCCACAACTGCACCGGCACGCGCCTCCGCTGTCCTTAAATAGAATTTTCACGCCAATACCGGGACGTGTGATAAATATATGAAACTCTGTATCCTGACAATGGGGCAGGTATGTACATGTTACATTTCATTTGTGTTTAATAAAAAAACCTATCAGGTACTCGGATTTATTCGCAAAATAACAGGTAGGTAGGTACCTAGATTTAAATTCAATCGCATAACGACGAGGCCCATAGCACAAAACCGATCGAAATCAACAGAAAAACGCTGCAAATTATTACACAACGGTTTATTGTTTTCAGTATAGCCCTTCTGTGTAGATCGGTAGGCAGGCAGGTATCATGGCATACCTACAGGTCATGGCTACAATTTCCGAGATTAGTGCACTGAACATGCGCTCATATTTACCCTACTGCATTGATCATACACTCAACGGGCAATGCCAGTGGGCGGTTTTCAACTGGGGCAAAAGTGGCCGAAACGCGGAACTGGGGAACTTTTCGGCATGTAACTGGGGCAAGGATCTGGAAGACGCGCAATTGAACTGGGGCAACTGTTATGGCGGTAAAAACGGCATTTATTGAAACAAAATTACGCACCTTAAAATAATTAAGTGTTGTCAACGAGAGTTGATCCGTCGTGTTGGGGGGTTCTGCCTAGTTTTCAGGATCCTTGGTCGAGTTGTAACGGTTAGCTACAGCCCATAGGTATTTCTTGATCCAGATCGCTTGACAATGCATTCCACTAATCTATTCAGAAGTCCCAAACAACCTGCTCATTCACGGGATAGTTTCTGGGATTGTTTATCTTTTTTGAGATGCGAGCGCTAGCGAGCATCCAGATCGCTTGACAATGCATTCCACTAATCTATTCAGAAGTCCCAAACAACCTGCTCATTCACGGGATAGTTTCTGGGATTGTTCATCTTTTTTGAGATGCGAGCGCTAGCGAGCATCCAGATCGCTTGACAATGCATTCCACTAATCTATTCAGAAGTCCCAAACAACCTGCTCATTCACGGGATAGTTTCTGGGATTGTTCATCTTTTTTGAGATGCGAGCGCTAGCGAGCATCCAGATCGCTTGACAATGCGAGCGGCGGAATGGGAACTAAACTTCTTGTACACCCACCGTCTTGTCAGTGTTCTTGTGTTGTGAGTGTAACGATAATAATATAATAACAGGCTTTTCTTGAGGTCCATTCCCCAGTTCAGTTTCATGCTCTTGCCCCACTTAGATTGCGTTTTCAACTCGGGCCTCTGAGGACATTTCCCCAGATCGATTACGCCTTACGCCCATGCCAGTGAGTCTGAATTCGGCATTTTCCACATCAGATTAGCGCTATCGAAGCGTCTAGTTTGATTCTGAGATAACAGCTGGTGATTTGCAAAAATGATTTTCCTATAATAGTTCTCTGGAAATAGTCTTAATTTGAAGTAGGTAGGTAGACAATGAGTAATATAAAAATTGTCCATCCTTGATGCTGTAGGTGCTTCCTCGTCATACCACCATTATTATCCGGACATGCCAAAGAATATTTCACATTTCGATGTCTATAACAACTACTTACCTACCTACAGCATTACTTGATTTTTCCGAACATAGAATCCAATGAGTTTCACAATAGTGTTACCGACTAATCATAATTTCTTCATTTGCTAAAAATAATAATAGTTTCCTGCACCCTACCTACCTGCTCTGTGATTATGGTGCTATTTTATATTATGAAAAGAAACTGTTGTAATTGTGAAGGTAGGAATCTACCTATCAACCAATCATCAAAAGTTGGTACCTACCTACCTAATAATTAAACCACCACCTTGTTCTATGAATATGATACCTAAAAATCCTGAGATAGTCTTGTAGATAGGAACACAAAGTAGGTACCTATCTGCTCAATCTACAGTCTGCAGGTACCTAAGCGAGTATTTATGTAACTGGTAAACGAGTGGCGATGCGTATTCACTTGATTTGAAAAACGACGTATCTACGCAATAATCTTGGAGAACATGATTGTAAATGGAACAATACAAAGAGGCGAGTTCCTGGCAATTCTTCTATAATTTAAAGGCTTTAAATTGGAGTCTTCAATAATTTAAAGACTTTAAATTATAGAAGAATTGCCAGGAACTCGCCTCTTATTGTTCCAATCACAATCATGTTCAACAAGATTATCGAGCACTTGGTCTCTCAAATCGAAAGTGAATACGCATCGTCTCTCGTTTCCAACGTGCAACTTCAGTTAGATAAATACTCGCTTAGGTACTGCAGTATCTCGTTATTAGTACCTGCTGAGTTCCCATAAAATACTGATGTGCGTAGATAGTAAGTTACCAAGTAGCTCATTCATTAGCTTTATGATTGCCAACTCCGTAGTTTCATTCGACTTACTATGTTGACATGAGTGACATGAAAGTTGAAATCCACCGGAGTGATTTTGCTGTGATTTGTAGGTCGAGCAAACTTGTCGTAACCCATTAGCAAATCCCTCTTCAGGTTGTCGGTTGTTGTGGCATTCCATAGTGGAGATCGGCTGTCTATAATTTTGAAATTAATGAGCTATTCAATGAACCACATAAAATTTCAGCAACATCAGCTAACATAACATTCCAGATCGTCCGGATAGGATTTGGTGATTACAAGAAATTGCTTACAGACAGACCAACACTCCGACAGATAGACACGGAACCAACCTTCTTCCTCGATGTCAAACGCCAAATGCGAGCGGAATTTATGATTTTTGAGGACATTAGTTTCGGGGGTTCTCTATCTTGTATTCAAGCAAGCAAAATGTACAGTTTAGGGGCCCTCACACGATTAAGATTTTCTGTAACTAAAATTAAGTAGGTAGTTATTACACATCACAAACTGCTCAAGTAAAGTAAAGTAGTAAGTGTGTTGTAGTGTGTGTGTGTTTCTATTTTGATTCTGCCGAATGGCACTGTTTGGAGCCTGTTCGAAAATTCGCAAAATTCATGCTTGCAAATCACAGTTGAGCACAGACGTGGCTGAAACTTAATCCCCACTCAGTAGGCCATGAGGGAAGTGAGGTGGAGGGGAAGTGCCCAATCTGTAACCTGAGGGGCCTGAACTCTTAACAGGCTATTACGGAACCTGCTGGGTCGAGTGTCAACACCAAACGAGATAAAAGGGTTAGTGGAGGAGTAGATGGACAGGGGGGGGAGGGATCGTCTGAGTTGATCTAAAGATAACTTCGTGTGCTATGTCAACTTAATGCAAGATTATGAAATGATCTTTCTATAAAATGTACTACTTCTATGTGTTTGATTTTGTGCTGCAAGAACATTTTGTTCACTCAAGCTTACTGCTTGCTAACATTGTGGTGAATTAAGTAATAAAGAACCTACTAAAGAAGAGCATAAAGAATTACCCATCGCATTTTGCCAGATGCTGAGGTTAGTTTCTAGGGAGGAATATAATGAACCTTAAATTAGCAAGCAGCAGAATTGACGTGCCTTTTCGGTGTTCAAGAATTTGTTACTTGAACTCGAGCTATACCTTCCAACCAATGTTCATGTCTTCTCCCCTCCCCCTGTCAGATACTAGGTGCATAACTAGGTGCCGTAGATTACAGTGTAATCACCCAAAAACGTAAAATAAACTCGTCACAAAATATTGTTATTCATTCCATGTTCCATAGTTCTGTTACTTTTCTATCTTTGACATATAGTTTTGGAATATTATTTTCATCATTTGTGTCGTTTCTGTGAAGCCTATCTTACCTATTTCAACTTGCCTTGAATTCGTGTGCGTTTTGCGAAATATGACAGCTGTATTCAGAGGCATCTAGTGAATATTTTCTATGTTTCGATTAGAATGGAATCATAATCGAAACCAATGGTCAAACTATCGGTTTTTTTTTAAACTAAGTAGGTAAGACAGGTAGGTACCTACATTCCGAATTGAATAAATGGTCGAAAAGAGCTATAATTTTGATAGTGAACTACGAACTGAACCCTGGATGATTACAAGTGAATTATGACTTAATTTATACGTAACATTGTATGTGACACAAACCCATCCGTAAATGTATTTTGCTCATGAGCGATCACCTATCTATACTATAACTGAATAATAACTAAATAATAATCTATACTATAACTGAATAAAATAACTGAGAGGTTATTCAACGGTGGGACGAATTTTAGTGCAGTTTTTTGCAAAATCCGCCT